>JAYXKI010000015.1:0-1379829 GCA_037892935.1 Phlebopus portentosus
CTTGGTTTCGTCGTCGCTCAGGCCATGCAGCCCAGAGATAGGCGTGAAATCGTGAAGAAAAGCAGGAGAACTGTTGGCAACGGATGTTCTTTCGCGCTTTACGGTGAGACGAAGCACGTTCTTGAAGTGATTCTCGGTAATACCTAAAAGCAAGTTGTGCATGGGGTCTACGACTAGTTGTTTGGTCGGATCCCAGTAAGGGAGGCGGAACAGTTCAGAATAACGGACTCCAAAGCAGTCGAAAACTCGATCTTGTAGAGCCGAGGTTGGCGCATCCTTCCATTCCTGAGCCTTTTGTCTCATTTCAAAGACATCGCGACGCGCAGGAGAGTGAGACGGGTTAGCAATATGCTCCCTGTCCACCTTACAAATGGAGCATAAGAATTTGTTGCTCCTATGACCTGCTAAGGCGGCTACCTTACGCGCGGCAGGTAGGTCACAGACCACACAGATGATCGCAGCCCGGATTAAACGGCCATGCCTGTGCAACGCAGTTCGAGACAGCCTGACTCCATGATTCCACAGAACTACCATGTCGTCGATGAGCGGTCTTGTATAGGCGTTTATGGCCTCGAGATCGGGCTCGCGAGGCCCTGGTATTATACCCACGATATGGAGATTTTCTCTTCGAAATCTCATCTCAGGAGGTAAATTGAGACAGGCCAGACTGATTATACCGCAGGACGTAGTTGCGCCTCCGGCTCGATTTCCATGAATATTGAAAAAATCGACGTTCAAGCTGAACGCAAGACGACCTTCCTGTCCTCTATCAAGAAATAGGACATCAGGATCCGGCCCTCGGAAGGATCCAAGGAATGTGCCTCCGAAAATGTCCTCGAGCCTCTGGTGTTGCTTTCCCGCGACTTTCACCGCAGTGGCATCGCAAGCGTTGTCAATGTAACGCTCCAAGTCCTCGTGGGAGAAAAGTGTTCCGATGTAGTCCAACACAGAATGGTAAACGTAAGGCTGAATTGGCCTCTGTATTACGGTGCCTTTTCTGCCGACAGAGCAGCGAGTAACGAGATTAGTACCGCAAATTCCGTCGTCTGGGCGTCGTCTGTTTGTACAGGTCTCCGGATACGAAAGTGTAACCAAGTCGAGCTCATGACGAGGCTCGTACGTCATGTGGCATTTCGAGCAGCTGGCGTAAATCGTCGTCTTGCCGGACAAATTGAACTTTGAAAGTAAGGTGCGCGGGTCCTTGGGAACTGCGTCTAGTAGCATTTGCTCATGGGAAGTACCTGATCGCGTTCGAATCCTAAGAGCTGAGGAAATCGCGATCTTTACCATGCCGATAATGACACTGGTCATATCACGACTAAGCATGAAAATCGCCGAACAGACTATTCCGACAAACATCGTAATTTGCACTAGTTCATCCTCCTCATCGATCAGCGAGGTAAAATAGGGGTCTAGCAGTACAGTGTCTCTGAGAAAGCAGGTTTAGGTTGGACAGTCCCAGAAAACGCACCACAATTGAGTTCACATTTTGGAATAGAATGAGCGACAATGACGTTTCGATCTCGGAGTCCTCGCAATTCTAAAAGCCGGTCGTCGATTAGACTGCATTGTCGATTAATGTCCTGTCTGAGCCTTTTTGTCTTAGGAAGACCTTGCATCTGATTCGATGAAACGCGCAACTGGCTGACCCTTCCTTCTATAGCCTCAAGTGCGTGGGAATCTGGGATACCCGAATCTAGGATGCCACGCTGAAAACCGCCCAGTTTTCTGTACTCGGCCTGCAAAGAACGCAAGGTATCTTGGAGCATATCCACTGCAATCGTCGATCGAGCTACTAAGGATCCTCTGTCGATTTCAGTGCCACGAGTGCAGTCGACCGTCCTGTCCCTAGAATAAGCACTGATGTGCCGTATACTTTGAAAGATTTCTTTGCACGGTGAAGAGTAAGTCTGAAGCTTGGGAACGTACGGAGTCGTTACGACCAGTTCCGCGGTGTTCCGACTGGTTTCGCTCGGTTTCGACTGGTTTCGCTCGAACGAGTAGACTTAGCAAGAACGCCATAGTCCAGATGGCACGTGCACCGTTCTTTGATCGGCCATCAAGACGGGAGAATCACGGCATCGAGTTTGCACGCGTCGATCACAAGTCTCCGGACCTCGGATCCGCGGTCCAGACAAAGAGATTTGACCCTGCAACCTCGTCCTCAGTCCCTCTCCTTTGTTAAACATCGCAGACTTACTTTGTCAGGCTATCCAGAGTCCTTCCGAGTCGTTTCCCCGAGTTCCGCTCCGTTCCGCTCAAAGAGACCCGGTTCCGAAGGTTCCGCACATATTCTGACCTTTCTATATGCGTCCCCTTTAATCCATTATGCTCTCGTTCCAGACATGCCTAGTATTGTTTCTTTTGACCTATGTGTCCCTTAAACCATTCCTATGCGCTCCTCTCCTTTGTAGATAGCGATATGCGTTCCCTTTTCCTTATGACGTAGGTTCTCTGACCGCTGGGAGGCTCAGTCTTGGACGTTTAGTATAAATATAGCACGACTCTCGTAGTAGAGGGACAGCTTAGTCGGAGCTGAGTGGGAGCTTAGCTTGCAGTTCTCACATCGTCTCAAAGCTTCTCGACCTCTAGTCTACTTGTTCGTAGTGGACTCTCTCGTCTCTATAGTCTAATATACGACATTTCGTGTTCTGTACAGTCGATCGGTGATCTCTCTTCGCAGTAGAGCCGTTCGTGCGTTCGTATAGTTCGCCGTCGTCGTATAAAGGCTTCTCTATCTTCTCTCACCCGAAACAAGACCCCCTCACGTGTTTCGATCCGTTTCGCCCGGTTTCGCTCGTAACCCAGTTACTCTGCGTGCCGCTCGCATTTGGTCTCGCAACACCTTCTCCTCTCCATTGTCGTCGGGAAAGGACACCATATCACCCCTTTCCTCTTGACTTTCCACTCTCCGCTTCCTCAAGACCAGCCCGGTGCTATTCCGCATCGTTTCAATCGGAAACGGTCGGTTCTATCGTCCCACACATATCCTTCGATTCTCTCAGTCCCCTTCCGTCATCGTTTTGCACCTCCATCCCTCGCATCACATTTCGACACACTCAGCAATTGTCCTTCGTCCATCGAATCGCGTTTCGAATCGTTACGCCGCGTTCCGACACTTTAGACTACGAGTGAGATCGGCTGCAGTCGCTTACCAGTGTGTTAGCACAGTCGATTAGTCACGTTCGGGTTGGTGGTTCGACTAGCGTAGCTTAGTTAGTTTAGTTCTTGTGCCTTGGGTTAGTCGGCTTTAGTCCAGAGCTCGCAGCTGAGCCGGAGAGTCGATTTTGCCTTTGCACCGCCACCGTCGATCTCGGGAGAAGTCTACCCTCGGAATTCCTCCTCGAGCGCTTCCCTCATATCCCCGGTTCTCACCAAGCCCTTCCATTGCCTATCCCTATTTCCCTCAATTCCTTCGTGCCCTTAGCTCGGGTGTAATTCTCTGCTGATCGTTTGAAGGTATTCTAGGGCAGCCCCTCGAACTATACACTCCCTGTCCGGCATCAGAACGTCCACAGGAGTTTCAAGTGGAGCCCCCGGCGAGGGGGATTTCACTGTCCAACCATTACGAATACCCCGCCAAATTCGTCTAGCAGACGAGTTACACGTAGCCAATCCGCTCGAGTCCCTGTAGAACATCAGGTTTTGCCGCCGACTCGAAGGCCGAGGATTGTCAATCGCAACTTACGTTCCGCTGCGGAAAACGCGGAACACAGCGAAACACCCTTGCGACAATCCGTTAGCGCCATTCCTTCCAACACCGATTCCCTAGATCATTCCCCATCTACCATCGCCGATTCAGAACTCCCCAACCTCTCATCTGTGCCAGCTTCCACCCCAGGCTCGCCGAACAGACCAGCTAGCCCGCCTACCAATTACCAACTACCTACCGGAACTCAACAGATCTTAGCCAGCGACGCAGCGATAATAGCTCGTCTGTCTGCTAACGCTAACGTATTACAACAACTTACAAATCGACAAACCGCAATGGCGTACCAACCGCCCTCGCGTGGGGACAAACGTGCCCCAACGTTTGACGGCTCAGAACCAAAGGAACTCCCTAGGTTCTTCGAAGACGTTGCAGAGATCGCAAGACAGGCCGCGTGGAACGATAGAGATCACGTCCGGAAGTTCTTGTACTATGCAAAGACCGACGTCGCAGAACTTTGGGAGACTACCGACGAAATTAACGACCCGAACCCTGATGTGGAGACGGTGAAGAGAGAGATTATAGCTCTATACCCGAGTCTCACGGCAGGGAAACGCTACTCCAAGGGAGAACTGGAGCATTTGGTCGTAGAACGGGCGAAGAAAGGGATCAAGAACCGAGAAGACCTAGGCGAATATCATCGAGAATTCGTCAGGCGCTCTAAGTATCTTATAACGAACGGAAAGATCTTGGAGTCCCAAGCTGACGAGATGTTCCTGATGGGAATTACAGGAGACCTTAGAGAGGCGCTCATTCGTCGTATCGAGATCAAGCTACCAGACCACGATTCGTCTACGCCTTACAAGATTAAGGACGTGCTCGAACATTCGAATTTCGTGCTGGGAGGAAAGATTGTGGGCAGTTTCGGCAGTAACTTTCCACCCCCAGCTACCGGAGAAGCTTCGACAAGTATCGTAAAGAAGGAAGAAGTGGATTTGGCCAAGGTAATGGATACGTTGAAGAGTTTCCAGGTTACGCTCGATGCCCTGAGCAAAGGGAACGTTCCGCATCGACCAGGGACGGAACGCAGCGAAACCCCGCGAAACCCAGTTTGCAACTTCTGCGGCGAAGCGGGACACTATATTCGATCGTGTACGAAGGTTCTCGAGTATATCCAAGCCGGAAAGTGCGTCAGGAGCCCGGATGGAAGGATTGTGTTGCCGAACGGCGGTCTCATTACAAGGTCGCTACCGGGGAACAATCTCAAAGAACGAATCGATAGCTTTCACGCTAAAGCTCCGGCAACACACACAGTAGGAATGGTCGAGTCGGTCACGCCCGCATATAGCCATCAAGCTGGTCCAGCGTACGCATATAGTCACGACGAAGAAGATCAGGACGAGCAGGAAAACTACGACATCGAACGTTTGGAGATTTTGATTAACGAGGCGAAGAAGAAGGCAGCTGGTGGACGAAGAACGAAGCCAGATGGCATAGAGATCCCTAGAGTTCAGCCTCATAAGAAGGCGCAGGCGAAACCGCAGCCCGCGCCACCGAGTGGCGCGCGGCCCTCGACAAGGTCACTCCAGTCACCGCAGCAGGACGACATTACCAGGAAATCACAACCCCAGTATAAATACGTCGTACCAATAGAAGACTCGAGCGCAGTCTCCAACGTTCTGACTCGTACTCTCGATACCCCTATCACCATCAGCCAACGAGAACTCCTCTCAATCGCCCCGGACGTTAGGAAACAGATGAAGGAACTGACGACGGCGAAGAGATACAACGCGGCTGAAGTCAAATATGGTGAGGTCGTGGATGATTCACTTACGTTACAAGTTGGGCGTTTCGCGTCGGAACAAGTCGAAACAGGCGAAACGCTTTCGACGGAGGAAATACTGGCGCTCAGTGGACAAGGCGTTGCCGCAGAGGCATCCATGCCCCTCAGGACCGTTAGCGCGTTGATTGAAGACACCCTGGAAGTCGAATGTGTGCTCGACCAGGGAGCCGTAGTGTGTCTGCTCCGCGAAGACGTGTGGGAGAAGCTTCAGATACCCCTATCCCCTGACAAAGGAATGATCCTCGAGACAGCAGACGCAGCTAGGTCATCTACCATTGGCATGATCTCTAATGCGAAGTTCACGATAGCCGGGATTGACGTTTCGCTCCAAGTGCAAGTCGTTCCGAACGCTCCCTTCCAGGCTTTGTTGGGGAGACCGTTTTTCGCTATTACGGAGTGCGAAACGAAGGATTACACGTCAGGTGACCAACATATCACCTTAACGGACCCGAACGATCGCAGAAAGCAAAGCAAAGTGGCCACCGGAATTCGAACGATCGCGTGAGGACCACTTCCAAAGGGTTTTCCGCAAGCGTCGAGGAACTGATTGAGAGAAATCGGCGAGACGAGAATGGTAGTAACCAATTGCCGGTTCAGGTATTTTCCTATGATTTCGAATTTATTTCACACATGATCCCATCTCTTTTCAACCAACGATTGCCTTATTTATTAAACAAAAATTGCTATACTACTGACAAAGAAGAACGGTCCTATCGTTCATGTGTTTTAGAAACCCCAGAAGAAGAAGACGCGGCGGTAATGGCTTACAAACGAGTAGCGCAGAAAGTCAGGCCGATCCCGGGAGTCCTTCCAGAAGAGTACCGGATTGTTCGAAGGCAGCATCCGGATCCGTTGAGAGGGATGCCCGAGATGCCAGTTGTACCGAAGCCGTTCGAACCCACGGGTCGTGTAACCGCCGAAAGGATGGAAGCACTGAAGATCGACGAGAATACCTTTCTGTGGCCGGCGGAGAGGTTGTTAGTGAAGAATCTAATTATGTTGCAGGAAGAAGCATTAGCATGGACCGAATCCGAACGCGGAACACTCGATCCGACGTATTTCGACCCGATACGCATTCCCACGATACCGCATATACCGTGGCAGCACAAGAGCATTCCAATTCCCCCGGGAATTCATGACAAGGCCCTCGAGCTTATTCGAGAGAAGATTCGCAACGGGGTTATTGAACCGTCGAATTCGTCGTATCGATCTAGATGGTTTTGCTTGGTAAAGAAAGACAAGGAAACGTTACGATCCATTATCGACTTGCAGGATCTTAATGCGGTTACGGTCAAGGACTCGGCAGTACCACCGAACGTCGAAACGATCGCAGAGAGCAGTGGTGGACGAGCTTGTTACACGGAGTTGGATTTATTCGTGGCATTCGATCAAAGAAAGCTGGACGAACAATCTCGAGATCTTACTACGTTCCAGACACCCTTGGGAACATTTCGAATGACGGTTCTACCAATGGGATACACCAATTCCTTGCAGATTATGCATAACGACGTGGCCTTTATCCTTCAGGACGAGATTCCGCACGTTACGAACCCTTTCGCAGACGATGCGCCCGGTTTAGGTCCGAAATCGCGATACGAGTTACCAGACGGTTCGTACGAGACCATACCGGGAAACTCCGAGATTCGTCGTTTCGTGTATGAGCATATATGCGATGTGAACAGAATTTTGCAGCGAATGAAGGCCGTAGGAGGAACGTTTTCAGGGAAGAAGTTGGTGCCGTGTGTGGAGTCAGCGGTATTCGTTGGACACAAGTTAACGTACCAGGGACGCGAGCCAGACGATTCGAAAGTGCAGAAGATACGAGATTGGCCGCCATGTAGAACGCTGACGGAAGTCAGAGGATTTCTGGGAACGGTAGGAGTCCTTCGAATTTTCGTCAAGGATTATTCGAAACTCGCTCGCCCGTTGTACCGCATGACAAGGAAGAACCAGATTTTCGCGTGGACAGACGAAGAACAGAACGCAATGGACGAACTAAAGCAAGCCGTTATTCTTTGCCCGGCGCTGTGCGCAATCGACTACGCGTCAGATAACGAAGTAATATTGGCGGTAGACTCGTCCATTATTGGAGTTGGTTGGTATTTAGGACAAGAGCACTCGGATGGAAGGCGTAGGATCAATCGTTTCGGTTCTATTAACTGGAATCAGACCCAGGCATCGTATTCACAGCCGAAAATCGAGTTATACGGCCTATTTCGAGCACTACACGCGATGCGACTGTATCTCATCGGAGTCCGGAATCTAGTAGTCGAAATGGACGCAGCATACATCAAGGGGATGATCAACAATCCCGACCTGCAGCCCAATGCGACCATTAACAGATGGATCGCAGGTATCCTTCTCTTCAGTTTCAAGCTCAGACACATCCCAGCAGCCGATTTCCGGTGTACCGATGGATTATCCAGACGAAGAGCAGCTGAAGAAGACCCCCCTCCGGATGAAACGTACGAAGACTGGGTAGACGAAACGTACGGTTTTACGATAGAAGAGCCGGTTTCGACATACCAAGTAGCGCAACAGAGCGGAACACCTAGCGAAACAGCGACCGAGGACCTATTTCCTTCTACGGAATCCGCGAGAAGGAAGGATAGCCGCTTAGATGACGTCACGAAGCTAATCACGCATCTCACACGCCCAGACAATCTTAGCGATAGTGGCTATGCGAAGCTAATCAGGTACGCAGCTGACTTCTTCGTGAAAGGAGGCCGTCTGTGGAGAAAAGCGCGGAACGGCCGGCACCAAGTCGTAATAGAAGCGAAACGCAGATGGGACCTAGTCAAGCAAGCTCACGACGATCTAGGACACAAAGGAATTTTCTGCACTCGAATGCGACTGCTGGAGAGATTTTGGTGGCCGTCCTTAGGACAGGACGTGAAGTATTTCGTGCGCACCTGTCATGAGTGCCAGATACGCCAGACGAAGAATATTCTTATCCCGCCAAACGTACCGGAGGTAGCCCCTCTTTTTCAACGCATCCATATTGACTCGAAGGTTATGCCGAAATCGAGTGGATTCCGGTATATCGTGCATGCGCGTTGTTCGTTAACCGCGTATCCCGAATTTAGACTTCTTCGAGAAGAAACTGGCAAGACCGTAGGCCAGTTTATCTTTCAGAACCTTTTGTGTCGATATGGAGCATGCCCCGAAATCGTTACAGATAACGGCACACCATTCATCGCCGCGCTAGATTACTTGAAGACGCGGTATCACATCAACCACATTCGGATTTCGTCATACAACTCACGCGCAAATGGATTAGTCGAACGCAGACATTTCGACGTACAGGAAGCCTTGATTAAAGCTGCAGACGGTAATGACAAGCGTTGGAGTGATCACGCTGACTCGGTATTTTGGGCAGAAAGAATCACGATCAACAGAGCAACAGGAATGTCCCCGTATTACATGGCCCATGGAGTCGAAGCAGTTTTGCCTTTCGACCTCGCAGAAGCAACATACCTGGCACCGCCGCTCGATTTGCCAGTTACGACGTCGGAACTCATCGTAATACGTGCGAAACAACTCCAGAAACGTCCAGAAGAGTTGGATCGCGTTGCGAAACTCGTCATGAATGCAAGGCATGCATACGCGAAGCAGTTCGCCGAGGTGGAGAAGCATAGAATCAAGGACTACGACTTTCAGCCAGGAAGCCTCGTACTCTTGCGAAACACGCGCATCAAGATGGAACTCAATCGTAAAACGAAACCCCGCTATTTAGGCCCCTACGTGGTAGTTCGACGCACCCAAGGCGGTTCGTATATCGTCGCCGAACTCGATGGAGCGGTTTCAAAACTCCGAATAGCAGCGTTTCGCCTGGTTCCGTACTTCCCGCGTTCGCATTTGACTGTTCCGGTGACCAAGCTCATTGGATCGGACGAAGATGATGACATACCCGAAATAGAAGATTCGCCAGAGAAATTCCCTGACGATGAGTCCCAAAATTCCGATTAAATCATTCATTTCCCTTCATATATGCTCCTTACTTATTTCGGATTCTCTCTCTCTCCTCTGATCAATTCTAATCTTCCAATTCTCCTTCTATAGTTTCGTCTCTGCTAGCGTGATCCACAATAGGATCTAACGCGTGTACTTTTACTTAATACGCAGTTCCGCACGGTTTCGCCGTTCAAAACAGCGGAACGACGGCGAAACGCCTCAATCCACTTCGTATCAGTTTCCTTTCATCCTATTCCTTGAATTCTTTGATCTATTCTTCTAGTCATCACTCAGTCTCGCTCGATCACACGAAAATTCACAAAAACCGAAACAAAAATCGTATAAATTAACTATAAAAACAACTATGTACAGTACAAGTTATTTTTCTTTTTCTTTTGTCCTTTTCTTTTTCTATTTTACAAAAGTCCGACCAGGACATAGAGCATACACGACGATTATACTCTATTCCCGAGCCCTACCTTTCCCCTTCGACTGACGAACCCTCTCCACTTCCCCTCTATCTTCCTCTTCCTCGTCTTCACCTTCCCCCGTCTTCACCCCAGCCAACTCGAGCAGCAGACGACGATCCGCGTGCGCCTGCGCTACAAGGACGCTGAATTCGTTCAGCATCCGGGACAGGACCTTGTCCCGGTGATCCATCCGCGCCAGCACGAACTGCAGCTCGGATTCCCCGACCTCCCGCTGCAGAGCTTCATGCTCGACGCGACCACCCACCGATCTGGCCGCCAGAGCCGTGACTTTCCGGCGTTTTGCTTCCCGATCGCGCGCCTCCCGAGCTGCCTTACGCTTTGCGGCTACAGCCCTGCCTTTCGTGGCTAGACTACAGCCCTTCGCCTGCTTCAAGCACGGAGCGCAGGTCCTCTGCGGAAGACCCACGCAATCACGGCCACGCTTCTGGCACTGGTCGCACGGAACCCGATGACGAACGCGCCCATCGCCCAATCGTTCGTCACCATCGTCGTCGTCGTCGTCGTCGTCGTCGTCATTATCGTTGTCGTCGCCACCAGAACCACCACCATTAGCCGGAATCCTAGAAGGACCAGCCTCAGGTTGAGAAGACGCTCGTCGTGCCGGAGAAACGCGTCTCGCTTGCGTTTCGACAGTTTCGCGCGGAACAGCAGCAGTACCGCTATTGTTGTTGTTGTTGTTGCTGTTGTTGTTGTTGCTCGCGGTATTGAGAGCCTGAATCTCTTCAAGGCTTGCGTCCGCCTCAAACGGCTCATTCGCCTCCATTCCCACATCACCGATATCCATTCCGCCGTCGCCTGGACTCATGACAACGGAGTCTTCTCCCCGATGACCAGGAGGAGGACTCTCAGGACTTTCCTGAATCGCAGGAGTCTCCTCGTCCGAGTCCACCACTTGCCGAACACCACGAACGCGGCGAGTCCCTGCATCCAGTCGTCGTCGCATGTTGGCCTCGATTTCGGCAGCCATCCGGGAGATTTCGGCGCGTTGAGCAGCGCGTTCCTCTTCTTCACGTCTTTCACTCTCGCGAAGCTCAATCTCGAGCATTGTAGGTTCGAGTGAGGTTAAGGGTGTAGAACGGCTAGCCCCTTCCAAACGTTCCGCTCCGGTTTCGAGCGTTTCGACCGGTTCCGCGACCTCTCCGTCCTCAATCGTTTCGCCAGTTTCGACCTGGAGAGGAGCGGAATCAACCTCCATTGGACTATCGACGTCCTGAGGCAGCATTTGATGTTGCTGCTGTTGTTGTTGTTGCGGAGGAAATGGTTCAGGCAGCATTGGTTGTTGCTGCTGTTGTTGTTGCGGTTGAGAGAAAGGTTCAGACAGCACTTGTTGGGATCGTTGTTGTTGCTGTTGTTGTTGTTGTTGCGTTTCGGATTCCTGAGCACGAACGAGTTGATAGAGCCGACGACGAAGGATGGAATAGCCGTAGTATTCCCAGAGGAGCCGGACCGTTCTCAATTTCACCCTGTCGATGCGAAGGATGTGCCCTGCACGAAGGTGTCGTTGCTCGATATCCTCCCAGTATTCGAACGCTTGCTGTAGGAAGGATTAGATGGAGATGATAGACAAGAAGAAGTACCTACGTGACTCCGGACAGCTTCGTCTCGCGTGTAGTCCGTGTTGCCAGTGAACCTCGCCGTTTGTTGGAACTTGGAGCTCTCCATTCTCACGTTCTCGAGAGCCTTTTCGATGTCAGGGCGCGGTTTCGGGAACATTGGAGGGAACGATTCGCCCAAGAAGAACCCACGAATCGAATCGAACGAGGCAGGATGGAATGGAACCCTGCGTCTGCGGAAGAAAGCTCGTCGTTTGGTCTCCATCCTGGCGTAAAATTCCCGTCGATCGTAGTACAGCGTCCGTAGGAGAGCGTCCGTGTCGCAGTAGTTGGAGTACGCCGTCTCCGACCAGACTTCTTTCGTTCCTTTGGGACGGACTTGCTCCAACGCTTCCTTCCGTGCCTGTCGAATTTCGTTAACAAAAATTCTTGATTAGAGTGCGCGGTTTACGCACCGTGGTTGCCTTCCACCCATCCATCAAAGATTCCATCACCGGATTCGTCAACCACCGAACCGTCATCGAACCTGTAGGCGCGATCCATTCGACCGGTTTTGTCTTATCCGGCAGAATTACCGTCGTAACGCCATGGTCTAGTTCATCCATTGCCGACCTGGCCAAGGCGACGTCTGCCTCGAATTTCGCGACCGCCGCCTTCCAGTCGTCATCGGAGTTGATGGGTCCCAAGAGCGCGACGATTTCTTCGGAAGTGAACATGCTGGAGAATGAAGAAGAGATGACAGCGGAAGAAAATTTGGACGCGACGCGTTATGCTTCGAAACTCCCACGCGTCGGATTGAGATGGGAGTGACCGCGGACGGTCACTATTTCATGAACCCGGGAGATGAAGAGTAAGTCTGAAGCTTGGGAACGTACGGAGTCGTTACGACCAGTTCCGCGGTGTTCCGACTGGTTTCGCTCGGTTTCGACTGGTTTCGCTCGAACGAGTAGACTTAGCAAGAACGCCATAGTCCAGATGGCACGTGCACCGTTCTTTGATCGGCCATCAAGACGGGAGAATCACGGCATCGAGTTTGCACGCGTCGATCACAAGTCTCCGGACCTCGGATCCGCGGTCCAGACAAAGAGATTTGACCCTGCAACCTCGTCCTCAGTCCCTCTCCTTTGTTAAACATCGCAGACTTACTTTGTCAGGCTATCCAGAGCCCTTCCGAGTCGTTTCCCCGAGTTCCGCTCCGTTCCGCTCAAAGAGACCCGGTTCCGAAGGTTCCGCACATATTCTGACCTTTCTATATGCGTCCCCTTTAATCCATTATGCTCTCGTTCCAGACATGCCTAGTATTGTTTCTTTTGACCTATGTGTCCCTTAAACCATTCCTATGCGCTCCTCTCCTTTGTAGATAGCGATATGCGTTCCCTTTTCCTTATGACGTAGGTTCTCTGACCGCTGGGAGGCTCAGTCTTGGACGTTTAGTATAAATATAGCATGACTCTCGTAGTAGAGGGACAGCTTAGTCGGAGCTGAGTGGGAGCTTAGCTTGCAGTTCTCACATCGTCTCAAAGCTTCTCGACCTCTAGTCTACTTGTTCGTAGTGGACTCTCTCGTCTCTATAGTCTAATATACGACATTTCGTGTTCTGTACAGTCGATCGGTGATCTCTCTTCGCAGTAGAGCCGTTCGTGCGTTCGTATAGTTCGCCGTCGTCGTATAAAGGCTTCTCTATCTTCTCTCACCCGAAACAAGACCCCCTCACGTGTTTCGATCCGTTTCGCCCGGTTTCGCTCGTAACCCAGTTACTCTGCGTGCCGCTCGCATTTGGTCTCGCAACACCTTCTCCTCTCCATTGTCGTCGGGAAAGGACACCATATCACCCCTTTCCTCTTGACTTTCCACTCTCCGCTTCCTCAAGACCAGCCCGGTGCTATTCCGCATCGTTTCAATCGGAAACGGTCGGTTCTATCGTCCCACACATATCCTTCGATTCTCTCAGTCCCCTTCCGTCATCGTTTTGCACCTCCATCCCTCGCATCACATTTCGACACACTCAGCAATTGTCCTTCGTCCATCGAATCGCGTTTCGAATCGTTACGCCGCGTTCCGACACTTTAGACTACGAGTGAGATCGGCTGCAGTCGCTTACCAGTGTGTTAGCACAGTCGATTAGTCACGTTCGGGTTGGTGGTTCGACTAGCGTAGCTTAGTTAGTTTAGTTCTTGTGCCTTGGGTTAGTCGGCTTTAGTCCAGAGCTCGCAGCTGAGCCGGAGAGTCGATTTTGCCTTTGCACCGCCACCGTCGATCTCGGGAGAAGTCTACCCTCGGAATTCCTCCTCGAGCGCTTCCCTCATATCCCCGGTTCTCACCAAGCCCTTCCATTGCCTATCCCTATTTCCCTCAATTCCTTCGTGCCCTTAGCTCGGGTGTAATTCTCTGCTGATCGTTTGAAGGTATTCTAGGGCAGCCCCTCGAACTATACACTCCCTGTCCGGCATCAGAACGTCCACAGGAGTTTCAACGGGTCCATCGATTCTGTTGTAGAAGAGTTTCCTTGGGAAGTCGCGCGACGAGCCAGGTGAATGGCCACCTCAGCACCTTCGATGTACCTGCCCCCCTTTGGACATGAATCACAGGTACAAAATCTCCCGTTCGGCCTCGCAGGCATTTGTGAGATGAGATCGAAGCAGGCTGGTCTAAGGAGTCATACATACCCAACTACAGCTAATTGCAAAATTCTTGGGAATCATGTGATTTCGTCACTTTTTGCGTCACAAGAGCCTCAAAACACAAATAAAATCATATCTCACCCAAAACTCGATGGTTTCACATCATCTAAGTTGCTAAATTCATATTTTCAAAAGGGCTTTCATTTAGAAACAAAGATTGAGAAAATAGAGCAAAACATGACCCCAAAATAGCGAAAATATTGTTTTTTACCTCTTTTTTGCATATACATTTTTTTCTGTACTCCCTGCTGGTCCAGCACCTCCCCAAAGCTGTCCAAAATGATAACATGATTATATTATGAATTTACAGTCTGAATTTGAGTTGAATTGTGTACCAGAATGTACTGCTTTGAGGCATGCCTGAATCACTCAAAACTTATCATTTCCTCCTAGCCTCCCAAGCACCAGAAAACAAAATTCTTATAGGTCAGATTCATACATGTAAATTCATTTCAGATGTAATAGACTAGGTTTATATATTAGCTAGGGTCTCAGCTTGCACTGGTGAGCTGAGAAGATGCTATCTAGAATGGTGCATACTGTTAGGCGGATGGCTCAGGGGCTGAGTTGAGGCAGGCCAATACAACAACAAATAAGTGTAAATGAGTTAAACCCAAATACATCGCTCAGGTCAGGGCAGCTAAGACAAGGCTTAAGTACAGACCATCGAACACTATGTCAAAGTGAAGGTAAGTAGAATTCAGTAAACTAATAATACAAGAGTAGATACCTATGTTGAAGTGAAGGTAAGTAGAATAGAAAGACAAGGAAACAAAAGAGTCAAACTATCTACTTATATAGACTTTGAGCATGGGATAGGTCTACTCTAACAAGAAGTCACATAATAAAGGAATGGGGTGATTAGTGAGCATTGTGGAAAATGATGGAGGGTTCCGGTAAATGGATGAGTAATCATTGATAAACAAATAAAAGAAAAGAAAAGAAAATTAAAATAGAAGATAATATAAGAAAATAAAAGGAAAATGTTCAAGTTCTTACATCACCCCCCTCAAGGTTGGGTGTCCCGACCAACCACATAAGCCTTCTGATGACGTGAATTTGTACAGTGCTCATAGACTTTGTTGAGGTATTGTTAGTTTTCTTGGAGCCCCAGGATGTTTGCGATAAAATTCCTGAATCAATTCCTATGCATTGTCCTTGACATCGGATTCCGGCTGCCATGTCGCTTCTTCGTATCCAACCTACTTGACTAGGAACTGAAGCTTTCCTTGATGTAGATGTGAGTCGAGTATTTCTTCAACCTCGTATTCTTTCTGCTCATCAATGATCACTGGTGGAGGTGAAGGTGGAGGTGGAGGTGGCTTCTTTTGTGACTCAAAGGACAGTTGGATAGCTGGTTTGAGCAAGATCTCATTGAAGACTGGGTGAACCTTCTTCCATGTCTTCAGTAATCCGAGTCTGTACGTGCTCACACCAACCTTTTCTACGACCTCAAAGGGACTGAACCACTTGTTGTCCATCTTCTTCGTTAGTCAGATCATCTTGATATTTTGTCCATCTAAGAAGACCTTTTGTCCAGCCTCATAATCAACAGATTTCCCAGCATGACAGTCATAGAAATATTTCATGTCTTCATTTGCCTGGGTTAAGTTACTCTGGGTGAGCTCATGTACTTCTTTGACATGTTTGGCAAACTCTTCCGCTGACAGATTTGACAATGCCGTTCTAACTCCCATAAAGTCCAAGGGGTGCATTCCAGTATTAATGAAGAAAGGGGATAGCTTTGTCGCTGAATGCTCATAGTTGTTGTATGTAAATTCTGCAAGAGCTAGCTAGTCCACCCAGTCCAATTGTCAATAATTGATGTACAAGCAGAGGTATTGTTCAAGCTCTTGGTTAACCCTCTCCATCTGTCCATCTGTCTGTGGGTGATACGCTGTCAACAGGTTGTCTTCAATATGAAGGAGCTTATATAACTCCTTCATCATTTTCGCATTGAATTGCACTCCTCAGTCATGGATGATCTTTCAAGGCAGTCCATGTAGCTGGAAGATATGGTCCCTGTAGATCCTTGCCATACCTTCAGCTATTAACTTCATTGTCATTGGGATTGCATAGATTTGTTTACTAAAGTGATCAACTACAATGCAAACTGCATTAAACCCATTCAACTCTGGTAATTCTCTGATCAGGTCAACCATGACAATTTGCCATAGCGCTTCTGGCACCTAGTTAGGGTATAAAACCTTTTCTCTCATTGTCCTGAGAGCCTTCATTTGCTGGCAATAGTTACACCCTCGCATATACACCTGCACATTGTAGACTATCAGACTCTCCTAGATAGGGACAAAGGCAGTGGTGGTGGCATTTGACCATAGGGAGGCAATGTCAAAGGTGTCGAGAGGAAAAAGGGGAAGTCCTACCAGATCTGCAGACTACCACAGACTTTCAGAAGCGACACTCAGCTCAGATGCACAGAGATCCAGGTGTCAGCCGGATCTGCCGCACCATCGAATAACTCACTGCGGTGATGCGAACCTCAGCCATATCCGAAAGGATGAGTAGGCACCGCTGAATCGAACTGAACCAGCGAGGGGGTCGGAGCAGTGGGCCGTGTGCGGTAGCGTGAAGGAGAAACCCACTTGAAATAGAAATGGTGTCGGTGGTCAAACAATGCTGAGGCGGCAGAGGCAGCGAGATATAAGAAACTGGATTCAGATAGAGGGGAGGCGCTGGTGCTGGTGGCAGCAGCAGTTATAAGAAGAGTGACAGCTGCGTCGAGACATTGAGGAAGTATCACAAACAGTCTAAACTGGATGGCGGCGAGCAATCGTAAGAGGGGATTCTGATGCAGATAAAAGTCAAAAACCCTGAGGGCAATTACTAGAAGAGTGACAGCTGCGATGGGGCATTAAGGAAGTATCATAAATGGTCGATGCCAGTTGGTAGCAAAGGAGCTCAGAAAGGGGTCTTGGATGTGGGGAGAAATTGAAGATCCTGGGAGTAATTACTAGAAGAGTGATAGCTGTGCAAAAAGGGAAATGTCCAGGTCGGCGAGCAAGCTTAGTAGCTTCTCTTGCACTTCTAGGTATGTAAGGTTACTCGGTGGTGGATTCTATCATGACAATGCCCACTTCTGCAAGATGGGGGGCCCCACCATCAGGACGGGATTGGTGGGGGCACATGACCAGGAAATCGCCAGATCTGGCTATCTAGTTCTCTGTACCCACTGACTTCTTGAAGGGGGATCCCTACTTGTGGTTGGGTTTTAGTAGCTGCATCTTAGAGTGTATATCTGCTGCTTTTTAGGATAGATACATGCTCTCTATATATACTATGAGTCCTTGATAGGATATATCACTAAGACAGTGGGTGGCGAGGCATGACAGGTGTGCCACGATGGCAGGGGCCGCTGCCGAGATGCACCACCAAGTCACTAAGACCTAGGAGTGCCCCAATCAGAACAGCAGATGCTGGTAGGTCATGTTGAATGTCGGGACTGTTTAGATCAGTCAGGGTGCACCCTATGTGAATCTGAATGTAAGGACTCGAACATTTTCCTTTTCTTTTCTTATGTCATCATTCATTTTAATATTCTTTTTTCTTTTCTTTTATTTTTCTTATGCGCTTATTCATCCAATTACCGGAACATTCCACAACATTCTATCACGCTCACTAATCATCTCATTCCTTATCATGTGACTTCCTATTAGAGTAGACCTTTCCCGCACTCAAAGTCTATATAAGTAGATAGTTTGACTCTTTCGTTCCTTGTCTTTCTATTCTACTTACCTTCACTGCGACATAGGTATCTACTCTTGTATTATTAGTTTGTTGAATTCTACTTACCTTCACTGCGACATAGCGTGCGTATAGCCCGGCAACTCGTGTTAGCCAGTTGTTTGTTGTTTGTGTTGACCGCCTCGAGATCGACGCCCATTAGTCTCGCCGCCTAACATAATAGAAAGACCTACTCTCAGACCTGTGGTTTAACCACTCGTTTGTCGCTACTCCACGCAGGAGACTGTAAGGACTCGAACATTTTCCTTTTCTTTTCTTATGTCATCACTCATTTTAATATTCTTTTTCCTTTTCTTTTATTTTTTCTTATGCGCTTACTCATCCAATTGCCGGAACATTCCACAATGTTCTATCACGCTCACTAATCATCTCATTCTTTGTCATGTGACTTCCTAATAGAGTAGACCTTTCCCGCGCTCAAAGTCTATATAAGTAGATAGTTTGACTCTTTCGTTTCTTGTCTTTCTATTCTACTTACCTTCACTGCGACATAGGTATCTACTCTTGTATTATTAGTTTGCTGAATTCTACTTACCTTCACTGCGACATAGCGTGCGTATAGCCCGGCGACTCGCGTTAGCCAGTTGTTTGTTGTTTGTGTTGGCCGCCTCGAGATCGACACCCGTTAGTCTCGCCGCCTAACATAATAGAAAGACCTACTCTCAAACCCGTGGTTTAACCACTCGTTTGTCGCTACTCCACGCAGGAGACACATCGACGGTCAACGACCGCGCCCATCCCGGATTTATCCAAGCAACCCCTATCTTGCCCGTCAAGGTCCGACTGACTTTGACGTGTCCCGATAGTTCCCGAAAACAATCAATCAACCCTCCAATCGTGGCGCTCCGAATCACTCTTCTGTGGAACTCGCATCAGACGTTCTCGTGGGTGACTCATAGAGTCCAATCATCATCAAGCATCTCGTTCATCATCTACCTCGGTGCCTTCCGACTAGTCATCAATTTCAAAGACGAGCCGGTCATCCGAAGTCGGTCCCGTCCAAACACCGTACCGATCCCCGTTCCACCCCCGGCCTATCAAGGTGGATCTAACTGACGACCAGCGGGCGGCTCTCCCGACAAACTGTAGGTGGAGCGCGTCACGAGGACATCACATTGTCAAGTCAGGTGATCAAATCTTTACTGCCTGGTGGGACGAGAACGCGAAGAAGTGGTACTCTGACAGAGGAGGAAAGTCGCTTTATTGGCGGGCGAAGCGAGAGGGAGACATAGACGATCCTGCACCCCCTACCCCCACGCGATCAACGGCTCCTTTACCAGGGCCATCAACATCGACAGGCCAGACGACAGCTCCACCTATAGCACCTTCATTGTCTTTCACTGAACCACGAGAACCTGCTCCGCTCATACCAACAGACGAAGAAGAGGAAGACGAAGAAGAAGAGCAAGAGATGTCGTTGTCGAAAGAGTCAATAACGGACCTTGCTACAGCGATCGCGCTAGCGCTCCAGGCAGCAGGAGAAGGCACGGGCCAAGGATCAAAGTCAAACAAGGTTTATATCGCCAAGCCCCGAGATTTCGATGGCGAGCACAGATATGTCGACTTCAAACGAGAGCTGCGCCTGTATGTCTATGCATCAGAGTCGGAGTTTAGGACAAGCAAAGCAAAGATCATGTTCGCTCTGTCGTATATGAAGAGCGGTGCTGCGGCGAGCTGGGCGGAAAGCTACACGAGTGGTGCAATCGACGAACATGGTAAGATAGCATTCAAGGACACTTGGGACGCTTTCCTAAAGAAGCTCGATACCTCGTTCGACGACCCGGCCCGGTCTCAAAAAGCATTTGAATGACTCGACGTGATGTATCAGGGCGATCTCAATGCAGATGAATTCTTCAACAAGTTTGACATTTGCCGAGTGGATGCTGGACTGGCCACGGAGGCTCACGACGAATGGCTGATGAGTCGCCTCAAGAGGGCTCTGAACCCGAAGGTGGTCGAAGGTATCATGCATTTACCCAACGAGCCAACGACGTACGAAGAATTCAAGAAGGCGGCGGTCAAGGTTGACAGGGTTGAGCGACAGATCAGAGATCTGATGGCCGAACGCCGGAGGAAGACGATCAGCTCGACGATGATGAAACCAGCGCCACAACCATTGAAACGTCCAGCACCACCTCAACAAGCAGCTCGCCCCTTTGCTCCACCCGTCCAAGATCGTCGTGACGCCACTGGAGTAACATATGGAGGCTTAGGCCAGCCGATGGACGTGATGATGAACCAGGCGCGCCGTACACGCGCTTGCTATAAGTGTGGTCAGGTAGGCCACTACATCCGGGAATGCCCTCGAGGCCGTGAAGCAATACGTGCAATCATTGCGGCCTTCGTTCCAGCAGACAGAAAGGCGCTCTTCGAGGAACTTGGCCAAGCCAAGGAATCCTCCTTCGAAGAGGTCGACGACGTCGATGTACGAGCGGTACCCGCTGATTTGGAAGAACTCGTAGAAGGTGAGGGTTTTCCGGAAGACCAGACGTAGACGTCGGAACGACTGGTCGATCACCTAAAGGATTCTTTTCGTCGGACTCGTTAAAATATAATCGTCCTGTTGTACAATACCAAGATGCAAATATCAGTGACGGTTTCACCCTTCGAAAACTCCTTACCGACGTAATACCTGATGAACCTGAAGCGGACGACGATGACTTTGACGTCTACACAGATTTGTTGGTTAGAAAAGTGAATGCGCAAGCAGGCAATTTGAACGAGCTTAGTGTGGAAGAGCGGAATCAAACCGCTATAAAAAATGAGGTTGAGGCGGAAGCACCTTACCGCGAGAACGTTGTTGCTCAGGCGAACGATACTGAAGCAGTATGGGATGTGGTTGGCAGACGCGCGGCTGAGGTATGGCGCAAGGGCATAGTGGACGCAGATCAATTCATCCGGAGGGCGGGAGGAAAGGAGTTGGATGCTTTCGTTAGCATCGTACATCCAAAGATAGCGGGCGATGATGAAGTAGATTTGTCAAACCCTCTACTCGAAGAGGAAAACTTCATCGATGCTCATGCGCTAATTGACTCGGGATGCACGGGTTCATGTATCGATGAGGGCTTTGTCAAACGATACGGTTTCCCCACCCAAAGGTACATTCGGCCTAGACCAGTCTTCAATGCTGACGGAACAAGCAATGAGGCGGGATTGATCAAGGAATATGTAGTTGTACGAATGTTCTTTGGGAAACACGAAGAGGAGATACGACTGGCAGTGACATCCTTAGCATCAAGCAACATCTTCCTCGGACATGACTGGTTGACGAAGCACAATCCTGAGATCGACTGGAGGTCAGGAACAGTCAAGTTCACGCGTTGCCCTGACGAATGTGAGTCGTCACTACCGAGTGAGGAGATAGACGGAGAATTTGTGAGGAATGTGCAGATGAAGGAAGCGGCGAAGTGGCCACCTTATCTGGAAGAATACGCAGACGTCTTTAGTGAAGAATCGTTTGAACGCCTACCAAACCATCGAACGTGGGACCATGCTATCGACTTGAAGCCAGATTTTAAGCCTAGCGATTGCAAGGTTTACCCATTGTCGCCGAAAGAACAAGAGGCAATGAAGGAGTTCATCGAAGAGAACCTAGCATCAGGACGCATCCGACAGTCGAAATCCCCGATGGCATCTCCGTTCTTCTTTATTAAGAAGGAAGATGGGAGCCTACGAGCAATCCAAGACTATCGAAAGCTTAACGAAGGAACGGTTAAGAACAAATACCCGTTGCCATTGATAAATGAGCTCATCGATAAGGTCAAGGATGCGAAATACATCACGAAGCTCGACGTTCGCTGGGGATATTACAACATTCGGATTCACGAGGGCGATGAGTGGAAGGCGGCGTTTAGGACGAATTTAGGCTTATTCGAACCAACGGTCATGTTTTTCGGATTATGCAATGCGCCGGCGACATTCCAAGGTTTCATGAACGATATCTTTCGAGAAATGATCCATGAGGGTATCGTCATCATTTACCTCGACGACATCCTCATTTTCTCGAACGATTTGGAAGAACATCGCCAACGCACCAAACGAGTCTTTGAGATCCTGCGTAAAAATGGACTTTTCCTGAAGCCACAGAAATGTGAGTTCGAGGTTGATACAGTTAAATATCTCGGACACATCATCGGTAATGGCGAGGTTCGAATGGACCCGAAAAAGACAACAGCGGTTCAGGAGTGGCCAATCCCGCAAAACGTTCACGAACTGCAACAATTCCTGGGACTAGGGAATTGGTTGCGACGATTCGTAAAGGACTATAGCTCTGTCGTTAAACCCCTGACGACGCTGACGGGTAAGGTGGAATGGAAGTGGGGAGAGGAGGAACAACGAGCTTTCGAAGAGTTGAAGGGTCGGTTGAGTAGTCCCCCGGTTCTAGCCATCCTGAACGAGGAGGGTCCTTTCCGGGTCGAAGCAGATGCGTCGGACTTTGCGTCTGGAGGAGTACTCCTTCAGAAACAAGACAACAAGTGGAAAGTGATAGCCTATCGATCGTCGACCTTCTTGGAGGCTGAACAGAATTACGAGATCTATGACAAAGAGATGCTCGCAATCGTACAAGCCCTCAAGGAATGGCGACAGTACCTTCAAGGAGCCAAGAAACCCTTTGAAGTATGGACTGATCACGCGAACCTGACATACTTCCGATCTCCTCAGAAGCTGAATCGTCGACAAGCTCGTTGGCGGCTCGATTTAGCCGAGTTTGACTTCACGCTGGTGCACAAGCCAGGGAAGACACTAGGCAAGGCAGACATATTGTCGCGACGAGCAGACTACAACAAGGGCGAACGGGATAATGAAGACGTCACGTTCATTAGAGATGAATGGCTGGTCAGAGGAACGGTGGAGACGTCAAGGGATGTGCTGATTGAAAATATTTGAAAGGCACAAGCAGAGGTGAACGAGGAAGAGAGACCGACGAACTTAGTGCTCGTAGATGGGTTGTGGAAAAAGGAGGTGACAGTTAAGCTCTCGATGACGAAGACGAAGAAGTTTCAAAACGTTTTCATACCGACGAGTGTGAGGGAGGAAGTGATGAGGGAGTGTCACGACTCGACATTGGCAGGCCACCCAGGAGCGAACAAAACCGTTGCGCTAGCGAACAGGAGTTTCTGGTGGCCTAACATGTACGTCGACGTCAGAAAATATGTGCGAGGATGCGATCGTTGTCAGCGAATGAAGGCCCTCAGAACGACAAGGGCAAAGGTTTTGCACCCTAACGAGGTACCGGAGGCGCCCTGGCAAGTTGTCACGGTCGACCTGATCGGAGAGTTGCCGGAGTCAAATGGATTCAATGCGATTTGTGTGGTAGTCGATCGCTTTAGCAAACAAATCCATGCGATACCAACGACGACAAAATTGACAGCAGAAGGAATGGCCAGAATTTACAGGGACCATGTCTTCCGGTTGCACGGCTTACCTCGAAAGATCATCCACGACCGAGGAGTACAGTTTGATGCAAAGATGATGAGGGAGTTGTACAAACTCCTTCACATCGAAGGCAATCTGTCAACGGCGTACCACCCTCAAACGGACGGACAGACAGAACGAGTTAATCAAGAACTCGAACAGTACCTTCGACTATACGTCAACCATCGACAATCGGACTGGGCGGACTGGCTAGCTCTCGCAGAGTTTGCGCACAACAATCGTGAACATTCGGCGACCAAACTATCACCCTTCTTCGTCAACACGGGACAACACCCTTCAGACTTCACGGGCGTTGGAACGACTTCGTCCAATCTATCGGCAGAAGAGTTTGCCAAACATGTCAAGGGAATACACGAACTCGCTCAGGCCAATCTGACTCAGGCCAATGAAGACATGAAGCGCTTTTACGATCGTCACGCCGGGAAATCGATAGTCTATGAGATGGGACAAAAGGTCTTCTTAGATGGTCGAAACATAAAGACAATCCGACCGACGAAGAAGATGGATGACAAATGGTTTGGCCCATTCGAGGTTATGGAAAGGGTGGGCGCGAGCGCATATAAGCTAAAGATCCCGAAGACATGGAAACACGTTCATCCCGTCTTTAACGAGATCCTGCTCAAACCGGCCGTTCAACCGTCTTTCGAATCACAAAAGAAGCCGCCTCCACCCCCACCAGTGATCATTGACGAACAAGAAGAGTACGAGGTTGAAGAAATACTCGACTCACGTCTACATCGAGGAAGGCTCCAGTGTTAGGCGGACAGCTCAAGGACTGAGTCGAGGCAGGCCAACACAACAACAAACAAGCGTGAATGAGATAATCCCAAACACGTCGCTCAGGTCAAGACAGCTAAGACGAGGCTTAAGTCCAGACCGTCGAACGCTAGGTCGCAGTGAAGGTAAGTAGAATAAAAAGACAAGGAACGAAAGAGTCAAACTATCTACTTATATAGACTTTGGGCATGGGAAAGGTCTACCCTAATGGGAAGTCACATGACAAGGAATGGGATAATTAGTAAGCGTGATAGAACATTGTGGAATGTTCCGGCAAAAGGATGAATAAGCGCATAAGAAAAATAAAAGAAAAGAAAAAGAATATTAAAATAAATGGTGACGTCAGAAAAGAAAAGGAAAATGTTCGAGTCCTTACATCACCCCCCCTTCAAGGTTGGGCGTCCCGACCAACCACATAAGCCTTCTGAGGACGTGAACTTGTACAGCGCTCGCAGGCTTTGTCGAGGTATCGTTAACTTCCTTGGAGCTCCAGGATGTTTGCGGTAGAATTCTTGAATTGACTCCTGCGCATTATCCTTGACGTCGGATTCTGGCTGCCAAGTCGCTTCCTCATATCCAACCCACTTGACCAAGAATTGGAGCTTGCCTCGATGCAGACGCGAGTCGAGTATTTCTTCAACCTCGTACTCTTCCTGCTCATCAATGATCACTGGCGGTGGTGGAGGTGGTTTCTTCTGCGATTCAAAGGACGGTTGGACGGCTGGTTTGAGCAAGATCTCATTGAAAACTGGATGGACCTTCTTCCAGGTCTTCGGTAGTTTGAGTCTGTATGCGCTTGCGCCAACCTTTTCCACTACCTCGAAGGGACCAAACCATTTATCATCCATCTTCTTCATCGGTCGGATCGTCTTGATATTTCGTCCATCTAAGAAGACTTTCTGCCCTGCCTCATAGGTAATGGACTTCCCAGCATGGCGGTCGTAGAAACGCTTCATGTCTTCGTTTGCTTGGGTTAGGTTACCTTGAGCGAGTTCGTGCACCTCCTTGACATGTTTGGCAAATTCTTCTGCTGACAGGTTCGATAATGCCGTTCCAACCCCCGTGAAGTCTAAGGGGTGCATTCCCGTATTGACGAAGAAGGGAGATAGCTTCGTCGCTGAATGTTCACGATTGTTGTATGCGAATTCTGCGAGAGCCAGCCAGTCCACCCAGTCCGACTGCCGATGGTTGACGTATAGCCGCAGGTACTGTTCTAGTTCCTGATTAACCCGCTCTGTCTGTCCGTCAGTTTGTGGGTGATACGCTGTCGATGGGTTGCCTTCAATGTGGAGGAGCTTGTACAACTCCTTCATCATCTTTGCGTCGAATTGCACCCCTCGGTCATGAATGATCTTCCGTGGTAGTCCGTGTAATCGGAAGACATGGTCTCTGTAGATCCTAGCCATGCCTTCCGCCGATAACTTTGTCGTTGTTGGAATTGCATGGATTTGTTTGCTAAAGCGATCGACCACTACGCAAATCGCATTGAACCCATTCGATTCTGGCAACTCTCCGATTAGGTCGACCGTGACAATCTGCCATGGCGCCTCCGGCACCTCATTAGGGTGCAAAACCTTTGCTCTCGTTGTCCTTAGAGCCTTCGTCCGCTGACAACGATCACACCCCCGCACGTACACCCGCACATCTGCACTCATCCTCGGCCACCAGTACCTGCGTGCTATCAGCTGGATCGTCTTTGTTGCTCCTGGATGTCCTGCCAGGGTCGAGTCATGGTGTTCCTTCATGACGTCCTCTCTGATGCTCGCTGGTACATATAGTCGGTGGCCCTTTCTCCACATGTCCCCTCTCTTCTCGACGTCCTTCGGCCTCACTCCCTCGTCCTCTTGTCTCTGCGCTTCCACAACCTTTTCAACGAGTACTTCTCTTGACGTCTGAACCATTCCTCTAACCAGCCATTCCTTCTTGATGAAAGTCACGTTCTCATTATCGCGCTCGCCCTTGTCATAATCCGCCCGGCGTGACAACAGATCAGCTTTTCCCAACGTCTTTCCGGGTTTATGGACTAGCGTGAAATCGAACTCAGCTAAATCGAGTCGCCAACGAGCTTGTCGACGATTTAACTTCTGCGGTGATCGGAAGTACGTTAGATTTGCATGGTCTGTCCATACCTCAAAAGGTTGGTTAGCTCCCTGGAGATATTGTCGCCATTCCTTTAGGGCTTGAACGATGGCGAGCATTTCCTTGTTGTAAATCTCATAGTTTCGCTCTGCCTCTAGGAATGTTGACGACCGATAAGCGATCACCTTCCATTTACCGTCTTGTTTCTGAAGAAGGACTCCACCAGTCGCAAAGTCCGACGCATCTGCTTCTACACGGAAAGGGTCCTCGTTGTTGGGTATCGCTAACACGGGAGGACTACTCAAACGACGCTTCAATTCCTCAAATGCTGCCTGCTCATCTTCGCCCCATTTCCATTCCACCTTACCCGTTAGGGTAGTCAAGGGTTTGACGACCGAACTGTAATCCTTAACAAAACGTCGCAACCAATTTCCTAATCCCAGGAATTGTTGCAGTTCGTGGACGTTCCTTGGAACTGGCCAGTCCTGTACTGCTGCCGTCTTCTTGGGATCCATTCGAACTTCACCATTGCCAATAATGTGCCCGAGGTACTTGACTGTATCAACTTCGAACTCGCACTTCTGCGGCTTTAGGAAAAGTCCGTTTTGGCGAAGGATCTCAAAGACTCGTTTAGTGCGTCTGCGGTGTTCTTCTAGATCATTCGAGAAGATGAGAATGTCATCGAGGTAAATGATGACGATACCCTCATGAATTAGCTCCCGAAAGATGTCATTCATAAAGCCTTGGAACGTCGCTGGCGCATTACACAAGCCAAAGAACATGACCGTGGGTTCGAATAAGCCTAGATTTGTCCGGAACGCTGCCTTCCACTCGTCTCCCTCGCGAATCCGGATGTTGTAGTATCCCCAACGAACGTCGAGCTTCGTGATGTACCTTGCATCCTTAACCTTGTCGATGAGCTCATTTATCAGTGGCAACAGGTATTTGTTCTTGACCGTTCCTTCATTGAGCTTTCGATAGTCTTGGATTGCTCGTAAGCTCTCATCCTCTTTCTTGATAAAGAAGAATGGTGACGCCATTGGAGACTTCGACTGTCGGATACGTCCTGATGCTAGGTTTTCCTCAATGAACTCTCTCATCGCTTCTTGTTCTTTTGGCGATAACGGGTAAACCTTGCAGTCACTGGGTTTGAAATCCGGTTTCAGGTCAATAGCGTGGTCCCACGTTCGGTGGTTTGGTAAGCGTTCGAACGATTCCTCACTAAAGACGTCGGTGTATTCCTCCAGGTAAGGTGGCCATTTTGCCGCTTCCTTCATCCGCACATTCCTCACAAACTCTTCATCTATCTCCTCGCTCGACAGTGGCGACTCACATTCATCAGGGCAACGGGTGAACTTAACTGTTCCTAACCTCCAATCAATCTCAGGATTATGCTTCGTCAACCAGTCATGTCTGAGGAAGATGTTGCTTGACGCTAAGGATGTCACCGCCAGTCGAATCTCTTCCTCGTGTTTCCCAAAGAACATTCGTACAACTACGTATTCCTTGATCAATCCAGCCTCGTTGCTAGTTCCGTCAGCATTGAAGACTGGTCTAGGCCGAATGTACCTTTGGGTGGGGAAACCATACCGTTTGACAAAACCTTCGTCGATGCATGAGCCCGTGCACCCTGAGTCGATCAGTGCATGAGCATCAATGAAGTTTTCCTCTTCGAGTAGGGGGTTCGACAAGTCTACTTCGTCATCACCTGCTACCTTTGGGTGTACGATGCTAACGAAGGCGTCCAACTCCTTTCCTCCCGCCCGTCGCACGAACTGATCTGCGTCCACAATGCCCTCGCGCCATACCTCAGCCGCGCGTCTGCCTACTACATCCCACACTGCTTCAGTGACGTTCGCCTGAGCAACAACGTTCCCGCGGTAAGGTGCTTCCGCCACAACCTCATTTTTTATAGCGGTTTGATTCCGCTCTTCCTTTCTCAATTCGCCTGCTTGCGCATCTGTTCTTCTGACAAATAAATCTTCATAGACTTCGAAGTCATCGTTGTCCTCTTCAGATTCATCTGGCAGTACGTCGGTAAGGATCTTTCGAAGGATGAAACCGTCACTGGTATTCGCATCTTGATATTGTACAACAGGACGATTATATTTTAACGAGTCCAACGGAAAGAGTCCTTTAGGAGACCGACCAGTCGTTCCGACGTCTACGCCTGGTCTTCTGGAAAACCCTCACCTTCTATGAGTTCTTCCAGCTCAGCGGGTACTGCTCGTACATCGTCGTCGTCGTCCTCTTCGAAAGAAGATTCCTTTGCTTGGCCGAGTTCCTCGAAGAGCGCCTTTCTGTCTGCTGGGACGAAGGCTGCAATGATGGCACGTATTGCTTCACGACCTCGCGGGCATTCCCTGATGTAATGGCCCACCTGACCACACTTGTAACAAGCACGTGTACGACGCGCCTGGTTCATCATTACATCCATGGGTTGTCCTAAGCCTCCATACGTTACTCCTGTAGCATCACGACGATCTTGAGCGGGGGGTATGAAAGGACGGGCTGCTTGTTGAGGCGGCATAAAACGTCTCATTGGTGGTGTCGGAGTTGGTTTCATCGCTGTCGAACTAATTGTCTTTTTCCGACGTTCAGCCATTAGGTCCCTGATTTGGCGCTCAACCCTGTCGACCTTGACGGCGGCTTTCTTGAACTCTTCATACGACGTCGGTTCATTGGGCAATCTCATGACCCCTTCCACAACCTTCGGGTTTAGCGCCCTCTTCAGGCGACTCATCAACCATTCGTCGTGTGCCTCTGTTGCTAGGCCAGCATCCACTCGACAAATGTCAAACTTGTTGAAAAACTCGTCGGCGTTGAGGTCTCCTTGGTACATTGCATCTAGTCGTTCGAAGGCCTTTTGGGATCTGGCAGGGTCATCGAACGAAGTGTCCAGCTTCTTTAAGAAGGCGTCCCAGGCGTCCGTGAACGTCAGGTTGCCGTCTGCATCAACTGCTCCACTGGTGTAACTCTCTGCCCAGCGAGCCGCAGCACCACTCTTCATGTACGACAGGGCGAACATAATCTTACTCTTGTTCGTCCTGAATTCTGACTCAGATGCGTAGATGTAGAGGCGCAGCTCTCGCTTGAAGTCCACATAATCGTGTTCACCATCGAAGTCTCTTGGTTTGGCGACGTGGACCTTCTTCGACACCTTTGATCCTTGGTTCGCACCTTCGCCTGCAGCTTGGAGCGCTAGTGCGACCGCCGTCGCGAGATCAGTCATTGCTTCCTTCGATAATGACATCTCGTGTTCTTCTTCTTCTTCTTCATCTTCTTCACTTGGTATAAGCGGCGCTGGTTCTCGGAACTTTCCAAACGCCGGAGAAGGCTCGACAGTGGGGGCCAACGCTTGAGTGGTCGAACCCGATGGTTCTGGTAAGGGGGCCGTTGGTTGCGTTGGAGTAGGAGGTGAGGGCTCGTCTACGTCGTCTTCTTGTTTCACTCTCCAGTGGATGGACCTTCCTTCCCTCTGGGAGTACCACCTCTTGGCAGTCTCGTCCCACCAGGCGCCGAAGACTTGATTTCCTGCTTTGACGATATAATGTCCCCGCGAGGCGCTCCACCTAGAGTTCGCAGGGAGGGCCGCTCGTTGCTCGTCAGTTAGCTCCACCTTGATAGGCTGGGGGTGGAACGGGGATCGGGATGCTGTTCGGGCGGGACCGACTTCGGATAACCGGCTCGTCTTTGAAATTGATGACTAAACGAAAGGCTCCGAGGTAGATAATGAAGGAGATACTTGTCGACGACTGGACTCTATGCGTTACCCACGAGAAGGTTTGATGGGAGTTCCAGAGAAGGGTGATTCGGAGCGCCACGGTGATGTGATTGGTTGATACTTCGGGTACTATCGGGTCACGTCGGAGTCAATCGGACTTCGACGGGCAAGATAGGGGTTTGTTGTCTGCACGGTAGGAACCGGGTTTCGTTCGATGTCGTCCTTCGAAGATATACTTCAGGGGACACGTCACAGGCGAGCGCTCGACGACAACGGAATCGGGCGTGAGCCAGAGGTAGGTCTTTCTATTATGTTAGGCGGACGGCTCAAGGACTGAGTCGAGGCAGGCCAACACAACAACAAACAAGCGTGAATGAGATAATCCCAAACACGTCGCTCAGGTCAAGACAGCTAAGACGAGGCTTAAGTCCAGACCGTCGAACGCTAGGTCGCAGTGAAGGTAAGTAGAATAGAAAGACAAGGAACGAAAGAGTCAAACTATCTACTTATATAGACTTTGGGCATGGGAAAGGTCTACCCTAATGGGAAGTCACATGACAAGGAATGGGATAATTAGTAAGCGTGATAGAACATTGTGGAATGTTCCGGCAAAAGGATGAATAAGCGCATAAGAAAAATAAAAGAAAAGAAAAAGAATATTAAAATAAATGGTGACGTCAGAAAAGAAAAGGAAAATGTTCGAGTCCTTACATCCAGTTCTTGGTCAAGTGGGTTGGATATGAGGAAGCGACATGGCAGCCGGAATCCGACGTCAAGGATAATGCACAGGAATCAATTCAAGAATTCTATCGCAAACATCCTGGAGCTCCACGAAAGTTAACAATACCTCGACAAAGCATGCGAGCACTGTATAGGTTCACATCGCCAGAAGGATTATGTGGTTGGTCGGGACGCCCAACCTTGAGAGGGGGGTGATGTAAGGACTCGAACATTTTCCTTTTCTTTTCTTATGTCATCATTCATTTTAATATTCTTTTTCCTTTTCTTTTATTTTTTTCTTATGCGCTTACTCATCCAATTGCCGGAACATTCCACAACGTTCTATCACGCTCACTAATCATCTCATTCTTTGTCATGTGACTTTCTAATAGAGTAGACCTTTCCCGCACTCAAAGTCTATATAAGTAGATAGTTTGACTCTTTCGTTCCTTGTCTTTCTATTCTACTTACCTTCACTGCGACATAGGTATCTACTCTTGTATTATTAGTTTGCTGAATTCTACTTACCTTCACTGCGACATAACGTGCGTATAGCCCGGCGACTCGCGTTAGCCAGTTGTTTGTTGTTTGTGTTGGCCGCCTCGAGATCGACGCCCGTTAGTCTCGCTGCCTAACAGACACTTCCCTCCATGCAATGATCCACGGTACCTTCTGTCATCCCTCGGCCTGTCTCGTGCAGGCTGGGAGGCGGGCGATGGTGATGCATGGCGAGTCCTTCCAGCACTGGAATTTTCTACACCTGGTTTGGTCTGTGGATCCCCATCCGCTTGTGCTTGACCAGCGCCAGCTTGGTTTGTAAGCCCCTGCTGCATGCCTATGGCAGTTGAACCTAAGGTGGTCTGCACAGTTCGCTTTGATTTGTGGTAGTCGAGCAAGTTCAGCTGCTTGGGAACCTCCGAAGCTGTCACGCCCGGAGCTTTACTTAGCTACAAAAGCTCAGAAGCCTCCAGAATCACATAGATGAGAGTAAGACACGTACTAGGAGCCTTGTATGATCAAAATAATTCTTCATTGTATAATATATATGGGTGCCATCGGCACGAACATAACAAACTTCCTCCGGATGCATGCTGCACCGTAGGTTTTGCTTGATCTCCTTAATATGAGGTGCGAGCATTGCATTCAGGTCACCTTTCGTTGCTTCAGCTGCACTGGTTGGTTTGGTCGCATTCTGAAGTACGCTTCCTGAGCGTTTAGAACCCTTCTAAATGGAACGTAATTCGCGCATCAACATGTGAAAGAGAGAAAGGCAAACGATCACATTTACCCATTCATTGTTCATGTTCATAAGCACAATTTCGCCTGCACTATCGACCTTGCACTTCTTCTTCAGCTCCTCGAGATACTTCTTGAACCCTTGCACAAGCTCATCAAGATCTACATCAGATTCGAGATACCGTGGTTGAATCTTTGTCCCAATCTTCTTAAACCACGGACCGGTTGTTAGGCGGCGAGACTAACAGGCGTCGATCTTGAGGCGGCCAACACAACAACAAACAACTGGCTAACGCGAGTTGCTGGGCTATACACACGCTATGTCGAAGTGAGGGTAAGTAGAATTCAATAAACTATTAATACAAGAGTAGATACCTATGTCGAAGTGAGGGTAAGTAGAATAGAAAGACAAGGAAACAAACGAGTCAAACTATCTACTTATATAGACTTCGAGCCTGGGAAAGGTCTACTCTAATAAGGAGTCACATGATAAGAGAGTGGAGTGATTAGTGAGCGTCATGGTCGGAAGGAGCAGATTTAGTCATGGCTGATGACTGAAGATGAATAAGCCACGACGGAGAGAACGGAATTAGTAAATGAGGATTAGTAATGTAAAGGAAAGGTGAAATAAAATAAAATAAAGCGAAAGATGATATGAGAAAATAAAAGAAAATAAAAGAAAATGTTCGAGTCCTTACATCACCCCCTCTCAAGGTTGGGCGTCCCGACTAACCACATAATCCTTCTGATGATGTGAACCTATACAGTGCTCGCATGCTTTGTCGAGGTATTGTTAACTTTCGTGGAGCTCCAGGATGTTTGCGATAGAATTCTTGAATTGATTCCTGTGCATTATCCTTGACATCGGATTCCGGCTGCCATGTCGCTTCCTCATATCCAACCCACTTGACCAAGAATTGGAGCTTTCCTCGATGTAGACGTGAGTCGAGTATTTCTTCAACCTCGTACTCTTCCTGTTCGTCAATGATCACTGGCGGAGGTGGAGGCGGCTTCTTCTGTGATTCGAAAAATGGTTGAACGGCTGGTTTGAGCAGGATCTCGTTAAAGACGGGATGAACGTGTTTCCATGTCTTTGGGATTTTTAGCTTATACGCGCTCGCGCCCACCTTTTCCATTACCTCGAATGGGCCAAACCATTTGTCGTCCATCTTCTTCGTCGGTCGGATCGTCTTAATGTTTCGACCATCCAAGAAGACCTTTTGTCCCATCTCATATACTACCGACTTTCCGGCATGACGATCATAAAAGCGCTTCATGTCTTTATTGGCCTGGGTCAGATTGGCCTGAGCGAGTTCGTGTATTCCCTTGACATGTTTAGCAAACTCTTCTGCTGATAGATTGGACGAGGTCGTTTCAACGCCCGTAAAGCCTGAAGGGTGTTGTCCCATGTTGATGAAGAAGGGTGATAGTTTGGTCGCCGAATGTTTGCGATTGTTGTGCGCAAACTCTGCAAGAGCTAACCAGTCTGCCCAGTCCGACTGTCGATGATTGATGTATAGTCGAAGGTACTGTTTGAGCTCTTAATTAACTCGTTCCATCTGTCCATCAGTTTGAGGGTGGTATGCCGTTGATGGATTACCTTCGATGTGAAGGAGTTTGTACAACTCCCTCATCATCTTCGCATCGAACTGTACCCCTTGGTCGTGGATGATCTTTCGAGGTAAACTGTGCAATCGGAAGACATGGTCCCTATAAATCCTGGCCATCCCTTCTGCCGTCAATTTCGTCGTCGTTGGTATCGCATGGATTTGTTTGCTGAAGCAGTCGACTACCACACAAATCGCATTAAATCCATTTGACTCCGGCAACTCTCCGATCAGGTCGACCGTGACAACTTGCCATGGCGCCTCTGGCACCTCGTTAGGGTGCAAAACCTTTGCCCTTGTTGTTCTGAGGGCCTTTGTCCACTGACAACGATCGCATCCTCGCACATAATTCCTGACATCGACGTACATATTAGGCCACCAGAAACCTCTGCTTGCTAGTGCAACGGTCTTGTTTGCTCCTGGGTGGCCTGCTAACGTTGAGTCGTGACACTCCCTCATCACTTCCTCCCTCACGCTCGTCGGTACGAAAACGTTTTGAAACTTCTTCATCTTCGTCCTCGAGAGCTTAACCATCACCTCTTTTTTCCACAACCCATCTACGAACACTAAGTTCGTCGGTCTCTCTTCCTCATTCAACTCCATTTGTGCCTTTCGAATCTTTTCGCTCAGCACATCTCTTGACGTCTCCACTGTTCCCCTGACCAGCCATTCGTCTCTGATGAACGTGATGTCTTCATTATCCCATTCGCCCTTGTTGTAGTCCGCCCGCCACAATAATATGTCAGCCTTACCCAATGTCTTCCCTGGCTTGTGTACTAATGTAAAGTTGAATTTGGCTAAATCGAGTCGCCAACGAGCTTGTCGACGATTCAACTTTTGAGGCGATCGGAAATACATCAAGTTTGCGTGATCGGTCCATACTTCGAAAGATCTCTTGGCTCCTTGGAGGTATTGTCGCCATTCCTTAAGAGCTTGAATGATTGCGAGCATCTCTTTGTTATAGATCTCGTAATTTCGTTCGGCCTCCAAGAAAGTCGATGATCGATAGGCTATCACCCTCCACTTGTCGTCTTGTTTCTGAAGGAGCACCCCTCCAGATGCAAAGTCCGACGCATCTGCTTCGACCCGGAAAGGACCCTCCTCGTTTGGGATGGCTAGAACTGGGGGACTACTCAACCGACCCTTCAACTCTTCGAATGCTTGTTGTTCCTTCTCTCCCCACTTCCACTCCACCTTACCTGTCAGCGTAGTTAAGGGTTTGATGACCGAGCTGTAATCCTTAACAAAACGTCGCAACCAATTCCCTAGTCCCAGGAATTGTTGCAGTTCATGGACGTTCCGCGGGCTTGGCCACTCCTGGACTGCTGCCGTCTTCTTGGGATCCATTCGAACTTCGCCGTTGCCAATGATGTGTCCGAGGTACTTGACTGTGTCAACTTCGAATTCGCACTTCTGTGGCTTTAGGAAAAGTCCGTTTTGGCGAAGTATCTCAAAAACTCGTTTGGTGCGTCTGTGATGTTCCTCTAGATCATTCGAGAAGATGAGAATGTCATCGAGGTAAATGATGACGATACCCTCATGAATTAGCTCCCGAAAGATGTCGTTCATAAAGCCTTGGAACGTCGCTGGTGCATTACACAAGCCAAAGAACATAACTGTGGGTTCGAATAAGCCTAGGTTTGTCCGAAATGCTGCCTTCCACTCGTCTCCCTCGCGAATCCGGATGTTGTAGTACCCCCAACGAACGTCAAGCTTTGTGATGTACCTTGCATCCTTGACCTTGTCGATGAGTTCATTTATCAATGGCAATGGATATTTGTTCTTGACCGTCCCTTCGTTGAGCTTTCGATAGTCTTGGATCGCTCATAGGCTCCCATCTTCCTTCTTGATAAAGAAGAATGGAGACGCCATCGGGGATTTCGACTGTCGGATACGTCCCAATGCTAGGTTCTCTTCTATGAACTCCTTCATCGCCTCTTGTTCTTTCGGTGACAATGGATAAACCTTGCAATCGCTGGGTTTGAAATCCGGTTTAAGGTCAATAGCGTGGTCCCACGTTCGGTGGTTTGGTAAGCGTTCGAACGATTCCTCACTAAAGACGTCAGCGTATTCCTCCAGGTAAGGCGGCCACTTCGCCGCTTCCTTCATCCGCACATTCCTCACAAACTCCTCGTCTATCTCCTCGCTCGATAGCGACGACTCACATTCGTCAGGGCAACGTGTGAACTTGACTGTTCCTAACTTCCAGTCGATCTCAGGATTGTGCTTCGTCAACCAGTCATGTCCGAGGAAGATGTTGCTCGATGCCAAGGATGTCACCGCCAGTCGAATCTCCTCCTCATGTTTCCCGAAAAACATCCGCACAACTACATATTCCTTGATCAACCCCGCTTCGTTGCTTGTTCCGTCAGCGTTGAAGACTGGTCTAGGCCGAATGTACCTTTGGGTGGGGAAACCGTATCGTTTGACAAAACCTTCGTCGATGCATGAGCCCGTGCATCCTGAGTCGATCAGTGCATGAGCATCAATGAAGTTTTCCTCTTCGAGTAGGGGGTTTGACAAGTCTACTTCATCATCTCCTGCTACCTTTGGGTGTACGATGCTAACGAAGGCGTCGAGCTCTTTTCCTCCCGCTCGTCGCACGAACTGGTCTGTGTCCACAATACCCTCGCGCCATACCTCGGCCGTGCGTCTGCCTACCACATCCCACACTGCTTCAGTAGCGTCCGCCTGAGCAACAACGTTCTCATGGTAAGGTACTTCCGTCACAACCTCATTTTTTATAGCGGTTTGATTCCGCTCCTCCTCACTCAACTCACCTGCTTGCGAATCTGCTCTTCTGACAAATAAATCTTCATAGACCTCGAAGTCATCGTCGTCCTCTTCAGATTCATCTGGCAGCACGTCAGTAAGGATCTTTCGAAGGGTGAAACCGTCACTGATATTCGCATCTTGATATTGTACAACAGGACAATTATATTTTAACGAGTCCAACGAAAAGAGTCCTTTAGGAGACCGACCAGTCGTTCCGACGTCTATGCCTGGTCTTCCGGAAAATCCTCGCCTTCCACTAGTTCTTCTAGCTCAGCAGGCACTGCTCGCACCTCGACCTCGTCATCCTCTTCAAAGGAGGATTCCTTTGCTTGGCCGAGCTCTTCAAAGAGCGCCTTTCTGTCCGCTGGAACAAAGGCTGCGATGATGGCTCGTATTGCCTCACGGCCTCGCGGGCATTCTCTGATGTAGTGGCCTACCTGGCCACACTTGTAACAAGCACGTGTACGACGTGCCTGGTTCATCATTAGGTCCATCGGCTGACCCATGCCTCCATACGTTATCCCTGTCGCGTCATGACGATCTTGGGGAGGAGGTACGTAGGGGCGAGCCACTTGTTGGAGCGGCATAGGACGTCTTGGTGGCGGAGGAGCTGGCCTTGTTGCTATTGAGGTTATTGTCTTTCGTCAACGTTCGGCCATCAGGTCCCTGATTTGATGCTCGACCCTGTCGACTTTGACGGCAGCCTTCTTGAACTCTTCATACGATGTTGGTTCATTAGGCAACCTCATGACACCTTCGACAACCTTGGGGTTTAGAGCCCTCTTCAGACGACTCATCAACCATTCGTCATGTGCTTCCATCGCTAGACCAGCATCTACTCGACAGATGTCGAACTTGTTGAAGAATTCATCGGCATTGAGGTCTCCTTGGTACATTGCATCAAGTCGTTCGAAGGCCTTTTGAGATCTGGCGGGGTCATCGAACGACGTGTCTAGCTTCTTCAAGAAGGCGTCCCAGCTGTCCGTAAACTTCAAGTCACCGTCTGCATTGATTGCTCCGCTGGTATAGCTTTCCGCCCAGCGAGCTGCAGCACCACTCTTCATGTACAACAGGGCGAACATAATTTTGCTCTTGTTCGTCCTGAATTCATGTTCGGATGCATAGATATATAGGCGCAGTTCTCGTTTGAAGTCTACGTAATCATGTTCGCCATCGAAATCTCTGGGTTTGGTGATGTGGACCTTCTTTGATGCCTTAGAGCCTTGGTTCGCACCTTCGCCTGCAGCTTGGAGCGCTAGTGCGACCGCCGTCGCGAGGTCAGTCATCGTTTCCTTTGACAACGACATCTCGTGTTCTTCCTCTTCCTCTTCTTCTTCTTCGCTGGGTATGAGCGGAGCTGGTTCGCGTGGTTCGGTGAACGATAGAGGGGGTGCTGTTGGAGGGGCTGATGCCGTTGACTTTGATGTTGATGGCTCTGGTAATAGAGCCGTTGATCGTGTGGGGGTAGGGGGCGCGGGATCGTCTACGTCACCTTCTTCTTTCGCTCTCCAATAGTGGGACTTGTCCCCTCTGGTAGAATACCACCTCTTCGCAGTTTTGTCCCACCAAGCAATGAAGTTTTGACCGCCCGACCTGACGATGTACTGTCCCTTTGACGCGCTCCACCTAGAGTTTGTCGGAAGCGCCGCTCGTTGCTCGTCAGTTAGCTCCACCTTGATAGGCTGGGGGTGGAACGGGGATCGGGATGGTGTTCGGACGGGACCGACTTCGGATGATCGGCTCGTCTTTAAAATTGACGACTAGACGAAAGGCACCGAGGTAGATGATGAACGAGATACTTGATGAGGATTGGACTCTATGCGTCACCCACGAGAACGTCTGATGGGAGTTCCAAAGAAGGGTGATTCTGAGTGCCACGTTGACGATAGTGTGGATAGGGGTCTGGAACTGGACCGTTGATACGAACAGGGACTAGGCAGCCTTCCTTATTCTGACCAAAGACTATGTCGTTCGGATCGATGTTACCTAGGCTGATCTGGTCTTGAATGTCTGCCCAAGGTACGACAAACCTCTTTGGCTTTACGTAAGGTCGTCGGCGGGGTTGATAACGAGTCTGGTAGCGAGTCGGAGCCACAGTGATATGATTGTTTCGGGAAGTATCGGGACACGTCAAAGTCAGTCAGACCTTGATGGGCAAGATAGGGGTTGCTCGGATAAATCCGGGATGGGCGCGGTCGTCAACCGTCGATGTGTCTCCTGCGTGGAGTAGCGACAAACGAGTAGTTAAACCACGGGTTCGAGAGTAGGTCTTTCTATTATGTTAGGCAGCGAGACTAACAGGCGTCGATCTCGAGGCGGCCAACACAACAACAAACAACTGGCTAACGCGAGTTGCCGGGCTATACGCACGCTATGTCGAAGTGAGGGTAAGTAGAATTCAATAAACTATTAATACAAGAGTAGATACCTATGTCGAAGTGAGGGTAAGTAGAATAGAAAGACAAGGAAACAAACGAGTCAAACTATCTACTTATATAGACTTCGAGCCTGGGAAAGGTCTACTCTAATAAGGAGTTACATGATAAGAGAGTGGAGTGATTAGTGAGCGTCATGGTCGGAAGGAGCAGATTTAGTCATGGCTGATGACTGAAGATGAATAAGCCACGACGGAGAGAACGGAATTAGTAAATGAGGATTAGTAATGTAAAGGAAAGGTGAAATAAAATAAAATAAAGCGAAAGATGATATGAGAAAATAAAAGAAAATAAAAGAAAATGTTCGAGTCCTTACACCGGTGTAGCCTAGTGTAACCGAGGTGGGATAGCACTGAAGAATACTTGCCACGTTCTGACGCACATCAATTATGCTGTGTTGAGGTTCAACGTTCATTTTGCGCAAAGCCCGCCCATCGTCAACCAGAACAACAAGTGTTGATCACGTTTCTTTAGGAGCTTGCTGCTTCTCTTTTTCACATTTGAGATTTTCCATGAAATGCACGTAAGATACAACTGACGAGTCGCATCTATACTCTTGGTCCGAATTGTCAGCGTAGTCTATTAAATCATTAGAGACTGACAAACTCCTATAATGGTCTACGCACTGGCTGCAAGCAACGGATTATCAAAGTCCCAAGGATCACCAGTACCAACTCTGTTGGTATCTGACTCTTGACCCGGATCGTCATTAGCCATTCGGGCAATATCAAGTTGTGATGGTTCTTCATCATAGGGCTCTTCATATTGATACGTCAGGTCCTCGTCAGCAGCTCTCCGGCCCCTTGCTTTTGTCGTGGTGGGCTCCGCTTCCATGTTTTTCTGTTATGAAGTATGAGTGCAATACCGGAAGACAAGACTATCAGTACTACCATCTCTTCAACACCGTTCTTGTTGACAGCAGGCTGCTCTGCCTTCCTTGGCCGGCCTCATTTTTGTGGTCCTTCAGCAATGACATCTGCATTTTGAGAGTTCGAATGAGGGCCATTTGCTTGCTGGGGCTCCAGGGCCGTTGCTGCTTTTTTGAGAGAGGAGTTTCTTGTGACAGCTGATGCCTGCTTCATCCCGGCAGTCTTACAAGCCACAGTCTTGTGAGCTGCGAGTTTTCTAGGGGTGGGACTCATGATGGTAAGAGATAAAAAAAAAAGTGATGTGGCAACGAAGGTAGCTGCTTATAAACATGTTCCAAGCTCACTTACTAGCCCTCCGGAGATCGATGATCCAAAGTCTGCAAACATACACTATCTTCAGATTCAACGGCCTATACAAGCACATCATAGCGACAGTGGCAAAAGAAGAAATAACTATCCAAAGAATTAATGGAATACACCTGCCTGCAGAGTTGCTCAACAACTGAAGCATCATCCTGAGGACCGGGACCCTGCCATTTTAACCTGGACTTGATTACAGAGAATGCAAGTTCAATAGGATTGTAGTCTGGTGAGTAAGGAGGAAGAAATTCAAGCCTGACACCCCTAAGCAAAGGGGTCAGTACATGCTGCGACTTGCATTGCTAGTGAGACAGACCGAGATTTGATGAGCTCCCGAATCTCGGGAGCCTTGTGTATTGGGCAGTTGTCCATTACGATGACTGATTGATTACCGGGGAAGGGATGCATTTTGTCCAACAGGCTGGCAATGAATTCCGTGAACAATTTGGTATTGAATGTGCCCTGTACGATAGTGCAGTCGATTGTCCCATCGAGGCTGATAGCTGGCAAGACAGAGAAGCTAACGGAGTGAATCAGAAGCTTGTGACGCGCCACAAGAGGCAGAATCACCATTTCCCCCTATTGAAAAACTGCTTACAATACGCACGGCGACCCTCAAGGGCCCAAGCAGTGTTGCAAAGAAAAGCCTGCTGATTGCAAGCACTCTCATCGACAAATACCAGCTGTTCCGCTGTGTACTGAGAGGCGATATGTGCAACGTACTGCGCATGCAGAGTTTCATTCTGCTCGAGAGCCCTTTTCGGTAACTAGACCACGACGATTTCAGTTCGCGTGGACTGCGTAGAGAAGCAAAGCGACAGAGACAGCCACCTTCTTAAGTGTGAAACCGGCGCGCAGCAAGGACCTGTGTATAGTCGCATCTGAAGCCTCCTTCTCCCATCTTTCCTGGAGCAGTAGCCTCAACTCGTCGATGTAATGGTCATTGAGATTGCTTAGTGACCCAAAAAGCAACTACGTGGTGTGAACCAACAGCTACCAGGACAGGTTTCAACATGTGCATACCTCGGTGTAGATATAATCAAGCACTCAAGGCCTTCCACGAAAACCAAGTTCATGCGCAGCAACAGTCCCGTTGCGCTTGAACTCTCGTATTATCCGGAAAACTGTTGTCTTGGGTATGTCGGTCAAGGCTGTGATCTGAGAGGCGCTGAGTTTCTTGTTCATAGTGATGATGCATTCCCGTAAATCGTTGGACAGCCGTCTGCTGCATCGCTGGGGTTGCATGAATGAATGCTCAACATAAGCTGTAGAGATGGTGACTGTGAAGATGGTGATGGCTCGAGATCAAGTGGCGACTCGACACGTGAGTTAACCCTTCATCCTCACATGCGTCGCTGCTCCTATCTCTTTGCCGTGATGCCTCATCTCTCATGATGGTCCGTCCCCAGCAACTGGGGGTTCCCTCATGCCTGTAGGTGATGAGGGATTGGTGAGGATGAGGAGGGAACTGTGGACAAGTGATGAGAGCTGCTGTGCAGGGAGATACTGCATACGAAAGACTACCGTCGTGTGTGTACACTCATGTTTCTCTGAGAGATGTTTCTGCGGCCCTGGCAGACACACTCAGTTTGGTTGTAGCAGGAGTGCATGATGGCTGAGCTGACCTTGTTCGCCCTTGCCCAGATATGATTTTGGGTGACATTTCAGCAGAGGATGGTCACCGAGGTGGTTTCAAGTCTGATTGGTAGATAGTACATGTAATGTAGCTACACCCAAGCCTAACTCAGCTCAGCTACTGTCTTGGCTGAAAGCGCCTATGCTGCTGTCTTTTTAGCAGAAACAATCAGATTTTTTGGTGTCCGAATGCGTGAGTTATGACAGATGTAATGAAGTAGGGGAGATTTCTGCGAGCAGGAGTGACAACAAACCACCCAGTTTCACTACCACAATCATGTCAGGGAGCCTTGAGGAGTTGCGTACAGGTGCCCACTGGGCTGGCCTGATTTATCAAACTTGAATCAGATTTTTCCGGATGACGTTGGGCAAGCTATGATTTTTACACTGAACGGAGGGCATGACAAGGATTTAGCACAATGATGCTATCTTTTTAGTAGCGAAGTACATACTCAACAAAACCCAGACATTTTTATATGTACTGGAGCGCATTTTCGAGCAGGTTTTTTACATGGTTATATCAGATTTTTATGTGCTGTATTGACTGAGATATTCGTTTTTTTTTTTTTTTGCTCATCCAGGATGCACTATGCATCAAAAATACACGTGATTTTCCAAATTGCCAACAATTTTGCAATTAGCTGTAATATTGCAAAGGACTACCTCAGACTCTGTAGCACAGCATACGTGTTACGTATACCCGTAACTGCGCTTTCAAGCACCGCCACTTTGTTCCGTTTTGTTTGATGACCGCCCAGTCACGTCACTCATCATCGTGACCACCTTGGTTGCACTCGCGTGCATGTACGTGTAAGCCTCCATCCGAATACAACGACCACCGTCAGGTCTTCACCGGTTCTTCAATACATCAACACGTTGTCAGGGACACGCCTCACACGTCGGATGCACACCCATCGTCGTCCCGCCAGAAGCAATCCTCACATCTTCACCGTCTGAAATGAGCGTTAAAGGTCCACTGGGCACCACATCCGTCCCTTTTAAGCCCTTCACGCGACTCACCTTTCCCGAACCTCGTGCTCTATCTGTTGCAGTCGAGGACAGAGGTGTGAAGAAGCAACGACAAATGTAGGGAACGACACGTACACTAATAAACAACGCGACCACCGGAATGGCCCAGGAACTCAGCGTACACTTGTATCTCATTGGTGTGGCATATCGTACAGCGTTGGAAGATGACCCGAGAAGGACTACGGAAGGAGACAGTGGAAAGTGTCTGAACATGAAGCACGGGGCGGGACACTTCCAGCTACCACTACTATCGTCGTAACGGGTCAACGGATCTGTCGAGCCAACTGTATAGAGAGAGAGCTTGAGGAGATCCGAACTACCTTCGAGGCATACCGAAAGGAAATGGACGTCGATGCTGTCAAGCTTCGCAAAGAGGTTCTTCAGTACCATCATGAATCCAGCCAGTCGAGTGTGGCGCTCGAAGGCTAACGCGAGGATTGAGTGAGTTTATTCTCTTTTTGTTCTCATCGGGTCAAGCTCACCATTTGGGTCAGAGCGGCATCGCATGGCTCGGGAATATCCTGCAGGAGCGAGAAGCTCAAAATCTTCGGAAACGAAACCAACAATCGCACGATCAGTACACACGTCTGGATATCGTATGCAACTATGCTGCCGAGGGTTTAGCCTCTGCTGATACCCAGATCGAGCGATTGCAGAACGAATGCGCCAATTTTTGTGCGAAAAAGAAGATCCGGGAGGTGCGTATCCGTTAGTTAGCTCGTCTTGTGATTCATATTAACTGGAGATATAGAATGTGCAGACTCGACTAATTGATGAGAACAAGGTTCTGTCTCTAGAGCGGTCTGGCATGACGGACTTGATTGTCAAGGTTCAGAAAATGGACAATGACATTGACAAGGCGAACGGAAGTGATGAGAAGATTTGGAAGATTTGAGTCCCAATTCCATGACCTGGAGAGCCAAAGCGTAAGTGCTCCTCTATATAGCGTTTGCTTTGGCGTAGTAGCACTCAATTTTGAATGCTCTAGTCAGGATCTTCGAACTCAGCTTTCCCGCGAGCGTGACACAGCTCGACAAATTTAATTGCAGAAGGATATCGAAGCTCAGGAACTGCGAACTAAGATTGATCACTCCGTAAGTCAGATTCTTCTGAAAATGTCTTCTATGTCACTGAATACTATGGTAGGTGGAGAACTTGCCAAGGGCCAGAGAGTCTCTTGTTGAGGCTGAGACAAGTCGGAAACACCTACGAGAACCGGTGGATGAGCTTGTTAAGCAGGTGCAGATGAATGCTGAAAGGATTGCCATTCATGAGCGACGTACTGACACTTCACGTCCACCCGCCGGCGAGGACGGCTCAGAGCAGGAACTCAAGGTTGAAGTTGCCGTACTCCGGTAAGTTTGACCGTATTTTTGTATTCACTGGTCATTGACTTTCTTGGTACCTCTTAGGGCTGCAATGAATGTCGCCGAAGCTGATCTTGCCTCTGCACGCGGTCATGTGTAGCAGTTCCAGGCTAGTGAAGCTGCTCTGCAATGACTGTCTGCCACGCATGATGAGTATGAGGCGTCGACCGAAGCTCAGATTGCTGATCTTCATCATATCTAGGCCGAACGGAGGTGCTTGAGGAGAAACTATCATCTGTGCAGGATGAAATCACTCGACTAAGTACGCAGAACGGCGATTTCCTGCAAAGACTCGAAAAGGAACATGAAGTGTTCGCTCAGGACAGAAAGATGCTGGAGGGCACGGTTATTGATATCACCAACGCTGAGATGGGATCACGCACCGGTCAATCATTTCATGAGAACGAGATACGAGAGCAGATGCAACATGCCAAGGCGGGTCCATTATGATGTCAAGAGCATCAATGAACCTAATCTCTGTATAAAGGCTGCTGAAGAGAAATATTCTCGCGAATTGTCGCTCATGCCGAGTCGATCGAGGTCGTAGACGCTTTCAAGAAGGAGCTCAGTGAGGCGCGGGCTTCTTACGTGAGAAGACGATTCAAGCTGAGACTGCTCAGGCGAACTTGGAACCAACAGCAAGAAGTTCTTTATAAGGAGATTGCAGATCTCACAGCTTGGTAAACACAGCTCTTCGTTCACATCTTCATAGATCTCTAAGCGAGAATACAGTCGCAAAGACCTTGTGGCACGAATAGTCTGCTTCACCAGCACCTGGAGTCCGTCAGCTCACAACTTCTCGTATACGTCAAGCTGCGTATTCAAACATGAACGTGCCAGAGTCGGGTGGCGGTGATGATGTGGATGGACGTATGGCGGAGAGGAAACTGTTGATCTTCAACTGGAGCTCTTTAAGCAGGAGAACGCACGGCAAAAGACATAGGTTGACCATCTCAGCCAGGTTCTTGAAGAAACACGGACGGCACTGTCATGTAAGTCTGTACCGTTCTGCTTATCCTTGCCATGCATTGTAATTCATCCAGCAGGAGCGTGAAGAAGCGGCGAAGCTATCAGTAATTCTGCTGAGCATGCCGAACTGCTGGATAGGATTGACCAGCTCAACATTCTCCGTGAAAGCAACGCGACGCTTCGTGCAGAGTGTGAAGCACAGGTTCGCAAAGCACGCCAGCTTGAGACGACGCTCAATCGCCCCCAATCGGAATTGAAGACGCAAAGAAGACGCAAAGACTATTCGTGTTGAGCTTGATGCCAAGAATGCTCAGATTCAACGGCTTGAAACCGAGGGCCGTCAATGGAAGGAACGGAATGCTCAGCTTCTTATGAAGGCAAGTGAACTGATCCGTATTTAAAGTATTTATACTTGAAGGCTTATTGATAACGATTAGTACGATCGTATTGGCCCGAACGACGTCCAAGCTCTCAAAGACGAGATCGAAGACTTACAGATTGATCTCTGTAAGGCCGAAGAAGAGAAGGCTGCTTATACTACCGAGAAGGATGCACGGACTAAACTTGTATGTTTGGCACACTCTCTGAACAGACGCATCGCTGCCCAATTGATCTTACAGTTTGAGGACACGCAGGTTATACACTCGCCGACTTCCGAACGAAATACTCGTCTCTAGGGCAGGAACCTCGCGACCGATCCGGGCAACTGAATCATTATATTTTCAAGTTGAAAGAGACTGTCGCTGAGCTGCGAAGGCAAGTCAAGGGCCTGTCCGACGAAAAGGAACGCCTCGCCAATCAGGTAGCCGCAGCGGCGACACCATCGGATTCAAATGTCGAGGTGGAGTCGTTGAGAACACAACTGGCGGTTGCCGTCCAGGAGAAAGAGACATCGGCGGAGTTACTAGCCGAATTGAGCAAAGTGGCGAAGAGTGCCTGCGATTACGAGGCTGCTTTGGTGAGTGTACTAAATTTTGATTGTCAGCGACATTTGTCCAGTCTGCTCTCCGTGAGGAAAGGGCCAAGTTATTCGCGGAGAAAGCTTCTGGACAAACCGACGTTGCAGCGGTTGAAAGCACCGATGTCGCCCAAGTTCGACAGCAGCTTGAATCTGAGAAGGTGGAGCTTACAAAGGCTCGAGACGACGCCCTCGCACGTGCGAAGAACGCGGAAGAGTGCGCTCTCAAGGCATTGCATGGAGTCAGGAATTTCCGTCTGCAGAATGTAAGTTGTTGCCTTGGTTCTTATCTTGAAATTCTCTCATCACTGAATTAATTAGAAGTTCCAGGCGCGCATTGCTTAGAATGAAAAGCGCAAGATCGCTGATGCAGAGAAGCTTGCTATCTCGTTGATATCATTGAACTCGTTCTAGCCCTCGTCAAGCGAGTCCGTACCTCTGTACAAAGGCTCGGATTTAGACAATGTTCTACCTAGCATGGGAAGCGAGACACTCATACCGGGACGATATTTGCGCGCCTTACGTACCTTAGTCGACAGTCCAGCAGTCACCCGCGTGCCTCATCCAGTCGGACGGCCGATTTCAACCTTGATGCGTGATGAATCCAGTATCCGATGTAGTAGTCTGTCTGTGCTAGCGAAGGTTCAGCATGGCAATTGGTTGATGGATCATTTGGCAGTACACAATTATATCAATTGCTTTCTACTGAGGTGGGCGGCGGTCTCTCGAAGCTCAGGCACGAGATTTGCATGCGACGTGGCGGTAACGGGCTACTCCGCAAGTGTTTGAAGTGTAATATTACAGTAGATGATATAGTATCCTCTGATGAATCTCTTCAACTGATGCTATATTAATCTACTCGATTGTACAGTTAATCTGTCTATTTAATTTTCATGTAGCATCTTCACACTTGACATACACAAAGCTATGGTAGATTCAGTTTTCAGGCCTGACTGAACAATCTTGTATATTCTTGCTATCACAACTACTGTAATCTATCGGACAACCTCTAGAATCCCATGGAACGCAGTGAATGGCTGTATCGATCAGAAAAGAATCTAATGCTTCGGTGATTCCCGGGTCACGCTTGTAATCAAAATGTAAACTGTGACACGCTCGTTTTCCTTTTTGCGCGGAACAGACAATTTCTTACGGAATCGTAATATTGAATAAAGCATTATATGCATGCATGCAAACCCTCCTTCCTAAAGCACGGGGGTTATTCATGGTACATAGCTGTGAGGAGTGTCGAAATTTTACAGAATTTATTACCCATTCCTGAAACAATAGCTTTCCGATGAAGTCAATTAAATTACATGCCTACCACACAAACAGGAGTACAACATTTTGGTATATTCATTATGCTTCAAGCGTCTTTCAACTGACTCGCATTCTTCCCGATACAGCGTCTCCGCACGCTCAAGCAGATCATTGAAGTCATCCCCTGATTCAGAACAAAAGTCACATAGACCATTCACTACGGGACCTACTGCGTTGCGAGAGATTTGGTAGTCGTGCTGAAAATCTTCGCTACCAATCCAAGCGGGGGGGTCCTCCGGCTCCGGAGCCAACTTCGGAGCTAGTCGGTCAACGTGCACAACAATCACCAGCAAGGTAGCTACTTCGGAAGGTGACGCTGACGAGTGAAGCTGATCTAGTGATTTATGAGCTAGGACATGAATGTACTCATATCTTAACTTCGTACCTCGGGTCCCATTACAAAGACGTTCAGCAAAGCTACAGACAGCTTTCATTAGAAGAAGCGGAGCGACACGATGCTCTGCGTTGGACACTCTAAATCCTATATAATGCTCAAGCACTAGTGCCCGGAGGGTATCCTCGAGATGAGCGTACGAGTAGAAATGTCCACCAAAGCAAACGGAAAAGTCTCCTGTTATAACCAGGTGGCTCGTACCAGGCCTCATTATACTTTTTGGGAACTGTCAGCATGGGCTCTTACGGGCTTTTGAGAGGACTTACAAGACATCGCCCTGGCGAAGAATCAACGCATCAGTGTCGACGGCTTCTTTATCTCCAGCCCACGCAGGACACTGCTTTGGCTCACGTGGCAAGAACCAGACCATTACGCCCTTGCAGATATAGATGAAGGTGCTCAATCCTCCAGCATCTATACGCCAGTCCGACCACGCGGACAAACCACTTATAATCACGCAACGTTTACCAAACTCCCGAGTACTAAGCTTTGTCCAAAATTTGACCGATTCCTTACCCACCGCGAAGGTATCTCGGTAATAAAGAGGCTTAAAATCATCGAATGGTCTGAGATTCGCCGCCCGTCAGTACAAAGTAAAACTCATGAAAGATTAAATTTACGAACAGAGGGAATAAGTCTTCTGAAGTAGGGATGTCAAGGAAGCTTAGCACCCGCAGCGTAGGGGCTTGCGATTCTTTTTCAATGGAAAACGAAACAGCGCGCTCTTTAATAATAGTTCCCGATGTGCTTTCGCGCTTCTTCGATTTTGATTTTGCGCGCCGACCTTTCTGATCTCGTGAAGCGCGATCCCGTGACATAAGGGCCTCCTGAGAACTCCCCGCTTCAGAGCGCTCACCGACGGAAGCACAATAGGCATCCCAGCTCTGGACGAACTCGGCCCAATGCTTAATATATTCATCCACGCTAGATCGAACCATACGATACGAAGCGCGCTTTCCCCGTTGATTAACCTTAGCACTAATCGGAAGTGTTGTGCAGTCTATGGGAAACTGTCAGGAGGTGTCTTGGCAATCAAGTGAAGTCTTCTACCTCGTGCCGTAAGAGGTGCATTGACATCGACAATCTCTTCTAATTTTTTCCAATCGAAACCATAAATAGCACCTTCAAGGAACGCCGTCGTATCTGCGAGTCGAGAGCATCTGACGAGATGGATATTTTTCCTCCTTCGCAACACTTCTGATGGATCCTCGGTCCTCCATTGATCGCTAGTGAAGCAGACGATAGTCACATACACGGGTGCCTTCGTGAGATCATAACGAAAGTTTGTGTTCAACATCCGTTTTATAAGCAGCCGCTGCTCGGAATAACTATCAAGTCGGAATGGCTGAATCGTGCATATGTCACTCTCACCTGCCGGTCCCATACCGGTATCTTGACAGCAACTGGTCGCCAACACTGACCATTCGATAATGCAGACGGTATAACCACATCCTTCTCCCGCAACCATCGCTCAGACGAACGGAGAGACGGGTCCGATATAGCTGGAATATCATGCAAACTCAGAGAGTAGCAGGACAACTAAGAATTTGCGAGTAAGTTCTAGAGGCCGTAACACTTGCATAGAATGCACCCTACATTCAGGGGAGCAAGCTCCCAAACGTTTCTTAAACTCAGAGCATGGCAACGGTTATCAAGGCTATTGATCTTTTCGATTTCGATTTCCTCCTCATCAGGGAGTCCGATGAAGCTGCTCCTAGCCCTTATTGGATCATCCTCTGTCAAACTGCCAAACAAGCGCAGAACTTCCGAATCAGAGCACTGCCCTGCTGTTTCGTGATGACCTGGAGCTTCCGGCACTTCATCGATCGAGTTGTGGGATATACTCAGGGCCTGAGTGAAGACCTCAGTCGTATCATTTGACGGCCCCGGATCCTCACTTCCGTTGGATCGATGAGACGCCTGCGAGTCAGGGGTCGGGATGGCAGCGCCAAGATAGCGCAAAGGTTGCGAATTGTCTTCGAATGCGTTGATAGAGCGCGGGAGCTGAAGAGATTCATCCATTGCGTCGTGTACCGGGGCCGCAAATCGAGAGTTTGCATCAGGAGCGATGTAATCGTTTTGTTGAAATATCCGGACGGGACAATGGTGAGATGTCATGCAAGTAACCTCATTACCATCGCATATCGTCGTATTGGTGTTCGCTACATCGCCAGTCGGGTCTGATGTGACATGGTATAAAGGTGGTGCCGCGACAGATGTCCTGTTTAAAACCATCGAATCATTTCCTCCGTTCCCGAGGGCACGGGGACTGCCAAGGAATATCCTTTTTGCAGGGGTAATATCTCTCTCTGTCGACTCAGAACTAGAGTCTTCAGACTCCGGTGTCAAAGCGTTCCTGTCTTCGGCCAGCTGCTTTCCATGCTTCCTTTTTCGGGGCTTCTTCGAATCCCGTGACTCACGATCAGAACGCACATGGCTGTTGTTCCCCTCTACGTGGTTGCCAACACGCTCGACCTTGCGTGCAGTACCATCACTCAAAGCTGTGGTGTACCACTCCGGATTGAGCACATCGACAGGCTTTTTCTGGACAACTCGGGCAATGTGGCGTATTACTCTTACCAAAGGCTCGTTCTGATCCTCAGCTTCCTTTCGAATTTCCTGCCATTCCTCGTGAGTCATCGCGGGTGTCATCTCGTGCTTCTGTTTCTCCTTGAGATCGATGCACTTTACACGCCAATTCGAGTCGTGGACGCACTTTTTGGGTCACTTCGAGATTGCACCCTCTACGAGGCTCTGGAGATAGACTCTGCGTCTCATTTCCAGAGTCCGAATGAATGGATGAGACACTCTGCTCTGGAGAGACACAGCCGGCTGCACCGGAGAAATAGATCGCATGACAACCTCAAGGGCGAATGCTGAGATCTCACCTTCTGGAAGTAAGGATTCCAGCCGACCTGGCTCCGGCAAATGTCTTGAAGCAATACCTTCCTGAAAACGCTTATTACGCCAGGTAGTCATAAGCTCGAGCATCCGTTGTTCGAACACAACGGGTCCCCTGAGTGCCATCTCGATGACGATGTTCATCAGACTACGTTCTTGAACTGAACGAACAGCATCTGGCTTGAGACGAGGGAGCGTGATAGCCTGAAGGAATAAGTGACAGGAATTCAAATTTACGACGTCAAAACTCACCTGAGCGATGCAATACATGGGTATGCGGTTGCGGGCATTGCTAGTTAAGGCATTCCCGTTCAGAAGGCAGAAAGGCGAGACTGCGCAAGCCATGTACAAGGCGCGCAGAACAGGGAAATCGCCGTCTTCGCTTCTTAGAAACGATGGAACGTCCATTCCGCATTCTTCCCTGAATCAGGTGAGCAATGAACCTGTGCTGTCGAGCGTTGATAGATGACTTGCATCAGAAGTTTAGAAAGTCTTTTGTAATCTGGTAGAAGAGCATTTTGCCTGGACGAAAAGAGGTCGAGACCTCTCTTATATAAGGCACCGTAAAGCTGAGCGACGAAAAAATAAAGAATGATCTAAACATCGAGCTCACCAACATTAGAGCTCGCAGTCCGAGGGCTGCATGACAGAAATTATTAAAAATCGTGTTCATTTTTGCCGCGGAGTGCGTCTGTCTAACGCTTCGAATTAGTGAATGCATAATATTGTCCCGATTTCCACCTGAGTGGCCATTAGCACGCAGAGCGACGTCGATTGTATGCTGAGCTGCTGGACGAAAGCTAGTGCAATTCGCGAGAGAAGAGCTTTGGTCCGGAGCGACTCCAACACCCACATTCGAGTCCCCCGGGTACTCATCAGCACCATCCTCCTCCATCTCATAGTCAGCGGATGTGCTTACAAACCCATTACGACTTCCTATTTCCAGCAGGCTCTGAGCCGCCGAGGTATCGCGTAGAAGTATACTAGCATCGCTTCCCAAGGCGCATTGTCGAGGAAACAAAGTGTCTCCCTGGCTATCGTGATATGACTTGTCCCACAAATCGAGAAACTTGTCCATTGTCTGATCCCAGAATAAATAGCATTCCCACGCTTTTCGTAGGCATTGCGGTACGTCCTTTGTTGGCTCGACAATAGGTTTGTGAGAACGTCGTCGGTCCGCTTCGCTGTTGTCGATCGCAAATATTGTTCTATCAAAGACAACGCACAATAGGAGGCCGTGCAACCATTCATTGCTCATGCGAGGTTCGATAACATGGTGCCAAGCTGCCCTCGCTAGAGACCGATCTCTAGTTGAACTTGAGTTCAGACTGGCGACCAGACGGCGGTTGAAGTCATGGACGCATCCGTATAATCCTCTAACGAGTGCATGCCTGTTGTTCTTCTGGTCCGGGTCACCAAGAAGCGCGCAAGAAATAACGGTGTGCCACCTTGTAGCTTTATTCCAATACTCGATGGATACGCCAACTGGCGTAAGAAGGATGGCTGCGTCGATTCTTGTGCGGGTCACCTCGTCGTCCTTAGGTCCTAAGCACATCGAACTTGTCATCTCATCGTACATTGAAAGGGCAGACATCGCAGTGAATAATCGTCGTTAGAGTATGTATCGCCTCGAGAGTCAGCCTCAGCGTGGGTACACTTGATGAGTGCTGGTCATTGTGAGCTCAGACGTGCAGGAGCGTGCAAGCTAGATTCGCGGAAATTACTGACTGGAAAAGAGCCAACCGTAACGTGTAACACAGGGTCGGATATGTTACAACCGATCACACTCACTGCATATTGGAGGTCCCTAACACGTGCCTGTGTAGCCGTACGTACCTAAGTTCCTTACACAGCGGGCAGAATTCTGTTTCTGAGCCGCTTAAATAGGAAACAGAATTGGAAAGCTCGCCTCTGATTGGCTGGATTCCAGTTCCGGATCAAGTTTTTGAGGCTCGGAAAAAGGGTTTTGCCCCAGGTGTTATCTACGCAAAAATCTGTCTTACATCACACAGAAAATTTGTGTACAGGTGGGTACAAAAAGTCTTTGGCCCCCCTGTTTTAGGAAGGTGATTTGCATGCCTTCTCGGGAAACGAACACCCGTGCCGACATTGAGCAAGTACCATACATAGCATGCAAATCCTCCTTCCATAAACAGGGGGGCCGAAGACTTTTTGTACCCACCTGTAGAACAAGATACGTTACGTACACAGATATATGCATTTCTGTGTAGATCACCCAACATAAAAGTCCGTATAGTTTTGTCTAGCTGACGTGGTGCTTGATTAGATTTTGAGAGTTGATATATAAAAACTAGACTAGATCTGTATAAGCGAACTATGTAAATCTACACAGATCTACGCATGCGAGACTGTGAGTGACGAGGTCAGACGAACTTAGATGCATTTTGACGTGTCGTCCTCTTTGTCTCTTGCCACCACTAGTACTGTCATGCCACTCTATCCACCCCCAGCACCTACAAATCATCTCCGTCCCTGCTTCATCCACCTCATTTATGACTGTTTCACGGCACCGTCACTGAAGCCGTCATCACTGTTCCTGCTTACTTTGACGACTCGCAACGTCAGGCGACGAAGGACGCCGGTGTCATCGCTGGCCTCAACGTCCTCCGAATCATCAACGAACCCACAGCGGCTGCTATCGTGTATGGTCTTGACAAGAAGCTCCAAGGTGAGCGCAATGTCCTCATTTTCGACCTTGGTGGAGGTACCTTTGATGTGTCGCTCTTGACCATTGAGGAGGGTATCTTCGAAGTCAAGGCGACTGCCGGCGATAGTCACTTGGGTGGTGAGGACTTTGACAATCGCCTCGTAAACCACTTCGTTCAGGAGTTCACGCGCAAGAACAAGAAGGGTATGTAGTTTTAAGTCATTCCGATAACGTACGATCATGGTATTGACGCTGATTTTCTTAGATCTTTCATCGAACCCTCGTGTTCTTCGCCGACTCCGTACCGCTTGCGAGCGTGCGAAGTGTACACTGTCGTCGGCAGCGCAGATGACCATCGAAATCAACTCGCTCTATGAGGGTATCGACTTTTACACCTCGATCACCCATGCATGATTCGAGGAGTTATGCCAAGATCTCTTCCGGTCTACGCTTGAGCCTGTCGAGAAGGTTCTCCGGGACTCCAAGATCGATAAGTCCAACGTACACGAGATCGTCCTTGTCGGTGGTTTCATCCTTATCCCCTGTATTGTCAAGTTCGTGTCTCACTTCTTCAACGGCAAGGAACCATCCAAGTCTATCAACCCAGATGAGGCTTTCGCGTATGGTAAAGAAGTCCGAGATCTTCTCGAAAGGTACTAACAGACAACCTAGTGTGAGCGTTCAGGCCTACAAAGTTCATTTCTGACTTCTTCAACAACGAGGCGCCATGCAAGTCTATCAACCTAGACGAGGCTGTCATGTACGGTGCTGCCGTCCAGGCTGCTATCCTCAAGGGACGTATCTCGGAGAGGAGCCAAGACCTCCTCTTGCTTGATGTTGTTCCTCTGTCGCTCGGTATCGAGACCGCTGGTGGTGTCCTGACCACGTTGATCAAGCGTAACATGACTGTCCCGACGAAGAAGTCTGAGATCTCCTCGACGTATGCTGACAACCAGCCCGGTGTGCTCATCCAGGTCTGCGAAGGAGAGCACGCGCGTACAAGGGACAAGGACCTGCTAGGCAAGTTCGAGCTTGCCGATATCCCATCTGTACCTCCTGGTGTCCCGCAAATTGAAGTCACATTCGATCTCGCTACCAATGGTATCCTCAACGTCTGTGCTTTATAGGATGACCGACAAGTCAAATTTCATCACCATCACCAACGACAAGGGATGTCTGTCCAGTGAACGCAAGCAAGGTCAAGAAGGCTGAGCAATTCAAGGCTGAAGATAAGGCCGAGGCTGCGCATTCATTTGTTGTGGAACTATCATCTAGAAAATGGGCTCAAATATGTTTTCGATAATTTCCTAATAAAGATTTAAATTTACATAAATGGAAATCAGATTTTTTTGGGTGTTGCGCTAGAGAGCATAAATATACGGGAAATATATGACAAACTACACAAAACTACACAAAACTACACAAGACTACACAATTGAGCCTAAGTGATACACACAAAACTACGCAGATGGTCTTTTTAGCAGAGCTAGATGGTTCGTGCTAATCCTGAAAGTTCAGGAACTTACAATCTAACAGCGAATCCGTGTAGGTAAGCTACATTTCCCATATAGTCGGGTGTTTTGTCTCTTAACAGCAGACTACACGGACCCGTGATAATCGTGTCAATACACAGTGACTGTCAAGGTTTTCTGAACACGCTGTAAGAGTCTATATATTTTTTTTGAAGCGATGTTGTGCTTCTGAGAGTCACTGTGTATTGACACGATTATCACGGGTCCGTGTAGTCTGCTGTTAAGAGACAAAACACCCGACTATATGGGAAATGTAGCTTACCTACACGGATTCGCTGTTAGATTGTAAGTTCCTGAACTTTCAGGATTAGCACGAACCATCTAGCTCTGCTAAAAAGACCATCTGCGTAGTTTTGTGTGTATCACTTAGGCTCAATTGTGTAGTCTTGTGTAGTTTTGTGTAGTTTTGTGTAGTTTGTCATATATTTCCCGTATATTTATGCTCTCTAGCGCAACACCCAAAAAAATCTGATTTCCATTTATGTAAATTTAAATCTTTATTAGGAAATTATCGAAAACATATTTGAGCCCATTTTCTAGATGATAGTTCCACAACAAATGAATGCGCAGCCTCGGCCTTATCTTCAGCCTTGAATTGCTCAGCCTTCTTGACCTTGCTTGCGTTCACTGGACAGACATCCCTTGTCGTTGGTGATGGTGATGAAATTTGACTTGTCGGTCATCCTATAAAGCACAGACGTTGAGGATACCATTGGTAGCGAGATCGAATGTGACTTCAATTTGCGGGACACCAGGAGGTACAGATGGGATATCGGCAAGCTCGAACTTGCCTAGCAGGTCCTTGTCCCTTGTACGCGCGTGCTCTCCTTCGCAGACCTGGATGAGCACACCGGGCTGGTTGTCAGCATACGTCGAGGAGATCTCAGACTTCTTCGTCGGGACAGTCATGTTACGCTTGATCAACGTGGTCAGGACACCACCAGCGGTCTCGATACCGAGCGACAGAGGAACAACATCAAGCAAGAGGAGGTCTTGGCTCCTCTCCGAGATACGTCCCTTGAGGATAGCAGCCTGGACGGCAGCACCGTACATGACAGCCTCGTCTAGGTTGATAGACTTGCATGGCGCCTCGTTGTTGAAGAAGTCAGAAATGAACTTTGTAGGCCTGAACGCTCACACTAGGTTGTCTGTTAGTACCTTTCGAGAAGATCTCGGACTTCTTTACCATACGCGAAAGCCTCATCTGGGTTGATAGACTTGGATGGTTCCTTGCCGTTGAAGAAGCGAGACACGAACTTGACAATACAGGGGATAAGGATGAAACCACCGACAAGGACGATCTCGTGTACGTTGGACTTATCGATCTTGGAGTCCCGGAGAACCTTCTCGACAGGCTCAAGCGTAGACCGGAAGAGATCTTGGCATAACTCCTCGAATCATGCATGGGTGATCGAGGTGTAAAAGTCGATACCCTCATAGAGCGAGTTGATTTCGATGGTCATCTGCGCTGCCGACGACAGTGTACACTTCGCACGCTCGCAAGCGGTACGGAGTCGGCGAAGAACACGAGGGTTCGATGAAAGATCTAAGAAAATCAGCGTCAATACCATGATCGTACGTTATCGGAATGACTTAAAACTACATACCCTTCTTGTTCTTGCGCGTGAACTCCTGAACGAAGTGGTTTACGAGGCGATTGTCAAAGTCCTCACCACCCAAGTGACTATCGCCGGCAGTCGCCTTGACTTCGAAGATACCCTCCTCAATGGTCAAGAGCGACACATCAAAGGTACCTCCACCAAGGTCGAAAATGAGGACATTGCGCTCACCTTGGAGCTTCTTGTCAAGACCATACACGATAGCAGCCGCTGTGGGTTCGTTGATGATTCGGAGGACGTTGAGGCCAGCGATGACACCGGCGTCCTTCGTCGCCTGACGTTGCGAGTCGTCAAAGTAAGCAGGAACAGTGATGACGGCTTCAGTGACGGTGCCGTGAAACAGTCATAAATGAGGTGGATGAAGCAGGGACGGAGATGATTTGTAGGTGCTGGGGGTGGATAGAGTGGCATGACAGTACTAGTGGTGGCAAGAGACAAAGAGGACGACACGTCAAAATGCATCTAAGTTCGTCTGACCTCGTCACTCACAGTCTCGCATGCGTAGATCTGTGTAGATTTACATAGTTCGCTTATACAGATCTAGTCTAGTTTTTATATATCAACTCTCAAAATCTAATCAAGCACCACGTCAGCTAGACAAAACTATACGGACTTTTATGTTGGGTGATCTACACAGAAATGCATATATCTGTGTACGTAACGTATCTTGTTCTACAGGTGGGTACAAAAAGTCTTCGGCCCCCCTGTTTATGGAAGGAGGATTTGCATGCTATGTATGGTACTTGCTCAATGTCGGCACGGGTGTTCGTTTCCCGAGAAGGCATGCAAATCACCTTCCTAAAACAGGGGGGCCAAAGACTTTTTGTACCCACCTGTATATCACAGGGGGCAGAATTACGTTTCTGAGCCGCTTATATAGGAAACAGAATTGGAAAGCTCGCCTCTGATTGGCTGAATTTCAGTTCCGGATCAAAATTTTCAGGTTCGGAAATAGGGTTCTGCCCCCTGTGTATATGTTTTTTCAGTCGTCGGCATTGCACGTGAAAACCACGTGCCCAAAATTTTATATATGGACTCTGTATGACTCCTCCTTAGACCAGCCTGCTTCGATCTCACAAATGCCTGCGAGGCCGAAAGGGAGATTTTGTACCTGCGATTCATGTCCAAAGGGGGGCAGGTACATCGAAGGTGCTGAGGTGGCCATTCACCTGGCTCGTCGTGTGACTTCCCAAGGAAACTCTTCTACAACAGAATCGATGGGACCGTACAAAGAAATATTTCGAAGTGTACGACACATCAGTGCTTATTCTAGGGACAGGACGGTCGACTGCACTCGTGGCACTGAAATCGACAGAGGATCCTTAGTAGCTCGATCGACGATTGCAGTGGATATGCTCCAAGATACGTTGCGTTCTTTGCGGCATACTAGGTTCGGGTATCCCAGAGTCCCACGCACTTGAAGCTGTAGAAGGATGGGTCAACCAGTTGCGCGTTTCATCGAATCAGATGCAAGGTCTTCCTAAGACAAAACAGCTCAGACAGGACATTAATCGACAACGCAGTCTAATCGACGACCGGCTTTGAGAATTGCGAGGACTCCGAGATCGAAACGTCATTGCCACTCATTCTGTTCCAGAATGTGAACTCAATTGTGGTGCGTTTTCTGGGACTGTCCAACCTAAACCTGCTTTCTCAGAGACACTGTACTGCTAGACCCCATTTTATTTCGCCAGTCGATGAGGAGGATGAACTAGTGCAAGTTACGATGTTTGTCGGAATAGTCTGTTCGGCGATTTTCATGCTTAGTCGTGATATGATCGGTGTCATTATCGGCATGGTAAAGATCGCGATTTCCTCAGCTCTTAGGATTCGAACACGATCAGGTACTTCCCATGAGCAAATGCTACTAGATGCAGTTCCCAAGGACCCGCGCACCTTACTTTCAAAGTTCAATTTGTCCGGCAAGACGACGATTTACGCCAGCTGCTCGAAATGCCACATGACGTACGAGCCTCGTCATGAGCTCGACTTGGTTACACTTCGTATCCGGAGACCTGTACAAACAGACGACGCCCAGACGACGGAATTTGCGGTACTAATCTCGTTGCTCGCTGCTCTGTCGGCAGAAAAGGCACCGTAATACAGAGGCCAATTCAGCCTTACGTTTACCATTCTGTGTTGGACTACATCGGAACACTTTTCTCCCACGAGGACTTGGAGCGTTACATTGACAACGCTTGCGATGCCACTGCGGTGAAAGTCGCGGGAAAGCAACACCAGAGGCTCGAGGACATTTTCGGAGGCACATTCCTTGGATCCTTCCGAGGGCCGGATCCTGATGTCCTATTTCTTGATAGAGGACAGGAAGGTCGGCTTGCGTTCAGCTTGAACGTCGATTTTTTCAATATTCATGGAAATCGAGCTGGAGGCACAGCTACGTCCTGCGGTATAATCAGTCTGGCCTGTCTCAATTTACCTCCTGAGATGAGATTTCGAAGAGAAAATCTTCATATCGTGGGTATAATACCAGGGCCTCACGAGCCCGATCTCGAGGCCATAAACGCCTACACAAGACCGCTCATCGACGACATGGTAGTTCTGTGGAATCATGGAGTCAGGCTGTCTCGAACTGCGTTGCATAGGCATGGCCGTTAATCCGGGCTGCGATCATCTGTGTGGTCTGTGACCTACCTGCCGCGCGTAAGGTAGCCGCCTTAGCAGGCCACAGGAGCAACAAATTTTTATGCTCCATTTGTAAGGTGGACAGGGAGCATATTGCTAACCCGTCTCACTCTCCTGCGCGTCGCGATGTCTTTGAAATGAGACAAAAGGCTCAAGAATGGAAGGATGCGCCAACCTCGGCTCTACAAGATCGAGTATTCGACTGCTTTGGAGTCCGTTATTCTGAACTGTTCCGCCTCCCTTACTGGGATCCGACCAAACAACTGGTCGTAGACCCCATGCACAACTTGCTTTTAGGTATTACCGAGAATCACTTCAAGAACGTGCTTCGTCTCACCGTAAAGCGGGAAAGAACATCCGTTGCCAACAGTTCTCCTGCTTTTCTTCACGATTTCACGCCTATCTCTGGGCCGCATGGCCTGAGCGACGACGAAATCAAGGACATTGCAAAAATCCATAAGATGTTGACGACGTACGTCGACGCCTCCAACCGCAATGACCCGAAGGCGCGCGAAGCATTTACGAGGCGCCTTTGTAATCACAGAAAGAATTCGCTACGGTTTGTTCTCGACGATCTACAGCTTCAACCGGAGATTCCAGAGGGCCAATCCCGCGTGGTGAAGGAACATTTTGCGAAGTCACTTACGAACTGGGCAAGTCTCCTATTCCGTTCTTGTCTGGGACCTCGAGTCTGATTTCTGTGCCTGCTGAAGTGTTTCAGCATGTCTCTTGCACCTTCAAATGCCTGCGTTGAGTCAACCCTACTTAACGACCTTCTGCAGCATATACGTCGTGTGATCAAAGAGACGACGACACCTACATGGATCAGTAGTGTCCCGCCTGACTTTGGCGATCCAAAATGCGGGAAACTCAAGGCGGATGAATGGAAAGTCCTTTGCACGATCCACTTGCCACTTGCTCTCGTGTCGTGGTGGGGTGAAGGGACAAAACACGCAAGCGAAGACATATCGCAACGTTGTAGAGAAATAGTAGATCATACTATGCTGCTTGTCTCTGCGGTAACAATCGCTTGCAAACGATCGACGACAGCAGATCAGATTGCACGGTACGAGCGTTACGTTAAGGAATACATAGTCAGACTTCGGAAGATTCACCCCAACGCAAAACTCACGACCAATTTACATATGGCGACTCATGTTGGCGAATTTATGAGGCTGTTCGGCCCGACACATTCATGGTGGTGCTTTCCCCTCGAGCGTCTTATCGGATTCTTGCAAAAGATGTCGAACAATAACAAGTTTGGTGAGCCATCACTTCCCGTTCTTAGAAAGTACTGACGTTAGAATAATAGGACAACTTGAGAGCTCCGTTCATGACTCTTTTGTCGCATTTAGTAGGATAAAGCTGTGGTCCTCAAAACCTGGATGTCCAATGGCTATAAAGGAGTGCAGAAGAATCTACGATAAGCTGTATCCAGATAATCTCGACCGGAGTTAGCTAGTGGACCATGATGAGCAAGCTGAGAATGAAGACGATCGTGTTTGTTCCCGAAAGAAGCGTGAGCAACTTACTTTCATTCCTGGTCTTGTTTGTAGTCATTAATCACCTGATCTCAGCTGTTTCTCTTTCTCGGTATTGCTTTAGGGGTCGACAGTATAGTACAGACAAATGTCACACTGGTAACAGCCTTGTTCTTGTACGGTCCAAAGACGAGGTTGCATACGGTGACCCGTGTGTCATCGAAGACATCTTTCTCGACGACCACGATAAAGTCAAATCCCGGGTACAAGAGTGCGGAAAGCTAGATACGCTACTTGATCCTTTCCGTTTCTATCCAGACTTTCCTGGGAAAGCACTCTCGTCAGAATCGTCTCGACGGTCTGACGCGATCGAGCCTCAACAGGTCATATGTCGCTTCGCTCGCTTTCGAATACAGCCCAACGTAATAGCTGTTCTTTCTCTTTCGAAGGTGAGATCTTTTTTTGCTTGCTGCGTCATTCTTTCTAACCTCGTGTAGGAGTAGGCAATCCTAGCATCAGTATCCCAAGAGAACAGCGGAGAATGCCTCGAGAATGCCTGAGAATCAGTAGACTCACCGAGAATCATTTCTCACGTCAGTCAGAGCTTTGAATCTACTTTGCAATCATTCTCATTCTCGATATTTACCCTCTCGACATCACTCTACAAGTATTCTAGTGCTGTCTGGAACGCATCTATTCGCGATATTCTTTTGGTTTTCAAATTTGTAGGCCCACTAGAATTGATATGTAACAAATAGATCTTATGAATCTACGTACAACATCGTGTTCTGTTGTATCACGGGCGGATCATAGCAGAAATCTTACCGATGTTAGTCTAAGCAGTTGGACCTGAGACGCAGAAGCAGAACGATCCTTTTCGCCGAGACAGGGGCTTGCAAGTAGGCAAATCATGACAATGCGCAGAATAGCTGTAAGGCATCCCCCTCGTAAGACAGTAACGAGATATAGTGTCTACTTCAGCTTGCGCTTACGACAAGCAAGCCCATGGCGCATTAGAGGTATCAAAGTCTACGTACACTGTTAAGACAGTAGTTGGCTAGTTATACCTCTGTCGAATCTTTGAGTCAGTTATTGGAACGTATTTCCCGTGCCTTCCTCCGAGAGATTCGGTTTGCCTCCCGCTCTACACGCATCTTTTCTCGTTTTGCCCGCCTCCGCTCCCTTGCATTACGTAATATCATTCTCTTGTAGCTGTCGGAGCAAGGAAATTTTGTCAACCGGTGTACTCGTGGTAACTTAGGTTGGGGAATGTGTTCGCATTGAGGACATGGGCACTCATTCGTACAGACTGGACAAATGAAGTCGTGCTTTTTCTCTTCATTAAACTCGAATTTCGCGAGTCCTTTTGGTTTAGGCCCGCCCTGGAAATTGGTCGTTATTCTGTAACTAATAAAAAAGAGCATCAATGAGAACATGCTGTATATGATAGCTGATTATACTTGCTATTTAATGAAGTACCCAGCGCAAAATACTCGAGCGCATTTGATGCATGGAATCCAGTACCATCCACACGGCGTATCTGCAGTGCTCGCATCGCATCCATGACAAGGCGGATCAGGGTTCTGAGCATCGCGCTTAGCTTCTTCATCATCCTTCTGCTTTTGCTTCTCATCAGCTCGCCTCTGCTTCAAGTCCTTCATCTCTTCATGAGCATCTTTCTCATGTTCCTGATGGTCTGCTTCTTGCTGCTCATGTTCAATCTCGTTTCGCATTATCGCATCCTGTGAATATCGCAGTATTTAGACACCAGTGACTGCAAGGAACGGGAGGTCCGTACGTCGCCTCCATATTCAGTGTATAAGGTATTTATACGTGGTTTTAGGCATGCACCAGATAATGATGTTCGACGTTCAATGCGATTGGTGATCGATGCTTCAAAAGTATCCATTTTGACATATGGTGTCCTCAAATGTAACAGGCTGGGACGGATGGATAGAGAATCGCTCCGTATTGACTGAACGTAAAGTAGCTGTCAATTGAAAAGAATCTCCTTGAGAAGCGACTCGGACCCATACACTTGACAATGTTGCTAAAAGATACTTGTCCAGGATGTTTGTCCTATCATTTTCGTTCACTGGAGGGAAGGAGGATGTGTAAGCACCACTGAACTTAAGAGAAGCATGCAGAGAAAACCTTTCGATGTACAACCGGATCCATTGTCACCCTCAGTAAGAGCCGCTTCAGCAACAATCGACAGCAGAGAATCTATAGGTGCATCACAAGTTTCTGCGGTCTGCGACGGCACGGAGAAAAAGAGGGGTTGAGCCATTCCGAGAGGATCAAATCGACGCTCTGATCCTGAGACAGACGTAGCGCAGGGTGGGTCATCGTTGTTGACGCAGGTTACTACCGAAATGTGATTCTTTATTTATATTATAGGCCGGGTCCGAGGTTTCAGTCATCCATTGCCTTTCGTAGCGCCGCAGCAAAGGCTAAGACTGCGAAGCTCGAATTAATGACAGCACAGTCATTTAGAGCAATGTGAACAATCGAAAGATATCTAAATATGGAGACCATGAATGCCGATAAGGACTCAGGCTGATATTGATTTCTGAGCGACTTCAAATCTAACCAAGAACATTCACCAAGACGAGCGTTGGAAGAGAAGATGAAGGCTTCAAGAATCTCGGAAAAGGCTCACGAACAAAATTCAAGAGGCCAGAACGCAAGTATCCTGAACGGCGACCGGAAAGAGGCTTGTCAGGATCGGCATGCGGATATATCTGAACTTCCATTCCGGTAGGTGACTGTGAAGTAGTGCTGCGAGTGCTGCGTAGCAAGATGACAGAAAGGACCTATCAACCACTGCATATTACAGCTAAATGCAAAAAACCTGAGATTTGGGATACAGTGAATTATTCATTCCATAATGATTTGGACACGTGATTACAGTCTTTTTCATACAGCTAATTGTGGTGACTGGCATTCCCAAAGCTCGCCGCGTGCGCGTTTTTTCTCAGGCGGAGCTTGAATTATTGCTCTTTGGTAACTCACGCCAATCTCACTGTGTCACTTTTCATTTTACCACAATAAAAGATATCAAGGCAACTGGTCAGGTATAATAGTTGCGGATGGTCGTATATGATTATACTCTATATATTAATTTATTCTTTTCTGTTTTTTCTCTAGCCAGTAAATTAATATTGTTCGTCGAGTGCTTGATGCAACTTCATTCTCTCCTTTCCTTCGATCACGTGATAGAATATACCTAATATCCCTTCAATATGCATATTGCAGTTATCCTCAACACAAATATCTGATTACATGCAAATAGGTCCAAAGGTTTCCCATGATAGAAGTACTACAGGCCCACGCAAGGGTGCGAGAAGCAAGAATGCAATTGCAAGATGCAGAAATCAGACGTGGGAACGTAGGGTGACGGGCTGACACAGTCACGTGTCGGTCTGTTCCCCGACCTTAACGCGTTCTCTCCTCCATGAATCGCGGAAGGCCATTGTCGTGCGATGCTTGGACTGTCGAAACGAGGCTTTACGATTCGGCGCATGGCAGGATTGACGAGCATCTGGAAATCTACGATCAGCGATGTGATCGATCGTCACCGTCGAGGTGATCGAGTCTCCCAGACGTGGTCGGCTGAGAGTCCTAGACTAGAATATATAGAAACAAGGGCAAGTACTCATCGCTTTGCATTTACGTACCGCTCAGTATTTCGTCAGTTTCTTCTCAGTTCATAAGATCGACGTTGTGATCTTTATCTTGCTGAGCTCAAGGATCTGCTCTGGGACATCCAAGCGAAGAAGGCATCGATAGCCACAATCGAAATGACATTAAAACGGGCTGGTTCCCCTTTTGAAACTGGTAGGCTCAGAGAGCTCGTTTTGATCGTTGCCCGAGTTCCGATCCTTCCTTGCATCTGTGATAGATCACTAAGCAAGCATTTGAGCATAACGAGGCCAAGAGACATAAGTAAGCGACTCATGATGAGCTCGCGGTACATGGCAGAGCAACTGGTATCTGTCGATGAAAGCGCGTGTGATAGACGGACCTACTTGCGAAACAAGGCATGGGCTTTACATGACCATCAAGCCATTCGCAAACAAGTGTTCCTTAGGAGCAAACGGTTTGTCTAGTTTGGGACTTGCAGATTTCATCTCAGCCAGCTCATCAGATATTCCTTTCTTCCAGCTATTTCATTGGACGGCATCTTACATTGCACAATTGTGGAAGGCTCTTCCAATGCAGCATTGTTTTACGACTTCATTTCTGGACTGTTGGACCGTATGCAATCATGGCCAGGACCGAATTCCGCGATGGTCATAGACAATTGTGCAATTCACAAAGGGGGAGAAATTCGCGAGCTTATCAAATACGTTTCCTGCCAATATCGCTCCTCTTTTCACTCTCTGATGGCCTCAGGGGAATGAGAATCGAATTCCTTCCAGCCTACTCCCCAGACTTCAATCCAATTGAGCTCGCATTCTCACAGCTTCGGAATGTCCGTTTGGAAGATGAGATAGACGAGTTTGTGGTGTTCCGGCATATATACGGGGAGATTATGTCAATTAGCTTGGCCGACTGTCGTTCCCTCTTCAGGCATTGTGGCTACATCCGATAATAATTTGTATTGCAATGCGAAGCAGGCGCAAACAACTAGTTTTTATATACAGACAAGGACTTTATAACGGAGTTGAACCCGTACTTTCATGCACATGTACGTCGACGAACTAAACCCACTTTTTGCCCTCACTAATGTCCACTTCTCTCGGGCAGCGTAACGGATTCGGTTGATAAGTCCAACAGAGAGTTCTGTCGTTGCCTGTCCAAGGTTTTCCCAATCGTCTGATTTAAGTGCTGCAACATCGCCAAGCCTTATAATGTCATTGTGCTCGAAAAGCGAGACGAGCGACAAATAATCTACTGGGTCACGACCTCTTTCAAGATCATTGGGCAAAGATCGAAGACAGTTTGATGCGATTGGGAAGTTCCTTACCGTGCGAGGTCTCTTCAGAGGGAGGATAGTTTCGGATCGTCGGAGATCTGTTCCTGTGAGTGCAGCGGGTGTACCGGACGCAACGGGCGTTGTCGGCGGCGTAGTTCCTGGAGCATCGGAAGCTAGTTGGAACCAGCAGCTAGAAGTTCTTAACAAGGAGATTGCAGATCTCACAGCTCGGTAAGCATAGCTTTCTGCTCACTTCCTCATAGACCTCTAAGCAAGAATATAGTTGCAAAGACCTCACGGCTCAAAATAGCCTGCTTCACTGGCACCTGGATTCTGTCGGCCCACAGGCCTCTCATATACGTCAAACTGCGGATTCAAACATGAACGTGTCAGAGTCAGGTAATGAAGATGATGTGAATGGTCGTGTGGCGGAGCTGCGTTCCGTGGTCGCCTATCTGCACAAGGAGAAGGAAATTGCTTTATCCAAGCAGGAGAATGCACCGTCTCAGGCAGGTTCTCGAGGAAACAAGGACGGCACCATGAAATGTATGTCCACACCGTTCTGCTTATCCTTACTATGCATTCTAACTCATTCAAGAGGAGCGCGAAGAAGTAGCGGAGGCTATCAGTAATTCAGCTGAGCATTTCGAATTGCTGGAGAGAATAAACGAGCTCAACATTCTCCATGAAAGCGTCGTCACACTTCGTGCAGAGAGTGAAGCGCAAGCTCTGAGACGGCGCTCGATTGTCCCCCCGTCAGAACTGAACCCGCTTAAAGAGAAAAAGGAGACGCACCGACCTGAGCTTGATGCAAAAAACGCTCAGATTAAACGGCTTGACGATGCGAACGGTCAATGGAAGGAACGAAATGCTCAGCCTCTTACGAAGGCAAGTTAACTGATCCGCATTATAGTATCTATACTTGACGGCTTATTGACAACGATTAGCACGATCGTACTGACTCAGACGGCGTCCAGGCTCTCAAGGACGAGATTGAAGACTTACAGATCGGTTGTCGAAGAGGATGCATATACCAAACTGGCATGTTTTGCACACTCTCGAAAAAGACGCATCGCTGACCAGTCGATCTTACAGTTTGAAGTCACGCAGGCCACACTCGCCGATTTCCGAAAGATATGCCCGTCTAATCACGCAACCGACTTGGGCAACGGAATCAACAGATCTCCAAGTTGAACGAGACTGTCTCTGAGGTGCGAAAGCAAGTCAAGGACCTGTCCGACGAAAAGGCGCCTCGCCAGTCTGGTCGCAGTGGTAGTATCATCGGATTCAAATGCCGGGATGGGGTCGTTGAAGACTCAACTGGCGGTTGCAGTCCCAGCCAGGAGAGAGAGAGCTCGGCGAAGTTACTAACCGATGAGATGAGCAAAGCGAAGAAGGTTGCAGCTGACCATGAGGCTCCTTTGGTGAGTGTGCTGAGTTTCGACTGCTAGCAATATTCCCTAAAATTTTGTCGAGTCAGCTCTCCGCGGGGAGAGGGACAGCTTGCTCGCAGAGAAAAAGCTTCTGGACAAAGTGGCGTTGTTCCAGTGGTTGAAGGTACCGATGTCGCCCAAGTTCGACAGCTTGAAGCTGAGAAGGCGAAGCTTTCAAGGGCCCGAGACGACGCTCTCGCAGGTGCGAGGGACGCGGAAGAGCGTGTACTCTCAACAGAGCGACCGAACGTGGTACGGTGGAGTCTGCGACGGCCTTCCTTCTTTTCCGATTCCCATTAGCCTCCACCGTTGCCAACGTCGCTTGTCGCTCGTCGCCCGTCGCCCATTGCTCCTTACTTCTAACGTCTGCCTTCGTGCGGATGATGCGCATCTGCTTGCTCAACACCGCCTCCCTCGGCTTCCTTTACAATCGGATCTTTATTTCAAGATATTGGTGCGGACGCATTGTCCAAATTCTTCCCTGCCCTCAACCATGTTAGTTGTGCAGCACTTCATTGAACGTGTCTCCGGATAGCTTGTTCAGTTCTAATATAATCATTTCAACGATCAGCAGCATGCAGGAGAAGTTCACCGAGGTTTACTCTGAATACGTTAGGATGCAATGCGAATTGGTCAAGAAATGGTATTCGTACTCTTGCTGGAGTTATTGCTGCATTTGAAGAAGAAGTATGTTGACTCCCTTTTTACATTGATCACTGGCATTAATTTCAATTTGGGTCCCAGTTATTGGGAAGCAAGAGATCGAGCGACCTACAGCAAGTCCAGTTTGCGACTCAGGTCTCTCGAGCACTCACAAACAGCGGCGTTTCTCTGGTAAAGCTTCAAAACGCGAAGAATGACGAAGAGAACCTGAAGCGAGAGAACGTTCTATAGAGCTGGCAGCTTGACGATACTCGCAAATCAAAGGTCTCCTCAAGGAACTGGATCGATTACAGGACGCGCCGCTGCCTTCAGATGAAGGTTTACAGATTAGTTGACAGTAAACGAACATGGCTCTATTGGGTTAGGTCCGCGAGATTTCGGCAAGAATGGAAAATTCTGAACAGAAGTACAAGGCACGAATGGAGGACGATCAGAATAGGTTATCCGCGAGGTGCACGAAACAATCACAGCGTTCTGAAGATGTCTTCTACGTTACTATCCATCATGGCACGCGGAGTATTCGTCGAAGGCCCGATAACCTCTCATGAAGGCCGATATAAGTCGAACGCACTCACTTACGAGAACGGGCCGATGAGCTTGTCAAGTAGGCACAAATGAATCGAGAAAGATTACCGTTTATGAGCGAGGTACGTCCTCGAACACTATCACGACTGGTGCCATATCACAATCAACTGACGAAGACGGCTCGGAGCAGGACTTCAAGGCTGAACTTGCCGAGCCTCGGTGAGCTTGACCGTATTTATTAGTGTTCGCTGATCACTGTCTTCCACGGTATGACGCAGAGCTGCACCCAAGTCTGCCGGAGGTGATCTCGCCATGTGCAGCAATTCCAGGAAATTAGTCAAGCCAGTGAAACTGCTTTTCAAGCACTGCCCGCCGCGCATGACGGGTATAGGGTATCGGTCGAGGCCCAGATCACTAAAGTTGAGGTACGGGAAGCTCATTTGCCCTCTGCATCATATATGTATATTCATTATTTCTAAGGTGAACGGAAGGGGCTTGAGGAGAAAAATGTCTTCTCTGCAGGATGATATCGCTCGACTTGCCGAGAAGAGCGGTGAGCTTCAATGGCCGCTCGAAGAGTATGTGATCATGCACTCAGGACAAGAAGATGCTGGAAGACATTTGTTGGTATCGCCAATGCCGAGAGGAGCTCTCTCAGTGATCGGGCGTCTCCTGAGAACAAGGTGCCGGAACAGACGGAACGGGCCAAGGCAGGTCTTCCTAAGATTTCAGGGGTAGGGCTGGACTTACCCACTATATAAGACTGCCGAAGAGGAGTATTCTCGCAAAACCGTCGCTCATACCGGGTCGCTCAAGGTCGTGGACTGTCTCAAGGAGCTCAGAAAGGTGTGGGTCTCGTTACATGAGAAGATGATCCAGGCTGCGACTGCTCAGGCCAAGTCGACTGCATCGGAAAATAATTGGAACCAGCAGCGAGAAGTCTTCTACAAGGAGATCGTGGATCTCAGAGCTCGGTAAGCACTGTCGTTCTACGCTCCTCCTCGTACCTTCCTTGAGCAAGAGTCATGTTGCAAGGACCTCGCGGCACATAATGGCCCACCTCACCAGCGCCCGGAGTCCGTCAGCTCACAGGCCTCTCGCGTACGTCAAGCAGCGGATTCAAAGCGAACGTGTCGGCGTCGGGTGGCCCTATGACGGAGATGCGGTGTGTGCTGTCCTACCTACGCAAGGAGAAGGACATTGTTGACTTCAAGTAGAACTCTCCGGAAAGGGGAATACACGACAAAGGCCCATAGATTGATAATCTCGACGAGTCTCTTGAGGAAGAACGGCACTCTTAGATGTACGCCAGTAACGTTTTGCTTATCCTTATCATAAATTTATTCTGCCTTATTCTTCAACGCAAATCATAAGAAGAAAAGGCCACGAAATTCCTAAAATTCCCCATTGATTCTTCAGAATATTAAAAGCCAACAGACATTAATGCATAGCAGAAGCGCGTGTGTGAGTAGGTTGAGGCACGCGCCGATCACCTTTCAAAAACGGAACATTTCGATCGAGAATTGGTAGTTGTGCATTGCTATTGCATAAATCAAGGCGCATCAAATGTGGTAGAAGGATTTAGGACTATGTAGTACTTCTATTCGAGATAAGAATAGGCAAGATTAATCTCTGGAGTCACGTGCAGCAATAAGGAAAGGTGGTTAAAAGCACAGAAAATCGATACAAGCTAGGTCTTCAGTAATATTTGATACTAAGCAATTGTCATGTCTATAGCATGTCCGTATACAGAATCACATCGCCTGAAAGCTTTTGTGTCAGAATCGGACGGCAAATCCAGGAAAAAATATCACCTTTAAAGCATCCCTTCATACCATCTCCGTGCTTTCTTGACGCCGAGCAGAAGATCTGTCGAAGATCGTGAAAAACCAGGCCATTGTATGGCCAATGGCTTCAAAGAACATGCTGCAGAAACGGCCGTAGCCGTAGAAGCTGGCTTCGTCATCCATCTGAGAGATAACAGGCGCGAGTAGTTGTCAATACGACGTAGAGACGTAGAAAAATGCAAAGGACTCGTGTACGGACTGGATAATGCTAAGCAGTACTAAGTCTCGTGTCAGGTGCAGCTATCGAAAAGATGCATGTATCTCACCTTGGAGTTGTCGGTCCGGAAATGTGAAGCAAATTTAGGATGATTGACGGTATAATGAGGATGCAAAGAACGATAGTAGGGTGCAGTAGATCAAGCAAGCTCAACGTAGAAATGAATGAAGTCTATTAGAAAACCTCGTTCAGCTCGCAACGTCGATCAGAACATATATGGTCACTTGCCGAGCAACATATATCACGTCGATCGACCAGTTAGATGTAAACATTCGAGCCCATCTAACTCCCGGTTCCGAGAGACTTGGCGTCAGTCACGTGACCTAGTTCTTTCCACCTTCACTCACATTCACGATCGGTGTTCAAGAAGCATTTTCCATGGTTCCGTGCTTCCATCATCCCCGTTCGGCGCTCAGGGGAAGGAAAGCCGTCAATCATGCCGTCCACATGTTCGGCGAGACTGAGACCCAAAAGCAACCGTGGTTCCATCCTGAGGTTTGGCGCTTACCACGTGACCTAAACTTTCCAACTTTGTCGCCGACACTCCCATCCAGGCTAATCCATTCTATCTATACATGTATATATAGTTCGCGGGTATATGTCACGTGTCCTGAACTCAGCCCCCTCCGAACTCCAGCCAGCGAATTCGTTGCAAGACCCATCCAGCAGGTCTGGACGTACTATTTGTAGATAATTCCATAAGAAAGCCGGTCCAGCCGGTCCTTTCGGCTCCTCTTCCACACTATCGCCTGCCGTATTCGCCCCCGCTCGCAGGTAGGGCAGCAAGTAATGACGAGGCAGGTGCATCTAGGATGGCAGCTGCAGCGGCAGTTACACACATCTCGACAGTATGGCGAGCCATTCCTGTCCACAGAATTCGTCTGCCATTTCCCTTTTCTGCTTTTAGCTGATCTCGAGGACTCTTGTAACTTATTCCGAGATCCTCTGCGTGACGAGTGCAACCCCTTGCTTTCAGTTCGGTAATCTGGTGCCAAAGAGGGATTCCGCATATGATGTGCAGCAACTTCTTCCTACTAGCCACGGGTTGGAATTTCCACGTTGATCATGTCTCAGCCGTAACCTAAGGCTGCGTTCGGTGCTAGTCGCGGCCTTGGAGTCCACGCGGCTCTTGGCCCTGGTAACAGGCAGTCATGCAGGTAAAGATGGCAGGAAAGTGACAGCCAAGAGCTACGACTTGGCCAAAACCATCTTTTTTTGCAGGAGAGCCGCGTGACTAAGAGACTGCGGCTAGTACCGAACACAGCCTAAGAATACGACGGTTGTTGCATCTCCTGTTCATGGAGTCTCTGCGATCCAGAAGGCGCTGTCAGATGATGTAATCCAACTGCTTTGACAGGCTCTTTCGTAGAGTGTTGACATGCAGGTTCGCGTATCATTCCATTCGTGTCGGAAGACGATAAAGGAAGTGTTACTTCCATTCTCTCAAGCACCTCTGTTCCATCACGCTCCGCCTGTTGGCCAGTCATTGCGTCCGAGTGAAAAGCTGATGACTGAATATTTGCTTCGTCGCCTTCAAATGATTCTTGCTCCGTAGTATGGGACACCAAGCCCTGCTCCTGGCGATCATCCATGCCATTCGCGTGAGGACGCAATGGATGAGGTATTTCCTCTACCACCAGAAGATAGCGCAACCAGTCGACTCGGTATCTCACGGCAATGACTTTAGCAAGACTAGTTACAGGAACAACCAGAAGGGCCATCGCCGAGATCTGTCCTGGGCCCCAAACGAACTGTCGCATACCCACGGAATAGTTCCGTGTAATAGTTAGCTCAGTATTCATGACGAGAATCGACCAAACGATGACTACAGCGGAAATATTCGCGATCCACTCAGATCTACTGGCTTGCCCTCCAGCGTGCGGAGCGTTCCTGCTTCTTTGTCGAATTACGAGAGGCCTGTCTGCGAGTCTCTGCTGAGCTGTATCACGCATTCCCATATTACCATCCTCTCTCCTCCTCGCTCGCCTAAACATCTGAGATGCGGACCCAAAAATTCGATTCCGGCGCTCGCAGATTCCATAGTCATACAACGTGATCGAGAGAAATGCCACCAGCTGCACGATGAGAAGGATGATCCCGACTACCTGACCCGTACGTAATACGTGGAATTCCTTGAAGAGGACCATTACTGCACTCGAGTTGCACTCCGGCAGTGAACCAAAGGATTTCGCGGAAATGAGTATTGCTAGGCAACATGATAAGAGGAGAATAGTGTGGCCGAAGAAGACGATCTCAAAAAGAGGCATTCGCCTCCCGAGATGTCAAAACCACGGGGTTGCAAGGTAGGCAGTTGTCCAGGACAGTGACAGAAGGTACATGATTACAACCGCGTCATTCAACGTCAGATCCGGATGGCCCTTGAAGCCCAGGATAAGCGCAATTAGGGCATAAGTGATGCCGTACAGCAGGCAAGACCAGAGTGCTGAGATGATGTTTTCGAACGTCGGCCCGAACATCACTAAAAGAGCTGCCTAGGACACAGTCATAAAATGTTTAAAATCGCACTTGTTTCTTTACTGACCGTAGATGAACGTTTGCGTGTAGAACGAGATGCGCACACCGAGACCAACGATGTCGCGATTTGCCTGGGGAAGCACAGATCAGACCAAGATCATTTATCCGGGGTGGAAGTGGATGTGCTCATACCTCTGGCGACCGACACTCTGATTCTAATAGCAAATACATCTATGTTGTTTCGTTTCAAATACGGCGAGCTTTATGTCTTTGGAGAAATGTACAGTCCAGAACTGATAGAGAATGGTATCCAGATATCCAGTGGTTCAGTACGTTGACGAGCTTCTTTTCCGTCGTCGAGAGAAGCACGAAACTTGAAACACGTGCATTCATAAACCCTAACCCGATCCACTCTCAGATTTTCAAATTATGTAATGACGCTACCATTGCTGCCAATATCAATGTTTCAAACAAACAGCTTAAGCTGTAGTTTCGTCTCGATGCCACCTTAGCCTGCTACGTGTCTGACTTTCTTCGTAATAATCAGAGGAATCGCGCCGGAGACCATCGTCAAAAATGGTTGGCCGTCGTGGCTTTTGGTTGTTCTCCACACCAAGCCATCCATGGTATCACCCAGACGATCGGCTCGTTTGGGCACGCTCCCGCAGGCGTCCACAACGTCTTCTATCCCGGGCCGCGCAAGTGATTCCGGATCCTCCAACTGGCTGGTCAACGACCGGTACGGAAACCTGAGTACCGGGACCGCCGTCTGGTCTTCCTCGCTTTTGTACTCCCATCAAAATTATATTTCAGCCGATCCTTAGTTATAAAGAACGGCCCGTCGCATTCCAAGCAGTGTGCTCTCCTACTCAGTATCGGTGTCTTCAGTCTCCTCTGATATTTTTACTTCAAGCGGCTAGGTCCGTGGACATACTTATCATTCTTCAGGTGCAGTGAAGAAGGTAGTCGTGGACGACCTTGGCGAACATGTATCGGAACAGGGTGAAGAAGGCATCAGTCTTATTTGCTGCACCGTTTCATTCACCTCCGAGTGGGCCAATGTCTCTTGACTAATTGGAGCTTGGTGTTCCTCCAGTTCGCGTGGCAGCCAATCAGTTGGTTCGTGATTGGCCGGTGTATTCGGAGGATCAATGATTGGTCTGGGCGGATCATCCCTCGTATCTTCATCCTGTGTATCCCGAATAGACCGTGCGTCCCCATCGTTGTCACGCCGGGAAACCTGTTCTTCCGACTTCATTTGGTCCTCTTCCACACCGTCGCCTGCCACATTTGGAGCCCTCTCCTCGAAAGGAACAAGTAATGACGAGTCGGGTGTACATCGGGAAGGACCAGAGCGACAAGGCTCAGTGGCCAGACGATTCGACGCCCGTCCAGGAAATCTGTCTGTCATGTTCTCGTCCGATGCGGAATCTCGAATCACGTCCTGAGCTGCTTTGCGTGGCCAGTTAAACCCTTTACTTTCGGTTTGGTCGTCCGTTGCTAACAAGCAGGGCTCCTGCATTTTGTGATGTGCAGCAATCTCCTCTGACCGGCCATAGGCTGCAACTTCCGTCGTACCTTGATCAAGAGCCTCAACCGTACCGCAAGTGCGTGGTGATTGTCCATCTAGTATTTGCGATCCAGGAAGCGGTGTTAGATGAGGTGATTCCACCGCTTCATTCACCTCCGAGTGGGCCAATGTCTCTTGACTAATTGGAGCTTGGTGTTCCTCCAGTTCGCGCGGCAGCCAATCAGTTGGTTCGTGATTGGCCGGTGTATTCGAAGGATCAATGATTGGTCTGGGCGGATCATCCCTCGTATCTTCATCCTGTGTATCCCGAATAGACCGTGCGTCCCCATCGTTGTCACGCCGGGAAACCTGTTCTTCCGACTTCATTTGGTCCTCTTCCACACCGTCGCCTGCCACATTTGGAGCCCTCTCCTCGAAAGGAACAAGTAATGACGAGTCGGGTGTACATCGGGAAGGACCAGAGCGACAAGGCTCAGTGGCCAGACGATTCGACGCCCGTCCAGGAAATCTGTCTGTCACGTTCTCGTCCGATGCGGAATCTCGAATCACGTCCTGAGCTGCTTTGCGTGGCCAGTTAAACCCTTTACTTTCGGTTTGGTCGTCCGTTGCTAACAAGCAGGGCTCCTGCATTTTGTGATGTGCAGCAATCTCCTCTGACCGGCCATAGGCTGCAACTTCCGTCGTACCTTGATCAAGAGCCTCAACCGTACCGCAAGTGCGTGGTGATTGTCCATCTAGTATTTGCGATCCAGGAAGCGGTGTTAGATGAGGTGATTCGACGGGTTCGACAGGCTCTGTAGTACAGGGCTGACATGGGTCTAGCGCTACCCCTTCGTGGGAAGCCGATGACGGAGAATTTGCTTGATCATCTCCAGGAGATTGTGGCCCCTGTCGACCACCTCCAGGCAATTGTTGCTCCAGTCGATCATCCCCAAAGCCTTGCTCCTGTTGGTCAGCCCCCAAGTGCTGCTCTCGCCGATCATCTGTTCCGTTCAAGTCAGGACGCAACGAGCCAGGCATTACCCCGACCAGAGAAGGATGTGAATGGCTGATCCGGTACCTTTCTGCAAGGGTTTTTGTTAGATTGTATACTGGGACAATGAGAAGGGCCATGGCCAAGATCTGCCCTACTCCCCAGGCGGGCTGTCCCATATTCGTGAAATGGTTTTTGAGGATGGTGAACTCAGTATTTATGACTAGAACCAACCAAACGACGATCATAGTGACAATATTCGCGACTTGTTCTGGTCCCGCGGCTTGTGACTCAGTCTCCGGAGCGTGGCGACTTCCTCGTCGGATTACGACAGGCCTATCAGCAAACTGAGTCGTATCACGGGTTACCATCTCAATGCCTTCTCCTTCTCCTCTCTCTCGCCTGAACATGCGAGATATGAGCCCGATAATTTCATTTCGGCGTTCGAACATTCCATAGTCATAAAACGTAATCGAGAGAAAAAGTACCAATTGCACGGTGAGGAGAATGATCCCGACTACCTGCCCGGTATGTACTACCCGGAATTCCTTGAAGAGAACCATAATTGCACTCGAGTTACAGGCCGGCAGCGAACCAAAGGATCTTGCATGCGCAAGTATCGCCAGTTCACATCCGCAAAGGAGAATAGTGTGGCCGAAGAAGACGGTCTCAAAGAGCAGCATTCGCCTCCTGAGATGCCAAAACCTTGGTGTTGTAAGATATACAGTCGTCCAGGACAACGATAAAAGGTACATAATGACGACAGCGTCATTAAGGCTCAATTGTGGATGGACTTTGAATCCTAGGAGAAGAGCTATCCCAGTGTACACAATCGTGGACAAAACGAGCGTCCAGAGAGACGTGTACGCTTGATCTCTGCTGAGTATGACCAGCAGGGCTGCCCACATCATTTCGCCATTAGTACATGAAACCGCGCTTGATTTTTGACTGACCACAAATTAGTGTTTGTGCGTAGAACGATATGCGCACGCCAAGACCAATTATGTCTAGGTTTGCCTACGAAAGCATAAATCAGATCAAATCCAATCTCCAAGTAGACGGAATGCTCAGACCACTGGATGTTGACAGTTTTCGTCGTTAAAGCTTGGCTTGGGAGAAAAATGGGTGTCGGCAAGCGCCTCCCAATAGATATCGATGTTCGACATATCAGGGTTGTTGGTGAACGGACTGTCACAGTTTGAAACTCGTACTGCCGAGCTAGAACGAAAGAACTAGCTTACTGGTCAAAGGGAAATCGCCGAGATCCACCCTGAGATAGATCTGTCTGATCATCGGCACGTGATTTATAGGCTACGCACGGACCAGAAAACAAGGAGAAGGACTTAATGTTGACACTGTTCTGTCCGTCACGGCCTGCTACACGAATGCTGTAGTTATGTATCTAGTTCGAAATGGTACGTCCTCTAGTCCTCACAAGGACGACTACTGTATGACACCGAACTCATCTGTCTATTCAAGATCCAGGAAAGAAAGGACCTGGACACATTGGCCCGCCAGCCTTTTGTTGTCGATGTAGCATCGCCTTCGGGCCTCCTTTGCGGCACATAAACTGAGTGCCTGAATAAAATCTGATCCCGGTCACACGAGTTCCTGGTTAAGTAGAAATTTACCATCATTCAAGTCCGACATGGCCACTTCTGAATCATGCGAAAATACAAGTCCTTTGCTCGTCACGGTAGTTGTATGGAAAGACCAATATGCGATGTCTGAATCTTGTGGATATCGTCTCCGTCAGCCGTACAAACCCAACTGGACACTCTTGGTTTTCGATGAAAGGAGCATCGTTTCGCTACGAAGACTACCGCTGGTGTATTGTGAGTACTATTTTGTATTGGGAAATACTCGCTGACTTCTGCCTCGATAAAAGAATGCCCCATAATGGGTTTCCCCATGATAATTGCGGATGGCCGAAGGGTCTTCCTTAATCGGGTGCGGTCCGACAGCGATGAAATTGACATTCACTGCTTCCTCTCGCAACCAGACAAACTTAAGGATCCACACAACTATACAGAGCCTCTCCTTGATGCAGTAGCTGATGACGAGGATCCAAGCTTCACCTATATGGTTCTTCCTTTGTTGCAAAACTGCTTTGGACCGGAATTTCACTTCGTTGACGAGGTTGTGGACTTTCTTGGGCAGCTTTTACAAAAATGTCAGTCCAAACCGACGTTTTATCCAACCGCATAACTCTGGCAGCGTTGAATCTGCTGCTCCGGAACTGACCGAGAGTTTTACAGACTGAATGACATGATGGATGCTTATCCATTGTATCCGAAAGGCTTTCATCCCACATTCGACGCATCTGGCGCCAAGATCGCACTCTGAAGCGACGCCGAGACGTTGGGACAGGACCAGAGGTACCTGAGATATTGGAAGCGTGTCATACGACCCGTTCTTGACGGTCATCTTCATCATCGGAAATTTGATCAGAAAAGAGTTTCTGAAGGTGTGTAATCCGTCTTTACATGCAACGGTCACGGAATGAGATCCGAAAATACAGGAAATTGAACTTCCTGGAATCTCTACTGGACGACACGCTGGAACCGGATCCCGGATACCGATGCGACTCTATTCTGGCCAAGGCGATGTTCGAGCGTATAATAACCGAGCAGTCGTGGCTCACTTCGCTGGAGACTCAAAAAGAAGGACTCGGGCCCGGCTATACACTTCTTCCAGGACCTCGGAAGGACTTACGGAGAAATCCTCAACGTCTCGAAGGAGCTGCTTGGTGACTCGGAGTTATATGCCTTTCATGCAATTTCTTCGTGACTGACGTTGGGCCTGTAATACATTCACATCGACAGTTTTGTAGAGCCCTTCTTCACCTTGAAAACCCACTTCGAACCAACGACATTGACTCTCTTAAGTACGTGTCGAACTTCCCACATTTCAGCGGCTTCCAAAGCTCTCAGCTCCTAGCTCCTATTTTATAGCGTTCTCCCATAGGGGCCATTCTGGTAGTTCTCTAACCTCCTGAATCGTCCTCGGTTCAACAGGTTCCTCAAGGTCCATCATTGCGGCGAGGGCGCATTCCTCATCAAAGTCATCCTCCCTCTCGTCGGTCACTGTAACGGTGTTCGTTCGCATTGCTCTCGGGAGTTCACCACCGCCAGCCATGACTCGCCTTACTCTTTTCGCGCTGAGCACTGTCGTCTGGCTGAGTTGGGGCCGCTTTGTCTTGGTGGGCATCAGTTGGTTCGGAATTTCGCAATCTGTTTGATGTTATGGCAATTGCTCTTGCTCCTCCTCAAAAAGCTCTAACTCGGCGGCTTCAGGTGAGAAATAGACACTTCTTCCAACAGATACGCTTTTGCCTTCGGGGCAGTAGAGCCGTTCGTGCTAAGGTCGTAACCAAGCCGTCGACCTTCCCAAGTGCGTTTATCAAGCTTCGAACGGGTATTGTCGTGTACCCAGCACTTTGTACCCCATTCTTGCAAGTCTGCAAGATTGGGTTTCTGATTGGTGGGTGCCTCATAAGGAGTTTCGCCGCCTAAATTCTTTGTTGACGGTCTGCTCTTCAACCAGATAGGATGCTTCACGCATTCGGCCCATAAATTATTCGGAAAGCTGCTTGCGTGTAGCATGGTTCGCGCCTTCTCCCCAGTGGTCCTATTCAAACGTTCCGCAACACCGCTGTGTTCGGGCGTGTCATGTTTGGCGAGTTTCTGTTCAGTTCCTTGCGAGTTCAAGAAAAACATTAAACGCATCAAATATAAATCCGAGACACGTGCCCGAAGCATCTCTGGGTCGGGATTTCATCGATTTGGATTCCAACAGATCATCCTTCTCATCGTGCAGCTGGTGGCATTTCTCTCGATCACGTTGTATGACTATGGAATCTGCGAGCGCCGGAATCGAATTTTTGGGTCCGCATCTCAGATGTTTAGGCGAGCGAGGAGGAGAGAGGATGGTAATATGGGAATGCGTGATACGGCTCAGCAGAGACTCGCAGACAGGCCTCTCGTAATTCGACAAAGAAGCAGGAACGCTCCGCACGCTGGAGGGCAAGCCAATAGATCTGAGTGGATCGCGAATATTTCCGCTATAGTCATCGTTTGGTCGATTCTCGTCATGAATACTGAGCTAACTATTACACGGAACTATTCCGTGGGTATGCGACAGTTCGTTTGGGGCCCAGGACAGATCTCGGCGATGGCCCTTCTGGTTGTTCCTGTAACTAGTCTTGCTAAAGTCATTGCCGTGAGATACCGGGTCGACTGGTTATGCTATCTTCTGGTGGCAGAGGAGATACCTCATCCATTGCGTCCTCACGCGAATGGCATGGATGATCGCCAGGAGCAGGGCTTGGTGTCCCATATCACGGAGCAAGAATCATTTGAAGGCGACGAAGCCAATTTTCAGTCATCAGCTTTTCACTCGGACGCAATGACTGGCCAACAGGCGGAGCGTAATGGAGAGAAGGCTTTCGAGAGAAATGACGTAATACTTGTCTCTTCGTCTTCGATCAAAAACGCTCGCACTACAAGAACAGGGCTCATCACGTCACCCACTCTACGAAATAGTTTGTCCAATAAAAATGAGGGATTGTACAAAGGGGCCCAGGATGGGTTTTCGCGAGTCTCACAGATAGCAAAAAGCGGACAACAAGAATGAAATAAGGGGAAGTTGGAAATCTAAAGATTTGGAGCGAAGTTGAGGGAGAAATACATAAGGAAATTTAAAGCTGTCGAAAAGGAAAGAAAATGCTTACGTTGTTTCATTTTTAATTTTCATTTCGTCTCAAAAAATTCCAGATATCTTCATCGGTGTCAGCGATCCGTTCTGAACGGAACGATGTTCTCATTCCTCGTAGTCCAGTCCTCGTATTTCCGTCGAGTCGACAAGAATACTCTTCCCTGTCGAAACACATTCACAGGCCAAAGAGACTCTTGTCGTCAACAAGCTGGCCCCGTGAGCCGCCGGATGAAGCGCCAGGTCTAAAAGCAATGTCGTCAACACCACATCAACATGAGAATCACTCATTTTCTCACTGGGCTTGGACTTGGACCAGGCCGCTAGGCCTGCAGCTTGCGTTCTTGCTATTCAGACCCCATCGACGATACTTTCAACATCTTTGTGGAAGGCCGACTTTGTCGAGAGCAACACTGCCAGTTGTACAGGGGGTGGTTCAGATCGGCATGTTTACTTTCCTTAGATGGTGTGCAAATCACTTTCCCAAAATGGGGGTGACGAAGACTTAGAGGAACCACCTGTAATAATAGCTTGATTACATGTTCGAAGGCATTAGCTAATTTCAACCTTGGCATCTTGTTGCTTCCTGTCTGTCCCCGATGCACGTGACCCAATCGTGGCGACGAACTTGGAAAAGTGAAGGTCACGCGACGGATGTCCATCTTCTTCCCGAACACCGGACGTGTTGGGACCACGGACCCAAATTCGAACCGGGATGACAGAAGCACGAAACCAGGATGCTTCTTGGACGTTAAAATACCCCACTGCCAATGAAGATGGGGTGAAAGGGTCACATAATCGACACCAAATCCCTTTCCTCGACATGATCTGTGTTGCGTAGCAAGTGACCATATATGTTCTGATCGACGTTGAGAGCTCAATGAGGAAATCTATCGACTTCATTCCCTTGCTGTGATTGCTTAACGTACTGCACTGCACTGTTGCTTTTTCATCTCCCGATCTGCTTCATATTCTTGTATTCTCCCACCGTCAACAACTCGAAGCTCCAAGATACATTTCATTTCACCAACGGCGGCATCTGACACGCGCTCTAGTCGTCACGTTGATCCGTTAGTACGGAAGTCCTATGCATTTATTCGTTTCGATTCGTGTTAACAGCCACGTTGCACCTATTGTCTCCAGATAAATGGAGTCGGTACATACACCAAACGACAATGACGAAAGCAGCTTCTACGGTTATGGTCGTTTTTGCTCAAGATTCTTCCAAACCATCGGACACTTTCTTGCATCCGCGTATCCACTCATGAAGAGCTTACTATGTTTGCACCAAGTAGAAGAAAGCAGAGAAATGGTATGAGGAGACACATTTTCTAAAGGTAATACTTTCGCTGAACTTGCCTGCCAATCCTGACACAAGAGCTTTGCAGTTCACGGACATGCTATGGACATGACGATTGTTCAGCATACAAAGTTATCCTTAAAGAGCTTGCTTGTATCGATTCTCCCTGCTTTCCACGGTGTATCCTTTTTGCTTGCTGCATGCATCACCAGAGATTAATCTTGCTTACTTTTATCTCGAATAGTACAAATAGTACTGCCTAGTCCTTCTAGTCCAAATTCATGCACCTTAGTTTATGTAATATCAAAGAATATTTCGCGATCGAAATACTTCATTTTAGGAAGGTGATCGTCGCGTGCTTCAGCTCGGTTTAGAGTCTTACTGCACTTCTACAGTACAATTCCACGTAGGTTTTGCCTGTTGTGAAGAATCAAAGATGATTTTATGCATCTTCATGACCTTTTCTTGTTATGCACTGTATTGATGAACATGGGGCAGGCCCAGGAATCTAAATTTCAAGTAAGAGATCTACCAAATCACCAAAATGGTATGAAATATACTTAATTCTGTGTCACCGGGAGGCACGGGCCCTTAGCTCCGTATATGGCGTATAAGCCGTAAACGTCAAAATTTCAGACCTTTGTATACGGATACGGGCGTATATATACGACCCGTATATTTTGCTCTTATTGGATCATACGGATACGGCCCCATCCGTATACGGACAGCCCGTATACGGATTATACGCATACGGCCAGAGCCGGCTCCTAATAGTGAGATGATTCTCTTTGCTTGTTTATCAAATCAAGCTCACCATCTCAAGCATCAGCATGCGCGACCCAGGAACGATATCAACGCTCATAGAGCATGCCTCGAGATTGCTTCAGACTTCCTCATGCCTTCCCTGGTTGATTGGCACCCGAACAATGTCGTTGATCTATGGCGTTGACTGGCCCGTTTGCCTCGCACTAGCAGCAATGCTTCCCGGAAGTTCGCCCCTTTCATCACGATCAGGTGTATCCATATCTTTGATATAAACCTGGATCGTCAGCTGATGGTTGGCTAGGTGCTCTCGAATGGATCCTGGATCGTCGTGATTGCCTCACGTGCCCCTCGAATAGACCCGTTCTGCGTTCGTACCCTGCACTCTCGCTCGGCATTTTCGATACTTGCTGGTATCTCACGGACCGGATCTAATAGAGTCATGTTCTTCTATGGCTCCGAATTCGACTATAAGAAGATAAGATTGCTTATAATACTGTTGACGTCAGTTGAATGGCCTGTAGATCTTCATCTGGAGGTAGCGCTGTCTCCTGTAATTGACTCAGTTCAGATACCCTTGATTGCAGGCCGAATACCGCTTTTGTAAGGCGTTCTCTTCCTTCAGGTTCGCTTCGACATTCTTCGTCTTTTTAGGCTCGACTAGGGGAACGTCACATTTGGTAAGTGATTTGGAAAGCTGAGTTGCGAACTGATCAGTAGGCTTGAACTCGCTCGGTTTGCTTTTTGATGCGCGAGGGCTGGCGTTCAAATTGGACAACGCCAAAATTATATCTTCAAGTTCAGCAAGAACTCCAGCAAGAGCACAATCAAGATTTCCAATTCACCTTGGGTCCTGGCGTATTCAGCATAAACTTCGGTGAGATCCTGCCATTCTTCTGCATGCGGTTGATCATTGAAATGCTCGGACTACAGCTGAGCAAGATACCGGAAGGGATGAAGTAAAGGCCGTATTATAAAGGAACCTGCGGGTGACATGTTAAGTGAACTGTCGCCTCACCTACTGGAGGGCAGGCATAGAGGTAAGAAGCAACGACCGCGTTGGCAATGGCGGAAACTGAAAGGAGGCGATATATGAGGAGGGAAGAGAAGAAGAGCAACAGTAGCAACAAATTGCCAAGATGACTACACATAAACAATAACAAGAAGACTGGTAATATCGAAGATAAACCAAATAGTAAGCAGGACAAATGTAATCTTACTGTAAAGACTTTGTTTCATCTGTTCGTCGCCATACACAAATTGTGGCGTATTATTTCCAGAATACGCAGTACGTAAAAAGAGACAGCGCGAGATAATCAAAAAAGGAACTTCACTGCGTGGTGGCCGTACACATAGAAGACGTAGTCGGACATCTCGATCCACTTCGGAGAGCATGGTAAGTCTCTAGGGCCAGCTTTAGTCGATTCTTCCTTTCCAGGGCACTCTCGGCAGGAACAACGCTTAGTGTCACACAGACTGCATACGAAGCTTTCTCCATGACGGAATGTGAAGGAAGATCGAGGCGTCGAGTAACGTTTTTTACGAGGTGGTTCCTTACCGTCGACATCCTTGAATATGACTTTTCTGCACGAGGCGAACTTCCTATCAGAGGCGTGAGAAGGAGAAAAATGACCCGTCAAACAAATAAACGAGACGGACATACCAACGGTGGAAAAATTCCGCGCAGTAATGTCTCTTGCATGTTTTGCAGGTCATGTATGCCCATCCGCAGGCGACGTCTCTCCCCGTATCAGTTTTTTTGTGGGCGGTGCAGCAGTGACAGATGGGTTCTTCCTTGGCGATCGCGCTCCATAACGTCATAGTCATTTTACGTCCGGGCATATGAGCGAGACTTTGTTTGTAGATATCATGTTGATATCTATCCTTCTTAGTAATTTCGGCGATCCGTGACAAGATCTCTTCTTCTCTGTATTTATAGGGTCCCGGAATCGCCATCGGTTCTTCGAAAGCAACTGGCGTTCCGTATGCGATGATAAGGATCAGACACATCGTGACAGAAAGTCGATACGAAATACTCACGAGAACGACGTCCTACGGTGCTTTCATTTTCAGCAGCGGGATCGGCAGATGCTTCGACCGTGACTTCCTCGTATTCGCGGTATTGACGACTGGTGGCGCCTTTCTCACCAGCAGTCTCACCAGTTCCTTCGCCAGAGCATCCATTTGATGTATCTAACAACGCCGGAAACGATAAAAGAGGTAATCAGTGTTGCCCAGTGAGGATAATTTCTGTTGGACGAACCCTGTAGCGTACTTCCATCAAGGTCCACGTATTGGGCAAAGAAATCGACCCCAGAATCGTTTTGCGCAATTGCCTCCTCTAATAGTAGATGATGATAAAGAGAGGATTCAAGCAAGCGCGAGCTGTATACGAACGAACCATTCGCAAAACTGAGTCCAAGTGCTGCATGCATAACGCGTTAATGGTCGACTAACACCGTATGCCAATGAACATACATTCTGGCAGCGGCGGCAGCCAATCCTTGAAAGGCCTCATACACTGAGCGTTGAGCATAGAATCTTCACTGGCATCTGACGGAAATCATATACACGGACGGGTGAGTCAGCTCAGGGCAAGTCCGCGTCGCGACGATAGTCAATGCTTACCCACAGCCTGAGGATCGAACGTCTGCCCTGGCCATTCATCGGCAATCGTTGGCAAGCCCGTGGAGAAGGCGTCTGCGCCTTCATCAAAGTTCATTTGCGATAGATCAAGGGCAAAATAGGAACAGAAATGAAAAGACACAGGACCGGGTTTATATAGTAGATCATCACATACCCGTACTGCGCAGCGCAAGAGCTTACATACAATTCGGGCCACCTCTCGTAGACATCAGCAAGCCGATCGATACGAGAGCGCTACAAGGTCACCGTAGATGTATCCCGAAAGCCGGCGCGGGGGACGGCGAGTGATAAGGCGGGTATATTGCTGGAACAGATTGACTGAGGAACTCTGGAACGCATATTGGTGGTGGTGGTCGGCAATGGTATTGTCACAGCGGGCAAAAACCGGTTTCGGCAGTGCTGCGATAACGGTCGAAAGTAGGAATGAAATTAATAATCGCGTCAATGATTGCGTCAGCGTCGTGACTTATTATGGCAACGTGCCTCTCGACTTTGTTGAGACAATAAATTGCGTAACCAGTTGCGAAAGGGGTTTCGACCCATCTGAGATTACAAATAGTAACGTGTTTGCCACAGAAAGGGAAATTTGAAATCTCGGCAAGGTCGCGATTTATTATGTCACACACGATTTCCCTCTTTGTGAGATTTCAAATGTCACAACTGACGCAATTAGTAATTTTGCTACCGGTTGCACTCGGGTGAGCGATCAGTGGCTGCTCAGCGGGCCGTTCAGCGGGCGATCACTGCATTTGGTGGGTGATCTGCGGGCGATCTGTGCAGTGGGCTGTTCAGTGGGCGATCAGTGTGAGTGAGCGGGCGATGGGTGGGATGCGTCAACTTCTTGTCTTCTTGCCACCATCATCCTCCACCCTGTCTTCTTTCATTGTCCCTGCTTACTTTAATGGTCCGCAACATTAAGCAACTGCGCGACCTGAACAAATCAAGGCCACGAAGTACAGCAGATGAGAATCTAGTGGCCGAGATCACACGCATAGAATCGTCCCTGACTCTAGCGAAAGATGACTTGGTATGCTTAAGTCGGCTCTTTTGTCAGGGTACTAAGGAGTGACTATTTATATCACAGGCTGCTTTAACCTCAAGTCTTAAAGGCAAGCAGGATGAGCTGCGACACATCAAGAGCGAAATGAAAAAGTAGACGCCAGAATTGAAGCAGGTTCGCGCCTTGTGACACAATGCCATTTTGGAGGTATTGAAACAGAATTTACAGGCCAAAGCGAATCACGCTGCTCTGGTCGAAAGGATAGAAGCTCTGTCAGCAGTCGTCAACGAAGAGGAGGATGGAATATTCGCACGATTCTGCGCACAAATCGGCGTGGAAAACATTCGGGAATACGAATCGCGGCAGCTGAAAGCCGCGAGCGAGGAGGCCGCAGCCCGTAGGCGTTTCGAGACACAAATTGCACGTCTTACCCATCAGTAAGTTCCTTTTTTTTACAGTTCGCCGTGAAGATCAGACGCATTGAGCAACGCCCCCAGATCGCAATTCGAGGAACAGCAACTGGCAACGCTGCAGGAGTGCCTTGCAATGCTTGACACCGCTATAAATACCGAGCGCGCAGCTATTAAGAAGCATGAAGCCGAAAAGCAAGCAGACCAGGAAGAAATTGATCAACTTCAAGGGTCTATCCTCGAGCTTCAAGAGGAGCTCAAGGAACTCAACGAGGTTTTAGAGACTAAGACGAAGGAACTTGATGCCGTCAAGAAGAACACCGCTAGAGCGTCAAAAGTCCTTGACCATGCCCTAAAGGAAATTGAATAAGCATCCGTTTCCTATAACATCATCTAATCATGTGGATATAGAATGACGAGATTGAAAAACTTGCTCTGGAAAGATCGTCCATCTATCGAAGGTGTCGGTTGGAAGGGATCAAACTTCCTCTCAGATCATGCAGCTTAAAGAACGTTCCGATTGAAGAGGTGAGCTTTGGCTCGATTTCCCGTCGTACAATCAGTTCTCACTGCTTTATGTCACTCACTTCAATGCAGAATCTTCGAGAAGAGGTGGCAATGGACATTGACGACGAAGACGGTACACAGAGGCCTCGACGTGTCCCTGATTATGGTATTGAGGTCGAGTTTGACTTACTGGACGACGAGGAGCGAGAAGTCAGTACTGTCAAGTCCTTTTCGTGTATGAACAGTGACACTGACGGAAATCGTTCAGGATGGATCAGCAGAGATGGGATCAACGTACGATTCGTCCATCACCAAGCTTAATACAGAGATTGAGCGCATGGCACCGAACATGAAGGCGATGGAGAGGTCAGATAAATCTGGTTCTTAATTAAGAACATTCATTAACATCCGGATGTAGACTGGACGATGTTCAAACCAAGCTGCTGGACATGGAGAAAGAGGCTGAGAAAGCCCGCAAAGAATCGAAACGCGCTCGAGACGAATTTAACGAAATGAGAAAGCGAAGGTAAATATTGTGACGTGGCGAAGCTTAATCTTGCTTATGATGACCTGATTCTGCAGATGCGATCTTTTCAACAAAGCTTTCACTCATATTTCGGAGCGCATTGACCAGATCTACAAAGACCTTACGAAAGGGAAGGCTGCGCCAATGGGTGGTGTTGCGTATCTGAGCCTGGAAGACAGTGGGGTTAGTCGATAAGTTTTGTATCAGAAAGAGATATTTGCTAAGCTTTTCATGCAGGAATCATTTGCTGCTGGCATCAAATACCATACGAAGCCTACGATGAAGCGATTTAGAGATATGGAGCAGCTCCCGGGAGGAGAGAAGACTGTCGCTGCTCTCGCATTGCTTTTCGCTATTCACAGGTATATCTTTCTTCGTTCTTGATGAGGTTGATGCAGCACTCGCCAATACGAATGTCGCCAAGATTGCTAATTACATCCGTTCTCGAGCGTCTGGCGAGTTCCAGTTTGTGGTCGTTAGCTTGAAGAATTCTCTGTGCGGAGGAGGTAACTCATTGGTAGGTATCTACCGTGATCAGGAGGTGAATAACTCTAGCTCCTTAACATTAGACGTAAGTGACTTTCTATCGTACCACTCGCAAAACTAACGAAGAGTTTCTCTCTCAGCTCACGCAATATGAAGATTGATTGCCGCGAACTCAGCTGTATCACCACGCACTCTATTTATTATATCAACCCTCGCTGTCATAATCATAAATGTAATAACAATATGTAGCTTGTACGAATTCCACAACATAAAATGGGCATACGGAGTGAATGTGATGATCAATGCAATGCGAACGCGAACGGCAAATAGAAGAGAAGACAGCGAAGGGCAAAGGAAATACCTAGCACAAAAATGACCGTCGATGAAAGAAGTTGAGATGAGATTATATGTAATAAAATTCTTTCCACTCATTGCCCGCTCACTCACACTGATCGCCCACTGAACAGCCCATGGATCGCCCACAGATCACCCACCAAATGCAGTGATTGCCCGCTGAATAGCCCGCTGAGCAGCCACTGATCGCTCACCCGAGTGCAACCAGTAGCGAAATTACTAATTGCGTCAGTTGTGACATTTGAAATCTCACAAAGAGGGAAATTGTGTGTGACATAACAAATCGTGACCTTGCCGAGATTTCAAATTTCCCTTTCTGTGACAAACACATTGCTATTTGTAATCTCAGATGGGTTGAAACCCCTTTCGCAACTGGTTACACAATTTATTGTCTCAACAAAGTCGAGAGGCACATTGCCATAATAAGTCACAACCCTGACACAATCATTGATGCAATTATTAATTTCATTCCTACTTTCGACCGTTATTGCAGCACTGCCGAAACTGGTTTTTGCCTGCTGTGTGTGGTTTGTGATTTGCGTGCATTCATTCCCACACTCTCAGTTAGCCTCATGAAATGTTGGAGATTGAATGCACTTTATACCAGTTTCTTTAACCTCTATCCCTGCATTGCACAACTTGATATCAACAAAAGAAACTTGTAAAATAGTATATCTATATTCATTCCTGTATGGCTGCAGATTTATTTTTTCAAACAACTTGAATTTAGAATTTATATAGCTGATTTAAAAGATTACAGTGTGCATATCTTAGGATTGAGTACAAAACTTGAAATTATAAATCCAGAGAATGAATCATTTGCATCCAAAACCCTTGCTACTGCAACAAGAATGACAAATTTTTGTGCTGTTGTGGAGTAGATATCTGCCATCTCAGATGGCAGAAGACTAGCTTTTCATGGCACTGAGTGTAAAAACAAAGCTTATTATTCAAAAAAGTAATTCTTTTCTAAAGATTATATCAGAATGGACTCAAACAGATTCAAATTCCTATAAAAACAAGTCCAGAGTTTCATTGAGAGAGCATGCACAAGATTGTAGTTGAGAGTGAAGTAGTGTACATTATTCCTAAGTGACTTTCTATATATGGGCACATTTTTGATCTCTGGCTGCAAGTCATGTGCAGATGTTAACTATAAGGTCTTGCAACATTGGTAGTGCCATCGCATGCATTCCTACAAGCCATGCCATGTCATGCCAGTGATTAATGTAGGCTTGAGTCACTTTGAATCCTTTTTAACTGGCTGTCAAGTCACCCACATCACATAAAATATAGTAGGAAAGTGTTAAGTATATGTAATCTTACTTGTATGAACTTGTTATCTGCTTTTTGAAAATTTCTATAGAAAATTGGTCAAAATATAACAAAATCTTGTTGGCAATGACCAATAAAAATAGTTTTTAATACAATTGAAGAAATCATGTAAAAATACATATTGTGCACTTTATATAGAAGAAATTTGTAAATGTGGAAGGCCTGAAGTTTAAGAACTTAAAAAGAGTCTGGGAATGCTCTGTTTCAATATATCTCCCTCAAATGGGCACCAATACCACTGACTTCTCTACAAAGACATCATTTCTGTCACAGGAAGTCTTCAGACCCATTTGCATGTAATCAACTTTTGGTGTTGAGGATAACTAGTACTGCAATATGCATACTGAAGAGATGTTAGATATATGCTATAAAGAATGAAGAAGCACTCAACAAACAATAATAATTCAAGACAGAAAAACTTCATTAAATACATATAGTATGATAATATACAGCCACGCACAACTATTATACATGACTATTTGCTTTAAATTTCTTTTATTGTGGTAAATTGAGAAGTGACACAGTGAGATCGGCGTGAGTTATCCAAAAAAAGCAACAATTTGAGCTCCGCCTTTGCCAGTCCCCACACGCACACACACAAGTTCTCGGTCGAGTCCCATGCACTGGCCGTAGTCGCTCAAGTGTCCCTGTTTCTTTGTTACCCTCAACATCTATGACATCACTTTGTTCAAATACAAGCACGTGAGCCTACGAAAACCCGCAGATCAAGCAACCCAAACGAAAACTACTGGCACGGACATCGATTCCGAGTCTTCGCTAGTCGACATCATTCCCAGCGTACCTGTCCAGATCATCGACTATGATCGAGTTCGTCCCATGACTCGGTCTCTCGGCAACAAACGTCCACATTCGCATCCGGAGCGTTATTCAATTGCAATCCTCTTTCTCCGACACTCTTACCAGCGAACCAGATCCTGACAATCGACCCACCCTACCTAAGCGAGATGACAGCGATTACAGATGCCCATTATGCCTTGACCAGGACGCGGACGGATACCTGAACTGAGCAGTGTCAGGTGTGATCATGTTTTCTTTACGCCGTGCGTATTTTTTTTAATATTTTCATCTGTCGTTCGCTGACAAAGATAAAGCACCTTCGACGTATTTTCCTCAGTTTCTGGCTTGTATTTTATCGTTGTTGGTGCCATTGCTCTCAAGCAGGTGCGATTAGATAAAGTTCATAAAGCTATCCTGGGTGATGCATCAAGGCTCGTGTCCGTACGCACAAGCAACCAGTGTGTGTTCTAATATTTTGTGCAGACAGCTATCGATATTCTCGGTCCACGTCTACCCAGACGGCTCCCGCATAGCTACATGCGGACTCGACGCGAAGATCTACATATGGATCACGAAACCTCTTCTCAACGAGGCAGCCGATGCAGTGAACAGGCCGCCTAAGTCGCTCTGTACGCTCACAGTGCACACTGGCCCCGTTCTTGCTGTCCATTGGGCATACTCAGAGCGCTGGCTTTCAAGTCGCAGCGACGACGAGATTATCATGATCCGGGATCTCGACCCGTCCGTGGGATATTTTTTTCTGCTTTCGCATTAGAACGAATTCCGCGCTCATGGATGGTGCCAGAACAGGTTCTAGAAAGGTTTGGAGCTCGGACGGAGTCAACGCTGAAGGATGGAAGCCTCCCAAGCGTCTCCCAGGCCATGAAAGTGGTATGAATTATAATCATGCTCAACATTATTTTCATTGCCTTTATCGATTTATTAGATGTAACAGATCTCGCTTGGGCTCCTGAGGACCGTTTCCTTGCCTCGACTGGTCTTTATTCTTAAATCATGATCTGGTGCGGTTACAACTTGGAACAACTCACCAAACTCGACATGCACCAGGGTTTCGTAAAGGATGTGTGCCGGGACCCTGTGGGCGAATTCCTCCCTAGCCAGTCTGACGACCGCACTGTGCACATGTAGAGGATCACTAACTAGTGTCTGGAGGCGACAGTCACAGAACCTCTTTAACGTTCGCCCGGTGGCACGTCCTTCCGTCGGCTGAGGTGCGTCTACATTTATCATATTCTCAATTTCCAGCTCATAGGATTTGCTTCAGCTGGTCCCGATGGTGCGCACATAAAAGCGTCGAACGCAACAAACAACAATGGATACGGGTTCACTGCAGCCGTCAGCTCTCACAATACACGGACGCCCGACATTAGTCTTGTCGGTCATGAGAATACTGTCGAGGTCGCTTGCTACAACCCGCACATCTTCCTGCGCGATCCGCAGATGCCGGTCGTAACATCCAACGTATGCGGCGTCGTCGCTCTGGGCTCAGACGGCCGCTCCATCAACTTCTGGCGGACGAGAAGCACGCGACCGATCAGTGTTGCAAAGGAGGTCTTTGGGAGACGGATTATGGACCTTAGCTGGTATGCAGACGGTAGTTGTATGGTGTTGAGCGATAGCACCCTGACTACGCTAGCATTCGAACTTGAGGCTCAGCGCCAGTATCTCAGCAAACTTGGCTTCTCCATTTGCCAAATAGCTACTTGCATTCTGCTGCTGAGCCGACGCTGTCTGTCATTGGTAAACGGACACGCAATGAGACGAGCCGTACCTACCTGACGCCTCCATTTGTGCAACAGCAACATAGATCCGGTCGTGCAGGATCTTCGCGACCGTGTGAACAAGTCACCTAGTTCGTCGCCCGGCGCGTTCCCAAGATTTGTGATCGTGATCGCGGGCAACGACGCGTGAAGCCTACAGTTGCAGGTTCACTTGGAACCGCAGCAAGTGTCCATTTGGCGTCGATCTCTTCAGCATCAATTTCTATTCCCACACAGCTACCTCTGCCATTGCTGCCCGTGCATTGTTTTGTGATGTTTTTCATAGCTATATAATATAAAGTGATCTTGGAACTGATATGCATGGGTCATTGCAAGTGTATATACTTGTGCAAAGTAAAAGCCTAAAATGAAGGTATTGAATGCGGTCAAATCTCTCTCTGAATCCTCTTGTAATTTCCCAAATCCCTTCAAACTGCGAACCGGTCATAATGAATCTAGTTGTAATGGAAGATCCCTGGAAACTTCTGAATTCTGTCAAATTACAGTGGAACTACATGTAATTCAATGTATTCTGGCCTTCCATTTTTTTCTGATGGCTGCACAGCCGCAGGCAGTCAACTGAGCGCACTGTTGATTGCATGTGACTGTGACTATCCCACATGATCCTCAGTCGGAAATACAGTCGGATATAAAGTGTTCCACACCCGAATTTGGAAGATGGATTGCATGTCTTTTCTTGGGAAACAACTTGAATCAAGGGCATCTCCCGTCTTTGCCGACATGAGCAAGTTGGCGAAGTTGTATCCAATCCTTATAAAGCATGAAAATAGTAGGGGGGGGGGGGTGAATACTTTTTGTACCCACGTAATAGTATGTACTTAATTTAGTAGATAGATTTGGAACGTTGGCAAGGATTTCTAGGTCTAGCTCGAGAACATTGCGTCTGCGTCTTCAGGCTCACTTTGTTGTGAGTGTTTGTGATTAACACGCGAGATATGAGCACGCTCAATGTTTACAGTATATAGCGCCAGTCTTCTCTATGTATTGGCATTGCGTGATTGGGTTGTTTTAGCCACCTGAAGCACCTCAGAACGCAAAATAAATCATCTCTCAAAGAATACTCGCCCGTTCTGCGTGGTCATAGTGTTAAAATCATGCTTTGATCATATTTCAGCTTGAATAAGAGTAAATGGCGCGCTGGACCGGGAATAATATTGCAAAAAAAAACGTGACTCGGACGGCGAGTTGCGACCAGGTGAGACTGACGGAGAAGCTACTACTGTTCATCTGTTTCAAACTAACAACTATAACGTACAGTGCTTCAAATTTTCGCTCTGGACAAGAGCTCCGGACAGCTTCCATGCTAATTGCCGACCTCCCGTGGAAGTCCAGAAGGACACGCAATATCCGATATGTCGGAACATCAGGGTGGTATCTGGCTGTCGGTACCCTATGGAGCGGTGTTTGCCAAATGGCGCGCATTTTCAATTTGTCGTGGGCTCCTACGAGTTTCTAATTGTTCTCTCGACTTGCAACAGGCTATGGCAGTTTGTAACTGATTGTCCGACATCAAGGAGAAGTCTCTTCGTGTACCTTCTCCGAGGAGAAAGATGGGCAGACTAGCATTACGCAATGATTATTCGGAGGATTAATCTTCACCCGCAGAAACATCGGGCAGGCGAGATCTTCCGTGTAGGGTCCCGCAATGCATTAAGCCACGGTCATGGACCATTCGTATGTGGATACGCGCCGCTTTCGCATCAAGTTTTTGCAAAAAGAAACACAGCTTCTCAAAGCACGGGCCGTCTCCGCAACTGAATGGGGCAAATATGACCATACCCACCTGGCCGTGTGGAAGAGATCAGCACACTTCACAATGTGCTTGTCCTCACCTGATATCTCAAATTCGGTTCTGGTGGACACAACATGTACAGAGTCATCAGTACCATAAACTTACAGTCCATAAATGCAAGAAATTATACGAACAGGAATATGGGCTCAAAAAAGTGCGCTCCATCAGCATAGTCGAAGCATAAATTTCACTCGTGACCATTCAAGTTTACGTATGTTCCAGAATCTTACTTCAATGTTAAACAGAATTCAAGGGGATAATGGGAAGCGGACCCTGCAGACTACTCGAACTGCCGTAAATCTCTGAAACAGTGGATTTTCACTCCACTATCTAGCGATGCTTGCTTGTTGCATTTGTACGGCGTTCTAAAAGCACAGCTGACGTGGCCCGCATCGTCTATATGGCATAAAAGTAGTTCAAAAGTGTCCTTCCCTCCCCCAAGATGGACTCAGCCACGTCAAGCACACCGCCTCATCCTTATGGTTACAAGTCCTTCCCGCATGCAGTGGACATGATCGAAGACTTGGGCTATGACCACAGGGTAGTCCGTGCACCACGCATGCCGCCTCTCAATCCTGAGGAAGACCATGGTTTCCTTGGCTATCTACTATGTGCCTTCAATCGAGCAAAAGCTCTCTCATCGAGCGTGGTAGGATCGCGACTCACATTGAGCGAGATCTTCAACTCGAGCCGAGTCACTCTCCTCAAGGCTCTCATCGGTCTCGTAAGTCATAATTTAATACTATCTTCCGCTTCGTGCCAACACATTCATCATTCTCAGGCCGAGACGCTCAAAAATCGAGAAGCAGTGCAGGTCATCATCCTCGCTTTCGACGCAACTGAAGTCGAGGATCCGAGAAGCGTGGCCTGGTATGCGCCGGGCGTGGCTCCAGCAAGATTAGCTTGCTTACTTGAGCAATTTTCTCGGTCGACAGGTGAAGCGGCGCAGCCTCACCGGGAGGTGAGTAGCATTTCCACAGTAGTATTCATAAGTTCACAGATTATTGTCAAAGATCTACAATCCTTCGCCTGTCGTGGATTCAAGAAGGTCAGACCAGCGGTTGAGCCTTCAGCTTCAGACGGAGCCACCTCCTTCATACACCGCAATGGCCTCCATCGCCTCAGACGTGCGCAACGGACTACCCGTTCTGCCCCTTAGGCAGCGAAACCGCGAGTCGCAGGCTTTATCGACGGCTAGCGCAGTGCAACTCATCCCTCTTACACATGACCATGAAGTAAACTGGCCCGACGAGCGGCCTGAACAAGTTATTTCTGTCAGACGCACGTCGTCCTTCCTTCTGGACGAGTCTGACCGCTTGGAACAGTCTGCGCCTAGGATGGAGAACGGTGGAGAGTCCCTTGGTCTATGGAACTTTCTCCGGTCCTTTTTTGCTCCTCTAGTACAGTCATGGACCGGTCCTTGCGCCACCCCACCAAATATGTAGCACATTTACCTTTTCAATGCGAAAAACACATTAGACACGTACCTATCATCATGATGTTACAGCAGAAAAAAAATCAAATGAATTGATGGAGGTTACAGCATAAATTGTCTAAAATGTGTACTTTTCAGTCTAGGTACCGACCGTATCGTATACGGATCCGGCCGTATAACTCGAGCTTTACACGGATACGACCGTATATGGTGGTCAAGGTCTCATACGGATACGGAACACCCGTTTACGGGAATACGGCGTATACGAAGGTTCCGTAACTCTACCAAATCAGGGTATACTACAATAACACGGACCGTTATAGCTCTACTAAAAAGACCATCTGTGTAGTTTCGTGTACATCACTGTGTAGTTCTGCGTAGTTTGTCTTATATTTCCTGTGTATTCATGCTCTAGCACAGTATTCAAAAATCCGATTTCTATTTGTGCAAATTTATAGCTTTATTAGGCAATTATCGAAAACATTCTTTGAAGGCCATCTTGTCATTGTACAGACAACGCAACACTTAGATCGTGGCGAGAGACCGATGAGCTAAGCGATCGGCACTGCGCGGCATCAGCCTCATCTTCAGTCTTGAATTGATCGACATCCTTGACCATGCGTTCGTTAGCCTCCTCGACAGCAGATGGCCCTTGTCATTGGTGACGGTTATACGGTTCGAGTTGCCTTCGTCTTGTCCGAAGCAGAGACGTTGAGAATACCGTTAGCATCGATATCGAACGTGACTTCAACTTGCGGAACACCACGAGATGCAGGCGGGATACAGCTCGAACTTGCCGAGCAAGTTGTTGTCCTTTGTACGCGCACGCTCATCCCTATAGGCCTGGATAAGCACACCGGGCTGGTCGTCAGCGTACGTCGAGAAGATTTCGGACTTCTTCATCGAGACAGTCATGTTACGCTTGATCAGCGCGGTCATGACACCACCAGCAGTCTCGATACTGAGCGACAGAGGAACGACATCAAGCAAGAGGAGGTCTTGGGTCTTCTCCGAGGTGTCACCCTTGAGGATAGCAGCCAACGGTCTTGTTTGCTTGGAACGAAATGATCTGCCTTTGGACCCACGCTATTTGACCAGTCTCCTCGCTTTGGGGAACGCTACATGGAGATCAGAAACAATAACTCAAAGCGGAAGTGATACAACATACCGCATGTTCAATTCATCACCATGGAAGTCGGCATTGTACAGAGGAGTAACGGAAAGATTGAGACGAAAGCCTGCATAAAATTGGTCAGAGTTCAGACATGAACATATAGGTCGGGCACGCACTCAAATAGGGCATTAGTGGGACCCTGAGACACATCATAGACACCTTGTGCCACGATCGCTGTCGGTTAAAGAGTAAGTACATAACTGCGTTAATACTGGGGAAAGATGTCCGTACGCTTATTGTACCGAAGAACTTTACGCTCCCCGGTATCTCGAATCACATATCGCGCTCGAGGGTATTCTTTCGATCCATTCGGCACGAGCTCTTGTAAGTACGCGATATTGTACGGTCAAACAATTTATAACACACGTCAGCCAAGATGCTCTTCCTACTAACCTCTTTCTTGGCACGTGAGAGGCATGGCGATGCCCTTCGGCGCGCCAACTTCGTCAAGTTCTAGGTTTTGGTCTCCGGTGATGACAGTATGTGCCGAGAAATCGACACGTTTCCCCATCAAGTTACCACGTAGACGTCCGCGACAGCCTCATCTGGGTTGCTAGACCTGCATGGCGCCTTGCTGTTGAAGAAGTCAGAAAAGAGCTTGACAATACAGGAGATACGGGTGGAACCACCGACAAGGACGATCTCGTGTACGTTGGACTTATCGATCTTGGAGTCCCGGAGAACCTTCTCGACAGGCTCAAGCGTAGACTGGAAGAGATCTTGGCATAACTCCTCGAATCGTGCCCGGGTGATCGAGGTGTAAACGTCGATACCCTCATAGAGCGAATCAATTTCGATGGTCGTCTGCGCTGCCGACGACAGTGTACGCTTCGCACGCTCGCAAGCGGTACGGAGTCGGCGAAGAGCACGAGGGTTCGATGAAAGATCTAAGAAAATCAGCGTCAATACCATGATCGTACGTCATCGGAATGACTTAAATGCATACCCTTCTTGTTCTTGCGCTTGAACTCCTGAACGAAGTGGTTTACGAGGCGATTGTCAAAGTCCTCACCACCCAAGTGACCATCGCCGGCAGTCGCTTTGACTTCGAAGATACCCTCCTCAATGGTCAAGAGCGACACATCAAAGGTACCTCCACAAGGTCGAAAATGAGGACATTGCGCTCGCCTTGGAGCTTCTTGTCAAGACCATACGCGATAGCAGCGCGCCGTGGGTTCGTTGATGATTCGGAAGAAGTTGAGGCCAGAGATGACACCGGCGTCCTTCGTCGCCTGACGTTGCGAGTCGTTAAAGTAAGCAGGAACAATGATGACAGCCTCAGTGACGGTGCCGTGAAACAGTCATGAATGAGGTGGATGAAGCAGGGACGGAGATGATTTGTAGGTGCTGGGGGTGGATAGAGTGGCATGACAGTACTAGTGGTGGCAAGAGACAAAGAGGACGACACGTCAAAATGCATCTAAGTTCGTCTGACACTCGTCACTCGCACGCGTAGAGATCTGTGTAGATTCTGTGTAGATTTACATAGTTCGATTATACAAATCTAGTCTAGTTCTTATATATCAACTCTCAAAATCTAATCAAGCACCACGTCAGCTAGACAAAACTATACAGACTTTTGTGTTGCGTGATCTACACAGAAATGCGTATATCTGTGTTCCTAATGTATCTTGTTCTACACAAATTTTCTGTGTGATGTGAGACAGATTTTTGCGTAGATTTTTTTATCTTAGGTACGTACGGCTACACAGGTATGTGTTACGGACTGGCAATCCCGAAGGTTGCCGCGTACACGTTTTTTTTCTGTCGGAGTTCAAATACCTGCCTGTTGTAGTAGTTAGCGTCGATCACAATGTCTCACTTTTACTTCACACACACTTACACGTTGCTTCTGGAATCTATCTGCTAGATCTTGTTCGGTCGGCCTCGGATACTTGTGGAGTGCCTCGCAACACACGCAAATCTTATGTTTGACCTTCTAAGTTCTAAGATGATCATCCAACCTTGAACAGGAAAGTTTATTGCATCAAAAAATTACCGAGGCCCACCAAATGATACAGCAGTCCACTGCAATGTCCACTCTCTGAAAATGAATGCAGACAAATTACTACAAAGATCCTAAGACAAATGGAATCCTCTTCCTCTTATCATCTGAATCAAGGCTGTGGCATGTAGATGCCTCAGACGCTACTCTCCCAAAGTACATACACCACTTAATTTGAACTGTGGACAAGAATAAATTTATCACATTAGCTCTATATGCATATATGCAAGCCCAAAAGACAACAGCTCCAAGCCTCTCTGAACATGGAAAGTGACATAAAGCAGCCCAGTTCATCGTGCATATATTATCCTTCAATTTTGTCCTCTTTGTCTGCGACAGATGCAAGCTTCACCAGTTTCATACTGCTGCAGATCAAGGTGAGTGCATAGTCTTGTGGCTTCAGGTTTGGTGTTTGTACAGAGATATGGACACATTTGATGTTCACTAGTGTAAGGACTCGAACATTTTCCTTTTCTTTTCTGATGTCATCATTTATTTTAATATTCTTTTCTTTTCTTTTCTTTTTTCTTATGCGCTTATTCATCCTTTTGCCGGAACATTCCACAATGTTCTATCACGCTCACTAATCATCCCATTCCTTGTCATGTGACTTCCCATTAGGGTAGACCTTTCCCGCGCCCAAAGTCTATATAAGTAGATAAGTTGACTCTTTCGTTCCTTGTCTTTCTATTCTACTTACCTTCACTGCGACATAGCGTTCGACGGTCTGGACTTAAGCCTCGTCTTAGCTGTCTTGACCTGAGCGACGTGTTTGGGATTATCTCATTCACGCTTGTTTGTTGTTGTATTGGCCTGCCTCGACTCAGTCCTTGAGCCGTCCGCCTAACATAATAGAAAGACCTACCTCTGGCTCACGCCCGATTCCGTTGTCGTCGAGCGCTCGCCTGTGACGTGTCCCCTGAAGTATATCTTCGAAGGACGACATCGAACGAAACCCGGTTCCTACCATGCAGACAACAAACCCCTATCTTGCCCGTCGAAGCCCGATTGACTCCGATGTGACCCGATAGTACCCGAAGTATCAACCAATCACATCATCGTGGCGCTCCGAATCACCCTTCTCTGGAACTCCCATCAAACCTTCTCGTGGGTAACACATAGAGTCCAGTCGTCGACAAGTATCTCCTTCATTATCTACCTCGGAGCCTTTCGTTTAGTCATCAATTTCAAAGACGAGCCGGTTATCCGAAGTCGGTCCCGCCCGAACAGCATCCCGATCCCCGTTCCACCCCCAGCCTATCAAGGTGGAGCTAACTGACGAGCAACGAGCGGCCCTCCCTGCGAACTCTAGGTGGAGCGCCTCGCGGGGACATTATATCGTCAAAGCAGGAAATCAAGTCTTCGGCGCCTGGTGGGACGAGACTGCCAAGAGGTGGTACTCCCAGAGGGAAGGAAGGTCCATCCACTGGAGAGTGAAACAAGAAGACGACGTAGACGAGCCCTCACCTCCTACTCCGACGCAACCAACGGCCCCCTTACCAGAACCATCGGGTTCGACCACTCAAGCGTTGGCCCCCACTGTTGAGCCTTCTCCGGCATTTGGAAAGTTCCGAGAACCAGCGCCGCTTATACCGAGCGAAGAAGACGAAGAAGAAGAAGAAGAACACGAGATGTCATTATCGAAGGAAGCGATGACTGATCTCGCAACGGCGGTCGCACTAGCACTCCAAGCAGCAGGCGAAGGTGCGAATCAAGGATCAAAGGTGTCGAAGAAGGTCCACGTCGCCAAACCAAGAGACTTCGATGGTGAACACGATTATGTGGACTTCAAGCGAGAGCTGCGCCTCTACATCTACGCATCTGAGTCAGAGTTCAGGACGAACAAGAGTAAGATTATGTTCGCCCTGTCGTACATGAAGAGTGGTGCTGCGGCTCGCTGGGCAGAGAGTTACACCAGTGGAGCAGTCGATGCAGACGGCAACCTGACGTTCACGGACGCCTGGGACGCCTTCTTAAAGAAGCTGGACACTTCGTTCGATGACCCTGCCAGATCCCAAAAGGCCTTCGAACGACTAGATGCAATGTACCAAGGAGACCTTAACGCCGACGAATTTTTCAACAAGTTTGACATTTGTCGAGTGGATGCTGGCCTAGCAACAGAGGCACACGACGAATGGTTGATGAGTCGCCTGAAGAGGGCGCTAAACCCGAAGGTTGTGGAAGGGGTCATGAGATTGCCCAATGAACCGACGTCGTATGAAGAGTTCAAGAAAGCCGCCGTCAAGGTCGACAGGGTCGAGCGCCAAATCAGGGACCTGATGGCTGAACGTCGGAGAAAGACAATTAGTTCGACAGCGATGAAACCAGCTCCGACACCACCAATGAGACGTTTTATGCCGCCTCAACAAGCAGCCCGTCCTTTCGTACCCCCGCTCAAGATCGTCGTGATGCTACAGGAGTAACGTATGGAGGCTTAGGACAACCCATGGAGGTGATGATGAACCAGGCGCGTTGTACACGTGCTTGTTACAAGTGTGGTCAGGTGGGCCATTACATCAGAGACTGCCCGCGAGGTCGTGAAGCAATACGTGCCATCATCGCAGCCTTCGTCCCAGCAGACAGAAAGGCGCTCTTCGAGGAACTCGGCCAAGCAAAGGAATCCTCCTTTGAAGAGGACGACGACGTCGATGTACGAGCGGTACCTGCTGAGCTGGAAGAACTCATAGAAGGCGAGGGTTTTCCAGAAGACCAGGCGTAGACGTCGGAACGACTGGTCGGTCTCCTAAAGGACTCTTTTCGTTGGACTCGTTAAAATATAATCGTCCTGTTGTACAATATCAAGATGCGAATACCAGTGACGGTTTTATCCTTCGAAAGATCCTTACCGACGTACTGCCAGATGAATCTGAAGATGACAATGATGACTTCGAAGTCTATGAAGATTTATTTGTCAGAAGAACAGATGCGCAAGCAGGCGAATTGAGTGAGGAAGAGCGGAATCAAACCGCTATAAAAAATGAGGTTGTGGCGGAAGCACCTTACCGCGAGAACGTTGTTGCTCAGGCGAACGTCACTGAAGCAGTGTGGGATGTAGTAGGCAGACGCGCGGCTGAGGTATGGCGCGAGGGCATTGTGGACGCAGATCAGTTTGTGCGACGGGTAGGAGGAAAGGAGTTAGACGCCTTTGTTAGCATCGTACACCCAAAAGTAGCAGGTGATGACGAAGTAGACTTGTCGAACCCCCTACTCGAAGAGGAAAACTTCATTGATGCTCATGCACTGATCGACTCAGGGTGCACAGGCTCATGCATCGACGAAGGTTTTGTCAAACGGTATGGTTTCCCCACCCAAAGGTACATTCGGCCTAGACCAGTCTTCAATGCTGATGGAACAAGCAACGAGGCTGGATTGATCAAGGAATACGTAGTCGTACGAATGTTCTTTGGGAAACACGAGGAAGAGATTCGACTGGCAGTGACATCCTTAGCGTCAAGCAACATCTTCCTCGGACATGACTGGTTGACGAAGCATAATCCTGAGATTGATTGGAGGTTAGGAACAGTTAAGTTCACCCGTTGCCCTGATGAATGTGAGTCGCCACTGTCGAGCGAGGAGATAGATGAAGAGTTTGTGAGGAATGTGCGGATGAAGGAAGCGGCAAAATGGCCACCTTACCTGGAGGAATACGCCGACGTCTTTAGTGAGGAATCGTTCGAACGCTTACCAAACCACCGAACGTGGGACCACGCTATTGACCTGAAACCGGATTTCAAACCCAGCGACTGCAAGGTTTACCCGTTATCGCCAAAAGAACAAGAAGCGATGAAGGAGTTCATTGAGGAAAACCTAGCATCAGGACGTATCCGACAGTCGAAGTCTCCAATGGCGTCACCATTCTTTTTTATCAAGAAAGAGGATGGGAGCTTACGAGCAATCCAAGACTATCGAAAGCTCAATGAAGGAACAGTCAAGAACAAATACCCGTTGCCACTGATAAATGAGCTCATCGACAAGGTTAAGGATGCAAGGTACATCACGAAGCTCGACGTTCGTTGGGGATACTACAACATCCGGATTCGCGAGGGAGACGAGTGGAAGGCAGCGTTCCGGACAAATCTAGGCTTATTCGAACCCACAGTCATGTTCTTCGGCTTGTGTAATGCGCCAGCGACGTTCCAAGGCTTTATGAATGACATCTTTCGGGAGCTAATTCATGAGGGTATCGTCATCATTTACCTCGATGACATTCTTATCTTCTCGAATGATCTAGAAGAACACCGCAGATGCACCAAACGAGTCTTTGAGATCCTTCGCCAAAACGGACTTTTCCTAAAGCCGCAGAAGTGCGAGTTCGAAGTTGATACAGTCAAGTACCTCGGGCACATTATTGGCAATGGCGAAGTTCGAATGGATCCCAAGAAGACGGCGGCAGTACAGGACTGGCCAGTTCCAAGGAACGTCCACGAACTGCAACAATTCCTGGGATTAGGAAATTGGTTGCGACGTTTTGTTAAGGACTACAGTTCGGTCGTCAAACCCTTGACTACCCTAACGGGTAAGGTGGAATGGAGATGGGGCGAAGATGAGCAGGCAGCGTTTGAGGAATTGAAGCGTCGTTTGAGTAGTCCTCCCGTGTTAGCGATACCCAACAATGAGGACCCTTTCCGTGTAGAAGCGGATGCGTCGGACTTTGCGACTGGTGGAGTCCTTCTCCAGAAACAAGACGGTAAATGGAAGGTGATCGCTTATCGGTCGTCAACATTCCTAGAGGCAGAGCAAAACTATGAGATTTACGACAAGGAAATGCTCGCCATCGTTCAAGCCCTAAAGGAATGGCGACAATATCTCCAGGGAGCTAGCCAACCTTTTGAGGTATGGACAGACCATGCAAATCTAACGTACTTCCGATCGCCGCAGAAGTTAAATCGTCGACAAGCTCGTTGGACTCGATTTAGCTGAGTTCGATTTCACGCTAGTCCATAAACCCGGAAAGACGTTGGGAAAAGCTGATCTGTTGTCACGCCGGGCGGATTATGACAAGGGCGAGCGCGATAATGAGAACGTGACTTTCATCAAGAAGGAATGGCTGGTTAGAGGAATGGTTCAGACGTCAAGAGAAGTACTCGTTGAAAAGGTCGTGGAAGCGCAGAGACAAGAGGACGAGGGAGTGAGGCCGAAGGACGTCGAGAAGAGAGGGGACATGTGGAGAAAGGGCCGCCGACTATATGTACCAGCGAGCATCAGAGAGGACGTCATGAAGGAACACCATGACTCGACCCTGGCAGGACATCCAGGAGCAACAAAGACGATCCAGCTGATAGCACGCAAGTACTGGTGGCCGAGGATGAGTGCAGATGTGCGAGTGTACGTGCGGGGGTGTGATCGTTGTCAACGGACGAAGGCTCTAAGGACAACGAGAGCAAAGGTTTTGCACCCTAATGAGGTGCCGGAGGCGCCATGGCAGATTGTCACGGTCGACCTAATCGGAGAGTTGCCAGAATCGAATGGGTTCAATGCGGTTTGCGTAGTGGTCGATCGCTTTAGCAAACAAATCTATGCAATTCCAACAACGACAAAGTTAACGGCGGAAGGCATGGCTAGGATCTACAGAGACCACGTCTTCCGATTACACGGACTACCACGGAAGATCATTCATGACCGAGGGGTGCAATTCGACGCAAAGATGATGAAGGAGTTGTACAAGCTCCTCCACATTGAAGGCAACCCATCGACAGCGTATCACCCACAAACTGACGGACAGACAGAGCGGGTTAATCAGGAACTAGAACAATACCTGCGGCTATACGTCAACCATCGGCAGTCGGACTGGGCGGACTGGCTGGCTCTCGCAGAATTCGCATACAACAATCGTGAACATTCAGCGACGAAGCTATCTCCCTTCTTCGTCAATACGGGAATGCACCCCTTAGACTTCACAGGGATTGGAACGGCATCATCGAACCTGTCAGCAGAAGAATTTGCCAAACATGTCAAGGAGGTGCACGAACTCGCTCAAGGTAACCTAACCCAAGCAAATGAAGACATGAAGCGTTTTTACGACCGCCATGCTGGGAAGTCCATTACCTATGAGGCAGGGCAGAAAGTCTTCTTAGATGGACGAAATATCAAGACGATCCGACCGACGAAGAAGATGGATGATAAATGGTTCGGTCCCTTCGAGGTAGTGGAAAAGGTTGGCGCAAGCGCATACAGACTCAAACTACCGAAGACCTGGAAGAAGGTCCATCCAGTTTTCAATGAGATCTTGCTCAAACCAGCCGTCCAACCGTCCTTTGAATCGCAGAAGAAACCACCTCCACCACCGCCAGTGATCATTGATGAGCAGGAAGAGTACGAGGTTGAAGAAATACTCGACTCGCGTCTGCATCGAGGCAAGCTCCAATTCCTGGTCAAGTGGGTTGGATATGAGGAAGCGACTTGGCAGCCAGAATCCGACGTCAAGGATAATGCGCAGGAGTCAATTCAAGAATTTTACCGCAAACATCCTGGAGCTCCAAGGAAGTTAACAATACCTCGACAAAGCCTGCGAGCGCTGTACAAGTTCACGTCCTCAGAAGGCTTATGTGGTTGGTCGGGACGCCCAACCTTGAAGGGGGGGTGATGTAAGGACTCGAACATTTTCCTTTTCTTTTCTGATGTCATCATTTATTTTAATATTCTTTTCTTTTCTTTTCTTTTTTCTTATGCGCTTATTCATCCTTTTGCCGGAACATTCCACAATGTTCTATCACGCTCACTAATCATCCCATTCCTTGTCATGTGACTTCCCATTAGGGTAGACCTTTCCCGCGCCCAAAGTCTATATAAGTAGATAGTTTGACTCTTTCGTTCCTTGTCTTTCTATTCTACTTACCTTCACTGCGACATAGCGTTCGACGGTCTGGACTTAAGCCTCGTCTTAGCTGTCTTGACCTGAGCGACGTGTTTGGGATTATCTCATTCACGCTTGTTTGTTGTTGTATTGGCCTGCCTCGACTCAGTCCTTGAGCCGTCCGCCTAACAACTAGAATGAGACAAACAAGATCATCATCCGCCAGCAAATTTGTATAGAGTACAAAAATATACAATGAATCGTTATTCTTCTTGATGTTCCGCATTGTACCTGGCAACTAAAGCAAGCAAAATTGCTTGCTTTTCAGCTTTCTTTGACATTGTCTTCTCAGCAGGCACATCAGCTGGATAAATTTTTTTGAATTTCACAAGCTGAATTTTCATCATAGGGACGGTCATTCGCTTGACAGTGGAACTGTCCCGCTCCATAGAGACCAATTTGATGTGTTCGTCTCAGTCCTTCTTCTTCTGCATAAGTAGGTCGGTCTTCAGTTTTTTTGCAGCATATTCCTGATCCTTTTTTGCAGTAACTTCATGCTGCCATTTTCTCTCCAGGCTGCTTGAATCCTCGGCGCGTGCCTGCACACACAAAAACTTTTGGTCTTCTTCACTGGTGAGTACAGTTTCGATAAATTCTTCTGTGTCGTTGTGTCAATATCTGAATACTGAATTGAATAGTCGCAAAGATCCGCTTGGATTTTTGCAGGCAAAAAGCCTAAGGGAGCCAAGTGCTCCCTCATTTGCATCATTTGTTACAGGCATCCAAGCCTGCTCCTTCTCTGCTTCAGTAAGTGCTGCAATTGCTCCATCGTCATTAAATTCTGATGAAAAGCACTCCCAGGTAGATAGTGCACAGTCAAGAAGGCCCTGAAAAGGGCCTCTAGTTCTAGCAGCCTCTTTTCAGTAATAAGGGTTTAAATAGCTTCAATTGCATTGGGGCGATTTCAATTCTTATTTCCATCCAGGGTGGCCTCATGAGGCTTTGCCTATGATGAAATGATGAGCTGTGATGAGCAGATCAATTTCCGCAAGTGTTGCTTGACCTGTGTAGATGTTCGAGACTCAAGTAAGTACCTTTGATAGATCCTAGCTGAGTATAGTCTCACCTGCTCTAAGTGTGGCCTGATTTCTAGGGCATTCCATAATACACTAGTAATTTGGACATGTGACATATTTTGGCCCTCCTACACCTCAAAACACAAAATAAATCTTATCTCACCCAACACTTAACCGTTTTGCATGATCTAAGTTTTTAAATTCATCATTGATTGTGGGTTTCATATTACAACTTGAGCGAGGGAAATCAGTGCAAAATTGACCCCAAAACGTCGCAAACTGTCAATTTTGCATACAACCCCGACTTTCTCAAAATTTCCTGACCTCAAACCTGGCTGTACAGCTCCCCAGACCAGTCCTAAATGATAATATGACTTTATTATGAGTTTAAATATTGAGTTTGAGCTGAAATGTGTACTGGAATTGTCAGCCTGTGGCATGCCTGAGTTGCTGAAAACTGCACATCTCCCCCTAAGCTCCCTGGACCAAGAGAAGCAGTTTCCTGGCCAGATTCATACACATAAAATCATGATATAATTGCACTAGATTATATATGAGCATCATTCAGGGCTCCAGACTCAGCTGGTGAGCTGGGAAGATGCTGACTGGGATGCTGCTATATGCCTCAGATGTTGAAGTCCGCATTGCTTTTATAGAGTCAAATGATTGAAGACTACACAGGTTGTGACTCTGGCTTGGCCAGATCTAGAGGCGGCGAGGGCTTCAGTGATGACACAAATAAAAGGCGCCAAATGATGGAATGATAGTGATCACAAGACGGAATGAAAGGAAAAAAGCAGGGTGCGGAAAGGTGACATGAAAAATAATGCAACATTGGGAAAAAGATGGGACGAAAGGAGAGAGGGAACTAAGGAGCTTACTTTGAATACGTTCCTGCGTATTCGACGAGATTTAAAACCTCCATGGATTTCGAGAGTTATCTTGCGGCCGACGATTGCTCCTTGTGAGTTGTGCCACGGATTTGGGCAAAATGTCATGCGTCGCAGGACTCATGAAGAGAAGAAGGCTAGATCACACAAAACGGGCAAGTGCACTGTTCATCGGGATATGACTTATATTTCGTGATTTGAGGCACAGGGGCCGAAATTGGGAATGTATCGTGTCTCAAGATCTCTGAAGAAAACCGAAGCTATCACGGTAATATGCTTCATCCGAGCCTCCTTCCTATCTACCGCCCCTGGGCATGCCGTCTACTAAATGTCTCATTTGCTCGAGTTCCGCACGTACCGCACGAAGCTCGTGTTGAGCATTTGGAGTAGAGTCGCCAGAATCGTCGATATTCGTAAGACTACTCGAAAGCAATAAGCCTAAGCGCTACAGGTGTATCGTCAGTCATCCTGCAAGGCGCTTAGAATTAAAACGCGACAAGTGGTTCTTACTCGAGAGACATGAGGCTGTAACAATGCCACTAAGAATGCGAGGACGAATGCTGCATGCGCAAGAGTAAGGATATCAAGCCAACCCCAAGAGGTTCGCGGATACTTTCTCGAGTGTGTCATCCGCCAGAATGAAATGTACGGTTTTGAAGACCCGTAGTTCGTTGATGAACCACCCATGACGAGCGTTTCTGTCGACCCGTCGAAACTCTGAAGAAGAATATTTCAGCTTTGATAGTTTTGAGCATATTGATGCGCACGGCCACCGTCTGGACGAAACCAGAACTCTCATGCTGCAGCTTCTGAGTGACTTGCCCCGTCTCCGCATTGTAGACGTAAAGCATTCCATGATCGGACCCTCCAATTATTAGCTTCTGGTGGTGAGCCCAAGCTACTTGCTTGGGCACGGTCTTATTTACAGGACAAGGCAGAGCGCGGACCAAGCTACCCGTAGCGACATCGATGACGCTAAAGCCATCCTCGGAATTATCAATGACCGCTAACCTGCGACCAGGACAAAATGCTGCGTAGCCACTGCATCGCCATTGAGTCAATGAAACAGTCGCAGACTATGCCGAAGGTCTCACCAAATTTGCGAGAAGGCATTTGTTGACCTTAGAATGTTACCCCTCTGCCCGTGAACAGTAAGGCTGGGTAATTCTGGTCATTACTTAAAGAAAGTTTAAGAAGCGCGGAACTGTTACATTCGCCCGTCCATCATCCCAAATATAATGAGGTCGGCTCTCACGTTATCGGCAAAGGCAATGGACTTCGGAATCGTTCCAGCGAGCTGTATCGAAAAGACAGCTGTGGGAGTCCCAGGAATTTCGTCATCGTACATAAAGACGCGGACCCAGCGTTCGTACGTGCCGAGCGCAACACGGAAGGACTTGGTGTCCGGTTTCGAGACGGAGAGGCTGATCACTTGCTCGGGGGTTCCAACGCGGTGTGCGGACAGCTCCTTAAAAGCTCCCTGGCAGTAGGTCAGCGCAAGCTAAGGAAATACGAGGGATATCTCACCGACTCGGATTCTTTCCAAACGATTAGGTAGCCAACGGAGGTCGCAAAAATCAGGGTTTTTCTCCAGTCACTGGTGGGTAGCCACGAGGTGCAAGTGACTTGGCCACGGACATTAACCCTGTGGTCCGGACGAAATGGTGGTCGCAGTTCTTTACAGGCTACTATGTCCCACAGACGCAGTGTATCCGAGCCTATAAAAACTGTTCTCAGTGGACTCAGTTCCAGACGGAGGAAACGTACCCCCGCTAGCGAGGACTGTGCCGTCGTTTGATATAGAGAGGGAATTAATTCCCTCTGAGTGTCCGTAAAGGCGGCCAACGAGAACAAAGTGCGGTCTGCTCCAGAAGAACACCATACTGCACTGGATGAGTACGACGAATTTTAGGAATCCAACAAAGCGATACAGATCTATTTAACTAATCGGATATATCGATCAATTAGAAACAAACCAGAAACGTCGGAGGCTACGGAAAGTAGCGTTCTAAGCAAAGTACGGTTACGGGTTGTCTGTACACGTGTACACGCCACTTTCGTTTCAAGTTCTTTGCAATGAGAAACACAGCTTCCTAATGCACGGGCCGTCTCCGCAACTGAATGGGGCAAATATGACCATACCCACCCGGCCGTGTGGAAGAGATCAGCACACTTCACAATGTGCTTGTCCTCACCTGATATCTCAAATTCGGTTCTGGTGGACAAATATGCACAGAGTCATCCAATACAAAGCTGAAAGATAATACCGATACTGGTAGATGTCAGTCACATGATCGTCTTACAATATCATCCGTCGACGGATTCCTTTCCTTTGATTTCCATTTCCCGTTTTCTTCTCGTCCCCTCAAGGTCAAGCCTTCATCGCGTACGACTACCCGACACGATTCCTTGGATTTGATGTCCGTTTCTCCCCACCTTCTCGCCAAGTCCGTTCGCAACATCGCGTACACCTACCTGACACGATGCTCTGACACCCTTAATTTGATGTCCCTTCGGCTACTTCTCGTTCTCTTTAATACAGCCGGCGTGTTAGCGACGGATGTTTCTGTCTGAGCCGGTTAATGCGGAGTCAGATCATTGACGCAGATCCGATTTCAGCAGGATTAGTTCCTTCGTACAGCGCGGAGCCGTTGAATTTGAAGACGTTCATGGGATGCGTAAAGTGCGCTCAGGGTTGCTCACACTCTCCCTAAGGGTTGTGCGGCGTAGTGTAAATGGTTGCGAGTCAAATCTATGCTTTTTTTTCTGACGGATCGTATGTTATGCCAGCCCATTCCTGTTTGTAAAGTTTCTTGCATTCACGGACTATAACATACAACACTAAATTCACTCCAGACGAGAGCTTCGAATAGCTTCAGTGCTGAGATGGTCAATACACTAGGAAACTGAACCTGGGCGATGACCAGCATTCTCAACCGGGGAGAACTTGCTGATCTCCCGTGGAAGTCCAGAAGGACACGCCAATATCCGATATATCGGAACATCAGGGTGGTGTCTGGCTGTCGGTACCCTACAGTGCGGTATTTGCCAAATGGCGTGCATTTTCAATTTGTCGTGGGCTCCTGCGAGTTTCTAATTGTTCTCTCGACTTGCAAACAGGCAACGGCAGTTTACTGACTGTCAGACATCAAGAAGAAGTCTCTTCGTGTATCCCGCCAAGGAGAAAGTTGGCAGACTAGCCTTATGCAGCATCGGGTGGGAGAGTAGTGCTCTTACCCGGTACCAGACGGACTCATCTTCCGTGTTCGACAGAATTCAAGGGGATAGTGCGAAGAATCCTGCAGATTGGCCAGCCCGTCGTTAATCTCTGAGACAGTAAAATTTCACTTCTCTATCTAGCGACGCTTGCCTATTACTTTTACACTACGTTCTGAAAAGCACAGGAATCAAGCCAAATACGCACATACTGTACTATGTGATAGAGTGCATCGCATACAGCCGACATTTACACAAGGGACTGAAAATGTAAGAGTCATCTGGCTCTGAATGAGCATACGATCAACCTCAAATCCGATACACTGGACGCTTATCCGTAAGGGATCTGGCGACGGTGCCAAACCTAAACCACCGGTCCGACGCTGCCCGAGAGGTCGAGCCGAATTTTCGGTAGCCTCAGACGGCGCCAGACTGGAGTGATCTGGGTAGGACCAGTGAGGAACCCCCTTGCCAGACTCAGAGCGAGCGCCAGGCAACAGGGTCCTCCTTCCTTAAATGGGCTATTATGTCCGAAAAATGAGATCACACGATCGATTGTTCACATCGATCAATGCTTCTACATAGAGAAATTTGGTAATCAATATCACATTAGGTCAGAAAATCTAGGACTGGTCCGGGTTCTGTCCCTAGTAGTTGCTGCAACAGCTAGGTCCTGTCCCAGATGCAAATTCAGCGGAGTTTCAACCCATCGCTGGCACCAGATCCCTTATAATTATATATATATTACGGATAAGCATCCAATACATAACGAACAGAAAATGCCAAAGCGCGCGCTGTAAGAGTTGGGTGCGGCATGTGCCGATCACCTTCCACAAACGGGGGTGACGAAGACTTAGGGGAACCACCTGTTAGCCACTGTAAGGTCATATCTCACATTTGAATTACTGTAGGAACACTGTAGGAACAATCACACAGTCCATTCATGCCCGCTTTCTACAACAAAATGTGGCGGAAGACATATACACGATGTTCTTGAGTTCGACCCAGAAATCCGATATTCACAATATTAATAAATAGATTCAATTACATAGCCCAGTTGATCATGGGAATGACGGCCTTGTAGGCAAGCAATCAACTGCGCGCGCAGTTGATTGTATGTGGCTGTGCAACCATATTCCCACCTAATATCCTCTTAAATTTCCCAGAGATTGCGAGTCAAAGGAACCTGCATTGCTGAAGTGTGGATGTTTTAAGAAAGATGAAATAAGAACTAAAAAGCTCTGCCTCGCGGTAATTGCAAAAGAGACACCCCCAACTTAGTAACTTCTCCGCTGAAATACTTTGATCCTCATAGAGCTCTCTGCATAGTTGTAGGTATTGCGCAGTAATGCGCTTCTCTGAGTTTGTAAGAACAATTTTACCGGCAGAACGCAAGGCTTAAGTGATAAGTGAAATCGACCGTGTCATGAAAGAAGGTAGATCCTATCATGGACTTGCACCCAGTCATCGGGTCGTCCACTTAGATGACATTTTCTTGGATCTATTCAAGAAGGATTTGTTTATTAACAATATCCAGTGCCATCCCAATACCGTCAATTGCGATGTCACCATCTTGCATAAGAACAAGTCGTGGGCTGTTGCGGACTATATGAGGGGTTAATCGCATACGGACGTTGTTGCTTTCCCATCAAGAACAACCAGACAACAAAACAATATGGCGGTACTGAGATGACACCGCCATTAAGTTTGATGGAGATATCGCGCAAAGCTCATACTTCTATTGATAAGACCCGGTCATTTCTATTGTATCCACATATTTATGCATGACCAATCAAAATCTTCCTCAGCGAGGTGAAAAAGAACTGTCCTCTGAGCAGGACCCTGGACATTGAGCCAATTGTCGTTATAAAAGGAGAGCGGAAGATTCAGGACCGGCTCGCGAGAAGTCTCTTTGTAGCCTCGCCTTTCCCTTAATACAGGCTTCGCTCCCCGTCTGGAGTAGATGGTACGGTCAGACCTATGGGAGTCAATGTGAACCAAGAGAGTGCGAATGTTTCTCCGCCAGGGCATCGCCTTGACTCGTGTACCGGAAAATCCGTCGTCAGGGTCACTTTCGTCAGAACTCATACCCGCCGGCCCCAATTTCTCGAGCACGTCCTGCGTTTTCTTCCACCTCCTGCTCTCTTCCTCATCGTTCAACCTTTCACATTGCCTGACTTTTGCCTCGACGATGCGCAGTCGTGACCTATATTTCTGTAGGGTGATTAACACATAATCGGAATAACCAGAAAATCAGTACTCACATTGTGTCGTCTGGAGTTCCGCCTAGCTCTCGTCAATCCTTCGGTATAGTGCTTTGTCACCCTGTCGTCCACCTCCTTCGACGTTTCAAATGACTCGCCGTCGGATTTAGGCTGAGCTTGTCCGTTCTTCCATTGGGCACGGATATTCCTGAGCCTATTCTTGATAGACCGAACCCAATCGGACTTCGTAACCCCTAGCTTTATCGCTTTCTCCCTCCTCATGACTTTGTCAACCAGAATTCGGATGACCTCTTTGTTCCATTCCGAGGCAAGGGTGTCGCGCATGTCGACAAGGGGTCGGGCCTCGTCTGGACCACCTGCACCGGTACGATTGAAGGTTTCGACTAGAATGGGGTCGGCAGTGGCACAGAAAAGAAAATCCAGGACCGTCGTCACATTATAAGTTTCCCTTATGACCTTTCTGATGATACGCTGAGGGATCATCAGCCAAAAAAAAAAAAAAAAAATGGTTCAACTTTTATGCGCTGACATTTTTCTTGTCTTTGATTCGCTTTCCGGACCAACGACTCTGTGCTTTTGTCTTCGGGACATTTTCTTCGTCTGTTTCGTCTTTGTCGGTCTGATCGAGGTCGAAGTGGTCTTCATCGCCAAGCTCCGCCCCGTGCTGCTCTATTTGATCGTCAGCATCGTAGCCATCATCGTTGCTATGCGTCAACCATGATGAAGTCCTCCTCTTCCTCAGCTGTCCATCTCTGATTCTAAAACGTTTGTGAATGAAGCTCAACACTTATATGTCAAAGAATAGTCCTCTCACCGACGTTTCGTGTCTCGGACTCATCACAACCCCCGAGCACTTCGCAGTTCTCCGGCTTGATGCCTTGTTTTTAAGACCGCTCTCGCCTTGTTTCTCCTGCGTTGGTGTCTGCACCGTTCGCCCCGCTGCATTTCCCCTCTGCGACCGTACGTCAATTCTATCTTTTGATGTCGTGATTTCTGATGAGTTAGCAAGTAGAGTCTGCGGAGATGATTCGGAAGCGAGCAGTATCTGACGAACTGGGAGAGTCAACAACTGGCGCTTGTCAACCTCAAGCGACGTGGGGAGACTTTGAAGAAGCAGGTCGTCACCGCGCTGTCGCCACGAAGCCTCTGCTCGCATTGTCTCACCGTCGAGACGCTATAGATAAATGCATGAGAATGGATCAGAACTTGAATACCAGGAAGAAAAGAAGTAAAGCGTACCAAATTCATCAGCTCAACTTCGAGGCCATTGATTCGGACATCCTTCTGTCGGAGGATTTCCATCAGCTGTGCTTGACTGGTACTAAGTTGTTCTAACTGCATCGCCAGTTGCGAGACACGGCTGATTATGGCCTGCGATGACTCAGACGGACTACTCGACGTTGATCGCTATTCTCATAAATCCAGGCTTGAAACGAGAGATGATGGAAATCTCACCTTCGAAACTGTACTCGCGTCCCGTAAATTCGACTGTATACGCTTACTTTCGCCCGCCCCAGGAGACATCTAAGTGTAAAGCCCATCAGTCGCACATGTGGGAACTTATCGAATGACAGCGAGGTCTAACAGATGACACAGGGACTATCATTTCGAGGTCTTGCTCCTTTTAAGTTTTGGGTCTGTCAGTCCGTCTGGTCCGCTGACCATAGCCAATCAGGTCAACTCACCGTCAAGGCCATATCCACATCCTCGTCGGGGTATGCCACGACGCTTGCCAGACTAGCAGCTCTGAATGCACCCGGTACAGGTTCTGCGCAATCGTGTGATCTTGTCGAGTTGACGGGAAAGAGAGGTGAGGATTCATTGCCGGATTTAATTGGGACTGTGGAAGTGTGGTCCGGGGTGAAAAATCGAGGAAGCATTGAGGGAATTGAGTGGCATGTACGTTGACATTTTTATAGCCTTCTGTATATACTGTATATAGCACAATCGGACGGACGAGAGACAGACAGGTGTCGAAACTCCACGAGCAAGGGCTCTGTCACAGAAGTCACATCGTCTAGTTTTGGGAATGCCGATCAACTGGTCTAACTCTTCCTCGTTCAAGGAGTAGGAGATGAGAATAATCTGACAAATTCATGCTATTGTATTCACATCGAGTATGTGCTCTTGTAGTATATATTTCCTCGAACCAGAGCTTTAATCACGAAAAGAATTTTATTTTGACTTGAAGGTTGTGGAGACAAAAGAATTACCAATCAGGTCAGAACCGCGTTACGGCAAGGTGTCGCTTAAGTCTTTGACATGATCTCTCGCGTGCGTTGTTCAAACGGTGTGCCCGGAATTTCAAAACGGTCGCTATCAGACACCGCTTAATAGCAAAAGACCTCTAGTGGGCGGTTTTGCCCGATCCTGAGTGGATACTGGTCTTCAATCACATCACCCGCTAGACTTACGCGTCCGCCTAACACAGAGGGCAGAATTATGTTTCTGAGCCTGCTTAAAAAATTGCAATCACGGATCAAAATTTCAGGTTCGGAAATAGGGGTTTGGTCCCTGTGAGCTTCTTTCAAGAAAATAGTCCCGCTGCGCAATTAGCGAAATGCATCAGAATTCATGATGAAATACAGTACTAGTGTTTCACCGGTGTGTTGAACACCTAATTGAAGTTTACATATGCATAAATTAAATTATGCATGATACGAAAAGTTTGGACTGATTTCGACGAGCTGGGAGGCAACTAGTAACGTTTACTGCATTGAAAACTACAGTATATAATCGAGTTGCTCGAGATGAAAACATGCAGAATTGAGTGAGAAAATGCGGGTGTTTAATACATATGCGGTTTTGACACGCCGGTGAAAAAGTGTAGGACGTGAAATAATTAGACAAGACAGGGCCGCGCGTCGGGTAGGTGCGCGAGATGTAGACTTGGCCCTGAGGGGAGAGAAGAAAGCGAAGCGAGAAATGGAAATCAAAGCAAAGGAGCCCGGGGATGACTGACATATACTTCGTAAGTATGACGGTAATGTAAGACTGCTGACTGCTGGAGAATTGTGAGAACGACTGACGACTATAAGTATAACGTAATACTATATTATAGTATATACGTATGTACAACACCTCCAGACGAGTTACGGAAGGAGCCCCGGCAATCCCAACGCCCAACAGATGGCTGTTCTCGGATAAAATGGTCGATTTCCAAAACAGACATCTGGTGAGATTGCCGGGGTCCTGTTCCAGACGAGTTCCAGACGAGACCTTCGAACAGCTTCCGTGACTTCCGTGCTAAGGTAGTCAATACACTAGGGAGCTGGCCCTGGGCGATGATCGGCATTCTCAGCCAGAGAGTGACCTCCCGTGGAAGCCCAGATGGACACTTCGATATCCGATATGTCGGAACATCAGGGTGGTATCTAGCTGCCGGTACCAAATCCTGCTTGTCTCTCGTGGCGTACGTATCTTCTGGAGCTGCTCATCTCAGGGTCGCTTCTGTGAATTCTAACTACTAGCTATAGGGTTCCGCAGCGTACGTAAATGGTCACGGTTGCTTTGATTATGCCGACGGATGGTATTTCTTGAGTCTATATACCTCTTTGTATAATTTCTTGCATTTACGGACTTTAAACTTGTGGTATTGATGACTCCGTGCATATTATGTCCACCGAAGCCGAATTTGTGTGCTGATCTCTTCCACAGGGCCGGGTGGGAATCTTCAGTTGCGGAGACGGCCTGTACATTAGGAAGCTGTGTTTCTCATTACAAAAAATTGATGAGAGCGGCGCGTACCCACATATGATCAGACTGTAACCATAAATATGCGCTGCCAAACCCTAATCCTGACCTTTGGCGAGTATAAATATATTTAATTGTTTAACTTTGCATCATTCTCTGGACTGGCAGTAGCTGGAACGATCAGTTATCATTTACACTGCTTCAAGTAAGTCTCTATTCATGAATCAGATTTCTTTAGATTCTACTCTCGTCGTACTCGCTCTGATTTGATTGCAAGGAGATGAACTGCCCTAATGAGATCCTGCTGGACATTATTGATGGGGTTGTTAACCTCGAGGACATACGTTCTCTGGTACAGAGCGGAGGACGTTTAGGTGGCCTGGCTACTCAACACTATCTAAAAAAGGCAGGACTTCGCGTCGAGCGAGATCCGGTTTCGTTGATGACGTCCGTGAGGCTCGAAACTACTGCCAGCGTGAAGGCCTTGCCAGTTTGGTACGAAGCGTGTATGCAGCCCATTAATTTGCTGGCAATCAAATTTGTTGACCACCGGGACGAGGCGACCTTGGAGACGAGGATAATGACATCGTTCCTATTCGCCATCCATCCCTCAAAGAGGTTTTTTGATGAACTGCACATCGAATACGATCACGAGTGTCCGGATTCTAAAATTGTTTCAGATTTGCTCCATGCTATAATCAAAACCGGCTGTAGGAGGATATTAATCAAAGGCACGGTTTCGTTCCAGCCTGATGAGCCGAGGCAAACAGTAGGTGCCACTCATGCCGCGACTCTTCTTTCTGATCATGATCGCTCTCTGCAGGATATTGACGAATGGAAAATAAGCCATTCTGACGTGGCGATAGAGACGCTATGTTTACTCGGAACTTCTAGGCTACTGAGAAGCACCTGTCAAGCATGGAGTATTTCTGCACTCACGAGTCCATTCCTTCAATGCGTGAAGCTGTCCAATTCCGGCCTTCACCAAGACGCTCTGACCATGATATTCAGTACTCTTGTTCTTCCCAACCTACAGCACTTCGAAGTCGACGATCATTTTTATCTCGACTCGGCAGTGTCTTTTCTTCTCAGACACTCGGGCATTTTGAAGTCAGTTGCCATCGCGAAATTGTACGGATCGCCAGAAGGAACAATGAGGTCTCATATCGAATTTGTATATTTGAGAAGTCTGGCGGCTCCGATGGCGCTACTTCATGTTCTGTTTTCTGCCGAGGCCGAGATGCCTGCACTCAGTCGCATGTGCATACGAAATGATACATGTCTTTTAGGGGGGACGGACGTACAGAACATAGTCACCGTGGCATCTTCCTTTGGGATACGAGAACTCGAAATACCGTTAGAGATCGGCCTGAGGCTACTTCGCGGGGCTCGAGAAACAAAATGGGCGGGATCCCGATGCATAGAGTCATTAACTATACGCCTTGAAGAAGGCAGCTCGATTGAATTTCAACAGAGACTCCAAACGGTCAGTTCGCCCCGTTATGGCTTTATTGGATTCAATTTTAATTTGCTTTGAGCCAGGCGGCTTGTGCATTTTGGATGCGATACCTTCCGAAGTTAGATTCTTTGTTTGTGACAGGGGATGAATGGTTGTGTAGGCTGGATGTCAATTTTGATGGAATTCCTGATCTTGGGACCGCTGGAACAATAGTTCGCGAAACCTTTAGGATTGTGGACGATGTGTATGTCGAGATCCTACCGCATGGCTACCCTTGGGTGAAAGACTTGTACTAGTAGTTCTATGGCTGTACTGCAGTTCACCGTATACCGTGAGATCAGCCATGATTCGAATAAAGCTACAAGTAAAACTCCGACATCACTGCGCATGCACTGCATATCTTCTGCTCATCACCACTCGATGTTGTCACACAACCATCATGTCGCTGGCAACACGACCGAGTAGAGATCATCGCAAAAAGCCCGTACAGTCTCGAGCTTCTTTCTGCATCCGTACCTTCCACATTGACCGCCTCATAGGCGATGCTGCGTTGATGTAGATCCCGATAAGGGAGACGACTCTCTTCTGGTGACCGTCTCGTAGAACCAATTCGCTCAGGAGATCAAGCGCAAGAACAAGAAGGTATATACATCGTTTATGACATTATGCGGATTTAATTACGATGCCTATGCCACACAGACTCAAACCCAAACATCGGCGTCAACACGTACATAATCTTTCGGGCGACCCACAAAGCCGAGATCTTCTACCCTCAAAGGGTGCCTACGTACTTCAGATATGGCGGAGACTACTTCAACATCGCTATCCCAATTTCAATGCCGCGGATAACGCAACTGTGTGGGGATGATGTGTCAGGAATTCACAACGCACGCGATGAACGTGGGCAAATGCTCTCTAACGCAGAGTATACAACCGTCCAAGTCCGAGATCTTCTCGTGGCATTCATAACGTGTGCTCAGTAGGGCTCCGACCGTATCCGTATACGGGTACGGCCGTATAAAAAAGGTTTCATACGGATACAGGCGTATATATGGCACACCAGGCCGTGATACGGATATGGATACGGACGGCCCGTATACGGCAGTTACAGGGCAGAAACTGTGGAATAGAAATAGAATCATGAGTTACATCAGGAAAAACCTGTGAGGCGGAATCTGTTGAATCCGCATGTAATTTCCTGAATGGACTGAATGTCGGAGAAACACGGCGTGAATGTTCCGGAAAAGGTTTGGATAGACCTTCAGATAGATAGATAGATATACCCGCAAACCAGATATAGGTAGTCTCGCCGAGCATGAGAAATGAACCACTACCATGTGATGTTGAGGTTTTTAATTCGCGACTGCACATGTTCACACCTCAACCCCCCTCTCTCTTCTACCATTATGTTCAGTAGTCATTTCATAGAGAAGGAAGAAGCGTCAACCATGCTAAGCTTCTAAGCTTGTCAGAAGAGTAGCCTTTGTGGCCATAGAGGCAACGATTGGGTACCTTTCATTAAGATATTTTGCACACACCCAAATAATGTCTCTCATGTTCGAGATAAGTCTCTCGATTCTCTACCAGCAGAATGTAGCTAAACTCTCCTTCAATATCTACGATTATTTGAAAGGGGTGAGTGTGCATATGGTGGACTGTTCAATGGTCTGACCTTGACATATGAAAGCAATATTCAGTGCATGTTATGGCTTATGATTGATGCAAAAGTGTAAGGACTTGAACATTTTCCTTTTCCTTTCTTACATTATCATTTATTTTAATATTCTTTTTTCTTTTCTTTTATTTTTTTTATGCGCTTATTCATCCATTTGCTGGAACATTCCACAATGTTCTATCACACTCACTAATCATTCCATTCCTTGTCATGTGACTTCCTATTAGAGTAGACCTTTCCCGTGCTCGAAGTCTATATAAGTAGATAGTTTGACTCTTTCATTCCTTGTCTTTCTATTCTACTTACCTTCACTGCGACATAGGTATCTACTCTTGTATTATTAGTTTGCTGAATTCTACTTACCTTCACTGCGACATAGCGTTCGACGGGCTGGACTTAAGCCTTGTCTTAGCTGTCTTGACCTGAGTGATGTGTTTGGGATTATCTCATCCACGCTTGTTTGTTGTTGTGTTGGCCTGCCTTGACTCAGTCCTTGAGCTATCCACCTAACATAATAGAAAGACCTACCTCTGGCTCACACCCGATTCCATTGTCGTCAAGCGCTCACCTGTGACATGTCCCCTGAAGTATATCTTTGAAGGATGACATCGAACAAAACCCGGTTCCTACCGTGCAGACAACAAACCCCTATCTTGCCCGTTGAAGTCCGATTGACTCTGACGTGAACCGATAGTACCCGAAGTATCAACCAATCATATCACCATGGCGCTCCGAATCACCCTTCTCTGGAACTCCCATCAAACGTTCTTGTGGGTAATGCATAGAGTCCAGTTGTCGACTAGCATCTCCTTCATTATCTACCTCGGAGCCTTTCATTTAGTCGTCAATTTCAAAGACGAGCCAGTTATCTGAAGTCGGTCCCGCCCGAACAGCATCCCGATCCCCGTTCCACCCCCAGCCTATCAAGGTGGAGCTAACTGATGAGCAACGAGCAGCCCTCCCTGCAAACTCTAGGTGGAGCACTTTGCGAGGACATTACATCATCAAAGCAGGAAATCAAGTCTTCGGCGCCTGGTGGGACGAGACTGCCAAGAGGTGGTACTCCCAGAGGGAAGGAAAGTCCCTCCACTGGAGAGTGAAACAAGAAGGCGACGTAGACGAGCCCTCACCCCCTACTCTGACGCAACCAACAGCCCCCTTACCAGACCCATCGAGTTCGACCACTCAAGCGTTGGCCCCTACTGTCGAGCCTTCACCAGCATTTGGGAAATTCCGAGAGCCAGCGCCACTCATACCAAGTGAAGAAGACAAAGAAGAAGAAGAAGAAGAAGAACACGAGATGTCATTGTCAAAGGAAGCGATGACTGATCTCGCGACGGCGGTCACACTAGCGCTCCAAGCTGCAGGCGAAGGTGTGAACCAAGGATCAAAGGTGTCGAAGAAGGTCCACGTCGCCAAACCAAGAGACTTCGATGGCGAACACGATTATGTGGACTTCAAGCGAGAGCTGCACCTCTACATCTACGCATCTGAGTCAGAGTTCAGGACAAACAAGAGTAAGATTATGTTCGCCCTGTCGTACATGAAGAGTGGTGCTGCGGCTCGCTGGGCAGAAAGTTACACCAGTGGAGTAGTTGATGAAGATGGCAACTTGACATTCACGGATGGCTGGGATGCCTTCTTGAAGAAGCTGGACACGTCGTTCGATGACCCCACCAGATCCCAGAAAGCCTTTGAACGGCTAGACACGATGTACCAAGGAGACCTCAACGCCGACGAGTTCTTCAACAAGTTTGACATTTGCCAAGTGGATGCTGGCCTAGCAACAGAGGCACACAACGAATGGTTGATGAGTCGTCTGAAGAGGGCGCTAAACCCAAAGGTTGTTGAAGGTGTCATGAGATTGCCCAATGAACTGACATCGTACGAAGAGTTCAAGAAGGCCGCCGTCAAGGTTGACAGGGTCGAGCGCCAAATCAGGGACCTGATGGCCAAACGTCAGAGAAAGACAATTAGTTTGACAGCAATGAAGCCAGCTCCGGCACCACCAATGAGATGTTTTATGCCGCCTCAACAAGCAGCTCGTCCTTTTGTACCCCCCGCTCAAGATCGTCGTGATGCTACGGGAGTAACATATGGAGGCTTAGGACAACCCATGGATGTGATGATGAACCAGGCGCGTCGTACACGTGCTTGTTACAAGTGTGGTCAGGTAGGCCACTACATCCGGGAATGCCCCCGAGGCCGTGAAGCGATACGTGCAATCATTGCGGCCTTCATCCCAGCAGACAGAAAGGCGCTCTTCGAGGAACTCGGCCAAGCAAAGGAATCCTCCTTCGAAGAGGTTGATGACGTCGATGTACAAGCAGTACCTGCTGATCTGAAAGAACTCGTAGAAGGCGAGGGTTTTCCAGAAGACCAGGCATAGACATCGGAACGACTGGTTGGTCTCCTAAAGGACTCTTTTCATTGGACCTGTTAAAATATAATCGTCCTGTTGTACAATACCAAGATGTGAATATCAGTGACGGTTTCACCCTTCGAAAGATCCTTACTGACATGCTGCCAGATGAATCTGAAGATGACGATAATGACTTCGAAATCTATGAAGATTTATTTGTCAGAAGAACAGATGCGCAAGCAGGCGAATTGAGAAAGGAAGAGTGGAATCAAACCACTATAAAAAATGAGGTTGTGGCGGAAGCACCTTACCGCAAGAACGTTGTTGCTCAGGCGAACGTCACTGAAGCAGTGTGGGATGTGGTAGGCAGACGCGCGGCTGAGGTATGGCACGAGAGCATTGTAGATGCAGATCAGTTCGTGCGACGGGCGGGAGGAAAGGAGTTGGACGCCTTCGTTAGCATTGTACACCCAAAGGTAGCAGGTGATGATAAAGTAGACTTGTCGAACCCCCTACTCGAAGAGGAAAACTTCATTGATGCTCATGCACTGATTGACTCAGGGTGCACGGGCTCATGCATCGACGAAGGTTTTGTCAAACGGTATGGTTTTCCCACCCAAAGGTACATTCGGCCTAGACCAGTCTTCAATGCTGATGGAACAAGCAACGAGGCTGGATTGATCAAGGAATACGTAGTCGTACGAATGTTCTTTGGGAAACACGAGGAAGAGATTCGACTGGCAGTGACATCCTTAGCGTCAAGCAACATCTTCCTCGGACATGACTGGTTGACGAAGCATAATCCTGAGATCGATTGGAGGTTAGGAACAGTTAAGTTCACCCATTGCCCTGACGAATGTGAGTCGTCACTGTCAAGTGAGGAGATAGATGAAGAGTTTGTGAGGAAGGTGCGGATGAAGGAAGCGGCAAAATGGCCACCTTACCTGGAGGAATACGCCAACGTCTTTAGTGAGGAATCGTTCGAACGCTTACCAAACCACCGAACGTGGGACCACACCATTGACCTAAAACCGGATTTCAAACCCAGCGACTGTAAGGTTTACCCGTTATCGCCAAAAGAACAAGAAGTGATGAGGGGGTTCATTGAAGAAAACCTAGCGTCAGGACGTATCCAACAGTTGAAATCTCCAATGGCATCACCATTCTTCTTTATCAAGAAAGAGGATGGGAGCTTATGAGAAATCCAAGACTATCGAAAGCTCAACGAAGGGACGGTCAAGAACAAATACCCGTTGTCACTGATAAATGAGCTTATCGACAAGGTCAAGGATGCAAGGTACATCACAAAGCTTGACGTTCGTTGGGGATACTACAACATCTGGATTCGCGAGGGAGATGAGTGGAAGGCAGCGTTCTGGACAAATCTAGGCTTATTCGAACCCACAGTCATGTTCTTCGGCTTGTGTAATGCGCCAGCGACGTTCCAAGGCTTTATGAACGACATCTTTCGGGAGCTAATTCATGAGGGTATCGTCATCATTTACCTCGATGACATTCTCATCTTCTCAAATGATCTAGAGGAACATCGCAGACGCACTGTAAGGACTCGAACATTTTCCTTTTCTTTTCTTATGTCATCATTCATTTTAATATTCTTTTTCCTTTTCTTTTATTTTTCTTATGCGCTTATTCATCCAATTACCGGAACATTCCACAACGTTCTATCACGCTCACTAATCATCTCATTCCTTGTCATGTGACTTCCTATTAGAGTAGACCTTTCCCGTGCTCAAAGTCTATATAAGTAGATAGTTTGACTCTTTCGTTCCTTGTCTTTCTATTCTACTTACCTTCACTGCGACATAGGTATCTACTCTTGTATTATTAGTTTGCTGAATTCTACTTACCTTCACTGCGACATAGCGTGCGTATAGCCCGGCAACTCGCGTTAGCTAGTTGTTTGTTGTTGTGTTGGCTGCCTCGAGATCGACGCCCGTTAGTCTCACCGCCTAACATAATAGAAAGACCTACTCTCAAACCCGTGGTTTAACCACTCGTTTGTCGCTACTCTACGCAGGAGACACATCGACGGTCAACGACCGCGCCCATCCTGGATTTATCCGAGCAACCCCTATCTTGCCCATCAAGGTCCGACTGACTTTGACGTGTCCCGATAGTTCCCGAAACAATCAATCAATCCTCTAATCGTGGCGCTCCGAATCACTCTTCTGTGGAACTCGCATCAGATGTTCTCTTGGGTGACTCATAGAGTCCAATCATCATCGAGCATCTCGTTCATCATCTACCTCGGTGCCTTCCAACTAGTCATCAATTTCAAAGACGAGCCGGTCATCCGAAGTCAGTCTCATCCGAACACCATCCCGATCCCCATTCCACCTCCGGCCTATCAAGGTGGATCTAACTGACGATCAGCGGGCGGCTCTCCCGACAAACACTAGGTGGAGCACGTCGTGAGGACAGTATATCATCAAGTCGGGCGATCAAACCTTCATTGCTTGGTGGGACGAGGCTGCGAAGAAGTGGTACTCTACCAGAGGGGACAAGTCCCAATATTGGAGAGTGAAACAAGAGGGTGATGTAGACGATCCCGCACCCCCTACCCCCACACGATCAACGGCTTCATTACCAGGGCCATCAACATCGACAGGTCAGACGTCAGCTCCACCCATAGCACCCTCGTTGTCTTTCACCGAACCACGAGAGCCAGCTCCGCTCGTACCAACAGACGAAGAGGAGGAAGACGAAGAAGAAGAACAAGAGATGTCATTGTTGAAAGAGTCAATAACGGACCTTGCTACGGTGATCGTGCTAGCACTCCAAGCGGCAGGAGAAGGAACGAGTAAAGGATCGAAGACGAACAAGGTTCATGTTGCCAAGCCCCGAGACTTCGACGGTGAACACGGATATGTCCACTTCAAACGAGAGTTGCGCCTGTATGTTTATGCGTCGGAGTCAGAATTTAGGACAAGCAAAGCAAAGATCATGTTCGCTCTGTCGTATATGAAGAGCGGTGCTGCTGCGAGCTGGGTGGAAAGCTACACGAGTGGCGCAATTGACGAACAGGGTAGGATAGCATTCAAGGACACTTGGGATGCTTTCCTAAAGAAACTTGACACCTCGTTTGATGATCCGGCTCGTTCCCAGAAGGCCTTCGAAAGGCTCGACGCGATGTACCAAGGGGACCTCAACGCCGACGAGTTCTTCAATAAGTTTGACATTTGTCGAGTTGATGCTGGACTGGCCACCGAGGCTCATGACGAATGGCTGATGAGTCGCTTGAAACGAGCACTAAACCCGAAGGTGGTTGAAGGTATCATGCGCCTACCCAATGAGCTGACAACGTATGAGGAATTCAAGAAGGCTGCGGTCAAGGTCGACAGGGTCGAGCGTCAGATCAGGGATCTAATGGCCGAGCGTAGAAGGAAGATGGTTGGCTCAACAGTGATGAAACCAGCGCCACCGCCACTAAGATGTCCAGTGCCGCCTCAACAAGCGACTCGCCCTTTCATCCCTCCCACCCAAGATCGTCGTGATGCAACTGGAGTAACATACGGAGGCCTAGGTCAGCCGATAGAGGTGATGATGAATCAGGCGCGTCGCGCGTGCGCTTGCTATAAATGTGGTCAAGTGGGCCACTACATTCGGGAGTGCCCCCGAGGCCGTGAAGTGATACGTGCAATCATTGCGGCCTTTGTTCCAGCAGACAGAAAGGCGCTCTTCGAGGAACTCGGCCAAGTGAAGGAATCCTCCTTCGAAGAGGTCGACAACATCGATGTGCGAGCAGTGCCGACTAAACTGGAAGAACTCGTGGACGGCGAGGGTTTTCCGGAAGACCAGACGTAGACGTCGGAACGACTGGTCGATCACCTAAAGGATTCTTTTCGTCGGACTCGTTAAAATATAATCGTCCTGTTGTACAATACCAAGATGCGAATATCAGTGATGGTTTCACCCTTCGAAAACTCCTTACCGACGTAATACCTGACGAACCTGAAGCGGATGACGATGACTTCGACGTCTACACAGATTTGTTGGTTAGAAAATGAATGCTCAAGCAGGCGATTCAAACGAGCTTAGTGTGGAAGAGCGGAATCAAACCGCTATAAAAGATGAGGTTGAGGCGGAAGCACCTTACTGCGAGAACATTGTTGCTCAGGCGAACGATACTAAAGCAGTATGGGATGTGGTTGGCAGATGCGCGGCTGAGGTATGGCGTGAGGGCATAGTGGACGCAGATCAATTCGTCAGGAGGGCGGGTGTAAGGACTCGAACATTTTCTTTTATTTTCTCATATCATCTTTCGCTTTATTTTATTTCACCTTTCTTTTACATTACTAATCCTCATTTACTAATTCCGTTCTCTCCGTCGTGGCTTATTCATCCTCAGTCATCAGCCATGACTAAATCCACTCCTTCCGACCATGACGCTCACTAATCACTCCACTCTCTTATCATGTGACTCCTTATTAGAGTAGACCTTTCCCATGCTCAAAGTCTATATAAGTAGATAGTTTGACTCTTTCGTTCCTTGTCTTTCTATTCTACTACTTACCTTCACTGCGACATAGGTATCTACTCTTGTATTATTAGTTTGCTGAATTCTACTTACCTTCACTGCGACATAGCGTGCGTATAGCCCGGCAACTCGCGTTAGCCAGTTGTTTGTTGTTATGTTGGCCACCTCGAGATCGACGCCCGTTAGTCTCGCCGCCTAACATAATAGAAAGACCTACTCTCGAACCCGTGGTTAACCACTCGTTCGTCGCTACTCCACGCAGGAGACACATCGACGGTTGACGACCGCGCCCATCCCGGATTTATCCGAGCAACCCCTATCTTGCCCGTCAAGGTCCGACCGACTTTGACGTGTCCTGATACTTTCCGAAACAATTATATCACCGTGGCTCCAATTCGCTACCAGACTCGTTATCAACCCCGCCGACGACCTTACATAAAGCCAAAGAGGTTTGTCGTACCTTGGACAGACGTTCAAGACCAGATCAGCCTAGGTAACATCGATCCGAACGACATAGTCTTTGGTCGAAACAAGGAAGGCTGTCTAGTCCCTGTTCGTATCGACGGTCCAGTCCCAGACCCCTACCCGCACTATCGTCAACGTGGTGCTCAGAATCACCCTCCTTTGGAACCAACATCAGACGTTCTCGTGGGTGACGCATAGAGTCCAATCCTCATCAAGTATTTCATTTATCATCTACCTCGGTGCCTTTCGACTAGTCGTCAATTTCAAAGACGAGCCGATCATCCGAAATTGGTCCCGTTCGAACACCATCCCGATCCCCGTTCCACCCCCAGCCTATCAAAGTGGAGCTAACTGACGAGCAACAAGCAGCACTTCCGACAAACTCTAGGTGGAGCGCGTCAAAGAAGCAGTACATCGTCAGGTTGGGGGGTCAAAACTTCACTGCTTGGTGGGACAAAACTGCGAAGAAGTGGTATTCTACCAGAGGGGACAAATCCCAATATTGGAGAGTGAAAGAAGAAGGTGATGAAGACGATCCCGCGCCCCCTACCCCTACACGATCAACAGCTCCACTACCAGAGCCATCAACATCAAAGACAACGACATCAGCCCCTCCAACAGCACCCCCTCTATCGTTCACCGAACCACGCGAACCAGCTCCGCTCATACCAAGCGAAGAAGAAGAAGAAGAAGAAGAGGAAGAACACGAGATGTCATTGTCAAAGGAAACAATGACTGATCTCGCGATGGCGGTCGCACTAGCGCTCCAAGCTGCAGGCGAAGGCGCGAACCAAGGCTCGAAGACATCGAAAAAGGTCCACGTCGCCAAACCCAGAGATTTCGATGGCGAACATGATTACATAGACTTCAAACGAGAACTACGTCTGTACATCTATGCATCTGAACATGAATTCAGGACGAACAAGAGCAAAATTATGTTCGCCCTGTCGTACATGAAGAGTGGTGCAGCAGCTTGCTGGGCGGAAAGCTATACCAGCAGCGCAATCGATGCAGATGGCGACTTGAAGTTTACGGACAGCTGGGAAGCCTTCTTAAAGAAGCTGGACACGTTGTTCGATGACCCCGCCAGGTCTCAAAAGGCTTTCGAACGACTTGATGCGATGTACCAAGGAGACCTGAACGCTAATGAATTCTTCAATAAATTCGACATCTGTCGAGTGGATGCTGGTCTAGCGACGGAAGCACATGACGAATGGTTGATGAGCCGCCTGAAGAGGGCTCTAAACCCCAAAGTTGTCGAAGGCGTCATGAGATTGCCTCAGGAACCGACGTCGTATGAAGAGTTCAAGAGGGCTGCCGTCAAAGTCGACAGGGTCGAGCGTCAAATCAGGGACCTGATGGCCAAACGTCGACGAAAGACAATAAGCTCGACGGAAACAAGGCCAGCTCCTCCGCCACCACCGAGACGGCCGGTACCAATCCAACAAGCGGCTCGTCCCTACGTGCCTCCCCCCCAAGATCGTCGTGACGTGACAGGGATAACGTATGGAGGCCTAGGTCAGCCGATGGACCTAATGATGAACCAGGCACGTCGTACACGTGCTTTTACAAGTGTGGCCAGGTAGGCCACTACATCAGGGAATGCCCACAAGGCCGTGAAGCAATACGCGCCATCATTGCGGCTTTTGTTCCAGCAGACAGGAAGGTGCTCTTCGAAGAGCTCGGCCAAGCGAAGGAATCCTCCTTCGAAGAGGATGATGAGGTCGACGTGTGAGCAGTACCCGCTGAACTAGAAGAACTCGTGGACAGCGAGGGTTTTCCAGAAGACCAGGCGTAGACGTCAGAACGACTGGTCGGTCTCCTAAAGGACTCTTTTCGTTGGACTCGTTAAAATATAATCGTCCTGTTGTACAATACCAAGATGCGAATATCAGTGACGGTTTCACCCTTCGAAAGATCCTTACCGACGTGCTGCCAGATGAATCTGAAGATGACAACGATGACTTCGAGGTCTATGAAGATTTATTTGTCAGAAGAGCAGATACGCAAGCAGGCAAATTAAGAGAGGAAGAGCGGAATCAAACCACTATAAAAAAGAGGTTGTGGCGGAAGCACCTTACCGCGAGAACGTTGTTGCTCAGGCGAACGTTACTGAAGCAGTGTGGGATGTGGTAGGCAGACGCGCGGCTGAGGTATGGCACGAGGGTATTGTGGACGCGGACCAGTTCGTGCGACGAGCGGGAGGAAAAGAGTTGGACGCCTTCGTTAGCATCGTACACCCAAAGGTAGCAGGAGATGACGAAGTAGACTTGTCGAACCCCCTACTCGAAGAGGAAAACTTCATTGATGCTCATGCACTGATCGACTCAGGATGCACGGGCTCATGCATCGACGAAGATTTTGTCAAACGATACGGTTTCCCCACCCAAAGGTACATTCGGCCTAGACCAGTCTTCAACGCTGACGGAACAAGCAACGAAGCGGGGTTGATCAAGGAATATGTAGTCGTGTGGATGTTCTTCGGGAAACATGAGGAGGAGATTCGACTGGCGGTGACATCCTTGGCATCGAGCAACATCTTCCTCGGACATGACTGGTTGACGAAGCACAATCCTGAGATCGATTGGAGGTTAGGAACAGTCAAGTTCACACATTGCCCTGACGAATGTGAGTCATTGCTATCGAGCGAGGAGATAGACGAGGAGTTTGTGAGGAATGTGCGGATGAAGGAAGCGGCGAAGTGGCCGCCTTACCTGGAGGAATACGCTGACGTCTTTAGTGAGGAATCGTTCGAACGCTTACCAAACCACCGAACGTGGGACCATGCTATCGACTTGAAGCCAGATTTTAAGCCCAGCAATTGCAAGGTTTATCCATTGTCGCCGAAAGAACAAGAGGCGATGAAGGAGTTCATCGAAGAGAACCTAGCATCTGGACGCATCCGACAGTCGAAATCCCTGATGGCGTCTCCATTCTTCTTTATCAAGAAGGAAGATGGGAGCTTACGAGCAATCCAAGACTATCGAAAGCTTAACGAAGGAACGGTTAAGAACAAATACCCGTTGCCATTAATAAATGAGCTCATCGATAAGGTCAAGGATGCGAAATACATCACGAAGCTCGATGTTCGCTGGGGGTATTACAACATTCGGATTCGCGAAGGCGATGAATGGAAGGCGGCATTTAGGACGAACTTAGGCTTATTCGAACCCACGGTCATGTTCTTCGGCTTGTGTAATGCGCCAGCGATGTTCCAAGGCTTTATGAACGACATTTTTCGGGAGCTAATTCATGAGGGTATCGTCATCATTTACCTCGACGACATCCTCATTTTCTCGAATGATTTGGAGGAACATCGCCAATGCACCAAACGAGTCTTTGAGATTCTATGTCAAAACGGACTTTTCCTGAAGCCACAGAAATGTGAATTCGAGGTTGATACAGTTAAGTATCTTGGACACATCATCGGTAATGGCGAGGTTCGAATGGACCCAAAAAAGACAACAGCGGTTCAAGAGTGGCCAATCCCGCGAAACGTTCACGAACTGCAACAATTCCTGGGACTAGGGAATTGGTTGCGACGATTCGTAAAGGACTATAGCTCTGTCGTTAAACGACTGACGACACTGACGGGTAAGGTGGAATGGAAGTGGGGCGAGGATGAACAAACGGCGTTCGAGGAGCTGAAGGGTCGGTTGAGTAGTCCCCCGGTTCTAGCCATCCCGAACAAGGAGGGTCCGTTCCGAGTCGAAGCAGATGCGTCGGACTTTGCATCTGGAGGAGTGCTCCTTCAGAAACAAGATGACAAGTGGAAGGTGATAGCCTATCGATCGTCGACTTTCTTGGAGGCCGAACGAAATTACGAGATCTATGACAAAGAGATGCTTGCAATCATTCAAGCTCTTAAAGAATGGCGACAATACCTCCAAGGAGCCAGGAAACCCTTCGAAGTATGGACCGATCACGCAAACTTAACGTATTTCCGATCGCCTCAAAAGTTGAATCGTCGACAAGCTCGTTGGCGACTCGATTTAGCTGAATTTGACTTCACGTTAGTACACAAGCCAGGGAAGACGTTGGGCAAGGCTGACATATTGTCGCGACGGGCGGACTACAACAAGGGCGAACGGGATAATGAGGACGTCACGTTCATCAGAGACGAATGGCTGGTCAGGGGAGCGGTGGAGACATCAAGAGACGTGCTGGGTGAAAAGATTCGAAAGGCACAAATGGAGTTGAATGAGGAAGAGAGACCGACGAACTTAGTGTTCGTAGATGGGTTGTGGAAAAAAGAGGTGATGGTTAAGCTCTCGAGGACGAAGACGAAGAAGTTTCAAAACGTTTTCGTACCGACGAGCGTGAGGGAGGAAGTGATGAGGGAGTGTCACGACTCGACGTTAGCAGGCCACCCAGGAGCAAACAAGACTGTTGCACTAGCAAGCCAAGGTTTCTGGTGGCCTAATATGTACGTCGATGTCAGGAATTACATGCGAGGATGCAATCGTTGTCAGCAGACAAAGGCCCTCAGAACAACAAGGGCAAAGGTTTTGCACCCTAACGAGGTGCCGGAGGTGCCATGGCAAGTTGTCACGGTCGACCTGATCGGAGAGTTGCCGGAGTCAAATGGATTTAATGCGATTTGTATGGTAGTCGACCGCTTCAGCAAACAAATCTATGCGATACCAACGACGACGAAATTGATGGCAGAAGGGATGGCCAGGATTTATAGGGACCATGTCTTCCGATTGCACGGCTTACCTCGAAAGATCATCCACGACCGAGGGGTACAGTTCGATGCGAAGATGATGAGGGAGTTGTACAAACTCCTTCATATTGAAGGTAATCCGTCAACGGCATATCACCCTCAAACAGATAGACAGACGGAACGAGTTAATCAAGAACTCGAACAGTACCTTCGACTATACGTCAATCCTCAGCAGTCGGACTGGGCGGACTGGTTAGCTCTTGCAGAGTTTGCGCACAACAATCGCGAACATTCAGCGACCAAACTATCACCCTTCTTCGTCAACACGGGACAACACCCTTCAGGCTTTACGGACGTTGAAATGACTTCGTCCAATCTATCAGCAGAAGAGTTTGCTAAACATGTCAAGGGAATACACAAACTCACTCAGGCCAATCTAACCCAGGCCAATGAAGACATGAAACACTTTTACGATCGTCATGCCGGAAAGTCGGTAGTATATGAGATGGGACAAAAGGTCTTCTTGGATGGTCGAAACATTAAGACGATCAGACCGACGAAGAAGATGGACGACAAATGGTTTGGCCCATTCGAGGTAATGGAAAAGGTGGGCGCGAGCACGTATAAGCTAAAGATCCCAAAGACATGGAAACACATTCATCCCATCTTTAACGAGATCCTGCTCAAACCGGCCATTCAACCGTCTTTCGAATCACAAAAGAAGCCGCCTCCACCCCCGCCAGTGATCATTGACGAACAGGAAGAGTACGAGGTTGAAGAAATACTCGACTCACGTCTACATCGAGGAAAGCTCCAATTCTTGGTCAAGTGGGTTGGATATGAGGAAGCGACATGGCAGCCGGAATCCGACATCAAGGATAATGCACAGGAATCAATTCAAGAATTCTATCGCAAACATCCTGGAGCTCCACGAAAGTTGACAATACCTCGACAAAGCATGCGAGCACTGTATAGGTTCACGTCATCAGAAGGATTATGTGGTTGGTCGGGACGCCCAACCTTGAGAGGGGGGTGATGTAAGGACTCGAACATTTTCTTTTATTTTCTCATATCATCTTTCGCTTTATTTTATTTCACCTTTCTTTTACATTACTAATCCTCATTTACTAATTCCGTTCTCTCCGTCGTGGCTTATTCATCTTCAGTCATCAGCCATGACTAAATCCGCTCCTTCCGGCCATGACGCTCACTAATCACTCCACTCTCTTATCATGTGACTCCTTATTAGAGTAGACCTTTCCCATGCTCAAAGTCTATATAAGTAGATAGTTTGACTCTTTCGTTCCTTGTCTTTCTATTCTACTTACCTTCACTGCGACATAGGTATCTACTCTTGTATTATTAGTTTGCTGAATTCTACTTACCTTCACTGCGACATAGCGTGCGTATAGCCCGGCAACTCGCGTTAGCCAGTTGTTTGTTGTTGTGTTGGCCGCCTCGAGATCGATGCCCGTTAGTCTCGCCGCCTAACAGCGGGAGGAAAAGAGTTGGATGCCTTCGTTAGCATCGTACACCCAAAGATAGCGGGCGATGATGAAGTAGATTTGTCAAACCCTCTACTCGAAGAGGAAAACTTCATCGATGCTCATGCGCTAATCGACTCAGGATGCACGGGTTCATGTATCGACGAGGGTTTTGTCAAACGATACGGTTTCCCCACCCAAAGGTACATTCGGCCTAGACCAGTCTTCAATGCTGACGGAACAAGCAATGAGGCAGGATTGATCAAGGAATATGTAGTCGTACGAATGTTCTTTGGGAAACATGAAGAGGAGATACGACTGGCGGTGACATCCTTAGCATCGAGCAACATCTTCCTCGGACATGACTGGTTGATGAAGCACAATCCTGAGATCGACTGGAGGTCGGGAACAGTCAAGTTCACATGTTGCCCTGACGAATGTGAGTTGTCACTACCGAACGAGGAGATAGACGAAGAATTTGTGAGGAATGTGCGAATGAAGGAGGCAGCAAAGTGGCCACCTTATCTGGAAGAATACGCGGATGTTTTTAGTGAAGAATCATTTGAACGCCTACCAAACCATCGAACATGGGACCATGCTATCGACTTGAAACCAGATTTTAAGCCTAGCGATTGCAAGGTTTACCCATTGTCGCCGAAAGAACAAGAGGCAATGAAGGAATTCATTGAAGAGAACCTAGCATCTGGACGCATCCGACAGTCGAAATCCCCGATGGCATCTCCGTTCTTCTTTATTAAGAAGGAAGATGGGAGCTTACGAGCAATCCAAGACTATCGAAAGCTTAACGAAGGAACAGTTAAGAACAAATACCCGTTGCCATTGATAAATGAGCTCATCGATAAGGTCAAGGATGCGAAATACATCACGAAGCTCGACGTTCGCTGGGGATATTACAACATTCGGATTCGCGAGGGTGATGAATGGAAGGCGGTGTTTAGGACGAATTTGGGCTTATTCGAACCAACGGTCATGTTTTTCGGATTATGCAATGCGCCGGCGACATTCTAAGGTTTCATGAATGATATCTTTCGAGAAATGATCCATGAGGGTATCGTCATCATTTACCTTGATGACATCCTCATTTTCTTGAATGATTTGGAGGAACATCGCCAACGCACCAAATGAGTCTTTGAAATCCTGTGTCAAAACGGACTTTTCCTGAAGCCGCAGAAATGTGAGTTCGAGGTTGATACAGTTAAGTATCTCGGACACATCATCGGTAATGGCGAGGTTCGAATGGACCCAAAAAAGACAACAGCGGTTCAGGAGTGGCCAATCCCGCGAAATGTTCACGAACTGCAACAATTCCTGGGACTAGGTGGAATGGAAGTGGGGAGAGGAGGAACAACGAGCATTCGAAGAGTTGAAGGGTCGGTTGAGTAGTCCCCTGGTTCTAGCCATCCCGAACGAGGAGGGTCCTTTCCGGGTCGAAGCAGATGCGTCGGACTTTGCGTCTGGAGGAGTGCTCCTTTAGAAACAAGATGACAAATGGAAGGTGATAGCCTATCGATCGTCGACCTTCTTGGAGGCCGAATGAAATTACGAGATCTATGACAAAGAGATGCTCGCAATCGTTCAAGCTCTTAAGGAATGGTGACAATACCTCCAAGGAGCCAAGAGACCTTTCGAAGTATGGACCGATCACGCAAACTTGACGTATTTCCGATCGCCTCAAAAGTTGAATCGTCGACAAGCTCGTTGGCGACTCGATTTAGCCGAATTCGACTTCACGTTAGTACACAAGCCAGGGAAGACGTTGGGCAAGGCTGACATATTGTCGTGTCGGGCGGACTACAACAAGGGCGAACGGGATAATGAGGATGTCACGTTCATCAGAGACAAATGGCTGGTCAGAGGAGCGGTAGAGATGTCAAGAGACGTGTTGATCGAGAAGATTCGAAAAGCACAAACGGAGTTGAATGAGGAAGAGAGACCGATGAACTTAGTGTTCGTAGATGAGTTGTGGAAAAAAGAGGTGACGGTTAAGCTCTCAATGACGAAGACGAAGAAGTTTCAAAATGTTTTCGTACCAACGGGCATGAAGGAGGAAGTGATGAGGGAGTGTCACGACTCGACGTTGGCAGGCCACCCAGGAGTGAACAAGACCGTTGCACTAGCGAACAGAAGTTTCTGGTGGCCTAACATGTACGTCGATGTCAGGAATTACGTGCGGGGATGCGATCGTTGTCAGTGAACGAAGGCCCTCAGAACAACAAGGGCAAAGGTTTTGCACCCTAACGAGGTACCGGAGGCACCATGGCAAGTTGTCACGGTCGACCTGATCGGAGAGTTGCCAGAGTCAAATGGATTTAACACGATTTGTGTGGTAGTCGATCGCTTTAGCAAACAAATCCATGCGATACCAACAACGACAAAATTGACGGCAGAAGGAATGGCCAGGATTTACAGAGACCATGTCTTCCGGTTGCACGGCTTACCTCGAAAGATCATCCATGACCGAGGAGTACAGTTCGATGCAAAGATGATGAGGGAGTTGTACAAACTCCTTCACATCAAAGGCAATCCGTCGACGGCATATCACCCTCAAACAGATGGGCAGACGGAACGAGTTAATCAAGAACTCGAACAGTACCTTCGACTATACGTCAATCATCGACAATCAGACTGGGCGGACTGGTTAGCTCTTGCAGAGTTTGCGCACAACAATCGCAAACATTCAGTGACCAAACTATCACCCTTCTTCGTCAACACGGGACAACACCCTTCAGGCTTTACAGGCGTTGGAATGACTTCATCCAATCTATCAGCAGAAGAGTTTGCTAAACATGTCAAGAGAATACACGAACTCGCTCAGGCCAATCTGACCCAGGCCAATGAAGACATGAAGCGCTTTTACGATCGTCATGCTGGAAAGTCGATAGTATATGAGATGGGACAAAAGGTCTTCTTGGATGGTCGAAACATTAAGACAATCCGACTGATGAAGAAGATGGACGACAAATGGTTTGGCCCATTCGAGGTAATGGAAAAGGTGGGCGCAAGTGCATATAAGCTAAAGATCCCAAAGACATGGAAACACGTTCATCTTGTCTTTAACGAGATCCTGCTCAAACCGGCCGTTCAACCATTTTTCAAATCACAAAAGAAGCCGCCTCCACCCCCGCCAGTGATCATTGACGAACAGGAAGAGTACGAGGTTGAAGAAATACTCGACTCACGTCTACATCGAGGAAGGCTCCAGTTCTTGGTCAAGTGGGTTGGATATGAGGAAGCGACATGGCAGCCGGAATCCGACATCAAGGATAATGCACAGGAATCAATTCAAGAATTCTATCGCAAACATCCTGGAGCTCCGCGAAAGTTAACAATACCTCGACAAAGCATGCGAGCACTATATAGGTTCACGTCGTCAGAAGGATTATGTGGTTGGTCAGGACGCCCAACCTTGAGAGGGGGGTGATGTAAGGACTCGAACATTTTCCTTTTCTTTTCTTATGTCATCATTCATTTTAATATTCTTTTTCCTTTTCTTTTATTTTTCTTATGCGCTTATTCATCCAATTACTGGAACATTCCACAACGTTCTATCACGCTCACTAATCATCTCATTCCTTGTCATGTGACTTCCTATTAGAGTAGACCTTTCCCGCTGTAGACTATCAGACTCTCCTATATAGGGACAAAGGCGGCGGCGGCAGCATTCGACCACAGGGAGGCGATGCCAAAGGTGTCGAGAGGAAAAAGGGGAGGTCCTACCAGACCTACAGACTACCTACAGGCTTTCAGAAGCGACACTCAGCTCAGATGCACAAGGATCTGGCCGTTAGGCAGATCCGCCGCGCCTTTGAATAACTCGCCGCGGCGATCCGGGCCTCGACGGCTGTATAGGGATCGCCGAGTCCGACTGAACCGGCGAAGGGGTCGCAGCGGCAGACTGCGTGCAGTGGACTGGGTGCGGCGCCGGCGGAGGTTCGCACCAGCGCAATTCCGCCTGGTGGTCGGGGAGATGACGTCGGAACGACCCAGAGAAGATGCGGGAGAGGGAGCGTCGACACCACTTGAAAGGGGAGTAGTGTCGGCGGTGGAACGACGTGGAGGCGGCAGAGGCGGCGAGAAGTGGGAGACTGGATTCAGTCGAAAAGGGGTGCCGGCGCCGACGGTAGCGGCGAACACAAGAAGAGTGACAGCTGCGTCGAGACGTCGAGGAAGTATAACAGATGCCTAGAAGAGTGACGGCTGCGTCGAGGCGTTGAGGAAGAATCACAAACGATCTGAACCGAGCGGCGGCGGCGAAAGACAAAAGGGGCCTCAGGCGCAGGGAGAAATCGAAGACCGCGGGATTGATTACTAGAGGAGTGACGGCTGCGTCGGGACGTGGAGGAGGAATCCCGAATGCTCAGGACCGAGCGGCGGCGGAGGCTAGAGAGAGAGGGACGGCGATGCAGATATAAGTGGGAAGTCCTCGGAGCGATTACTAGACGAGTGACAGCTGCGCAGAAGGGAGATGACCAGGGCGGCGAATGAGCCCAGCGGCTTCTATCCTGTGAGATCGGGGCCGACGCCGTCAGGACAGGATCGGCGAGGGCACGTGACCGGGAGTTCGCCCGATCGGGCTGTCTGGTTCTCTGTCTATACTGGTTTCTTGAAGGCGGCTTCTTTACTTGTGGTTGGTCTCTGGTAACTGCGTTCTAGAGTGTATATCTGCTGCTTTTTAGGATAGATACATGCTCTCTATATATACTATGAGTCCTTGATAAGAAATATCACTTAAAGCGGCGGGCGGCGAGGCGTGACAGGCACGCCGCGACGGCGGGGGCCGCCGCCGAGATGCACCGCCAAGCCACCAAGACCTAGGGGCGCCCCAATCGGAACGGCGGAGTGCTGGTACGTCGTGTCGAACGTCGGGGCCGTTCGGATCGGTCAGGGCGCGCTCTATATGGTTCTGAAATGCCAAGGGTTCGAATAAAACTAAAAGGGGGAATATACGGACGGCCGCCGGGCGCGCTACCACGCTCGGCGTACAATGTGGGATGATAAGAATATGAAACAATCAACGAAATGGACCTGAGATTGGCTATCGTTCACCCAGCCGGCGCGGCGGCGGGCATACACATCCGCGATGGCGCGATATACATCCGCCGCAGCGTGTCCAGCCGCCGTGCAAGCATTTCCGAAGCCCAGAGTCACCGGATTCGGCGGAACCATTCTTGAGAGAGGCTGGAGAAGGGGAACTAGGATTTGGTCGAAGGGGGGACAAGGTGATCATAAGATAGGAGTGGAGGCGTCGCCGCCGGTTCGTATGGACGGCGGCGGCGGCGGTGTGGGTGCTGTTCCTAGGCCGCCGAAGGTCCGGCGGCCGCTGAGCAGGCTGTATTATGGGTAACGGCGGCGAAGGCTGGTTTGCTGACAATAGTACGCGGGGTGTCCTGGGTATGGCACTAGGGGAGTACCGCCCTTACAGGCCTGTGCCGCTGGACCGGTACAGGTTAGTGCGGCGCACTACACCGGCCGTACCTAAGAATGCCCGAACATCGTGGATATCCCGCGGCAGCGGCCAATCCATTATCGTCTTGACCCTGGATGCATCTGGGACTCGGCCGGCGTAATTACAGGTGTGTCCTACAATGACTGCCTCTGGTGCGGCGATGATGAGTTTCTTACCCGAGACAGTGGCGCCGACTACTTTGAGGCGTTGGAGGACGCGGTTGACGTCGTTGAGGTGTTCCCAGATGAAGCGGTGGATGTTCGGGTTCCCCAGAATGCTTTCGTACTTTCCGGTGGTGAGCTTGTATCGGGATTTAGGGCCTTTTACAGGAATATCGTCGATGTATGGGATACAGACATGGGGTATCTCATCTTTGAGGACGAAGGTAACGTCGGCGTGCATAATTTGTTGCGAGTTGGTGTATCCCATAGGAATCGAGGTGAGGTGAAATGCGCCGAGAGGTGTTTGGAATGTTGTGAGGTCGCGGGATCGTACGTCGAGCTTTCTCTGGTCGAAGGTGACGAATAGGTCGAGTGTGGTGTAGCAGGCATGGCCGCCGAAGGTCTCGGCGATGTGTTCTGTGGGGTAAGGGACGGAGGGGTCGCGTATGGAGACTTTGTTGAGTGGCTGGAGATCGTGTACAAGCTGAAGGGATTTTCCATCCTTTTTAACGACGCAGAACCATCAGGAGCGGTAAGAGGAATTGGATGGCTTGTAGACGCCGGAGTTAATTTTGTCTTTGATTATGCGAACCACTTCGTTGAAGATGCCCGGCGGAATAGGGATGTTTTTCATTACCCACGGCGTATGGTCGACAGTAGGAATTAGAACCGGCGCGAAGTATTGATAGTCGAGGGAGCCCTTTTCTGTTTCGTCCCAAGCTAGGCCGTCTTCATGTTGTAGAAGGGTCCAGTAGGCGAGGTTCTTTTCTTCCTCACTGAGGAAGCCTGTTGGTCGATGTCTAGGGCGTCGAAGCGCTCTTGTGTAAAGCGGCGTCCTGGAATGAACTCCGGCGGATTGATAGGGAGCTTCGGTAGATCTGTGAGCGGCTGCGGGTGTGATTTGCGTATGATGTGGTAGTCCTCTGGAAGGGTCGCCGATATAGGTTTGGTTTGTTGGGCGACCTTTTTGTACTTGTAGGCGTGCCCGGCCGGTTGAGCGGCCTTGGTATTAAGAGTGCTGTTGGAGCGGGGTATTCGGTTGCGTACGGGAAGTGATTCATCATCAAAAATAGAGTTAATGAAGAAGGCTGGATGTTTTTGGGCTTTGTTCTGAGCTGTGAAACCCTTTTCGGTGGATAGATCAGAAAATGAGGTGGAGATATCTATGGTGCAGGGATTGAAGGCAATATTTACAGTCGCCGGGCCGTGATGGAGCACATATGCGTCGGGTATGGTTGGGGGTATACGCCGCATATGTTCCGGCGGACGCCGCTGGGACGTCATTGTCTAGGGGGCGCTGTTTTTCTGTCCCGGCGCCGCACTGAATCATTGGGATCGACATGGTTTCGTTCGTATCGGGATGAGTAAGGTATAGCGTCTGTTCGCCGTCGGCCTCGTCTATGACTTGCGCCCTGGTGTGTACGAAAAACGGCCAGCCTAATAGTAACTGAAAGGGGGCCTTTTCGACGACCTGGACTTGGACAACAATAGAGAAGGTGCCTATGGTGAGTCTGACGCGAGGGATGAGTCCCACCGAGCGTGAGGTTTGTCTGTTGGCGGTTTCTACTGTGATTGCTTGGCTCATTATCGTCGGGGAGCCGAGGTCCTTCCATACCTCTTTTGGCATGGCGATAAATGTCGACCCCGAGTTGAGCAAAGCCTTTACTTCGAATTTATCATTGAGCCAGACCTCGATTTCGCGGAGGGGAATGTTCGGCGGGGCGACGGATGGATCTTCATCGCCGAAGTTAACTGGCGAGGTGGGCCTCGGGATTGAGGCGTACATTGCCATCTCGTGATCAGGATTTTCCCTAATTAGTTCTCGGTGCCCCGTGACGAATTCTTTACACTTCTTTCTGATTTCGGGAGAGGCGGCGAGCAGGCTTCGGATCGGCAGGGTGACTTCCGAGTCCAGAATCTTGTCGAAAATGTTTGATACCGCGGCGTCATCATATGCTGGTACGGTGGTTCGGTATTATAGCTTCGGATCCGCCGCGTCGTCTCTGTGCAGCGCCGAGGGCATTGGCAGTGGGGCCGGGCGTTGTCCGGGTGGTTTCCCTTTCTTGCTGTTATCTCCCCATTTCAGGTTGGGGTCTCGAGGCGGCTTTCTGGTGGGGATTTTGATTCTGTCGAAAACTTCTCTGGGGCCTGGCCATCTTCCGGCGGCGGCGAAGGCATTCTGCGGTTGTTCGGTGGATTCTTCTTGTTCAAAAAGGAGCACAACTCCGTCGCAGGCATCGTCGTCTGGGGGGTCTTCTGGGGTGATAGCCTCGAAGTAGTTCGATTCCTGGATTCGTGGCGGCAGGCCGTTCGGCGGATTGGTATTGTAGGCTAAGGGAGGCGGTGCCCGGTTGAGGCCCTGGTACATAGATTCCTGTGATGGAGGGTGTGACTGATACATGGATTGTTGAGTTGGTGGTTGTCCCTGATATGTAGGATCCTGTCTCGGCGGAGCGATCCTTGGCGGCGTGTCGGATACGGGCTGAATGGGGAGCTGGACGCCAACTGGTGCGTAGTTTGGATTCTCTATGAAGAGCTTATTAATCCTGTCCAGTACTGACATCCCTGGTTCTCCCTGAGGAAGTCGGCCATTGGAGGGGTATAAGTACCCTTTGGCGTCGGCGAGCATGATTCCCCTCTGGATTAGGGAGATCTTGGTGGGACAGTCGCGGGTAGAGTGCGTTACACTGGCGCATACGGTGCATTTTCCGTTAAATCTGGCTTGTCGGGGCTGCGGCGGGGCTCCTGCGGTTGGCGGCGGAGCGCGGTGGTTTGACTTCTCGGTGGCTTTCGGAGGGCGCGCATTTCCTGGATTAGGAGGGACACCCACAGTTCTTCTTGCTTGACCTGGGGTTGGTTGATGACTCCATATGCCGGAGTGCCGGGTTGCGGCGGCGGCGTGTACATTGTAACTTGTGTATAGGTGGGCATGGCCGCTGTCGCCGCATACATCAGGGGTTGGTCAGCGGTTGTGAGGCGGCCGCCGGTTAGGATGCGTTCTAGTTCTCTTACAACTGTGTCGATGTCCCAGGGCACGCCGGTAGGGTGGTCGTGCTTGACAAACTGCAAATTAAGATCCAGCTCTCTGTTTAGCGTCGGGTGGAGGCCTTCTCTGAACATGCGCTTCTGTTCGAACTCTGATAGCATGCCGGCGTCGATAAGATACGAGGAGACAGTGATAAAGTTCCTATGGTATTCGCCGAGGGCAGCGGTGTTCAGCATAATTTGGTTGCGGCTTATGTTAATAAGGTTGTGGAGGTCGCCGAGTGTGTACTGGGTCGTAGTGTTTGGGTAGTACTTTAGGATAGCGTCTTTGAATGCCATAAAGTCGTTTCCTCTCGTTTTGGGCCTTTTGCACCATAGCTGATCGTCTTTAGCGTCAGCGTAGCATCTTGCCCAAGCGATCATTTGTGCATCTGTTAGGCCGGCGCTTCGTCCAAATAGCCAGACTCTGTTAAAGAAAATGGGGATTTCCGCGGGGTCGCCGGAGGCGTTGAACTTCGGTGCGCGGCGGTCTCCCGGGTAGGGCATTGTAGCTCCTGGCACTGGTGGGTTGGGACCACTTAATGGATGGGTATCTGGGTCACTGAGGTCTGGAAGAGGGGGAAAGGTGCCTGTGGGGGGTGGTGCTGGTGCGGCATAGGCTGGTGCGGCAGGGGACGGCTGTTGGGGGGGCGGCGGGGTCGATCCTGAGGCTGCAGGGGGCGCGGCAGGAATGCCGGTATGGGTGCTGGTCATTGTTGGTATCGAGGCTGTCTTAGGAGGTGTACTGGGGGTGGGTGGTTGGGCGTTGTCAATTGGGGAGAGCCGCGGCCTCTGAGCTGGGGTCAGCGGCGTAAGAGGGGGGGGTGGGGAGAGCCTCGCTGATCGCTCTTCTTCGACGGGGGATAGTGGAGAGTCGGGGGTGATTGCGTGGCTGTGTACGAGGGAGTCGGGGACGTAAAGGTCATCGTCCTCCTGTTCTTCTGCGGTGGAATATAACTGTAGGCCGGTGCAGCGGTGGATATCTGGGGGGTTATCTATGTTGGAGAAGAGGTCTGTTTCGATGGGGCCGGTGGCTGGAGGTTCCTGGAGGGATATTGACAGGTCCTCGATGTCGCCGGGGACACGAACGTGAGTACTGGGGCGAATTTCGGATTTGCGGAGGTCTTTAGAAATGTGGATGAAGCGAGGGGGAATTATAGGCGATATAGGGCATGCGGCGGCGGTGCTTACGCTTTCGCCAGGCGGTGGGTTACGTGTAAAAGGAGTGATAGATGCTCTTCTGGGACACCGGGTGGGTGGGTCGTCTGCGGCGATGGATGCGCGTCGACAGTTCGGCGCAGACGGAGATCTGGGTGCGGTGGGACAGGGTTCTTCTGTTCGGCCTCTTGTAAAGAGTGTAGAATAATGGTATGGTTGTCCGGCGGTTGTGGCTGAGGCTGTTTGACTGTTTTCTGCCCTTCTCTGCAGCCTTAGTGAGTATTGCGTGCCCTTGGAAGGGCCTGAGATCGGTTGGAATGACACCTTTTTACCTCCCTCGCTGTGGGCTCTAAAATGTAGACTATCAGACTCTCCTATATAGGGACAAAGGCGGTGGCGGCGGCGTTCGACCACAGGGAGGCGATGTCAAAGGTGTCGAGAGGAAAAAGGGGAGTTCCTACCAGATCTACAGACTACCTACAGGCTTTCAGAAGCGACACTCAGCTCAGATGCACAAGGATCTGGCCATTAGGCAGATCCGCCGTGCCTTCGAATAGCTCGCTGCGGCGATACGGGCCTCGACGGCTGAATAGGGATTGCTGAGTCCAACTGAACCGGCGAAGGGGTCACAGCGGCGGACTGGGTGCGGTGCCGCCGGAGGTTCGCACCAGTGCGATTCTGCCCAGTAGTCGGGGAGATGACATCGGAATGACACAGAGAAGGCAGGGGTGAGAGAGAGTTGACACCACTTGAAAGGGTAGTAGTGTCGGCGGTGGAATGACATGGAGGCGGCGGAGGCAGCGAGAAGCGGGAGACTGGATTCAGATGGAAAGGGACGCCGGCGCTGGCAGTAGCAGCCAACACAAGAAGAGTGACAGCTGCGTCGAGACGTCGAGGAAGTATGACAGATGCCTAGAAGAGTGACAGCTGTGTCGAGGCGTTGAGGAAGAATCACAAACGATCTGAACCGAGCGGCGGTGAGGAAACACGAAAGGGGGCCTCAGGCATGGGGAGAAATCGAAGATCGCGGGATTGATTACTAGAGGAGTGACGGCTGCGTCGGGACGTGGAGGAGGAATCCCAAATGCTCAGGACCGAGCAGTGGCGGAGGATCAAGAGAGAGGGACGGCGATGCAGATATAAGTGGGAAATCCCTGGCGCGATTACTAGAAGAGCGACAGCTGCGCAGAAGGGAGATGTCCAGGGCGGCGAATGAGCTCGGCGGCTTCTATCCTGTGAGATCCAGGGCCATGCCGTCAGGACGCGATCGGCGAGGGCACGTGACCAGATGTTCGCCCGATCCGGCTGTCAGGTTCTCTGTATATACTGGTTTCTTGAAAGAGGCTTTTTTACTTGTGGTTGGTCTCTGGTAGCTGTGTTCTAGAGTGTATATCTGCTGCTTTTTAGGATAGATACATGCTCTATATATATACTATGAGTCCTTGATAAGAAATATCACTTAAAGCGGCGGGCGGTGAGGCGTGACAGGCACGCCGCGATGGCGGGGGCTGCCGCCGAGATGCGCCGCCAAGCCACCAAGACCTAGGGGCACCCCAATCAGAATGGCGGAATGCTGGTACGTCGTGTCAAATGTCGGGGCCATTCAGATCGGTCAGGATGTGCTCTATATGGATCTGAAATGCCAAGGGGTCGAATAAAACTAAAAGGGGGAATATACGGATGGCCGCCGGGCGCGCTACCGTGCTCGGCGTACAATGTAGGATGATAAGAATATGAAACAATCAACGAAATGGACCTGAGATTGGCTATCGTTCACCCAGCTGGCGCGGCGGCGGGCATACACCTCCGCGATGGTGCGATATACATCCGCCGCAGCGTGTCCGGCCGCCATGCGAGGATTTCCGAAGCCCGGAGTCGCCGGATTCGGTGGAACCGTTCTTGAGAGAGGCCGGAGAAGGGGAACTAGGATTTGGTCGAAGGGGGAACAAGGTGATCATAAGATAGGAGTGGAGGCGTCGCTGCCAGTTCATATGATCAGTGGCGGCGGCGGCGTGGGTGCTGTTCCTAGGCCGCCGAAGGTCCGGCGGCCGCTGACCAGGCTGTATTATGGGTAACGGCGGCGAAGGCTGGTTTGCTGACAATAGTACACGGGGTGTCCTGGGTATGGCATAGGGGAGTACAGCCCTTACAGGCCTGTGCCGCTGGACCGGTACAGGTTAGTGCGGCGCACTACACCGCGCTCAAAGTCTATATAAGTAGATAGTTTGACTCTTTCGTTCCTTGTCTTTCTATTCTACTTACCTTCACTGCGACATAGGTATCTACTCTTGTATTATTAGTTTGCTGAATTCTACTTACCTTCACTGTGACATAGCGTGCGTATAGCCCAGCAACTCGCGTTAGCCAGTTGTTTGTTGTTGTGTTGGCCACCTCGAGATCGACACCCGCTAGTCTCGCTGCCTAACACGCACCAAACGAGTCTTTGAGATCCTTCGCTAAAACGGACTTTTCCTAAAGCCGCAGAAGTGCGAGTTCGAAGTTGACACAGTCAAGTACCTCGGACACATCATTGGCAATGGCAAAGTTCGAATGGATCCCAAGAAGACGGCAGCAGTACAGGACTGGCCAGTTCCAAGGAATGTCCACAAACTGCAACAATTCCTGGGATTAGGAAATTGGTTGCGACATTTTGTTAAGGATTACAGTTCGGTCGTCAAACCCTTGACTACCCTGATGGGTAAGGTGGAATGGAAATGGGGTGAAGATGAGCAGGCAGCGTTCGAGGAATTAAAGCGTCATTTGAGTAGTCCTCCCATGTTAGCGATACCCAACAATGAGGACCCTTTCCATGTAGAAGCAGATGCATCGGACTTTGTGACTGGTGGAGTCCTTCTCCAGAAACAAGACAGCAAATGGAAGGTGATCGCTTATCGGTCGTCAACATTCCTAGAGGCAGAGCAAAATTATGAGATTTACAACAAGAAAATGCTCACCATCGTTCAAGCCCTAAAGGAATGGCGACAATATCTGCAGGGAGCTAACCAACCTTTTGAGGTATGGACAGACTATGCAAATCTAACGTACTTCCGATCACCGCAGAAGTTAAATCGTCGACAAGCTCGTTGGCGACTCGATTTAGCTGAGTTCGATTTCACGCTAGTCCATAAACCCGGAAAGACGTTGGGAAAAGCCGATCTGTTGTCACGCCGGGCTGATTATGACAAGGGCAAGCGCGATAATGAGAATGTGACTTTCATCAAGAAGGAATGGCTGGTTAGAGGAACGGTTCAGATGTCAAGAGAGGTACTCGTCGAAAAGGTCGTGGAAGCGCAGAGACAAGAGGATGAGGGAGTGAGGCCAAAGGACGTCGAGAAGAGAGGGGACATGTGGAGAAAGGGCCATCGGCTATACATACCAGCGAGCATCAGAGAGAACATCATGAAGGAACACCATGACTCGACCCTGGCAGGACATCCAGGAGCAACGAAGATGATCCAGCTGATAGCACACAGGTACTGGTGGCTGAGGATGAGTGCAGATGTGCGGGTGTATGTGCGGGGGTGTGATCATTGTCAGCGGACGAAGGCTCTAAGGACAATGAGAGCAAAGGTTTTGCACCCTAACGAGGTGCCGGAGGCACCATGGCAGATTGTCACGGTCGACCTAATCGGAGAGTTACCAGAATCGAATGGGTTCAATGCAATTTGCGTAGTAGTCGATCGCTTTAGCAAACAAATCCATGCAATTCCAATGACGACAAAGTTAACAGCTGAAGGCATAGCTAGGATCTACAGAGACCACGTCTTCCGATTACACGGACTACCACGGAAGATCATTCATGACCAAGGGGTGCAATTTGATGTGAAGATGATGAAGGAGTTGTACAAGCTCCTCCACATTGAAGGCAACCCGTCGACAGCGTATCACCCACAAACTGACGGACAGACAGAGCAGGTTAATCAGGAACTGGAACAATACCTGCGGCTATACATCAACCATCAGCAGTCGGACTGGGCGGACTGGCTGGCTCTCGCAGAATTCGCATACAACAACCGCGAACATTCAGCGATAAAGCTATCTCCCTTCTTCATCAATACGGGAATGCACCTCTTAGACTTCACAGGGGTTGGAATGGCATCATTGAACCTGTCAGCAGAAGAATTTGCCAAGCATGTCAAGGAGGTGCACGAACTCACCCAAGGTAACCTAACCCAAGCAAATGAAGACATGAAGTGTTTCTACGACCGCCATGCTGGGCAGTCTATTACCTATGAGGCAGGGCAGAAGGTCTTCTTAGATGGACGAAATATCAAGACGATCCGACCGACGAAGAAGATGGATGATAAATGGTTCGGTCCCTTTGAGGTAGTGGAAAAGGTTGGTGCAAGCACATACAGACTCAAACTACCAAAGACCTGGAAGAAGGTCCATCCAGTTTTCAATGAGATCTTGCTCAAACCAGCCATCCAACCGTCCTTTGAATCTCAGAAGAAACTACCTCCACCACCACCAGTGATCATTGATGAGCAGGAAGAGTACGAGGTTGAAGAAATACTCGACTCGCATCTGCATCGAGGCAAGCTCCAATTCTTGGTCAAGTGGGTTGGATATGAGGAAGCGACATGGCAGCCAGAATCCGACGTCAAGGATAATGCGCAGGAATCAATTCAAGAATTCTATCGCAAACATCCTGGAGCTCCGAGGAAGTTAACGATACCTCCACAAAGCCTGCGAGCGCTGTACAAGTTCACATCCTCGGAAGGCTTATGTGGTTGGTCGGGATGCCCAACCTTGAAGGGGGGGTGATGTAAGGACTCGAACATTTTCCTTTTCTTTTCTTACATCATCATTCATTTTAATATTCTTTTTCCTTTTCTTTTATTTTTCTTATTTTTCTTATGCGCTTATTCATCCACTTGCCAGAACATTCCACAATGTTCTATCATGCTCACTAATCATTCCATTCCTTGTCATGTGACTTTCCATTAGAGTATACCTTTCCCATGCTCAAAGTTTATATAAGTAGATAGTTTGACTCTTTTGTTCCTTGTCTTTCTATTCTACTTACCTTCACTGCGACATAGGTATCTACTCTTGTATTATTAGTTTGCTGAATTCTACTTACCTTCACTGCAACATAGCGTTCGACGGTCTGGACTTAAGCCTCGTCTTAGCTGTCTTGACCTGAGCGACGTGTTTGGGATTATCTCATTCATGCTTGTTGTTGCTGTGTTGGCCCGCCTCGACTCAGTCCTTGAGCCGTCCGCCTAACACCAACCTTGAGAGGGGGTGATGTAAGGACTTGAACATTTTCCTTTTCTTTTCTTATGTCATCATTCATTTTAATATTCTTTTTCCTTTTCTTTTATTTTTCTTATGCACTTATTCATCCATTTGCCGGAACATTCCACAATGTTCTATCACGCTCACTAATCATCTCATTCCTTGTCATGTGACTTCCTATTAGAGTAGACCTTTCCCATGCTCAAAGTCTATATATAAGTAGATAGTTTGACTCTTTTGTTCCTTGTCTTTCTATTCTACTTACCTTTACTGCGACATAGATATCTACTCTTGTATTATTAGTTTGCTGAATTCTACTTACCTTCACTGTGACATAGTGTGCGTATAGCCCAGCAACTTGTGTTAGCCAGTTGTTTGTTGTTGTATTGGCCGCCTCGAGATCGATGCCCATTAGTCTTGCTGCCTAACATTGAGCACTCACCTGTGATGTGTCCCCTGAAGTATATCTTCGAAGGACAACGCTGAATGAAACCCAGTTTCTACTATATAGACAACAAACCCCTATCTTGCCCGTCGAAGTCCAATTGACTCCAACATGTTCCAATAGTACCTGAAGTACCATCCAACAATACCACTGTGGCTCCTACTCATTACCAAGCCCAGTACCAACCCCACTGTTGATCTTACAAAAAGCCAAAGAGGTTTGTTGTACCCTGGGCAGACATTCAAGAACAAATCTGCTTAGGCAACATTGACCCAAACAACATAGTCTTTGGTTGAAACAAAGAAGGCTGTTTAGTTCCTGTCTGTATCAATGGTCCTGTCCCACAACCTTACCCCCATTATTGAATGACAAGGTAGCACTCCAAATCATGCTCCTTTGGAACCAACATCAGACGTTCTCATAGGTGACACATAGAGTCCAGTCATCAACCAGCATCTTGTTCATCATCTACCTTGGGGCCTTTTGTTTAATTATCAATTTCAAAGATGAGCCAATCATCCAAAGTCGGTCCCGTCTGAACAACTTCCTGATCCCTGTTCCACCTCCGGCCTATCAAGGTGGAGCTAACTGACAACCAACGAGTGGCCCTTCTGACAAACACTAGGTGGAGCGCGTCATGAGGACACTACATCATCAAGTCAGGTGATCAAATCCATACTGCCTGGTGGGACAAAACTGTGAAGAAGTGATACTTGGATAGAGGAGGGAAATCCTTCTATTGGAGAGCAAAATGAAAAGACAATATAGACGATCTGACACCCCCTTCACCCACACCAATGACCACCCCTTTACCAGGAGCATCAACGTCAACAGCTCCAGTGTCAGCTCCCCTAGTAGCACCTTCTCTATTGTCCAATAAACCCCGGGATCCACCCCCACTCATACTAAGCAAAGAAGAAGAAGAAGATGAGGAATAGGAGATGTCATTGTTGAAGGAAGCAGTGACCGATCTTGCAACAGCTATTGCACTGGCACTCCAAGCAGCAGGTGAAGGCGCTAACCAAGGCTCGAAGGCATCAAAGAAGGTTCATGTCACCAAACCACAAGACTTCGATGGCGAACACAATTATGTGAACTTCAAGCGAGAGCTATACCTCTACATCTATGCATCCAAATCGGAGTTCAGGATGAACAAGAGCAAAATCATGTTTGCCTTGTCATACATGAAGAGCGGTGCTGCTGCAAGCTGGGCAGAGAGTTACACCAGCAGGGCAGTTGACAAGAACAGCCAATTGACATTTAAGAACAATTGGGACATTTTTCTGAAGAAGCTCAACACATTGTTCAATGATCCCACCAGATCTCAGAAAGCTTTTGAATGACTAGATGCAATGTACCAAGGAGACCTCAACGCTGACGAGTTCTTTAATAAATTTGACATCTGCCAAGTGGACACTGGACTAGTGACGGAGGTGCATGATGAATGGTTGATGAGTTGTCTCAAGAAGGCGCTGAACCCAAAGGTCGTCAAAGGCATCATGCGGTTGCCCAATGAACCGACAATGTACGAAGAGTTCAAGAAGGCTGCTGTTAAAGTAGACAGAGTCGAGCATCAAATCAGGGACCTAATGGCCGAATGTCGAAGGAAGACAGTAAGCTCAACAATGCTGAAGCCAACTCTGGCGCCACTGCTAAGACGTCCTATGCAGCCTCAACAAGTAGCTTGTCCCTATGCACCACCCTCCTAGGATCATCATGATGCAACGGGAGTAACATATAGAGGATTAGGCCAGCCAATGGACGTCATGATGAACTAGGAATGATGAACACGTGCTTGCTACAAGTGTAGCCAAGTGGGCCACTACATCAGAGAATGCCCACGAGGTCGTAAAGCGATATGTGCAATTATCATGGCCTTCATTCCAGAAGACAGAGAAGCGCTTCTTGTAGAGCTCAGCCAAGTGAAGGAATCCTCCTTTGAAGAGGTCAATGTGCAAGCAGTGCCCACTGAGCTGGAAGAACTAGTGGGAGGCGAGTGTTTTCTGGAAGACTAGGTGTAGACATTGGGACAACTGATCAGATTTCTAAAGGACTCTTTTTGTCGGACTTGTTAAAATATAATTGTCCTGTTGTACAACACCAGGATGCAAATATCAGTGACAGTTTTACTCTTCGAAAAATCCTTACTGACATGCTTCCAGATGAATCCAAAGATGATGATGATGACTTCAAAGTCTATGAGGATTTATTTGTCAGAAGAGATAGATGATGAGTATGTGAGGAATGTGAGGATGAAGGAAGCAGTGAAGTGGCCGCCTTACCTGGAAGAATATGCTAACATCTTTAGTAAGGAATTGTTCGAATATTTACCAAACCACTGAACGTGGGACCATGCTATTGACCTAAAGCTGGATTTCAAACCTAGCGATTGCAAGGTTTACCCATTGTCACCAAAAGAACAAGAGGTGATGAAGGAGTTCATTGAAGAAAACCTAGCATCAGGTCGTATCCGACAGTTGAAATCTCCGATGGCATCACCATTCTTTTTTATCAAGAAAGAGGATGGGAGCTTGCAAGCAATCTAAGACTACCGAAAGCTCAATGAAGGAACGGTCAAGAATAAGTACCCGTTGCCGCTGATAAATGAGCTCATTGATAAGGTCAAGGATGTGAAATACATCATGAAGCTCGATGTTCGATGGGGATACTACAACATCCAGATTTGTGAGGGGGACGAGTGGAAGGCAGCATTTAGGACAAAGTTAGGCTTATTCAAACTGACAGTCATGTTCTTTGGGCTGTGCAATGCGCCAGCAACCTTCCAAGGTTTTATGAATGACATCTTTTGAGAATTGATCTATGAAGGTATTGTTATCATTTACCTTGATGATATCCTTATCTTCTTGAATGATCTGGAAGAACATTGAAGGTGGACCAAATGAGTTTTTGAGATCCTATGCCAAAATGGACTCTTCCTGAAGCCACAGAAATGTGAGTTTGAGGTTGATACAGTCAAATACCTCGAACACATCATTGGCAATGGCAAAGTTCAAATGGATCCTAAGAAAACGGCAGCAGTATAAGACTGGCCGATTCCAAAGAACGTCCACAAACTGCAACAATTCCTGGGACTAGGAAATTGGTTGCAGTGTTTCGTCAAGGATTACAGTTTGGTCATCAAACTATTGACTACGCTGGCAGGTAAGGTGGAATAGAAGTGGGGTGAAGAGGAGCAGGCAGCGTTCGAAGAGTTAAAGTACCATTTGAGCAGTCCTCTCATACTAGCAATACCCAACAACAAAGACCCTTTTTGTGTGGAAGCTGATGCGTCAGACTTTGCGACTGGTGGAGTGCTTCTCCAGAAACAAGACAGCAAGTGGAAAGTAATTGCTTATCGGTTATCCATCTTCTTAGAGGTGGAATGTAACTATGAGATCTACGATAAGGAAATGCTCACCATCATTCAAGCCCTCAAAGAATGGTGACAATACCTCCAGAGAGCTGACAAACCTTTTGAAGTATAGACAGACCACGCAAACCTAATGTACTTCCAATTGCCACAGAAACTAAATCATCGACAGGCTCATTGGCAACTCGACTTAGCCAAATTCAATTTCACACTAGTTCACAAGCCAGTTTGGATGGATCCCAAGAAGACAGCAGTGGTACAAGACTGGCCAGTCCCAAAAAATGTTCACAAACTGCAATAATTCCTGGGACTAGGAAACTGGTTGCAACATTTTGTTAAGGACTACAGTTTCATCATCAAGCCACTGACTACACTGATGGGTAAGGTGGAATGGAAGTGGGGTGAGGAGGAACAACAAGTGTTCGAGGAGTTGAAGGGTCGACTAAGCAGTCCCCCTGTCCTGGTAATACCTAACAATGAGGACCTTTTCCATGTTGAAGCTGATGTGTCAGACTTTACATCTGGAGGAGTACTCCTCCAGAAACAAGATGACAAGTGGAAGGTAATCACCTATTGATCGTTGACCTTCTTGGAGGCTGAGCATAACTATGAGATTTACGAGAAAGAGATGCTCGCTATCGTCCAAGCCCTCAAAGAATGGCAACAATACCTCCAAGGAGCCAACAAACCTTTTGAGGTATGGACAGACCATATAAACTTGATGTACTTCTGATCACCACAAAAGTTGAATCATCGACAGGCTCGATGGCAACTAGACTTAGCCGAATTTGATTTCATGCTAGTCTATAAGCCAGGAAAGACGTTAGGCAAGGCCAACCTGTTGTCATGCCAGGCAGACTATGATAAGGGCAAATGGGACAACGAGGACGTAACCTTTGTCAAGAAGGAATGGCTAGTCAGAGGGACAGTTCAAACATCAAGGGACATACTCATCAATAAGATTAGAGAAGCACAGAGGGAGGAAGATGAGAAGGAGAGACCAAAGAGCATTGAGTGGAGAGAAGAAGCATGGAGGAAAGGCAGATGGCTGTATGTACTGGCAAGCATTAAGGAAATTGTTATGAAGAAACACTATGACTTGACCCTGGCAGAACATCCAGGAGCAACAAAGATAATTCAGTTAATAGCATGAAGATACTGGTGGCCAGGGCTAAGTGGAGACATGTGGGTGTACATGCAGGGGTGTGATCATTGTCAGTAGACAAAGGCTCTAAGGACAACGAGAGCAAAGGTTTTGCACTCTAATGAGGTGCTGGAGGTGCTATGGCAGATTGTCACAGTTGACCTGATCGGAGAATTGCCAGAGTCAAATAGGTTTAATGCAGTTTGCATTGTAGTCAACCATTTCAGCAAACAAATCCATGCGATCCTGACAATAACAAAATTGATGGCTGAAGGTATGGTGAAGGTTTACAGAGACCACATCTTCCAGTTACACAGCCTGCCTCAAAAGATCATTTATGACCAAGGAGTGCAGTTCAACATGAAGATGATGAAAGAGTTGTACAAGCTCCTTCATATCAAAGGCAATCCATCGACAGTGTACCACACACAAACAGATGGACAGACGGAGTGAGTTAATCAAGAACTTGAACAATACCTCTGATTGTACATCAATTATCGACAGTTGGATTGGGCGAACTGGTTAGCTCTCGCTGAATTTGCATACAACAACTGTGAACACTCAGCAATGAAGTTGTCTCCTTTCTTTGTTAATACAGGAATACACCCCTTAGACTTTACAGGTGTTGGAACGGCATCATCTAACCTGTCAGCAGAAGAATTTGCCAAGCATGTCAAAGAGGTACACAAACTCACCTAAGCTAACCTAGTCTAGGCAAACAAGGACATGAAACACTTCTATGACCATCATGCAGGGGAGTCTGTCAGTTATGAGGCAAGACAGAAAGTTTTCTTAGATGGATGGAACATCAAAACAATCTGGCCAACAAAGAAAATGGATGACAAGTAGTTTGGTCCCTTTGAGGTCATAGAGAAGGTTGGTGCAAGTGCATACAGGCTCAAACTGCCAAAGACGTGGAAGAAACTGCATCCGGTCTTCAATAAAATCTTGCTCAAACCAGCCGTCCAACCATTGTTCGAATTGTAAAAGAAGCCGCCTCCACCCTCGCCAGTGATCATTGATGAACAGGAAGAATACGAGGTTGAAGAAATACTTGATTTGCATTTACATCAAGGAAAGCTTCAGTTCCTGGTCAAGTGGGTTGGGTACAAAGAAGTGACATGGCAACCAGAGTCTGATGTCAAGGATAATGCAAAGGAATCGATTCAGGAATTCTATCGCAAATATCCTGGGGCTCTAAGAAAGCTAGCTATACCTCGACGAAACCTGTGAGCACTGTACAGATTCATGTCATTGGAAGGACTATGTGGTTGGTTGGGACACCCAACCTTGAAGGGGGGGAGTAAGGACTTGAACATTTTCATTTCTTTTTCTTATGACATCATCCATTCTTACTACCTTTCTTTTACATTACTAATCCTCTTTTACTAATTCTGTTCCCTCCGTCATGGCTTATTCATCTTCAGTCATCGGCCATAACTAAATCTGTTCTCTCCAACTATGACGCTCACTACACAGCGGGCAATGATGCATCTCGGAGGCACCGAGATAACTCCCGAGATGTATGTGAAAATTTAAAATCTCGTGATGTGTCTTGCCGCGTGAGAGATTTTAAATTTCCATGCTGGAGAGATTCTAGCATCTCCCTGGCCGCGAGATCCTTTCTAAGATATTAAATCTCAGCCTTATAGAGACATAAAATTTAGCTAAGCATCTCGTTAAGGATGAAATTTAAAATCTCTTTGTTAGGATCTCGATGTGTCCGAAATCCTACACGAGATGCTAAATCTCGTTGGATACAAGATTTAAAATTTAATTGCCACATCTCATAAACACCGAGATTTTGACGCACTCATCGCGCGATTAACGCGCGATTGGAGCGCGACCGTTGCACGACCACTGTGCGACCAGCACGCAATGAATGATTTTCTTTGTTTTCATCCTCGATTTCCTACTTTTAAGGTGATCATCTTACTTGTATGCGATTTACTGTCTGTGATAGACCTAATCTCTGTTCTTAAAGTGCCTTTCAACAATCCATCCATACTGAAGAAATGCATCCGCACACTTATTGTATCAAAAGATCTATACGGTCCTGGTATCTTAAATCACATATCATGCTCCAGGGTATTCTCTCGGTCCATTCCGCAAAAGCTCTTGTAAGTATGTGATGTTATACGGAGTCACTTTTAAATCACGTGTGTTAGGCGGCGAGACTAACAGGCGTCGATCTCGAGGCGGCCAACACAACAACAAACAACTGGCTAATGCAAGTTGCCGGGCTATACGCACACTATGTCGCAGTGAAGGTAAGTAGAATAGAAAGACAAGGAACGAAAGAGTCAAACTATCTACTTATATAGACTTCGAGCATGGGAAAGGTCTACTCTAATGGGAAGCCACATGACAAGGAATGGGATGATTAGTGAGCATGATAGAACGTTGTGGAATGTTCCAGCAAATGGATGAATACACGACAAGAAAAATAAAAGAAAAGGAAAAAGAATATTAAAATAAATGATGATGTAAGAAAAGAAAAGGAAAATGTTCGAGTCCTTACATCACCCCCTCTCAAGGTTGGGCGTCCCGACCAACCACATAAGCCTTCTGAGGACGTGAACTTGTACAGTGCTTGCAGGCTTTGTCGAGGTATCATTAACTTTCTTGGAGCTCCAGGATGTTTGCGATAGAATTCTTGAGTTGATTCCTGCGCATTATCCTTGACGTCGGATTCTGGCTGCCATGTCGCTTCCTCATATCCAACCTACTTGACCAAGAATTGGAGCCTGCCTCGATGTAGACGTGAGTCGAGTATTTCTTCAACCTCGCACTCTTCCTGTTCATCAATGATCACTGGTGGGGGTGGAGGCAGCTTCTTTTGTGATTTGAAAGACGGTTGAATGGCCGGTTTGAGCAGGATCTCGTTAAAGACGGGATGAACATGTTTCCATGTCTTCGGGATCTTTAGCTTATATGCACTTGCGCCCACCTTTTCCATAACCTCAAACAGGCCAAACCATTTGTCGTCCATCTTCTTTGTCGGTCGGATCGTCTTAATGTTTCGACCATCCAAGAAGACCTTTTGTCCCATCTCATAGACTACCGACTTTCCAGTGTGACGATCGTAAAAGCGCTTCATGTCTTTATTGGCCTGGATCAGATTGGCCTGAGCAAGTTTGTGTATTCCCTTGACATGTTTGGCAAACTCTTCTGCCGATAGATTAGACGATGTCGTTCCAACACCGGTAAAGCCTGAAGGGTGTTGTCCTGTGTTGACTAAGAAAGGTGATAGTTTGGTTGCTGAATGTTCGTGATTGTTGTGCGCAAACTCTGCAAGAGCTAACCAGTCCGCCCAGTCCGATTGTTGATGATTGATGTATAGTCGAAGGTACTGTTCGAGTTCTTGATTAACTCATTCTATCTGCCCATCTGTTTGAGGGTGGTACGCCGTTGATGGATTGCCTTTGATGTGAAGGAGTTTGTACAACTCCCTCATCATCTTTGCATCGAATTGTACTCCTCGATCATGAATGATCTTTCAAGGTAACCCGTGCAACCAGAAGATATGGTCCCTGTAAATCCTCGCCATTCCTTCTGCCATCAGTTTCGTCATCGTTGGTATCACATGAATTTGTTTGCTGAAGCGGTCGACTACAACACAGATTGCATTAAACCCATTTGACTCTGGCAATTCTCCGATCAGGTCGACCGTGACAACTTGCCATGGCGCCTCCGGCACCTCATTCGAGTGCAAAACCTTTGCCCTTGTTGTCCTGAGGGCCTTCGTTCACTAACAATGATCACATCCCCGCACGTAGCTCCTGACATCGACGTACATGTTAGGCCACCAGAAACTTCTGTTTGCCAGTGCAACTATCTTGTTCACTCCTGGGTGGCCTGCCAATGTCGAGTCGTGGCACTCTCTCATTACTTCCTCCCTCACGCTCATCGGTATGAAAAAGTTTTGGAATTTCTTGGTCTTCGTCATCGAGAGCTTAACCGTCACTTCCTTCTTCCACAACCCGTCCACAAACACTAAGTTCGCCGGTCTCTCTTCCTCACTCAACTCCATTTGTGCCTTTTGAGTCTTCTTGATCAGCACGTCTCTTGACGTCTCTACCACCCCTCTGACCAGCCATTCGTCTCTGATGAACGTGACGTCCTCATTATCCTATTCACCCTTGTTGTAGTCAGCCCGACGTGACAATATGTCAGCCTTGCCCAACATCTTCCCTGGCTTGTGTACTAACGTGAAGTCGAATTCGGCTAAGTCAAGTTGCCAACGAGCTTGTTGACAATTCAACTTTTGAGGCGATCAGAAATACGTCAAGTTTGCATGATCGGTCCACACTTCAAAGGGTCTCTTGGCTCCTTGGAGGTATTGTCGCCATTCCTTAAGAGCTTGAACGATTGTGAGCATCTCTTTGTCATAGATCTCATAATTTTGTTCGGCCTCCAAGAAGGTCGACGATTGATAGGCTATCACCTTCCACTTGTCGTCTTGTTTCTAAAGGAGCACTCCTCCAGACGCAAAGTCCGACGCATCTGCTTCGACCCGGAAAGGACCCTCCTCATTCGGTATGGCTAGAACTGGAGGACTACTCAACTGACCCTTCAACTCTTCGAATGCTCGTTGTTCCTCCTCTCCCCACTTCCATTCCACCTTTCCTGTCAGCACCATCAGTGGTTTAACGACAGAGCTATAGTCCTTTATGAATCGTCACAACCAATTCCCTAGTCCCAGGAATTGTTGCAGTTTGTGAACGTTCCATGGGATCGGCCACTCTTGAACTGCTGCCGTCTTTTTCGGATCCATTCGAACCTCACCATTACCGATGATGTGTCTGAGATACTTAACTGTATCGACCTCAAACTCACATTTCTGCAGTTTCAGGAAAAGTCTGTTTTGGTGAAGGATCTCAAAGACTCGTTTGGTGTGCTTGCAATGTTCCTCCAGATTGTTCAAGAAAATGAGGATGTCGTCGAGGTAAATGATAACAATACCCTCATAGATTAGTTCTCAAAAGATATCGTTCATGAATCCTTGGAAAGTCGCTGGTGCGTTGCACAACCCGAAAAACATGACCGTTGGTTCAAATAACCTAAGTTTGTCCTGAATGCTGCCTTCCATTCATCGCCTTCGCGGATCCGAATGTTATAGTATCCCCAATGAACGTTGAGCTTCATGATATACTTCGCATCTTTGACCTTATCGATGAGCTCATTTATCAGTAGCAACGGGTACTTATTCTTGACCGTTCCTTCATTGAGCTTTCGATAGTCTTGGATCGCTCATAAGCTCCCATCTTCCTTCTTGATAAAGAAGAATGGAGATGCCATTAGGGATTTTGACTGTCGGATACGTCCTGATGCTAGGTTTTCCTCTATGAACTCCTTCATCGCCTCTTGTTACTTCGGCGACAATGGATAAACCTTGCAATCGCTGGGCTTGAAATCCGGCTTCACGTCTATAGCATAGTCCCACATTCAGTGATTCGGCAGATGTTCAAACGATTCCTCACTAAAGACGTCCACATACTCTTCCAGGTAAGGTGGCCACTTTGCTGCTTCCTTCATCCGCACATTTCTCACAAACTCTTCGTCTATCTCCTCACTCAAGGATGATGAGTCGCATTTGTCAGGGCAATGTGTGAACTTAACTGTCCCCGCTCTCCAATTGATTTCAGGATTGTGCTTTGTCAACCAGTCATGTCCGAGGAAGATGTTGCTCGATGCTAAGGATGTTACCGCCAATCGAATCTCTTCCTCATGTTTCCCAAAGAACATCTGTACAATCACGTATTCCTTGATCAATCCACCCTCGTTGCTTGTCCCATCCGCATTAAAGACCAGTCTGGGTCGAATGTACCTTTGAGTGGGGAAGCCGTACCATTTGACAAAGCCTTCATTGATACATGAGCCCGTGCATCCCGAGTCGATTAGCGCATGAGCATCGATGAAGTTTTCCTCTTCAAGTAGAGGGTTTGACAAGTCTACTTCGTCATCACCCGCTACCTTTGGATTTACGATGCTAATGAAGGCGTCCAACTCTTTTCCTCCCACCCTCTGGATGAATTGATCTGCATCCACTATGCCCTCGCGCTATACCTCAGCTGCGCATCTGCCAACCACATCCCACACTGCTTCAGTATTGTTCGCCTGAGCAACAACGTTCTCGCGGTAAGGTGCTTCCGCCTCAACCTCATTTTTTATAGCGGTTTGATTCCGCTCTTCCACTCTAAGCTCATTTGAATCACCTGCTTGCACATTCACTTTTCTAACCAACAAATCTGTGTAGATGTCGAAGTCATCGTTGTCCACTTCAGGTTTATCAGGTATCACATCGGTAAGGAGTTCTCGAAGGGTAAAACTGTCACTGATATTCGCATCTTGGTATTGTACAACAGGACAATTATATTTTAACGAGTCCAACAAAAAGAGTCCTTTAGGGAACCAACCAGTCATCCCGACGTCTACACCTGGTCCTCCGGAAAACCCTCGCCGTCTATGAGTTCTTCCAGCTCAGTCGGCACTGCTCGCACATCGACATTGCTGAAGGAAGATTCCTTTGCTTGGCCGAGCTCTTCGAGTAGTGCTTTCCTGTCTTCTGGCACAAATGCCGCAATGATTGCACGTATCACTTCGCAACCTCGTGGGCATTCCCGGATGTAGTGGCCCACTTGACCACACTTATAGCAAGCACACGTGCGATGTGCCTGGTTCATCATCACGTCCATCGGCTGACCTAGGCCCCCGTATGTTACTCCAGTCACATCACGATGATCTTGGGCGGGAGGGACGAAAGGATGAGTTGCTTGTTGAGGTGGCGCTGGACATTTCACTGGTGGCGGTGCTGGTTTCATAATTGTCAAGCTGATCGTCTTCCTCCGGTGTTTGGCTATCAGATCCCTAATCTGGCGCTCGACTCTGTTAACCTTGACTGCGGCCTTCTTGAATTCCTCATACGTTGTTGGTTCGTTGGGTAGGTGCATAATACCTTCAACTACTTTCGGGTTTAATGCTCGTTTCAAACGACTCATCAGCCATTCATCATGAGCTTCTGTAGCCAGTCCAGCATCTACTCGACAAATGTCGAACTTGTTGAAGAATTTGTTGGCATTGAGGTCGCCCTGATACATCGCATCGAGTCATTCAAAGGCTTTCTGAGAGCGGGCCGGGTCATCGAACGAGGTATCGAGTTTCTTTAGGAAAGCATCCCAAGTGTCCTTGAATGCCATTCTACCATGTTCATCGATTGTGCCACTTATGTAGCTTTCTGCCCAGCTTGCTGCAGCACCGCTCTTCATGTATGATAGAGCAAACATAATCTTCGCCTTGCTCATCCTGAACTCCGACTCCGATGCATAAACATATAGGCACAGCTCTTGTTTGAAGTCAACATATCTGTGCTCACCATCAAAGTCTCAGGGCTTGGCGACATGAACCTTGTTCGACTTTGATCCTTGGCTCGTTCCTTCTCCTGCCACTTGGAGCACTAGCACGATTGCCATAGCAAGGTCCGTTACTGATTCTTTCGATAGTGACATCTCTTGTTCTTCTTCTTCATCCTCCTCTTCTTTGTCTGTTGGTACGAGCGGAGCAGGCTCTCGTGGTTCGGTGAAAGACAACAAAGGTGCTATGGGTGGAGCTGACGTCTGACCTGTCAATGTTGATAGCCCTGGTAATGGAGCCATTGATCGTGTGGGGGTAGGGGGTGTGAGGTCATCTACATCGCCCTCTTGTTTTGCTCTCCAATATTGGGACTTGTCCCCCCTGGTGGAGTACCACTTCTTTGCAGTCTCATCCCACCAAGCAGTGAAGGTTTGATCGCCCGACTTGACGATGTACTGTCCTCGCGACACGCTCCACCTAGTGTTTGTTGGGAGGGCTGCCTGCTGATCGTCAGTTAGATCCACCTTGATAGGCTGGGGGTAGAACGGGGATCGGGATGGTGTTCAGATAGGACTGACTTCGGATGATCGGCTCATCTTTGAAATTGATGACTAGCCGGAAGGCCCCGAGGTAGATGATGAATGAGATACTTGATGATGATTGGACTCTGTGAGTCACCTAAGAGAACGTCTGATGCGAGTTCCACAGAAGGGTGATTCGGAGTGCCACGGTTGGAGGATTGGTTGTTTCGGAAACTATCGGGACACGTCAAAGTCAATCAGACCTTGATGGGCAAGATAGGGGTTGCTCGGATAAATCTGGGATGGGCGCGGTCGTTGACTGTCGATGTGTCTCCTGCGTGGAGTAGCGATGAACAAGTGGTTAAACTACGGGTCCAAGAGTAGGTCTTTCTATTATGTTAGGCGGCGAGACTAACGAGTGTTGATCTCGAGGCGGCCAACACAAACAACAAACAACTGGCTAAACGCGAGTTGCCGGGCTATACACACGCTATGTCGCAGTGAAGGTAAGTAGAATACAGTAAACTAATAATACAAGAGTAGATACCTATGTCGCAGTGAAGGTAAGTAGAATAGAAAGACAAGGAACGAAAGAGTCAAACTATCTACTTATATAGACTTCAAGCGTGGGAAAGGTCTACTCTAATGGGAAGTCACATGACAAGGAATGGGATGATTAGTGAGCATGATAGAACGTTGTGGAATGTTCCAGCAAATGGATGAATACACAACAAGAAAAATAAAAGAAAAGGAAAAAGAATATTAAAATAAATGATGACATAAGAAAAGAAAAGGAAAATGTTTGAGTCCTTACAGCTTGTACGAATTCCACAACATAAAATGGGCATACAGAGTAAATGTGATGATCAATGCAATGCGAATGTAAACAGCAAATAGAAGAGAAGACAGCATAGAACAAAGGAAACAACTAGCACTAAAATTACCAGCAATGAAAGAAGTTGAGATGAGATTATATGTAATAAATTTCTTTCTGCCCGTTCATCGCCCGCCACATTGATCACCCAGTGATCACCCACAGATCACCTGCAGATCACCCACTTAATGTCCTGCTGATCGCCCACTGAATGCAGTGAATGGCCCACTGATCACCCGCTGATCGCCCACTGATCGCCCACCCGGTGGTGAAATTACTGTTAGGCGGCGAGACTAACGGGCGTCGGTCTCGAGGCGGCCAACACAACAACAAACAACTGGCTAACGCGAGTTGCCGGGCTATACGCACGCTATGTCGAAGTGAAGGTAAGTAGAATTTCAATAAACTATTAATACAAGAGTAGATACCTATGTCGAAGTGAAGGTAAGTAGAATAGAAAGACAAGGAAACGAAAGAGTCAAACTATCTACTTATATAGACTTCGAGCGCGTGAAGGATCTACTCTAATAGGAAAGTCACATGTCAAATAGTGGAGTGATTAGTGAGCGTTATGGTCGGAAGGAGCGGATTTAGTCATGGCTGATGACTGAGGATGAATAAGCCACGACGGAGAGAACGGAATTAGTAAATGAGGATTAGTAATGTAAAAGAAGGGTGGAGTAAATTAAAATAAAGCGAGAGATGATATAAGAAAATAAAAGAAAATGAAAGAAAATGAAAGAAAATGAAAGAAAATGTTCGAGTCCTTACATCACCCCCCTCTCAAGGTTGGGCGTCCCGACCAACCACGTAATCCTTCCGACGACGTGAACCTATACAATGCTCGCATGCTTTGTTGAGGTATTGTTAGCTTTCGTGGAGCTCCAGGATGTTTGCGATAAAACTCTTGGATTGATTCCTGCGCATTATCCTTAACGTCGGATTCCGGTTGCCATGTCGCTTCCTCATATCCTACCCACTTGACTAAGAATTGGAGCCTTCCTCTATGTAGATGTGAGTTGAGTATTTCTTCAACCTCATACTCTTCGTGTTCATCAATGATCACTGGTGGGGGTGGAGACGGCTTCTTTTGTGATTCGAAGGACGGTTGAATGGCCGGTTTGAGCAGAATCTCGTTAAAGACGGGGTGAACGTGTTTCCATGTCTTTGGAATTCTCAACTTGTATGCGCTCGCTCCCACCTTTTCCACAACCTCGAATGGCCCAAACCATTTGTCATCCATCTTCTTCGTCGGTCGGATCGTCTTAATGTTCCGGCCATCTAAGAAGACCTTTTGTCCCACCTCATAGGCTACCGACTTTCCCGCATGATGATCGTAGAAACGCTTCATGTCTTCATTGGCCTGGGTCAGGTTGCCTTGGGCGAGTTCGTGCACCTCCTTGACATGCTTGGCAAACTCTTCTGCTGACAGGTTCGATGATGTTGTTTCAATCCCCTTGAAGTCTAAGGGGTGTCTTCCTGTATTGACGAAGAAGGGAGATAGCTTCATCGCGGAATGTTCACGGTTATTGTATGCGAATTCTGCGAGAGCCAGCCAGTCCGCCCAGTCCGATTGTCGATGATTGACGTACAGATGAAGGTACTGTTCGAGTTCTTGATTAACTCATTCTGTTTGTCCGTCCGTTTGAGGATGGTACGCTGTTGACGGATTGCCTTCGATGTGAAGGAGTTTGTACAGCTCCCTCATCATCTTTGCATCGAATTGTACTCCTCGGTCGTGGATAATCTTTCGAGGTAAACTGTGCAACCGGAAGACGTGGTCCCTATAAATCCTGGCCATCCCTTCTGCTGTCAATTTCGTCGTTGTTGGTATCGCATGGATTTGTTTGCTGAAGCGGTCGACTACCACGCAAATCGCGTTAAATCCATTTGACTCCGGCAACTCTCCGATTAGGTCGACTGTGACAATTTGCCATGGCGCCTCCGGCACCTCGTTAGGGTGCAAAACCTTTGCTCTCATTGTCCTTAGAGCCTTCGTCCGTTGACAACGATCACATCCTCGTACGTAATTCCTGACATCGACGTACATGTTAGGCCACCAAAAACCTCTGTTTGCTAGTGCAACGGTCTTGTTTGCTCCTGGGTGACCTGCCAACGTCGAGTCGTGACACTCCCTCATCACTTCCTCCCTTATGCTCGTTGGCACGAAAATGTTTTGAAACTTCTTTGTCTTCGTCCTTGAGAGCTTGACCGTCATCTCCCTTTTCCACAACCCATCTACGAACACTAAGTTCGTCGGTCTCTCTTCCTCTTTCAACTCTGCTTGTGCCTTTCGAATCTTTTCGATTAGCACGTCTCTCAAGGTTTCCACCACTCCCCTGACCAGCCATTCGTCCCTGATGAACGTGACGCCCTCATTATCTCGTTCGCCCTTGTTGTAGTCCGCCCGACGCGACAATAAGTCAGCCTTGCCCAACGTCTTCCCTGGTTTATGTACTAATGTGAAGTCGAATTCAGCTAAATCAAGTCGCCAACGAGCTTGTCGACGATTTAACTTCTGCGGCGATCGGAAGTACGTTAGATTCGCATGGTCCGTCCATACCTCAAAGGGTTGGTTGGCTCCTTGGAGATATTGTCGCCATTCCTTTAGGGCTTGAACGATGGCGAGCATTTCCTTGTCGTAAATCTCATAATTTTGTTCTGCCTCTAGGAATGTTGACGACCGATAAGCGATCACCTTCCATTTGCCGTCTTGTTTCTGTAGAAGGACTCCACCAGTCGCAAAATCCGACGCATCCGCTTCTACACGGAAAGGATCCTCGTTGTTGGGTATCGCTAACACGGGAGGACTACTCAAACGACACTTCAACTCCTCAAACGCCGCCTGCTCATCTTTGCCCCACTTCCATTCCACCTTACCTGTTAGCGTCATCAGGGGTTTAACGAGCGCGCTATAGTCCTTTACGAATCGTCGCAACCAATTCCCTAGTCCCAGGAATTGTTGCAGTTCGTGGACGTTTCGCGGGATTGGCCACTCCTGAACCGCTGTCGTCTTCTTCGGATCCATCCGAACCTCGCCTTTACCGATGATGTGTCCAAGATATTTGACCGTATCAACTTCGAACTCACATTTCTGTGGCTTCAGGAAAAGTCCGTTTTGACGCAGAATCTCAAAGACTCGTTTGGTGTGTTGGCGATGTTCTTCCAGATCATTCGAGAAAATGAGGATGTCATCGAGGTAAATGATGACGACACCCTCATGAATTAGCTCCCGAAAGATATCGTTCATAAAGCCTTGGAACGTCGCTGGCGCATTACACAAGCCGAAGAACATGACCGTGGGTTCGAATAGGCCTAAGTTTGTCCGAAACGCTGCCTTCCATTCGTCTCCCTCGCGGATCCGGATGTTGTAGTACCCCCAGCGAACGTCGAGCTTCGTAATGTATTTTGCATCCTTGACCTTATCGATGAGCTCATTTATCAACGGCAACGGGTATTTGTTCTTAATCGTCCCTTCGTTGAGCTTTCGATAGTATTGGATCGCTCGTAAGCTCCCATCTTCCTTTTTGATAAAGAAGAATGGGGACGCCATCGGGGATTTCGACTGTCGGATACGTCCAGATGCTAGGTTCTCCTCTATGAACTCTTTCATCGCCTCTTGTTCCTTCGGCGACAACGGGTAAACCTTGCAATCGCTGGGTTTGAAGTCCGGTTTCAAGTCAATAGCGTGGTCCCACGTTCGGTGGTTTGGTAAGCGTTCGAACGATTCCTCACTAAAGACGTCAGCGTATTCCTCCAGGTAAGGTGGCCATTTTGCCGCTTCCTTCATCCGCACATTCCTCACTACCTCTTCGTCTATTTCCTCGCTTGATGGTGACGACTCACATTCATTGGGACAACAGGTGAAATTAACTGTTCCCATCCTCCAATCAATTTCAGGGTTATGCCTCGTCAACCAGTCATGTCCGAGGAAGATGTTACTTGACGCTAAGGATGTCACTGCCAATCGAATCTCCTCCTCGTGTTTCCCAAAGAACATTCGTACAGTTACGTATTCCTTGATCAATCCAGCCTCGTCGCTCGTTCCGTCAGCATTGAAGACCGGTCTAGGCCGAATGTACCTTTGGGTGGGGAAACCGTATCGCTTGACAAAGCCTTCGTCGATGCATGAGCCTGTACATCCCGAGTTGATTAGCGCATGAGCGTCGATGAAGTTTTCCTCTTTGAGTAGAGGGTTTGACAAATCCACTTCATCATCGCCTGCTACCTTTGGGTGTACAATGCTAACAAAGGCGTCCAACTCTTTTCCTCCCGCCCTCCGGACGAATTGGTCCGCATCTACAATCCCCTCGTGCCATACCTCAGCCGCGCGTCTGCCTACCACATCCCACACTGCTTCAGTAACGTTCGCCTGAGCAACAACGTTCCCGCGGTAAGGTACTTCCGCCACAACCTCATTTTTTATAGCGGTTTGATTCCGCTCCTCCTCTCTCATTTCACCTACTTGCGCATCTGTTCTTCTGCCAATTAGATCTTCATAGACTTTGAAGTCATCGTCGTCATCTTCAGATTCATCTGGCAGTACGTCGGTAAGGATTTTTCGAAGGGTGAAACCGTCACTGATATTCGCATCTTGATATTGTACAACAGGACGATTATATTTTAACAAATCCAATGAAAAGAGTCCTTTGGGAGATCGACCAGTCGTTCCGACGTCTACGCCTGGTCTTCCAGAAAACCCTCGCCATCTACTAGTTCCTCCAGTTCAGCGGGCACTGCCCGCACGTCGACCTCGTCATCCTCTTTGAAGGAGGATTCCTTTGCTTGGCCAAGTTCTTCGAAGAGCGCCCTTCTGTCTGCTGGAACAAAGGCTGCGATGATGGCCCGTATCGCCTCACGGCCTCGTGGGCATTCCCTGATGTAATGGCCTACTTGACCACATTTGTAACAAGCACGTGTACGACATGCCTGGTTCATCATCAGGTCCATCGGCTGACCCATGCCTCCATACGTTATTCCTGTCGCGTCACGACGATCTTGGGGCGGGGGTACGTAGGGGCGAGCCGGTTGTTGAAAAGGCACGGGACGTCTCGGTGGCGGAGGAGCCGGCCTTGTTGCTGTTGCGGTTATTGTCTTTCGTTGACGCTCAGCCATCAGGTCCCTGATCTGACGCTCGACCCTGTCGACTTTGACGGCTGCCTTCTTGAACTCCTCATACGACGTCGGTTCAATAGGTAATCTCATGACTCCTTCGACGACCTTGGGGTTTAGGGCCCTCTTCAGGCGACTCATCAGCCATTCGTCATGCGCCTCCATTGCTAGACCCGCATCTACTCGACAGATGTCGAACTTGTTGAAGAACTCATCGGCGTTGAGGTCTCCTTGGTACATCGCGTCAAGTCATTCGAAGGCCTTCTGGGATCTGGCGGGGTCATCGAACGACATGTCCAGCTTTTTTAAGAAAGTGTCCCAGCCGTCAGTGAACTTCAAGTCGCCATCGGCGTCGACTGCTCCACTGGTGTAGCTTTCCGCCCAGCGGGCTGCAGCACCACTCTTCATGTACGACAGGGCGAACATAATTTTACTCTTGTTCGTCCTGAACTCCGATTCCGATGAGTAGATGTAGAGACGCAACTCTCGTTTGAAGTCAACGTAGTCGTGTTCGCCATCGAAGTCTCGTGGTTTGGCGACGTGGACCTTCTTTGATGCTTTTGATCCTTGGTTCGCCCCTTCGCCTGAAGTTTGGAGCGCTAGTGCGATCGCCGTAGCAAGATCCGTTACCGACTCTTTCGTCAGCGACATCTCTTGTACTTCTTCTTCGTCTTCTTCCTCTTCGTCTGTTGGTATGAGTGGAGCCGGTTCTCGTGGTTCGGAAAAAGATAACGGAGGTGCTGTGGGAGGAGCCGACATTTGACTTGTCGATGCCGACAGTCCTGGTAATGAAGTCGTTGATCGCGTGGGAGTAGGGGGTGCAGGATCGTCTTCGTCACCTTCTTCTTTCGCTCTCCAGTACTGGGACTTGTCCCCTCTGGTAGAATACCACTTCTTTGCGGTTTCGTCCCACCAGGCGATGAAGTTTTGACCACCCGACCTGACGACGTACTGTCCTTTTGACGCACTCCACCTCGAGTTTGTCGGGAGAGCCGCCCGCTGTTCGTCAGTTAGTTCCACCTTGATAGGCTGGGGGCGGAACTGGGATTGGGATGACGTTCGGACGGGACCGACTTCGGATAATCGGCTCGTCTTTGAAATTGACAATCAGGCGAAAGGCCCCGAGATAGATGATAAAGGAGATGCTAGTTGACGACTGGACTCTATGCGTCACCCACGAGAACATCTGATGAGAGTTCCAGAGAAGGGTGATTCTGAGTGCCACGTTGACGATAGTGGGGATAGGGGTCTGGGACTGGACCGTCGATGCGAACAGGAACTAGACAGCCTTCTTTGTTTCGACCAAAGACTATGTCGTTCGGGTCGATGTTACCCAAGCGGATCTGTTCTTGGACGTCTGTCCAGGGTACGACAAACTTCTTCGACTTCACGTAAGGTCGTCGACGGGGTTGGTAGCGAGTCTGGTAGCGAGTCGGAGCCACGGTGATGTGATTTGTTGATACTTTGGATACTATCGGGTCACGTCGGAGTCGATCGGACTTCGACGGGCAAGATAGGGGTTGCTCGGATAAATCCGGGATGGGCGCGGTCGTCGACTGTCGAAGTGTCTCCTTGCATGGAGTAGCGACGAACGAGTGGTTAAACCACGGGTCCTAGAGTAGGTCTTTCTATTATGTTAGGCAGCGAGACTAACGGGCGTCGGTCTCGAGGCGGCCAACACAACAACAAACAACTGGCTAACACGAGTTGCCGGGCTATACGCACGCTATGTCGAAGTGAAGGTAAGTAGAATTTCAATAAACTATTAATACAAGAGTAGATACCTATGTCGAAGTGAAGGTAAGTAGAATAGAAAGACAAGGAAACGAAAGAGTCAAACTATCTACTTATATAGACTTCGAGCGCGTGAAGGATCTACTCTAATAGAAAAGTCACATGTCAAATAGTGGAGTGATTAGTGAGCGTCATGGTCGGAAGGAGCGGATTTAGTCATGGCTGATGACTGAGGATGAATAAGCCACGACGGAGAGAACAGAATTAGTAAATGAGGATTAGTAATGTAAAAGAAGGGTGGAGTAAATTAAAATAAAGCGAGAGATGATATAAGAAAATAAAAGAAAATGAAAGAAAATGAAAGAAAATGAAAGAAAATGTTCGAGTCCTTACAATTACAAATCGCGTCAAGTGTGACATTTGAAATCTCACAAAAGGGGAAATCGTGAGTGACTTAATAAATTGCCACCGTGATGCAACTTCAAATTTCCCTTTCTGTGGCAAACACGTTGCAATTTATAATCTCGGATAAGTTGAAACCCCTTTTGCAATCAATTATACAATTTATTGTCTCAACAAAGCCGACAGGCACGTTGCATTAATAATTATAAGTCACAACCCTGCTGCAATCATGGGCGCAATTATTAATTTCATTTCTACTTTCGTCCGTTATCGCAGCACTGCCGAAACCGGTTTTTGCCTGCTGTGTTTGAGCTCAGCTCAGCGTCATTACATAATTTGAAAATCTGAGAGTGGATCGGATTAGGGTTTATGAATGCACGTGTTTCAAGTTTCGTGCTTCTCTCGACGACGGAAAAGAAGCTCGTCAACGTACTGAACCACTGGATATCTGGATACCATTCTCTATCAGTTCTGGACTGTACATTTCTCCAAAGACATAAAGCTCGCCGTATTTGAAACGAAACAACATAGATGTATTTGCTATTAGAATCAGAGTGTCGGTCGCCAGAGGTATGAGCACATCCACTTCCACCCCGGATAAATGATTTTGGTCTGATCTATGCTTCCCCAGGCAAATCGCGACATCGTTGGTCTCGGTGTGCGCATCTCGTTCTACACGCAAACGTTCATCTACGGTCAGTAAAGAAACAAGTGCGATTTTAAACATTTTATGACTGTGTCGTGGACAGCTCTTTTAGTGATGTTCGGGCCGACGTTCGAAAACATCATCTCAGCACTCTGGACTTGCCTGCTGTACGGCATCACTTATGCCCTAATTGCGCTTATCCTGGGCTTCAAGGGCCATCCGGAACTGACGTTGAATGACGCGGTTGTAATCATGTACCTTCTGTCACTGTCCTGGACAACTGCCTACCTTGCAACCCCGTGGTTTTGGCATCTCGGGAGGCGAATGCCTCTTTTTGAGATCGTCTTCTTCAGCCACACTATTCTCCTCTTATCATGCTGCCTAGCAATACTCATTTCCGCGAAATCCTTTGGTTCACTGCCGGAGTGCAACTCGAGTGCAGTAATGGTCCTCTTCAAGGAATTCCACGTATTACGTACGGGTCAGGTAGTCGGGATCATCCTTCTCATCGTGCAGCTGGTGGCATTTCTCTCGATCACGTTGTATGACTATGGAATCTGCGAGCGCCGGAATCGAATTTTTGGGTCCGCATCTCAGATGTTTAGGCGAGCGAGGAGGAGAGAAGGTGGTAATATGGGAATGCGTGATACGGCTCAGCAGAGTCTCACAGACAGGCCTCTCGTAATCCGACAAAGAGGCAGGAACGCTCCGCACGCTGGAGGGCAAGCCAGTAGATCTGAGCGGATCGCGAATATTTCCGCTATAGTCATCGTTTGGTCGATTCTCGTCGTGAATACTGAGCTGACTATTACACGGAACTATTCCATGGGTATGCGACAGTTCGTTTGGGGCCCAGGACAGATCTCGGCGATGGCCCTTCTGGTTGTTCCTGTAACTAGTCTTGCTAAAGTCATTGCCGTGAGATACCGGGTCGACTGGTTATGCTATCTTCTGGTGGCAGAGGAGATACCTCATCCATTGCGTCCTCACGCGAATGGCATGGATGATCGCCAGGAGCAGGGCTTGGTGTCCCATACTACGGAGCAAGAATCATTTGAAGGCGACGAAGCAAATATTCAGTCATCAGCTTTTCACTCGGACGCAATGACTGGCCAACAGGCGGAGCGTGATGGAACAGAGGTGCTTGAGAGAATGGAAGTAACACTTCCTTTATCGTCTTCCGACACGAATGGAATGATACGCGAACCTGCATGTCAACACTCTACGAAAGAGCCTGTCAAAGCAGTTGGATTACATCATCTGACAGCGCCTTCTGGATCGCAGAGACTCCATGAACAGGAGATGCAACAACCGTCGTATTCTTAGGCTGTGTTCGGTACTAGCCGCAGTCTCTTAGTCACGCGGCTCTCCTGCAAAAAAAGATGGTTTTGGCCAAGTCGTAGCTCTTGGCTGTCACTTTCCTGCCATCTTTACCTGCATGACTGCCTGTTACCAGGGCCAAGAGCCGCGTGGACTCCAAGGCCGCGACTAGCACCGAACGCAGCCTTAGGTTACGGCTGAGACATGATCAACGTGGAAATTCCAACCCGTGGCTAGTAGGAAGAAGTTGCTGCACATCATATGCGGAATCCCTCTTTGGCACCAGATTACCGAACTGAAAGCAAGGGGTTGCACTCGTCACGCAGAGGATCTCGGAATAAGTTACAAGAGTCCTCGAGATCAGCTAAAAGCAGAAAAGGGAAATGGCAGACGAATTCTGTGGACAGGAATGGCTCGCCATACTGTCGAGATGTGTGTAACTGCCGCTGCAGCTGCCATCCTAGATGCACCTGCCTCGTCATTACTTGCTGCCCTACCTGCGAGCGGGGGCGAATACGGCAGGCGATAGTGTGGAAGAGGAGCCGAAAGGACCGGCTGGACCGGCTTTCTTATGGAATTATCTACAAATAGTACGTCCAGACCTGCTGGATGGGTCTTGCAACGAATTCGCTGGCTGGAGTTCGGAGGGGGCTGAGTTCAGGACACGTGACATATACCCGCGAACTATATATACATGTATAGATAGAATGGATTAGCCTGGATGGGAGTGTCGGCGACAAAGTTGGAAAGTTTAGGTCACGTGGTAAGCGCCAAACCTCAGGATGGAACCACGGTTGCTTTTGGGTCTCAGTCTCGCCGAACATGTGGACGGCATGATTGACGGCTTTCCTTCCCCTGAGCGCCGAACGGGGATGATGGAAGCACGGAACCATGGAAAATGCTTCTTGAACACCGATCGTGAATGTGAGTGAAGGTGGAAAGAACTAGGTCACGTGACTGACGCCAAGTCTCTCGGAACCGGGAGTTAGATGGGCTCGAATGTTTACATCTAACTGGTCGATCGACGTGATATATGTTGCTCGGCAAGTGACCATATATGTTCTGATCGACGTTGCGAGCTGAACGAGGTTTTCTAATAGACTTCATTCATTTCTACGTTGAGCTTGCTTGATCTACTGCACCCTACTATCGTTCTTTGCATCCTCATTATACCGTCAATCATCCTAAATTTGCTTCACATTTCCGGACCGACAACTCCAAGGTGAGATACATGCATCTTTTCGATAGCTGCACCTGACACGAGACTTAGTACTGCTTAGCATTATCCAGTCCGTACACGAGTCCTTTGCATTTTTCTACGTCTCTACGTCGTATTGACAACTACTCGCGCCTGTTATCTCTCAGATGGATGACGAAGCCAGCTTCTACGGCTACGGCCGTTTCTGCAGCATGTTCTTTGAAGCCATTGGCCATACAATGGCCTGGTTTTTCACGATCTTCGACAGATCTTCTGCTCGGCGTCAAGAAAGCACGGAGATGGTATGAAGGGATGCTTTAAAGGTGATATTTTTTCCTGGATTTGCCGTCCGATTCTGACACAAAAGCTTTCAGGCGATGTGATTCTGTATACGGACATGCTATAGACATGACAATTGCTTAGTATCAAATATTACTGAAGACCTAGCTTGTATCGATTTTCTGTGCTTTTAACCACCTTTCCTTATTGCTGCACGTGACTCCAGAGATTAATCTTGCCTATTCTTATCTCGAATAGAAGTACTACATAGTCCTAAATCCTTCTACCACATTTGATGCGCCTTGATTTATGCAATAGCAATGCACAACTACCAATTCTCGATCGAAATGTTCCGTTTTTGAAAGGTGATCGGCGCGTGCCTCAACCTACTCACACACGCGCTTCTGCTATGCATTAATGTCTGTTGGCTTTTAATATTCTGAAGAATCAATGGGGAATTTTAGGAATTTCGTGGCCTTTTCTTCTTATGATTTGCGTTGAAGAATAAGGCAGAATAAATTTATGATAAGGATAAGCAAAACGTTACTGGCGTACATCTAAGAGTGCCGTTCTTCCTCAAGAGACTCGTCGAGATTATCAATCTATGGGCCTTTGTCGTGTATTCCCCTTTCCGGAGAGTTCTACTTGAAGTCAACAATGTCCTTCTCCTTGCGTAGGTAGGACAGCACACACCGCATCTCCGTCATAGGGCCACCCGACGCCGACACGTTCGCTTTGAATCCGCTGCTTGACGTACGCGAGAGGCCTGTGAGCTGACGGACTCCGGGCGCTGGTGAGGTGGGCCATTATGTGCCGCGAGGTCCTTGCAACATGACTCTTGCTCAAGGAAGGTACGAGGAGGAGCGTAGAACGACAGTGCTTACCGAGCTCTGAGATCCACGATCTCCTTGTAGAAGACTTCTCGCTGCTGGTTCCAATTATTTTCCGATGCAGTCGACTTGGCCTGAGCAGTCGCAGCCTGGATCATCTTCTCATGTAACGAGACCCACACCTTTCTGAGCTCCTTGAGACAGTCCACGACCTTGAGCGACCCGGTATGAGCGACGGTTTTGCGAGAATACTCCTCTTCGGCAGTCTTATATAGTGGGTAAGTCCAGCCCTACCCCTGAAATCTTAGGAAGACCTGCCTTGGCCCGTTCCGTCTGTTCCGGCACCTTGTTCTCAGGAGACGCCCGATCACTGAGAGAGCTCCTCTCGGCATTGGCGATACCAACAAATGTCTTCCAGCATCTTCTTGTCCTGAGTGCATGATCACATACTCTTCGAGCGGCCGTTGAAGCTCACCGCTCTTCTCGGCAAGTCGAGCGATATCATCCTGCAGAGAAGACATTTTTCTCCTCAAGCCCCTTCCGTTCACCTTAGAAATAATGAATATACATATATGATGCAGAGGGCAAATGAGCTTCCCGTACCTCAACTTTAGTGATCTGGGCCTCGACCGATACCCTATACCCGTCATGCGCGGCGGGCAGTGCTTGAAAAGCAGTTTCACTGGCTTGACTAATTTCCTGGAATTGCTGCACATGGCGAGATCACCTCCGGCAGACTTGGGTGCAGCTCTGCGTCATGCCGTGGAAGACAGTGATCAGCGAACACTAATAAATACGGTCAAGCTCACCGAGGCTCGGCAAGTTCAGCCTTGAAGTCCTGCTCCGAGCCGTCTTCGTCAGTTGATTGTGATATGGCACCAGTCGTGATAGTGTTCGAGGACGTACCTCGCTCATAAACGGTAATCTTTCTCGATTCATTTGTGCCTACTTGACAAGCTCATCGGCCCGTTCTCGTAAGTGAGTGCGTTCGACTTATATCGGCCTTCATGAGAGGTTATCGGGCCTTCGACGAATACTCCGCGTGCCATGATGGATAGTAACGTAGAAGACATCTTCAGAACGCTGTGATTGTTTCGTGCACCTCGCGGATAACCTATTCTGATCGTCCTCCATTCGTGCCTTGTACTTCTGTTCAGAATTTTCCATTCTTGCCGAAATCTCGCGGACCTAACCCAATAGAGCCATGTTCGTTTACTGTCAACTAATCTGTAAACCTTCATCTGAAGGCAGCGGCGCGTCCTGTAATCGATCCAGTTCCTTGAGGAGACCTTTGATTTGCGAGTATCGTCAAGCTGCCAGCTCTATAGAACGTTCTCTCGCTTCAGGTTCTCTTCGTCATTCTTCGCGTTTTGAAGCTTTACCAGAGAAACGCCGCTGTTTGTGAGTGCTCGAGAGACCTGAGTCGCAAACTGGACTTGCTGTAGGTCGCTCGATCTCTTGCTTCCCGATAACTGGGACCCAAATTGAAATTAATGCCAGTGATCAATGTAAAAAGGGAGTCAACATACTTCTTCTTCAAATGCAGCAATAACTCCAGCAAGAATACGAATACCATTTCTTGACCAATTCGCATTGCATCCTAACGTATTCAGAGTAAACCTCGGTGAACTTCTCCTGCATGCTGCTGATCGTTGAAATGATTATATTAGAACTGAACAAGCTATCCGGAGACACGTTCAATGAAGTGCTGCACAACTAACATGGTTGAGGGCAGGGAAGAATTTGGACAATGCGTCCGCACCAATATCTTGAAATAAAGATCCGATTGTAAAGGAAGCCGAGGGAGGCGGTGTTGAGCGAGCAGATGCGCATCATCCGCACGAAGGCAGACGTTAGAAGTAAGGAGCAATGGGCGACGGGCGACGAGCGACAAGCGACGTTGGCAACGGTGGAGGCTAATGGGAATCGGAAAAGAAGGAAGGCCGTCGCAGACTCCACCGTACCACGTTCGGTCGCTCTGTTGAGAGTACACGCTCTTCCGCGTCCCTCGCACCTGCGAGAGCGTCGTCTCGGGCCCTTGAAAGCTTCGCCTTCTCAGCTTCAAGCTGTCGAACTTGGGCGACATCGGTACCTTCAACCACTGGAACAACGCCACTTTGTCCAGAAGCTTTTTCTCCGCGAGCAAGCTGTCCCTCTCCCCGCGGAGAGCTGACTCGACAAAATTTTAGGGAATATTGCTAGCAGTCGAAACTCAGCACACTCACCAAAGGAGCCTCATGGTCAGCTGCAACCTTCTTCGCTTTGCTCATCTCATCGGTTAGTAACTTCGCCGAGCTCTCTCTCTCCTGGCTGGGACTGCAACCGCCAGTTGAGTCTTCAACGACCCCATCCCGGCATTTGAATCCGATGATACTACCACTGCGACCAGACTGGCGAGGCGCCTTTTCGTCGGACAGGTCCTTGACTTGCTTTCGCACCTCAGAGACAGTCTCGTTCAACTTGGAGATCTGTTGATTCCGTTGCCCAAGTCGGTTGCGTGATTAGACGGGCATATCTTTCGGAAATCGGCGAGTGTGGCCTGCGTGACTTCAAACTGTAAGATCGACTGGTCAGCGATGCGTCTTTTTCGAGAGTGTGCAAAACATGCCAGTTTGGTATATGCATCCTCTTCGACAACCGATCTGTAAGTCTTCAATCTCGTCCTTGAGAGCCTGGACGCCGTCTGAGTCAGTACGATCGTGCTAATCGTTGTCGATAAGCCGTCAAGTATAGATACTATAATGCGGATCAGTTAACTTGCCTTCGTAAGAGGCTGAGCATTTCGTTCCTTCCATTGACCGTTCGCATCGTCAAGCCGTTTAATCTGAGCGTTTTTTGCATCAAGCTCAGGTCGGTGCGTCTCCTTTTTCTCTTTAAGCGGGTTCAGTTCTGACGGGGGGACAATCGAGCGCCGTCTCAGAGCTTGCGCTTCACTCTCTGCACGAAGTGTGACGACGCTTTCACGGAGAATGTTGAGCTCGTTTATTCTCTCCAGCAATTCGAAATGCTCAGCTGAATTACTGATAGCCTCCGCTACTTCTTCGCGCTCCTCTTGAATGAGTTAGAATGCATAGTAAGGATAAGCAGAACGGTGTGGACATACATTTCATGGTGCCGTCCTTGTTTCCTCGAGAACCTGCCTGAGACGGTGCATTCTCCTGCTTGGATAAAGCAATTTCCTTCTCCTTGTGCAGATAGGCGACCACGGAACGCAGCTCCGCCACACGACCATTCACATCATCTTCATTACCTGACTCTGACACGTTCATGTTTGAATCCGCAGTTTGACGTATATGAGAGGCCTGTGGGCCGACAGAATCCAGGTGCCAGTGAAGCAGGCTATTTTGAGCCGTGAGGTCTTTGCAACTATATTCTTGCTTAGAGGTCTATGAGGAAGTGAGCAGAAAGCTATGCTTACCGAGCTGTGAGATCTGCAATCTCCTTGTTAAGAACTTCTAGCTGCTGGTTCCAACTAGCTTCCGATGCGCCAGGAACTACGCCGCCGACAACGCCCGTTGCGTCCGGTACACCCGCTGCACTCACAGGAACAGATCTCCGACGATCCGAAACTATCCTCCCTCTGAAGAGACCTCGCACGGTAAGGAACTTCCCAATCGCATCAAACTGTCTTCGATCTTTGCCCAATGATCTTGAAAGAGGTCGTGACCCAGTAGATTATTTGTCGCTCGTCTCGCTTTTCGAGCACAATGACATTATAAGGCTTGGCGATGTTGCAGCACTTAAATCAGACGATTGGGAAAACCTTGGACAGGCAACGACAGAACTCTCTGTTGGACTTATCAACCGAATCCGTTACGCTGCCCGAGAGAAGTGGACATTAGTGAGGGCAAAAAGTGGGTTTAGTTCGTCGACGTACATGTGCATGAAAGTACGGGTTCAACTCCGTTATAAAGTCCTTGTCTGTATATAAAAACTAGTTGTTTGCGCCTGCTTCGCATTGCAATACAAATTATTATCGGATGTAGCCACAATGCCTGAAGAGGGAACGACAGTCGGCCAAGCTAATTGACATAATCTCCCCGTATATATGCCGGAACACCACAAACTCGTCTATCTCATCTTCCAAACGGACATTCCGAAGCTGTGAGAATGCGAGCTCAATTGGATTGAAGTCTGGGGAGTAGGCTGGAAGGAATTCGATTCTCATTCCCCTGAGGCCATCAGAGAGTGAAAAGAGGAGCGATATTGGCAGGAAACGTATTTGATAAGCTCGCGAATTTCTCCCCCTTTGTGAATTGCACAATTGTCTATGACCATCGCGGAATTCGGTCCTGGCCATGATTGCATACGGTCCAACAGTCCAGAAATGAAGTCGTAAAACAATGCTGCATTGGAAGAGCCTTCCACAATTGTGCAATGTAAGATGCCGTCCAATGAAATAGCTGGAAGAAAGGAATATCTGATGAGCTGGCTGAGATGAAATCTGCAAGTCCCAAACTAGACAAACCGTTTGCTCCTAAGGAACACTTGTTTGCGAATGGCTTGATGGTCATGTAAAGCCCATGCCTTGTTTCGCAAGTAGGTCCGTCTATCACACGCGCTTTCATCGACAGATACCAGTTGCTCTGCCATGTACCGCGAGCTCATCATGAGTCGCTTACTTATGTCTCTTGGCCTCGTTATGCTCAAATGCTTGCTTAGTGATCTATCACAGATGCAAGGAAGGATCGGAACTCGGGCAACGATCAAAACGAGCTCTCTGAGCCTACCAGTTTCAAAAGGGGAACCAGCCCGTTTTAATGTCATTTCGATTGTGGCTATCGATGCCTTCTTCGCTTGGATGTCCCAGAGCAGATCCTTGAGCTCAGCAAGATAAAGATCACAACGTCGATCTTATGAACTGAGAAGAAACTGACGAAATACTGAGCGGTACGTAAATGCAAAGCGATGAGTACTTGCCCTTGTTTCTATATATTCTAGTCTAGGACTCTCAGCCGACCACGTCTGGGAGACTCGATCACCTCGACGGTGACGATCGATCACATCGCTGATCGTAGATTTCCAGATGCTCGTCAATCCTGCCATGCGCCGAATCGTAAAGCCTCGTTTCGACAGTCCAAGCATCGCACGACAATGGCCTTCCGCGATTCATGGAGGAGAGAACGCGTTAAGGTCGGGGAACAGACCGACACGTGACTGTGTCAGCCCGTCACCCTACGTTCCCACGTCTGATTTCTGCATCTTGCAATTGCATTCTTGCTTCTCGCACCCTTGCGTGGGCCTGTAGTCACTGCATATTGGAGGTCCCTAACACATACCTGTGTAGCCGTACGTACCTAAGATAAAAAAATCTACGCAAAAATCTGTCTCACATCACACAGAAAATTTGTGTAGAACAAGATACATTAGGAACACAGATATACGCATTTCTGTGTAGATCACGCAACACAAAAGTCTGTATAGTTTTGTCTAGCTGACGTGGTGCTTGATTAGATTTTGAGAGTTGATATATAAGAACTAGACTAGATTTGTATAATCGAACTATGTAAATCTACACAGAATCTACACAGATCTCTACGCGTGCGAGTGACGAGTGTCAGACGAACTTAGATGCATTTTGACGTGTCGTCCTCTTTGTCTCTTGCCACCACTAGTACTGTCATGCCACTCTATCCACCCCCAGCACCTACAAATCATCTCCGTCCCTGCTTCATCCACCTCATTCATGACTGTTTCACGGCACCGTCACTGAGGCTGTCATCATTGTTCCTGCTTACTTTAACGACTCGCAACGTCAGGCGACGAAGGACGCCGGTGTCATCTCTGGCCTCAACTTCTTCCGAATCATCAACGAACCCACGGCGCGCTGCTATCGCGTATGGTCTTGACAAGAAGCTCCAAGGTGAGCGCAATGTCCTCATTTTCGACCTTGGTGGAGGTACCTTTGATGTGTCGCTCTTGACCATTGAGGAGGGTATCTTCGAAGTCAAGGCGACTGCCGGCGATAGTCACTTGGGTGGTGAGGACTTTGACAATCACCTCGTAAACCACTTCGTTCAGGAGTTCAAGCGCAAGAACAAGAAGGGTATGCAATTTTAAGTCATTCCTGGTATTGACGCTGATTTTCTTAGATCTTTCATCGAACCCTCGTGCTCTTCGCCAACTCCATACCACTTGCGAGCGTGCGAAGCGTACACTGTCGTCGGCAGCGCAGACAACCATCGAAATTGATTCGCTCTATGAGGGTATCGTCTTTTACACCTCGATCACCCGTGCACGATTCGAGGAGTTATGCCAAGATCTCTTCCGGTCTACGCTTGAGCCTGTCGAGAAGGTTCTCCGGGACTCCAAGATCGATAAGTCCAACGTACACGAGATCGTCCTTGTCGGTGGTTCCACCCGTATCTCCTGTATTGTCAAGCTCTTTTCTGACTTCTTCAACAGCAAGGCGCCATGCAGGTCTAGCAACCCAGATGAGGCTGTCGCAGACGTCTTCATGGTAACTTGATGGGGAAACGTGTCGATTTTTCGGCACGTACTGTCATCACCGGAGACCCCAAACTTGACGAAGTTGGTGCGCGCCGAAGAGCATCACCATGCCTCTCACGTGCCAAGAAAGAGGTTAGTAGGAAGAGCATCTTGATTGATGTGCGATTTAAAATTGTTATTTTGACAGTGAACCCATGCAATATCACATACTTACAAGAGCTTGTGTGGAATGAATCGAGAGAATGCCCTCGAGCGCGATATGTGACTCAAGATACCGGGGAGTGTATAGATCTTCGGTACAATAAGCGTATGGACGTCTTTCTTTAGTATCGACACAGTTATGTCCTCTTCAACTGACAGCCATCGTTGCGCAAGATGTCTATGATGTGTATCAGGGTCCAACTAATGCCCTATTTGAGTGCGTGCCCGACCTATATGTTCATGTCTGAACTCTGACCAATTTTATGCAAGCTTTCATCTCAATCAATGCCGACTTCCATGGTGATGAAATGAACTGGTGGTGAAATGAACATGTAGTATGTCGTATCACTTCCACTTTGTGTTATTGTCTCTGATCTCCGTGTAGCGTTCCCTAGAGCGAGAAGACGGGGGCCGAACTCAGTCAAATAGTGTGGGTCCCCAGGCAGATCATTTTGCTCCAAGCGAACAAGACCGTTGGCTGCTATCCTCAAGGGTGACACCTCGGAGAAGACCAAGACCCCCTCTTGCTTCATGTATCTAACTTGAGCCATGTCTAAAGTCCTTACTGAGTTCACATGTATTTTGATAATTTCTAATCAAAAATGGTCTGAAACGGAAAAAAACAAAATTTCTAAATGCCGAGGCAGCAAAGTAGAGAGTAAATGTTTGCAGGCCTACACATGAAAATGTAGGTCATGTATGCATATCTACATGTATGTGCTGCCTATTTCATCTAGACGGTCTGTGCTAAACCAGTGCTGGTTATACATTCGCAATTTAACACGGATCTCGTGTAGATGACATACAAAGCTAGTGTGGTCACGGGTTATGTGACCTACCCAAATCTACACGGACATGTGATATATTTCTTAATGTGCAGTGAGTGTAACACGTGCTCGATGCGCGGACGACACGTACACGTGGGGTTCCGGTCGGTTGGTAGTTTTCGTTTATGGACGTTGACGTGGATCCAGTCGCGCATCTGGTCGAGAATCTCGGACGTTTCCTTCTGCTGAACGAGGGTGGTTCGTCATATGGCAGAGGACAGGGCGCCATCGGGACTGGAGTGAAGCTTAGACAATGGCCCTACAAATATGACAACAGTTTGTGGATGATTTCCTGTGTTCATTGCGAATTCTCATTTAAAGTATCAGGTCATCACTTTAGTTGGCCTCTTGAGACTGAACCTGCAGTGGTGCAGAACGTCGTTCTTATATCTTTATTCTCCTCCGTTTCCTTTTCGCTAAGTCAAGACGACTCCTCAGCGTTATTGAAACTTCTAAAGCATTTGGTGGAAACGACGATGAAGAGAACAGAGTCCGAGGACGTGGTCAGGGCAATAACGTCCAGCATACCAGATGATCCAGCGACGCTTCGATCCATGTATTGCCTGAATCGCGGCTCGACCTTATGCGCCATTTGTCCAAGATGCTATGCGCTGCGCAGATCTGCAGACATTTCTTATTCGACAGAAGCCGGCGTCTCCGTTTACCCGAAGAAATGTTCCCGACCTACAACTGTTTTCGGCGCAATCTGCAACGAACCGCTCACGGATGACAACAATAAGCCTCTGAAGACGTTCATTTACAACTCTGTCCTGGACTTCATTGGAAATCTAGTCTCGCGACATTCAACCGAAGCATTCATCAACAATGCATGCGACAATTTATTAAAATCGGTCCAAGAAAGCTCGTCGGATTTTCGGGACCCCTTTCAGGCCAAGTTCCTGAAGTCCTTTAGGAGCCATCGGCCTGAGAAGCTATTCATTGATAGAGGTGAAGAATTACGGCTTGCTTTCTCTTTGTGTATCGGCTCTTTTGACGTCGATGCCGTGCGAGCTGAAATGGACGGTGTCTCTTACTGCTTCATTGCATTGGCTTGCCTAAATTTGCCTGAGGCTATTAGGTATAGGACCGAGAATATGTTTCTAGTCGGCATCACTCCAAATCTAAAGTTGCGCTCGGATATCGATCGTTACCTGTCCCCGCTTGTCGATGAGCTTCTCATCCTGTGGAACGAGGGAGTGCGTTTCTCGCGAACAGCGTCTTCACCGGAAGGACGAATAGCGCGTGCAGCGATTGCTTTGGTCGTCTGTGATCTCCCTGACGAGATGCAGGCAACGAGGATATCAGGGCGCGACTTCATCTGCTCATATTGTCCCACAGCTTCTCAAGAGCAAGCGAGAGCACGGCGTGAAGCACAGACCAGAGCAGGGCCTTTCATAGATGCGAGAGACTGTGGTCCACAGTGGTCGGAGCTGTCGAGGCTTCCGTATTGGCACCAAACAAAGCAGCATGTGATCAACGTAATGCAGTGTTTGTTGCTTGGGGTGGTGCAGAATCATCTCGCGAAAATCTTTCCTTTGACAGATCATCCCTTGGAGTCGAGCGCCGCAAACACTCGGTTGGCAAAATTCGGACAGTACCTTCAACATGTAGTAAAGAATACGACGATACCAACTTGGGTATGTTCTGTTCCGCGCAACTGTGACTCTCCCTTCGCAGGGAAGATGGACGCGGATGAGTGGAGAACCCTCACTACGATCTTCCTGCCACTGGCTTTTACGTTGTACTACTTCGGCGATGAGTTGCAAGACGATGCATACCGCGTGCGCTTCAAAATTATTATGGATCACACAATGCAGCTGTCACAAGCGGTCACGGTTTTATTCAGGGAGACGACTAGTGAAAATGAAATCTACGCATACGAGCGTCACCTTGATTCTTACATACGCGATGTGTGCTTGGTACATCCGGGCGCTGAGTTAGAACCGAATATGCATTTATCAACGCACATAACCGACTTTCTGCAAGGGTTTGGATCCGTTCGTTCGTGGTCGATGATTCCGTTCAAGAATCTAATCTACTCACTCAAGAACCTTTCGAGAAACAATCAGTTAGGCCAGTTCATATTGTTTGTCTTCTATATTGGTGTCCTAATTGTTTCGTAGACCAGAGCGGAAGTACGATTCTCACTTCATTCCTCGCCATGTCTCGGCTCAAAATGTGGCTTTCACGAGACGATTGTCCCCCGTACTTACAGTCATGCGTAGAAGTTATTCACGGGGCATACGTCAAGGAATCCGCGTCAACTTCGCAACAGCCGGACTCGGATTATCGCACGAAGTTTGACGATTTTTCACTGCCGGATATCGAAGATCCTACGATTAAACTATTCATTCAAGACAACAAAGACATACTCCAAGACAGTTACAAAAGCAATGGCACTGAATATGCGATTTGTTGTTGGAATACCGGGAACAGCCAGGTAATTTTTCGTCCAGATGGGATAGATACGGTGATGCCGGGCTTCATTCGGTACATCGTTGGCGGAGACGAACCGAAGTTTGTCGTAGGCCGTCTTCATCCTGTCCCGTTCAACGCAGACCATTTTAGTCATTATGAAAATACCACTTTAAAGATCTTTCATACTATCGTTTCCCAGCATGATATCGTTGATGTCGGTGCTGTCGTAGGGCATTTTGCCGCTTTACCGTTACAGGGCCAGATCTGTGTCGTACTTCCTCTGTGCAAGGTATGGTAGTTATTACAATCAGAAGCAATGCTTGTTTTCGTGGCAATTGTGACTGATGTACGGGCATTTACCGGCCCTTTGAATACCCAATACAAATGTACTTGTCTGCCTCACAATACCAGAAAAAATCCATGAATAATCAGATAGTCTACTATGAAGGTTATAGCCTGAAATTTTTTCCAGTTGGAAAATGTGTCGGTAAAACTAATATCGGTCAGTGTTAGAAAAAGTGGCATTAGACTTTGACGTCACAGTATTAATCTCGTGGAGAATACGCAGGGCGAAATTCCAGCTTCATGCCCTTGTATGGAGTCAAATCAATAAGAGCCCCGCGCCGCAGCACGACAGGTCAAAATAGACGGACCTTGACTCAACGGAGTTCGCGGACTTCCGGTGACTTGTGGATTGTGCAGTTGTCCATTACTACGACAGAGTTTAGAGCCGACCAAGATTGTATGTGGTCCAAGAGATTCCTGATGAATGCGGTAAAGGGGGCGGCATTGAAGGATCCTTCCAGTATTGTACAGTCAAGCGTGCCAGTCGCAGTGATCGCAGGCAAGATCGAACACCTAGCAGAAGCAAGCAGTCAGATTCGCAGTCATAAAGGTAATCATCGCACCTTTTCCCCCACGCAAAGATCGCTTTCCGACGCACCTGACGACCTTGCAAAGCCTATGCTTTTTCCCTCAAGAAGGTATGCCGGTCGCACGCATTCTCGTCGATTAAGACAAGCTGTACCGCCTCATCCTCAATCTGTACCTTATCCGAGCGGACCCACTATGTTCAAGCACCACTTGGAGATCTTGAGCAGAGTAAGTTCTCTAACGCGAAGCCATAAACATCATCGTACCGTCTTCAAGGTGAACCCAGACCGTTACAAAGATCCCTACACTGTGGTGTAGAAACAGTCTTGCCGGTTACCCTTTCCAACTCCCTCGTCTCGTCTAGGAACTAATCTTCGCGATGCTCTATCATGCTCAGGAGACACTACAGTTCATTCAGCCATAGCAAGTCACTACGACCCAAAAGAACACTCGCCTATGTATCCGAATAATCATGCTTCCTTGGTCTCCCAGTCCTCGCGCCTTCCTGTTCGTGCACTTGTATCGAGCAACCGTCCGGTGGATCGTTGCTCGATGCACAACTATTATCCTGGCCATGTCATGTACAGTGAAGAGCCGCGATTGGTACAGTCTGAATATGATGCATCTGGAGTTGTTGGTGAGAGCCTTGCCTGAAACCATTGCGGAACAACATGAGAGGAGGAGAAATGAATGTGTCTGAAAGTGTTCGTAATCTTTATCGTATATATGTGCCACGCCAAGGTGCTTACGTGCACACGTGCTCACAGGTGTTGGTAGTACGCACAGAAATTTGAGCGTAGCAGTCGAGGCACAGAGCAGATGGACAAGAAACTTACAGCAAAGATGGCTTTAGGTGGTCCGATTTCATGAAAAAAGAATCATAATTTTTGCGGTCTGGCTGTCCGTGCTGCAAGCTCTACTGTAAGAAGAGAAAGGTGGAAATGGATCGAAGTGGAGCACAAACCTCGCCGCCACACCACGAATACCGTACAGATTTGCTTCAAACTTGCAGGAGTTGTCGGTATAGTCATATACTTAATTTGAGGATACAGGAAAAAAATTACAAGCTGATGTAGATGAACCATAATTTTTGAATCTCAGTGGAAGTGAGAGAACAAACTGGCTGCAATTGTTTGACCTCCTTCCACTTACACATGTTTAGTTAGCTCCACGTTTTACATATTTCTGCTCTTGAGGACCGTGCCTATTTTTTGAGCACTTAATGAGCGGGTATTGTGCAGATTTACAGCGAAAATGGGTGTTTATTCAAATTTTCGACGTTGCACAGACGCGGTTCACCACGGTTTACATCATGTGCACAGCATAGGTTGATTGCAGTGCAGTAAGGGGGTATAGCAGACCTAGAGCTTTCAAACTTCTACACCAAAAACCTGAGATTTGGGGTAATCACGTGTGTTTTTTGACGCGTGGTGTGCCCTGAATGAACAAAAAAGAACAAAATAAATGGTCGATTTCTCTGTCAATATAGCACAAAAAAATCTGATATTGCCATGTAAAAAAACTACATGAAATTGCACGTCTGTACATGTAAAAATATCTGAGTTTTGTTGCATCTGTGCAGCAGAACAAAACAGATAACATCGAAAGACTGAGTTCTTGCCCTTGTCCTTCACTGAATGCAAAAATCATAACTCACCCAATATCACCTGTAAAAATCTAATTCAACTGTGATAAATCAGGCCAGCCTAGTGACCATCTGTTTTCAACTTATTGTGGCTCCTCGACATGCATTCATAATAAAACTAGACAGTCTGTTGTCTCTCCTGCTTGCAATTCTCTCTCCTAGACCATTGCAATTGCTATAACTCACGCATTCAGACACCAAAAAATCTGATTCTCTCTGCTAAAAAGGTATGCTGATGGGTGCTTTCAAACAGAATTATCATTGAGCTGGATAGGCCTGAGTGCGACTGCATTATATGTTTAATTCTATCATACAGGCCTGAAACTACTTCTACCCCACAACCATCTTCCTCCAAAACATCACTTGCCAATGTATCTAGGCCATTCAGTTCTCAAATCAGGTCAGAGAATCAGTTCCATCACGTATTCCCTCCTCAGGAAAGTCGAAAGTAGTTACCAAGATAAAGACGTAACTCACAGGCCCAAGTAGCAGAAGGATAGTCTTTGAATAATATACAATGGCCCTCATGCAACTCCTATCACTCATTCAGACCTCTGAGGCCCCTCACCTCTCCCCTTGTCTGTGTGAACAAAATCCTGAAAGTTGAAAGTAGCCAATGCTACACAATATAAGAATATAGGTTCGTCGTTCTTTATAAGCATGAACAGCACTCTAGATAGTGAATGCCTTGATCTGGCCACCAACATCCTACTTACCAGCTCAGAGCATCTCTGTTGACACAGACAATGACAGTAAATGGCCAGTCACTGTTGCTACTTTGAAACTAGAGTACAAGGGCCCCAGGGAGGGCATGCACAAATTTATATTGCCAGGCCTGAGCATATGTCAATGTAGATTTTGAATCGGATGTCAGATGTTACAGTAGATTAAAAGAACTTTGAGAATGCAACTGCTGACAAGTACGTGATAAGGGGTGCCATCGATATGAGTGAGCAAAGTGAGAGAAGAAGAGGAGACTGACGTGTATGATGTTACTTATTTTACGTGTTGTACTCACAACTTGATCTTTAACTATCACCATCCTAGACGCAGGTGGCTTATCGATGCCATCCGAACTATCATTCTGAAGTCCACGGTTCAGCTTTCGAATGAGCGTACCTTTATATCTTATCAACAGTGCAGCAGAAGACTTTTCGATGACCTACAAGAATGCATTGTCACCATGAACAAGAAGTTTAGCGTGTCTGAGATTGCAGCTTTGACTGAGCTTTCGAGAGTGATGGTTTTCCAGGTAATACAGGAATTCAAGTGCAATAGGACTGTTGCTACACAAAGTCTTAGTTTTCATAGAGGACTAAGGGCCCTCAATTATGACCATACCCAGGTGTGCCATATGCCTAATCTAATACTAGTTGTCTATTGGCTGACACTGTCTAGTTCCTCTGTGGGTCATTGGGCAATCGTAACAACTGCTATATTGACGAGCTAAAGGAGCTTCTACAGGAAATGTAGGGAAAGGAAGTTTTAGACTCAACTATATGCAGGACTTTGCTGTGCACCGGCTTCAGATTAAAGAAGGTAATCATCTCTTTGCTTCCCTATGCATTCTGTGCAATTAATCAAATCCTGGTCATCTAGATATCAAAGAGGGCTGTTGAGTGAAGTGAGACCCTTTGTATGCAGTATGTTTCATATATAGATTTGTAGTATACAGCAGAACAGTCAGTGTTTGTTGATGAGAGTGCTTGCGATCGATGGACTTTTCTCTGTGATACTGCTTGGGCTCTTGAGGGTCTCTGTGCTTGTCAAAAACAGTTCTTCAACAGTGGTAAATAGTGAATATAACTTTTGCAACTCAGTATAATTTTCTGATACATTCTGCTCAGCTTCTCTGTCCTGCCAGCTATCAGTCTCGATGGTATGATCAATTGCTCTGTTGTGGAGGGTGCCTTCAACACATGGTTGTTCATGAAATTCATTGCCAGTCCATTGGACAAAATGAATCCCTTCTCTGCTCCTTGGTCCATTATCGTGATGGATAACTGCCTGATATATAAAGCCCTTCAGATTCAAGATGTAAGGACTCGAACATTTTCCTTTTCTTTTCTGACGTCACCATTTATTTTAATATTCTTTTCCTTTTCTTTTATTTTTCTTATGCGCTTATTCATCCTTTTGCCGGAACATTCCACAATGTTCTATCACGCTTACTAATTATCCCATTCCTTGTCATGTGACTTCCCATTAGGGTAGACCTTTCCCACGCCCAAAGTCTATATAAGTAGATAGTTTGACTCTTTCGTTCCTTGTCTTTCTATTCTACTTACCTTCACTGCGACCTAGGTATCTACTCTTGTATTATTAGTTTGCTGAATTCTACTTACCTTCACTGCGACCTAGCGTTCGACGGTCTGGACTTAAGCCTCGTCTTAGCTGTCTTGACCTGAGCGACGTGTTTGGGATTATCTCATTCACGCTTGTTTGTTGTTGTGTTGGCCTGCCTCGACTCAGTCCTTGAGCCGTCCGCCTAACATAATAGAAAGACCTACCTCTGGCTCACGCCCGATTCCGTTGTTGTCGAGCGCTCGCCTGTGACGTGTCCCCTGAAGTATATCTTCGAAGGACGACATCAAACGAAACCCGGTTCCTACTGTGCAGACAACAAACCCCTATCTTGCCCGTCGAAGTCCGATTGACTCCGACGTGACCCGATAGTACCCGAAGTATCAACCAATCACATCACCGTGGCGCTCCGAATCACCCTTCTCTGGAACTCCCATCAAACCTTCTCGTGGGTAACACATAGAGTCCAGTCGTCGACAAGTATCTCCTTCATTATCTACCTCGGAGCCTTTCGTTTAGTCATCAATTTCAAAGACGAGCCGGTTATCCGAAGTCGGTCCCGCCCGAACAGCATCCCGATCCCCGTTCCACCCCCAGCCTATCAAGGTGGAGCTAACTGACGAGCAATGAGCGGCCCTCCCTGCGAACTCTAGGTGGAGCGCCTCGCGGGGACATTATATCGTCAAAGCAGGAAATCAAGTCTTCGGTGCCTGGTGGGACGAGACTGCCAAGAGGTGGTACTCCCAGAGGGAAGGAAGGTCCATCCACTGGAGAGTGAAACAAGAAGACGACGTAGACGAGCCCTCACCTCCTACTCCAACGCAACCAACGGCCCCCTTACCAGAACCATCGGGTTCGACCACTCAAGCGTTGGCCCCCACTGTCGAGCCTTCTCCGGCATTTGGAAAGTTCCGAGAACCAGCGCCGCTTATACCGAGTGAAGAAGACGAAGAAGAAGAAGAAGAACACGAGATGTCATTATCGAAGGAAGCGATGACTGATCTCGCGACGGCAGTCGCACTAGCGCTCCAAGCTGCAGGCGAAGGTGCGAACCAAGGATCAAAGATGTCGAAGAAGGTCCACGTCGCCAAACCAAGAGACTTTGATGGTGAACACGATTATGTGGACTTCAAGCGAGAGCTGCGCCTCTACATCTACGCATCTGAGTCAGAGTTCAGGACGAACAAGAGTAAGATTATGTTCGCCCTGTCGTACATGAAGAGTGGTGCTGCGGCTCGCTGGGCAGAGAGTTACACCAGTGGAGCAGTCGATGCAGACGGCAACCTGACGTTCACGGACGCCTGGGACGCCTTCTTAAAGAAGCTGGACACTTCGTTCGATGACCCTGCCAGATCCCAAAAGGCCTTCGAACGACTAGATGCAATGTACCAAGGAGACCTCAACGCCGACGAGTTTTTCAACAAGTTTGACATTTGTCGAGTGGATGCTGGCCTAGCAACAGAGGCACACGACGAATGGTTGATGAGTCGCCTGAAGAGGGCGCTAAACCCGAAGGTTGTGGAAGGGGTCATGAGATTGCCCAATGAACCGACGTCGTATGAAGAGTTCAAGAAAGCCGCCGTCAAGGTCGACAGGGTCGAGCGCCAAATCAGGGACCTGATGGCTGAACGTCGGAGAAAGACAATTAGTTCGACAGCGATGAAACCAGCTCCGACACCACCAATGAGACGTTTTATGCCGCCTCAACAAGCAGCCCGTCCTTTCGTACCCCCCGCTCAAGATCGTCGTGATGCTACAGGAGTAACGTATGGAGGCTTAGGACAACCCATGGAGGTGATGATGAACCAGGCGCGTCGTACACGTGCTTGTTACAAGTGTGGTCAGGTGGGCCATTACATCAGAGACTGCCCACGAGGTCGTGAAGCAATACGTGCCATCATCGCAGCCTTCGTCCCAGCAGACAGAAAGGCGCTCTTCGAGGAACTCGGCCAAGCAAAGGAATCCTCCTTCGAAGAGGATGACGACGTCGATGTACGAGCGGTACCTGCTGAGCTGGAAGAACTCATAGAAGGCGAGGGTTTTCCAGAAGACCAGGCGTAGACGTCGGAACGACTGGTCGGTCTCCTAAAGGACTCTTTTCGTTGGACTCGTTAAAATATAATCGTCCTGTTGTACAATATCAAGATGCGAATACCAGTGACGGTTTTATCCTTCGAAAGATCCTTACCGACGTACTGCCAGATGAATCTGAAGATGACAACGATGACTTCGAAGTCTATGAAGATTTATTTGTCAGAAGAACAGATGCGCAAGCAGGCGAATTGAGTGAGGAAGAGCGGAATCAAACCGCTATAAAAAATGAGGTTGTGGCGGAAGCACCTTACCGCGAGAACGTTGTTGCTCAGGCGAACGTCACTGAAGCAGTGTGGGATGTAGTAGGCAGACGCGCGGCTGAGGTATGGCGCGAGGGCATTGTGGACGCAGATCAGTTCGTGCGACGGGTGGGAGGAAAGGAGTTAGACGCCTTTGTTAGCATCGTACACCCAAAAGTAGCAGGTGATGACGAAGTAGACTTGTCGAACCCCCTACTCGAAGAGGAAAACTTCATTGATGCTCATGCACTGATCGACTCAGGGTGCACGGGCTCATGCATCGACAAAGGTTTTGTCAAACGGTATGGTTTCCCCACCCAAAGGTACATTCGGCCTAGACCAGTCTTCAATGCTGACGGAACAAGCAACGAGGCTGGATTGATCAAGGAATACGTAGTCGTACGAATGTTCTTTGGGAAACACGAGGAAGAGATTCGACTGGCAGTGACATCCTTAGTGTCAAGCAACATCTTCCTCGGACATGACTGGTTGACGAAGCATAATCCTGAGATTGATTGGAGGTCAGGAACAGTTAAGTTCACCCGTTGCCCTGATGAATGTGAGTCGCCACTGTCGAGCAAGGAGATAGATGAAGAGTTTGTGAGGAATGTGCGGATGAAGGAAGCGGCAAAATGGCCACCTTACCTGGAGGAATACGCCGACGTCTTTAGTGAGGAATCGTTCGAATGCTTACCAAACCACCGAACGTGGGACCACGCTATTGACCTGAAACCGGATTTCAAACCCAGCGACTGCAAGGTTTACCCGTTATCGCCAAAAGAACAAGAAGCGATGAGGGAGTTCATTGAGGAAAACCTAGCGTCAGGACGTATCCGACAGTCGAAGTCTCCAATGGCGTCACCATTCTTTTTTATCAAGAAAGAGGATGGGAGCTTACGAGCAATCCAAGACTATCGAAAGCTCAATGAAGGAACAGTCAAGAACAAATACCCGTTGCCACTGATAAATGAGCTCATCGACAAGGTTAAGGATGCAAGGTACATCACGAAGCTCGACGTTCGTTGGGGATACTACAACATCCGGATTCGCGAGGGAGACGAGTGGAAGGCAGCGTTCCGGACAAATCTAGGCTTATTCGAACCCACAGTCATGTTCTTCGGCTTGTGTAATGCGCCAGCGACGTTCCAAGGCTTTATGAATGACATCTTTCGGGAGCTAATTCATGAGGGTATTGTCATCATTTACCTCGATGACATTCTTATCTTCTCGAATGATCTAGAAGAACACCGCAGACGCACCAAACGAGTCTTTGAGATCCTTCGCCAAAACGGACTTTTCCTAAAGCCGCAGAAGTGCGAGTTCGAAGTTGATACAGTCAAGTACCTCGGGCACATTATTGGCAATGGCGAAGTTCGAATGGATCCCAAGAAGACGGCGGCAGTACAGGACTGGCCAGTTCCAAGGAACGTCCACGAACTGCAACAATTCCTGGGATTAGGAAATTGGTTGCGACGTTTTGTTAAGGACTACAGTTCGGTCGTCAAACCCTTGACTACCCTAACGGGTAAGGTGGAATGGAGATGGGGCGAAGATGAGCAGGCAGCGTTTGAGGAATTGAAGCGTCGTTTGAGTAGTCCTCCCGTGTTAGCGATACCCAACAACGAGGACCCTTTCCGTGTAGAAGCGGATGCGTCGGACTTTGCGACTGGTGGAGTCCTTCTCCAGAAACAAGACGGTAAATGGAAGGCGATCGCTTATCGGTCGTCAACATTCCTAGAGGCAGAGCGAAACTATGAGATTTACGACAAGGAAATGCTCGCCATCGTTCAAGCCCTAAAGGAATGGCGACAATATCTCCAGGGAGCTAGCCAACCTTTTGAGGTATGGACAGACCATGCAAATCTAACGTACTTCCAATCGCCGCAGAAGTTAAATCGTCGACAAGCTCGTTGGCGACTCGATTTAGCTGAGTTCGATTTCACGCTAGTCCATAAACCCGGAAAGACGTTGGGAAAAGCTGATCTGTTGTCACGCCGGGCGGATTATGACAAGGGCGAGCGCGATAATGAGAACGTGACTTTCATCAAGAAGGAATGGCTGGTTAGAGGAATGGTTCAGACGTCAAGAGAAGTACTCGTTGAAAAGGTCGTGGAAGCGCAGAGACAAGAGGACGAGGGAGTGAGGCCGAAGGACGTCGAGAAGAGAGGGGACATGTGGAGAAAGGGCCGCCGACTATATGTACCAGCGAGCATCAGAGAGGACGTCATGAAGGAACACCATGACTCGACCCTGGCAGGACATCCAGGAGCAACAAAGACGATCCAGCTGATAGCACGCAGGTACTGGTGGCCGAGGATGAGTGCAGATGTGCGGGTGTACGTGCGGGGGTGTGATCGTTGTCAGCGGACGAAGGCTCTAAGGACAACGAGAGCAAAGGTTTTGCACCCTAATGAGGTGCCGGAGGCGCCATGGCAGATTGTCACGGTCGACCTAATCGGAGAGTTGCCAGAATCGAATGGGTTCAATGCAATTTGCGTAGTGGTCGATCGCTTTAGCAAACAAATCCATGCAATTCCAACAACAACAAAGTTATCGGCGGAAGGCATGGCTAGGATCTACAGAGACCACGTCTTCCGATTACACGGACTACCACGGAAGATCATTCATGACCGAGGGGTGCAATTCGACGCAAAGATGATGAAGGAGTTGTACAAGCTCCTCCACATTGAAGGCAACCCATCGACAGCGTATCACCCACAAACTGACGGACAGACAGAGCGGGTTAATCAGGAACTAGAACAGTACCTGCGGCTATACGTCAACCATCGGCAGTCGGACTGGGCGGACTGGCTGGCTCTCGCAGAATTCGCATACAACAATCGTGAACATTCAGCGACGAAGCTATCTCCCTTCTTCGTCAATACGGGAATGCACCCCTTAGACTTCACGGGGGTTGGAACGGCATCATCGAACCTGTCAGCAGAAGAATTTGCCAAACATGTCAAGGAGGTGCACGAACTCGCTCAAGGTAACCTAACCCAAGCAAATGAAGACATGAAGCGTTTCTACGACCGCCATGCTGGGAAGTCCATTACCTATGAGGCAGGGCAGAAAGTCTTCTTAGATGGACGAAATATCAAGACGATCCGACCGACGAAGAAGATGGATGATAAATGGTTTGGTCCCTTCGAGGTAGTGGAAAAGGTTGGCGCAAGCGCATACAGACTCAAACTACCGAAGACCTGGAAGAAGGTCCATCCAGTTTTCAATGAGATCTTGCTCAAACCAGCCGTCCAACCATCCTTTGAATCGCAGAAGAAACCACCTCCACCACCGCCAGTGATCATTGATGAGCAGGAAGAGTACGAGGTTGAAGAAATACTCGACTCGCGTCTGCATCGAGGCAAGCTCCAATTCTTGGTCAAGTGGGTTGGATATGAGGAAGCGACTTGGCAGCCAGAATCCGACGTCAAGGATAATGCGCAGGAGTCAATTCAAGAATTCTACCGCAAACATCCTGGAGCTCCAAGGAAGTTAACGATACCTCGACAAAGCCTGCGAGCGCTGTACAAGTTCACGTCCTCAGAAGGCTTATGTGGTTGGTCGGGACGCCCAACCTTGAAGGGGGGGTGATGTAAGGACTCGAACATTTTCCTTTTCTTTTCTGACGTCACCATTTATTTTAATATTCTTTTTCTTTTCTTTTATTTTTCTTATGCGCTTATTCATCCTTTTGCCGGAACATTCCACAATGTTCTATCACGCTTACTAATTATCCCATTCCTTGTCATGTGACTTCCCATTAGGGTAGACCTTTCCCACGCCCAAAGTCTATATAAGTAGATAGTTTGACTCTTTCGTTCCTTGTCTTTCTATTCTACTTACCTTCACTGCGACCTAGGTATCTACTCTTGTATTATTAGTTTGCTGAATTCTACTTACCTTCACTGCGACCTAGCGTTCGACGGTCTGGACTTAAGCCTCGTCTTAGCTGTCTTGACCTGAGCGACGTGTTTGGGATTATCTCATTCATGCTTGTTTGTTGTTATGTTGGCCTGCCTCGACTCAGTCCTTGAGCCGTCCGCCTAACATTGAGATCCTTCACCAAAACGGACTTTTCCTAAAGCCGCAGAAGTGCGAGTTCGAAGTCGACACAGTCAAGTACCTCGGGCACATCATTGGTAATGGCGAAGTTCAAATGGATCCCAAGAAGACGGCAGCAGTACAGGACTGGCCAATTCCAAGGAACGTCCATGAACTGCAACAATTTCTGGGATTAGGAAATTGGCTGCGATGTTTCGTTAAGGACTACAGTTCGGTCGTCAAACCCTTGACTACGCTGATGGGTAGGGTGGAATGGAAGTGGGGAGAGGAGGAACAATGGGCGTTCAAAGAGTTGAAGGGTCGGTTGAGTAGTCCCCCGGTTCTAGCCATCCCGAACGAGGAGGGTCCTTTCTAGGTCGAAGCAGATGCGTCGGACTTTGCGTCTGGAGGAGTACTCCTTCAAAAACAAGACGACAAGTGGAAGGTGATAGCCTATCGATCGTCGACCTTCTTGGAGGCCGAACGAAATTACGAGATCTATGACAAAGAAATGCTTGCAATCATTCAAGCTCTTAAGGAATGGTGATAATACCTCCAAGGAGCTAAGAGACCCTTCGAAGTATGGACCGATCACGCAAACTTGACGTATTTCCGATCGCCTCAAAAGTTGAATCGTCGACAAGCTCGTTGGCGACTCGATTTAGCCGAATTCGACTTCACGTTAGTACACAAGCCAGGGAAGACGTTGGGCAAGGCTGACATATTGTCGCGGCGGGCGGACAACAACAAGGGCGAATGGGATAATGAGGACGTCATGTTCATCAGAGATGAATGGCTGGTCAGAGGAGCAGTGGAGACATCAAGAGATGTATTGATTGAGAAGATTCGAAAAGTACAAACAGAGTTGAATGAGGAAGAGAGACCGACGAACTTAGTGTTCGCAGATGGGTTGTGGAAAAAGGAGGTGACGGTTAAGCTCTTGATGACGAAAACAAAGAAGTTTCAAAACATTTTCGTACCAACGAGCGTGAGGGAGGAAGTGATGAGAGAGTGTCACGACTCGACGTTGGCAGGCCACCCAGGAGCGAACAAGACCGTTGCACTAGCGAACAGAAGTTTCTGGTGGCCTAACATGTATGTCGATGTCAGGAATTACGTGCGAGGATGCGATTGTTGTCAGCGAACGAAGGCCCTCAGAACAACAAGGGCAAAGGTTTTGCACCCTAACGAGGTACCGGAGGCGCCATGGCAAGTTGTCACGGTCGACCTGATCGGAGAGTTACCAGAGTCAAATGGATTTAACGCGATTTGTGTGGTAGTCGATCGCTTCAGCAAACAAATACATGCGATACCAACGACGACAAAATTGACGGCAGAGGGTATGGCCAGAATTTACAGGGACCATGTCTTCCAGTTGCATGGCTTACCTCGAAAGATCATCCATGACCGAGGAGTACAGTTCGATGCGAAGATGATGAGGGAGTTGTACAAACTCCTTCACATTGAAGGCAATCTATCAATGGCATACCACCCTCAAACAGACGGGCAGATGGAACGAGTTAATCAAGAACTTGAACAGTACCTTCAACTATACGTCAATCATCAATAATCAGACTGGGTGGAATGGTTAGCTCTTGCAGAGTTTGCGCACAACAATCGCGAACATTCGGCGACCAAACTATCACCCTTCTTCGTCAACACGGGACAACACCCTTCAGGCTTTACGGGCGTTGGAATGACTTCATCCAATCTATCGGCAGAAGAGTTTGCTAAACATGTCAAGAGAATACATGAACTCACTCAGGCCAACCTGACCCAGGCCAATGAAGACATGAAGCGCTTTTATGATCGTCATGCTGGAAAGTCGGTAGTATATGAGAAGGGACAAAAGGTCTTCTTGGATGGTCGAAACATTAAGATGATCCGACCGACGAAGAAGATGGACGACAAATGGTTTGGCCCATTCGAGGTTATGGAAAAGGTGGGCGCGAGCGCGTATAAGCTAAAAATCCCAAAGACATGGAAACACATTTATCCCGTCTTTAACGAGATCCTGCTCAAACCGGCCGTTCAACCGTCTTTCGAATCACAAAAGAAGCCACCTCCACCCCCGCCAGTGATCATTGACGAACAGGAAGAGTACGAGGTTGAAGAAATACTCGACTCACATCTACATCGAGGAAGGCTCCAATTCTTGGTCAAGTGGGTTGGATATGAGGAAGCGACATGGCAGCCGGAATCCGACGTCAAAGATAATGCACAGGAATCAATTCAAGAATTCTATCGCAAACATCCTGGAGCTCCACGAAAATTAACAATACCTCGACAAAGCATGTGAGCACTGTATAGGTTCACGTCGTCAGAAGGATTATGTGGTTGGTCGGGACGCCCAACCTTGAGAGGGGGTGATGTAAGGACTCGAACATTTTCCTTTTCTTTTCTTATGTCATCATTCATTTAATTTACCATTCCTTTATATTACTCATCTATCCTTACTAATTCCGTTCACTCCGTCATGGCTTACTCATCTTCAGTCATCGACCATGACTAAATCTGATCTTTCCAATTAAGACGCTCATTAATCACTCCACTCCTTCATCATGTGATTCCTCATTAGAGTAGACCTTTCTCGCGCTTGAAGTATATATAAGTAGATAGTTTGACTCTTTCGTTCCTTGTCTTTCTATTCTACTTACCTTCACTGCGACATAGGTATCTACTCTTGTATTATTAGTTTACTGAATTCTACTTACCTTCACTGCGACATAGCGTGCGTATAGCCCGGCAACTCGTGTTAGCCAGTTGTTTGTTGTTGTGTTGGCCACCTCGAGATCGACGCCCATTAGTCTCGCCGCCTAACACTCATTGGTCATGTGAAATATGTCAAGTTGCAACAGTTCTTTGTCATAATCTTCCTCATAGATATAGGTCAGATCATAATCAGCAGTTCTTCAGCTCCTCCCTGGAAGCTCAGCCTCTACATCATTCTGCTATAACTTGTTAGCCATGTACCAGTAGATGAGCCTATCAACACTACCTCAGGTTCAACATTGTTCTTATCCTCAATAATCTATTTGCTCTTCTTTGGTCTCTCTCGTTTCCGTGCTATATTTGTCTTATTGACTGCTGCGTCTTGAAGGTGCATCGAAGGCCTCCTTGTTCGTAGTTCCCCTAGGAGTTGAGGAGACTACCACTTTTTTGGGAGTAGTTCTCCTCATCATAGGAGATGAAAAAAGTTATGATGTGGCAAGAGAAAAGGAGCATTTTACATACATATTACTGGCCTTACTTATTATACCTATCCTGGCCATACAAATCTAATGTTCAAATTATATAAACACTGGCACATCATATCCACAGTGGCAGAAGAATGAATAGCTATCCACAGAGCTGATACAATATACCTGAACATAGAGTTGCTCAATAATCGAGGCATTATCCTGATTCCAAGGCCTCTGCCTTTTGAGCCTAGATTTCAACATAAAAAATGCAGGCTCGATTGGATTATAGTCAGGAGAATAAGGAGGAAGAAACTCCAGTCTGACACCTCTATGTGATGGTCAGTACATGCTGCTCTCAGTATCTCTTATATAAGACTGACCATGATTCAATAAGTTCTTGAATCTGAGGGGCTTTATGTATCAGGCAGTTATCCATCACGATAATGGACCAAGGAGCAGAGAAGGGATTCATTTTGTCCAATGGACTGGCAATGAATTCCATGAACAACCATGTATTGAAGGCACCCTCCACGACAGAGCAATTGATCATACCATCGAGACTGATAGCTGACAGGACAGAGAAGCTGAGCAGAATGTATCAGAAAATTACACTGAGTTGCAAAAGTTATATTCACTATTTACCCCTGTTGAAGAACTGTTTTTGACAAGCACAGAGACCCTCAAGAGCCCAAGCAGTATCACAGAGAAAAGTCCGTCAATCACAAGCACTCTCATCAACAAACACTGACTGTTCTGCTGCATACTACGAATCTATATATGAAACATACTGCATACGAAGGGTCTCACTTTACTCAACAGCCCTCTTTGATATTTAGATGACCAGGATTTGATTAATTGCACAGAATGCATAGGGAAGCAAAGAGATGATTACCTTCTTTAATCTGAAGCCGGTGCACAGCAAAGTCCTGCATATAGTTGAGTCCAAAACTTTCTTTCCCTATATTTCCTGCAGAAGCTTCTTCAGCTCGTCAATATAGCAGTTATTACGATTGCCCAATGACCCACAGAGGAACTAGACAGTGTCAGCCAATAGACAACTAGTATTGGATTAGGTATATGGCAAACCTAGGTATGGTCATAATTGAGGGCCCTTAGTCCTCTATGAAAACTAAGACTTTGTGTAGCAACAGTCCCGTTGCACTTGAATTCCTGTATTACCCAGAAAACTATTGCTCTCGAAAGCTCAGTCAAAGCTGCAATCTCAGACACGCTAAACTTCTTGTTCATGGTGACAATGCATTCTTGTAGGTCATTGAAAAGTCTTCTGCTGCACTGTTGATAAGACATAAAGGTACGCTCATTCGAAAGCTGGACCATGGACTTCAGAATGATAGTTCGGATAACATCGATAAGCCACCTACATCTGGGATGGTGATAGTTAAAGATCAAGTTGTGAGTATGGCACATGAAACAAGTGACATCATGCACATCAGTCTCCTCTTCTTTTCTCACTTTGCTCACTCATACCAATGGCACCCCTTATCACGTACTTATTATTGTATCTGCAGTTGCATTCTCGAAGTTCTGTTAATTTACTGTAACGTCTGACATCCGATTCAAAATCTACATTGACATATGCTCAGGCCTGGCAATATGAATCTATGCATGCCCTCCCCGGGGCCCTTGCACTCTAGTTTTAAAGCAACAACAGTGACTGGCCATTTACTGTCATCGTCTGTGTCAACAGGGATGCTCTGAGCTGGTAAGTAGGATGTTGGTGGCCAGATCAAGGCATTCACTATCTAGAGTGCTGTTCATGCTTACAAAGAACGACGAACCTGTGTTCTTATATTGTGTAGCATCGGCTACTTTCAACTTTCAAGATTTTGTTCGCATGGACAAGGGGAGAGGTGAGGGGCCTCAGAGGTCTGAATGAGTGATAGGAGTTGCATGAGGGCCATTGTATATTATTCAAAGACTATCCTTCTGCTACTTGGGCCTATGAGTTACGTCTTTATCTTAGTGACCACTTTCGACTTTCCTGAGGAGGGAATACATAATGGAACCAATTCTCTGACCTGATTTGAGAACTGAATGGCCTAGATATGTCAGCAAGTGATGTTTTGGAGAAAGATAGTTGCAGGGTGAAAGTAGTTTCGGGCCTATATAATAGAATGAAATATGTAATGCAGCTGCACTCAGGCCTATCCAGCTCAATGATAATTCTGTTTGAAAGCACCCATTAGCATACCTTTCTAGCAGAGAGAATCAGATTTTTTGGTGTCTGAATGCATAAGTTATAGCAATTACAATGGCCTAGGAGAGAGAATTACAAGCAGGAGAGACAACAGACTGTCTAGTTTTATCATGAATGCATGTCGAGGAGCCACAATAAGTTGAAAACAGATGATCACTAGGCTGGCCTGATTTATCACAGTTGAATCAGATTTTTACAGGTGATATTGGGCAAGCTATGATTTTTACATTCAGTGAAGGACAAGGTCAAGAACTTAGTCTTTCGATGTTATCTGTTTTGTTCTGCTACACAGATGCAACAAAACTCAGATATTTTTACATGTACAGATGCACAATTTTGTGTAGTTTTTTTACATGGCAATATCAGATTTTTTTGTGCTATATTGACAGAGAAATCAACCATTTATTTTGTTCTTTTTTGTTCATTCAGGGCACACTATGTGTCAAAAAACACACGTGATTACCCCAAATCTCAGGTTTTTTGCATTTAGCTGGCTGTTTGCAAAAGTAATGAGAAAAGCCAAAATCACATGATGTTTCACTCGCATCGTGCCCTCAAAAGGCAAAAATGAACAAAATGGCCAATTGCTCACTCAATATTACACATTAAGACATACTATTATAACATAAAAAAAGCACTCGAAAATGCGCTTCTACAAATGTAAAATTTTCCAAAAAATGTGGCATATAAGTGGCAGTACAAGAAAGACAACCTCATCAAGTCGGTACCTCAACCCCCTCCCTCAGACAGTGAAAAAATCGTAGCTCACGACATACCGCTCATAAAAATATGATTCAAGCAGGTAAATTCATGCAAGGATGGGTGGTATCTATGCGTGAGTTTTGTGGCTCAATGAGGTGTCCTTCATAGAGAAAGGCAGTCCTCTAGCATGCCTACATGCAGATTTCTCTCCCTCTTACCCATCATAACTCATGTACTTCGACAGAAAAACCCGATCATTTCTACTACGATCATTTTTTGGTGGGAATATTAGAGTCTGTGCAAGTTTCGATTACCAACAGGTCAGTACCCACCCTTCACTACCTATCCCATCCAGTCGTCACTCTGAAGAGAATATACAGCAGCCTTTGGAGCCAGGTCCATCAACGTCTTCAAATTCATCTTCGTATCTCGAGCCAGAGCAGACCAAGAAGCCTCAGCAACAGATCAGTTCACTATAATTCGTTGTGTCCATTATCGCTCAGTACACAGCTCGCACAGACAAGCCCACTATCTACAAAAAACAATTCCGACTTACGGCAAACTCTTGATCAAACGAAAGCAGGCGGAACTCGAACCATCGCTACTATGAATCATCGCTACCGAAGAGTACAATCCGATCCATACATGTGCCAACATACAGGGGAAATACAGAGGTAGATTTCATATAGAAGAACAGAATACTTATGATAGGAGACAAGAGGAGTCAGCGACTCCTACTGTACACGCACTACAAGGCAAGGGAAATGGAGCTATTGTGTAGTGACCTAACACAGCAAGCTCTTTATATACAAACAGCCGCAAAAGCGGTCAACGTACCTGCATAAGAAGACCGAGACAAATATAAATACGGGAGGAGATCCTTTCGAATAACAGCCTCCAAACAAAACAAAGGAGAGGTGAAGAGGGCATAATTCCGCCCGTGGAGGGCAAGCGATCGTCCAGTCCATAGTCCATAGTACTTTCGGCCTCCGACTGTAAAGCAACGCTGGATGGTCCCTGGCCCAACTCACGCCGCCTTCGCCTTCGAACCCGTCGTTTCCGGCTCCTGATTCGTCTGAACAGGCTTAACTGAATCCAACCATTTCAACAGAATAACGTTATCCATATATGTCGGCGCCTTGTGATCGCTCAGCTCTGCTTCGATGAACGAATCGATTGCTTTCTCCACGTTGAACGAGGCTCCACTAACTTCATCTTCGTTAACATCAAAAACTTCGACTTTCTCCGTCGCATGGAAAGCTTCGCTGGGATCGAGGACTTCCTGCAAGTCGACGTCTCGCGACCCGATCTTTTTGACGGCGGCCCATGCATCTTCCAGGTCACTGGGGGATAGCTTGACCTTGAGCGCACCCGCTTTTATAAGTTCGTAAACGCGAGTGGACCCAGATACTGCTAGATTCCGTAAGTTCTTATCGCCAAGCACCCGCAGGCACTGCTGAAGAACATTGAGCTGATGAGCGCGGCTCCGCTGCTTCTCGAGAAGCTTTGTAACTTCCTTCTCAAACACTCCTGCATTTACAGATAAGTGTTGTATCAACGTTGAGTTGATCGCAGGTCCGATCTGCTGATCCTCGTGCGTGGAACCTAGATGCTGCGCTGGCCCTCCAAATGCGCTGATGGTATGGGCCGCCTGAGAATGTTGCTGACTAACAGAAGATGCCGCCTCTTCCACTGTACCACCACGACGAAGTGTTTCTACAAGGCTGCGTTGCTCAGCCAGCCCAGCTTTCAGAGATTCCATTTCTATGCCCATTCGTTCCATTTCCTTCTTAGTCACGCTATATTCCCAGATTATGAGCGGGGTGAAGAACTTCATGATGCGATCAAAAAATTCGTTGATAGATTCCGTGTCAAAACGTCCAATTTCGTTGCAATGGTGTATGGCTTCCGATCGAAAATCTTCGATAATTGTGGTGTCCGGAAGACTGCCAAAATTCGGACCATTGGGTGAATAACGCTCCTCTTCCAAAAGATAGTGGAAAACAGAGCGGCGAGGACGAAACAGGTATGTCCCGTTCGCCTTTGATTCGACGTCAAAGTGGCGGCGGTAATGCTCGGTCAGCTTGAATAAAAACATGTGCCACAAGTTAACGGGCATCGCCCATCCCAGTTCAGATAGGAAACCCGTGATCGTGAAGAACTTGGGAAGGACGAGCGTAAAACCACGCGCTAGATCAAATCGCGCTCTCGTATACGCCCTTCGAACATCTAGCAACCTCGTAGCTGCATCACTCTAAAAAGAAAGAGGGACTATTAGGAAAGATGCATCTAAACGTGAATGAGTCATTTACCCCTAAAGAAGAAGCCTCAAGCATCTTAACATGCTCCACGGTCTCGGACAGCGCCATCGCCAACTCGGCGATATCCTTTTTCGCGGTTGAGGAATGATCCTGCAATTTCGCACGTTGCTCGTTCACAACATCCTCCAAGCCACCAAAACTCTTTCCAAGGTGAGAGACATGCTGATGAAGTTGGCGAACGACATCACACAGCACGTTTGTGACATCCATTACTTTGTCAGGATGAGCATCCTCATCCTCTTCGACTTTCCTCTTGATCCTCTTATGCTCGACAACCAGACCCTCAACAGGATCTACAGAGCCCGTTCTCAGGGGGACAGGGCAAAACAATATATACCGTGGAGGATACTCACCATTCTTCTTCGATGCGCCACGGGAAACAACTGCCGGTGGGCGGACGCCGCGCCCGCGTGTCATGATGGTGGGGCGACTTTGAGAGAGGTGCAAAGCGTAAGACATTCTGAACAGTCCAAACTGTGGTAAATGGGGTAAAGGGAGAGGTGTGTGTGTTAGGAAGACGAAGTGGTGATAGGCTTTGGCTCTTACACTTACTAAGCGTGCGGCACTGCCGCGAATATTATAATATAATGTAATGTTGAAGCTTTTCTTTCACCCAGTATGACGCACGGGGTTCCTATCTCAGATGACCTACGTCGCGTTATCGTCCACATGTCCATGAACTGTGGTCTAGATGTAAAAGGCATTGTTTATCTTACTGCAGTTCCTCGAGCTTCAGTGTATCGGATCCTGAATGCTTGGAAGCAAACTGGGGAAGAGTGTCTTGCACCCCGTTCGAAATCGGGACGTCCAAGGGCGTTAGACTTCTCTGATACCCAGGTACGCCTGAAGAATCGTGATCTTGGGGATGTAACTAACAAGGAACAAGTTTCTATTGAAAACAGTGATGCGTCACAATGATATCTATCTTGACGAACTCAGACAGTCGCTCGAAGAAAGATGCGGTGTGAGAGTATCTGATGCTACCATTTGGAGAACTCTTAACCGGGCAGGCTTTCGGATGAAGGAGGTAATTTGTAGCTTATCCAAATGGATTGATAAAAAATCACTAATTTCAACATAGATCACAAAACACGCTCAAGAACGCAATGAGTCCCGTCGGGCAGAGTATCGGCTTCGCATCGGAGCAAATTATTCTCCAGATCAGCTGGTTTTCGTTGATGAAAGTGCGTGTGATCGAAGGACATATTTGCGTGGTAGAGCATGGGCATTAGAGGGAGTTCGCGCATGCCGAAAGCAGGTCTTTACGAGGGGAAAACGGTATACCTTTCAGAGCTACCTGCACGCTATATCATTTTTCATGCTTTCAGGTATTCCATCCTCCCTGCTATATCTCTGAGCGGAATCGTGGAATGTATGATAGTCGAAGGATCGTTCAATACGGAGCTTTTTATGGTTTTCATCGAGGACCTTCTGGTCAAAATGAATCCATTCCCGGCGCCGATGTCTGTCGTTGTTATGGACAATTGTGCCATCCACAAAGCTCCCGAACTTCGCGAGCTTGTCGAAGAAAGGTGATGATTTTTCTCAGGTATGTTACTGAAAATTTGTTCACCCTTTTCATAGAGGAATGAGGCTGGAATATCTGCCAGCGTATTCTCCTAACTTCAACCCGATCGAGCTAGCCTTCTCGCTGCTTAAACATAATCTCCGTCACAGCCCCCCGCCCGAAGGGGATGAGTTTCTTGTCTATGAATACCTATATCTTCAAACTCTTGGCATCTCTGCGGCGGATTGTCGAAGTTTCTATCACCAATCAGGCTATCTCTGACGGGGTCCTGACGTGGATCTCAATGAACAAGTGCAGTTGAAGCAGTTTTATATTTTTCATGTGTAGAAAGAGCTGTTGAAGCCCGAAATGGATTAAATACAGTGAGTGAAAGACAGGAGGAAAGAAACTGTGCACGGATAGAAAGGGAGTACTTCGCGTGCATCAAACGTCAAACAACTAATGGAGAAAGAAGCAAGCCAATATAACTGCGCCATTTCAATAGCCAGACAACTTTCCATCCCTCTTGACACAAGCAACGTCCCCCACTGCATAATCATGAATGCAATTCACAAGTCCAATTGTCATATCTACCCCTTCTGCCTTTACCAAAGCTTCGATCTTGTCTGCATTCATCCTTGCGATATCATCGATCCTTGTGCAACCGCTACTCAAAAACACAGGTGCCAGCTTGCGGTATTCGTGGTTATCCCTGCCACGCTCCAAATCATCTTCGCATGCCTTAAGCCAATCTCCAATAGCCGGGTAGTTCAGTGGTCCTCTGTGCGTCATAGAACTTGAAATTTCTTGTGTTACTCTGACGGGTGCCGCATGCGTGTCTACCTGTATCCTGCGGGCCCCACCATCAGTAGGAGGCGGCCCTTGATTTGTTCTTCCTGGCCTCTTGTAGTCGAGTAATTTTGCCGACATCGACTCTGGGATTTTACTTGCAACTACATGCAACTCCCGCCGTGCCTCATGATGCCCAGTTGTCAGATCAGTAAGTGAAGAGAGTCAAACACGGAACTCACGAGTTTTTGCGCATGTTCCAAATGAGATCGGGGGTATAAACACCACAAGCACCATTGTATTTCTCATAACACACGCGGTTGTGCACTTGACAAAACATGGCAGCCTGGATGCTCTTTGTAGCTTGAGTGATCTTGTCATCGGCTGAGTCCCTGGCAGAATATGTAGGGTCGATCTGTTTCGGTGGCCGACCCCTCGACGCACCAGCTGCATGGACAGTCATCTTTGTGGCACTCTATGGCAAATTTACTGAGCAAACATCGTCATATTCTTGGAAAGTAGTTTACCTGAAGAGTGTCCAACATATTGCGAAAAACTATTTCGCATGTAATCTCCTGGTCGCGATTGCGACGTGTGCTCTGTTGATCCTTTACATACCTCCTATAGGCACTCCAGAACTCCGTAAGTTCATCCGGGTTGGAAATATATGTAAGGCTCATCTTTGTCCCTATCTTTGAGCTCCAGGGGGCTTCATAGCCAATCTCAACAAGATGATTTGGTCGCCTCATCGCTTGGGCAGCCTTCTCTAAAACGTCAACGTGCTTGTCCAAAGATGATATGGTAACGACTCGTTCCGCCAGTCCGTCATGGACCTTGACCTTTATTTCTTCGATCCCTGGCCGCTTTTGGGTGTGACATGTGTTCTTGCCTATACCCGAGTTCAATGAGACTAGTGAATTATTATCTCCATCATAATTAGTCTGGATTTCATTCAGCAACGGAAGCATGGTATTTCTTACCGTCGTCTTCAATTTCCTCAAAATCGGAATCGGACAAAGGGATTGTAGAGTTCGCTATCCCGTCTACAAGGATTTGTGCAAGTACGTCATCCGTTAACTCCCCGTCAAAAGTACTGGCAACAGTAGGCCCTCCGTCGGAGGACGGTAAAAAAGTTTTCTATGTTTGAGTCTTGATCAGCAACCATGAACAAGTAAACCACGCACTTTAGAGCCTGGATACCTCCGGAGCTGAGTTAGCCTGACCCAATGGGAGAGGTAGCTTTGAAAAACAACTGAGTTTGCGAGGTTGGACGACGAACTTCGGAAGAATTAGAACATAAACAGATTCATGAGACCAAGAATATACCTCATCGTCTTTTTCTCCCTCGGAATCCGTAATGACGACAGCACCTCCCAGCTCTGAGTTCAAATACCCCACTCTATGACGTTCTTGTTGCTTCAGAAGCGGTAAATAGCAGATACAAAAGTGGAAAATAAGACCATCATTACCTGACTATCCCTGTCAGTTCCAGTCCTGTCCTCACACTGAATTTTCACAGCTTGAACAGCATGCTGCAACAAGTATGTCAAAACCAGCGCAAGACAAAAGAAAAGGAGCATACTTTGGCTTTGTCAACGCGGGAATCTACATTTGAGCCCTGCTGTTCTGGTACGACTTTGCGAGGGCGCCCACGACCACGCTTGACCATAGGGACATCTTGGGCAGCTGCATCAAGAATCTTCTGAGACGGCTTTGGTCGGCGTTTGTCTCCTACAATCGCTGCCGCAGATTGATTCGGAGAAGACAGCATGATGGTGGTGGAAAGAAAGAGAAATCGAATTGTGACCATTTTGTCTGTTCCATCAAAATGAGTCACGCGATACACGTGTCCTTCACCATCGTCTCTTCTCTTACATCCGTATCATTGGGAATGAGAACGCCGTCACTTCTATTACTATGTCGGGCGAAGGCGTTCGACTCGGGAGTTATCCTTCCTCTTACCACCATCTCGACATAGAACGGTTCATCGAGTTCCTACCATCTCTGTCTACCTCTCCACTCATGGACACTACAAGACCACAGGATAACAAATTGGACGGTACGTGACATTTGGGATGCTGCATGTCTGCCTGTATGGCATTACTAATCAGAGTTATAGATGCACTCAAGGCCCTCATAGAGAAGAGAGATGGATTGATGTCAAGTTTGGGAGAGAAAGGGAAAAGTGCAGATGCTTCTGCTTCTACTCTCGTTTCTGCGGTGGATGCGGTCGTCAGCCTGCATAACAAGATGACTGCGTTGTCCAGCAGAATTGCGGCGGAGGAAGACAAGATTAAAGCTACCTCAACAGCGCTGGATAGTATTACTGAGATAGTCAAACGTGACATTGGGGATCAAGCTGTGGCGATAGAGCAACTCATAGACGTAACGGTAATGCTGGAACTTAAGGCCCTCGGGGTGAGCATGGCGCATGACATTCAGATGCATTTTTTACTGATGCCGCCATGCTCCTAGTACAAGGGAAGCCATCAAGCTATCATTGTCCGTAGGGACCTTGATGACATTCGCTCTGCCGTCGCACACGGATTCATATCCCTTATGCCTGATGAATTCTCGACACACAACCTTCTCGATCGTAGTGATCCACTTAAGCGTTCAGTGATATGGTGGAAGTTCATACGCAGCCTTTCTGATACGTGGAAGTCATATTACGGTCGAAGTGGGAACAGCATGTTTCAGAATTACTCCGCCCTCGAGTGTGTGTCCTGCACTGCAGATTTGGAGTTTCTCTGCCGCTATCTCCTGGACCTTATCCAACCCAAGATAGATTGCGACGAGGAGGGTCGTGTGCCGGATGAAAATGGGGAGGTTGGCTTGCGAGACAATTGAAGTTCTTCGTGCCAGCATTTATACGGGCCTACACGGAGGAAAAGAAGGTCGTGATCCAATGTAGTGGGCAGGTGCAGTACTATGAGGAGCTATACCAGCACTATGAAGATTGGCTCCAAGCCCTGGTGGACCCCCAAAGGACTTTAACCCAGGTGCTCCAACAGTTCGCAACTGCGGCTGTACCCAAGAAGCCTAGCGATGAAGATGGCCTTCAAGACAAACTTGTTCTTGGAACAGCGCTAGAGTTACGACAGCAAGATGTTTGGCGCCATTGGCTCGGCCAATTGAAAGCTCAATGGGAAGAACATTTGAAGCTCTCGGACCCCGATGAGGACGTAGGACAGGGAGAGGGAGAGAGAAGTGAAGCACAAAAGCGAAAGGCGGATGACGATGGTGGCGCACATGGAGGTCCGCGACCTCGACTCAACCCCGACATGTCGACCTCAATCCATAGTTATGCTGCCGAAGGGCTCCAGAAGGCACATTTGATTTATCCGGACGAGGGCAAGCCCCCTCAAATCACTGGCAAGCCCGACGACACTTATCCTCCTGAGCGGGTCCCAGCCTCCGATCCTAAACATTCAACCTATCTCGGTTATGTAAAACGTCGGGCGGAAATTTTGAAGCCTAGGATAGAGGCTATCGAAGAACTCGGCGATTCCAAGGAAAAATTCGAAACGTACCGAAAGTGTCTTCATATACTCCTTTCCAACAACATACGTCGTCTCGCAGTAACCGGCCCATCGGCATTGAGAATCGCGTCGAACCATCTAGCACACGCCAGGCACCCATATGACAAGGATTACGAGGAGTGTTTACAAGACGTCGCGCAGTTGTTAAAGACGGCTCAGCAGGGCCTCGCTGGTGATCCGGAGCTGTCGGATAGTTTCTCCACCTTACTGGCATCTGAAGAAGGAACCCATACCAAGGAACTCCAAGAGGCACATAAGCTTCTTACGGAGGACAATTACTTAGTTGAGGACGGCGTGTCGCTGGAGAAAGCAATCGATTCGTTCATCGAAGCAGAGCTGAGCGATCACAAGGCGCCGACATATATGGATAACGTTATTCTGTTGAAATGGTTGGATTCAGTTAAGCCTGTTCAGACGAATCAGGAGCCGGAAACGACGGGTTCGAAGGCGAAGGCGGCGTGAGTTGGGCCAGGGACCATCCAGCGTTGCTTTACAGTCGGAGGCCGAAAGTACTATGGACTATGGACTGGACGATCGCTTGCCCTCCACGGGCGGAATTATGCCCTCTTCACCTCTCCTTTGTTTTGTTTGGAGGCTGTTATTCGAAAGGATCTCCTCCCGTATTTATATTTGTCTCGGTCTTCTTATGCAGGTACGTTGACCGCTTTTGCGGCTGTTTGTATATAAAGAGCTTGCTGTGTTAGGTCACTACACAATAGCTCCATTTCCCTTGCCTTGTAGTGCGTGTACAGTAGGAGTCGCTGACTCCTCTTGTCTCCTATCATAAGTATTCTGTTCTTCTATATGAAATCTACCTCTGTATTTCCCCTGTATGTTGGCACATGTATGGATCGGATTGTACTCTTCGGTAGCGATGATTCATAGTAGCGATGGTTCGAGTTCCGCCTGCTTTCGTTTGATCAAGAGTTTGCCGTAAGTCGGAATTGTTTTTTGTAGATAGTGGGCTTGTCTGTGCGAGCTGTGTACTGAGCGATAATGGACACAACGAATTATAGTGAACTGATCTGTTGCTGAGGCTTCTTGGTCTGCTCTGGCTCGAGATACGAAGATGAATTTGAAGACGTTGATGGACCTGGCTCCAAAGGCTGCTGTATATTCTCTTCAGAGTGACGACTGGATGGGATAGGTAGTGAAGGGTGGGTACTGACCTGTTGGTAATCGAAACTTGCACAGACTCTAATATTCCCACCAAAAAATGATCGTAGTAGAAATGATCGGGTTTTTCTGTCGAAGTACATGAGTTATGATGGGTAAGAGGGAGAGAAATCTGCATGTAGGCATGCTAGAGGACTGCCTTTCTCTATGAAGGACACCTCATTGAGCCACAAAACTCACGCATAGATACCACCCATCCTTGCATGAATTTACCTGCTTGAATCATATTTTTATGAGCGGTATGTCGTGAGCTACGATTTTTTCACTGTCTGAGGGAGGGGGTTGAGGTACCGACTTGATGAGGTTGTCTTTCTTGTACTGCCACTTACACACCACATTGTTTGGAAAATTTTACACCTGTAGAAGCGCATTTTCGAGTGCTTTTTTTACGTTATAATAGTATGTCTTACAGCCGTTGCCAAAGTAATGAGAAAAGCCAAAATCACATGATTTTTCACTCGCGTTGTGCCCTCGAAAGGCAAAAATGAACAAAACGGCCAATTGCTCACTCAGTATTGCACATTAAGACATACTATTACAACATAAAAAAAGCACTCGAAAATGCGCTTCTACAAATGTAAAATTTTCCAAAAAATGTGGCATATAAGTGGCAGTACAAGAAAGACAACCTCATCAAGTCGGTACCTCAACCCCCTCCCTCAGACAGTGAAAAAATCGTAGCTCACGACATACCGCTCATAAAAATATGATTCAAGCAGGTAAATTCATGCAAGGATGGGTGGTATCTATGCGTGAGTTTTGTGGCTCAATGAGGTGTCCTTCATAGAGAAAGGCAGTCCTCTAGCATGCCTACATGCAGATTTCTCTCCCTCTTACCCATCATAACTCATGTACTTCGACAGAAAAACCCGATCATTTCTACTACGATCATTTTTTGGTGGGAATATTAGAGTCTGTGCAAGTTTCGATTACCAACAGGTCAGTACCCACCCTTCACTACCTATCCCATCCAGTCGTCACTCTGAAGAGAATATACAGCAGCCTTTGGAGCCAGGTCCATCAACGTCTTCAAATTCATCTTCGTATCTCGAGCCAGAGCAGACCAAGAAGCCTCAGCAACAGATCAGTTCACTATAATTCGTTGTGTCCATTATCGCTCAGTACACAGCTCGCACAGACAAGCCCACTATCTACAAAAAACAATTCCGACTTACGGCAAACTCTTGATCAAACGAAAGCAGGCGGAACTCGAACCATCGCTACTATGAATCATCGCTACCGAAGAGTACAATCCGATCCATACATGTGCCAACATACAGGGGAAATACAGAGGTAGATTTCATATAGAAGAACAGAATACTTATGATAGGAGACAAGAGGAGTCAGCGACTCCTACTGTACACGCACTACAAGGCAAGGGAAATGGAGCTATTGTGTAGTGACCTAACACAGCAAGCTCTTTATATACAAACAGCCGCAAAAGCGGTCAACGTACCTGCATAAGAAGACCGAGACAAATATAAATACGGGAGGAGATCCTTTCGAATAACAGCCTCCAAACAAAACAAAGGAGAGGTGAAGAGGGCATAATTCCGCCCGTGGAGGGCAAGCGATCGTCCAGTCCATAGTCCATAGTACTTTCGGCCTCCGACTGTAAAGCAACGCTGGATGGTCCCTGGCCCAACTCACGCCGCCTTCGCCTTCGAACCCGTCGTTTCCGGCTCCTGATTCGTCTGAACAGGCTTAACTGAATCCAACCATTTCAACAGAATAACGTTATCCATATATGTCGGCGCCTTGTGATCGCTCAGCTCTGCTTCGATGAACGAATCGATTGCTTTCTCCAGCGACACGCCGTCCTCAACTAAGTAATTGTCCTCCGTAAGAAGCTTATGTGCCTCTTGGAGTTCCTTGGTATGGGTTCCTTCTTCAGATGCCAGTAAGGTGGAGAAACTATCCGACAGCTCCGGATCACCAGCGAGGCCCTGCTGAGCCGTCTTTAACAACTGCGCGACGTCTTGTAAACACTCCTCGTAATCCTTGTCATATGGGTGCCTGGCGTGTGCTAGATGGTTCGACGCGATTCTCAATGCCGATGGGCCGGTTACTGCGAGACGACGTATGTTGTTGGAAAGGAGTATATGAAGACACTTTCGGTACGTTTCGAATTTTTCCTTGGAATCGCCGAGTTCTTCGATAGCCTCTATCCTAGGCTTCAAAATTTCCGCCCGACGTTTTACATAACCGAGATAGGTTGAATGTTTAGGATCGGAGGCTGGGACCCGCTCAGGAGGATAAGTGTCGTCGGGCTTGCCAGTGATTTGAGGGGGCTTGCCCTCGTCCGGATAAATCAAATGTGCCTTCTGGAGCCCTTCGGCAGCATAACTATGGATTGAGGTCGACATGTCGGGGTTGAGTCGAGGTCGCGGACCTCCATGTGCGCCACCATCGTCATCCGCCTTTCGCTTTTGTGCTTCACTTCTCTCTCCCTCTCCCTGTCCTATGTCCTCATCGGGGTCCGAGAGCTTCAAATGTTCTTCCCATTGAGCTTTCAATTGGCCGAGCCAATGGCGCCAAACATCTTGCTGTCGTAACTCTAGCGCTGTTCCAAGAACAAGTTTGTCTTGAAGGCCATCTTCATCGCTAGGCTTCTTGGGTACAGCCGCAGTTGCGAACTGTTGGAGCACCTGGGTTAAAGTCCTTTGGGGGTCCACCAGGGCTTGGAGCCAATCTTCATAGTGCTGGTATAGCTCCTCATAGTACTGCACCTGCCCACTACATTGGATCACGACCTTCTTTTCCTCCGTGTAGGCCCGTATAAATGCTGGCACGAAGAACTTCAATTGTCTCGCAAGCCAACCTCCCCCATTTTCATCCGGCACACGACCCTCCTCGTCGCAATCTATCTTGGGTTGGATAAGGTCCAGGAGATAGCGGCAGAGAAACTCCAAATCTGCAGTGCAGGACACACACTCGAGGGCGGAGTAATTCTGAAACATGCTGTTCCCACTTCGACCGTAATATGACTTCCACGTATCAGAAAGGCTGCGTATGAACTTCCACCATATCACTGAACGCTTAAGTGGATCACTACGATCGAGAAGGTTGTGTGTCGAGAATTCATCAGGCATAAGGGATATGAATCCGTGTGCGACGGCAGAGCGAATGTCATCAAGGTCCCTACGGACAATGATAGCTTGATGGCTTCCCTTGTACTAGGAGCATGGCGGCATCAGTAAAAAATGCATCTGAATGTCATGCGCCATGCTCACCCCGAGGGCCTTAAGTTCCAGCATTACCGTTACGTCTATGAGTTGCTCTATCGCCACAGCTTGATCCCCAATGTCACGTTTGACTATCTCAGTAATACTATCCAGCGCTGTTGAGGTAGCTTTAATCTTGTCTTCCTCCGCCGCAATTCTGCTGGACAACGCAGTCATCTTGTTATGCAGGCTGACGACCGCATCCACCGCAGAAACGAGAGTAGAAGCAGAAGCATCTGCACTTTTCCCTTTCTCTCCCAAACTTGACATCAATCCATCTCTCTTCTCTATGAGGGCCTTGAGTGCATCTATAACTCTGATTAGTAATGCCATACAGGCAGACATGCAGCATCCCAAATGTCACGTACCGTCCAATTTGTTATCCTGTGGTCTTGTAGTGTCCATGAGTGGAGAGGTAGACAGAGATGGTAGGAACTCGATGAACCGTTCTATGTCGAGATGGTGGTAAGAGGAAGGATAACTCCCGAGTCGAACGCCTTCGCCCGACATAGTAATAGAAGTGACGGCGTTCTCATTCCCAATGATACGGATGTAAGAGAAGAGACGATGGTGAAGGACACGTGTATCGCGTGACTCATTTTGATGGAACAGACAAAATGGTCACAATTCGATTTCTCTTTCTTTCCACCACCATCATGCTGTCTTCTCCGAATCAATCTGCGGCAGCGATTGTAGGAGACAAACGCCGACCAAAGCCGTCTCAGAAGATTCTTGATGCAGCTGCCCAAGATGTCCCTATGGTCAAGCGTGGTCGTGGGCGCCCTCGCAAAGTCGTACCAGAACAGCAGGGCTCAAATGTAGATTCCCGCGTTGACAAAGCCAAAGTATGCTCCTTTTCTTTTGTCTTGCGCTGGTTTTGACATACTTGTTGCAGCATGCTGTTCAAGCTGTGAAAATTCAGTGTGAGGACAGGACTGGAACTGACAGGGATAGTCAGGTAATGATGGTCTTATTTTCCACTTTTGTATCTGCTATTTACCGCTTCTGAAGCAACAAGAACGTCATAGAGTGGGGTATTTGAACTCAGAGCTGGGAGGTGCTGTCGTCATTACGGATTCCGAGGGAGAAAAAGACGATGAGGTATATTCTTGGTCTCATGAATCTGTTTATGTTCTAATTCTTCCGAAGTTCGTCGTCCAACCTCGCAAACTCAGTTGTTTTTCAAAGCTACCTCTCCCATTGGGTCAGGCTAACTCAGCTCCGGAGGTATCCAGGCTCTAAAGTGCGTGGTTTACTTGTTCATGGTTGCTGATCAAGACTCAAACATAGAAAACTTTTTTACCGTCCTCCGACGGAGGGCCTACTGTTGCCAGTACTTTTGACGGGGAGTTAACGGATGACGTACTTGCACAAATCCTTGTAGACGGGATAGCGAACTCTACAATCCCTTTGTCCGATTCCGATTTTGAGGAAATTGAAGACGACGGTAAGAAATACCATGCTTCCGTTGCTGAATGAAATCCAGACTAATTATGATGGAGATAATAATTCACTAGTCTCATTGAACTCGGGTATAGGCAAGAACACATGTCACACCCAAAAGCGGCCAGGGATCGAAGAAATAAAGGTCAAGGTCCATGACGGACTGGCGGAACGAGTCGTTACCATATCATCTTTGGACAAGCACGTTGACGTTTTAGAGAAGGCTGCCCAAGCGATGAGGCGACCAAATCATCTTGTTGAGATTGGCTATGAAGCCCCCTGGAGCTCAAAGATAGGGACAAAGATGAGCCTTACATATATTTCCAACCCGGATGAACTTACGGAGTTCTGGAGTGCCTATAGGAGGTATGTAAAGGATCAACAGAGCACACGTCGCAATCGCGACCAGGAGATTACATGCGAAATAGTTTTTCGCAATATGTTGGACACTCTTCAGGTAAACTACTTTCCAAGAATATGACGATGTTTGCTCAGTAAATTTGCCATAGAGTGCCACAAAGATGACTGTCCATGCAGCTGGTGCGTCGAGGGGTCGGCCACCGAAACAGATCGACCCTACATATTCTGCCAGGGACTCAGCCGATGACAAGATCACTCAAGCTACAAAGAGCATCCAGGCTGCCATGTTTTGTCAAGTGCACAACCGCGTGTGTTATGAGAAATACAATGGTGCTTGTGGTGTTTATACCCCCGATCTCATTTGGAACATGCGCAAAAACTCGTGAGTTCCGTGTTTGACTCTCTTCACTTACTGATCTGACAACTGGGCATCATGAGGCACGGCGGGAGTTGCATGTAGTTGCAAGTAAAATCCCAGAGTCGATGTCGGCAAAATTACTCGACTACAAGAGGCCAGGAAGAACAAATCAAGGGCCGCCTCCTACTGATGGTGGGGCCCGCAGGATACAGGTAGACACGCATGCGGCACCCGTCAGAGTAACACAAGAAATTTCAAGTTCTATGACGCACAGAGGACCACTGAACTACCCGGCTATTGGAGATTGGCTTAAGGCATGCGAAGATGATTTGGAGCGTGGCAGGGATAACCACGAATACCGCAAGCTGGCACCTGTGTTTTTGAGTAGCGGTTGCACAAGGATCGATGATATCGCAAGGATGAATGCAGACAAGATCGAAGCTTTGGTAAAGGCAGAAGGGGTAGATATGACAATTGGACTTGTGAATTGCATTCATGATTATGCAGTGGGGGACGTTGCTTGTGTCAAGAGGGATGGAAAGTTGTCTGGCTATTGAAATGGCGCAGTTATATTGGCTTGCTTCTTTCTCCATTAGTTGTTTGACGTTTGATGCACGCGAAGTACTCCCTTTCTATCCGTGCACAGTTTCTTTCCTCCTGTCTTTCACTCACTGTATTTAATCCATTTCGGGCTTCAACAGCTCTTTCTACACATGAAAAATATAAAACTGCTTCAACTGCACTTGTTCATTGAGATCCACGTCAGGACCCCGTCAGAGATAGCCTGATTGGTGATAGAAACTTCGACAATCCGCCGCAGAGATGCCAAGAGTTTGAAGATATAGGTATTCATAGACAAGAAACTCATCCCCTTCGGGCGGGGGGCTGTGACGGAGATTATGTTTAAGCAGCGAGAAGGCTAGCTCGATCGGGTTGAAGTTAGGAGAATACGCTGGCAGATATTCCAGCCTCATTCCTCTATGAAAAGGGTGAACAAATTTTCAGTAACATACCTGAGAAAAATCATCACCTTTCTTCGACAAGCTCGCGAAGTTCGGGAGCTTTGTGGATGGCACAATTGTCCATAACAACGACAGACATCGGCGCCGGGAATGGATTCATTTTGACCAGAAGGTCCTCGATGAAAACCATAAAAAGCTCCGTATTGAACGATCCTTCGACTATCATACATTCCACGATTCCGCTCAGAGATATAGCAGGGAGGATGGAATACCTGAAAGCATGAAAAATGATATAGCGTGCAGGTAGCTCTGAAAGGTATACCGTTTTCCCCTCGTAAAGACCTGCTTTCGGCATGCGCGAACTCCCTCTAATGCCCATGCTCTACCACGCAAATATGTCCTTCGATCACACGCACTTTCATCAACGAAAACCAGCTGATCTGGAGAATAATTTGCTCCGATGCGAAGCCGATACTCTGCCCGACGGGACTCATTGCGTTCTTGAGCGTGTTTTGTGATCTATGTTGAAATTAGTGATTTTTTATCAATCCATTTGGATAAGCTACAAATTACCTCCTTCATCCGAAAGCCTGCCCGGTTAAGAGTTCTCCAAATGGTAGCATCAGATACTCTCACACCGCATCTTTCTTCGAGCGACTGTCTGAGTTCGTCAAGATAGATATCATTGTGACGCATCACTGTTTTCAATAGAAACTTGTTCCTTGTTAGTTACATCCCCAAGATCACGATTCTTCAGGCGTACCTGGGTATCAGAGAAGTCTAACGCCCTTGGACGTCCCGATTTCGAACGGGGTGCAAGACACTCTTCCCCAGTTTGCTTCCAAGCATTCAGGATCCGATACACTGAAGCTCGAGGAACTGCAGTAAGATAAACAATGCCTTTTACATCTAGACCACAGTTCATGGACATGTGGACGATAACGCGACGTAGGTCATCTGAGATAGGAACCCCGTGCGTCATACTGGGTGAAAGAAAAGCTTCAACATTACATTATATTATAATATTCGCGGCAGTGCCGCACGCTTAGTAAGTGTAAGAGCCAAAGCCTATCACCACTTCGTCTTCCTAACACACACACCTCTCCCTTTACCCCATTTACCACAGTTTGGACTGTTCAGAATGTCTTACGCTTTGCACCTCTCTCAAAGTCGCCCCACCATCATGACACGCGGGCGCGGCGTCCGCCCACCGGCAGTTGTTTCCCGTGGCGCATCGAAGAAGAATGGTGAGTATCCTCCACGGTATATATTGTTTTGCCCTGTCCCCCTGAGAACGGGCTCTGTAGATCCTGTTGAGGGTCTGGTTGTCGAGCATAAGAGGATCAAGAGGAAAGTCGAAGAGGATGAGGATGCTCATCCTGACAAAGTAATGGATGTCACAAACGTGCTGTGTGATGTCGTTCGCCAACTTCATCAGCATGTCTCTCACCTTGGAAAGAGTTTTGGTGGCTTGGAGGATGTTGTGAACGAGCAACGTGCGAAATTGCAGGATCATTCCTCAACCGCGAAAAAGGATATCGCCGAGTTGGCGATGGCGCTGTCCGAGACCGTGGAGCATGTTAAGATGCTTGAGGCTTCTTCTTTAGGGGTAAATGACTCATTCACGTTTAGATGCATCTTTCCTAATAGTCCCTCTTTCTTTTTAGAGTGATGCAGCTACGAGGTTGCTAGATGTTCGAAGGGCGTATACGAGAGCGCGATTTGATCTAGCGCGTGGTTTTACGCTCGTCCTTCCCAAGTTCTTCACGATCACGGGTTTCCTATCTGAACTGGGATGGGCGATGCCCGTTAACTTGTGGCACATGTTTTTATTCAAGCTGACCGAGCATTACCGCCGCCACTTTGACGTCGAATCAAAGGCGAACGGGACATACCTGTTTCGTCCTCGCCGCTCTGTTTTCCACTATCTTTTGGAAGAGGAGCGTTATTCACCCAATGGTCCGAATTTTGGCAGTCTTCCGGACACCACAATTATCGAAGATTTTCGATCGGAAGCCATACACCATTGCAATGAAATTGGACGTTTTGACACGGAATCTATCAACGAATTTTTTGATCGCATCATGAAGTTCTTCACCCCGCTCATAATCTGGGAATATAGCGTGACTAAGAAGGAAATGGAACGAATGGGCATAGAAATGGAATCTCTGAAAGCTGGGCTGGCTGAGCAACGCAGCCTTGTAGAAACACTTCGTCGTGGTGGTACAGTGGAAGAGGCGGCATCTTCTGTTAGTCAGCAACATTCTCAGGCGGCCCATACCATCAGCGCATTTGGAGGGCCAGCGCAGCATCTAGGTTCCACGCACGAGGATCAGCAGATCGGACCTGCGATCAACTCAACGTTGATACAACACTTATCTGTAAATGCAGGAGTGTTTGAGAAGGAAGTTACAAAGCTTCTCGAGAAGCAGCGGAGCCGCGCTCATCAGCTCAATGTTCTTCAGCAGTGCCTGCGGGTGCTTGGCGATAAGAACTTACGGAATCTAGCAGTATCTGGGTCCACTCGCGTTTACGAACTTATAAAAGCGGGTGCGCTCAAGGTCAAGCTATCCCCCAGTGACCTGGAAGATGCATGGGCCGCCGTCAAAAAGATCGGGTCGCGAGACGTCGACTTGCAGGAAGTCCTCGATCCCAGCGAAGCTTTCCATGTGACGGAGAAAGTCGAAGTTTTTGATGTTAACGAAGATGAAGTTAGTGGAGCCTCGTTCAACGTGGAGAAAGCAATCGATTCGTTCATCGAAGCAGAGCTGAGCGATCACAAGGCGCCGACATATATGGATAACGTTATTCTGTTGAAATGGTTGGATTCAGTTAAGCCTGTTCAGACGAATCAGGAGCCGGAAACGACGGGTTCGAAGGCGAAGGCGGCGTGAGTTGGGCCAGGGACCATCCAGCATTGCTTTACAGTCGGAGGCCGAAAGTACTATGGACTATGGACTGGACGATCGCTTGCCCTCCACGGGCGGAATTATGCCCTCTTCACCTCTCCTTTGTTTTGTTTGGAGGCTGTTATTCGAAAGGATCTCCTCCCGTATTTATATTTGTCTCGGTCTTCTTATGCAGGTACGTTGACCGCTTTTGCGGCTGTTTGTATATAAAGAGCTTGCTGTGTTAGGTCACTACACAATAGCTCCATTTCCCTTGCCTTGTAGTGCGTGTACAGTAGGAGTCGCTGACTCCTCTTGTCTCCTATCATAAGTATTCTGTTCTTCTATATGAAATCTACCTCTGTATTTCCCCTGTATGTTGGCACATGTATGGATCGGATTGTACTCTTCGGTAGCGATGATTCATAGTAGCGATGGTTCGAGTTCCGCCTGCTTTCGTTTGATCAAGAGTTTGCCGTAAGTCGGAATTGTTTTTTGTAGATAGTGGGCTTGTCTGTGCGAGCTGTGTACTGAGCGATAATGGACACAACGAATTATAGTGAACTGATCTGTTGCTGAGGCTTCTTGGTCTGCTCTGGCTCGAGATACGAAGATGAATTTGAAGACGTTGATGGACCTGGCTCCAAAGGCTGCTGTATATTCTCTTCAGAGTGACGACTGGATGGGATAGGTAGTGAAGGGTGGGTACTGACCTGTTGGTAATCGAAACTTGCACAGACTCTAATATTCCCACCAAAAAATGATCGTAGTAGAAATGATCGGGTTTTTCTGTCGAAGTACATGAGTTATGATGGGTAAGAGGGAGAGAAATCTGCATGTAGGCATGCTAGAGGACTGCCTTTCTCTATGAAGGACACCTCATTGAGCCACAAAACTCACGCATAGATACCACCCATCCTTGCATGAATTTACCTGCTTGAATCATATTTTTATGAGCGGTATGTCGTGAGCTACGATTTTTTCACTGTCTGAGGGAGGGGGTTGAGGTACCGACTTGATGAGGTTGTCTTTCTTGTACTGCCACTTATATGCCACATTTTTTGGAAAATTTTACATTTGTAGAAGCGCATTTTCGAGTGCTTTTTTTATGTTGTAATAGTATGTCTTAATGTGCAATACTGAGTGAGCAATTGGCCGTTTTGTTCATTTTTGCCTTTCGAGGGCACAACGCGAGTGAAAAATCATGTGATTTTGGCTTTTCTCATTACTTTGGCAACGGCTGTAAGACATACTATTATAACGTAAAAAAAGCACTCGAAAATGCGCTTCTACAGGTGTAAAATTTTCCAAACAATGTGGTGTGTAAGTGGCAGTACAAGAAAGACAACCTCATCAAGTCGGTACCTCAACCCCCTCCCTCAGACAGTGAAAAAATCGTAGCTCACGACATACCGCTCATAAAAATATGATTCAAGCAGGTAAATTCATGCAAGGATGGGTGGTATCTATGCGTGAGTTTTGTGGCTCAATGAGGTGTCCTTCATAGAGAAAGGCAGTCCTCTAGCATGCCTACATGCAGATTTCTCTCCCTCTTACCCATCATAACTCATGTACTTCGACAGAAAAACCCGATCATTTCTACTACGATCATTTTTTGGTGGGAATATTAGAGTCTGTGCAAGTTTCGATTACCAACAGGTCAGTACCCACCCTTCACTACCTATCCCATCCAGTCGTCACTCTGAAGAGAATATACAGCAGCCTTTGGAGCCAGGTCCATCAACGTCTTCAAATTCATCTTCGTATCTCGAGCCAGAGCAGACCAAGAAGCCTCAGCAACAGATCAGTTCACTATAATTCGTTGTGTCCATTATCGCTCAGTACACAGCTCGCACAGACAAGCCCACTATCTACAAAAAACAATTCCGACTTACGGCAAACTCTTGATCAAACGAAAGCAGGCGGAACTCGAACCATCGCTACTATGAATCATCGCTACCGAAGAGTACAATCCGATCCATACATGTGCCAACATACAGGGGAAATACAGAGGTAGATTTCATATAGAAGAACAGAATACTTATGATAGGAGACAAGAGGAGTCAGCGACTCCTACTGTACACGCACTACAAGGCAAGGGAAATGGAGCTATTGTGTAGTGACCTAACACAGCAAGCTCTTTATATACAAACAGCCGCAAAAGCGGTCAACGTACCTGCATAAGAAGACCGAGACAAATATAAATACGGGAGGAGATCCTTTCGAATAACAGCCTCCAAACAAAACAAAGGAGAGGTGAAGAGGGCATAATTCCGCCCGTGGAGGGCAAGCGATCGTCCAGTCCATAGTCCATAGTACTTTCGGCCTCCGACTGTAAAGCAACGCTGGATGGTCCCTGGCCCAACTCACGCCGCCTTCGCCTTCGAACCCGTCGTTTCCGGCTCCTGATTCGTCTGAACAGGCTTAACTGAATCCAACCATTTCAACAGAATAACGTTATCCATATATGTCGGCGCCTTGTGATCGCTCAGCTCTGCTTCGATGAACGAATCGATTGCTTTCTCCACGTTGAACGAGGCTCCACTAACTTCATCTTCGTTAACATCAAAAACTTCGACTTTCTCCGTCGCATGGAAAGCTTCGCTGGGATCGAGGACTTCCTGCAAGTCGACGTCTCGCGACCCGATCTTTTTGACGGCGGCCCATGCATCTTCCAGGTCACTGGGGGATAGCTTGACCTTGAGCGCACCCGCTTTTATAAGTTCGTAAACGCGAGTGGACCCAGATACTGCTAGATTCCGTAAGTTCTTATCGCCAAGCACCCGCAGGCACTGCTGAAGAACATTGAGCTGATGAGCGCGGCTCCGCTGCTTCTCGAGAAGCTTTGTAACTTCCTTCTCAAACACTCCTGCATTTACAGATAAGTGTTGTATCAACGTTGAGTTGATCGCAGGTCCGATCTGCTGATCCTCGTGCGTGGAACCTAGATGCTGCGCTGGCCCTCCAAATGCGCTGATGGTATGGGCCGCCTGAGAATGTTGCTGACTAACAGAAGATGCCGCCTCTTCCACTGTACCACCACGACGAAGTGTTTCTACAAGGCTGCGTTGCTCAGCCAGCCCAGCTTTCAGAGATTCCATTTCTATGCCCATTCGTTCCATTTCCTTCTTAGTCACGCTATATTCCCAGATTATGAGCGGGGTGAAGAACTTCATGATGCGATCAAAAAATTCGTTGATAGATTCCGTGTCAAAACGTCCAATTTCGTTGCAATGGTGTATGGCTTCCGATCGAAAATCTTCGATAATTGTGGTGTCCGGAAGACTGCCAAAATTCGGACCATTGGGTGAATAACGCTCCTCTTCCAAAAGATAGTGGAAAACAGAGCGGCGAGGACGAAACAGGTATGTCCCGTTCGCCTTTGATTCGACGTCAAAGTGGCGGCGGTAATGCTCGGTCAGCTTGAATAAAAACATGTGCCACAAGTTAACGGGCATCGCCCATCCCAGTTCAGATAGGAAACCCGTGATCGTGAAGAACTTGGGAAGGACGAGCGTAAAACCACGCGCTAGATCAAATCGCGCTCTCGTATACGCCCTTCGAACATCTAGCAACCTCGTAGCTGCATCACTCTAAAAAGAAAGAGGGACTATTAGGAAAGATGCATCTAAACGTGAATGAGTCATTTACCCCTAAAGAAGAAGCCTCAAGCATCTTAACATGCTCCACGGTCTCGGACAGCGCCATCGCCAACTCGGCGATATCCTTTTTCGCGGTTGAGGAATGATCCTGCAATTTCGCACGTTGCTCGTTCACAACATCCTCCAAGCCACCAAAACTCTTTCCAAGGTGAGAGACATGCTGATGAAGTTGGCGAACGACATCACACAGCACGTTTGTGACATCCATTACTTTGTCAGGATGAGCATCCTCATCCTCTTCGACTTTCCTCTTGATCCTCTTATGCTCGACAACCAGACCCTCAACAGGATCTACAGAGCCCGTTCTCAGGGGGACAGGGCAAAACAATATATACCGTGGAGGATACTCACCATTCTTCTTCGATGCGCCACGGGAAACAACTGCCGGTGGGCGGACGCCGCGCCCGCGTGTCATGATGGTGGGGCGACTTTGAGAGAGGTGCAAAGCGTAAGACATTCTGAACAGTCCAAACTGTGGTAAATGGGGTAAAGGGAGAGGTGTGTGTGTTAGGAAGACGAAGTGGTGATAGGCTTTGGCTCTTACACTTACTAAGCGTGCGGCACTGCCGCGAATATTATAATATAATGTAATGTTGAAGCTTTTCTTTCACCCAGTATGACGCACGGGGTTCCTATCTCAGATGACCTACGTCGCGTTATCGTCCACATGTCCATGAACTGTGGTCTAGATGTAAAAGGCATTGTTTATCTTACTGCAGTTCCTCGAGCTTCAGTGTATCGGATCCTGAATGCTTGGAAGCAAACTGGGGAAGAGTGTCTTGCACCCCGTTCGAAATCGGGACGTCCAAGGGCGTTAGACTTCTCTGATACCCAGGTACGCCTGAAGAATCGTGATCTTGGGGATGTAACTAACAAGGAACAAGTTTCTATTGAAAACAGTGATGCGTCACAATGATATCTATCTTGACGAACTCAGACAGTCGCTCGAAGAAAGATGCGGTGTGAGAGTATCTGATGCTACCATTTGGAGAACTCTTAACCGGGCAGGCTTTCGGATGAAGGAGGTAATTTGTAGCTTATCCAAATGGATTGATAAAAAATCACTAATTTCAACATAGATCACAAAACACGCTCAAGAACGCAATGAGTCCCGTCGGGCAGAGTATCGGCTTCGCATCGGAGCAAATTATTCTCCAGATCAGCTGGTTTTCGTTGATGAAAGTGCGTGTGATCGAAGGACATATTTGCGTGGTAGAGCATGGGCATTAGAGGGAGTTCGCGCATGCCGAAAGCAGGTCTTTACGAGGGGAAAACGGTATACCTTTCAGAGCTACCTGCACGCTATATCATTTTTCATGCTTTCAGGTATTCCATCCTCCCTGCTATATCTCTGAGCGGAATCGTGGAATGTATGATAGTCGAAGGATCGTTCAATACGGAGCTTTTTATGGTTTTCATCGAGGACCTTCTGGTCAAAATGAATCCATTCCCGGCGCCGATGTCTGTCGTTGTTATGGACAATTGTGCCATCCACAAAGCTCCCGAACTTCGCGAGCTTGTCGAAGAAAGGTGATGATTTTTCTCAGGTATGTTACTGAAAATTTGTTCACCCTTTTCATAGAGGAATGAGGCTGGAATATCTGCCAGCGTATTCTCCTAACTTCAACCCGATCGAGCTAGCCTTCTCGCTGCTTACAGCTAATTGCAAAATTGTTGGCAATTTGGAAAATCACGTGTATTTTTGACGCATAGTGCATCCTGGATGAGCAAAAAAAAACAAAATAGCGAATATCTCAGTCAATACAGCACATAAAAATCTGATATAACCATGTAAAAAACCTGCTCGAAAATGCGCTCCAGTACATATAAAAATGTCTGGGTTTTGTTGAGTATGTACTTCGCTACTAAAAAGATAGCATCATAGTGCTAAATCCTTGTCATGCCCTCCGTTCAGTGTAAAAATCATAGCTTGCCCAACGTCATCCGGAAAAATCTGATTCAAGTTTGATAAATCAGGCCAGCCCAGTGGGCACCTGTACGCAACTCCTCGAGGCACCCTGACATGATTGTGGTAGTGAAACTGGGTGGTTTGTTGTCACTCCTGCTCGCAGAACTCTCCCCTACTTCATTGCATCTGTCATAACTCACGCATTCGGACACCAAAAAATCTGATTGTTTCTGCTAAAAAGACAGCAGCATAGGCGCTTTCAGCCAAGACAGTAGCTGAGCTGAGTTAGGCTTGGGTGTGGCTACATTACATGTACTATCTACCAATCAGACTTGAAACCACCTTGGTGACCATCCTCTGCTGAAATGTCACCCAAAATCATATCTGGGCGAGGGCGAACAAGGTCAGCTCAGCCATCATGCACTCCTGCTACAACCAAACTGAGTGTGCCCACCAGGGCTGCAGAAACATCTCTCAGAGAAACATGAGTGTATGCACATGACAGTAGTCTTTCGTATGCAGTATCTCCCCGCACAGCAGTTCTCATCACTTGTCCACAGTTCCCTCCTCATCCTCACTAATCCCTCATCACCCACAGGCATAAGGGAACCCCCAGTTGCTGGGGACGGTGTAGTGTGCTACACTAACCTGTACCGGTCCAGCGGCACAGGCCTGTAAGGGCTGTACTCCCCTATGCCATACCCAGGACACCCCATGTACTATTGTCAGCAAACGATTATGCTTCGTCAACCAGTCATGTCCAAGGAAGATGTTGCTTGATGCTAAGGATGTCACTGCCAGTCGAATCTCTTCCTCGTGTTTCCCAAAGAACATTCGTATGACTACATATTCCTTGATCAATCCAGCCTCGTTGCTTGTTCTGTCAGCATTGAAGACTGGTCTAGGCCGAATGTACCTTTGAGTGGGGAAACCATACCATTTGACAAAACCTTCGTCGATGCATGAGCCTGTGCATCCTGAGTTGATCAGTGCATGAGCATCAATGAAGTTTTCCTCTTCGAGTAGGGGGTTTGACAAGTCCACTTTGTCATCACCTGCTACCTTTGGGTGTACGATGCTAACGAAGGCATCCAACTCTTTTCCTCCCACCCGTCACACGAACTGGTCTGCGTCCACAATGCCCTCGTGCCATACCTCAGCCGTGCGTCTGCCTACCACATCCTACACTGCTTCAGTGACGTTCGCCTGAGCAACAACGTTCTCGTGGTAAGGTGCTTCCGCCACAACCTCATTTTTTATAGTGGTTTGATTCCGCTCTTCCTCTCTCAATTTGCCTGCTTGCGCATCTGTTCTTCTGATAAATAAATCTTCATAGACTTCGAAGTCATTGTTGTCATCTTCAGATTCATCTGGCAGCACGTCGGTAAGGATCTTTCGAAGGGTGAAACCGTCACTGGTATTTGCATCTTGATATTGTACAACAGGATGATTATATTTTAACAAGTCCAACGAAAAGAGTCCTTTAGGAGACTGACCAGTCGTTCCGACGTCTATGCCTGGTCTTCTGGAAAACCCTCACCTTCCACTAATTCTTCTAGCTCAGCGGGCACTGCTCGGACCTCGACCTCTTCGAAGGAGGATTCCTTCGCTTGTCCGAGCTCTTCGAGGAGCGCTTCTCTGTCTTCTGGAACAAAGGCCGCGATGATGGCGCGTATCGCTTCATGACCTCATGGGCATTCCCTGATGTAGTGGCCCACCTGACCACACTTGTAACAAGCATGTGTACGATGCGCCTGGTTCATCATCATGTCCATGGGTTGTCCTAAGCCTCCATATGTTACTCCCGTGGCATCACGACGATCTTGAGCGGGGGGTACGAAAGGACGAGCTGCTTGTTGAGGTGGCATAGAATGTCTCATTGGTGGTACCGGTGTAAGAAGCATCGACACGCTAGGTCCGAGATCGCGCACGTGACACGTGTTCCGCGGTGATCAGCATCGTAACAGCGGAACTCAGTGCGGATCGATTCGATTCGAAGTGGAACGGACTACTGTAGCCTCTCGCACTCGACCGCTGCGTAGGAAGAACCTTCGGACGCTCGAGCCACCCAGTCGAAAACTTACAAAGGCTGACTTAGCTAGCTCGTCTTACTAAACCCAGGCACGAGAGGTAAATTGAAGGATCCGCAATTGGCCCCCGACACCTCCCAAGTTTTGACCCGACGCGACGCACTCCGGCTTTTCCCCTTTTGAGTCCCATATGCGTTCATATTTTGTTTTGTTCCTTATGATTCTTATGCTCATTATTCCGTGTGCGCTCACATGTCGTATTATGCTCTATGGTCATTATCTCGCCACCTTCCAGATATGCTCACCTCGTACCTTGTTCCTATGCGTTCCCTTATGATTTTCACTTCCGATTTCCTTTCGTTATGCTCCCTGACGCTCCGATGGCTCAGGTTCGGACAAAGTTATAAATAGGCGAGCAACTTGTAGTAGGAGCCCAGTTTTAGCCCGGAGAGTTTTAGCAGAAAACAGTTTAGCTCGGGCTTGAACCCACTTCAGCTACAGTCGAGACCAATTCGACTCTTCCTGTACTCTCCTCGACTCTATCTCCCACAAATACACGATAGTTCTGTCTCATACGCCTCGAGTCTCCTGCTCTGCAGTCGTACCCGAGCCCAGTGTGATCAGTTCAACCCGTGTTGAAGTCAGAGACCCTCATCTCTCCTCCCCACGCCTCTACGCAAGGTCTCACTTGAGTCCCTTGCGTATCGCTTCGTTCCGCATCGTATAGCTCCGTTTCGCTTCGTAACCCACCGAAACTCGTCGTAACTCGTCGTAACCCGTTATATCGTGTCGGATCCTCGAAGGGATCACCTTCGAATCGTCAGCGCTTAGGGGAAGTCCTTCTCTAAGCTTCGTCCCATCGTCTTCCGCCTCCAGGGTTCAAATCCATCGAGGGATTACCTGTGAGGACATCGATTACCTTCGCACCGCCACCGCCAATCCCCCTTGCTTCGACTTCTCCCGCCTTGCTTCTTTGCCTATCTCCTTTAATCCAATCCCCCCCCCCCCTCGCATACATCCAGCAGCCTTCAATCCCATTTCTCCTCCATCCCTTCCGGAACCGCTCCGGAACCCAGATCGACGCATCAGCGCTTCTCTAGTTTTCCCCTCCAAGAGTCACCCTTCTCTTTCCACTCGTTTTAATCTTACCGAACAGCCCCCAAGAACTGTGACACTCCTCAGCTATCAGACAGTGCACAGGAGTTTCACCGGAGCTGGCTTCATTGCTGTCAAACTAATTGCCTTCCTCCGACATTCGGCCATCAGGTCCCTGATTTGGCATTCGACCCTGTCGACCTTGACGGCAGCCTTCTTGAACTCTTCATATGACGTCAGTTCATTGGGCAATCTCATGACACCTTCGACAACCTTTGGGTTTAGTGCCCTCTTCAGATGACTCATCAACCATTTGTCATGTGCCTCTGTTGCTAGGCCAGCGTCCACTCGGCAAATGTCAAACTTGTTGAAGAACTCATCAGCGTTGAGGTCTCCTTGGTACATCGCATCTAGTCGTTTGAAGGCTTTCTGGGATCTGGTGGGGTCATCGAACGACGTGTCCAGCTTCTTCAAGAAGGCGTCCCAGCCATCCGTGAACGTCAGGTTGCCATCTCCATCAACTGCTCCACTGGTGTAACTTTCTGCCCAGCGAGCCGCAGCACCACTCTTCATGTATGACAGGGCGAACATAATCTTACTCTTGTTCGTCCTGAACTCTGACTCAGATGCGTAGATGTAGAGATGCAGCTCTCACTTGAAGTCCACATAATTGTGTTTGCCATTGAAGTCTCTTGGTTTAGTGATATGGACCTTCTTCGACACCCTTGATCCTTGGTTTGCACCTTCGCCTGCAGCTTGGAGCGCTAGCGCGACTGCCGTCGCAAGATCAGTCATCGCTTCCTTTGATAATGACATCTCATGTTCTTCTTCCTCTTCTTCTTCGTCTTCTTCACTCAGTATAAGCGGCGCTGGTTCTCGGAATTTTCCAAAAGCCGGTGAAGGCTCGACAGGGGAGCCGATGCTTGAGTGGTCGAGTTCGATGGGTCTGGTAAGGGGGCCGTTGGTTGCGTCGGAGTAGGGGGTGAGGGCTCATCTATGTTGCCTTCTTGTTTCACTCTCCAGTAGAGGGACTTTCCTTCCCTCTGGGAGTACCACCTCTTTGCAGTCTCGTCCCACCAGGCACCAAAGACTTGATTTCCTGCTTTGACGATGTAATGTCCTCGCGAAGCACTCCACCTAGAGTTCGCAGGGAGGGCTGCTCGTTGCTCGTCAGTTAGCTCCACCTTGATAGGCTGGGGGTGGAACAGGGATCGGGATGCTGTTCGGGCGGGACTGACTTCGGATAACTGGCTCATCTTTGAAATTGACGACTAAACGAAAGGCTCCGAGGTAGATAATGAAGGAGATGCTAGTCGACGACTGGACTCTATGTGTTACCCATGAGAGCGTTTGATGAGAGTTCCAGAGAAGGGTGATTCAGAGCACCACGGTGATATGATTGGTTGATACTTCGGGTACTATCGGGTCACGTCGGAGTCAATCGGACTTCAACGGGCAAGATAGGGGTTTGTTGTCTGCACAGTAGGAACTGGGTTTCGTTCGATGTCATCCTTCGAAGATATACTTCAGGGGACACATCACAGGTGAGTGCTCGACGACAACGGAATCGGGCGTGAGCCAGAGGTAGGTCTTTCTATTATGTTAGGCGGACAGCTCAAGGACTGAGTCGAGGCAGGCCAACACAACAACAAACAAGCATGGATGAGATAATCCCAAACACGTCGCTCAGGTCAAGACAGCTAAGACAAGGCTTAAGTCCAGACCGTCGAACGCTAGGTCGCAGTGAAGGTAAGTAGAATTCAGCAAACTAATAATACAAGAGTAGATACCTAGGTCACAGTGAAGGTAAGTAGAATAGAAAGACAAGGAACGAAAGAGTCAAACTATCTACTTATATAGACTTTGAGCACGGGAAAGGTCTACTCTAATGGAAAGTCACATGACAAGGAATGGGATGATTAGTGAGCGTGATAGAACGTTGTGGAATGTTCTGGCAAATGGATGAATAAGCGCATAAGAAAAATAAAAGAAAAGGAAAAAGAATATTAAAATAAATGATAATGTAAGAAAGGAAAAGGAAAATGTTCGAGTCCTTACATTTTATCTGCATCGGTGTCCCCACTTGTGATCCTCTGCCGCCGCTCGGTTCAGACCGTTTGTGATTCTTCCTCAACGTTCTGATGCAGCCATCACTCTTCTAGTAATCACTCCTGGGATTTTCAATTTCTCCCCACCCCTGAGGCCGCCTTTCGTGTTTCTTCGCCGCCGTCCGGCGTCAACCGATTGTGATTCTTCCTCAACATCCCGACGCAGCCGTCACTCTTCTAGTAATCACTCTGGGGATTTTCGACTTTTATCTGCATCACCATCCCCTCTCAGGATTCTTCGCCGCCATTCAGTTTGGGGGACTTGCGATACTTCCTCGACGTCTCGATGCAGCTGTCACTCTTCTCGTGCCCGCCGCTACCGCCGGCGCCGGCACCTCCCCTGCGTCTGAATCCAGTTTGCCACTTCTCGATGCCTCCGCCGCCTCCGTGTCATTCTACTGCTGACACCACTTCCCTTTCGAGTGGTGTCGACACTCTCTCACCTCCGCCTTCTCTGTGTCGTTCCCACCTCATCTCCCCGACTACCAGCCAGAATCGCACTAGTGTGATTATCCACCGCCGCTGCATACAGCCCACCGCTTTGACCCCTTCACCAGTTCAGTTGGACTCGGTGGTCCCTATTCATCCTCTCGGACCCTGCCGAGATTTGTATCACTGCGGCGAGTTATTCGACGGTGCGGCGGATCCACCTGACGCCTGGATTCTTGTGCATCTGAGCTGAGTGTCGCTTCTGAAAGTCTGTAGGTAGTCTGTAGATCTGGTAGGACTTCTCCTTTTTCCTCTCGACACCTTTGACATCGCCTCCCTGTGGTCGAATGCCACCGCCACCTTTGTCCCTATCTAGGAGAGTCTGATAGTCTACAATGGACCATCATGAGAGATGAGGCACTACGGCAAAGAGATAGGAGCAGTGACGCATGTGAGGATGAAGGGTTAACTCATATGTTGAGTCGCCACTTGATCTCGAGCCATCACCATCTTCACAGTCACCATCTCTACAGCTTATGTTGAGCATTCATTCATGCAACCCCAGCAACGTGGCAGATGGCTGTTCAACGATTTACAGGAATGCATCATCACTATGAACAAGAAACTCAGCGCCTCTCAGATTGCAGCCTTGACTGACATACCCAAGACAACAGTTTTCTAGATAATATGAGAGTTCAAGCACAATGGGACTGTTGCTGCACATGAACTTGGTTTTTGTGGAAGGCCTCGAGTGCTTGATTATATCCACACCGAGGTATGCACATGTTGAAACCTGTCCTGGTAGCTGTTGGTTCACACCACATAGTTCCTTTTCAGGTCACTAAGCAATCTCAATGACTGTTACATCAACGAGTTGAGGCTACTGCTCCAGGAAAGATGGGAGAAGGAGGCTTCGGATGCAACTATATGCAGGTCCTTGCTGCGCACCGGTTTCACACTTAAGAAGGTGGCTGTCTCTGTTGCTTTGCTTCCCCACGCAGTCTATGCAAACTGAAATTGTCGTGGTCTAGTTATCAAAAAGGGCTCTTGAGCGGAATGAAACTCTGCGTGCACAGTACATCGCACATATCACCTCTCAGTACACAGCGGAACAGCTGGTATTTGTCAATGAGAGTGCTTGTGATTGGCGGGCTTTTCTTCACAACACTGCTTGGGCCCTTGAGGGTCACCATGCGTGTTACAAGCAGTTTTTCAATAGGGGGAAATAGTGATTCTGCCTCTTGTAGTGCATCACAAGCTTCTGATTCACTCCGTTAGCTTCTCTGTCTTGCCAGCTATCAGCCTCAATGGGACAATCGACTGCACTATCGTACAGGGCGCATTCAATACCAAATTGTTCACGGAATTCATCACCAGCCTGTTGGACAAAATGCATCCCTTCCCCAGTAATCAATCAGTTATCGTAATAGACAACTGCCCGATACACAAGGCTCCTGAGATTTGGGAGCTCATCGAATCTCGGTCTGTCTCACTAGCAATGCAAGTTGCAGCATGTACTGACCCCTTTGCTTAGGGGTGTCAGGCTTGAATTTCTTCCTCCTTACTCACCAGACTACAATCCTATTGAACTTGCATTCTCCGTAATCAAGTCCAGGTTAAAACGGCAGGGTCCCGGTCTCAGGATGACGCTTCAGTTGTTGAGCAACTCTGCAGGCAGGTGTATTCCATTAATTCTTTGGATAGTTATTCCTTCTTTTGCCACTGTCACTATGATGTGCTTGTATAGGCTGTTGAATCTGAAGATAGTGTATGTTTACAGACTAAGAATCGTCGATCTCCGGAGGGCTAGTAAGCGAGCTGGGAACACGTTTATAAGCAGCTACCTTCATTGCCACATCACTTTTTTTTTTTTATCTCTTACTATCATGAGTCCCACCCCTAGAAAACTTGCAGCTCACAAGACTGCAGCTCGTAAGACTGCTGGGACGAAGCAGGCATCCGCTGTCACAAGAAACTCCTCTCCCAAAAAAGCAGTAACGGCCCTGGAGCCCCAGCGAGCAAATAGCCCTCATTCGAACTCTCAAAATGCAGATGTCATTGCTGAAGGACCACGGAAATGAGGCTGGCCAAGGAAGGCAGAGCAGCCTGCTGTCAACAAGAACGGTGTTGAAGAGATGGTAGTACTGATAGTCTTGTCTTCTGGTATTGCACTCATACTTCATAACAGAAAAACATAGAAGCGGAGCCCACCACGACAAAAGCAAGGGGCCGGAGAGCTGCTGACAAGGACCTGACGTATCAATATGAAGAGCCCTATGATGAAGAACCATCACAACTTGATATTGCCCGAATGGCTAATGATGATCCGGGTCAAGAGTCAGATACCAACAGAGTCGGTACTGGTGATCCTTGGGACTTTGATAATCCGTTGATTGCAGCCGGTGCATAGACCATTATAGGAGTTTGTCAGTCTCTAATGATTTAATAGACTACGCTGACAATTTGGACCAAGAGTATAGATGTGACTCGTTAGTTGTATCTTATGTGCATTTTATGGAAAATCTCGAACGTGAAAAAGAGGAGCAGCAAGCTCCTAAAGAAACACGATCAACACTTGTCGTTCTGGTTGACGATGGGCGGGCTTTGTGCAAAATGAATGTCGAACCTCAACACAGCATAATCAATGTGCATCAGAACGTGGCAAGTATTCTTCAGTGCTATCCCACCTTGGTTACACTAGGCTACACCGGTCCGTGGTTTAAGAAGATTGGGACAAAGATTCAACCATGGTATCTCGAATCTGATGTAGATCTTGATGAGCTTGTGCAAGGGTTCAAGAAGTATCTCGAGAAGCTGAAGAAGAAGTGCAAGGTCGATAGTGCAGGCGAAATTGTGCTTATGAACATGAATGATGAATGGGTAAATGTGATTGTTTGCCTTTCTCTCTTTCACGTGTTGATGCGTGAATTACGTTCCATTTAGAAGGGTTCTAAATGCTCAGGAAGCGTACTTCAGAATGCGACCAAACTAACCAGTGCAGCCGAAGCAATGAAAGGTGACCTGAATGCAATGCTCGCACCTCATATCAAGGAGATCAAGCAGAACCTACAGTGCAGCATGCATCTGGAGGAAGTTTGTTATGTTCGTGCCGATGGCACCCATATATATTATACAATGAAGAATTATTTTGATCATGCAAGGCTCCTAGTACGTGTCTTACTCTCATCTATGTGATTCTGGAGGCTTCTGAGCTTTTGTAGCTAAGTAAAGCTCCAGGCATGACAGCTTTAGAGGTTCCTAAGCAGCTGAACTTGCTCGACTACCACAAATCAAAGCGAACTGTGCAGACCACCTTAGGTTCAACTGCCATAGGCATGCAGCAGAGGCTTACAAACCAAGCTGGCACTGGTCAAGCACAAGTGGATGGGGATCCACAGACCAAACCAGGTGTAGAAAATTCCAGTGCTGGAAGGACTCGCCATGCATCACTATCGCCCGCCTCCCGGCCTGCACGAGACAGGCCGAGGGATGACAGAAGGTACTATGGATCATCGTGTGGAGAGAAGTGTCATCATAGCAGGAGCTGATCCATCAGAAAGAGGGGTCATAAACATCGCTATCGATCCTCGTCATCATCAGGGTGGGCGGACTCCAAAAGCTCTGCAGAAAGGGGTTATCACGATTGCAGTTCGTTATCCGAGGATGACTACAGGCACCACAGTTATTGGAACAGATACTCTGCATCGCGTCATAGTGGATATCATCACAAAGGTCACCACAACAGAACTCAAGGCTCCCCATCCATGAGAAATAAAATTTGTGATTATCCTTTGGTGGAGATTTGGCTGAAGATGTGCGATGATCACATGGAACGAGGGTGCAACAACATGAATTACTCAGTGCTGGCCGATGTTCTGAAATGTAATAGATATCTGCACATCAACCTGATTCTACTCAGGTTGACAACCGATGAATTGATTTCAATGGCGTCACAGTTGGGTGTTCACATCATGCGCGGGCTTGCATCCGCCATGCTTTTCTATGCCCGGGAGGACATTGGCTGAACGATAAAGACAATCATGTTCAATAGTAAACATGATATGTGTTACATACAGTCATGCTGTAAGGACTCGAACATTTTCCTTTTCTTTTCTTATGTCATCATTCATTTTAATATTCTTTTTCCTTTTCTTTTATTTTTCTTATGCGCTTATTCATCCAATTGCCGGAACATTCCACAATGTTCCATCACGCTCACTAATCATCCCATTCCTTGTTATGTGACTTCCCATTAGAGTAGACCTTTCCCGTGCTCAAAGTCTATATAAGTAGATAGTTTGACTCTTTCGTTCCTTGTCTTTCTATTCTACTTACCTTCACTGCGACATAGGTATCTACTCTTGTATTATTAGTTTGCTGAATTCTACTTACCTTCACTGCGACATAGCGTGCGTATAGCCCAGCAACTCGCGTTTAGCCAGTTGTTTGTTGTTTGTGTTGGCCGCCTCGAGATTGACGCCCGTTAGTCTCGCCGCCTAACATAATAGAAAGACCTACTCTCGAACCCGTGGTTTAACCACTTGTTCGTCGCTACTCCACGCAGGAGACACATCGACGGTCAATGACCGCGCCCATCCCGGATTTATCCGAGCAACCCCTATCTTGCCCGTCAAGGTCCGACTGACTTTGATGTGTCCCGATAGTTCCCGAAACAATCAATCAATCCTCTAATCGTGGCGCTCCAAATCACTCTTCTGTGGAACTCGCATCAGACGTTCTCTTGGGTGACTCATAGAGTCCAATCGTCATCAAGCATCTCGTTCATCATCTACCTCGGTGCCTTCCGACTAGTCATCAATTTCAAAGACGAGCCGGTCATCCGAAGTCAGTCCCATCCGAACACCATCCCGATCCCCGTTCCACCTCCGGCTTATCAAGGTGGATCTAACTGACGATCAGCGGGCGGCTCTCCCGACAAACACTAGGTGGAGCGCGTCGCAAGGACAGTATATTGTCAAGTCGGGCGATCAAACCTTCATTGCTTGGTGGGACGAGGCTGCGAAGAAGTGGTACTCTACCAGAGGGGACAAGTCCCAATATTGGAGAGCGAAACAAGAGGGTGAAGTAGACGATCTCGCACCCCCTACCCCCACACGATCAACGGCTTCATTACCAGGGCCATCAACATCGACAGGTCAGATGCCAGCTCCACCCATAGCACCCTCGTTGTCTTTCACCAAACCACGAGAGCCGGCTCCGCTCGTACCAACAGACGAAGAGGAGGAAGACGAAGAAGAAGAACAAGAGATGTCGCTGTCGAAAGAGTCAATAACGGACCTTGCTACGGCGATCGCACTAGCACTCCAAGCAGCAGGAGAAGGAACGAGCCAAGGATCGAAGATGAACAAGGTTCATGTTGCCAAGCCCCGAGACTTCGATGGTGAACACGGATATGTCAACTTCAAATGAGAGCTGCGCCTGTATGTTTATGCGTCGGAGTCAGAGTTTAGGACGAGCAAAGCAAAGATCATGTTCGCTCTGTCGTATATGAAGAGCGGTGCTGCTGCAAGCTGGGCAGAAAGCTACACGAGTGGCGCAATTGACGAACAGGGTAGGATAGCATTCAAGGACACTTGGGACGCTTTCCTAAAGAAACTTGACACCTTGTTTGATGATCTGGCTCGTTCCCAGAAGGCCTTCGAAAGGCTTGACGCGATGTACCAAGGGGACCTTAACGCCGACGAGTTCTTCAATAAGTTCGACATTTGTCGAGTTGACGCTGGACTGGCCACAGAGGCTCATGACGAATGGCTGATGAGTCGCTTGAAACGAGCACTAAACCCGAAGGTGGTTGAAGGTATCATGCGCCTACCCAATGAGCCGACAACGTATGAGGAATTCAAGAAGGCTGCGGTCAAGGTCGACAGGGTCGAGCATCAGATCAGGGATCTGATGGCCAAGCATAGAAGGAAGACGGTCAGCTCAACAGTGATGAAACTAATGCCACCGCCACTAAGACGTCCGGTGCCGCCTCAACAAGCGACTCGCCCTCTCATCCCTCCCACCCAAGATCGTCGTGATGCAACTGGAGTAACATATGGAGGCCTAGGTCAGCCGATGGAGGTGATGATGAATCAGGGCGCGCGCGCGCGCGCTTGCTATAAGTGTGGTCAAGTGGGCCACTACATTCGAGAATGCCCCCGAGGCCATGAAGCAATATGCGCAATCATTGCAGCCTTTGTTCCAGCAGACAGAAAGGCGCTCTTCAATGAACTCGGCCAAGTGAAGGAATCCTCCTTCGAAGAGGTCGACGACATCGATGTGCGAGCAGTGCCAACTGAACTGGAAGAACTCGTGGATGGCGAGGGTTTTCCAGAGGACCAGGCGTAGACGTCGGAACGACTGGTCAGTTTCCTAAAGGACTCTTTTCATTGGACTCGTTAAAATATAATCGTCCTGTTGTACAATACCAAGATGCAAATATCAGTGACGGTTTCACCCTTCAAAAACTCCTTACCGACATGATACCTGATGAACCTGAAGTGGACAATGATGACTTCGACGTCTACACAGATTTGTTGGTTGGAAAAGTGAATGTGCAAGCAGGCGATTCAAACGAGCTTAGTGTGGAAGAGCGGAATCAAACCACTATAAAAAATGAGGTTGAGGTGGAAGCACCTTACCGCGAGAACGTTGTTGCTCAGGCGAACGATACTGAAGCAGTATGGGATGTGGTTGGCAGACGCGTGGCTGAGGTATGGCGCGAGGGCATAGTGGATGCAGATCAATTCATCTGGAGGGCAGGAGGAAAAGAGTTGGATGCCTTCATTAGCATCGTACATCCAAAGGTAGCAGGCGATGATGAAGTAGATTTGTCAAACCCTCTACTCGAAGAGGAAAACTTCATCAATGCTCATGCGCTAATCGACTCGGGATGCACGGGTTCATGTATCGACGAGGGTTTTGTCAAACGATATAGTTTCCCCACCCAAAGGTACATTCGGCCTAGACCAGTCTTCAATGCTGACGGAACAAGCAATGAGGTGGGATTGATCAAGGAATATGTAGTCGTGCGGATGTTCTTTGGGAAACATGAGGAGGAGATTCGACTGGCAGTGACATCCTTGGCATCGAGCAACATTTTCCTCGGACATGACTGGTTGACGAAGCACAATCCTGAGATTGATTGGAGGTTGGGAACAGTCAAGTTCACACGTTGCTCTGATGAATGTGAGTTGTCACTATCGAGCGAGGAGATAGACGAAGAGTTTGTGAGGAATGTGCGGATGAAGGAGGCAGCGAAGTGGCCACCTTATCTGGAAGAATACGTGGACGTCTTTAGTGAGGAATCGTTCGAATGCTTACCAAACCACCGAACGTGGGACCACGCTATTGACCTAAAACCGGATTTCAAACCCAGCGATTGCAAGGTTTATCCATTGTCGCCGAAAGAACAAGAGGCGATGAAGGAGTTCATCGAAGAGAACCTAGCATCGGGATGTATCCGACAGTCAAAATCCCCGATGGCGTCTCCATTCTTCTTTATCAAGAAGGAAGATGGGAGCTTACGAGCGATCCAAGACTATCGAAAGCTCAATGAAGGGACAGTCAAGAACAAATATCCGTTGCCATTGATAAATGAGCTCATCGACAAGGTCAAGGATGCAAGGTACATCACGAAGCTTGACGTTCGTTGGGGGTACTACAACATCCGGATTCGCGAGGGAGACGAGTGGAAGGCAGTGTTTTGGACAAACCTAGGCTTATTCAAACCCACAGTCATGTTCTTCAGCTTGTGTAATGCACCAGCGACGTTCCAAGGCTTTATGAACGACATCTTTCGGGAGCTAATTCATGAGGGTATCGTCATCATTTACCTCGATGACATTCTCATCTTCTCGAATGACCTAGAGGAACATCGCAGATGCACCAAACGAGTTTTTGAGATACTTCGCCAAAACGGACTTTTCCTAAAGCCACAGAAGTGCGAATTCGAAGTTGACACAGTCAAGTACCTCGGACACATCATTGGCAATGGCGAAGTTCGAATGGATCCCAAGAAGACGGCAGCAGTCCAGGAGTGGCCAAGCCCATGGAACGTCCATGAACTGCAACAATTCCTGGGACTAGGGAATTGGTTGCGACGTTTCATCAAGGATTACAGCTCGGTCGTCAAACCCTTAACTACGCTGACGGGTAAGGTGGAGTGGAAGTGGGGAGAGGAGGAACAACGAGCATTCGAAGAGTTGAAGGGTCGGTTGAGTAGTCCCCCGGTTCTAGCCATCCCGAACGAGGAGGGTCCTTTCCGGGTCGAAGCAGATGCGTCGGACTTTGCATCTGGAGGGGTGCTCCTTCAGAAACAAGACGACAAGTGGAGGGTGATAGCCTATCGATCATCGACTTTCTTGGAGGCCGAACGAAATTACGAGATCTATGACAAAGAGATGCTCACAATTGTTCAAGCTCTTAAGGAATGGCGACAATACCTCCAAGGAGCCAAGAGATCTTTCGAAGTATGGACCGATCACGCAAACTTGACGTATTTCCGATCGCCTCAAAAGTTGAATCGTCGACAAGCTCGTTGGCGACTCGATTTAGCCGAATTCGACTTCATGTTAGTACACAAGCCAGGGAAGACGTTGGGCAAGGCTGACATATTGTTGTGGCGGGCGGACTACAACAAGGGCGAACGGGATAATGAGGACGTCACATTCATCAGAGACGAATGGCTGGTCAGGGGAGCGGTGGAGACATTAAGAGATGTGCTGAGCGAAAAGATTCGAAAGGCACAAATAGAGTTGAATGAGGAAGAGAGACCGATGAACTTAGTGTTCGTAGATGGGTTGTGGAAAAAAGAGGTGACGGTTAAGCTCTTGAGGACGAAGACGAAGAAGTTTCAAAACGTTTTCATACCGACGAGCGTGAGGGAGGAAGTGATGAGGGAGTGTCACGACTCGACGTTAGCAGGCCACCCAGGAGCAAACAAGACCGTCGCACTAGCAAGCAGAGGTTTCTGGTGGCCTAATATGTACATCGATGTCAGGAATTACGTGCGAGGATGCGATCGTTGTCAGCAGACAAAGGCCCTCAGAACAACAAGGGCAAAGGTTTTGCACCCTAACGAGGTGCCGGAGGCACCATGGCAAGTTGTCACGGTCGACCTGATCGGAGAGTTGCCGGAGTCAAATGGATTTAACGCGATTTGTGTGGTAGTCGACCGCTTCAGCAAACAAATCCATGCAATACCAACGACGACGAAATTGACAGCAGAAGGGATGGCCAGGATTTATAGGGACCATGTCTTCCGATTGCATGGTTTACCTCGAAAGATCATCCATGACCGAGGGGTACAGTTCGATGTGAAGATGATGAGGGAGTTGTACAAACTCCTTCACATCGAAGGTAATCCGTCAACAGCATACCACCCTCAAACTGATGGACAGACAGAACGAGTTAATCAAGAACTCGAACAGTACCTTCGACTATACGTCAATCATCGGCAGTCAGACTGGGCGGACTGGTTAGCTCTTGCAGAGTTTGCGCACAACAATCGCAAACATTTGGCGACCAAACTATCACCCTTCTTCGTCAACACGGGACAACACCCTTCAGGCTTTACGGGCGTTGAAACGACTTCGTCCAATCTATCGGCAGAAGAGTTTGCTAAACATGTCAAGGGAATACACGAACTCGCTCAGGCCAATCTGACCCAGGCCAATGAAGACATGAAGCGCTTTTACGATCGTCATGCCAGAAAGTCAGTAGTATATGAGATGGGACAAAAGGTCTTCTTGGATGGTCAAAACATTAAGACGATCCGACCGATGAAGAAGATGGACGACAAATGGTTTGGCCCATTCGAGGTAATGGAAAAGGTGGGCACGAGCACGTATAAGCTAAAGATCCCAAAGACATGGAAACACGTTCATCCCGTCTTTAACGAGATCCTGCTCAAACCGGCTGTTCAACCGTTTTTCGAATCACAGAAGAAGCCACCTCCACCTCCGCCAGTGATCATTGACGAACAGGAAGAGTACGAGGTTGAAGAAATACTCGACTCACATCTACATCGAGGAAAGCTCCAATTCTTGGTCAAGTGGGTTGGATATGAGGAAGCGACATGGCAGCCGGAATCCGACGTCAAGGATAATGCACAGGAATCAATTCAAGAATTCTATCGCAAACATCCTGGAGCTCCACAAAAGTTAACAATACCTCGACAAAGCATGCGAACACTGTATAGGTTCACGTCGTCAGAAGGATTATGTGGTTGGTCGGGACGCCCAACCTTGAGAGGGGGTGATGTAAGGACTCGAACATTTTCTTTTATTTTCTCATATCATCTTTCGCTTTATTTTATTTTATTTCACCTTTCTTTTACATTACTAATCCTCATTTACTAATTCCATTCTCTCCGTCGTGGCTTATTCATCTTCAGTCATCAGCCATGACTAAATCCGCTCCTTCCGACTATGACGCTCACTAATCACTCCACTCTCTTATCATGTGACTCCTTATTAGAGTAGACCTTTCCCAGGCTCGAAGTCTATATAAGTAGATAGTTTGACTCATTTGTTTCCTTGTCTTTCTATTCTACTTACCCTCACTTCGACATAGGTATCTACTCTTGTATTAATAGTTTATTGAATTCTACTTACCCTCACTTCGACATAGCGTGCGTATAGCCCGGCAGCTCGCGTTAGCCAGTTGTTTGTTGTTGTGTTGGCCGCCTCGAGATCGATGCCCATTAGTCTCGCCGCCTAACAAAAGCACTCTTTGAAGAGCTCAGCCAAGTGAAGGAATCCTCTTTTGAAGAGGTTGATGAGGTCGACGTGCAAGCAGTGCCTACTGAGCTGGAAGAACTAGTGGAAGGTGAGGGTTTTCCAGAAGACCAGGCGTAGACGTCGGAACGACTAGTCAGTCTCCTAAAGGACTCTTTTTGTTGGACCTATTAAAATATAATTGTCCTGTTGTACAATACCAAGATGCAAATATCAGTGACAGTTTCACCCTTTGAAAAATCCTCACCGACGTGCTGCCAGACGAATCTAAAGATGACAACAACGACTTCGAAGTCTATAAAGATTTGTTTGTCAGAAGAGCAGATGCACAAGTAGGCAAGTTGAGAGTGGAAGAGCGGATTCAAACCGCTATAATAAATGAGGTTGTGGTGGAAGCACCTTATCGTGAGAATATTGTTGCTTGGGCAAATGTTACCGAAGCAGTGTGGGATGTGGTTGGCAGATGCGCAGCTAAGGTATGGCGCGAAGGTATAGAGGATATAGAGCAGTTTGTCAGGAGGGCAGGTGGTAAAGAATTGGATGCTTTTGTCAGTATCGTACATCCTAAGGTTGCTGGAGACAATGAAGTTGATCTGTCAAATCCTGGACTCGAGGACAAACACTTCATTGACACTCATGCTTTAATTGACTCAGGATGCACTGGCTCCTGCATCAACAAAGGTTTTGTTAAGCAATACGGGTTCCTGACTCAAAGATATATCTGACCTAGACCAGTCTTCAATGCTGATGGTACCAGCAATGAAGGCGGACTAATCAAGGAATACGTTGTAGTATGGATGTTCTTTGGCAAGCATGAAGAAGAGATCCAATTGGCGGTTACATCTTTGGCATCAAGTAACATTTTCCTCAGCCATGATTGGTTACAGAAACATAACCCAGAGATCAACTGGAAGATTGGATCCATCAAGTTCACACGTTGTCCAGATGAATGCGATTCGATGTTGTCGAAAGAAGAGATAGATGATGAGTATATCAGGAATGTGAGGATGAAGGAAGTGGCAAAGTGGCCACCTTACCTGGAAGAATATGCTGACATCTTTAGTGAGGAATCGTTCAAATGTTTACCAAACTATCAAATGTGGGACCACGCTATCGACTTGAAACTGGACTTCAGACCCAGTGACTGCAAGGTTTATCCGTTATCGCTAAAGGAACAAGAGGTGATGAAAGAGTTCATTGAGGAGAATCTAGCATCAGGATATATCCGACAGTCGAAATCTCCAATGGCATCACCTTTCTTCTTTATTAAGAAAGAGGATGGGAGCTTGCGAGCAATCCAAGACTACCAAAAGCTCAATGAAGGAATGGTCAAGAACAAGTACCTGTTGCTATTGATAAATGAGCTCATCGATAAGGTCAAGGATGCAAGATACATCACAAAGCTTGATGTTCACTGGGGATACTACAACATTCAGATTTGTGAGGGTGATGAATGGAAAGCAGCTTTCAGGATGAACTTAGACTTTGTTAGGCAGATGGCTCAGGGGCTGAGTCAAGGCAGGCCAATACAACAACAAACAAGTGTAGATGAGATAATCCCAAACACATCACTCAGGTCAAGACAGCTAAGACAAGGCTTAAGTCCAGACTGTTGAATGCTATGTCGAAGTGAAGGTAAGTAGAATTTCAATAAGCTATTAATACAAGAGTAGATACCTATGTCTAAGTGAAGGTAAGTAGAATACACAAGGGGCGAAACCCTATTTCCGAACCTGAAAAATTTGATCCGGAACTGGCATCCAGCCAATCAGAGGCGAGCTTTCCAATTCTGTTTCCTATATAAGCGGCCCAGAAACGTAATTCTGCCCCCTGTGATAGAAAGACAAGGAAACAAAAGAGTCAAGCTATCTACTTATATAGACTTCGAGTGTGGGAAAGGTCTACTCTAATAGGAAGTTGCATGACAAAGGAATGCGATGATTAGTGAGCATGATAGAACATTGTGGAATGTTCCAGCGAATGGATGAGTAAGCACATAAGAAAAATAAAAGAAAAGAAAAAGAATATTAAAAAAAATGAATGATGATGTAAGAAAAGAAAAGGAAAAATGTTCAAGTCCTTACATCACCCCCCCTTCAAGGTTGGGCGTCCTGACCAACCACATAGACCTTCTAACATCGTGAATTTGTACAGCGCTTGCAGACTTTGTCGAGGTATTGTTAACTTCCTTGGAGCTCCAGGATGTTTGTGATAGAACTCTTGAATCGACTCCTGTGTATTATCTTTGACATCGGACTCCGGCTGCCATGTCGCTTCCTCATATCCAACCTACTTGACTAAGAATTGGAGCTTGCCTTGATGTAGACGTGAGTCGAGTATTTCTTCAACCTCGTACTCTTCCTGCTCATCAATGATCACTGGCAGCGGTGGAGGTGGCTTCTTCTGAGATTCGAAGGATGGTTGGACAGCTGGTTTGAGCAAGATCTCGTTGAAGACTGGATGGACCTTCTTCCAGGTCTTTGGTAGTTTGAGTCTGTATGCGCTTGCGCCAACCTTTTCCACCACCTCGAAGGGACCGAACTACTTATCATCCATCTTCTTCATTGGTTGGATCATCTTGATATTTTGTCTGTCTAAGAAGACTTTCTGCCCTGCCTTGTAGTTAATGGACTTCCCAGCATAACGGTCGTAGAAGCACTTCATGTCTTCATTTGCTTGGGTTAGGTTACCTTGGGCGAGTTCATGCACCTCTTTGACATGCTTGGCAAATTCTTCTGCTGACAGGTTTGATGATGCCATCCCGACCCCCATAAAGTCCAAGGGATGCATTCTGGTGTTGATGAAGAAAGGAGACAGTTTTGTCGCTGAGTGCTCATGGTTGTTGTATGCAAATTCCGCAAGTGCGAGCCAGTCCGCCCAGTCTGATTGTTGATGATTGACGTACAAGCAGAGATATTGTTCGAGTTCTTGGTTGACCCTCTCTGTTTGTCTGTCCATCTGGGGGTGATACACTGTCGATGGGTTACCTTCAATGTAGAGGAGCTAATACAACTCCTTCATCATCTTTGCATTGAATTGCACTCCTCGGTCGTGAATGATCTTCTGTGGTAATCCGTGTAATCAGAAGATGTGGTCCCTGTAGATCCTAGCCATACCTTCAGCTGTTAACTTCATCGTCGTCGGAATCACATGGATTTGTTTGCTAAAGTGATCCACTACCGCACAGATTGCATTGAACCCATTCGATTCTGGCAACTCTCTGATTAGGTCGACTGTGACAATCTGCCATGGCGCCTCCAGCACCCCATTAGGGTGCAAAACCTTTGCTCTTGTTGTCCTCAGAGCCTTCGTCCGCTGACAACAATCACACCTCTGCACATACACCCGCATGTCTGCACTCATCTTTGGCCACCAGTACCTTCGTGCTATCAGCTGGATTGTCTTTATCACTCCTGGATGTCCTGTCAGGGTCGAGTTATGGTGTTCCTTCATGACAATTTCTCTGACGCTTGTTGGTACGTATAGCCACCTACCCATCTTCCACACTTCTCCTCTCCACTCAACTACCTTCGGTTGTTCCTCTTTGCCTTCCCATCCTTGTGCCTCCCTGACCTTGTTGACAAGAACATCTCTGGATGTCTGAACTGTTTCTCTGACCAGCCATTCTTTCTTGACGAAAGTCACATTCTCATTATCGTACTCGCCCTTGTTGTAATCTGCTCGACATGATAACAGATCGGCCTTTCCCAATGTCTTTCCAGGCTTATGGACTAGCGTGAAATCGAATTCAGCTAAATCAAGTTGCCAATGGGCTTGTTGATGATTTAGCTTCTGTGGCGACTGGAAGTACATTAGATTAGTGTGGTCCATCCATACCTCAAAAGGTTGGTTAGCTCCCTGGAGATATTGTCGCCATTCCTTTAGGGCTTGAATGATGGCAAGCATTTCCTTATTGTAAATCTCGTAGTTTTGCTCTGCCTCTAGGAATGCCGATAGCTGATAAGCAATCACCTTCCATTTGCTGTCTTGTTTCTGGAGAAGTACTCCACCAGTTGCAAAGTCCGATGCATCTGCTTCCACACGGAAAGGGTCCTCGTTGTTGGGTATTGCTAACATGGGAGGACTACTTAAACGACACTTCAATTCCTCGAATGCTGCTTGTTCCACTTCACTCCACTTCTATTCCACCTTACCTGTCAGCATAGTCAAAGGTTTGACAACCAAACTGTAATCCTTAACAAAACGTCGCAACTAATTTCCTAGTCCCAGGAATTGTTGCAGTTTATGAACATTCTTTGGAACTGGCCAGTCCTGTACCGCTGCTATCTTCTTGGGATCCATTCGAACTTCGCCATTGCTGATGATGTGCCCAAGGTACTTGACTGTATCGACTTCAAACTCGCACTTCTGTGGCTTTAGGAAAAGTCCATTTTGATGAAGGATCTCAAAGACTCATTTGGTGCGCTTACAATGTTCCTCTAGATTGTTCAAGAAGATGAGAATGTCATCGAGGTAAATGATGGTGATACCCTCATGAATCAGTTCCTGAAAGATGTCATTCATGAAGCCTTGGAATGTTGCAGGGGCATTACACAAACCGAAGAACATGACCGTGGGTTCAAACAAGCCTAAATTCATCCTGAACACTGCCTTCCACTTGTCTCCTTCACGAATCCGGATGTTGTAGTAGCCCCAATGAACGTCGAGCTTTGTGATGTACTTCACATCCTTGACTTTGTCGATGAGCTCATTTATCAGCGGCAATGGGTACTTGTTCTTGACCGTCCCTTCGTTGAGCTTTCAATAGTCTTGGATTGCTCGCAAGCTCCCATCTTCTTTCTTAATAAAAAAGAATGGTGATGCCATTGGAGATTTTGACTGTCGGATGCATCCTGACGCTAGGTTTTCCTCAATGAACTCCCTCATCGCTTCTTGTTCTTTTGGCGACAATGGATAAACCTTGCAGTTGCTGGGTTTGAAGTCTGGTTTCAGGTCAATAGCGTGGTCCCACATTTGGTGATTTGGTAAATGTTTGAACGATTCCTCACTAAAGATGTCAGCGTATTCTTCCAGGTAAGGCGGCCACTTTGCCGCTTTCTTCATCCTCACATTCCTCACATACTCATCATCTATCTCTTCTTTCGACAACATCAAATTGCATTCATCTGGACAACATGTAAACTTGATGGATCTAACCTTCCAGTTGATCTCTAGGTTATGTTTCTGTAACCAGTCATGACCGAGGAAGATGTTACTTGATGCTAGAGACGTGACCGCCAATCGGATCTCTTCTTCATGTTTGCCAAAGAATATTCATACTACGACATACTCCTTGATTAGTCTGCCTTTGTTGCTAGTACCATCAGCATTGAAGACTGGTCTAGGTTGGATATATCTTTGAGTCGGGAACCCGTATCGCTTAACGAAGCCTTCATTGATGCAGGAGCTAGTGCATCCTGAGTCAATTAAAGCATGAGCATCAATGAAGTGTTCGTCCTCAAGTCCAGGGTTTGACAGATCAACCTCATCATCTCTAGCGACCTTAGGATGTACAATACTGACGAAAGCATCTAATTCTTTACCACCTGCCCTCCTGACAAACTGCTCTGCATCTTCAATGCCTTCGTGCCATACCTCAGCCATGCATCTGCCAACCACATCCCACACTGCTTCGGTATCATTCGCCTAAGCAATAATGTTCTCACGGTAAGGTTCTTCCACCACAACCTCATTTTTACAGCAGTTTGAATCTGCTCTTTCTCTCTCAATTTGCCTGCTTGCGCATCTGCTCTTCTGACAAACAAATCTTTATAGACTTTGAGGTCATCATTGTCATCTTCAGATTTATCTGGCAGCACGTCGGTGAGGATTTTTCAAAGGGTGAAACTGTCACTGATATTTGCATCTTGGTATTGTACAACAGGATGATTATATTTTAATGAGTCCAATGAAAGGAGTCCTTTAGAGAACTGACCAGTCATCCCGACATTCATGCCTGGTCTTCTGGAAAACCCTCACCTTCTACTAACTCTTCCAGCTCAGCAGGCACTACTCGAATATCGACCTCTTCAAAGGAGGATTCCTTCACTTGACCGAGCTCTTCGAGGAGGGCCTCTCTGTCTTCTGGAACGAAGGCCGCGATGATGGCACGTATCGCTTCACGACCTCGTGGGCATTCCCTGATATAGTGGCCTACCTGACCACACTTGTAGCAAGTGTGCATATGACATATCTGGTTCATCATCACATCCATGGGTTGACCTAAGCCTCTGTATGTTACTCTGGTCACATCATGACGATCTTGGGCTGGTGGTGCAAAAGGACGAGTTGCCTGTTGAGGTGGTGCAGGGCGTTGCGTCGGTGGCACCAGAGCTGGCTTCATCATAGTCGTGCTTATCACCTTCCACCGACGTTTGGCCATCAGGTCTCTGATTTGGTGCTCAACCCTGTCAACTTTGATGGCAGCCCTCTTGAACTCTTCATATGACGTCAGTTCGTTGGGCAATCTCATGACGCCTTCAACAACCTTTGGGTTTAGTGCCCTCTTCAGATGACTCATCAACCATTCATCATGCACTTCCGTCGCTAAGCCAGCATCCACTCGGCAGATATCGAACTTGTTGAAAAACTCATCAGCATTGAGGTCTCCTTGATACATAGCATCGAGTCACTCGAAAGCCTTTTGAGACCTGGTGGGGTCATTGAATGATGTGTCAAGCTTCCTCAAGAAAGTGTCCCAACCGTCTGTGAACTCCAAGTTGCCATCCTTGTCGACTGCTCCGCTGGTGTAGCTCTCTGCCCAGCGAGCCGCAGCTCCGCTCTTCATGTACAACAGGGTGAACATAATCTTACTCTTGTTCATCCTGAACTCTGATTCGGATGCATAGATGTAGAGACATAACTCCTGCTTGAAGTCCACATAGTTGTGTTTGCCATCGAAATCTCTCAGTTTGGCGATGTGGACCTTCTTTGATCCTTCGTCCCTTGGTGCACACCTTCGCCTGCAGCTTAGAGCGCTAGTGCGACTGCTGTCGCAAGGTCGGTCATTGCTTCCTTCGACAATGACATCTCATGTTCTTCCTCCTCTTCTTCTTCTTCTTCTTCTTCACTCGGTATGATTGGAGCTGGTTCCCATAGTCTGCCGAACGACGATGAAGTTGTGATAGGGGGGGCCGATGCTGGGTCAATCGACATTGATAGCCCTGGTAAGGGAGTCATTGGTTGTGTTGGGGTAGGGGGCATGAGTTCGTCTACGTCGCCTTCTCGCTTCGCTCTCCAGTAGAGGGATTTCCTGTCTCTGTCACTGTACCACTTCTTCACTGTTTCGTCCCACCAAGCGTCAAAGACTTGATTCCCTGCTTTGACAATGTAGTGTCCTCGTGAAGTGCTCCACCTAGAATTTGCTGGAAGAGCTGCTCATTGGTCATCATTTAGCTCCACCTTGATAGGCTGAGGGTGGAACGGGGATCGGGATGTTGTTCGGACAGGACCGACTTCGGATGATCGGCTCATCTTTGAAATTGATAGATTAGATGAAAGGCCCTGAGATAAACAATGAATGAGATGCTAGTTGATGATTGGACTCTATGTGTCACCCACGAGAATGTCTGGTGCGAGTTCTAAAGAAGGGTAATTCAGAGCGCCATGGTGGTATGATTGGTTAGTACTTCAGGTACTATCGGAACACGTCAGAGTCAATCGGACTTCAATGGGCAAGATAGGGGTTTGTTATCTGCACAGTGGGAACCGGGTTTCACTCAATGTCATCCTTCGAAGATATACTTTAGGGGACATGTCACAGGCGAGCACTCGACGACAACGGAATCAGGTGTGAGCCAAGGGTGGGTCTTTCTATTATGTTAGGCAGATGGCTCAGGGGCTGAGTCGAGGTAGGCCAACACAACAATAAACAAGCATAGATGAGATAATCCCAAACATGTTGCTCAGGTCAAGACAGCTAAGACGAGGCTTAAGTCCAGACCGTCGAACGCTATGTCGAAGTGAAGGTAAGTAGAATTTCAATAAGCTATTAATACAAGAGTAGATACCTATGTCTAAGTGAAGGTAAGTAGAATAGAAAGACAAGGAAATGAAAGAGTCAAGCTATCTACTTATATAGACTTCAAGTGTGGGAAAGGTCTACTCTAATAGGAAGTCGCATGATAAAGGAATGGGATGATTAGTGAGTGTGATAGAACATCGTGGAATGTTCTGGCGAATGGATGAGTAAGCACATAAGAAAAATAAAAGAAAAGGAAAAGAATATTAAAAAAAATGAATGATGATGTAAGAAAAGAAAAGAAAAATGTTCGAGTCCTTACAGGCTTATTTGAACTAACGGTCATGTTCTTCAGACTATGCAATGCGCCAGCGACTTTCCAAGGTTTTATGAATGACATCTTTCGAGAGCTAATATTAGGCAGATGGCTCAAGGACTGAGTCGAGGCAGGCCAATACAACAACAAACAAGCATAGATGAGATAATCCCAAACACGTCGCTCAGGTCAAGATAGCTAAGACGAGGCTTAAGTCCAGACCGTCGAACGCTATGTCGAAGTGATAGTAAGTAGAATTTCAATAAGCTATTAATACAAGAGTAGATACCTATGTCAAAGTGATGGTAAGTAGAATAGAAAGACAAGGAAACGAAAGAGTCAAACTATCTACTTATATAGACTTCGAGCATGGGAAAGGTCTACTCTAATGGGGAGTCACATGATGAAAAAATGAGGTGATTAGTGAGCATAGTAGAACGTCGTGGAATGTTCCGGCGAATGGATGAGTAAGTGCATAAGAAAAGAGAAGTAAAAGAAAATAAAAGAAAAAGAAAAGAAAAAGAATATTAAAATGAATGATGATGTAAGAAAAGAAAAGGAAAATGTTTGAGTCCTCACATCACCCCCCCTTCAAGGTTGGGTATCCCGACCAACCACATAAGCCTTCTGAGGATGTGAACTTGTACAGTGCTCGCAGACTTCATTGAGGTATCATTAACTTCCTCAGAGCTCTGGGATGTTTGCGATAGAAATCTTGAATTGATTCCTGCGCATTGTCCTTGATGTTGGATTCCGGCTGCCATGTCGCTTCCTCGTACCCAACCCACTTGACCAAGAACTGGAGCTTGCCTCGATGTAGACGTGAGTTGAGTATTTCTTCAACCTCGTACTCTTCCTGTTCGTCAATAATCACTGGTGGTGGTGGAGGCGGTTTCTTTTGTGACTTGAAGGACGGTTGGACAGCCGGTTTGAGCAAGATCTCGTTGAAGACTGGGTGAACTTTCTTTCAGGTCTTCAGCAGTTTGAGTCTGTATGCACTTGCACCAACCTTTTCTACCACCTCGAAGGGACCGAACCACTTGTCATCCATCTTCTTCGTCGGTTGGATTGTTTTGATATTCCGTCCGTCCAAGAAGACTTTTGATCCCACCTCATAATTGACAGACTTCCCAGCATGACAATCATAGAAGTGCTTCATGTCTTTGTTCACTTGGGCCAGGTTACTCTGAGCAAGCTCATGTACCTCCTTGATGTGCTTGGCAAATTCTTCCGCTGATAGGTTTGACGACGCTGTCCCAACTCCCGTAAAATCCAAGGGATGCATTCCGGTGTTGACAAAGAAAGGAGACAGTTTTGTCGCTGAGTGCTCACGGTTGTTGTATGAAAATTCTGTGAGAGCCAGCCAGTCCACCCAGTCTGATTGACGATGATTGACATATAAGCGAAGGTATTGTTCAAGTTCCTGGTTAACCCTCTCCATCTGTCCATCGGTTTGTGGGTGATACGCTGTCGACGGGTTGCCCTCAATGTGTAGGAGCTTGTACAACTCTTTCATCATCTTTGCATCAAACTGCACCCCTCGGTTGTGAATGATCTTTTGGGGTAGCCTATATAGTCGGAAGACGTGGTCCCTATAGATCCTAGCCATGCCTTCAGCTGTTAACTTCGTTGTCATCGGAATCACATGGATTTGTTTGCTAAAGCGATCAACTACCACGCAAATCGCATTAAACCCATTCGACTCTGGCAACTCTCCAATCAGGTCGACCATGACAATTTGCCATGGTGCCTCCGGCACCTCATTAGGGTGCAAAACCTTTGCTCTTGTTGTCCTTAGAGCCTTCGTCCACTGACAATGATCATACCCTCACACATACACCCACACATCTGCACTCATCTTCAGCCACCAGTACCTTCATGCTATCAGCTGGATTGTCTTTGTCACTCCTGGATGTCCTGCCAGGGTCGAGTCATGGTGTTCCTTCATGATGATCTCTCTGACGCTTGCTGGTACGTATAGCCACCTACCCATCTTCTATGCTTCTCCTCTCCACTCAACTACCTTCGGTCATTCCTCTTCACCTTCCTGTCCTTGTGCCTCCCTGACCTTGCTGACAAGAACATCTCTGGATGTCTGAACCATTCCTCTGACCAGCCATTCCTTCTTGATGAAGGTCACATTCTCGTTATCACACTCACCCTTGTCGTAATCTGCTCGACGTGATAACAGATCAGCCTTACCTAACGTCTTTCCAGGCTTATGGACTAGCGTGAAATCAAACTCAGCTAAATCGAGTCGCCAACGGGCTTGTCAACAATTTAGCTTCTGCGGCGATCAGAAGTACGTTAGATTTGCATGGTCCGTCCATACCTCAAAAGGTTGGTTAGCTCCTTGGAGATATTGTCGCCATTCCTTTAGGGCTTGAACGATGGTGAGCATTTCTTTATTATAAATCTCATAATTTTGCTCTGCCTCTAGAAATGTCAATGACTGATAAGTGATCACCTTCCATTTGCCATCTTGTTTCTGGAGAAGGACTCCACCAGTCGCAAAGTCCGATGCATCTGCTTCCACACGGAAAGGGTCCTCGTTGTTGGGTATCGCTAACATGGGAGGACTACTCAAACGATGCTTCAGTTCCTTGAACGCTGCCTGTTCATCTTTGCCCCACTTCCATTCCACCTTACCCATCAGCGTAGTTAGGGGTTTGATGACCAAACTGTAATCCTTAACAAAACGTCGCAACCAATTTCCTAGTCCCAGGAATTGTTGCAGTTCGTGGACGTTCTTTAGAACTGGCCAGTCCTGTACTGCTGCCATCTTCTTGGGATCCATTCGAACTTCGCCATTGCCGATGATGTGCCCAAGGTACTTGACTGTATCAACTTCGAACTCGCACTTCTGTGGCTTTAGAAAAAGTCCATTTTGACGAAGAATCTCAAAGACTCATTTGGTGCGCCTACGATGTTCCTCTAGATCATTCGAGAAGATGAGAATGTCATTGAGGTAAATGATGACGATACCCTCATGAATCAGTTCCTGAAAGATATCATTCATGAAGCCTTGGAATGTCGCTGGTGCATTGCACAAACCAAAGAACATGACTGTGGGTTCGAACAAGCCTAAATTCGTCCTAAACACTGCCTTCCACTCGTCTCCCTCGCGAATTTGGATGTTGTAGTAGCCCCAACGAACATCGAGCTTCATGATGTACTTTGCATCCTTGACCTTGTCGATGAGCTCATTTATCAATGGTAACGGATACTTGTTCTTGACCGTCCCTTTGTTGAGCTTCCGATAGTCTTGGATTGCTCGCAGGCTCCCATCTTCTTTCTTGATAAAAAGAACGGTGATGCCATTGGAGATTCCAACTGTCAGATGTGTCCTGATGCTAGGTTTTCCTCAATGAACTCTCTCATCACTTCTTGTTCTTTTGGTGACAATGGGTAAACCTTGCAGTTGCTGGGTTTGAAGTCTGGTTTCAGGTCAATAGCATGGTCCCACATTCGGTGATTTGGTAAATGTTTGAATGATTCCTCACTAAAAACGTCGGCATATTCTTCCAGGTAAGGCAGCCACTTTGCCGCTTCCTTCATCCTCACATTCCTCACATACTCATCATCTATTTCTTCTTTTGACAACATCAAATCGTATTCATCCGGGCAACGTGTGAATTTGACAGATCCAACCTTCTAGTCGATCTCCAGGTTATGTTTCTATAGCCAGTTGTGACCAAGGAAAATGTTACTTGATGCCAAAGACGTGACCGCTATAGACTATCAGACTCTCCTAGATAGGGACAAAGGCAGTGGCGGCGTTTGACCACAGGGAGGCGATGTCAAAGGTATCGAGAGGAAAAAGGGGAAGTCCTACCAGATCTACAGACTACCTACAGACTTTCAGAAGCGACACTCAGCTCAGATGCACAAGGATCCAGGCATCAGACAGATCCGCCGCGATGTCGAATAACTCGCCACGGCGATACAAATCTCAGCGGGGTCCGAAAGGATGAATAGAGACTGCCGAGTCCAACTGAACTGGCAAAGGGGTTGAAGCGGCAGGCTGTGTGTGGCGGCAGCGGATAATCACACTTGTGCGATTCCGGCTGGTAGTCGGGGAGACGATGTGGGAACGACACAGAGAAGGCAGAGGTGAGAGTATGTTGACACCACTCAAAAGGGGAGTGGTGTCAGCGGTAGAATGATGCGGAGGCAGCGGAGACGTTGAGAAGTGGCAAACTGGATTCAGACGCAGGGGAGGCACCAGCGCCGGTGGTAGCTGTGGGCACGAGAAGAGTGACAGCTGCATCGAGATGTCGAGGAAGTATCACAAGTCCCCTGAACTGAATGGCAGCGAAGAATCCTGAGAGGGGATGGCGATGCAGATAAAAGTCGAAAATTCCCGGAGTGATTACTAGAAGAGTGACGGCTGCGTTGGGACGTTGAGGAAGAATCACAAACAAACTGAACCGAGCAGCAGTGGAGGATCGCAAGAGGGGACGCCAATGCAGATAAAAGTCGAAAATCCCGGAGTGATTACTAGAAGAGTGACGGCTGCGTTGAGGTGTCAAGGAAGTACCACAATCGGTTGACGCCGGATGACGGCGAAGAAGCACAAAAGGTGGCCTCAGGCGCGGGGAGAAATCAAAAATCCCAGGAGTGATTACTAGAAGAGTGATGGCTGTGTAGAAGAGAGATGTTCGGGGCAGCGAGCGAGCTCAGCAACCTCTCTTGCACTTCTAGGTGTGCAAGGTTGCTCGGCAGCAGATTCTGTCGTGACAGTGCCTACTCCTGTAAGATTGAGGCCGCGCCATCAGGATGGGATCGGCGGGGGCACGTGACCAGGAATTTGCCCAATCCGGCTATCTGGTTCACTGAATACACTGGCTTCTTGAAGGGGGCTCTCTACTTGTAGTTGGTTTTTGGTAGCTGTGTCTTAGAAGGTATATCTGCCACTTTTTAGGATAGATACATGCTCTCTATATATACTATGAGTCCTTGATAAGAAATATCACTAAAGCGGTGGGCGGCGAGGTGCGACAGGCACACCGCGATGGCAGGGGCCACCGCCGAGATGTACTGCCAAGCCACTAAGACCCAGGAGCGCCCCAATCAGAACAGTGGATGCTGGTACATCGTGTCGAGCGTTGGGTCCATTCGGATCGGTCAGGGCGTGCTCTATGTAGATCTGAAACACCAAGGGATCGAATGAAACTAAAAGAGGGAATGTACGGATGGCTGCCAGGCATGCTACCATGCTCGGCATACAATGTGGGATGATAGGAATATGAAACAATCAACAAAATAGACCTTAGATAGGTTATAATTTACCCAGCCGGCACGGTGGCGGGCATACACCTCCGTGATGGCGCAATATACATCCGCTGCAGCGTGTCCAGCTGCCGTGCGAGCATTTCCGAAGTCTGGAATCACTGGATTCAGTGGAACCGTTCTTAGGAGAGGCTGGAGAAGGGGAACCAGGGTTTGGTCGAAGGGGGGACAGGGTGATCATAAGATAGAAGCGAAGGCGTCGCTGCCAGTTCATATGGTCGGTGGCGGCGGTGGCATGGGTGCTGTTCCTAGGCCACTGAAGGTCCGGCAACCACTGAGCAGGCTGTATTATGGGTAATGGTGGTGAAGGCTGGTTTGCTGACAATAGTACATGGGGTGTCCTGGGTATGGCATAGGGGAGTACAGCCCTTACAGGCCTGTGCCGCTAGACCAGTACAGGTTAGTGCGGCGCACTACACCACCAGTCAGATCTCCTCTTCATGTTTGCCAAAGAACATCTATACCACGACGTACTCCTTGATTAGTCCACCCTCGTTGCTGGTACCATCAGCATTGAAGACTGGTCTAGGTCGGATATATCTTTGAGTTGGGAACCTGTATCGCTTAACAAAACTCTCGTTGATGCAAGAGCCTGTGCATCCCAAGTTGATTAAGGCATGAGCATCAATGAAGTGTTCATCCTCAAGCCCAGGATTTGACAGATCAACTTCATCATCTCCAGTGACCTTAGGATGTACGATGCTAACAAAAGCATCCAATTCTTTACCACCCGCCCTCCTGATGAATTGCTCTGCATCCTCGATGCCTTCACGCCATACCTCAGCCACGTGTCTGCCAACCACATCCCACACTGCTTTGGTATCATTCGCCTAAGCAACAATGTTCTCATGGTAAGGTTCTTCCGCCACAACCTCATTTTTTACAGCGGTTTGAATCCACTCTTCCTCTCTCAGTTCGCCTGCTTGCGCATCTGCTCTTCTGACCAACAAATCTTCATAGACTTTGAAGTCATCATCATCATTTTCAGATTCATCTGGCAGCATGTTGGTAAGGATCTTTCAAAGGGTGAAACCGTCACTGATATTTGCATCTTGATATTGTACAACAGGACGATTATATTTTAATGAGTCCAACAAAAAGAATCCTTTAGGAGACCGACCAGTCGTTCCGACATCTATGCCTGGTCTTCCAGAAAACCCTCGCCTTCCACTAGCTCTTCCAGCTCAGCGGGCACCACTTGAACATCGACCTCTTTGAAGGAGGATTCCTTCGCTTAACTGAGCTCTTCGAGGAGTGCTTCTCTGTCTTCTGGAACGAAGGCTGCAATGATGGCATGTATCGCTTCATGACCTCACGAGCATTCCCTGATATAGTGGCCCACCTGACCACACTTGTAACAAGCGTGTGTACAACACACCTGGCTCATCATCACATCCATCGGTTGGCCCAGACCTCTATATGTTATTCCTGTCACATCACGACAATCTTGGGGAGGTGGTGCATAAGGGCAAGTCACTTGTTGGGGCAGCATGGGACGTCTCATTAGTGGTGCCGGAGCTGGCTTTGTTGCTGTCGAGCCAATTGTCTTCCTCCGACGTTTGGCCATCAGGTCCCTGATTTGGCGTTCGACCCTGTCGACCTTGACGGCAGCCTTCTTGAACTCTTCGTATGACATCAGTTCATTGGGCAATCTCATGACACCTTCGATGACCTTTGGGTTTAGCGCCCTCTTCAGATGACTCATCAACCATTCATCATGTGCCTCTGTTGCTAGGCCAGCGTCCACTTGGCAAATGTCAAACTTGTTGAAGAACTCGTCAGCATTGAGGTCTCCTTGGTACATCATGTCTAGTTGTTCAAAGGCTTTCTGGGATCTGGCAGGGTCATCAAATGATATATCCAGCTTCTTCAAGAAGGCATCCCAGCCATCTGTGAATGTCAGGTTGCCATCTTCGTCGACTGCTTCACTGGTATAACTTTCCACCCAGCGAGCTGCAGCACCACTCTTCATGTATGATAGGGCGAACATAATCTTACTCTTGTTCGTCCTGAACTCTGATTCAGATGCATAGATGTAGAGATGCAGCTCTCGCTTGAAGTCCACATAATTGTGTTCGCCATCGAAGTCTCTTGGTTTGGCGATGTGGACCTTCTTTGACACCTTTGAGCCTTGGTTCACTCCTTCGCCTGCTGCTTGGAGCACTAGCGCAACCGCTGTCGCAAGATCGGTCATTGCTTTCTTTGACAATGACATCTCATATTCTTTCTCCTCCTCTTCTTCTTCTTCTTCTTCTTCTTCTTCTTCTTCTTCTTCTTCTTCGCTCGGTATGATCAGAGCTGGTTCCTGTAGTTTGCTGAATGATGATGAAGTTGTGATAGGGGGGGGCAATGCTGGGGTAATTGATGTTGATAGCCCTGGTAAGGGAGTTATTAGTTGTGTCAGGGTAGGGGGCGTGGGTTCGTCTACGTCGCCTTCTCGCTTCGCTCTCCAGTAGAGAGATTTCTCGTCTCTGTTGCTGTACCACTTCTTCACTGGTTTGTCCCACCAAGCATTGAAGACTTGATTCCCTGCTTTGACAATGTAGTGTCCTCGCAATGCGCTCCACCTAGAGTTTGCCAGAAGAGCTGCTCGTTGGTTGTCAGTTAGCTTCACCTTGATAGGCTGGGGGTGGAATGGGGATCGGGATGTTGTTCGGATGGGACCGGCTTTGGATAATTGGCTCATCTTTGAAATTGATGACTAGACGAAAGGCTCCGAGGTAGATAATGAATAAGATACTAGTCGACGACTGAACTCTATGCATCACCCATGAGAAGGTTTGATGGGAGTTCCAAAGAAGCATGATTCAGAGCACCACGATGGTGTGATTGGATGGTACTTCGGATACTATCAGAATACGTCGGAGTCAATCAGACTTCGACGGGCAAGATAGGGGTTTGTTGTCTACTTGGTAGGAACCGGGTTTTGTTCGATGTCGTCCTTCGAAGATATACTTCAGGGGACACGTCACAGGCGAGCACTCGACGACAACGGAATTAGGCATGATCCAAGGGTGGGTCTTTCTATTATGTTAGGCGGACAGCTCAAGGATTGAGTTGAGGTAGGCCAACATAACAACAAACAAGCATGGATGAGATAATCCCAAACACGTTGCTCAGGTCAAGACAGCTAAGATGAGGCTTAAGTCCAGACCGTTGAACACTATGTTAAAGTGATAGTAAGTAGAATTCAATAAACTATTAATACAAGAGTAGATACCTATGTCAAAGTGATGGTAAGTAGAATAGAAAGACAAGGAAATGAAAGAGTCAAGCTATCTACTTATATAGACTTTGAGTGTGGGAAAGGTCTACTCTAATGGGGAGTCACATGATGAAGAAATGGGGTGATTAGTGAGCGTAGTAGAATGTTGTGGAATGTTCCAGCGAATGGATGAGTAAGCGCATAAGAAAAGAGAAGTAAAATAAAATAAAAGAAAAAGAAAAGGAAAAGAATATTAAAATAAATGATGACATAAGAAAAGAAAAGGAAAATGTTCGAGTCCTTACAGCTAATCCATGAGGGTATTGTTATCATTTACCTCGATGATATCCTTATCTTCTCAAATGACCTGGAAGAACATCGGAAGCGGACCAAGCGAGTTTTTGAGATCCTATGTCAAAATGTCAAAACGGCCTTTTCCTAAAGCCGCAGAAGTGCAAGTTCGAAGTAGATACAGTCAAATACCTCGGACACATCATTGGCAATAGTGAGGTTCGAATGGATCCCAAGAAAACAGCAGCGGTACAGGACTGGCCGGTTCCAAAGAACATCTACAAACTGCAACAATTTCTGGGACTAGGAAATTGGTTGCAGTGTTTCATTAAGAATTACAGTTTGGTCGTCAAACCATTGACTACACTGATGGGTAAGGTGGAATGGAAGTGGGGCAAAGAGGAGCAAGCCACGTTCGAAGAGTTGAAGTGACGTTTGAGCAGTCCTCCTGTATTGACAATACCCAACAATGAGGACCCTTTCTGCATGAAAGCTGATGCATCAGATTTTGCGACTAGTGGAGTACTCCTCCAGAAACAAGATGGCAAGTGGAAGGTAATCACTTATCGGTCATCGACCTTCTTGGAGGTGGAGTGTAACTATGAGATCTATGACAAGGAGATGCTCGCTATTGTTCAAGCCCTCAAGGAATGGCAACAATACCTCCAGGGAGCCAACAAACCTTTTGAAGTATGGACGGACCATGCAAACCTAACATACTTCCAATCACCACAAAAATTAAATCATCGACAGGCTCATTGGCGACTCAACTTAGCTGAATTCGATTTCACACTAGTCTACAAACCTGGAAGGATGTTGGGTAAGGCCAATCTGTTATCACAATGGGCAGATTACGACAAGGGCAAGTGTGACAATGAGAATGTGACATTTGTCAAGAAGGAGTGGTTGGTCAGAGGAACATTTCAGATGCCCAGAGACATTCTTATCGACAAGGTTAAGGAAGCACAGGGACAGGAAGACAGAGAGGAGCGACCAAAGGTGGTTGAATGGAGAGAAGAGGCATGGAAGATGGGTAGGCAGCTATATGTGCCCACAAGCGTTAGAGAGATCATCATGAAGGAGCACCATAACTTGACCCTGGCAGGACATCCAGGAGCGATGAAGGTGATCCAGTTGATAGCACGAAGGTACTGGTGGCTGAGGATGAGTGCAGATGTACAGGTGTATGTGCAGGGGTGTGATCATTGTCAGCGGACGAAGGCTCTAAGGACAACAAGGGCAAAGGTTTTGCACCCTAACAAGGTGCTGGAGGCACCATGGCAAATTGTCACAGTCGACCTGATTAGAGAGTTGCCAGAGTCGAATGGGTTTAATGCAATTTGCATTGTAGTTGATCACTTTAGCAAACAAATCCATGTGATTCCGATGACGACAAAGTTAACAGCTGAAGGCATGGCAAGGATCTACAGGGATCACATCTTCCGATTACATGGACTATCTCGAAAGATCATTCACAACTGAGGAGTGCAATTTGATGTGAAGATGATGAAAGAGTTATACAAACTCCTTCATATTGAAGGCAACCCATCGACAGCGTATCACCCACAAACTGATGGACAGATGAAAAGAGTTAACTAAGAACTCGAGCAATACCTTTGGCTGTACGTCAACTATTGGCAGTCAGACTAGGCGGACTGGCTAGCTCTTGCAGAGTTTGCATACAACAACTGTGAACACTTGGCAACAAAGTTATCCCCCTTCTTTGTCAATACGGGAATACACCCCTTAGACTTTATGGGGATTGAGACAGCATCGTCAAATCTGTCAGCAGAAGAATTTGCCAAGCATGTCAAAGACATACATAAACTCGCCCAGAGTAACTTAACCAAAGCGAACGAAGACATGAAGCGCTTCTACAACTGTCATACTGGAAAGTCCATTAGTTACGAGGCAGGGCAGAAAGTCTTCTTGGACGGACAGAACATCAAGACAATCCAACCAACGAAGAAGATGGATGACAAGTGGTTTAGTCCTTTCAAGGTAGTGGAAAAGGTTGGTGCAAGTGCATACAGACTCAAGTTATTGAAGACGTGGAAAAAGGTTCATCCAGTCTTCAATGAGATCTTGCTCAAACTGGCCATCCAACTGTCCTTCGAGTCACAAAAGAAGCCACCTCCACTGCCACCAATGATCATTGACAAACAGAAAGAGTATGAGGTTGAAGAGATACTCAACTCGCATCTACATTGAGGCAGGCTCCAATTCTTGGTCAAGTGGGTTGGATATGAGGAAGCGACATGGCAGCTGGAGGCTGACGTCAAGGATAATGCACAGGAATCAATTCAAGAATTCTATTGCAAACATCCTGGAGCTCCGAGAAAGTTAACAATACCTTGACAAAGTCTGTGAGCGCTGTACAAATTCATGACGTCAGAAGGTCTATGTGGTTGGTTGGGACGCCCAACCTTGAAGGGGGGGTGATGTAAGGACTCGAACATTTTCCTTTTTACTTTCTTATGTCATCTTCTATTTTAATTTTCTTTTCTTTTCTTTTATTTTCTTATTAACGATTACTCATCCATTTACTGGAACCTTCCATCATTTTTCATAATGCTCACTAATCACTCCACTCCTTTGACATGTGACTTCTTATTAGAGTAGACCTTTCCCACACTCAAAGTCTATATAAGTAGATAGTTTGACTCTTTCGTTTCCTTGTCTTTCTATTCTACTTACCTTCACTTCGACATAGGTATCTACTCTTGTATTAATAGTTTATTGTATTCTACTTACCTTCACTTTGACATAGTGTTTGATGGTCTGGACTTAAGCCCTGTCTTAGCTGTCTTGACCTGAGCAACGTTTTCAAGTTTAACTCGATTATGCTTATTTGTTGTTGTGTAAGCTTACCTCGACTCAGCCTCTGAGCTGTCTGCCTAACATTAAGGCCCTCAGGGTGAGCATGGTGCATAACATTCAGATGCATTTTTTGCTAATGCTGCCTTACTCCTAGTACAAGGGAAGCCATCAGGCTGTCACTGTCTGCAGGGACCTTGATAATATTTGCTCTGCTATCACACACGGATTCATGCAGCTTATGCCTGATCGCTTCATGTGTAACAGACTTCTCGATTGTAATGATCCACTTTACTATTTAGTGATATAGTGGAAGTTTACTGACAGTCTTTTTGAAGAGTGGAAGTCATTTTACCAGTCTGAACTGGGTGGCATGAGTCAGATAGATTACGCCCTCAAGTGTATGCCCCACCCTGCAGATCAGAAATATATAGATTTTATTGGCTATACAATCCTAGACCAGCTCAGACCCATGATAGCTTGTGATGAGGGACGTCGTATGCTGCATAAAAGTGGGGAATATATACTTGTGAGACAATTGAAGTTCTTCATGCCAGTATTTATATGGGCCTACATGGAGGCAAAGAAGACTATGATCCAAGATAGCAAGTAGGTGTGATACCATGAGGAGCAAGACAACTACTATCAACATTGGTTCGAAGCCCTGCAGAACCCCAAAATGACTTTTGCCCAGGTGCTCAATCACTTCAAAAATGTGACTGTGCCCAAGGAGCAGAGGGATGAAGGTGGCATTCAAGACAAACTTGTTCTTGGAACGGTGCTACAGTTATGACAGAGCTCTTCTTAGTATGTATGGTTAGACAATTTGAAATCTTCATAGGAGAAGCAGTTGGGAGATGGAGGACAAGCACAAAAGTGAAAGGCAGATGATGATGGTGATGCATATAGAGGTCCATGACCTTGAATCAACCTCAACATGTTTATCTCAATCCATAGTTATACTGCCGAAGGGCTCAAGAGAGCTCATTTGATTTATCTGGATGCAGGCCCACCCTCTCAAAATACTGGTAAGCCCTCCACCCCCTTTCTCATGAGCAGATTCTAACCTCCAGTAATAAACATTCCACCTATCACGCTTCTTCAAAAAAGCTGGAGGAAAATTTGGAGGCAAAGAAAGTTACTATCAAGAGACTCGACAAATCCAAGAAAGAATTCAAAATGTACTGAAAGTGTCTTCATATACTCCTTTCCAACACCAAATTTCATCTTGCAGCAACCGACCCATTGGCATTGAGAAGTGCGTTAAACCATCTAGTACATGCCAGGTGCCCATATGATAAGGATTACGAGGAGAGCTTACAAGACATCGTGCAGTTGTTTAAGATGGCTCAGCAGGGCCTCATTGTAAGGACTTGAACATTTTCCTTTTAATTTTTCTTATGTCATCTTCTATTTTAATTTTCTTTTCCTTTTCTTTTATTTTCTTACTAATGATTACTCATTCATTTATCAGAACCTTCCATCATTTTCCACAATGCTCACTAATCACTCCACTCCTTTGTCATGTGACTCCCTAATAGAGTAGACCTTTCCTATGAAGTGCTATGTATATAAGTAGCTAGTTGACTTCCTAATCTCCCATCTTACTATTCTACTTACCATCACGACAACTTAGTGTTTGATAGTCTGGTCTTAAGTCTCATCTTAGCTGTTTTGATCTGAATGACATATTCAAGATTATCTTATTTACACTTATTTGTTATTATATTGGCCGGTCTCGATTCAGCCTCTGAGCCGTCCGCCTAATACTCATTGCTGATACTTCGCTGTTGAAGGGATTCTCTAACTTACTGGAAGATGAAAAAGAAACCCAACATACCGAGGAACTCCAAGAGGCATATATGCTTCTTATAAAGGACAATTACTTAGATAAGGACAGCATGTCACTGGAGAAAGCAATTGATTTGTTCATCAAAGCAGAGTTGGAGGTTGGAAAAGGAATGACATATATGGATAGTGCTATTCTGTTAAAATGGTTGGATTCAGTTAAGCCTGTTCAGATGAATCAGGAGCCAGAAATGATGGGTTCAAAGGCGAAGGTGGCATGAGTTGGGCCAGGGTCCATCCAGCCTTGCTTTATAGTCAGAGGCTGAAAGTACTATGGACTATGGACTGGACAATTGCTTGCCCTCCATGGGCGGAATTATTGTAAGGACTCGAACATTTTCCTTTTCTTTTCTTATGTCATCACTCATTTTAATATTCTTTTTCCTTTTCTTTTATTTTTTCTTATGCGCTTATTCATCCAATTGCCGGAACATTCCACAACGTTCTATCACGCTCACTAATCATCTCATTCCTTGTCATGTGACTTCCTAATAGAGTAGACCTTTCCCGCGCTCAAAGTCTATATAAGTAGATAGTTTGACTCTTTCGTTCCTTGTCTTTCTATTCTACTTACCTTCACTGCGACATAAGTATCTACTCTTGTATTATTAGTTTGCTGAAATCTACTTACCTTCACTGCGACATAGCGTGCGTATAGCCCGGCAACTCGCGTTTAGCCAGTTGTTTGTTGTTTGTGTTGGCCGCCTCGAGATCGACGCCCGTTAGTCTCGCCGCCTAACATAATAGAAAGACCTACTCTCAAACCCGTGGTTTAACCACTCGTTTGTCGCTACTCCACGCAGGAGACACATCGACGGTCAACGACCGCGCCCATCCCGGATTTATCCGAGCAACCCCTATCTTGCCCGTCAAGGTCCGACTGACTTTGACGTGTCCCGATAGTTCCCGAAAACAATCAATCAATCCTCCAATCGTGGCGCTCCGAATCACTCTTCTGTGGAACTCGCATCAGACGTTCTCGTGGGTGACTCATAGAGTCCAATCATCATCAAGCATCTCGTTCATCATCTACCTCGGTGCCTTCCGACTAGTCATCAATTTCAAAGACGAGCCGGTCATCCGAAGTCGGTCCCGTCCGAACACCGTACCGATCCCCGTTCCACCCCCGGCCTATCAAGGTGGATCTAACTGACGACCAGCGGGCGGCTCTCCCGACAAACTGTAGGTGGAGCGCGTCACGAGGACATCACATTGTCAAGTCAGGTGATCAAATCTTTACTGCCTGGTGGGACGAGAACGCGAAGAAGTGGTACTCTGACAGAGAAGGAAAGTCGCTTTATTGGCGAGCAAAGCGAGAGGGAGACATAGACGATCCTGCACCCCCTACCCCCACGCGATCAACGGCTCCTTTACCAGGGCCATCAACATCGACAGGCCAGACGTCAGCTCCACCTATAGCACCTTCGTTGTCTTTCACTGAACCACGAGAACCTGCTCCGCTCGTGCCAACAGACGAAGAAGAGGAGGACGAAGAAGAAGAGCAAGAGATGTCGTTGTCGAAAGAGTCAATAACGGACCTTGCTACGGCGATCGCGCTAGCGCTCCAGGCAGCAGGAGAAGGCACAGGCCAAGGATCAAAGTCAAACAAGGTTCATATCGCCAAGCCCCGAGATTTCGATGGCGAGCACGGATATGTCGACTTCAAACGAGAGCTGCGCCTGTATGTCTATGCATCGGAGTCGGAGTTTAGGACAAGCAAAGCAAAGATCATGTTCGCTCTGTCGTATATGAAGAGCGGTGCTGCGGCGAGCTGGGCGGAAAGCTACACGAGTGGTGCAATTGACGAACATGGTAGGATAGCATTCAAGGACACTTGGGACGCTTTCCTAAAGAAGCTCGATACCTCGTTCGATGACCCGGCCCGGTCTCAAAAAGCATTTGAACGACTCGACGCGATGTATCAGGGCGATCTCAATGCAGATGAATTCTTCAACAAGTTTGACATTTGCCGAGTGGATGCTGGACTGGCCACGGAGGCTCACGACGAATGGCTGATGAGTCGCCTCAAGAGGGCTCTGAACCCGAAGGTGGTCGAAGGTATCATGCGTTTACCCAATGAGCCAACGACGTACGAAGAATTCAAGAAGGCGGCGGTCAAGGTTGACAGGGTTGAGCGCCAGATCAGAGATCTGATGGCTGAACGCCGGAGGAAGACGATCAGCTCGACGATGATGAAACCAGCGCCACAACCATTGAAACGTCCGGCACCACCTCAACAAGCAGCTCGCCCCTTTGCTCCACCCGTCCAAGATCGTCGTGATGCCACTGGAGTAACATATGGAGGCTTAGGCCAGCCGATGGACGTGATGATGAACCAGGCGCGCCGTACACGCGCTTGCTATAAGTGTGGTCAGGTAGGCCACTACATCCGGGAATGCCCTCGAGGCCGTGAAGCAATACGTGCAATCATTGCGGCCTTCGTTCCAGCAGACAGAAAGGCGCTCTTCGAGGAACTCGGCCAAGCCAAGGAATCCTCCTTCGAAGAGGTCGACGACGTCGATGTACGAGCGGTACCCGCTGATTTGGAAGAACTCGTAGAAGGCGAGGGTTTTCCGGAAGACCAGACGTAGACGTCGGAACGACTGGTCGATCGCCTAAAGGATTCTTTTCGTCGGACTCGTTAAAATATAATCGTCCTGTTGTACAATACCAAGATGCGAATATCAGTGACGTTTTCACCCTTCGAAAACTCCTTACCGACGTAATACCTGATGAACCTGAAGCGGACGACGATGACTTCGACGTCTACACAGATTTGTTGGTTAGAAAAGTGAATGCGCAAGCAGGCAATTCGAACGCGCTTAGTGTGGAAGAGCGGAATCAAACCGCTATAAAAAATGAGGTTGAGGCGGAAGCGCCTTACCGCGAGAACGTTGTTGCTCAGGCGAACGATACTGAAGCAGTATGGGATGTGGTTGGCAGACGCGCGGCTGAGGTATGGCGCGAGGGCATAGTGAACGCAGATCAATTCATCCGGAGGGCGGGAGGAAAGGAGTTGGACGCTTTCGTTAGCATCGTACATCCAAAGATAGCGGGCAATGATGAAGTAGATTTGTCAAACCCGCTACTCGAAGAGGAAAACTTCATCGATGCTCATGCGCTAATTGACTCGGGATGCACGGGTTCATGTATCGATGAGGGCTTTGTCAAACGATACGGTTTCCCCACCCAAAGGTACATTCGGCCTAGACCAGTCTTCAATGCTGACGGAACAAGCAATGAGGCGGGATTGATCAAGGAATATGTAGTCGTACGAATGTTCTTTGGGAAACACGAAGAGGAGATACGACTGGCGGTGACATCCTTAGCATCGAGCAACATCTTCCTCGGACATGACTGGTTGACAAAGCACAATCCTGAGATCGACTGGAGGTCAGGAACAGTCAAGTTCACGCGTTGCCCTGACGAATGTGAGTCGTCACTACCGAGTGAGGAGATAGACGAAGAATTTGTGAGGAATGTGCAGATGAAGGAAGCGGCGAAGTGGCCACCTTATCTGGAAGAATACGCAGACGTCTTTAGTGAAGAATCGTTTGAACGCCTACCAAACCATCGAACGTGGGACCATGCTATCGACTTGAAGCCAGATTTTAAGCCTAGCGATTGCAAGGTTTACCCATTGTCGCCGAAAGAACAAGAGGCAATGAAGGAGTTCATCGAAGAGAACCTAGCATCAGGGCGCATCCGACAGTCGAAATCCCCGATGGCATCTCCGTTCTTCTTTATTAAGAAGGAAGATGGGAGCCTACGAGCAATCCAAGACTATCGAAAGCTTAACGAAGGAATGGTTAAGAACAAATACCCGTTGCCATTGATAAATGAGCTCATCGATAAGGTCAAGGATGCGAAATACATCACGAAGCTCGACGTTCGCTGGGGATATTACAACATTCGGATTCGCGAGGGCGATGAGTGGAAGGCGGCGTTTAGGACGAATTTAGGCTTATTCGAACCAACGGTCATGTTTTTCGGATTATGCAATGCGCCGGCGACATTCCAAGGTTTCATGAACGATATCTTTCGAGAAATGATCCATGAGGGTATCGTCATCATTTACCTCGACGACATCCTCATTTTCTCGAACGATTTGGAAGAACATCGCCAACGCACCAAACGAGTCTTTGAGATCCTGCGTAAAAATGGACTTTTCCTGAAGCCACAGAAATGTGAGTTCGAGGTTGATACAGTTAAATATCTCGGACACATCATCAGTAATGGCGAGGTTCGAATGGACCCGAAAAAGACAACAGCGGTTCAGGAGTGGCCAATCCCGCGAAACATTCACGAACTGCAACAATTCCTGGGACTAGGGAATTGGTTGCGACGATTCGTAAAGGACTATAGCTCTGTCGTTAAACCCCTGACGACGCTGACGGGTAAGGTGGAATGGAAGTGGGGAGAGGAGGAACAACGAGCTTTCGAAGAGTTGAAGGGTCGGTTGAGTAGTCCCCCGGTTCTAGCCATCCCGAACGAGGAGGGTCCTTTCCGGGTCGAAGCAGATGCGTCGGACTTTGCGTCTGGAGGAGTACTCCTTCAGAAACAAGACGACAAGTGGAAAGTGATAGCCTATCGATCTTCGACCTTCTTAGAGGCTGAACGGAATTACGAGATCTATGACAAAGAGATGCTCGCAATCGTACAAGCCCTCAAGGAATGGCGACAGTACCTTCAAGGAGCCAAGAAACCCTTTGAAGTGTGGACTGATCACGCGAACCTGACATACTTCCGATCTCCTCAGAAGCTGAATCGTCGACAAGCTCGTTGGCGGCTCGATTTAGCCGAGTTTGACTTCATGCTGGTGCACAAGCCAGGGAAGACGCTAGGCAAGGCAGACATATTGTCGCGACGAGCAGACTACAACAAGGGCGAACGGGATAATGAAGGCGTCACGTTCATTAGAGATGAATGGCTGGTCAGAGGAACGGTGGAGACGTCAAGGGATGTGCTGATTGAAAAGATTCGAAAGGCACAAGCAGAGGTGAACGAGGAAGAGAGACCGACGAACTTAGTGCTCGTAGATGGGTTGTGGAAAAAGGAGGTGACGGTTAAGCTCTCGATGACGAAGACGAAGAAGTTTCAAAACATTTTCATACCGACGAGTGTGAGGGAGGAAGTGATGAGGGAGTGTCACGACTCGACATTGGCAGGCCACCCAGGAGCGAACAAAACCGTTGCGCTAGCGAACAGGAGTTTCTGGTGGCCTAACATGTACGTCGACGTCAGAAAATATGTGCGAGGATGCGATCGTTGTCAGCGAACGAAGGCCCTCAGAATGACAAGGGCAAAGGTTTTGCACCCTAACGAGGTACCGGAGGCGCCCTGGCAAGTTGTCACGGTCGACCTGATCGGAGAGTTGCCGGAGTCAAATGGATTCAATGCGATTTGTGTGGTAGTCGATCGCTTTAGCAAACAAATCCATGCGATACCAACGACGACAAAATTGACGGCAGAAGGAATGGCCAGAATTTATAGGGACCATGTCTTCCGGTTGCACGGCTTACCTCGAAAGATCATCCACGACCGAGGAGTACAGTTCGATGCGAAGATGATGAGGGAGTTGTACAAACTCCTTCACATCGAAGGCAATCCGTCAACGGCGTACCACCCTCAAACGGACGGACAGACAGAACGAGTTAATCAAGAACTCGAACAGTACCTTCGACTATACGTCAATCATCGACAATCAGACTGGGCAGACTGGCTAGCTCTCGCAGAGTTTGCGCACAACAATCGTGAACATTCGGCGACCAAACTATCACCCTTCTTCGTCAACACGGGACAACACCCTTCAGGCTTCACGGGCATTGGAACGACTTCGTCCAATCTATCGGCAGAAGAGTTTGCCAAACATGTCAAGGGAATACACGAACTCGCTCAGGCCAATCTGACCCAGGCCAATGAAGACATGAAGCGCTTTTACGATCGTCACGCCGGGAAATCGATAGTCTATGAGATGGGACAAAAGGTCTTCTTAGATGGTCGAAACATAAAGACGATCCGACCAACGAAGAAGATGGATGACAAATGGTTTGGCCCATTCGAGGTTATGGAAAGGGTGGGCGCGAGCGCATATAAGCTAAAGATCCCGAAGACATGGAAACACGTTCACCCCGTCTTTAACGAGATCCTGCTCAAACCGGCCGTTCAACGTCTTTCGAATCACAAAAGAAGCCGCCTCCACCCCCACCAGTGATCATTGACGAACAAGAAGAGTACGAGGTTGAAGAAATACTCGACTCACGTCTACATCGAGGAAGGCTCCAGTTCTTGGTCAAGTGGGTTGGATATGAGGAAGCGACATGGCAGCCGGAATCCGACGTCAAGGATAATGCACAGGAATCAATTCAAGAATTCTATCGCAAACATCCTGGAGCTCCACGAAAGTTAACAATACCTCGACAAAGCATGCGAGCACTGTATAGGTTCACGTCGCCAGAAGGATTATGTGGTTGGTCGGGACGCCCAACCTTGAGAGGGGGGTGATGTAAGGACTCGAACATTTTCCTTTTCTTTTCTTATGTCATCACTCATTTTAATATTCTTTTTCCTTTTCTTTTATTTTTTCTTATGCGCTTATTCATCCAATTGCCGGAACATTCCACAACGTTCTATCATGCTCACTAATCATCTCATTCCTTGTCATGTGACTTCCTAATAGAGTAGACCTTTCCCGCGCTCAAAGTCTATATAAGTAGATAGTTTGACTCTTTCGTTCCTTGTCTTTCTATTCTACTTACCTTCACTGCGACATAGGTATCTACTCTTGTATTATTAGTTTGCTGAAATCTACTTACCTTCACTGCGACATAGCGTGCGTATAGCCCGGCAACTCGCGTTTAGCCAGTTGTTTGTTGTTTGTGTTGGCCGCCTCGAGATCGACGCCCGTTAGTCTCGCCGCCTAACAATTATGCCCTCTTCACCTCTTCTTTGTTTTGTTTGGAGGCTGTTATTTGAAAGGATCTTCTCCCATATTTATATTTAACTCAGTCTTCTTATGCAGGTATGTTGACCCCATTTGTGGCTATTTGTATATAAAGAGCTTGCTGTGTTAGGTCACTACATAATAGCTCCATTTTCCTTACCTTGTAATACATGTACAGTAGGAGTCACTGTGTCATGCTCCTCTCGTCTCCTATCATAAGTATTCTGTTCTTCTATATGAAATCTGCCTCTGTATTTTTCCTGTATGTTAGCACATGTATAGATCAGATTGTATTCTTTGGTAGTGATGATGCATAGTAGTGATGGTTCAAGTTCTGCCTGCTTTCATTTGATCAAGAGTTTGCTGTAAGTCAAAATTGTTTTTTTGTAGATAGTGGGCTTGTCTGTGTGAGCTGTGTACTGAGTGATAATGAACAGAACAAATTATAACTAACTGATCTGTTGCTGAGGCTTCTTGGTCTGCTCTGGCTCAAGATACAAAGATGAATTTAAAGACATTGATGGACTTGATTTCAAAGGCTGCTGTATATTCTCTTCAGTGTCGATTGGATGGGATAGGTAGTGAAGGGTGGGTACTGACCTGTTGGTAATTGAAACTTGCACAGACTCTAATATTCCCATCAAAAAATGATTGTAGCAGAAATGGTCAGGTTTTTCTGTCGAAGTACATGAGTTATGATGGGTAAAAGGGTAAGAGGGAGAGAAATCTGTATGTAGGCATGCTGGAGGACTGCCTTTCTCTATGAAGGACACCTCATTTAGCCACAAAACTCATACATAGATACCACCCATCCTTGCATGAATTTATCTGCTTGAATCATATTTTTATGAGCAGTATGTTGTGAGCTACGATTTTTTCACTGTCTGAGGGAGGGGGTTGAGGTACTGACTTGATGAGGTTGTCTTTCTTGTATTGCCACTTACACACCACATTGTTTGGAAAATTTTACACCTGTAGAAGTGCATTTTCGAGTGCTTTTTTTACGTTATAATAGTATGTCTTAATATGCAATATTGAGTGAGCAATTGGCCGTTTTGTTCATTTTTGCTTTTTGAGGGCATGACACTAGTGAAAAATCATGTGATTTTGGCTTTTCTCATTACTTTTGCAAACAGCTGTAAGTCCTTCTCCTTGTTTTCTGGTCTGTCCGTGCGTCCCCAGTAAGCCTATAAATCACGTGCCGAAGATCAGATCTATCTCAGGGTGGATCTCGGCGATTTCCCTTTGACCAGTAAGCTATATAGCTAGTTCTTTCGTTCTAGCTCGGCAGTACGAGTTTCAAACTGTGACAGTCCGTTCACCAACAACCCTGATATGTCGAACATCGATATCTATTGGGAGGCGCTTGCCGGCACCCATTTTCCTCCCAAGCCAAGCTTTAATGACGAAACCTGTCAACACCCAGTGGTCTGAGCATTCCGTCTACTTGGAGATTGGATTTGATCTGATTTATGCTTTCGTAGGCAAACCCAGACATAATTGGTCTTGGCGTGCGCATATCGTTCTACGCACAAACACTAATTTGTGGTCAGTCAAAAATCAAGCGCGGTTTCATGTACTAATGGCGAAATGATGTGGGCAGCCCTGCATACTCAGCAGAGATCAAGCGTACACGTCTCTCTGGACGCTCGTTTTGTCCACGATTGTGTACACTGGGATAGCTCTTCTCCTAGGATTCAAAGTCCATCCACAATTGAGCCTTAATGACGCTGTCGTCATTATGTACCTTTTATCGTTGTCCTGGACAACTGTATATCTTACAACACCAAGGTTTTGGCATCTCAGGAGGCGAATGCTGCTCTTTGAGACCGTCTTTTTCGGCCACACTATTCTCCTTTGCGGATGTGAACTGGCGATACTTGCGCATGCAAGATCCTTTGGTTCGCTGCCGGCCTGTAACTCGAGTGCAATTATGGTTCTCTTCAAGGAATTCCGGGTAGTACATACCGGGCAGGTAGTCGGGATCATTCTCCTCACCGTGCAATTGGTACTTTTTCTCTTGATTACGTTTTATGACTATGGAATGTTCGAACGCCGAAATGGAATTATCGGGCTCATATCTCGCATGTTCAAGCGAGAGAGAGGAGAAGGAGAAGGCATTGAGATGGTAACCCGTGATATGACTCAGTTTGCTGATAGGCCTGTCGTAATCCGACGAGGAAGTCGCCACGCTCCGGAGACTGAGTCACAAGCCGCAAGACCAGAACAAGTCGCGAATATTGTCACTATGATCGTCGTTTGGTTGGTTCTAGTCATAAATACCGAGTTCACCATCCTCAAAAACCATTTCACGAATATGGGACAGTTCGCTTGGGGAGTAGGGCAGATCTTGGCCATGGCTCTTCTCATTGTCCCAGTATACAATCTAACAAAAACCCTTGCAGAAAGGTACCGGATCAGCCATTCGCATCCTTCTCTGGTCGGGGTAATGCCTGGCTCGTTGCGTCCTGACTTGAACGGAACAGATGATCGGCAAGAGCAGCACTTGGGGGCTGACCAACAGGAGCAAGGCTTTGGGGATGATCGACTGGAGCAACAATTGCCTGGAGGTGGTCGACAGGAGCCACAATCTCCTGGGAGATGATCAAGCAAATTCTCCGTCATCGGCTTCCCACGAAGGGGTAGCGCTAGACCCATGTCAGCCCTGTACTACAGAGCCTGTCGAACCCGTCGAATCACCTCATCTAACACCGCTTCCTGGATTGCAAATACTAGATGGACAATCACCACGCACTTGCGGTACGGTTGAGGCTCTTGATCAAGGTACGACGGAAGTTACAGCCTATGGCCGGTCAGAGGAGATTGCTGCACATCACAAAATGCAGGAGCCCTGCTTATTAGCAACGGACGACCAAACCGAAAGTAAACGGTTTAACTGGCCACGCAAAGCAGCTCAGGACGTGATTCGAGATTCCGCATCGGACGAGAACGTGACAGACAGATTTCCTGGACGGGCGTCGAATCGTCTGCCCACTGAGCCTTGTCGCTCTGGTCCTTCCCGATGTACACCCGACTCGTCATTACTTGTTCCTTTCGAGGAGAGGGCTCCAAATGTGGCAGGCGACGGTGTGGAAGAGGACCAAATGAAGTCGGAAGAACAGGTTCCCCGGCGTGACAACGAAGGGGACGCACGGTCTATTCGGGATACACAGGATGAAGATACGAGGGATGATCCGCCCAGACCAATCATTGATCCTTCGAATACACCGGCCAATCAAACACATTGCCCCCCGAGACTAATCGAACCAACTGATTGGCTGCCGCGCGAACTGGAGGAACACCAAGCTCCAATTAGTCAAGAGACATTGGCCCACTCGGAGGTGAATGAAACGGTGCAGCAAATAAGACTGATGCCTTCTTCACCCTGTTCCGATACATGTTCGCCAAGGTCGTCCACGACTACCTTCTTCACTGCACCTGAAGAATGATAAGTATGTCCACGGACCTAACCGCTTGAAGTAAAAATATCAGAGGAGACTGAAGACACCGATACTGAGTAGGAGAGCACACTGCTTGGAATGCGACGGGCCGTTCTTTATAACTAAGGATCGGCTGAAATATAATTTTGATGGGAGTACAAAAGCGAGGAAGACCAGACGGCGGTCCCGGTACTCAGGTTTCCGTACCGGTCGTTGACCAGCCAGTTGGAGGATCCGGAATCACTTGCGCGGCCCGGGGTAGAAGACGTTGTGGACGCCTGCGGGACGTGCCCAAACGAGCCGATCGTCTGGGTGATACCATGGATGGCTTGGTGTGGAGAACAACCAAAAGCCACGACGGTCAACCATTTTTGACGATGGTCTCCGGCGCGATTCCTCTGATTATTACGAAGAAAGTCAGACACGTAGCAGGCTAAGGTGGCATCGAGACGAAACTACAGCTTAAGCTGTTTGTTTGAAACATTGATATTGGCAGCAATGGTAGCGTCATTACATAATTTGAAAATCTGAGAGTGGATCGGGTTAGGGTTTATGAATGCACGTGTCTCAAGTTTCGTGCTTCTCTCGACGACGGAAAAGAAGCTCGTCAACGTACTGAACCACTGGATATCTGGATACCATTCTCTATCAGTTCTGGACTGTACATTTCTCCAAAGACATAAAGCTCGCCGTATTTGAAACGAAACAACATAGATGTATTTGCTATTAGAATCAGAGTGTCGGTCGCCAGAGGTATGAGCACATCCACTTCCACCCCGGATAAATGATTTTGGTCTGATCTATGCTTCCCCAGGCAAATCGCGACATCGTTGGTCTCGGTGTGCGCATCTCGTTCTACACGCAAACGTTCATCTACGGTCAGTAAAGAAACAAGTGCGATTTTAAACATTTTATGACTGTGTCCTGGGCAGCTCTTTTAGTGATGTTCGGGCCGACGTTCGAAAACATCATCTCAGCACTCTGGACTTGCCTGCTGTACGGCATCTCTTATGCCCTAATTGCGCTTATCCTGGGCTTCAAGGGCCATCCGGAACTGACGTTGAATGACGCGGTTGTAATCATGTACCTTCTGTCACTGTCCTGGACAACTGCCTACCTTGCAACCCCGTGGTTTTGGCATCTCGGGAGGCGAATGCCTCTTTTTGAGATCGTCTTCTTCGGCCACACTATTCTCCTCTTATTATGTCGCCTAGCAATACTCATTTCCGCGAAATCCTTTGGTTCACTGCCGGAGTGCAACTCGAGTGCAGTAATGGTCCTCTTCAAGGAATTCCACGTATTACGTACGGGTCAGGTAGTCGGGATCATCCTTCTCATCATGCAGCTGGTGGCATTTCTCTCGATCACGTTGTATGACTATGGAATCTGCGAGCGCCGGAATCGAATTTTTGGGTCCGCATCTCAGATGTTTAGGCGAGCGAGGAGGAGAGAGGATGGTAATATGGGAATGCGTGATACAGCTCAGCAGAGACTCGCAGACAGGCCTCTCGTAATCCGACAAAGAGGCAGGAACGCTCCGCACGCTGGAGGGCAAGCCAGTAGATCCGAGTGGATCGCGAATATTTCCGCTGTAGTCATCGTTTGGTCGATTCTCGTCATGAATACTGAGCTAACTATTACACGGAACTATTCCGTGGGTATGCGACAGTTCGTTTGGGGCCCAGGACAGATCTCGGCGATGGCCCTTCTGGTTGTTCCTGTAACTAGTCTTGCTAAAGTCATTGCCGTGAGATACCGAGTCGACTGGTTGCGCTATCTTCTGGTGGTAGAGGAAATACCTCATCCATTGCGTCCTCACGCGAATGGCATGGATGATCGCCAGGAGCAGGGCTTGGTGTCCCATACTACGGAGCAAGAATCATTTGAAGGCGACGAAGCAAATATTCAGTCATCAGCTTTTCACTCGGACGCAATGACTGGCCAACAGGCGGAGCGTGATGGAACAGAGGTGCTTGAGAGAATGGAAGTAACACTTCCTTTATCGTCTTCCGACACGAATGGAATGATACGCGAACCTGCATGTCAACACTCTACGAAAGAGCCTGTCAAAGCAGTTGGATTACATCATCTGACAGCGCCTTCTGGATCGCAGAGACTCCATGAACAGGAGATGCAACAACCGTCGTATTCTTAGGCTGTGTTCGGTACTAGCCGCAGTCTCTTAGTCACGAACCTGCAAAAAAAGATGGTTTTGGCCAAGTCGTAGCTCTTGGCTGTCACTTTCCTGCCATCTTTACCTGCATGACTGCCTGTTACCAGGGCCAAGAGCCGCGTGGACTCCAAGGCCGCGACTAGCACCGAACGCAGCCTTAGGTTACGGCTGAGACATGATCAACGTGGAAATTCCAACCCGTGGCTAGTAGGAAGAAGTTGCTGCACATCATATGCGGAATCCCTCTTTGGCACCAGATTACCGAACTGAAAGCAAGGGGTTGCACTCGTCACGCAGAGGATCTCGGAATAAGTTACAAGAGTCCTCGAGATCAGCTAAAAGCAGAAAAGGGAAATGGCAGACGAATTCTGTGGACAGGAATGGCTCGCCATACTGTCGAGATGTGTGTAACTGCCGCTGCAGCTGCCATCCTAGATGCACCTGCCTCGTCATTACTTGCTGCCCTACCTGCGAGCGGGGGCGAATACGGCAGGCGATAGTGTGGAAGAGGAGCCGAAAGGACCGGCTGGACCGGCTTTCTTATGGAATTATCTACAAATAGTACGTCCAGACCTGCTGGATGGGTCTTGCAACGAATTCGCTGGCTGGAGTTCGGAGGGGGCTGAGTTCAGGACACGTGACATATACCCGCGAACTATATATACATGTATAGATAGAATGGATTAGCCTGAATGGGAGTGTCGGCGACAAAGTTGGAAAGTTTAGGTCACGTGGTAAGCGCCAAACCTCAGGATGGAACCACGGTTGCTTTTGGGTCTCAGTCTCGCCGAACATGTGGACGGCATGATTGACGGCTTTCCTTCCCCTGAGCGCCGAACGGGGATGATGGAAGCACGGAACCATGGAAAATGCTTCTTGGACGTTGAACACCGATCGTGAATGTGAGTGAAGGTGGAAAGAACTAGGTCACGTGACTGACGCCAAGTCTCTCGGGACCGGGAGTTAGATGGGCTCGAATGTTTACATCTAACTGGTCGATCGACGTGATATATGTTGCTCGGCAAGTGACCATATATGTTCTGATCGACGTTGCGAGCTGAACGAGGTTTTCTAATAGACTTCATTCATTTCTACGTTGAGCTTGCTTGATCTACTGCACCCTACTATCGTTCTTTGCATCCTCATTATACCGTCAATCATCCTAAATTTGCTTCACATTTCCGGACCGACAACTCCAAGGTGAGATACATGCATCTTTTCGATAGCTGCACCTGACACGAGACTTAGTACTGCTTAGCATTATCCAGTCCGTACACGAGTCCTTTGCATTTTTCTACGTCTCTACGTCGTATTGACAACTACTCGCGCCTGTTATCTCTCAGATGGATGACGAAGCCAGCTTCTACGGCTACGGCCGTTTCTGCAGCATGTTCTTTGAAGCCATTGGCCATACAATGGCCTGGTTTTTTCATATCTTCGACAGATCTTCTGCTCGGCGTCAAGAAAGCACGGAGATGGTATGAAGGGATGCTTTAAAGGTGATATTTTTTCCTGGATTTGCCGTCCGATTCTGACACAAAAGCTTTCAGGCGATGTGATTCTGTATACGGACATGCTATAGACATGACAATTGCTTAGTATCAAATATTACTGAAGACCTAGCTTGTATCGATTTTCTGTGCTTTTAACCACCTTTCCTTATTGCTGCACGTGACTCCAGAGATTAATCTTGCCTATTCTTATCTCGAATAGAAGTACTACATAGTCCTAAATCCTTCTACCACATTTGATGCGCCTTGATTTATGCAATAGCAATGCACAACTACCAATTCTCGATCGAAATGTTCCGTTTTTGGAAGGTGATCGGCGCGTGCTTCAACCTACTCACACACGCGCTTCTGCTATGCATTACACCTGGGGCAAAACCCTTTTTCCGAGCCTCAAAAACTTGATCCGGAACTGGAATCCAGCCAATCAGAGGCGAGCTTTCCAATTCTGTTTCCTATTTAAGCGGCTCAGAAACAGAATTCTGCCCGCTGTGTTAATGTCTGTTGGCTTTTAATATTCTGAAGAATCAATGGGGAATTTTAGGAATTTCGTGGCCTTTTCTTCTTATGATTTGCGTTGAAGAATAAGGCAGAATAAATTTATGATAAGGATAAGCAAAACGTTACTGGCGTACATCTAAGAGTGCCGTTCTTCCTCAAGAGACTCGTCGAGATTATCAATCTATGGGCCTTTGTCGTGTATTCCCCTTTCCGGAGAGTTCTACTTGAAGTCAACAATGTCCTTCTCCTTGCGTAGGTAGGACAGCACACACCGCATCTCCGTCATAGGGCCACCCGACGCCGACACGTTCGCTTTGAATCCGCTGCTTGACGTACGCGAGAGGCCTGTGAGCTGACGGACTCCGGGCGCTGGTGAGGTGGGCCATTATGTGCCGCGAGGTCCTTGCAACATGACTCTTGCTCAAGGAAGGTACGAGGAGGAGCGTAGAACGACAGTGCTTACCGAGCTCTGAGATCCACGATCTCCTTGTAGAAGACTTCTCGCTGCTGGTTCCAATTATTTTCCGATGCAGTCGACTTGGCCTGAGCAGTCGCAGCCTGGATCATCTTCTCATGTAACGAGACCCACACCTTTCTGAGCTCCTTGAGACAGTCCACGACCTTGAGCGACCCGGTATGAGCGACGGTTTTGCGAGAATACTCCTCTTCGGCAGTCTTATATAGTGGGTAAGTCCAGCCCTACCCCTGAAATCTTAGGAAGACCTGCCTTGGCCCGTTCCGTCTGTTCCGGCACCTTGTTCTCAGGAGACGCCCGATCACTGAGAGAGCTCCTCTCGGCATTGGCGATACCAACAAATGTCTTCCAGCATCTTCTTGTCCTGAGTGCATGATCACATACTCTTCGAGCGGCCGTTGAAGCTCACCGCTCTTCTCGGCAAGTCGAGCGATATCATCCTGCAGAGAAGACATTTTTCTCCTCAAGCCCCTTCCGTTCACCTTAAAAATAATGAATATACATATATGATGCAGAGGGCAAATGAGCTTCCCGTACCTCAACTTTAGTGATCTGGGCCTCGACCGATACCCTATACCCGTCATGCGCGGCGGGCAGTGCTTGAAAAGCAGTTTCACTGGCTTGACTAATTTCCTGGAATTGCTGCACATGGCGAGATCACCTCCGGCAGACTTGGGTGCAGCTCTGCGTCATGCCGTGGAAGACAGTGATCAGCGAACACTAATAAATACGGTCAAGCTCACCGAGGCTCGGCAAGTTCAGCCTTGAAGTCCTGCTCCGAGCCGTCTTCGTCAGTTGATTGTGATATGGCACCAGTCGTGATAGTGTTCGAGGACGTACCTCGCTCATAAACGGTAATCTTTCTCGATTCATTTGTGCCTACTTGACAAGCTCATCGGCCCGTTCTCGTAAGTGAGTGCGTTCGACTTATATCGGCCTTCATGAGAGGTTATCGGGCCTTCGACGAATACTCCGCGTGCCATGATGGATAGTAACGTAGAAGACATCTTCAGAACGCTGTGATTGTTTCGTGCACCTCGCGGATAACCTATTCTGATCGTCCTCCATTCGTGCCTTGTACTTCTGTTCAGAATTTTCCATTCTTGCCGAAATCTCGCGGACCTAACCCAATAGAGCCATGTTCGTTTACTGTCAACTAATCTGTAAACCTTCATCTGAAGGCAGCGGCGCGTCCTGTAATCGATCCAGTTCCTTGAGGAGACCTTTGATTTGCGAGTATCGTCAAGCTGCCAGCTCTATAGAACGTTCTCTCGCTTCAGGTTCTCTTCGTCATTCTTCGCGTTTTGAAGCTTTACCAGAGAAACGCCGCTGTTTGTGAGTGCTCGAGAGACCTGAGTCGCAAACTGGACTTGCTGTAGGTCGCTCGATCTCTTGCTTCCCGATAACTGGGACCCAAATTGAAATTAATGCCAGTGATCAATGTAAAAAGGGAGTCAACATACTTCTTCTTCAAATGCAGCAATAACTCCAGCAAGAGTACGAATACCATTTCTTGACCAATTCGCATTGCATCCTAACGTATTCAGAGTAAACCTCGGTGAACTTCTCCTGCATGCTGCTGATCGTTGAAATGATTATACATATTAGAACTGAACAAGCTAGGCAAATCTCCAGGACCGATGCATAGTCATAGAGCCAATACAATGCATGAATCCCATTTACTTATCATAGTGAAAGATCAAGTCAACGGGGTAGCTACAAGGTAAAATGAATCCAACGAGAGACCATAGTAGAATCAGAGAAAGCGGAAAGACGTTATTTCGCCCCCCACCGATCATACTTCCTGCCATCGGAAAACGTAGAAGGGATGGTCAGAAGAGATCGAGTATTGCACGTCTGCAACGAACCTTCCACAAACTAATCAGGAATCGCGTGGGGATTTTTCATGAGCTTGTACGCAAAATGTAGTGCCAATTGTGCAGTCGCCGGATTGTCAACTCGGGGCAGATTGTCCACTTGGTCAATAGCCGCTATCCAGTCGTGATCCTCGCCTCTGTCGACCTCCAGGGGAAACGCGATGTTATGGACCGCTTCGTTTCCAAGTTCTCGCAGTTGATCGACGTCAATACAGACAGCTTGGAAATATTTGCCGTTTGAGAGAAGCACTCTGGCAAAAACCACACGGTCGAGCACCCATTTCTTTCTTTCTCGCGTGAAACCCTTGGCGTGTTTGTTATAGACCCTCCTCGCAAAATTGACCCATTCTACGGAGAACCGCTCCCGAGTTTTCTTCCTCTCCGCCTCCTCCTCCTCCTCCCTCTTCTCCCTCTCCCTCTTCTCCTTCTCCCTCTCCTCCTTGTCCCTCTCCTCCTTGCCCTTCTTCTTATGGAAAGGAAGCTTCGCCAGCCTCGACGCCGCCGACGTCGACGTCAGCGTCGGTGTCTGTGACCGCGTCGGATGCCCATACAAATCCTCCTTGAGAAGATCCATAAATTGCCACATTGCTAGCCGCCAATAATCGAACTGATCCGGTTGGAACGTGCGTTTACTTTTTCTGTCCCTAGGCTTGTCCTTACCCTTCTGGCGGTTGTTAGACTCTGCCGCGACGCTCGTAGCTATCATGTCCACACCATACCGAGCAAGCTTATTATCCCAAAATTCCGTCCATTCCTCGGGTCCTATTCTGCCACGCCTATTGAAGTGTCGAAAGTACCGAGCATGATGCTGCTCCGTAGGCACAACCCGCGACTCAGCGTCCGGCATGGTTGAGCCTTCTGAGACGACGAGCGACCTGGCAGGCTTGGAAAAGCCTATGGGCGCGTTTTTAGCAATAGCTGAACCAGGGAGGTGCTTGCTCTTAGAACTAGCGGAACCGGAGGGAGACGTAACATCTGAGATGGCGGATGCGGATGAGACACTCGCCCGCGCAACATGCGCATAACTGCCGGAGGGTGACTTCGGTGGCGCAGGCTTGGGCACCTCCTTGGGAGGATCGGCCTTTATTGGGGAAAGCCATAGCTTAGACAAGGTCCAGTTCTTGATGCCGCTCACGTCTGGTTCTGGTTCTGGTTCAAGGAAGAACCGAATAAACTCGTTAAGGAAAAGGTACGCGCCCCATGTGAATGTCAGTCGGATTCCGTCAATCAGCTGCCTCCGTAGCATGTGGAAATAGACCCCCTTCCTCTAAAAAGCTTTGTAAATGTAAATCCTCTCCTCCGAAAATAAATCACATACGCCGTACACGATATATTCCTCCACGTCCTGTGAGACGCATGAGTATTCCACCAATCTGTTCTCTACGATCTCCAACTTGGCCCTGAGATCCTGACGGTCCTCAGCCATTTGCGACCCTTGCGCCTCTTGGTCCTTCCGCACGATTGCGAGTTCCGCCCGCACGCTGGCGAGTTGCGCGAGCACGCTGGCGAGTTGCGCGTCCGTACCTGTGAGTCTCTCCGAGAGTTTAGCGTTATCCGCTTTCAGCTCCTTCCGAACCTTCGCCAAATCAAACAGTGCAATCGCAGCACCTGTCGACGCATCATCGTCCGGGCAGCTTTCAGCTCTTGCCATGGCCTTTTCGACGGATATTTGAGCGTTTCGTCCTATTTCGCCTAAAACAATTGACATGACTGGGCATCCCGACATGCATCGAGAGCAACTTACTGTCGCTATGCAGAGCTTCCACGTCGTACTGTTTGCCTTGGACTGTATATGTGGCTGTGGTTGTGGCCATGCCTTGGAGAGTGGTGTTATGGGACTAGTGATGGGGGTGGGTATACGGAGTAGGCCAGCCTAGGGTACTTATCTTGCGGCTGGATGCGGTGGGAAGCCTGAGATGACATCTGAGGTGGCACAGATGGTGCGTTCCGACCCGATCGTATCGACAGGTATCATGTGGACACGGCAAAATTAGCGCCGAGAAGTTCTCCCGGTCGCCAGATAGGCAGCAAGACTTTGGCAGGGAGGGAGGAGGAGAGTGAGCGGTCACCGATGAGCACAAGAGACGCTTTATATACCAGATGTCCTCCATGACTCGTGCATGACTGCCGTAACATCGCGTTTTTTGCAAGCGAGATTTTTTTTTCAAATTGGCCCACGTTTATTCCCAGGCCTCAATTTTGTCGTTCTCCCACCAACACAGGACCCCCGACAATCCCGATAGAGGTATGAGGTAAATCCGGATAAGACGGACTTGATTTGGAGGGTGGAGGCCTGAGGAAATCCGGATAAAATTGCTCCAAACTTGGCAAAAGGCATGAGGTAAGAATCTGGATAAAACAAACCGACCGGAAGGAGGCCTGAGGTAATCCGGATAACACGAGGTAATATAATTCAACTAGTAGTCATGTGGTAGTGTAACTTATAAGGCACGTGACTGCGAGGCGATGTACTCCATAAAGTAATAAATCAGGTCTCAGATGTGCAATTGAGTTTTTGAAGGGTCTTGTTAGTTCTAAAGGATACACAGGACTGTTTCGGAAAGCGAGCGTAAGCGATCTGTAAATTAGGCACAAAAAATTTACTTTATTTCACTCTAATCATCTTTATTTCATCCACTAGATTGTAATACATGTGTCTGCTACCTACAGAACAAGTTTCTTCCTTTAAAAAGGCCTTTTTTTCGTGGACCTGAGGCCGATCCGGACAATTTCACCGGCTCAGGAGGCCTGAGGCCAGAATCCGGATAATTTGAACCCTAAATTCGGAGGCCTGATGCAAATCCGGACAAAAGGCTCTCTCCACGGCATCAGGCCTCTATCAGGATTGTCGGGGGTCCTGGACTACCTCAGACTCTGTAGCACAGCATATACATAACTACTTACTACTGTAAAAGTACTTTCGACGGAGCCACAAGCACCGCCACTTTGTTCCGTTTTGTTTGATGACCGCCCAGTCACGTCACTCATCATCGTGACCACCTTGGTTGCACTCGCGTGCATGTACGTGTAAGCCTCCATCCGAATACAACGACCACCGTCAGGTCTTCACCGGTTCTTCAATACATCAACACGTTGTCAGGGACACGCCTCACACGTCGGATGCACACCCATCGTCGTCCCGCCAGAAGCAATCCTCACATCTTCACCGTCTGAAATGAGCGTTAAAGGTCCACTGGGCACCACATCCGTCCCTTTTAAGCCCTTCACGCGACTCACCTTTCCCGAACCTCGTGCTCTATCTGTTGCAGTCGAGGACAGAGGTGTGAAGAAGCAACGACAAATGTAGGGAACGACACGTACACTAATAAACAACGCGACCACCGGAATGGCCCAGGAACTCAGCGTACACTTGTATCTCATTGGTGTGGCATATCGTACAGCGTTGGAAGATGACCCGAGAAGGACTACGGAAGGAGACAGTGGAAAGTGTCTGAACATGAAGTACGGGGCGGGACACTTCCAGCTACCACTACTATCGTCGTAACGGGTCAACGGATCTGTCGAGCCAACTGGTATAGAGAGAGAGCTTGAGGAGATCCGAACTACCTTCGAGGCATACCGAAAGGAAATGGACGTCGATGCTGTCAAGCTTCGCAAAGAGGTTCTTCAGTACCATCATGAATCCAGCCAGTCGAGTGTGGCGCTCGAAGGCTAACGCGAGGATTGAGTGAGTTTATTCTCTTTTTGTTCTCATCGGGTCAAGCTCACCATTTGGGTCAGAGCGGCATCGCATGGCTCGGGAATATCCTGCAGGAGCGAGAAGCTCAAAATCTTCGGAAACGGAACCAACAATCGCACGATCAGTACACACGTCTGGATATCGTATGCAACTATGCTGCCGAGGGTTTAGCCTCTGCTGATACCCAGATCGAGCGATTGCAGAACGAATGCGCCAATTTTTGTGCGAAAAAGAAGATCCGGGAGGTGCGTATCCGTTAGTTAGCTCGTCTTGTGATTCATATTAACTGGAGATATAGAATGTGCAGACTCGACTAATTGATGAGAACAAGGTTCTGTCTCTAGAGCGGTCTGGCATGACGGACTTGATTGTCAAGGTTCAGAAAACGGACAATGACATTGACAAGGCGAACGGAAGTGATGAGAAGATTTGGAAGATTTGAGTCCCAATTCCATGACCTGGAGAGCCAAAGCGTAAGTGCTCCTCTATATAGCGTTTGCTTTGGCGTAGTAGCACTCAATTTTGAATGCTCTAGTCAGGATCTTCGAACTCAGCTTTCCCGCGAGCGTGACACAGCTCGACAAATTTAATTGCAGAAGGATATCGAAGCTCAGGAACTGCGAACTAAGATTGATCACTCCGTAAGTCAGATTCTTCTGAAAATGTCTTCTATGTCACTGAATACTATGGTAGGTGGAGAACTTGCCAAGGGCCAGAGAGTCTCTTGTTGAGGCTGAGACAAGTCGGAAACACCTACGAGAACCGGTGGATGAGCTTGTTAAGCAGGTGCAGATGAATGAAGAAAGGATTGCCATTCATGAGCGACGTACTGACACTTCACGTCCACCCGCCGGCGAGGACGGCTCAGAGCAGGAACTCAAGGTTGAAGTTGCCGTACTCCGGTAAGTTTGACCGTATTTTTGTATTCACTGGTCATTGACTTTCTTGGTACCTCTTAGGGCTGCAATGAATGTCGCCGAAGCTGATCTTGCCTCTGCACGCGGTCATGTGTAGCAGTTCCAGGCTAGTGAAGCTGCTCTGCAATGACTGTCTGCCACGCATGATGAGTATGAGGCGTCGACCGAAGCTCAGATTGCTGATCTTCATCATATCTAGGCCGAACGGAGGTGCTTGAGGAGAAACTATCATCTGTGCAGGATGAAATCACTCGACTAAGTACGCAGAACGGCGATTTCCTGCAAAGACTCGAAAAGGAACATGAAGTGTTCGCTCAGGACAGAAAGATGCTGGAGGTCACGGTTATTGATATCACCAACGCTGAGATGGGATCACGCACCGGTCAATCATCTCATGAGAACGAGATACGAGAGCAGATGCAACATGCCAAGGCGGGTCCATTATGATGTCAAGAGCATCAATGAACCTAATCTCTGTATAAAGGCTGCTGAAGAGAAATATTCTCGCGAATTGTCGCTCATACCGAGTCGATCGAGGTCGTAGACGCTTTCAAGAAGGAGCTCAGTGAGGCGCGGGCTTCTTACGTGAGAAGACGATTCAAGCTGAGACTGCTCAGGCGAACTTGGAACCAACAGCAAGAAGTTCTTTATAAGGAGATTGCAGATCTCACAGCTTGGTAAACACAGCTCTTCGTTCACATCTTCATAGATCTCTAAGCGAGAATACAGTCGCAAAGACCTTGTGGCACGAATAGTCTGCTTCACCAGCACCTGGAGTCCGTCAGCTCACAACTTCTCGTATACGTCAAGCTGCGTATTCAAACATGAACGTGCCAGAGTCGGGTGGCGGTGATGATGTGGATGGACGTATGGCGGAGAGGAAATTGTTGATCTTCAACTGGAGCTCTTTAAGCAGGAGAACGCACGGCAAAAGACATAGGTTGACCATCTCAGCCAGGTTCTTGAAGAAACACGGACGGCACTGTCATGTAAGTCTGTACCGTTCTGCTTATCCTTGCCATGCATTGTAATTCATCCAGCAGGAGCGTGAAGAAGCGGCGAAGCTATCAGTAATTCTGCTGAGCATGCCGAACTGCTGGATAGGATTGACCAGCTCAACATTCTCCGTGAAAGCAACGCGACGCTTCGTGCAGAGTGTGAAGCACAGGTTCGCAAAGCACGCCAGCTTGAGACGACGCTCAATCGCCCCCAATCGGAATTGAAGACGCAAAGAAGACGCAAAGACTATCCGTGTTGAGCTTGATGCCAAGAATGCTCAGATTCAACGGCTTGAAACCGAGGGCCGTCAATGGAAGGAACGGAATGCTCAGCTTCTTATGAAGGCAAGTGAACTGATCCGTATTTAAAGTATTTATACTTGAAGGCTTATTGATAACGATTAGTACGATCGTATTGGCCCGAACGACGTCCAAGCTCTCAAAGACGAGATCGAAGACTTACAGATTGATCTCTGTAAGGCCGAAGAAGAGAAGGCTGCTTATACTACCGAGAAGGATGCACGGACTAAACTTGTATGTTTGGCACACTCTCTGAACAGACGCATCGCTGCCCAATTGATCTTACAGTTTGAGGACACGCAGGTTATACACTCGCCGACTTCCGAACGAAATACTCGTCTCTAGGGCAGGAACCTCGCGACCGATCCGGGCAACTGAATCATTATATTTTCAAGTTGAAAGAGACTGTCGCTGAGCTGCGAAGGCAAGTCAAGGGCCTGTCCGACGAAAAGGAACGCCTCGCCAATCAGGTAGCCGCAGCGGCGACACCATCGGATTCAAATGTCGAGGTGGAGTCGTTGAGAACACAACTGGCGGTTGCCGTCCAGGAGAAAGAGACATCGGCGGAGTTACTAGCCGAATTGAGCAAAGTGGCGAAGAGTGCCTGCGATTACGAGGCTGCTTTGGTGAGTGTACTAAATTTTGATTGTCAGCGACATTTGTCCAGTCTGCTCTCCGTGAGGAAAGGGCCAAGTTATTCGCGGAGAAAGCTTCTGGACAAACCGACGTTGCAGCGGTTGAAAGCACCGATGTCGCCCAAGTTCGACAGCAGCTTGAATCTGAGAAGGTGGAGCTTACAAAGGCTCGAGACGACGCCCTCGCACGTGCGAAGAACGCGGAAGAGTGCGCTCTCAAGGCATTGCATGGAGTCAGGAATTTCCGTCTGCAGAATGTAAGTTGTTGCCTTGGTTCTTATCTTGAAATTCTCTCATCACTGAATTAATTAGAAGTTCCAGGCGCGCATTGCTTAGAATGAAAAGCGCAAGATCGCTGATGCAGAGAAGCTTGCTATCTCGTTGATATCATTGAACTCGTTCTAGCCCTCGTCAAGCGAGTCCGTACCTCTGTACAAAGGCTCGGATTTAGACAATGTTCTACCTAGCATGGGAAGCGAGACACTCATACCGGGACGATATTTGCGCGCCTTACGTACCTTAGTCGACAGTCCAGCAGTCACCCGCGTGCCTCATCCAGTCGGACGGCCGATTTCAACCTTGATGCGTGATGAATCCAGTATCCGATGTAGTAGTCTGTCTGTGCTAGCGAAGGTTCAGCATGGCAATTGGTTGATGGATCATTTGGCAGTACACAATTATATCAATTGCTTTCTACTGAGGTGGGCGGCGGTCTCTCGAAGCTCAGGCACGAGATTTGCATGCGACGTGGCGGTAACGGGCTACTCCGCAAGTGTTTGAAGTGTTGTATTCTGAAAAATTTTGCGTGTTTCCGTGAGCAGGAGGGGGGTAGTTATGTTAAAATTGTAGTCGGGGAAACTTTTTCCTGACTCCGGAGTCCAGCGTCATAGAAAAAAAAAACCCAAGGTGTGTGCTCGAACCGGGCGTGCGCTTCCGACGACAGTCGAGAATGCAAGACGCATCTCTGGGGAGGACGTTCAGGTAGAAAGCTAAGCGTATCTCATGATTAGTTGGCGGATACACTGCAAGTACTGCGTCTACCAGACCTATCGGGATAAACAAGTATTAGTATTAGTAGTAGTATGTAGAAATTAAGTGCGACATTATGATCGACAGTATTTACCAAAAGCGCACAAGCGGCGAGTTTCAGACTCCGCCGAAATAAAAAACCTGTTGCCAGTTGCCATGCCAGTCACCAGTATCAGTCGCGTGACGATTACGTAGCAGTCGTGTGGCAGTTACGTAGCGGTCACGTTGCAGTTACGTAGTGGTCACGTTGCAGTTACGTGACAGCTTCGCACCAGTAGTGTGACTAGCACTACACGTTACAGCTGCTGAATTCAAAATTTTGAAGGTCCTTCCTATATTTAAAATTTTTGTAAGAATTTCTTCTGCTTGAAAACAATAAAGAGAATTACAAATTTAGACTTCTCCCTTTTCTTAAATTTTTGAATATATTCCTGAACTTCCGCTATTTTTAATATTATATCCTACAAAATGTTATTAGTTGTATAAAATATTAATATATGTTCTTAAGCCACATAAATTTGTAAAACTCGATAGATTATGCAAGGCACAAAAATTTGAAAAAAAGTAATCCTCAGAAACTTCTAATTCTTGATGTTTGAAAAATGAGAATCAAAAAATAATCTTTAGAATCCTATTCCCACATTTCAAATACTTCAAATTTCTTATAATTAAAAATGTGTTCCAAAAGATATTATTCTGCTTTCTTATTCTGGATCAAATTTCTTAAGCTACAAAATAGGGATCTGCCCCCTGTGCCGTCTTCAATGCGTCCCAAACCAAAGACCTCCCCTTTACCATTCCCATCTCTTACATCTTCCGCGGTCCAAGAAAGACCAGACCGCGTGATAGGCATGGTTCACGTGAAAGATCTTGCGTCGCTCTATCTCCTAATAGTCGATAAGATACTTCGAGTCCAGGGGTGGACAACTCCTGTATGCGACGATCCATCTTCTCGGGTATACATCGCCTCAGCGCATGAACGTACATGTGTCATGCTTTATAACGGCGTCGTCAATGCCCTCGTTGCTCGGAAAGTCCTACATGCTCGCGACGAGTAAGCCATATCTCGCAAAGCATTAGCGGACCATCCTCACATACGATTTAACAGAAGCTCAAAGGAGCAACTCATTGATCATGATGGCGGTACATCTCCAGACAAGCATTTTTTCGCGAATCGTGCCTCCGTCGAACTTGGCTGGGAACCGCACAGGTCTGAGTGGCAGCACAACTTGGGATGGGATATAGATCGAGCACTATATGTGCTCAAGGTCCCTCGGTCGGCTACGACTATCGCGTGAAATGCAGGTCCACTGATATTTTCATCTACAAGACACCTTTTGTCTCACGTCGCGGTTTAATACACTCTTGGCTGTAGCCCAATAATGATGTAGTCGCCGCATTCAGCTCTTATCATACTGTACAGGAAATACATTTGAAACCGACGCGTTTATAAAGCAATACCACACAGTAGCAACAGAGGACAGCAAAACAGAGCAAATATTTTTTATTCCATGAATTTCTTTGGGAGCGTGTCCGATCCGACTCTAAACGCTAAAATGTTCAACATGGAGGAAAATGCTCGGCCCACCACGCAGGACAGTCATGGGGCCCGCAATACTCGATTTCCTCAAAGCACCGCGCACGTCATCGATAAGCGATCGAGGGCCAGAAACTAATAGAAGCAGATGGCTTCATAAGGACTATTGCAGTTGACCAGAAAACGGAAAACACTTACCGCAGACCGCCGCAGAATCTGCGCACAATTCTATCTCATTACTCAGGACCTCTACAACAAGTGGTTTCCCGTGTTTCAGGCGAACGATGTGATTGATTGTACGGGGCGTGCCAACGTTCGCCTTATCATCTTCTGATCCTGGCGTTCCCGGGTCGAGTCTTTCCGATGGACTCGGTTGTCCAGAAGTAGCTTGAGCTTGAGCTTTGGAATGCATCTCCATGCTAGAGCGGAGCGACGGGACGCTTATTTCTGCCCGAGACTTGGATGTCCCGGTCACGAAGACATTGACTTCGACTCGAATATTTGCTGGCAAATTGTCCTGTATAGTATTCAGATCATGCGCGATGGCATCGAAGTGAACTGTTGAACAAAAGAAAGTCAGAGAAGCAATAAGCCTTACAAAGAAAGTCCCACACCTCGCTCGCGGATGTACCAAACAAACTTGACCTGTCTACAAATGGTCGAAGGAGGCCCATTCCTTGCACGCCTATAAGTCCGAATATAAGTATTCCGACTCTCCCGTAGCCGATAAACACGAACCTGATGAGATCGAGAAGCAGCGGGAATGTAAAGGAGACACCGGAGCCACCTAGTCATAGTCATGTCAGTTTTGCGTGTCCGTTAGAAATGCCAATGTTGGAACATACCCGCAATCAGAATGGCATTTGGATATGTATAAACCGCGGGAGGGTTGCCGTATGGGCCGTCCACGTATGCTGATACGGTACAGGTGCCACCTGAGCGCACTGCATGCTCGTGCAACCTTCTCGTGAAACCGGTGCGGACACGAATCATGAACTTGATCTCGAGTTGAGAGTAGTCTTCTTGGAATTTATCAGCATTATTCATACTACCGTGCCCTTCTGCACTGGAGGTCGGTTCAGAAATTGACGCGATGGTGAAGGGATGGGCTTCCGTAGACAGTCCTAAACCCCATTTCGCAACTGATGGCACAGATAGGTATGCGCTCTGTCCTGGACGCCACCCAAGTCTGATTGAGGAACAGGAAGAACCAGAGACGCGCAAAGAAACTCCAACGGTATCCGCAGACAACGCGACAAGTTTTGCTGGCAAGGTAAGATAACGGATGCGTAGTGCGCGTGCGAGGCGCAAAAAGCGATCCAGGGCCCAAAAGATACAAGCGACCCATACATACGGGAGAAACCTTGGAATGGGTAAGAAATCCGATGCAAATCACTGCCGAAATCAGAGATGCAAACTTACTGTCTTGCGTTTGTAACGTGGATCCCTGCCGAAACGAGGAAGATTCTAGACAGTCTCAGCTAAAGATGAGTTCTATGCGTGATGAACGGAAGACATACATAGAAATGATGATATGACTAGCCATGAAGAACTCATAAGCAAGGTCCCGAAGCTGCCGTGTGCCCAGAAAGACCATGAGAGTCAAGCATGTATTCGCGACTATACCAGACCGCACCCATCCCCACTGAAGAGAGTCATCTCCTGTGAACCTATGGGAGCAATGAGTAATGTTCACAGAGAAATCAGACTACCTACCCTAGCTTCCACTTTGGAATGTTACGTTCAGTCAACCTTGTTCATACAGAAATGACTGATATGCTCACCCTTCCAAACATATGAACCCATATAAGAATTAAAATTGTCCGCGAGAATGCTCGGTGGAAGACGTTGAGCTTCTCATAGCTTATCCCTGTCAGCACTATGTGCGAAGGAATGCGTCATTCAGAATCGCCATGCCTCCATGCATAAAAGTCAAGCACATACGGGAAACGATGTTGTTCTTGCCCGAAAGAGCCAGAATTAAGGCAAGCTGACTAATAGCAAGTACTGCTGCACGATTCGCCCAGTACTGAGGGTCCAAAATTCCAGCGACGTTATGGGCTAATAAGAGACGTTAGTACTAGTTAGTCGAGAAAGAAGAGCGCGTCATACTGTTCAGAAACTCAAAGAGCAGTATCGCCAAAAGATGGCAGGTACAGATAAGGACTTCTATGAACGTGAATTGCACTCCTGGAGCAAACGGAATGGAGACTCTGCACGCAGCCACTCGCACAGAGTTGATCGCCGCATATGGGAGACGCCTGAGGCTGACGTGCCCACGTCGTTGATGAAGAACCCCGTCCTCTTCTCTTTCCGACCTGGGGGATCCCTTATAGCCTATCGACCTCAGAGAGATGTTCGCATAGATGATGGAAGCGATGTTTGAGAGCGTAAACACGAATATAAAGCACAGGAAGAGATAAACGACATATTCTGGGTATTTCGCCGCACGGAGCTTGCGCAAAGTCTTATCGAGGTCAGTGTCTTTGATCTGAAGAGCATGAGGAGCAGTTTCCTCAAGAGAAATCATACTGAAGCACAGTCTCCTTAAGCAGAGGGTAACTGTTCTGGTCACCGCCTTTTAAGACAAACCTGAGAAACGGATACACACATGGCACTCGCTTTTCGAGGGTCCGGTTATTTTGGGAGCGCGAATAGGGAATTCCGCCTTGTCCGCCCTCGACCCTCCAAGGGCGAACGACAGTTGTCATTGACCAATCGAAGCAGTCATGATATGAAAGAATGAGGGCAGTCCGGTGCCCGCCAACCCGGTTTTATGTCACCTCCAGATGGCGAGTCGAGCATGCATGAATGCTTAAGCGAAAGAAGTTGGAATCCGCCGGGCTAGAACGCGCCACCCGGCGAACAGATCCAGGAGAGTAGGACCATTGGACAGAGAATCAGATAAGATCGAAGCGTGTTTATTATAAGAATCTTATCAGATTCGGGTCCAATAGATAAGCATAACTGACCCAGCTCCGGTCAATGGATACGTCAATCACGATTCTGAGCAGAACGAACTGAATGACCAGTGAACTATCCGAGTCTGGGACAAAATCACGGTCGGCCCTTCCATTGAAGGGCTAATCGAGAACAATAGGGTCAGTACTAGCGGCGCTGACAAATGTCGCGAAGAAGCAGAGGGTGTTGTACAGATCCGCTTCCGCCATGCGATCGTCCGTTTGAGGACAAAATATGTTAGATCTGCTTCTTTGAGGAGCAAGGATGCGAGGAGCTCCAAGTTAAACTTCACGGAGAACGATAGGAATTAATACCGTAGACAGTCTGAAATATGATCACAAGTTGCGTGTGATTTATTTTACATCACTTGCAGGAATAGAAAGAAGAGAAGTTTCGTCCGCACCATAATTTTAAAATAGACACATTGCTTTGTAGATAGGCGGACTTCTCGGGAATGCCGCAAGCATGAGGTCCAGAAAAAGACATATCGGGCCGTAACAAACATGGATGCATTTGCCATTACAACCTGCGACCGTTGACAACTGTCCGGATGGTGGCACAGAGCACTCACAGAGCAGATGCTTCTGTGTCCATTTAGGTTTCTTCGGGTTCGGACCCAATATGGCGAAGCAATGGTGAACGGGGCCCCGGTTCTGCTCATTGAAGTGAAGATTAGTAAAGGCGCGCACCTTCCTCGACAAATACCTAGCTCGTGTAGTTGCAACTCGCCTGCGTGTTCATTCTCATTCATTGAACATATTTCAGACCAATGGCATGAATAGCGCTGATGATGGAGGGACACTAGAAGGGCGATATCTAGGGAGATAAGCAACGCCCGAACGACAGCTGACCTTACGAGCACATGCAACAGTTACAACGTCTACTGTAGGGTCTGAGGAATCAGACTTCCCGCCTTTACAGATTCCGGGCTTCTGGCCCATTAGATCGAGGCAGTGTACTGTACATAGTCGTGTCGGCATTTTACGGAGACGAGCCCGAGTGTAGGTCACGTGATTAATTAAGCACCAGGGCGGCCGAACTGCCGATGCCGATCCAAAGCAGTCCCGAAAGTATTAATTACTATAAGAGCAAATGTTCTCCCAGGCAGGAGTTGCAGGACGGAGATAGAACGGAGTGTCTAGTGAATGGTAAATAGCCGTGACCATATAAGAACTATTAATGGCGATAATATGAATACCAAGTAACAACCAGATCTATGCAACAAGTGTATGTACGGAGCAACTTGAAGTGTATTAGTCAAGAAATAACGAATAATGAGATGCGGAGGGAATTCGAGAGCAAATTCTTCTATCGCTACAGTGAGGGTACCAAAGCAAGGACTCCTTGTGTACATTCAATAATCTATGGTGAGTGGTGATTTATAATGTCATGCGGGTCAATGAGACGTTTACTCTAGGCGGCGACCGCTAAGGAGAAGAGTTATTGCGGCTATGCAAGGCTCGAGAAGTCCAAGAGATAGAGCTTGATCGCTCATCTCAAGGTTCACCAGGTTTCTATGTTTGGTTGCTACAACAAGCGGGGTCGATCCCGGAGCTTGAGAATAAAGCTGTTTTCTCGTATTCAGTCATCTTCAAACATGACGAAGCGCTACACATACAAGAAGAGCGTCGCCGTTAGGACACCACACGAATCTTGATCCTCGAACGTCCATACGCCTAAAAGGTCTACAAGCAATATTATAAGTCAAAACAGTTGCAAATTCTATGTAATTGGTATACCTTCCCAAGTTTTGGTCTACGCTGAGTTTAAGCCAGTCTCCCGCCGAGCACTTGACGACGCTGCTCCGAACTTCGACTCGCGGAAGTCCGTTCGTCCATTCGATTAAAGCAATGCTGCGTCCCTCAGCGTCCGTAAATGTGGTATATCCGGCAAGTCGCTCGTCTGTCGAGATGCGTACCAGCTGATGCACAGTTCCGTCACGATGAGGTCCAACGACAATTGAATTCAATATCGTCGGGTTTGGATTCGTGAACTGGAAATGCGTAGCTCCATTCTTAGCAGATCCTGCTGCAGCCGGTGCCGTGGACATAGGTAAAGCACCATAGATGGAGGGTGGATTTATCCTCTGGTCACCGTTGAGTCCAAAAGATGAAGACCATCCTCCCTGGATAAACGGATTACTGTGAGTAGACATCGAGTAGTATATTTCTAGCTGAAGAAAGGACGAGAGATGTGTTGGAAAGATGATAGAACGAAACGAATCCGATGGTAAGCAAAATCTTCTACACACCGCCTGTTTTTATACTTCCAACTCCAAACCGATGGTATACGGTATTTGCGAATTAGTGGCATCGTTCGGTAGTGACACGGTGACACCTAAGGAGGCAATCCGAGATTGCCGCACATTTTGTCCTTCACGATAACCGCCTCAGAGAGTCTACGTATCGACTGTGGCCGCTAGGAGTCATGATGAAGAATGAGAATGATTATGCGCGCAAGAGAGCTAGTGGCGCGTTTTGGACAAGATTCTTAGTTCTGTTGATGCGATCGGAAAGGCAGACGACTAGGCGCCCGTACATCGTCCCTTTTTCTGGATATAATAACCAATCGATTTACTGCGGATTTGGTCACGAAGAGAAGATGTACGGTGGCGATGTAAAGGTACGCTGTGGCTGATCAGCTAAAGTCATATTAACCCCTTCAAAAAATACAAGAGTCTCTTTATGGAGAACTCACACGCATCATCACTCTTACCAGGTTCCGATTCATATAATCTCGAGGAGCAATACAGGCTACTCCTCCGGTCACTTATCAGAACATCAAACTGCCAAATGATGGATGCCTTCAGAAATGGATTGTCATCCCAGGGCAAGTAATAGTATACATGTTTGGTCACAGTGGCTACCCCGAAAAAAACTGCGTAGCGTCAACACGATTCTTACCTGGGGTGACTGCAGGTGCATGAGTTACTGGATCGTGGTTCAACAAGTGTTCGTACAGCTCGTTCAGGTTCAGAAAGGCGGCGCATCTTACTACGCCACCCAGATTTCCCTCGCGATGACGCAAGTCTGCCGAGAGAAATCCCAGACGAGTAGTAGATCAATATCGCAAATAACGATAACGGTGAAGAAACGGACCCGGAGCTTTGACGAAATAAAATGATCGCCTGTGAAGTTACGTAAGCAAAATTCTAACGAAAGATTATTTCTTCGGTCTGTGGACAATGTTGCTTTGTTAGGGATAGAAGAGCCTCGTCGAGTTGAAGGTCGTGATTCTAAAAGGTTCTACGTGTCGAGATATGAAATACATGACTGCTCAGCGGAGCTATGATTGTGCGTTACAGCATGTAACTAAATCCACAATATCGGAATCTGGGCCGGTAGGAATGTAGTTATGTTGTCTGGTGGAGAGAGGTTGAAACAATGAACGGATTTCAAAAGAGAGTATATTCGAAATTTGCCAGAAGCTCCAGTTATCCTCCTTTAAGAGTCAGCAGTATAGGACTAGTTTTCCTAAACAATCAGCATGTATCCCTTGCATCCGGAAGTCTAGTCAGTAATAGATCCGATGAGTGCGATACAGTATATCGTCTGAGGTCTAAAGAAGAAAGAAAGCCATATCGGTAGTACGACGGCAACGGAGAATGATCGTAAATCAATCTGCTTTCCCATAACGAGTTCATGAAGGGCACCTATGAAACAATCTACTGTAACCCTTCAACAAACGCTTTACTCCGAAACATTGATATTGTCATAGCACTGATGATAAAGATGAACCCTTGTTATGGTTGAAGTACGTGATTGGAAATTTACGCCACAAGGTGACCACTGCCCTGCTGACCGATACCTTCCAGATTGCAAAAAAAGGTCCGATTGTTCTAGGTTGCCGAGCCTTCGGGAAATAAAGCACAAGGCGCAGCGGTAGGCCTAAGGCTTACTCCGTGAAACATTTTAATAACTAATTTGATTATTTTCCCGAATGTGCGTTTTGTCAGTGTTGTAAGTCCAGGCCAGGATAGAAATCCCGACACGCTTACAAGACTGTTTAAGTCCGATTTCGCCGTCTATATTCGAAACTCGCCGGACGAAACATCTCTTTAGGGTTTGTCATTCAAAAATGCGTACCTCAGCTTCTTTAATCAATCTCCGAGAAACATCTTGAGTCCACTTAAGGGATGGCTATGAGCGTCAAACTTGCTTGGAAGAATAAATGTCCTGTGAAAAGCAGGTCAACGCCGCAGACGCACAACGATCGAAATGGCATTAATCAGCACTTCGAAAATATACAGATAGACTCCAGGTCTGTCTCCGCGACAGAACCCTCCGAATCAATGAAACATCGGCCCTATATGCAATATCGAAAGCAATAAAGTCTAAAATGCAATACCACTGTCCATGCTACGCCAGATGCGTGTTGGAATAATGAAAGATAATAAGTTACAGATAAAGCTCGAAACTCGAGAGTTATTACCGAAAGTCCGAGAACAAAGCAAGAAGCCTAGCCGAGTAAAATCATCAGCCAAGAAAAAATAACGGTTACAACGATAGTTGCCAAGCCAAGAGTCATGTGCGTACACAGTGCTTGGGTATGTGAATTCACATAATCACACAGTCTTTATCCTCTGCCCTTCCTCCTTTGATCCCCATCTCTTCGAACGTATTATATCGAGTTCCGTTTGCACCGATAGAGTTTATCATAGGGGCGGCCTCAGAAGAGAGCCGACGTTCCGACGCTCGGGGAGAACTCCGCGGCGAGTAAGTAACTGGAATACTCGGTGAGCCAGTATTTTGTCGACGCGTGGGTGAAGCTCCAGCTGAAGCAGAGCGACGCGTCATAGCGTAAGATGGTACGAAGTCCATATTATCTGGAGGACCCACCACGCCAGGATCAGCAAGTGAGTAACATGGTCTATCAACGAACTGCTGCTGCTGCTGCTGCCTCTGAACTTCGGGAGAAAGGGCATAGTTTGCATTGTTTAAGCAACTACTAGTTCGCGGGGGCGGCAGTGATAGAGAATGTTGTGGTGTATGACTGCGCTGGAAGGGTGCAACTGGTGGAGCATACTGGTCGACTGGCGGCATGTTAGACGAAAGCGAAGCCTGTCGCCTCTGAAATACCTGCCCTTCTTGCTGAGATACGTCAGATCGCCTGACAGGAGTGATATCGGTCACAGCATCAGCACGCATACGAGCTCGCGTGCGTGATCGTACGAGTCGCGTTTCTGCAAGTGTATCATGCTGCTCTCGTGATAATGGCGTCACAGTATCCGAGAGTGCCTTCAGCCTTGCATCTGCTTCAGAGTCTCCATGTGCTGCAGCCTCCTCGTACCATTTCCTTGCACGTTCAATATCAGAAACTAAGCCCCCGATACCCACCTCACAATAATAACCCATAGCAAACATCGCAGCGGGCAGCCCGCGCCCAGCAGCGCGAGCGGCATAATCACGGGCAAGTTCTTCGTCCTTTCCAAAATATCCTTCCGCACCGCAAAGATACCACTTTGATAAAGCTAGGTCAGCTTGAGCATCCCCGCCTGCACTAGCCAAAGTGTAGTATTCTTTACTCAGCACCGGATCGAAAGGAAAAGGGGGCTCTGCAAATTCGTATGCACGGCCAATATGTTGCTGAGCAGGAGCGAAATGAAGAAAAGCGGCCTTCTCGAGATAAAGCCGTGCCTCAAGCATCGCGTTTGATCCAGTTGGAATATATTTGGCTAAAACGCTGGAAGGGATCGAGATCTTTTCAAACTGTCCAAGAAGAAGAAGAGCAAAGACAAATGGAGGATGGGGGAACTCAATCGTTGCGAGAGTAGCGGCGAGTTGAAGATAATGAGCAGCTCGCTCTACGCTTTTGGCACCATCCGAAGCGAAGTCGAGTTGTCTAAGAAGATATGCCATGCCGATCCTGTAGATACATCCAGTGTCTCCCTCGGACTCTCCCTTCTCAAAGCATTGTCGTGCGTGCACAACATCGCCCACACCTTCATAGTCACGTCCAAGGCGGAACCACGAATGAGGAAAGCCAGCACGGGCTGAACGTTCAAATTCACGAAATGCATTCCTCGGGTTAGCAGTGATGAAATCCGGAAATGCACCTGAAGCAGTAATTGTTGCCCGAATAAACAATGCTTCCGCTAAGGGCGGCGTAAGTTCTTCCTTGCGATCTGGGAGACCGGGCATAATGGAGATTAGCAGGGCAACAGCACTTTCGGCAAGACTTCGCAAAACAGGATCCGAAATTCTGACTGGACCTGATGGGAGTGTATTCGACACTAGAGGAACCGCCGAGCAAGACGCGCGATTCCCTTCTGCTGCACTACTTGCCCTCTTGACTAGCAGCAGGACGTCACGTATCCACGCGACACGGCTTGAATCGGTTGCAGTTGGATTTTGAAGGGACGATAAAGCGTTCTGTAGTGTCTCAATGCTCGGAAATGGCGCTGCGAGATGAAGTCTTGCTCGCGGCGAGGCTACAACCGGTGGAGGCGGAGACCGAATGTATCCCGTAACTCCGTATATGTTCCTTATCCAGTGTGCCGGAGGATCGGTCAGGGAAGAAGAGGCCATGAGTGCTGTGACAGATCCAACATCAGCGGACGATTGTCCATGCCATGACGTAGCGGACTGTAACGGCGGGGGTGGCAGCAAAAATGGTGGCGGGGATAAGATGGGACGAAGAGATTGACTGTGATGAGAAGTCGCATCACCGGGAATGAATTTTGGCACGTGATCGATTACCTGGCCTTGTATTCTTTGCTGAGGGAATGAAGGCAGAGACGGCGGCGGCGAAACGAAACGCGCCGCACCATTGAACGAAACTTCAAACGGCTCGTCAAGAGCACGTGGAATCTGTAAGGAATACATGTAACTTCAAGGCCATTGCTGACAAGGTCTTCACGAACCTCTGGATGGACAGCCTGTTGCGGTCGGGGAACAAATAGAGAAGTAGCAGATTGCGGACGATACATGTTTTGGTCCAGGGGTCGAAGTTGCGGCAAAAGCAGTGGAACTGTAGGTGGCACAGTCTGCGGGCGCTGAAGTCGTTCGTGGTGGAAGCTGGCAGCACTATGAAGCCTCGCAGGAGGTCCAGGACGTGGACCGACATCCCATGTCATAGTGAGAGCGGAAGCAACCAACTTGATGTGGCGACGATCAAATGATGATGTCCTCCCATCGAGTGTGCACGAACCCAAGTCTTCTCACGCAATCACATCCGATTGTGGGATTGTTTCCTCAATCGCTAACTCGTCGTGGTTAAAGAGACAAATAAGGGAAGAACGCCGAGAATTGATGATGGGTCAATAAATCTGGAAGGACAGTTGCCAAGCTGAGCCTCACAGCGTCACTTCGTCAATCTTATTGGTCACAAGATTGATACAATCAGAACACAAAGAGTATGCAATGCAGGAAACGGACGACCATCTGTTTCGATGTCCAATCGTTGGGATAGGAACAGGGTCGATGTCACTATTTCTGACTCGTCGAATGCCTCGGGTTCACAGGAGAAGCATCGAAGACTTCACATTTAACGAGTAAACCGTTGTTTCGGGAAAGGCAAATAGAAACGTCTGCACGCGGCGCCCGGAATATGTAATGCCTTGAATATTACTCAGTACATGATCATCCACAAGTTAATCCTCTGAAATCGTGCACGCACGCATAGTTTACCGCTTTTGCCCGTCCAATCTGTCTCAGACAAAGACAGGATCTGAGTGTCTCCTCTCCTCTCTTCGTGTATTTAAGCGCCGAAGCCGAAAAAAACGCCCAACACGATCCTTGATGGCAAATATTGAGTACCGAGACGCTTTGTGTGCGATACCTCCAAGCAGCAACCAGACTCACGGAGCTGTTGATATATATTCAAGCAATTGGGACAGTGGCTCCATTAGAATCGACGCCTTTTCGGCCTATGCAACTGATGTCGACGCAACACATCATTCCTTGTCGTTTCATCATCGGAAAGAAAATAGCTCGCGCACCCTGTCCTAATAACCCTGCCTCTTAAAATTTCCAGCCATGTGCCCTTCACTGCCCGAGCCCTCCTCAAGCCGACCTGGTGATGGTTTCTGCAGTAAGCACAGAATCTACAGATGGAAGTAAAGAAAAAGAGCGAAGACGAGTTGCCAACAGATTTGGGGGTAAGTATTACCTTACTTTACCCTTTAAGGACACTCAAACAAAGCTTGTCAATCAACGATGTGTAACAGTAAAATCTAAATTATTATATAAGCAGTAGTACCTGAGTAAGAAATTAAAACAAGAAGTTCTAATGAGTTAACCGAGTAAATCATAATATCTAGGCCGCTACCAAAACCTGGTCGTGAGAAACAAGATCAAAGCAATCTCGTAGCCTCAAGTCCCTGACGCATCCCTTTCAAGACATTCAAGCGTCGAACGCGTTCATCTTCAAACTGAAACATGGCCTCTTCCCACCACCTTTCATTCTCGGCAACATCGCGCCATCCACCAACAAGAAGTTCGCGCATACGCCTTCCTGAGCGCAGCTTTTTGACTTCTTCCCATTTCTCTTGTGACAAGCCGCATCCTGCCGAAGCAAGTGCGAGAGCGGGAGGGACGGTAACTCGACCATTCTTGAAACATACTTCGTTCATCGCTACGCAGTGAAGGGTCTCGCCCGGTTCCTCAGACCACAAAGAGTCAAAGCCTTCTGCAGATGAAATCAACGAGGGATTTGGCGTCGTAAATCCAGACACGTCTGGGATAGCCGGGGTGTGGAATCGAGGCATCGGGATTCCATTGGACGATGAAGATGCCGCTTGAAGCGCCTCTTTCGCATCCTGTAGCCGTTCCTGCGTCTTTGAATCGCCAGACCCAGACTTTCCTTTACCCTTGCTGACGTATCTGGCAATGATATACATCTAGAAAGAACTCAGTGCTGGTCCTGGTAGTGGTATCGGTTACCACGCACCCATTTAGAGTCCCAGCTACCTATATACATCCTTATTTCATATTTTCTTCCAAGAGGGATCTCTCGAATAAACTTGAGATGCGCTGCACCAAGTGCGATCCAGCAACCGTCACGGAAGACCGTACTCAGATGCGCAAGGGCATACTTGAGGCGAAGCATGTCAAGGACCTTAGCGTAGCTAGAGAATAATATCAGTCAAAAAGAGTACAACATGAAACCGCAGCTATTGGCAAGTGTGCGCACCTTGAGTTGCTCAGGTGGTTGTTGTAGTCGCTTTCATCAAGGCTCGCCCATGTCACGTACGATCCTTTCAACTCGAAAGGAGACTTTCCAATCGCGCACATGCTATCCAGCCACGCATCCCTCGCCTTTTTCGGCGCGAAATAGAGCAATAAAGCCCTGAACCGAAGATACAAAAGAGGGCGGAACACACGGACTAAGAGCGGCGTCTAGTACTGGCCGATCTAAACCAGAAGGCGCTTATTACTCACAATGCCACGTAAATGGGAGAGACCTGCTATTTAGAAAAAGGATAAGCAGAAGGAGAATCCGTAGAGGCCGCGGGACGAAAGGCAAGACGGATCGCGAGTGGTCGCCCGTAAACAATGCGCGGATGGAGCCTTTCATTGCAGACAATAACGCGGGCCAGTTCAACATTCCTCCACCCTGCTTCAGTCACGTTGCTTTTGTCGTGATCTTGTTCGCGGTCTTCGCGGTCGAAGGTCAAGGTAAAGTTTGAAGCGTCGCGCTTTAATGAGGAAGAGAACAGCGAAACTCAATTTCTTGGGGATCCTGACTTTAAGCCGATCGTCATCTAACGGGCGAAACGCCGATTTCAGTAGCCGGTATAACCGGCTCGTGACTTTACATGCTTTAGTCAGCCTCCTTGACGCCTTCAGTCCTTGATCACTCACCAATAACTCGGCTTTTTGGTTCTAAGAGTACAAAATCTACACCTCTAGCTGCTCGTCTATTTCAAACTGAAGCGTACACGCTGAATATCATCTCTCATAGAGATTCCCACACCTGATCCGTATCTCTGGTTCAGATGTTTGGACCATTCAGTTCTATGCGCACTCCCTAACCAACGTTTAACACGTTCAGGTTCACATATGTGTCCACTCCCTTGCTCTTGGGCTTACTCGCTGAAAATACTTTGAACAAATTGCCTCATATCACTCTATCGATTCTATTGGTACATGGTTCTAATACACAAGTTCTTTCGGACTTGCGATCTCCCGAAACTAACATCGACCCTTCTAGATAAAGAAAATTCGGACGCCGTTGCGTACGAACGTCCAGTTCATCCGATCACGGAGACATCCTATATGGCAATGACAAATCTCTGCTGCATGGGAAAACTGTCCCTTATGCCTCTCGAGTCCTTGGGACCTTGTTATGTTATCACAATGAACGAATAAGCTTTAACCTGAGCTCAGCATGAGTAACGAGTGTTACCGTGGTTTTGAACGGTTTGCTCTGTATTGTGATAACAAGTCCATCTTTTCAAAAAGGTCAAGCCCCCATTCTTTATGTGACAGGAAGCTTTGGACCTTCATAGCACAATGCATCAGCACTACTTGCAGATGTCTCGACCAATCAAATACAGCCCAGTAGATTCATGGGTCCACATCCTTTAAGTCAGTGAGGGTGAGAGATTTTTTAGCAGACACCAATACTTCTTTTTCGTATGAATATGAGGCAGACATTGTATGAAGAAATATATGTAACCGAGAAGCAACTGGATCGCGTAGACGTTCCCCATATTCCTACGTGCCGACAGCTACTAGAACTCAAGGCGTCCGTGGACCGAAATGATCCCAGGGTGACTCAACAAGCAACTACGCCATCCGCGATTCTCGGACGATAAGTGACTCAGAAAATATCGCAGCACCCAGCAATAATACGAGGGCAGGATGATCATCGACTGCAGTATGTATATGCATCGAGATTTCTGACAAAACAGACAAGAATAAGTTGTCAAACCTTTTTCTAAATTTGGCTTTGTACGAGTGTTCTTATTTTGATTTGGTGTCGCTGTGAACATGTTCCTCATTCCCTACGAGGTAAAAAACATCCGGACAAGTGAGTTGTTGAAAAAGAAAAGAAACAGGAGACCTGAGATGCCTCGGCAGAAAAAGTCATCTAGATGAAGGGGGAGCTCTGATTCCGATGGCTAAAGTCTATGAACAGGAGGATCCATGCAACGACTGTCCGATCAAATGCGACAAGCGAGCAAGAAAGGCATCGCAAGGCAAAGGAAACTCGTCGATTCATGCCAAACGGATGGACTTGTTAATGCTTAGAAATGCTGGACTAGAGCGTACGACCAGGCATATTTCCCACTCAAACCGTCCGAGAACAAGTGGTTGCCAAAAATGCAACTTCGTCACAAGAACCGTATCTCTTCTCGCGGATTCAAGCTCAGGACAACAGAGCTAGTATGTATTATCGTGTCGACGAAAATGCGAGACCGTGCAAAGCGAACTGGCCTAATCCCGGAAATATTCAAGAGGTAACGAGTAGAAGAAAATGGTGGTTCACTCAAGATGAACGTGCACCCTTTTCCGCACGAGACCTTGAGCACCGAACACAGTCAGAGAATGGCGAGGGATAATTTTGACTCGGACGTTAACGACTGGTATTGTGATGAGGTAAAGGTGAAATTCTTCAAAGCCGCGTCTCGCATAGATGAAGTTTTTCTAGAGGTAGCATGGGCGTCGACTCGGCAGACCTGAGCGCTTGGATTTTATGTCCAAGCGTCGGCAGAGTATTATGTAATATAATCTAGCACTGCTGTAACGACTGCGGACCAAAACTATATCATACCATCAATATCATTACAGAACTTGAGTCGTGAGAGCTTTTCGCAGTCGCAGCTTCTCTTTTGACTATCAACTCCCATGGGCTGGGAAGGCATCGCAAGGCGCCTCTTTGGCGTTCAGCGCACGCCGCTCGACCATTACGGACTGGTCCCGAGCGCAGAGGGTGGCCACGGGACTCACGCACGCCGAAGCTTGCCCACACCGCGAAAACAACACTCCTCACGATCATGGTCGACGCGCGCTGCCTGTTTCACTCTTTCGCATCTCTTGACGCCAAGGCGTATCTTTGCCTTTCTCTCTTCCATACTTGCATTCCTCGTATTTGGAGTGCTCTGGTCGGGCATACCACCAGGTTACGAAACCGTACGCGAGTTTGAACGCCATCTACCACAGCACGACCTTTCGCTGCCATTCCCTGAAGGCAAGGATGGGATGTATCTGCGATTTCCGGAGCATCTTTGGGGCCACGGGCTGAATAACGTTCTCCAAGAACTGTGAGTTTAATAATTTCCTCTTCTGGAGCGATCGTATCTTGAACGCACCTCGATAGAATTCTTATGTCCCATCTCGCCTACCTGTCAAATCGCTCGTTCGTGTTTGAGGATTACACCTGGTCGCATACGATTCTTCCATACACCATATACGATTTCGCACTACGACCAGCTCGTATTCCTTTGAACGCGTTCATTTCTGGTCCGAGCGCCGGTGGACCCATGAGAGCACCGCGATCGGTCAGCGCGGAGTACTGGGAGAAGGTCTGTCCATCATCGAAGCGTGTGCGGATCTCGTCAGAGGCACCGAGTCTTGTCGAAGGAGACGAGCTCCTCGATTGGTGGGTTGCCAAGCTCACAGACACTTCGGCCAACTGCGTCGAGGTCGGCAACAACCCGCCTGTCTTCGGCTGGTTCTTATTCGGGTCAGACAATATCCTGTCCCTCTGGCCAAGCTTCTCCGCCTCTCCAGTCATCCGTGACTTCTCTTGGTCACCACTCGTCACGTCCGGCGTTGCTCGCAATCTTCCTCTTCTCACATTTACGCCCATGCCCGTACTCCCAGACATCATTGAAGGTTTGGTTGCTGTGCATCTGCGACGTGGAGATTACATTCGTCATTGTCCACGACTCGCGAGATGGGGTGCAACGTACATGGGCTTCAACCAGTTCCCTGAACTCCCCGACCGATTTAGCCCTCCCGACTTTGGCTCTCTCGAAAGCTTAGACGGACGAGAAAAATATTATCTCCAACATTGCTGGCCAGAGATCGATGATATCGTGAAGAAACTGCACGATGTACGTGAAGAGAGGCCGGACCTCCAACGTGTGTACGTGCTTACGAATGGCTGGGGTTGGTGGGTGGACCGATTACGAGAAGCTCTGGCTAAGGATGGCTGGGCGGACCTGAAGAGTAGCCTTGACCTTCAGGTGGATAACGAGCAGAAGTATGTGCAGATGGCTATTGACATGGCCATTGCGGAACGTGCGGAGGTATTTGTCGGGAACGGGGTAAGTGCACAAATCTCCATCATTTTTCCATCATCTCCCAGAAACCTGACTAACGACCCCGTTTCCAGTTCTCGAGCTTATCATCCAACATCGTCATGCTGCGAACAGCGAAAAACGTGAATCCACGAAGCAATCGCTTCTGGTGATACGGACTGTATATACCCTCCTGCATATTGATAGACCGCATTCCCCATTTGCATTTCCGGTGCATATTTACTTGCAGATACTCTTGAGTGTTGTCTCTGTATTAGTCGTGCTTTCGGCTTCCTTATTTTAATGGATACTTTCGCTGTAGTGCTATACTGCGCGGTCGTTTGTGTACGGACAGAGAGAGGGAAGAGAGGGACACAGTCAGACTTCAATTCGGAGTTTAATAGCGAAAAAAGGCATCGACTAAGTTCGTATGTGTAATCATCGACCTCTAGTCTCAGATCGACACGCTCTTTACCATCATCATGTATGATAGCCAATATCTCTACGGCGATACAACAAGCTCTGAAAAGGGTATGAATCAATTAGATCTTTTAGCTAGTCCGCCCGTCACCACTCATCATCTCCCAGTCTTTCACGCTCCAGAGTTTTTTCCATGAAGGTTCCAAGTCCAGCTCATTTCTCCCATCTTCGCTGTTCTTTCCATCTGAGGTCCAATGACAGGAACAATCTCTGTGTTCTTGGGGGATCTACAGAAATAGGTCACCGCCTACTGTACGTAACCATCAGTCGCGAGGAATTCCCTCCGGACTTGCTGAATAGAAGTGATTTTATTCGCGGAACAGTATGTTTGGGCCACCAAGTCGGTATGGATACGAAACACTGCTTCTCTGGGTCCCAACGGCTGTCATCTCGGGGTACCACACCGATAGGAACGCCGGTTTTTGCATCCCACATTCGTATTGTCCCGTCTCCAGAGCCCAATAGGATTCTACGTCCATCTTCGGAATAACCGACATGCCTGGCAGCATCTTCGTGGGCCGGTTGGCCTGAGTGAACTTGATTGCGTCCCAAATACGCACTGTCTTATCGGCAGATCCGGAGACAATTCTAGTGCCATCTGGGGAGTATGCAACACCGAGGACGAGGCTCTCGTGCCCTTTTAAAGGTTCTGCTACAGAAACTCCACTTTCCGCATCCAAGATCCTCAATGTCTCATCCCACGATCCAGACACGATTCTGTTGCCATCAGACGAATACGCGATACTGTGGATAGGGCATTCGTGTCGGGTCAATGGCTCGGCGATCGGACTACCTTTCTCAAGACCCCATATTCGAACTCTCCCATTGTGATGACCAGAGGCGATCCTTCTTCCATCAGGAGAGCAAGCCAGAGCCCACATGGGAGAGTTGCTGAGACATTTCATCGACTCTCCGATCTGTTTGCCACTCCGTGCATTCCAGCTCCTCACCATCCCGTCATGAGATCCAAAAAAGACCCTGTTTCCGTCCAGAGAGTATTCGACATTGTAAACGTTGCCAGTGTGGCGCATTAGAGGTCCATTAACCCGTCCGCCCGTCCGCTCGTCCCAAATCATTATCGTTGCGTGTCTACCAGACACAATTCTCTTCTTGTCAGGAGAAAATGCAATTTTGTCCTCTGGATCGTACCACGAGTTCATCTGCGAGTCGAGTTTTGCGGGCCTTTTGAAGATAACGGCTTGTCGCGGTGGGAAGGAACTGAATGTCCGACTGGCTGTATACGAATCAGAAGGCGTCCAAAACATTGCCGATATGTAGAGATGAAGTGTGCTAAGCTCCATCACGGCCTTGAAATCAGAAATGAATTTGGACCACGCCGTTGCAGCACAACTGATTTCGCCCTTTGGCTGATTCTTATAAGTAAATAGCTTGTGACTCATTACGGTGAATCTCACCTTGAATGCGTTGCACATCTAGAAAGGATGTCCTTCCCAACTTCCAAAGCACCCACCAAACTAAGTACTTCAATCCAAAATAAGGCTTTCGACGAACATAGGAGGCTCGTCACGGAATCGTTGAAAGCGTCGACTAGCCCCGTCTGGGTGATAAGATCGAGCCATGTCAGACTGCAATAATGGACCATCTCGGAGATGCACGACCTGATTCTGTTCTTCAAGTTGGGAACGGCTTCGTCGCTCAAAAAGGAGGACTCCAGACTGCAAATACTGAACTTCACTTGAGAATGAACTGAGTTCAAACAGTGATGAGCAAGTCTACGTCACGTAGAGGGAATATCAGCCCCAAAATATCCACAGCGGTGCCGATCCGAAATGAACGCCGAAAGAGCGTCAGTAGGGAATAAAACGTGAAGAATGTCCTGCTTGTCCCTAAGTAGAAAAGGAAATAAGGATTTGACTGCAGCATGTACCATATCCTTCGTAATACCTTCCGTAAATAGTCGTAAGAAATTCAGAAGGATGGCTTCAGTTTCGGCCTAGTATGGGTGACGCAGGTCATAATGACATGTCCAATAACGGGGAACAGATCTTTCAATTCGCTGTCATCGATCCGTTTGGCGATAGCGTGAAACATCTCATCGATCCTCCAGAATTCTGTCTCCGAATCAAATGCATCGGCATTTTCGATCGAACTCGACATATTGAGCGACGCGGAAAGCCTGAGGAAATGACCGCGGATGTCATCCTCAAGGCCGGGCTTCTGAACAGCGAACGAACCGTAGTATTCTGCGCAAATCTTTGCATGTCCGGTTATATCGTGACGCAAATCGGGCGAGCGATCACCTATGTCAAGTGTCTGAAGCTTTGTCCCTCGCAAACACGCATCGATGCCTTCTAGCCAGCCGCTGCTGACGAAAACCTTGAGCCAGGGTGCGACCATTGCCATATCTACGATATATTTCGCAAGGGATTGTCTGGAGTTCTTCGGGATAACAAACTCGTCTAAGCCATCTAGAACGATATTCAACGGTTTGTGCATGGGAGGCGAGCGCATCGAAATTTCCTCAATACGCCGTTTTATCAGGATATCGAGTTGATCTGCTATTCCAGAATAAAGATTGAGTTCCTCGTGGCCGCGAAGAATATCAAGTACGTTCGCATTGTAGTCGCCGTGCCACTTAGCCAATTGATAAGCAATAGTAGTAGGGATTATTTTCCCTGGATCCTGGCATTCTTTGCTTCCGCTGTCCGCAAAAAAGTAGCCTGCAAGGCGGTTCTGTTCTTGAAGTGATTCTGCAACCGAATAGGATATCGTGGTCTTTCCGAAGCCTTTAGGACCATGAAGCCAAAATATTTTGGGGCCTGACTCGGATGCCGTCCAACTCTCGGTCATCTCGAGTGTGTCGATTCGTGATCCACTGAAGTAGATCTTTTCTTTGTTGTAGTAGGCTTCCGCTACCGGACGGAGATGCCGCAGAAGCAAGTTCTCGGTATTGGCCTCTGTGCCACTCAGATCAGTGATTTATTCAGGAATCTTCATCTTTTTGTGGATTTCCCAAAAGATTATAGCCAATTTTGCATCCTATATATCATGCAGACGTCTCTCTTTGATGGAAATGGTACACGTGGATATCAGAATGCTATGTAGCATGAGGATGGCGGAGAAGAAAAAGCGACTGCTCGGGCACGTGGTCACATTTAGCTTCCTGATAAGGAAAATCACGAAGCGACCAGGCTTGGCAATACTAGCCAACCTGATCTGCACTGCACAATACATAAATACTCGACGTCTCACCACTTCATGTTTTCAAGCCTCTTCACTTTTCACTTCCATTATGCATTTCAAGCCTGCTCTCGTCCTGCTGGCCTCAGTCGTTTCTGCCGTCCTCGTGGACGCGCAGACCGAAACTAGCTCTTCTGCGAGTCCGACAAGCACAGAAGGTCTCACGGAATGTATCCTGAACTGTGTTTCTACAGCTGCTACAAGCGAGGGGTGCTCTAGTTTGTAAGTAAGCCAAATGTAATGATGGACACGCGCTGACGTTGGCCACGCAGTGCAGACTTGTCATGCGTGTGCACTTCGGAAGCGTTCCAGAGTCAAGCGAGATCCTGCCTTGAAAGTAGCTGCACAGAAGAAGAGCTGAATGCCACACTATCGTTGCAGGAAGCCAATTGCGGTGCCTGTATGTTTCTCGATTTACCCCGTCTATCCATTCTGACGTGTCTACGGGAGCATAGATACCACGGTGTCTAGCGGCATAAGTTCTCTGAGCTCTGCCGCGTCATCTGTCGTCGATAGTCTGTCCTCGGCGCAATCTTCATTCCACTCGAGTCTCAGCTCCAGGACGGAAAGCATTGGATCTGAAATTACGGGAACGGGCACTGCGACATCTTCGACAGGCACTGAATCCGACGCTGCTGAATCCAACGCTGCTGTAGGTTTCAACGTCGTGTTTGCACCTGGTATTGCGTTCAAGGCGGTTGTCGGCGTCGTCGGACTCGCGGTCGGTGCGCTGCTGGTCTGAATTAGATGAGGAAAAATCTGGATATTAGCCGATCACCTCGAGCTATTCTTCCAGTTACTTGCAATGTTTCATCTCCACTTCGAGCATTTCTATTTTGGGTACTTTCTACGTCGGGGACTTCAAAACGTCCCGTTGACATCGTAAAATAAATATATAGCATCCTAAGTATTCAACGCTGCATTCTAATTTAGGTTGCAATATTAGTCACTCCACCTCTCGTTTTATGTGTCTGCCAAGACCCTGTCATTCTGATCCGATGATCGGCGCACTTTCGATCTTCTATGTGACCCTAGGAACGATAATGATTCGAAGTGATGCGACTAACGGACTGGAATGGACTATCCGTACGAAAATCAAAGTAGCAACCTGTAGCAACATACCTATTCTAAGGACAAACGTACACCCGATCCGATCAAGAGCTGAAGTCAAAACTATGAAGCATGAAAGGTCGAAGTTCCATGAACGTTCAGTATATCAAGAATGAAAGAAAGCACGAGGCTCCCCGAATTGTCGAAGTTCCATGAACGTTCAGTATATCAAGAATGAAAGAAAGCACGAGGCTCCCCGAATTCTTTTTTTATGCCCGAGGATAAAGCGAGGGAGCGCGTGCATCGGAATTTGGACCCGATATGATACAGGAGGCAAGAGGCTGAGGGGAGGGCATGCGAATTTTGACACGCACGGACAGTGAAGAAACATTGGCGAGAAGATGCTCAGGATCTAAGACATAAAGCACGGAGTTATACGACAGCCCCTTTGAAGCTCGAACCGGCCTCTTCGCTTCGGTGGGATGGTGTAGGACTTGCTCGCCCTTTCGTACCAGAGAAAGCAGGATCGCTTCTCGTCTCCTAGTTATCAAATGATCAGCACAAAGAACAGAGAGAATAGCTCCAAAGAAATACGTACTTCCAAGTAGTGCAATGTCTCGACATCCGTGCGAATATGGATTGTGCCTACTGTACCGAAGCGACCAAGCTCGACGTCTTCGCGCTGTGGACAAAATCGGTTTAACAAGCAGCAAGGCGAAAGGTGAAACATGAGTAGGCAATGTGAAATACTCACCCGCCTGGACCTTCCGGCAGAGATCTCACCACTTGACATATTGCCACTCGACGATCCATAGCGAATTGCACGTCGAGCATTGAGAGTCCACATCATCGATATAGCATACAGTTTCTATTCAGGAACAAAAAAAAAAACAGATTTCACCGTGGGCCTGAAAAAGCAGAATGAATTGAAGGACTGCTAACGGGAAGCGCCATATTGAAGGCGGCAGAGACAAGTTTCGACTCCCCGCCATATACCTGCGAGAATATTAAATTGCACAGAGCACTGTAAATGCACATAATTGGGTTAGCCGCTCTTGAGCGAATATAGAATATAAAAAGTAATACCAGACTGCTGCAGGTGTCATGGTCTGCCATGTCAATTGTACGAGGCGGCGAATGAGGTCAGTTGTTCTAGAGGTAGTTTCCGCTGAGCATCGTGGATATTGGCTTAATCAGAGTCACTCACTGCTTCAGCGAGTTTCTGCCTGTAGACGTAAGAAGTGCGTACGCCGTCGCACCACAAAGGAGTGTGTCTCCGGCTACGATGAATTAGCGTCAAGCTAGGACGGAATGTTAAGGTAGGCATGTACCAAACACACAACTGAGGTGTAAAGCGACTACAAGTCATGTCCAATTAAAAGTAAAGTGATGAGAGGGTAAACAATATAAGGGGAATCAAAGATCTTACACCAAAGCCCGATTCCACTCTGTTTGGCCAGCGCAGAATAGTATGTCTACAAATTAAAATGTAAGTAACGTGGCCAGCGTTGCACGAAAATATATGCACGCAGAGAGTGGAATGAGAAAAGGTGTAAGAGATTTACCGCCATTATACTTCCGATATATGCGAAGACAAGAATGATACCAATGGGGACAACGAAAAAGAAATGCTGTGTGATGGCATACAACCGGAAGAGGAAATATGTTTGCACGTAGAGACCGATGCTTGCAGTCTGAACGTTATCCAATCAGTACGCGCAGACAAATCTTGGGAGAAAGTTTTATTCACCATCAGTCCACTACCTGTCTGCCACCAACTCGTATAAGAGAGTAGGACAGCACCGTCCACATCTGCGAAGTGGACGATATTTTGCTGCCAGATGACCAGGCTATGGGATCGCGATCAGAGGTTATTACCTGTAGTGCCAACTGAGTCCTTCGGAGAACTTACAATGCCTGCATTGTCTTGAGGGTTGTGCCAATGAGCAGAATTGCCACGATGATTCGCAGCCGCAGTTTGTCATCTTTGTAATAGGTGAAATAATGGAAAAACTATCAAGTTATCAGTTTGTAGGAACGCGTCCTGGTATTCCTGTCTTACTTGGGAGAAGAGGTACCCCTGAAGAAGGAAGTCGACACAGCTGCCTATTAGCTAAGGAAGTCAGAAGAGATGCAACCTGTAGCAACTGAAAGAAGAGGAAGATGCCTACAAACGGCGCCAGAAGCCAAAAGATTTGGTGTTCTTCCTCCTCTGTCACCGCCATGTTAGCACTTCGTTGACCAGACAGTCGAAGCGCAGCGGCGGTAGGGAGGACGCAAATCGAAACGAGAAGGGCGGCGGGAAACTATGCTACATTTAAAGCCAGAATGATCCGTCTCTTTTATTACTGGTGAATAAAATTTAAGGGGCACACCACATGAGTCGTGATGCGACAGCCCCGGTCAGGACCAAATGAGATAGGGACACTGTGTGGCAATTCTGATCGTCGCGATCGCGATCATTGCATGCTTGGTATCAGTCAAGTATGTACGGAAGTTTTTCCTACTTTCCTTGCCATAAGAATTCTGTGCACTCATCAAACTTCTTCAAGATTCTACCCTTCGAACGGCGTGCATACCTGACACACCACCCTATTCTGTCCGGGACGGATTTCAATGGATGAATACCGGGTGATATTATCACTATATTATCACTATATTATCGCTGTAGATCTTTGAGACGCATCTCCGAGTTACCAGATGGGATCTGGCTGACTTGATTTGGGAAGACGCGTTTAACCTAGCTGCAGAGCGAGAGCCGAAGAACGCCATCCCACCATGGCCAATAGGATTCGTGAGCCAAACAGAAAAAAGTCAGGCATACATAACATGAACAAGATAAGTCCAGTAATGAAGATGATGCTTTGGATTTTGTGCTTTGTGATGTTATATGTTTTGTGAGGTGAGCAGCTTGGACTTGAAGGTGCACGTGCAGTTACAGGCAATACCCACGATCCGCCGAAGTAGATGGACCTCACCTGCGATGCCAGTTTTCCACTCCGATAAATCGTCCATTCCGTCGCCGATGCGATGGAGTTTGCTTCTCTATTGATAGTGCGAAAGGAGTCTGGAACTTGCTGTGGGAAGTTGGAATCTGTCAAAACCTCTTAGCAGTTCGGCGCCGGCAAGATACATTTGCCATCCTGCATTATTCAGAACTTAAGTGCGGCTTGGTCAGCCATGGCTACTGTATGACGACACGCTCCCATGGCCGAAGCTACAACTTATAAGCCTCAGCCAAGCATACCAGTACTGCATAGGCAGCACGCACACAGAAATGGCTGCAATGATTCTTCCGACTTCCACTCGCGAGTACCGCCTCACAAAGGTATGGTCTGTGTCATAGAGTCCGAATCTTCTGGACTGAGTTTTCTGATTAGCATACTGGGATCGATGCCCTCAAAGTCCAGCAATCAGAAGTTCCCCCAATAAAGGATAACGAAGTGCTCGTGAAAATCCATGCTGTTTCGCTTCAGGTACATCCCGTCCGCGGAATCTTCCGCTAAAGACCTGGCAATTGACTTTGACCCGGGTATTCTAGTATCGCGATCTTATCATCACGACAGGCCAATACCCTCTCGAGTACGTTGTGACTGCATGCTGATATCCTTGTCAGAAAAGAGTGACCAACCAAATGGAAGCGCGAAAGATAATATTATTCCGTGTTCGGATGCATCTGGTGAAGTCCTTTCCGTCGGCTCTGATGTCAAGGATTTCCGGTCTGGAGATCGCGTCTGCGCGAATTTTGCGTTAGAACACGTCTATGGCGATATAGAGTCTATGGAGCAACGTGCAACCGGGCTCGGGGGTCTCATAGACGGGGTGCTGATAGAATATCGAACTTTCCCGGCTTATGTGAGTTCTGTTCTATACTCTACGGACTTACTTCGCACAACATTTCGTCTTTCCAGAGCCTTGTAAAGATACCGGACTATCTTTCCTATGAAGAGGCATCAACATTACCGTAAGTCTAGTTTCTAACTATTCTCAAATTGTATTGTGTCTGATCTGATTTTATTTATTGACCTAGTTGCGCGGCCCTAACAGCGTACAACTCGCTGTTTGGTGATATTCCACTGAAGGGCGGCGATACAGTCCTGGTGCAAGGATCTGGAGGAGTCTCAGTGTACGTGATCTTCGCGGAAGCCACCTCTTAGATCGAATCGATGCCCAGTTTGTCGTAGATTCGCATTGCAAATCGCTCGCGCGAACGGCGCGGAGGTCATTGCGACCACCTCATCAGCGGAAAAGGCGAAGGTCTTAAAAGAGCTCGGTGCAACACATGTCATCAACTACAAGGAGAATCCGAATTGGGGAGAGGAGGTGCTGAAGCTTGTACGTGCGGTCCATGAGTTTCCCTTCCGTTGAACCATATCGATACTTCTTCTTAGACGAATGGACGCGGTGTTAACCACGTTGTCGAGGTGTGTGTTCCATCAGTTCCGGGATGCCGATAGTTGACGACCATTCGGCTTAGGTCGGTGGTGCAGGAACTATTCTGCAGTCCATTACCGCTGTGAAGATGTCTGGCTCCATCCACCTTGTAGGATTTCTCGCCCATGTAAGTAACGATCTCTCGTACCCTGTATCTTCTTTCTCAAGATTCCCATCCGAATGAATGATAGGCACAAGGCGGCACCACTCCTGAGCTTCTCGGTGCTTTACTTGGTAAAGCAGTCCGTTTGAGGGGTGTGCTCATCGGTCCTCGGACACAGTACGTCTTGTCGCAGCATTTCTTCATGCACTCCTTAAAATTCCTCGTCTACAGATTTGAGAATATGAACCGTCTGTTTGATGCCGCCAAGATACACCCAGTCATTGACCGTGTGTTCAAGTTTGAAGAATACCCCGATGCACTGCAGTATCTAGCATCGCAGAAACATATAGGCAAGATTGTAGTGAAGGTCGTTCAGAACTGAACGAAGTTCACCGTTCAAGAAAGAGTATTTCTCGTTGTACACTAGTCTGCTACACTGCCAATGTCAGGTGAATGCAATGCTCTTCGCATGTCCCAGGTATCGGGTTTTATCCTTCACGAATGTGCTTTGGTTGGACAGCTTGGAAGTTGGGCTCCGCACGTATCTTATACGATACGCGTGTATAATTTTAGGCTTATACGCATACTTGGTTCTGAGGTGTGATGCGCATACGCACGTATAATATACGGCGGAAACGCGTATACGGGGCTAAGCCTACTCATATATTATATTGGCCGTTAGGCCTCACGTTCAAGCCCCAAAAATGCTTACCGGACACTCCTTGACTCAAAACAGCTGACACAGATTTCAACTTGATCACAGACGACGAGATTCTGTCAGGCAAGGTTGTGTGATTTACAAAATTCTCACAGTATAAGCAAGACAGCCATTGATTCCAATGTCAAACCCAGTGCTCAGGTCTTGAGAAGAATATCCAATGTTATAATTTCGGTGAGTAGCAAACTAATTTTGATGTAAAATGGGCCACTTTTTTCATTCAAGTCCGAGTTTCTCACAGATTTCAAGCCCTGAAAATATACGCAAAATTTTCCAGAGCCATATACGCATACGACCGCACAAACATGCACATATATTTTTGTTCTTCGAGTCGATACGCATATGCGCGTATAGTGTATGCGCCATATCGTATATACGATATGCTGCGGACCCCTAATTGGAAGGCACAAAAGCTGGATAGCCAGGTTCTAGCACCTGTTGATAAATTTTGGGGACGATTTTATTGTTGCCGAGTGCCTAATGTATGGAGAAAAGGCGCTCATAATCTTCAGCATCCTTCAACAGGACCTGAAGAGTGAATCAGATCTGTCGTGAAGGGATAAGATTACTCAATCTCGATGTGCAGCGAAGGGCAGTTGGATTATATAATCTAGATCAATACGTCAGCATTGATATCAGGGTAAAACGAGCTTGGCGGAAGACCACGACACTATATAGTATATTGTCAGTCAATTTACACCTGCCTTCCATGTTTGTATACAGATGGAGTTGAAATTCAGGGAGGTAAGCTTATTATTTTATTTATTTCTTATTTATTTTTTTCACTTCTCATTATGAGGCTTTTTGGTCATCGGTGTCGACTAAAGCCACTCCTAGGTATATTCCCCGGCAAATGTGTGGCAAAATTGGCATTCCTCGGTCCATCCATCGGTATTTAACAATTAGTTATTGGCCAGTAACGGTCTTATCAGGATCTGGCGATCAGAACGATCAGAAATCGTTCGAGGCTTCGTAACGGGTCTTGGGAACTTGAGTCAGATACGGTCTGGACACGGAACTCTTTCTCTCAAATACAAATTGAGCTTGTCCCGTCTGTAGAAGCGGCGACTCAGCGATTAGGACTTGCTACTGGCTTGCTGCATGCAGTGACCACGTTTCTGTTAAGATTCAACACTGAAAATTCTAGCAAATCAAGAATGCCTTCGACTTAGTTGACAGAAATGACGCTTAGGAATCTCCAGTCCGAAGAACTAATGACGTTACCTATCAGAAGATATCTTTCCGACTCGCTACATTCTATTGAATAGGTCCCTGAATATTGGCCGTGTTTAGTTGAGGGTCTTTGGGGTAGCTTCTTGCATGAAGATCCGTTGACATGGAGGGGTGACTTGCAGTAAAAGGATCTCCCCTTAGTCTCCGTGTGTCTTATCCCTGCTTCGTGTCGAATTCGCACTCTTATTGAAGAGGAGACCAGGAGATTCAAAGCATGCACCACACACAGTAAAGGGGAAGGATACGACGATCCATAAGAAAGACCTGTTGATGTGGGTTGTGGCACTTCCATCATCATTTTTCATCACTGGAGAATTAACACTTTCGTTCTTAGTCCCTCTTAGTTTGTGCATTTTTAAGACCACCGTCTTTAATCTCATTTTATTATTACTCTTTTCTTATGACCGCTGATGCTGTGACGAGCTGCGAGGCATGTAACAAGCTCTATAATCCTGGCGGGACTTCTTAGCACGCTCAGATCATCCCGGATTGTTACTCCGACTCTCCTATGATGCTTCCAGATGAAATTAGCAGGTGCGAGACGGTCTCTACTCGAATCCAAACCGTTTCGGAGGCGCAATCCTCGGAAACATTGGCCGATTCTGTCTACGGCGGGAGAAGCATGTCTTCTCACGCTTTCTTCAGTATTCCATGTCATTCATATATGTACTTCCCAGGCTCAGACATATAACTCATCCATTTGGCGCCGCCAGTTTGCGACTGGACATTGTCCATGTCACGGACACATTTACGCTCTCAAGCATTAGTCCAGACAAGAAACTTCGGCACTTCATCCCATGAAACATTCGGTCCACGGTGAACCTCGGCATAGATATTTTAACAAGTTCATCACATCACATCGTGGTGCTTACGACGACGAATCGAACCTCTCATCCCTACCTCTTAGTCAGTTGTGCCAAACGGAACCAGTCGGGACTCGGTAATGATGTAAGTCTGGCGACAACTCAGGACAATGCAAGGATAAAAGCAGGATTCTCTTGCAATACTACACAGGTGCACACTCTTTCTTTTATTCGAACACGCATGGACTTTGAATACTTATACGCCACCTTCAGCGCACAGAGATTGGTGCGCTGAAGATCCAGCAGGGTCAGATACCACCAGTAAAGGTTAATGAAGTGCTAGCGAAGACCCATGCCATTTCTCTCCAGGTATTCACCAAATTCATTAGCGTCTGACGTGACCATATAATATTGGACTCTATGACAGTATCGCGATCTGATCATTACCAATAATAAATATCCTCTTGGGTATACCATGTTCGTTCTTGCAGCAAAGGCATCATGCGACTGACCTGTTTGTCTCGTACCAGTTCCAAAGACGATGTCGTGCCTTGCTCAGATTGCGCTGGTGAAGTTCTGGCATGCGGTAGTGCAGTCAAGGGCTTAACCGGGTGATCGCGTCTCTGCAAACTTTGCTTTCGACCACGTATATGACGACATCGACTATGGAACGGAACAACGCGCTTCCAGCCTTGATCGACGGCGTGCTCGGTAGTACCGCGCATCCCCGGCTCACGTGTCCTTTTTCTCTTCTAGGCTTCTGTATCATTTACCCACACCTCCACTTCAATATAGAGCCTTGTGAAGATCCTGGACTATCTTACGTTCGAAGAGGCTTCTATACTGCCGTAAGTTGTATGCGAATCGACGGACGTTTTGAGGGACTAATGGATTCCAGATGCGCAGCTCTCACCACGTACAATGCGCTTTTTAGGTTGATTCCTCTGAAAGGTGGAGACACTGTTTTGGTTCAAGGCTCATGTGGTGTCTCAGTGTATGTATTCTTTAGCCAATGCCGTCCTGGAGTGAATATCATTATTCCAATAACAGGTTCGTGCCAATGGAGCAGATGTGATTGTAACAACTTCGTCCATAGAGAAGGGAAAATTTCTCAAAGAGCTCGGAGCGACACATGTTATCAATTATAAAGAAACCCCAAAACGGGATGAAGACATGTTGAGACTTGTATGTCATCACTTTTCATTCCACCTATCGTATGTATGACTTGTACCAGAGCATGCTTATTATTGAAGCAGACGAATGGTCGCAGAGAGTGGACCACGTCGTCGAAGTATATGTAAATTTTGTAGCCTGTGAGAATATCAGCTCTAAGCGAGAATGCATCGCAGGTTGCAGGAGTGGGAACGATTTGCAATTCATCAATGATGTCCGCTCCATCCACTCTATCGGATTTCTTACCCATGTAAGTACAAATCCCGTTCTCCGAGTTGCCTCAATCGGTTTCTTTTACATACTAATTATCTTTTTGGTTTCTCGTTGATTTCGTTACTTAAACTTTTTACCAGGCGCAACGCACACCTAGTTCCGAAGTTCTAAGTAGATTGCTAGGCAAGGCAGTGCGCCTTCGCGCTGTTGTAACCAGTATATCTATTCATTTCCCTGGTGCTTTCCATCACTAATCAAGCACGTGGATTCGAGAACGTGAATCGTCTGTTCGAGTTCGACACGGTCAAATATCATCCACGTGTTCAAATTCGAAGAGTATCCTGAAGCATTGAGGTATCTTGCCTCTCAGCAGCATGTCGGCAAGGTGGTTGTGAGAGTTGCGCAGAAGTAGGTAACGGGCAAAACGAGCAGGAGCGATGCTAGATAGAATGACATCAACATTTATGCAGTCTGAACATGAAATTAATGAAGCGTTTTCTTTCATCCGTTGACCACCCACATAAAACGGGAGAAGTGGAGCAAGTTCGTTAATTTTGAATCAAAGAATTCGCAGAGGTCATCCGACATCGCCAATTAAGCGGCCAATCAACGTGCAAGTCCGCACATGGCATCGAACCACACTGAATAGTAAGAACACTATTAGCATGGAAGAGTACAAGAAAGGCACCACATGTACGGCAGTCAGTAAGGTATAAATAATTTTTGTGGTAAAAAGGATGCACGAAGAAGTGCAGTGGGTAAATGGCAAGTAGAAGAAGTAACTACCGCACAGACAGAGTTTTAGCGAACTGAAAGCGAAACACCACCAGCACGCACGAAAGTCCGAGAAGACTGTCAGAAATCGGTTGAAAAAAGAAAATCAATATCAAGATGTTCACATGGTCAGAAGTCGAAGCATCGGAAGCAAGAAAGCCAGAAGGGTGACGTATTCCCGGCTCCGCAGATCCACCCAGAATATTTTCAACTTTCCATTTACACAAGTAGGGCGCCAACGGCAATGCCGAGGGTACCAACAGCCGCACTGAGGAAGACACCGGGGCTAAATGAAGCCTTGGAGCCGGCAGCGGAGCTACTTGCTGCACTCGATGCTGCAGACGAAGCAGCATTGGTCGCGGAGGACAGTACGGAACCGATGCTGCTAGCATGAGAGGAAGCCACGGAGCTTATACTTGAGAGTGCCGAAGTAGCCGCAGAGCTGACCGAGCTTGCTGCACTTGATGCCGCGGACGAGGCCGAAGAGAGTGTCGACTCGGCCGAGCTAGTCAACGAAGTTGCACCGGAGACTGTATTATGTACTAAATAAATAAAAATGGACGGAAAACGGAAGTGGACACACCAGTCGCACACTCCTGCTGCTGAAGAGCTTGCCCAGCAGCGAGGTCGGAAGCTGTGCAATTCGCTTGGAGACAGGCAGCAGCCGCGCTCTGGAAGGTGGTCGACGTGCACAAACATTGGACATCCGTACTAGAACACATCAGTTAGAATACGCCCCCAGACTGCAACCTCTGACAGCGCTTACATGCCAGAGCAGCCAGCACTACTTGATGCTTGGCTGACACATGTCAAAACGCACGAGCTGATGCCAGCAGTGCTTGTTGGGGCTGCAGAAGAAGCGGTGTCCGACTGCGCACCGACGAAGGCCGCGGAGACGGCAGCAGTGACGAGGACGAGCGATGAAAACAGCATTGCGGTAAGAGGAGTGGTGAGAGATGGACGTCCGAGACGAAGGGACTGTTTTTGAACGTCGTTCGATTCCCTCGCATTTTATACGATACGATCTTCTATTCTTAGACCTTCTCTGACGTTATTCTCCGCCGATCATCATCCCACATTTCAATTTTTAAGGTTTCGCTTTATTCGATGACAAAGTCTAGAACGTCGTCGCCGCTTTTGGTGATTTGCCAGTCACAGTCGTCACTACGCGCAAAGGGTATGAACGAAACGAAACGAATGAGATGAACGGCGCTCAAAACGCACGAGGAAATTCATATGCATGCCAAAGATGTGCTATCCGTGTTTTGTGCAAACGGGTATATCACCAAAACCGATTGCTTCGCGGATCCACGTTCTTAGCTGTTCGTAACATGACAACATTCGATGAAAACGTCGAAAACTGCAAGAAACTTTTAGCCGTGGACACAGACGGAATTCAAGAAAACTTACTCCATTCCCCACAAACACATCTGCCCTCTCCGCAATGGCCATCTCAATAGCCGTTGAGACATGTTTCTGCTCGTTGTCCAACTGAAGATCTTGGCCGCTCTTCAGAACCAACCACCCATCCTTAGCTAATACCTTCCCAAGTCTGCTCACCCACCAAGACCGTCCATCCGTAATTACGTACACGCGCCAAAGATGTACATTTTCTTGTCGCACACTACGCAGTCTCTCCGCGATACCATCAATCTCAGGCCAACAGTGCTGCAAGTAGTACTTCTCCCGAGCATCCGGATCCTTCCTTGAGCCAAACTTGGGGAGTTCAAGCCGATCTGGTAGTTCAACGAACTGGTTGAAACCCATATACAGCTTGCCCCATTTTGAGAGCTGTTGACAATGTCGTTCGTAGTCTCCTTGCGGTACGTGCAGTACTACAAGTCCCTCAATGACCTCTGGGACAGAAAATGTTGGCGGATGCGTGAGAAGAGGAAGATTTCTCACGACACCGGACATGACGAGTGGAGACCAAGCGAAGTCCCGAAGGATGGGAGAATCAGCCAAGCTCGGCCATAGAGACAGTATACGATCCGAGCCTAGCAGAAACTGGCTGAACACGGGCGGGACGCTCCCTATCTCGACGCAGTGCCTGGGTGTGCTAGAGATCTTCTTAACCCACCAATCAACTAAAGCCGCACCATCGTGGATCTTCACTTCCATCTCGGAGCTGAGCCGTTCAACACCCGACGGCGGACAAACGTCGTCCCAATAAGTGGTGCTGACCGCTCGAGGAACATGCACGGGGCCACCAGCACTTGGACCAGAAATGAATGCGTTCAATGGAATACGCGTTGGTCGGAGAACAAAGTCATGGAAGGAATACGGTAGCATCGTGCAGGACAATCTGACATCCTCAAAAACGAAAGACCGATTGGACAGGTAGGCAAGATGCGACATGAGAAGTCTACAAGACGTGTAAAGGATCAGTGAGATTCATACGAATTAGATTGAGGTGGGACTCACAAGCTTTGTAGCATATCGTTAAAACCACTAGTACTATCCTGAGCATACTCTGCAAAGCGCAAGTACATACCATCCTTACCCTCAGGGAAGGGAAGTGAGAGATTATGCTGCGGTAAACGTCGTTCGTACTCGCGAATCCCCCCATACGTCGGTGGTATCCCGGTTCGCAGAATCCAGAGAACGAGAAATGCGATGGCAAAGCCGACCAGCTGTAATATCCTCCGATAAATGGCGCATGTTGTACTGCGTGGCGCTAATGTACTTCGTCCTCGGTTTGTATAGGTTCGGAACGCCTCATCTTCTCTCGATCTGCTTTTGCACGCAACACAACTACATCGGTCGGGCACCACGTCCTTCAAGTTCTGGCTCGCCATCGTCGTGAAAGAAGGCAAGTGCAGTGCAAAAGTGCAAATACATGATTTGTATACTCCGATCCTCGTATCTTCTGACGTATATGTAGTATCGCTGACTGTATTTATCCATTTGACCACGCAAGACCGTGAAACTGTCTTCCCATATATAGGTATCAAGCCTCATCCCTCATTTTCTGCCCGCCATAATAAATGGTACCAAGTTATCACCTACCTACGTGACCGTCGGTGCAATCTTGCGGGAAGCACAGGTTCGTCCACAGCTCTTGTGGCTGTGAAGTAAGTAAGCGATTCGCTCTAGACGAGTTCTCAAGTGAGCACGACTGTTTCATGAGCATTTGACGTTACTTGATGCAGTTCACAACCCATGGCCACAGATTTCGCGAGTCTAAATAGCTTCGTATCAGCAATGTATCGTCAATAAAACATGCGTGGAGCTGAGCTCCGGGTTTTCTCCCCCGTTTTGGGATAAACGAGGCTCTGCTGATCGAACTGGCGCCAGTCATGCCGCTCATGACAGTGAGACTATCTGAATGAACACTGTTGGTTGCAAGACTATAAGCCCTACATCGTGGACACTCCGAGTCAGGAGGGACAAAGTTTAACTTACCGCGCTCTCTTCGTGAGTACTTCGTAAAAAACTTTTGACCACCTCCACTCAAAATGAACAGTTTTTTCTCGTATCCAAATCGACGAGGTGGGCCATCAGCGTATCACGCTGCAAAAACGCAGATGTGGACCTGGACAAGAACAGTGATTCCGAATGTTATGTTTGGCATTTATTGAGACATTTCCCGCTCGTCGGCACGGATCTCGCAAGGCCCAAGGACTTCGTGTTCAGCGATGCATCGTGTAGCTGCGATAGCCAAGCTCTGATTTTACCCATTCCCACTTGGGAAACGAAGCGTTGCTGGTCGAATTGGTCTCGTTCATGCCAGCGGCGTTAGTGAGATAATTGGAGACTCCCGTAGCGTCAACCGCATCGCGAAGGTTCCAAGTACGGGAACCTCACCATTTGCCGCACGCTCTTCGCGTGTTCTCCGTAGGAAAAGTTAGACCATATCCATTCCCTACGACCATGGCCGAGAACTGATTGAACAATTTATTTACTAGAAGTTCAAACGAAGCCTCCGTAGTCCAACTCGTGAATGAGATATTCGAGAGAGGCATCCGGATGACTCGTAGACGACTCCCTGAATGAGCCGATGCTCTCGAAACCGAACAAATTCTCTCTTATGAAAGAATCTCTGGCGAAGTATGAGGCTTCCATATTACGTGGAGCAGTAATCAATGTCCGATGACGTACTGCCGAGCATTTGATTCGCAGCCTATGCGCCAGGTTACAAGAACTAAGCTCCGATTCATTGTGCATTATCTCTTCCGAAGACGGCTATGCTCGTATCGAGCCTCTGTCGCATGGATAGCGTACGACCCGTATTTTGCAGGACTGTTATACGCGGTAGTTTTCCAACCATAATTGTGAAAGGGCAGGCGATGATGGCTAGTCCGTCACTCCATTTCTTCTTGTTTCATCTACTGATTCGCGTCGCCCTTCCTTATAGATTGTCTATAATTCAATAGACCATAGCTAAGGCACGAGGCTATTGCCTACGTTGGGCCTTCGTTCTCGAAGCAAGCACTGACTCGAATCTTCGACGGCGACGCTTACCCTGAGGAACGATCATCACGCGTCTGTCACCAGTGCGTATCAAACAGACCCAAAAGTCCAGTTTCTACCGGGCAATGCAAAGGGTAAAGTAAGTCCAACATCGACCGATAAATCGGTCTACGGGTGGACCTGAACACATCCTATGACTCGTCGGCTGAACGTCAACCGGGACGACTTGCAAACCTCACTGATGATCAAACGCGGGAAAGGAGGAAGATATCGGTGACTCGAGTTGGTTCTAAGGGCATTCCTAATTTGGACACATTCGAGGGTTAAAACCCGTATTTTCTAATCCACCTCTCTAGCACCTCAACTCATCATCCTCGCAGTACCCTCCCGGGCCTATATCACCACCCAACGATGTCTGGACAATTCCAGTTTGATAATGCTTCCTTCCCTGCCAATGACTGGACAGATCTGTTTGCGAGTCGTGCGGCTAGACTGTGAGTATCTATTCTTCTCCACAACGGTCTTAGAACCTTACTGACCACGATGCAGCTACATGAAGATGACCGACTCGAATCGCGCTGTTATGACCGAGAATGAGCTACACAACGCGCTTGCCGATTCCGATGCGCTCTTTGACGACTACCTAGAGCCCAGCTTCTTTGAGTGCTTCTGTGAGACTAGCGGCGATCAGCATGCCAGCGACAACGCTTCGGCTGATGACTCCACAAGCTCTCCTGACAGCATGAATGCGGGTGAAAGGCGAGTGGCTGGTGTCCTTCTCGATATTGCACATGGCTGACACATCTCTAGCCACGACGCGTCTTCTGACTCCGCTTCCAACGTACCCACTCCTAACGTGTTGTCGTTTTCTTCTTCTCTGAACACGCCTGTTGGGACGTCCAATTGGACCCAGTTGGGTCTGCCGTCACCGTTGCGCTCCTCTTCGCCTCAGAGTTGCGTCGATGTCCACAGTGATCTCAGACTGTCTGCGCCTTCTTTACCCCTTCGTGGCGACATGTCACTCGCAGGAGTGACGATAAGTACGGACCCATTCGTTCCTTCCCTCTCGTCACTGGAGGTCGTTCGGGAAGCAGCGGAGAATGGGGCGGAGGAAAGCGTGCCTGGAAAACAGGCGGGCGCATGTCCTTTGTGAGTAATTGACCGAGTCTGCCACACTAAAACTCTCTGCTTACCATTACTTGTAGGACTGTTTCTGGTTCATCGGAATCTAGACGTGCTGACTCTCCCACCCTTTGCTCAGACTCCATTGGAAGGGCCCTGCGAAGTAAGCGACGACGCCCCTGCTCTCAACGATATTCGTGAGCCAACAGCGGGACCGCATGATAGTCATAATCTGGAGGACGAAAAGAGATCTCCGGACTGCGTTTCGGGCGAGTTACGCGAAACCAGGCTGGAGACTCCCGCGCCATCCGACCGCTCTTTTGATGATGAGTCTACTGAAGGAGAACCATTGCCCGGAACTCCGCTGCCTTCGGCGGAAATTGTTGAGGTGACCACTGAAGGAGCAGATCCTACTCCCGCGGAAGAGCCCACGGTTCTTTGATCAACGCCTGAAGTCCCGTCCCCTTCTTCGAGCGCAACTACAGCTATCGAAGAATCTAGTGCCCCTCCTGTCTCCCCAGCTCCTGCCACATCCAAGAAGCGAAAAAGAGTTGTAGAAAGGCATGACGAGCCAGAGTTACGAGCGCCCTCGATGTTGTCACTCGTGCGTAAGGTATCTTCCTTGCCAGTCCGCGTCGGTCATGCTAACAAAACAAGCAGCAGAAAATCCAATTCATCCAATTGGAGGTGGAATCCTTCACCCATCATCTCGCAGGGGAAAGTGGTCACTGACAACTCAGGCTGTTCGAAGGTAACGAAAAGATATATTTTGCAGGGCTGCCAAAGGGCTACAAGATGTATGACAATGCACTCGAACTTTGGGCTGGCGCGAGTACGAGCGATGACATGCTAATTGGGAACCAATGTACCCGGGGTGCAATGAGCCGTGCATGAAGTTTGAGCAATTGACGCGGCTCCTCGATACCCACCTTCTCGGTGCGGAGGAACAAGTAGCCGCGCAAATCACAAATCTCACACGGTCCTGCACGTGGATTTCGACATTCACAAAGCTTACCTACGATAGCAGGCTGAAGAGGCGCCAAAAGCCATAAAGAAAGAGGACGCGGATGATGGGCAGGAGCAGATCTCAGAGGGCCGCAGCAAGAAGCGGAAGCTGTTGTGGGAGACGGACTGATCAACCGTTTTTATTGTTGTTGCTGTGCTGTGAGCCTGCCGCCTCTTGGGTGGCTCATAGTTTCATCACCCTTTTTATTCTTATCTGTTTTCTGCTTGCTTTCTTTTTGTTGTCAATTCTTGATGTGTTGTTTTTGTATAGTAGATAGAGAGCTGCCGCAAAGGATGCACAATAGAGCAATTTCTGCATGCATCATAATTTCAAAGAGTGTAGTTGACGAGCCGTCGAAATCGGTTTATTTGTTGAGTTAGCGGCCTAGTGCCAAGCAATTTTTTGCCTACGTCCTCGTTACTACTTGGCGTCAAGAGATGGATTTCTTTCGAGAGCGTTTCTCCTCTCCTCTTTTCTTTATATATATATTGTTTTCTGTAATTGATTTTGGGTTTGCCGTCATTATCATGGCTGACGCTGCTTCTCAGCACCAAAACTTGGGTACCCAGCAGCCTAGATCTTTAGTGAAGACTCACTTTATTTGCACTAGTAAACAAGCAAGTCTGAACAAGTCCAGACTATATAGTGTACAGTGTAGGGCCATTCCATCGTTGCAAACATTTGAGATACTGCCCTGAAATCAGCTGCACAATGTCGAGTCTATCGAATTCGCCGGCAAAAAATAATAATAATAATCAAACAGCATACCATCAAGGCGGTCTGACAGTAGGATGCAAGTTTGCATTTTAGCAACAGTGTCCGCTAAGAAATCTAGTCTAGATTGAAATATACAGCAAGAGTCCAGTCACGTTCAATAGATGAACTTCGGACCCAAGAAAACGCTGTAGGCTGCATATAATTCTCTTCGATGAACTGGGATTGATGGACATAATCTGTAGCCGATACCATATCGGCGAATCAATAATTCTGCGGTCCAACAAGCCCTTGAAGCGGGTACAGTCCCCACGCCACAGGTCTCGTGATAATGACATGTCCCTCTCTTGCCTGCAACATCAAGCCAGATACTCTCGTGACCGCGTTTCTTCTCTTTCTGCTGAGTGATAGATAAATGATATTGGATGTTGACGAATGAATTGGACGATCTTTTGCTTTGCGATCCTTCAAATCAACGAAGAGCTTCAAGCGGTTGGTGCGAGGAGTCGAAGGTGCTAATGAGCAGCTGGTCGAAAGTCGTTGAGTGTTTCGGGGCCACGTCTTCGCTCGCGAAAACCGGCCCATGACGCTCGCCTAGGTCTTGTGGCGGAGCTCACCCGGTCGATCTGATATGAGCAAGACAAATGAGTTTCCTAGGGTGCAGAGAGCTTGAGAATATGTGGTCAAACTCGTATCCTTCACGAGAAAGTAATAGTGTTGGCCGGGTTATCGAGGGCAGACGACCGCAAGAGAGAAAACATTGGTAACTTCGTTGGCGCTGAGTACGGTTGGGAAGAGTTTCCATTGGCGAAGATCAACATTAAAACCTTGTGAGTCCAGCTGGAGGCGTCTTTTTCTTTGAATAACCCTGCTTATTCATACGCTCGATGCGCATATATTGATCGCTTTGCAAAGAATCTTGGGTAGCATGAGGCAGCTGATTCTGCGTGACGGTGAGGAGGACCATCGTTCGCAAATAATTGCTATAAAATAAACGTTCAATTCCTGGGACAAATGCGGCGCACTCGTAGTCAGTTGCGGATGTATCTCTCGGTCTCGTGCTGGCGAAGCGCTTTGGGAACAACAGTACGTAGTTCCAGACGTCCAGAAGACAAGAGAGAGATATCTAGGACCCTTGAGAATCCGAAAAAGGTCTCTTGAACCTTCACAATAATGTGTTGCGGTCGTACGTCGGCGAGTGTACTCAGAACAAGACCTGGGATGTGTATGGAACCGACATGACCACTATTTCTTATCTGGATCCTTGTCTGAAGGTCACTTCATCGACTAACTTCCGGATATCACTGCTGAGATGCATTTTGACCTAGCATTTCGCTTCCCTCCTTCCCCTCTGGCAGCGAGGAAGAAAATCCTCCGATTCGCAGAGCTTTCCGATAATCGAAGGCCCATACGCCTTCATCAAGGCTCTGCCGCATCGATATTGTTCGACCTGCGTTTTGTTAGTCCACATACGATGCACTCCAGCAGCCGTAATTTCACAAAGGAGCAGGCAATGAAAGGAGTACATAGAAAGGCTACGGTTAGTGCGTCACCCCATCTTCTTTCATCTACTAATATGCATCGCCTTTCTCTTCTAGAATACCCGGGGGGCCGCAGCTAGTGCACGAGGCTATCAACCACGTTGAGGCCCTTGTTCTCGAAGCAAGCACTGCCTCGAACCCTCGACCGCAATTCTTGCCCTGAGGAACGATTGTCACGCGTCTGTCACCAAAGCGCGTCAAATGAGGCCAAGACTGTCAGCTTGGACCGGGAAGAATGGTTGAGATCGATTCAAAAGGGAATATGGGTCCAACATCGACCGATAAGTCGGTCTATGCATGGGCCTAAGCACATCTTATGACTCTTCGGCTGAATTCAAGCCGGTGCGGCTCGAAAACCACATCAACAGGAATCAAGTGCGGGAAATGAGGGACATATCCGTAAACCAAGTACTCGAGTTGGTTCAAAAGGCATTCCTAATTTGGGCGCATTCAAGGGTGAAAATTGCACATTCTCATCCACACCCTCCCTTTCTCTTCAACCACAAACTTCTGCATCGACTTCCCATCTTCACAACCCCTTCTCGAGTCTATATCCCCGTCCACCACGTACATCGACGCATTCTCAGAATGTTTGGACAGTTCCAGCTTGGTACTACTGCCTCCCCCTCTAACGAAAGGACAGATGTAAAGCGTGTGGCTATACAGTAAGTATCCTCGTCTTCCCCCACCTCTCCGATTGTCGTCTATGTCTCGGCCTTATACTGATCATGATGCAGTCATATGATGTCCGAATTGCACTCAAGTCGCGATGTTGTCGATGAGAGCGATGCGTTCGGCGCGTTTGGCGCTTTCGATGCATCGTTTGACGACGACATGGAGCTTAGGCTCTTTGAATACCTCTATGATGCTGGCTCCCTCCAGTCTGGTACCGATGACGCACCGGCCGGTAGTAATGCAACTAAAAATGAGAATACGAGCGGAAGGTGAGTTGCAGACTAATGTTCCCCTCTCCGATCTGCACTGGTCTAAACCCGTCGTTTGTAGCCACGACATACCCTCTGACTCCACGTCTCGCGCGCCCGCTCAGAGCGCGCTCCCCTACGCTCATCCACTAAACACACCCGTCGAGTCCTGCTATTGGGCCAATCTGAATCTAGCGTCCACCCCGCACGTCTCTTCCTCTCAGGCCGATGCCGAAGACCGCGATGAACGCTCATCATCCTCGAGCTCCGTCGTCGAAATGGTTCCCTTCCTCGCTCGCAGTGACCTGGCCCTTGGCGAATTGCAGGTCGCCGAGCATCCATTCTTCGCGTTTCCCCTCCCGCCGATGGAGGATCCTCAAGACGACACAGAGGGAAATGAAGAGAAAGTCTTATCTGATGAAGAGGTGCACCCATCTCCACCCCCTTTGTGAGTAACTGACGGTGTCTGTCATACTCGTACTGTCTACTCATCGTCGCTTATAGGACTGTTTCTAATTCTTCCGAATCTACGCGTGCGGATACTCCTCCTTTCCTTAGAACTCCGTCAGTTGGGCCGTGCGGAGCAAGCGGTGCTGTTCCTCGTCACATCGAATCTACTGTGTCGAGTGCGGGAGCACCGGCATCACCAAATGGACTGCCCGAGGCTGATTCTCCAGACAAGAAGAGATCTCTGCCTGAGTTCGTCTCGGGTGCTGCATTACCCGAAGTCGAAGAGGGTTCGGAGGAAGTACCTCCTGTTGCCGATGCAGAACTCGTTACCCCGGAGCTGACTTCTGATACTCCGTCACTTACGCGGGAAACCACTGTAGCGGAGCCAGAAGAAGCTGCTGCTGCACCCAAGGAAGAGCCCGTCGTCGATCTTGAATTGGCGCCGGAGTCTCCGTTTCCCTCTTTGAGCGGGTCTACAAATGCTCAAGAGCCTCACGCTCTTCCCGTGTCTCAAGGCGCCCCGCCATCAAGGAAAAGGAAGAGGGTTGCTAAATTGCATGATGCGCACGAGCTACGCGCGCTCTCGATATTGCCGCCAGAACGTAAGAAATTCTCCTTACCAGTCCGCGCGGGACGAGCCAGCAAAACTGGCATCAATAGAATCCGGAACATCCAGTTGGAGGCAGAATCGTGCTGCCACCTGGCTGGCGGTAATGGCTATTGCCAGTTTCGAGATTCGGCGAACGGAGGGAGGTGCATGGCGGAACTGCCCAAGGACGACAAGGTGACGCGCGCGCACCTGGCAATGCATACCGATGCGCTCGGCTGGCGGGAGTATTCCCGACGACACCCCGACTGGAAACCGATCTGTCCTTGGTGCAACGAACCGCGGACGAAATTCGAACAGCTGATACGGCATATCCTGGACACGCACTTGCTCATGTTCATGGAGTGGTGCCCGTGTGGGGGCACCAACAGCCGGTCCAATACGGCGACCAACACAGGTAGACACGAGTTTTCGGATGTTCACAAGGTCTACCTGCGAAAGCAGGCTGTGTTGAAAGCTGTGAAGAAAGAGGTCGCGGACGATGGGCAGGAGGAATTCGTACAGGGGTCAAGCAAGGGGAAAAAACGGCGGCGTCGAGGGTAGTTGGACTGTAATCGCTTTTATTATTATTGCTGTGCTGTGAGCCTGCTGGCTCTTGGGTGGCTCATAGTGTTGTCGCTCTATTTATCTTTATCTATTTTCTGCTTGTTTTCTTTTTGTTATCCATTCTTGCTGTGTTGTTTGTATAGTAGATAGACAGCTGTCGCAACAGATGTACAATGAAGCAATGTCGTGTCATAATTCTGAAGAGTGTGCTGAAGAGGCGTCGAAATCCATCTATTCTTCGAATAATTGGCCGAGCTCCAAGCAACATTTCTCGCGCTTTACTGCTTCGCGTTGACGATTACTGTAAATTTCATTCGATACCGTTTCCTTATAGACCTGGGGTTTGCTGCCGCCTCTCGGCACCAACGAACTTGGACACTCGATAAACCAGATCTTTAGCGGAGGCTCGGTTTTATTTGTACTACATAGTATACAGAAAGTCTAGTAAGTACAAGTCTAGACCATGTCAGTACAAGACAAAAGCATCATGCGGGGCCATTTTATCATCTGAAATACAGTCCTGAAATTAGCCACGCAAAGTCGAGCCAATCGAGCTCATCGACAGGGATACAAAGTAGCGTACCGCCGCACTAATTGGACATCAGGATGGGAGTTCGCGTTTTTAGCTAGTTATAATTATTATTGAAATATAAGAGTCCAGGTTCTGCAGAACTTTGGACACAAGAGATGATGGGAGTTGCATAGAACCCCGTTCGATAATCCGAGGTTGATTTTTCTGAGTCATATCGTCATTTGGCGTATCGACAAATTCGTGGAGGCAGACTTGAATGGGTACGTACGTTTTTCAAACAGACTGAGGATTCCCCACGCCACAGGTCTCGTGATAATGACACGACCCTTCTTGTCATTTGCACCCTGCAACATTGAGGCAGTTCCTCTCGTGATCGCGTTTCTGCTCTTTCTGCTGCGAGCTAAATGGTATCGAATCAATGAAGGTTTTCAGCTGAATGATGCAGAGACTCGAAGACGCCGATGCATGTAAGTGGACGAAGGCCGCGAGTCACTGAGTGTTTCGGAGCCATATGCATGTCTTCGCGGAAACTGACCCACGCCTCTCCCGTGGGCATTAAGGTGAAGCTCAACCGGTTGAACTGGTATGATCAAGAAAGAGGAGTTTTCCCAAGGGACGTTGAAGTGCACGGAGCTTGAGAGTCGGTGGACGAGCCCGTATCCACGCGGAAGTTATAGTGTCGGCCGGGTCATCGGACGACTACAAGAGAGAAAACGATTGGTACCTGCTTTGGCGCTGATTACGATTTGAAAGAGTTTCCATTGGCGAAGACCAGCATTATAACCTTGTGAGTCCAGTCCAAGGCGTCTTTGAATACCCCCGCTTATTCATACGCGTATACTGCTCGCTTTGCAAAGAATGGTGCAGCTGATTCTGCGGGACGGGAAGGTGGGACTATCTTTCACGAATGATTGCTATAAGTGTTGTTCAATTGTGGGACAGATGCGGGCTGTTCGTAAGCCGCCATAGCTGGTATCTAGTATGTACTTCACAGTTTCTCGCTGGCAAAGCGCCTTTGGAAACATCGGCTCCATAAGTCCAAACGTTCATAAGTCAAACGAAAGCGGAGTCCCGGATTCACGATCATCCAAAAACCAATCTATTGAACTTTCGCAATAACATGTTACGGCCGAACGTCGGCAAGTCCACTCTCAAAACGGGATCTGGATAAGGAACAGACATGCCAACTATTTGTCGTCCGGATCCCTGTCTGAAGGTTGTACCATCAAGTTGTCACCGGATAGCATTACTGATGCACATTCCGGTTCACGTTTCGTTTTTCTTTTATCAAGGCTCTGATGCTCGACCTGTGTTTTGTTGGTCCACATACGATGCACTCCAGCAGCCGTAATTTCACAAAGGAGCAAGCAATGAAAGGAGTACATAGAAAGGCTACGGTTAGTGCGTCACCCCATCTTCTTTCATCTACTAATATGCATCGCCTTTCTCTTCTAGAATGCCCGCGGGGCCGCAGCTAATGCACGAGGCTATCAACCACGTTGAGGCCCTTGTTCTCGAAGCAAGCACTGCCTCGAACCCTCGACCGCAATTCTTGCCCTGAGGAACGATTGTCACGCGTCTGTCACCAAAGCGCGTCAAATGAGGCCAAGACTGTCAGCTTGGACCGGGAAGAATGGTTGAGATCGATTCAAAAGGGTCCAACATCGACCGATAAGTCGGTCTATGCATGGGCCTAAGCACATCTTATGACTCTTCGGCTGAATTCAAGCCGGTGCGGCTCGCAAACCACATCAACAGGAATCAAGTGCGGGAAATGAGGGACATATCCGTAAACCAAGTACTCGAGTTGGTTCAAAAGGCATTCCTAATTTGGGCGCATTCAAGGGTGAAAATTGCACATTCTCATCCACACCCTCCCTTTCTCTTCAACCACAAACTTCTGCATCGACTTCCCATCTTCACAACCCCTTCTCGAGTCTATATCCCCGTCCACCACGTACATCGACGCATTCTCAGAATGTTTGGACAGTTCCAGCTTGGTACTACTGCCTCCCCCTCTAACGAAAGGACAGATGTAAAGCGTGTGGCTATACAGTAAGTATCCTCGTCTTCCCCCACCTCTCCGATTGTCGTCTATGTCTCGGCCTTATACTGATCATGATGCAGTCATATGATGTCCGAATTGCACTCAAGTCGCGATGTTGTCGATGAGAGCGATGCGTTCGGCGCGTTTGGCGCTTTCGATGCATCGTTTGACGACGACATGGAGCTTAGGCTCTTTGAATACCTCTATGATGCTGGCTCCCTCCAGTCTGGTACCGATGACGCGTCGGCCGGTAGTAATGCAACAAATAACGAGAACACGACCGGAAGGTGAGTAGCTAGCTAACGTTCCCCTCTCTGATACGCACTGGTCTAAACCCGTCGTTTGTAGCCACGACATACCCTCTGACTCCACGTCTCGCGCGCCCCCTCAGAGCGCGCTCCCCTACGCTCATCCACTTAGCACACCCGTCGAGTCCTGCTACTGGGCCAATTTGAATCTAGCGTCCACCCCGCGCATCTCTTCCTCACAGACTGATACCGAAGACCGCGATGAACGCTCGTCATCCTCGAGCTCCGTCGTCGAAACGGTTCCCTTCCTCGTTCGCAGTGACCTGGCCCTTGGTGAGCTGCAGGTCACGGAGAATCCATTCTCCGCACTGCCCCTCCCATCGACGGAGGATTCTAACGACGGCATAGAGGAAATTGAAGAGAAGAAAGTCGTACCTGACGAGCAGGTACACCGATCGCCCCTGTGAGTAATTCATCGTGTCTGTCATACTCGTACTGTATACTCATCATCGCTTATAGAACTGTTTCTAGCTCTTCGAAGTCCACGCGTGCGGACAGTCCTCTCCCTATAACTCCTTTGGTCGAGCCCTTCGAAGCAAGCCGTACTATTCCTCGTCACGCCGTGGCTGCTGGATCGAATGCAGAGGCACCGACACCGTCAAAAGGACAGCGCCCTGCTGATTCTCTTCTTGACAAGGAATCTCCACTTGAGTGCGTCTCGGATGACGCATCGCCCCAAGTAGAAGAGGGCCCAGAGGAAGCTTATCCTGCAGCTGGCGCAGACTTCGCTTTATCGAGGCCAACGCCCGCTACTTTGCCGCTTCCGCTGGGAAGTCTTGCAGTAGCGTCAGAAGAGGCTGCTTCTGCGCCCAAGCGAGAGCCCGCCGATCTCGAAGTGGTGCCAGAGGCTCCGTCACCTTCTTTAAGCCAGTCTGCGGATGCTCAAGAGCTTCGCACCTTTCCCGTGTCCCAAGATACTCCTCCTCCAAAAAAGAGAAAGCGGGCCGCCAAAATGCACGCGTCGCACGAGCTACGCGCGCTCTCGACTCTGCCGCCGGAGCGTAAGAAATTCTCCTTGCCAATCCGCGCGGGACGAGCCAGCAAGTCTGGCATCAGTAGAATCCGGAACACCCAGTTGGAGGCAGAATCGTGCTGCCACCTGGCTGGCGATAATGGCTATTGCCAGTTTCGAGATTCGGCGGATGGGGGAAGGAGGTGCATGGCGGAACTGCCCAAGGATGACAAGGTGACGCGCGCGCACCTGGCAATGCATACCGATGCGCTCGGCTGGCGGGAGTATTCCCGACAACACCCCGACTGGAAACCGATCTGTCCTTGGTGCAACGAACCGCGGACGAAATTCGAGCAGCTAACACGGCATATTCTCGATACTCACTTGCTCATGTTCATGGAGTGGTGCCCGTGTGGGGGCACCAACAGCCGGTCCAACACGGCGACCAACACAGGTAGACACGAGTTTTCGGATGTTCACAAGGCCTACCTGCGAAAGCAAGCTGTGTTGAAAGCTGTTAAGAAGGAAGACGCGGACGATGTGCAGGAGGAATTCGTACAGGGGTCAAGCAAGGGGAAAAAACGGCGGCGTCGAGGGTAGTTGGACTGTAATCGCTTTTATTAGTATTGCTGTGCTGTGAGCCTGCTGGTTCTTGGGTGGCTCATAGTGTTGTCGCTCTATTTATCTTTATCTATTTTCTGCTTGTTTTCCTTATTGCGATCATATTTTGCTGTTTCGCTGTTTGTATAGTAGTATAAAGCCGCCGCAACGGATGTACAATAAGACAATTTTGCGTCATAATTCGAAGAGTGTGATTGGAGAGTCATCAAGATAGGTCTCCAAGTATCAGCAGCTAGCTAATGGCGTACAGTATTTTCTCATCCGTTTCTGACTCACGCGAAGAGCTAAATTCATTCAACGGCGATACTGACTTGTCGTCATTGTTACGGCTATTGTCCCAATAGATTCCTGTTCTCGGCCGGCTAGATTCTTTGTTGGAGACGCATTCTCCTTCTCCTTGCTTTAGTGATAAACAAGGAAGTCCAAACTTGAAACATTAAAGCCTATCTATCCAATTGATATTCAAAGAAATGATTTATTGTTCTAAGTGTCCATGTTCGCGTTCAATGCCGGCAGATTGAACTGAAGGTAGACGATTGTGCCCACGCCACAGGTCCCGTGACATGACTCGAGCCCTCTCATCTCATCACTTGGCACCGTGTCCAGATTCCAGTCGGGCTCGTGACCGCGTTTATCCTCTTTCTATTCTGCAGTACGCTAAACGTTACTTGGATGCTGTCAGAACAAATGAGCCTTCACTTTCTAGCATTCGGACTGGTGAGGACTTTCAAACGGGTGATGCGAAGGGTTGAAGACGCTGAAGTTGCACATGTATGAAAACAGTGGGTCACTGAGCCCTTTTCTTCGCGATGACTAACACATGCCACTCAAGGAGGTTTCCAAGTAAAAGTCGGCTCGCCGAACTCGCATGAGCAAGATAATGGAGGTTTCCCGAGGTATAAGTATAATCCATACAGCTCCGGTGCCGTTGGACGAACCCGTATCCCCTACGCGAAAGTTATGATTCGCCCAATGCAGAGACCAAAAGAGTACCTCTCTTGACGTCGATTATATTTTCAAGGTTCCTATTGGCAAAGGCCAACATCGGAGGTTTGTGAGTCCAGCATACAACATCTTTGAATAGCCCCGCTTTTTCAGACGTTTAATTCACGTATAAAGAATGGCTTGCAAAGAACATATTGAGGTAAGGCTGCTGATTCTGCTGGGAGGAGGGCCAGCTTTTCCCAGGTGGATCGCGATAAATCAGATGATTGAAACTGGGACAAATCTACCACCGACGAGGAGTCGGCTTTTGCTGATGCAACTAATAACGAGAACGCGACCGGAAGGCGAGTAACTGATGTTCCCCTGTCCGACGTGCACTAGTCTAAATTGTTGTGTCTATAGAGCCACAAAACACTCTCTGGCTCCTCGCCTCGCTGGCTCTCTCAGAACACGTTCTTGTCTCCTCACCAATCTAACTCGCCCGTCGAGACATGCTACTGGGCCAATTTTTGGCCTGACGTCACCCCCGGCACGTCCCTTCCTCTCAAGTTGCTGTCGAAGGCCGTGATGAATGCCCCTCACCTTCGAGCTCCGTCGACGAACCGGTCCCATTCCTCGTTCGTGGGACCTGATTCTTGGTGAACTGAAGGTCTCCGAAGATCCATTCATCGCGCTCCTACTCCCGTCGACGGAGGATCCTCAAGACGACACAGATGAAATCGTACCTGAGGAAGATGTGCACTTGCCGCCTGTGTGAGTAATTGGCCGCGTCTACCGTACTAGTACTGTCTACTCATCGCTCTTTATAGAGCCGTCGCCAACTCTTTGGATTCAACGCGAGCAGGTTCTACGCCCTGTCCCTCAACTTCAAGAAACGAACGCTGTGAAATAGGCAGTGATGTCCTTCATCGTGCCAAAAACTCCTAGATCGAAGGAGAGAGAATCAGCGTCGTGAGATGGGATACCCGAAGTGAAGACGTCTCGTTTGGGGTGCATCTCGGGCGATACATCACACGAACTCGTAGATCACCGTCCCTTGTCTGATGATGAGTCCACTATGGCAGACCCGACGCCCGCTGCTTCAGCGCCTGCCTTTCCAACTCAGAGTTTTAACGTCCGGGAATATTTTACCCACTCCCGATCCTCCAGATTTGTCATGATCGGAAAAGAGGAAGAGAGTAAGGAAAACATAGGCTGAGACAGAGCTACGAGCGCTCTCGGCTCTACCGCCTGGGTGGAAGGTCTTTCCTTTGCCCGTCCGCGCTGGTTGAGCCGGAAATACTGGCGAGAGCAAAATTTAAACCATCCAGGTGGAGGGAGAAACATGCTGCCATTTTGAGGGACAGAATGGGCCTTTGCAGTTCCGATCCTCAGAGAATGGAGAGAAGTGCACGATGGAGTTGCATAGACATTGACAGTGTGCGCGAGCGTATATCGCTCTGCACACAGACTCTCTAGTGTGGCGAGAATACTCCAAACAGCATCCTGACTGAGAGCCGATCTGCCCCTGGTGTGGTAAGCCTCGGGGACACCACACTTTGAAAATTAGCAGGTATCCAGTATGTGGCGTGTCAGTTGCTCGAACTTAGTTCGACACTGGGAGACTCGAATTCTCTGAAAACATAAAAGATATCCGAAGCAGCGTCTGGAGGGGACGGATAGCTATCAAAGAAGAGGAGACAGACAATGAGGGAGCAGGGGCACTAAATAGAAGCACCTGAGATGATGGACTCATCGCTCTTGCATTTTATCAACTTCGCTGTCGTGTGAGCCAGCGTCTAGATGGGTCGCTCATTGTTGTCGTCTCTATTTGTTATTATCTATCTTCTGCTGTGTGTTGTTACTTGAAAGGTAGTTGTGATTTGCATATATAGATATATTTCACAATGGATATAACAGAGAAGCTCGAGTTATAAAAGTCGAAGTGTGCCAGTTGTAGGGCTCCGCGCGTATCGTATAAAATACGCGCGTATATTTGGTTCTGAAGTGGGATACGCATACGCACGTATAATATATGGCGTATACACGTATACGGGGCTAAGCCTACTCATATAATATGTTGGCCGTTAGGCTTCACGTTCGAGCTCCAAAAATGCTTACCGGACACTCCTTGACTCAAAACAGCCGACACAGATTTCAACTTGATCATAGACGACGAGATTCTGTCAGGCAAGGTTGTGTGATTTACAAAACTCTCACAGTATAAGCAAGACAGCCCTTGATTCCAATGTCAAACCCGGTGCTCAGGTCTTGAGAAGAATATCCAATGCTATAATTTCGGTGAGTAACAACTAATTTTGATGTAAAATGGGACACTTTTTTCATTCAAGTCAGAGTCTCTTTTTCACAGATTTTAAGTCCTGAAAATATACAGTAGGCAAAATTTTACAGAACCATATACGCATATGACCGTATAAATACGCGCATATAGAGTATACGCCGTTTCGTATATGCTATATACGATTCGCTGCGGAGCCCTAGCCAGTTGTAAGGAACACGAGCGAAAATCAACGCTGAACACGTTTCAATGCATTGAGATGGCTGTCCGGAATGCAAGTGAATAATCTAAAAAGCTGCGTAGCGTATGGAACGACAGGTGCTCGCGCACTACAAGAAAATCCGACTTTATAATCCATTTCCCAAGTACTTCGGTTTGTATAATTTCGGATCGTCGATCCGTCCAAGTCAAAACACCAAGGACGACGATGGGAGTGTCTACAGGTTATTCGAAATCAACTGGAGTTTCCATCTACTGGACGCCAAGAGATAATTATAGCGTATATCATGGTAAAACGTACAACAGATGATAGACATATACATGTAATAGGATATTTACCACGTACTGGATAAAAAGGCGAGTCGAAAATTGATGAGTAATTTACCTGTAAAATACGCGTCTGAGCCAGCCACATGTCATTCGCCTGCATGCCGTACATTCCCTCTCCGAGAAACAGAGAAGCGACGAACGAGGCAGAGTGGGGGACTCAGAGTATGAATAAGTATGCTACCTAGTGTTGCGAATTCTTGCGAGACATGACTTATAAGCAAGCTCCACCCTGGCCCGATTTTCTCTCCCTCATCATCTGCCATATGTAAGTCGGCATGCTCAACACTTTCTTTCCCTTTCCTCCGCAACTCAACTCTCCGCGATAAGAAAGCATGTAACAGAAGGTGCTAACAACGGTTTAAAGAGAGCAGCGAAGGAGAACAGTGCCCAGACGAATGGGATCATCGTGATGGGAACGATCGCACCATTTCCATCGTCCGCCGTTCGCGAGGGTCGGAGTATACATGTAGTAAAATGAGGGCCATTTGGAAAGGATAAGAATGCGCAAGAGAAATCCTACACAGGCCTGTATCCGATACGTACGTATTTGACAAGTTGACGGGGTTGCACGATTTCATACTGATAGAACTTGATCCTCCTCAGTATGACCAATGCGACCAGTAGTACAATGAGTATCTTCCAGCAACATCTTCCAAAATTGCACAGAAGTAGTCACTATTTCTCTCCTTACAATAAACGCCAGTGCAGATCCGGCGAACAGGGCACGAGATCTACATACAGTCGCGAGCCGACACATTTATCCGAGGGCGAGGGGGGCAAGACCGAGGGGCGAGATGAAGAAGAACATGAGAACGAGAGCGGCAGATCATCGAGCATTCGTCGCTACTCAATAAAAGTAGGTTGTAGGTTTTCAGGGGAAACGTTTCCAAAAGCAGAGACGCTGAGCGAAAAGCATAAGAAGGCATACTGAGGAAGAAGTCAAACTCAAATACGTATACGAAGTCTACAAAGGACTCGCACGGATGAAATATCGAATGTACATGAATGATCACGTTCTCAAGGCGCATGGCTTTTGCTTCTTGACGAAGGGAATGTAGTTACTTAAACAAGCTGATAAGGTTACCGAGGCCGTCTGCTAAGGACGTAGTTCATCGCTTGCCCCACGCCAGACGGAGACGGCGTCAAAAAAGAAAAAGAAAAAAAAAAGATACGGGAATTCGGAGCCCACTTGACACATACAGTAACCATCCGTCCCATCCATGTCTGCAACATGAACGGAGTGAATGAAAGAGGGAATATTGACGCCGTGCTAGTCCAATCGTCGCTTCTTCGTGCGGGCTCGAGGCAAGATCAGCTATTATAGTACGTACTAGTTCGCGCGTGACCGAGAAAGTCGCGTGCACGGGACAGTAGTAGTTGTTCCAATAAGACCACGAGATGAACGAACCGCATGCCTGATAAGATACACCGCAAAGTTGCGAACGAGCGGTGTAAAGTAGATCCGTGTTCGGCGTTACGAGAAAACGAGGGATGAGACGCATTTGGTTCCCTTCGGAATGTTTGCAAATCAAATACAAGGACTAGTACTGCCCCGCGTGACTGAAGACAAAGGGGAACAGTGCGGGCACGGGATATTTTTTGCACGAACGAGACCCTATCGTCAAACGGTCACGTTTCAGTGTAAACGCAGAGCGGGGGTTACATACAGAGAGGGGAAGGCAACGGTTAGTAGTGTAGTGCTGATAAGACAGGTACAGGACGGAACCTTTTTCGACACGAGCAGAACACCGCGCCTTCCTTGGACATTCCTTAACGCCAACAGAGTCTGGCCTCAGGTGGCCGTGGTCGGATGGCGAGAATCAGGAACGGCTCTCGCGACGTGCGCGCCCATCGCTTCCTCTAGCTACTGTAGTTCTACCTTCGTCGACTTCTACTACCATTCCGCCGACGGAAGCATGTTTCCCCCCGTTACCATGACAGGAATCAACCATCAAAAACCCGCACCAGAAAGCCTAAACGAGAAAACATCGAAATGGAACGGGAGAAAAAAAAAAGATAGAAAGCTATACGAAATCATGGAGAGCTCCAACATTCGCGAAGGTTGCGAAAATAGAAAATAGAAAGAAAAAAAAGAGGCGCTCAGGCTAAGTCGAGCTGACTTGACAATTACTACTTTATTACGTGCAGTTCCCGGAGAAGCGTGGAGCGGCAGCAGTAGTAGTACAAATAGGGAAAGGGAATTGATAACTTAACGAATCGATGAGGCGGACATATATAGGGAAGTACAGTAAGGAAACGAGGGGGGCACAAAAATTAGCTGATGACGACAATCTTCGCGAAGTTTGCGTGTGGCTTTTGCCTGAGACGGAATGAACCCGAAGTACTTACTTACTACACGGAATGGTACTATTTTTTAGCTGATAAGATCATACAAGCCCCGAATCCGCTAAGAGCGACCGGTTTCCGAAAGCGGATCATCTGGTTTTCAGAAGAAGTTAGTTGAGAGTCGAAACGCGGACTAAGAAATGAATCAGCAGCTGAGAGAAAACGTATCGAGAACCCAGCCGCAGCGCACAGATGACTCGCTCGGACGGACGAATGCCTGAACGATCACGTTCACGCTTTGCGTGTCTTTTGCTCGCGAAGTTGAAAATCACGTGGGCTTTTAGAATACCGTGTAGTTGATAAGATTACGAGCCTGTCCGCTGAGGAGGGTCATCTGTCGTCTCCCTGGTCAGACGGAGACGGAGACGGAGTTAAGAAGGCGCGAGAACCCGATATCCGATCAAACATCCGAATGGCCGCCCACGCGCACACACAGACGACCTATCCTAACAACGCGGACGTACGTCACGAGTCGGTGTATTTTTTTTTTCTGCTTGTTCGTACGTGCTCGGAAGTAGATAGTGCTTCACACTTCTGGTCGTGTGGTCGCCGCAAGTGAGAGCGAGTGAGTGCACGAGACGTCGAGACACTGTGCCCAGGTCAGATGGTGGGATGGAATGGCACCTTATGTCCGAAATGCACGCGTCCTAGCTTCCAGATGTGTGCAAACCGGTATACGATCAATGATTAAAGGGGGGGAAAAAGAAGCACTCATGCCCAGAAACTGCGAGGACGACCGCAAGTACAGGAGATCGGTGTGACTCGGTATAGCGAAACACGCGCAAGGCAGATCAGGCGCGACGCGAAAACACGGAAATACATACATATACATACTGTACGAATCATGGCGTTGAGAAGACAGACCGAGCGCGTGCACCGCTCTTCGGTCTGACAATCTAGGCCGAGCGTATCAGAGAAGACAAGGGACATGCGATAGGCACAGTACAAGTGCCAGTCATGCGGACGAGTAAGTACGCACAGATGTGTCGAAAAGCGTCTTCCTTGCCAGAGACACAACACATGTCCCAAGAAGAACTCGATTTCCAATCAACAACTGAAAGGTGTGTACCACTTGACTGTCGGCCGGGCGCGTGATTGAGATAATGAGTTCGGAATAAAAAATCGCGCACAGAAACACGATGCGAACGTGTTTGGTGATGCATGAATACCTATGTAGTCAGCATAGCGAAATGTACGCAGTTTGTGGAGAGAAACGGGCGGGCGGAGGAGGAGGCAATAAGATACAGAAGGCGGAGTCAACAGTGCATCAGAACGAACGGCTCGGACGCGGGAACATTATTGAACGTGCTTAACGAAATGCACGCGTCGTGGAGCGCGCACAGGACGAAAAGGACGGAGATAAGATACAGGACCAGGACAGGATGAGGGTGGTCAATGGCGGAAGGGGATGAGTGCAGATCAGATCAATCTTCGTTCACGGTGGCCGTGTTGGACAGCGAATCAGGAACAAAGGCTTTACTCATCGCGACGCCCACTAGACCAGCTCCACCTTCCCCCGTCCTCGCCGGCACACGCCCTCTTTCCAACTCAGAAATCAACCGCCAGAAAACTGAAGACAGAGCCTTAATAAGAGAAAGCTCGATCGATAGCAGGTAACAACGAGGTGCAGGGAAGCATGGAGTGGCTCCATCGTTCGCGAAGGTCGAAAGTAAAACGAGGGTAAGAAAAAACAAACAAACAAACAAACAAGGACGGATGAGCTAGTAGTATTACGTCCAGTTCCCGACGGGAAGTGGAGCTACTGCGGACAGATAAGGACACTGATACTGATGAGGTGGAGGTGAGCAATCATATCATATCATGAAGGAAATAGGGCACGAATATTAGTTGATGATGACTGATGATGGCAGCCGTGATCGTGATCTTCGCGAAGCCTGTGAGTTTATTTGTGGTGCTACGCCAGGACCCAGGACCCCCGGCAATCCCTAGGAATGCCTGAGGCCTATCCGGATACAAGTCGCCCGAAAAAAGGCCTGAGGCCTAGGGCCATCCGGATACAAAAGGGGCAAAAAGTCGGAAACAGCCTGAGGAGGCTGTCCGGATACGGCTGGTAGTTCGAAGATAAGGCCTGAGGTCATCCAGATACGAGGTAATCAGGGTAAGTCAGGTGGTCTAGTGGTGTAGATAATCAATCTTGTAATGTACAAAGGATATTACAATAAAGATACATTTGAATTATAATGCTTGTTGTCCACATGCACAGTAAATATTGAATCTACAATGATCAATACAAAACGAGACAAGAGAATTGATAGTCAGACATTGTATTACAAAAAGGTACACGTACCATTTCAGGAAAGCGAACCATCGAACCACCACTTTAAGACAACCATACCCGAGACACGCACGCATACAGCTTCGAAATGCATCAATATATCACTGGAGATGGCACGAAGGGGACAGAACGAGCATTGTCAACATACGGCTTGACATCTGTTGGTCAAGAACAGCAGTGTCAGATACCCAAAGAGCCTCAAAAAGACATAATCGATCCAAACCTTTCTGTGAAGTCCCTTATGGACCGTATTTCATTCGTTACACAAGGGGGTGGCCGCTCTACGATCGATTGGGAGGGCCTGTTCAGCTCCGAATGGCCGAATGCAGGCGTCGAAAGCCTCTTCAAGGCCTGCGTGCTCCCCCCAGACAAGCTGCTCGAACCATTCCTAAACAAAGTGCCGTCAGTCGAAAACAAGTCTATAAAAGATTTTTTCTCACTGGAAACACGATATCCTCTGTCAGCAATCGAAATATATCGATCTTTTGCCAGAGCCAACAGAATGCGAACCGTTTGGAGGACCGCAGAGGCGTGGATGGATAGATGGGCTTATCGAGTGCCCGGTATGGTCGAGGCGGTGAATCTCACGCACAAGTTGATGTGCACGTTGGAGTGGGACGCATATATCCGTGCAGTTGGAACGAGCGTACCGACGAGGGAAGTAGTTGCGATGCTAGAGGACGGATGGTTGTCAGACAATCATATTGATATGATTCTGGAGACACTCACCGATTGGCTGAGGGACAAAGGAAACGAACACGGCACAAAGATTGCGCCGTGCATGTTCGTAAGGCATGCCCTGCAAATGTACAACGCACGGAATAGCAAAAATGTGCTTACCGTACGAGTTATGGACTGGTACCACAATGATTTGCGGTGTGGAAGGACGCGGGTGTTGTATTTTGTTGCCCATGTGAACAATAATCATTGGGTTGCATGGAAAATTGACCACTCAGCTGGGACCTTGAGCCATGGTAAGTAGTTCTTGTAGAGCGTCTTTTCAATGCTGATGCTCCCGGACAGGTGATTCGCTCGGTGTTAGTGAAGAATGTTTGAAGCCTATCAAAGAGAGTCTATTATGGTGGTTAGAGTCGACATACGGCGAGAAACGAGAGTACACATACCTTGGGAATAGCATACCCCATGGCAATCAAAACCTTGGAGACTCCTTCTCATGTGGAATTATCGCGTGTAACGCGATCGCACATGATCAGTTTACTGACCCGCTGTGGACCATGGAGAGTCGCAGAGTGCTGAGAGTAGAGGCTGTAAATGCTATCATTATGCACCACAATCAAAGGGTAAGACTTTTGTTCATTTAGGAGCACAGAAAACGCGCTTACGATTCCCAGAGGGCAAAGACAGAAGCCAAGCAGGGCTATGTCATTTCCGATGATGACTTGCCAGATATTTATGCTGTTAGCTACGCATCAGCAGCAGCTGAACAAGCCAAAGTGCCCAAAAACGACACTATGAGAACTCAGGAATGGCCCGAAACGTATTGCATCGGGCCGGAGTTCTGTGATGAGGAGGCAGAGATACAGAGCTCCACATTCACTGGCACGGGCCCTCCTACGTCCATTTCAGCAAGTCGGCCGTCTTCGCGCATGAGCATCATCGAAGAAGACGATAACACATCATATACGAATACTTCAGATTGCGAATCGAACGAGAAGAGTGACGAGGAATGTATATCAATCAGACGACAGCGGTCGGGCAGAGCAGCGCGTTTCAGGACGCATCAAAGATTCGAGGAAGAACCGTACAGAGCAGAGCAACAAGGTGGCCAAACGTCTAATAGAGAACTGGGCAGCGAACTTGATGGGCTCGGATCTTTGAAGAGAGTAACGGAGATGAAGAGACAGGATAGGGGACCTAGGAAGAAGGTGAAGAAAGCCGAATTTGGACCGTTAGACGTATTCCTCAGGCCAAGAGGTGGAATCGCGCAACAGACGAAACGAGACGAAGCAAATAGCCAGAAAGGAGCAGATACTCTCACCAGTGGGAGTGAGGGTACTGAAGAGGAAGAGGAAAGTGGGAACACCGAGACCGGCGATAGTGATCCAGACGCGTCTGATGGAGTCACAGGACCGCAGTCCCGTGCTGCGCGACACGCTCGAAAGATGCGCGAGTCACGTCTTTCCGGTACACAAACTATCAACGAAAATTTGTACGAAACTTTCAAAACGAAAATCCGTCAATGGGACTCCGATGCTCAGTTCGATCCCTCCTCGTGGCGAGTCCAGCACTCAAGATGCAAGACCTGGTACAAAATGCAGTCTTTGTATGCGCCGGGATACTTCGTCAAGCACGTCCATCGCTGCAAGACTGACTTGACACTTCATGACTTCTTCGACGAGGCTAGCGCCGACCAAGATATGAAATTGCCCAGCAGGCAACACTTTTCCAATGAAACTCGTACTTGCTCGGGCCTGACAGCTGCTTATGATGCTCGCATTTTGACTTACCTGCAACGGCTGACAGCTCTTGGGGGGGTGGTACTTCGAAACTTGTAATTGCCAAGGAGAGATTTCGGCGGCCATACAGACTTCTTACAAAGGCACAGAAAGCAGAGGTCAGGAGACAGCACGAAGCAAGTTGGAAGTGGGTAATCAAGCATTCGCATAGGGCGGTTTTCTCGACATCGTGCAAAACATTCGTCAAGATTTCTGACTTGATCACTGATGAATATATCTCAACGGCCGCCTGTTCCTCTTGTAAGGATTTACTTCGGCTGAAGACATTCCGGAATGCAATCAGCATTCCGGAACCTACTGCAGGGAACATGAAGTATACAAACCGGGAGTTCCAGCAGGAGGACATCGGGACAAAGTTCATGAAGTGCAAAGGAGTCGAGGAGCTTCTCAATCCAAATGTGAGTTTCAGTCATCAAACCTGGTATACTTACTGAAGCATTCTTTTTCCTTATCACATATGCGGCTCTTAATACAGTCAGAAGAAAGTAGAATCGCAGTTCGCTATGCACAGGGAGTAGCCAGAGGTGATTTCAAAGACCATGCTGTTTTCACCGGTCTTGTGGATGTCATGCTTCAGAAAATGGATCGCGAGGCTCGAGGCAAGAAGCTGACTAACTTCAAGTACCCTCCAGCCTTTGACGAGTTCATCAAGACCGTCCATTTGCTTGCTCCTCGTGCTTACAGAATCCTCAAGGTCCATTTTCCGGTCAGGTCAGACAGGAGTATTCGGTGAGTTACATGTAACCTTGTCCATTTGAATCTTGCCCTCTTCGACTGACTGTCATTTATTCAGGAAGATACGAGCAAAGGAAGACCAATTCACTCCGGGTATCTCTGAGCGTTCGTTCGATAGGGCCGCTGAGTTTGTGAAGGGGCTGAAAGTACCAGGAAATCAAGTCGCCGTTAGTGCAGATGATACAAAGCTGCTCGCGACATTTCGACCTTTCTTGGATCGCGAGTCAGGTGAATGGTCCATAGTGGGTGGAATCGGGGAGCCGTATCTGGTCAACGATCCGGACAATCTTCATTCAGAATTGGAGCAGGCAAATTTACAGAAGGCAAACAAGGTACGCTATTCGATTTACAAAAAAGAAAGCCTCGTGATAACAAATATAAACTTTATAGCTTCGAATTTGGGCCCTGCAAGTACCCTTACCGAAGATTCCACCATTGGTATTAGCGGCTATGGCGATTGGCGATGATGTGACTGCGGAGACACTCACTGCATTTACCATGCGAGTTATCGAGGGACTTCTCAGCCGTGGAATATGGCCAATCTCATACTCGTGTGACGGGACTGAAAAGGAGCGCGCGAACCAGAGGAACATTGCAGTTCAAGCACATTCCTCGGACATCAGACGAATCACATCACCATGGGACGATGAAGACGATATTGTCATTGAAATCCCACTTTTCAATGGGAAGCCAATGGCTTTGATGCAAGACTCGCTACATGCCAGGAAAACGGGACGAAATAACATCGTCTCCGGCACAAAAACGATGGTGCTGGGAAATTTTTGCGTTCTTTACAAGCATCTTCGTGATATGGCCTTCGACTCGGACTCGCCTTTATACCACCGCGACGTAGAAAGAATGGACAAACAAGATGATCGTGCCGCGGCGCGCGTGTTCTCTTCATATTCTCTCGAATACTTACTGAACCACGGGCCGGACACTTTTGGGACGGCCCTTTACATTTTTGTGTACGGCGAATTCATTGATGCGTACCAGAACAGGTCGATTCCAATCTCGGACCGCTTTCATATGGTCCTTCAAGCAAGGTTTTTCACCCAGATGTGGAAGAAATTCATTACGAAGGCTGGATATCCGTGCAGACGAGCTTGCTTGTCCAGAGAGGCGCTTGACATCTTTGATATTCTTGGTAATGGTTTTTTACAACTTATGTTCATTTACAGAGACTATTTTGAAGGGAAAACGGTTCCATTCGTTCCATGGCTCCACTCAACAGAGACATGCGAGCATATTTTTGCGGAATGCAGAAAGGAGGTGAAGGATTTTGACTTCGCCACCTTTCTGCATATGATGCCGAATGTTCATTGGATGGTACGTTATTCTCAACAAATGGATTCTACGAGCACGGAGGACGCGAAGGGACGTGCACGTGGCTATATTCATACCTGGTCCGATCTCGAAGAATTATCCCTCAAGGACCTCACCGATTTCCCCTCGGATGACGAATTGGACAAGATTGCCAGACTTGCTTTCGAAGATGCTGAAGAACTTTGGGTGCAGCTTGATGTTTATCTTCAAGATATCCGTTCGACACCTCTTTCAGTCATCCAGGAGGGCTCTAACGACTCTGAAGAGGAATCAGAAGATGAAGAAATTCAAGAGGACGTCCTTTCGCTCCTATCTCAGGACTCGTCTCTTGCGCTTACTGCGGATGGCTCTGGTATACTCGATTTTGATGGGACAGAGCGTGCGGCTCTCGAGCGTCTCATGACATTCGACGAAGAGGTCGATGCAAGCGGCACAGTCCGTCTTACAAACATCGAAGACACCCTGGTCAACATTTCATGTGCAAAATTATTGTTGGACTTCGACACACACACTCGCATGTAAGTACTCTTTTCTTTATCGATTCTTTGTGACTAAAATACTCTGTTAATCAAGTGAAGAAAAGTACATGCCGTCTCCCGAGCAGATTGACAAATTCGTCGCCGATTACTCTACTGAAGTTGGGAAACTTCTTGCGGACAGCCTTCCAGCGATCTCTGACCCTGGACCAAAGCCTCGAACATCATCACCCATCCGACTGACGAAGGACAGTCTTGTGGACATTCGTCGAGCCCACGAGACCAAACTATCAAAGAAGGCCATTCGAACTTCCACAAAAAATGTGGGAAGTCAGTCGGAACAGGCCGACTCGAGGGCGAGAGCTTCGCTCATCAAGAAAATTCACGAAGTTTTGAAGCTACAGCAGGATGTGGGCAAAGGGACTGGCCTGGAGCGCCGTGCTAGATGGACTGAAAACAAATCGACAGGGAACGCTGCAAACGCAGCTACTGTGGCAGCAGCAAGTGCAGCACAAGTAAGTTTATTTTGTGGTTCTTTATTCTTTGAAACTAGTCTGATCGCTCTAAAACAACAGGCGCTTTCGAAACGTTCAAATGTTTTCGCAAAGTCCCCCATGCCGCTTAGTCTGAAGCAGCTTCTATCGACGGCTGGTATACACAGCGCTTACCCTTTGAATGAGGGATCATACGCCATCATATTCTTCTCTGGGCGGCTTCTTTTGGCTCGTGGTAAGTTTGCTTTGCTGTAGTTGTCGTTTGAATGCAATTTAACTAGTTTTTCAGTGCAATCCTTATTTACCAGGAGTGGTGGTAAAATCGGATTTCACTCTTATAAACCCTCCGTCGATAAAGTCACGGTTCTGTCAAATATTTCCGTCCAGTCTTTTGAGCAGGCTCGCGGTCATGTCTTCAGGGCTCGTAACTCATTGATTGCTCCTCTCAATGTGAACTATTTTCCTCACATATGTTTTTCCGATCTTCTTTTTGCTTTGCCAGATACACCAATTATTCGCAATGAAGGTGCAACAGTCGAGCTTCGAGGCACTTCTATTGCTCTTTGGTCCACAATTCAGTCGACTACTCATATTCTGCCTTTGGTAATCAAGGAACTCAAGAGTCGCAAAAACTAATTCTCGTTTAATTACTTTATTTCCACTCATCTGCATTTCTTCTTTCCTCTTCATGCTGGCAGCCTGTTCTTATATTTCCTCTCTGCATCTGCATTTTTCATTCACCAATCCGCTTTTCGTTATTCAAACACCATTTTTTCTCTGCATTTCATTGCTTCCTTATGGTATAATATCAATTATTTCCCATTAATCCTATCTACTTATATATTGTAATAGCTGCTTCAGATGCGCACGAAACAATGTATTTAGGGCTCCATTGAGGCCCAAACCCGATCCGGATGACCAGACGGCCTCAGGAAGGCCTGAGGCCGATATCCGGACATTTTTGGCCAAAAATTTGGTAAGCCTCAGGCCATCCGGATACAAAAGGCCCGTCAGGGCCCGAAAAAATCCGGATATAAGGTACCCCGCGCGACCTCAGGCATCTGAAGGCATTGCCGGGGGTCCTCAGGACCCCCGGCAATCCCTAGGAATGCCTGAGGCCTATCCGGATACAAGTCGCCCGAAAAAAGGCCTGAGGCCTAGGGCCATCCGGATACAAAAGGGGCAAAAAGTCGGAAACAGCCTGAGGAGGCTGTCCGGATACGGCTGGTAGTTCGAAGATAAGGCCTGAGGTCATCCAGATACGAGGTAATCAGGGTAAGTCAGGTGGTCTAGTGGTGTAGATAATCAATCTTGTAATGTACAAAGGATATTACAATAAAGATACATTTGAATTATAATGCTTGTTGTCCACATGCACAGTAAATATTGAATCTACAATGATCAATACAAAACGAGACAAGAGAATTGATAGTCAGACATTGTATTACAAAAAGGTACACGTACCATTTCAGGAAAGCGAACCATCGAACCACCACTTTAAGACAACCATACCCGAGACACGCACGCATACAGCTTCGAAATGCATCAATATATCACTGGAGATGGCACGAAGGGGACAGAACGAGCATTGTCAACATACGGCTTGACATCTGTTGGTCAAGAACAGCAGTGTCAGATACCCAAAGAGCCTCAAAAAGACATAATCGATCCAAACCTTTCTGTGAAGTCCCTTATGGACCGTATTTCATTCGTTACACAAGGGGGTGGCCGCTCTACGATCGATTGGGAGGGCCTGTTCAGCTCCGAATGGCCGAATGCAGGCGTCGAAAGCCTCTTCAAGGCCTGCGTGCTCCCCCCAGACAAGCTGCTCGAACCATTCCTAAACAAAGTGCCGTCAGTCGAAAACAAGTCTATAAAAGATTTTTTCTCACTGGAAACACGATATCCTCTGTCAGCAATCGAAATATATCGATCTTTTGCCAGAGCCAACAGAATGCGAACCGTTTGGAGGACCGCAGAGGCGTGGATGGATAGATGGGCTTATCGAGTGCCCGGTATGGTCGAGGCGGTGAATCTCACGCACAAGTTGATGTGCACGTTGGAGTGGGACGCATATATCCGTGCAGTTGGAACGAGCGTACCGACGAGGGAAGTAGTTGCGATGCTAGAGGACGGATGGTTGTCAGACAATCATATTGATATGATTCTGGAGACACTCACCGATCGGCTGAGGGACAAAGGAAACGAACACGGCACAAAGATTGCGCCGTGCATGTTCGTAAGGCATGCCCTGCAAATGTACAACGCACGGAATAGCAAAAATGTGCTTACCGTACGAGTTATGGACTGGTACCACAATGATTTGCGGTGTGGAAGGACGCGGGTGTTGTATTTTGTTGCCCATGTGAACAATAATCATTGGGTTGCATGGAAAATTGACCACTCAGCTGGGACCTTGAGCCATGGTAAGTAGTTCTTGTAGAGCGTCTTTTCAATGCTGATGCTCCCGGACAGGTGATTCGCTCGGTGTTAGTGAAGAATGTTTGAAGCCTATCAAAGAGAGTCTATTATGGTGGTTAGAGTCGACATACGGCGAGAAACGAGAGTACACATACCTTGGGAATAGCATACCCCATGGCAATCAAAACCTTGGAGACTCCTTCTCATGTGGAATTATCGCGTGTAACGCGATCGCACATGATCAGTTTACTGACCCGCTGTGGACCATGGAGAGTCGCAGAGTGCTGAGAGTAGAGGCTGTAAATGCTATCATTATGCACCACAATCAAAGGGTAAGACTTTTGTTCATTTAGGAGCACAGAAAACGCGCTTACGATTCCCAGAGGGCAAAGACAGAAGCCAAGCAGGGCTATGTCATTTCCGATGATGACTTGCCAGATATTTATGCTGTTAGCTACGCATCAGCAGCAGCTGAACAAGCCAAAGTGCCCAAAAACGACACTATGAGAACTCAGGAATGGCCCGAAACGTATTGCATCGGGCCGGAGTTCTGTGATGAGGAGGCAGAGATACAGAGCTCCACATTCACTGGCACGGGCCCTCCTACGTCCATTTCAGCAAGTCGGCCGTCTTCGCGCATGAGCATCATCGAAGAAGACGATAACACATCATATACGAATACTTCAGATTGCGAATCGAACGAGAAGAGTGACGAGGAATGTATATCAATCAGACGACAGCGGTCGGGCAGAGCAGCGCGTTTCAGGACGCATCAAAGATTCGAGGAAGAACCGTACAGAGCAGAGCAACAAGGTGGCCAAACGTCTAATAGAGAACTGGGCAGCGAACTTGATGGGCTCGGATCTTTGAAGAGAGTAACGGAGATGAAGAGACAGGATAGGGGACCTAGGAAGAAGGTGAAGAAAGCCGAATTTGGACCGTTAGACGTATTCCTCAGGCCAAGAGGTGGAATCGCGCAACAGACGAAACGAGACGAAGCAAATAGCCAGAAAGGAGCAGATACTCTCACCAGTGGGAGTGAGGGTACTGAAGAGGAAGAGGAAAGTGGGAACACCGAGACCGGCGATAGTGATCCAGACGCGTCTGATGGAGTCACAGGACCGCAGTCCCGTGCTGCGCGACACGCTCGAAAGATGCGCGAGTCACGTCTTTCCGGTACACAAACTATCAACGAAAATTTGTACGAAACTTTCAAAACGAAAATCCGTCAATGGGACTCCGATGCTCAGTTCGATCCCTCCTCGTGGCGAGTCCAGCACTCAAGATGCAAGACCTGGTACAAAATGCAGTCTTTGTATGCGCCGGGATACTTCGTCAAGCACGTCCATCGCTGCAAGACTGACTTGACACTTCATGACTTCTTCGACGAGGCTAGCGCCGACCAAGATATGAAATTGCCCAGCAGGCAACACTTTTCCAATGAAACTCGTACTTGCTCGGGCCTGACAGCTGCTTATGATGCTCGCATTTTGACTTACCTGCAACGGCTGACAGCTCTGGGGGGGGTGGTACTTCGAAACTTGTAATTGCCAAGGAGAGATTTCGGCGGCCATACAGACTTCTTACAAAGGCACAGAAAGCAGAGGTCAGGAGACAGCACGAAGCAAGTTGGAAGTGGGTAATCAAGCATTCGCATAGGGCGGTTTTCTCGACATCGTGCAAAACATTCGTCAAGATTTCTGACTTGATCACTGATGAATATATCTCAACGGCCGCCTGTTCCTCTTGTAAGGATTTACTTCGGCTGAAGACATTCCGGAATGCAATCAGCATTCCGGAACCTACTGCAGGGAACATGAAGTATACAAACCGGGAGTTCCAGCAGGAGGACATCGGGACAAAGTTCATGAAGTGCAAAGGAGTCGAGGAGCTTCTCAATCCAAATGTGAGTTTCAGTCATCAAACCTGGTATACTTACTGAAGCATTCTTTTTCCTTATCACATATGCGGCTCTTAATACAGTCAGAAGAAAGTAGAATCGCAGTTCGCTATGCACAGGGAGTAGCCAGAGGTGATTTCAAAGACCATGCTGTTTTCACCGGTCTTGTGGATGTCATGCTTCAGAAAATGGATCGCGAGGCTCGAGGCAAGAAGCTGACTAACTTCAAGTACCCTCCAGCCTTTGATGAGTTCATCAAGACCGTCCATTTGCTTGCTCCTCGTGCTTACAGAATCCTCAAGGTCCATTTTCCGGTCAGGTCAGACAGGAGTATTCGGTGAGTTACATGTAACCTTGTCCATTTGAATCTTGCCCTCTTCGACTGACTGTCATTTATTCAGGAAGATACGAGCAAAGGAAGACCAATTCACTCCGGGTATCTCTGAGCGTTCGTTCGATAGGGCCGCTGAGTTTGTGAAGGGGCTGAAAGTACCAGGAAATCAAGTCGCCGTTAGTGCAGATGATACAAAGCTGCTCGCGACATTTCGACCTTTCTTGGATCGCGAGTCAGGTGAATGGTCCATAGTGGGTGGAATCGGGGAGCCGTATCTGGTCAACGATCCGGACAATCTTCATTCAGAATTGGAGCAGGCAAATTTACAGAAGGCAAACAAGGTACGCTATTCGATTTACAAAAAGAAAGCCTCGTGATAACAAATATAAACTTTATAGCTTCGAATTTGGGCCCTGCAAGTACCCTTACCGAAGATTCCACCATTGGTATTAGCGGCTATGGCGATTGGCGATGATGTGACTGCGGAGACACTCACTGCATTTACCATGCGAGTTATCGAGGGACTTCTCAGCCGTGGAATATGGCCAATCTCATACTCGTGTGACGGGACTGAAAAGGAGCGCGCGAACCAGAGGAACATTGCAGTTCAAGCACATTCCTCGGACATCAGACGAATCACATCACCATGGGACGATGAAGACGATATTGTCATTGAAATCCCACTTTTCAATGGGAAGCCAATGGCTTTGATGCAAGACTCGCTACATGCCAGGAAAACGGGACGAAATAACATCGTCTCCGGCACAAAAACGATGGTGCTGGGAAATTTTTGCGTTCTTTACAAGCATCTTCGTGATATGGCCTTCGACTCGGACTCGCCTTTATACCACCGCGACGTAGAAAGAATGGACAAACAAGATGATCGTGCCGCGGCGCGCGTGTTCTCTTCATATTCTCTCGAATACTTACTGAACCACGGGCCGGACACTTTTGGGACGGCCCTTTACATTTTTGTGTACGGCGAATTCATTGATGCGTACCAGAACAGGTCGATTCCAATCTCGGACCGCTTTCATATGGTCCTTCAAGCAAGGTTTTTCACCCAGATGTGGAAGAAATTCATTACGAAGGCTGGATATCCGTGCAGACGAGCTTGCTTGTCCAGAGAGGCGCTTGACATCTTTGATATTCTTGGTAATGGTTTTTTACAACTTATGTTCATTTACAGAGACTATTTTGAAGGGAAAACGGTTCCATTCGTTCCATGGCTCCACTCAACAGAGACATGCGAGCATATTTTTGCGGAATGCAGAAAGGAGGTGAAGGATTTTGACTTCGCCACCTTTCTGCATATGATGCCGAATGTTCATTGGATGGTACGTTATTCTCAACAAATGGATTCTACGAGCACGGAGGACGCGAAGGGACGTGCACGTGGCTATATTCATACCTGGTCCGATCTCGAAGAATTATCCCTCAAGGACCTCACCGATTTCCCCTCGGATGACGAATTGGACAAGATTGCCAGACTTGCTTTCGAAGATGCTGAAGAACTTTGGGTGCAGCTTGATGTTTATCTTCAAGATATCCGTTCGACACCTCTTTCAGTCATCCAGGAGGGCTCTAACGACTCTGAAGAGGAATCAGAAGATGAAGAAATTCAAGAGGACGTCCTTTCGCTCCTATCTCAGGACTCGTCTCTTGCGCTTACTGCGGATGGCTCTGGTATACTCGATTTTGATGGGACAGAGCGTGCGGCTCTCGAGCGTCTCATGACATTCGACGAAGAGGTCGATGCAAGCGGCACAGTCCGTCTTACAAACATCGAAGACACCCTGGTCAACATTTCATGTGCAAAATTATTGTTGGACTTCGACACACACACTCGCATGTAAGTACTCTTTTCTTTATCGATTCTTTGTGACTAAAATACTCTGTTAATCAAGTGAAGAAAAGTACATGCCGTCTCCCGAGCAGATTGACAAATTCGTCGCCGATTACTCTACTGAAGTTGGGAAACTTCTTGCGGACAGCCTTCCAGCGATCTCTGACCCTGGACCAAAGCCTCGAACATCATCACCCATCCGACTGACGAAGGACAGTCTTGTGGACATTCGTCGAGCCCACGAGACCAAACTATCAAAGAAGGCCATTCGAACTTCCACAAAAAATGTGGGAAGTCAGTCGGAACAGGCCGACTCGAGGGCGAGAGCTTCGCTCATCAAGAAAATTCACGAAGTTTTGAAGCTACAGCAGGATGTGGGCAAAGGGACTGGCCTGGAGCGCCGTGCTAGATGGACTGAAAACAAATCGACAGGGAACGCTGCAAACGCAGCTACTGTGGCAGCAGCAAGTGCAGCACAAGTAAGTTTATTTTGTGGTTCTTTATTCTTTGAAACTAGTCTGATCGCTCTAAAACAACAGGCGCTTTCGAAACGTTCAAATGTTTTCGCAAAGTCCCCCATGCCGCTTAGTCTGAAGCAGCTTCTATCGACGGCTGGTATACACAGCGCTTACCCTTTGAATGAGGGATCATACGCCATCATATTCTTCTCTGGGCGGCTTCTTTTGGCTCGTGGTAAGTTTGCTTTGCTGTAGTTGTCGTTTGAATGCAATTTAACTAGTTTTTCAGTGCAATCCTTATTTACCAGGAGTGGTGGTAAAATCGGATTTCACTCTTATAAACCCTCTGTCGATAAAGTCATGGTTCTGTCAAATATTTCCGTCCAGTCTTTTGAGCAGGCTCGCGGTCATGTCTTCAGGGCTCGTAACTCATTGATTGCTCCTCTCAATGTGAACTATTTTCCTCACATATGTTTTTCCGATCTTCTTTTTGCTTTGCCAGATACACCAATTATTCGCAATGAAGGTGCAACAGTCGAGCTTCGAGGCACTTCTATTGCTCTTTGGTCCACAATTCAGTCGACTACTCATATTCTGCCTTTGGTAATCAAGGAACTCAAGAGTCGCAAAAACTAATTCTCGTTTAATTACTTTATTTCCACTCATCTGCATTTCTTCTTTCCTCTTCATGCTGGCAGCCTGTTCTTATATTTCCTCTCTGCATCTGCATTTTTCATTCACCAATCCGCTTTTCGTTATTCAAACACCATTTTTTCTCTGCATTTCATTGCTTCCTTATGGTATAATATCAATTATTTCCCATTAATCCTATCTACTTATATATTGTAATAGCTGCTTCAGATGCGCACGAAACAATGTATTTAGGGCTCCATTGAGGCCCAAACCCGATCCGGATGACCAGACGGCCTCAGGAAGGCCTGAGGCCGATATCCGGACATTTTTGGCCAAAAATTTGGTAAGCCTCAGGCCATCCGGATACAAAAGGCCCGTCAGGGCCCGAAAAAATCCGGATATAAGGTACCCCGCGCGACCTCAGGCATCTGAAGGCATTGCCGGGGGTCCTGCTACGCCTTTGTTCCTGGCCACTCCGACGGGCCTTCGCTACCCTTCGCTACCCTTCCCTTGCCGACCCACACCACTCCGGTCTTGTGTCGCCAGCCTCGCAGCGTGTATCGCAGTATCCCCGTTTCCGTTGCCAAATCATCTCGAATGTACTTATTATCGGAAGCCGGGTTACGGGACCCCCCAATGGCGGGCGCAAAACAAGGCAGATGCGAAGATGGAGAGATCCAACTAACGCTCCACGCAAACCCACCTTGTCCACGTAAGCGACGGGGGTAGCCAAGAACGTTCGTGCACGTTCGGTTCGGAGACGTGTACAGAACAGAACGTGCATAGTTGAGTTGCTAAACTATCCGCACGGCAAGATGCCGCTTTATCCATTATCACTTTCACCGCGGTAGCTAGTCCTGAAAATCCACCGAATCCTACCCACCTTCGAAGATGCTTCTGCTCCTCAGCGGATGGAACGGCGACGGAGGAAAGGCGGGATTGTGGAGCGACATTTGACCCATTAGGCTGCTACTAGCGCTGAGCCAGCCAGTCACATCGAGTCCGAGTCGAGTGGGGCCACCCCCGAATTCCGCATTTCTATTCCTCCCTTATTTGGTCAACCTCACTCCAGAAAATGTTTGTCTCGCCCGAATATGGAATGTAGTTCCCATGCAGATCACCGGTCACTCGAAAATTTCTCTTTCTTTGTCGCGTCGCACTGCACTTCCAGCCTGAACTTGTACCACTCACAACGCTTTGTTGGAGACATGGCAGCCGGGCAGCCTAGGGGTACTCGAAAGGTATATAAGGGGGCAGCTCATTTCAAGGTCCCCCTCATCCGCCAACTTCTCCTCTCGTCAAGTACTCACCTCAACTTCGTCTCATCATGACCGTGTCGCCGACAACCAAGACCACGTCTTTCACCGCAGATGCTGTCCTCTTCGACATGGTTTGTCTCAACTTCTCTTTATCATCATTCATTGCAATTACTAACCTACCTTCTGCCTTAGGACGGCACGCTCACAGACTCGATCGCAGCAGTCGAAGCAGCCTGGGGCAAAGTCGCAACAGACCTCGGACTCGACCCAGCGTACGTTATCGCAGCAACCCACGGCAAGCGCGCAGTAGACAACCTCGCTCAGTTCCGTCCCGAGATCAAGGAACACGAGATGGACGCAGAAGTCTCGCGCTTCGAGCAGACGATCCTCGACTTCGCGGACGCGTACAACAAGGCCAAGTCGAGGCGTGAGAGCGCTGAGAGCTCCGCTGCAGTCTCGAGCGTGAACTCGGGTGCGAGCACGCCGGCCCTGTCAGGTCCCAGTTCGCGGGCTAGCTCATCAGGGATATCCTCTCGTACTGGCTCGCTCAGCACCCCGAACAGGCCCTCGTTCACCTTCAACGCCGATGCGACGCGCCGACCGTCCTTCGCCACGCGCCTCAACAACATGCTTGCAATGGCCACCCTCACCGAGGGGCAGGACACCTCCGTCTTCGAGGACGAGCGGGCTTTCTCCGCACTCTCGAAGGAACTCGAGGTCTCCACGCCTATGGGCAAGCAGGTCGCGCACGACGTCGAGGCAGCATGGGAGACGGAAGCCGACGGCGTCGACCGGTCGATCCAGATCCTCCCCGGTGTGCGCGAGATGATCGAATCCGTCCCCGCGGGTCGGTACGCCGTCGCAACCTCGGGCGCCAAGACCTACGCATACGGCGCGATGACGCGCGTCGGGATTACACCCCCGCCTGTCACCATCACCGCCGACGACAGGCGCCTCAAAGCCGGCAAACCCGCTCCGGACCCGTTCCTCCTCGCCGCGAAGTGCCTGGGCTTCGACGCGAAGAAGTGCGTCGTCTTCGAGGACTCGCCCTCCGGCATCCGCGCGGGCGTCGCGAGCGGCGCGACCGTCATCGCCGTCTGCACGAGCCACGAGCGGTCCAAGATCGAGAACTGCGGTGCGCACTTCATCGTGGACGACATGCGCAGCGTGCGGTGTGTCCCTGAGACTGGCGACGACGGCATGAAATTACGGTTTGAGCTCGATGTGTCGGCTTGAGGGATGAGTTCTCGAGTCGAGTCGAGTGACGACGGATGTTTTATTTTTCTTTCTTTTCTCCTTCCTTATTTTTGCGTTCTGTGATTGACGAATGATATCCTGTACCACCTACCCAACAAAATCCTGTACTTCTCGAGAAGTCACCTTCACCATCCTGTTGTTGTCTTCACCGCGCTGTACAATAGACCATAGATTATAGAGGGCTTTCCAGCCCCTCATACGCAAGCAAAAAATATCATCCAATATTTTTCAGACGGATTCAAAAAGTTTGAATATTATTGACGACTGGGAGTCTTCATCTTTCCTTTCATTATTTACTCAACGTTCATTCCCTTATCGACTCGGACTCGGGACTTCATCAACCTCGGTATAAATTATAATGTTTCTCGCGTCTCTGGTTCTCGCGAGGAATATTCACTCCGAACCCTTATCTTCCCGTCGCTCGTCGGATATCATGTCATATCATATCAGTTTACTCGCTCGCTTTCCTCTTCCCTTATCAGTGGTGCGTCCCCGGACCCCGTGCCCTCAATCGATCTATCTAACGAGCTCGACTGGTCATTCACAGCCCAGCTGCATATATGTATTCGAACATTACAGCGAATTCCATAATACAGTATTGTGTATGAGCTCAGAGCATATATATGCAATCGACCGATCCCGACCGACTCATCGAAGAGGGTTCTAGTTCAATGCAGCCTGCATCGTTTCTCGAGTCCAACGTTCGACCATCGAAGGCGAGCCTCGACTGGACACGTACGATGCTGATTAGACATTTTCTTTGTGTCCGGACGATAATAATGTTGCTAAAGGCCTAAAACGCGAACTTGCATCTCGGTTGTTCATTTCATTTGGCCGGGTGAGGTGGTACCGTTGCTTAACATATCTCTTATCCGCGAACCTGATTGACTCGGCTGTACAGTACATGGCTGATCTCAGAGCTGTGTTACGGGTGCCTGTAACGGCGGAATGGCCTGGGATGACTTTTTTTTTTTCTTGCCCTACGTTGATATGGTTTGGACTTGTATAAGAACTTTCCTGTAAAGTGCAAACAAAAACAAGCCTCCACTAAAGATCTAGCAGACCGGCCCGGGGTGCCTGAGTTCGTTGCTATTGAGAGGCGACGGCAGGCATATTAAACCCAAATCCATAAGAGAAAACGATGCAGAATGAAATTTACAGCTACAGTAGCTGAATGAATGAAAAAGACTGTAAAACATCACGTGTGACGATACTTCTGAAAAAGGCAGTAAAGATAACATTGGAAGATGGACCCACGTCGCAAACAATGCTAGCAGCCAATAATCTCGCAGATTGAAAACGTCACTTGGGATAGCCTCTCGCCCAGTTCTCTCCCAGTGGGGGAATTCAGTGAATCCAGCTTCGTCGACGAAAACTTGCAGCTGAAAACAACCATATTTCGCGCTCGACAGAGCGTTCCGCGCATATCCTCCGGTATCCATATCAGAAACTCGCCTCCTTCACCTTTCACCCAACCATCTTCGAATAGCGTCCAGTTCGAGCGCGTGCGTTCCCTAGAGGCTGCTGGGCCAGTGCCTTGGTCATTTGAGACTGTAAGCGTATCTACTCGGTGGGACGACGAAGACCTTGCCAGGACCCTTCTCGTAAGCCTTCCGTCACATCCTGGAACGATGCCTTCGTTACCCACGTCCCAGAGACGACGAATGATATTATCACTGGATCCCGACACGATGCGCGTCCCGTCCGGTGATATTGCGTTGCGACTGAATAGATCTCGTCTGTGTGACCCTCGAGCGGACCCAGGATGAGTTCCCCGATATCGGCATCCCAGATGCAAATAGTCGAATCCCAAGAGCCGGAGACGACGCAGTTGCCATCCGGCGAGGAAAAAAACTGACGTGACGCTGACTCCACGTCCTTTGAGCGGTCCCGAGATGAGATTTCCGGTCCCGGCATCCCAGATACAAGTTGTCCTATCACGAGAACCCGACGCAATGCATTTCCCGTTCGAGGAGAATGCAACTGAGTTGACGGAGCCTGTGTGACCCTCGAGCGGTTCCAAGACGAGCTCGCCACTGTTCGCATCCCATATGCAAATCGTCGCGTCATCACAACCGGAAACGACATGCTTGCCAACTGGCGAGTATCCCACCGAATTGACCCTGCTTGTGTGCCCCTTGAACGGACCCGATACAAGTATGCCGCTGTCAGCGTCCCGGATGCAGATGGTGTTACTGCAGGAGGGCGGGACGAAGTGTTTTCCGTCCGGAGAGAACGCGACTGAAGTGACAGAGCAACGGTGTCTTTCTGTGACGAGTTCTCATCCTGCCCCCTCTAGGCGTGATTCAAACGGACCTGCGAGGAGCTCGCCGCTCTCGGCATCCCAAATACGAACAGTCGTGTCATAAGAGCTTGAGAGGACGCGTGTGCCGTCTGGGGAGAACGATTCCGAGACGAGATTTCTTGTGTGAATCTTGAAAGGACCAGTGAGATGCTTGCTGCTGTCGGCGTCCCAGATACGGATTGTGTTATCGCCAGAGCTCAAGACGATGCGTTTCATCAGGAGAGAACGCGACTGAGCTAACTCCGTATGTGTGCGCCTCAAATACACCCGACGCGATCTCGGTGCTGCCGTCTACATCCCAAATGCGAATGGTGCTATCCACACTGGAGTGAAAATAACTGACGTAATAAATAACGTGTGCGCTGTCCGCTGGCGACATCCAAGATGGCCATTTCATACCCGAAGCCTGAGACGACGTGACAGGCTTCCCATCCGTAAAGAATCCGAAAGAAGTTAAGCCCGTGTGGAAAAGTTATTTTCTTCTATGAGTTTACCACTGTCAACGTTCCAAATGCAGGTCGCCCCAAAAGTGGCTAGAACTTGTCGCGAGATGTTGCCCATCTGGCGAGATAGCCGTTAATTCCACATCGCCTACATCGAACGGACAGAGTAAGCATCTTCAGACATATTTACCATCGCATCAAGTTTCCTTCCAACTGACAACTACGGAGATTCCTGTAATCCTACACATTAATGGTGGTCCAGTGCGAGAATTGGAAGGCGGAGATAACCAAAGAAACCAAGAGAACCGAGACAATTATAATGCTGTGCTGCATATGCATGATGAAATCGTGAACATCCACCCAAAGAGACCATAGTGAGACGAATAACGTATGAAGAGGAGTGAGTCGTAACTTTGTTGCCGCATCAATCAATTCCCGACAAAATTCCATCCCCGAGCATTCATGATCGATCATCGCAATCGAGAAGTCTATCAGCCGAACTCCCGACTTCGTCTGTAAAATATTCATAGGAGAAAAATCATTATGCATGACACCTCGCTGATGAATCATGAACAGTATCCGGAAGATCTCAAGCCTGATGAAGACATCGGTATGATAAGCTGCTTGTTGAAAAGGCATAGCAGACCTCTGGAATAGTGGCAAGTTTTCAATCCTTTTTACATGATCGCCACAGAAGTCGATCAAAATACACCGGTATCGGATGCCAGCGTTCTCACCCTCAAAAATGCCATAATATCTGGGTATACCATCACCATACAGGCCACGGAGCTTGCTGTATGCCAGAGCTTCGGTATCAAGGTGCTCTTCCAAGTCTGCATTAGCAACTTTCACGACAACCTGGCCGTAGCACAGATCGTGAACAAAGAGTTCAGACAGAAAGGTGCGTCCAAAGGTGCCGGCATCGAGGAAGCCCACGACATACACATCCGCAATCCGAGTATTGCTGAGGATTGTCGGCGGTGCGTCAATCCGCATCATCGGGATATCAACATGTATTCTGCCCGCCGCAGCAGTGGTGTGTAACACCATCTATGAATTATTTAAGCCAAAATATAAACGCGAAATGTATCAGGCGTGTGCTTACACTGGTTACGTCTCCTGGGGGTACTAAAGTAATCTTTCGAGCCTCCACGCCCTGACGAGTTTGCACGCCAGCGCGATCAGGGTTAGTAAGTGGTGGAGGTTCTTGGACGAGGTCTCGAATTCCATCAAAAATGGGGACTTCGCAGTCGCAGGTCAACAGCATGTAACAGATCAGAGAGTATACTGAAGATGGTGCAGGGAAATGCGGGAGTATCTCTTCTGAAATAATCACATACGGACGACCTTTCTCATATTCGATCCGCACGATCCTCATGTGTGTCCCGCAGTTTATTAAACCCCAACGGAGCCTCTCTTTGACCATGTAGATCGTCAGCTGGAGCGAGTGTCAAACGAGCCAGAGAATAATGCCATCGTATACCCGACATACCTTGAAGAAGATAGCTCGAAATCCATGTTCCGTGTCTTGCAAGCGCAGAAACCCGTCCCCGCAAAGTGCATCAATATTCTTCTCAGTGCAGTGTTCTTCGAAGACTTTTGGACTCTTGTCTTCTACAGCAAGACCAGCTCCAGTTGTTATGGACACAACGACCGAATCTATTTTCACGTTCGCATGTTTGTTCAACTTCTCGGGATCCATCTTGAACATCAACCCTACCGCTTTCAAGCAGGCGATACATGTGTCCAAGATATTATGCGTCCCGCGCCAGACGGCTGGTTCGTGATCAAGAGATGACCGAGCGATCGCTTCATAATTCCTCGCTAACTCTCTTGCACGAGAAAGTGGCGCAATATTCTTTATGGGTTTGGCCGGCAAGACTTGAGTGAACAAATTGTCAACCATGGACGACGCCATTTTGTTGAATTTGATTGCAGAGAACGGGACGTCCTTTTCGAGAATAGACGCTCGAACGGTGTCATATTCATGGGCATGAGTAGAAGATGTAGGGACAACGTCTCTCAAAGGCAAGGTGGTTGTTTGCAGGAAAACTTCAAGACTTTCTGTGGCACTTTCCGCCAAGGCCTGAGCCGACGTTTTGACAGCCTTGTCCTGCTCTTTAGGCCGGAATCGTCAGTGAGATGGAGATATATCAGATGACAATTCACCCTGTATGAAGTCGTATGCATAGCCCTCGACCTCTTGCGCCGTATCACCACGAAGCCTGGGGCTTTCAGCTTGATGCGGTTTGTCAGCAGTAGAAACAATGAAGGCAATAAAGAATAGCTCACCCGAGACAGGATGGCGTAACTCGTTCGAAACTGAGGGACACGGAAGTGTGTCTAGGAGTCAAACCAGATACCAGCTTGAAAAGAGGAAGAAGCGCGACGCACCGGGAATTTCGATAAGCAGTGTCTTTTCTGTAAGTTGTCTCAACTCCTGCTTCGGCTTGAGCTTCTTAACTTTCTGTTCATTGGGGGAGAAGACCTCGTTGAGTCGGTCATTAAATTTGTCGGAGTCTATGTCGGCAAAGTCGATTCCGGAATCCGTGCATCTCCACACCGTGAGCCTGCCAGGAACGACGTGCTCGAGGACATCTGGTCGCTCTTCCTTGACCTTCTTTGTCAAGTCGTCGATGTCTGCATCAGCGGGGACCGTAACACCAAACACGTTTCCGTACGCAGCCTTCTTCTCGTGGTCGATGAGGAGGCACCAGATTTTGATAACCGCCATGCTGACCGTCGAGGTGGTGGTCGTGGCTAGTGGCAGAAACGAGTTGGTGGCTGCATGCTCGTAGGTTCAGTTCACATGACGGGCCTTGGCATCAGTCACGCGACTCCCATGAGCACCAATCTACAGCACTAGGGGGCTATAGTCAAGATCAATTCAACTCTTCCTGTACTCACTTCGACTCTCTGTCTCCCTCAAATACATGATAGTTCTGTCCCATACACCTTGAGTCTTCTGCTCTGCAGTTGTACCCGAGCTCAGTGTGATCAGTTCAACTCATGTTGAAGTTTGAGACCCTCATCTCTCTTCCATATGCCCCTATGCAAAGTCTCACTCGAGTCTATTGCATATCACTTCGTTCCATGTCATATTGGATTGTATTATTTCATAACCTATCAGAACTTGTCATAACTTGTTATATTGTATTGGATCCTCATAAGGATCACTATTGTATTGTCAGCACATAGGGGAAGTCTTTCTCTAAGCTTTGTCTCATTGTCTACCACCTCTAGGGTTTAAATCTATCGAGAGATTACCTGTGAGGACATTGTTTACCTTCACACCATCACTGCCAATCCCACTTGCTTCAACTTCTCCCACCTTGCTTCTTCATCTATCTCCTTTAATCCAACCCCCCCCCCCCTTGCATACATTCAGCAGCCTTCAATCTCATTTTCCTCTATCCCTTCTGGAACTGCTCTGAAACCCAGCTCAACACATCAGTCCCACTCTAGTTTTCACCTAAAGTCACCCCCTTTCTTCTCATTCATCTTGATCTTACTAAACAGCCCCCAAGAACTGTGACACTCCTCTGCTATCAGACAGTCCAAAGAAGTTTCAACAATTCACTGTGTGCTTTGTACTACTACGCCTCTTGGAAATCCCAATCTGCTCTTACTCTACCTCATCTTTGAAAGCATCCCTAACTTGGACTGTGACTAGGAAGGTTAGTAAGGGGACTGCATGGTATAGCTAAACGTGGGTAGATAGGTCACCTCTGTATAATATACTGCTGCTTAGGCAAAAGGATCAAACCTAGTGTAACCCCAGACCTACACCTCTAACACTTTTACAACATCTCCCACCATATTATGCGCTGTCAGGAAGTGGCCATCTAATATCACCTTTTGAATAATAGCTCTGTGAAAGGTGGCATTATCAATGCTATATGCAGTGAAATTTTCATTAATAGCTTGAATACAAGACTCAACTCATGGCTGCAGTCCCATCCAGGAGAGAGAGATGTCGGCAGAGTGACCAACCGACAAGATGAGCAAAGTGGCAAGGGTCGCAGCTGACCGCAAGGCTCCTTTGGTGTGTGTACTGAGTTTTGACTGCTTTTTCTCTTTCCAACGCATACATGTCTCAAAAATTTTAGCCAATCTGTGTGCTTATCTCAGACACGATTTTACAGAGAGTTTACTCGGCCTAGTTGCGGGGGAATCAAGTTTTGGAGGAAACAATTCCGAAAACGGCAGCAATCCTATGAGCTATGCAATTTAGAAGAATTTTCCTTCCTACTAGAATGAGCGCAACCTCGTCCTGATCGCTATCACTTCGAATCCTTCTTACGTCCTCATCCTTATCCTTGTCATTGATTGGAGTTCGGTGGTCGTCGCTTGGGAAACCCTCAATTGTGTTTTCTGGCTTGTAAAATGTAAATTGGACATACCTGCACAGCAAATCTGTCCGCAAACACTTTCCCCACTATGATGCTGGGCATCGGACAGCTGAATATCACAGTGTTAGCTGGAATTACAAAGACAAAGCGCCATTTCTCCTTGGCTGGAAGACCATCCAGCTTTTCAAGAAAGGCCTTGAGCTCAGGTTTGATCACGTGTGTGTTACCCCCCGTAATTTGAAGCAGATAAAGGTAGCCATCACGAATAAACAGAGAATCGATGCCGACCTGTTGGTCCTTCTTCGGTTGATAGTAAATATTCGGCATTATCGACAGTCCGTTCTTCGCATCCGTGTAAATCACCGTCGAGGACGGACTGAAATTTATTCGGAATCCCTCGAGACTTGGCTGAGGACGATCAAGAGAACTCTGCAGTCGAGGATGCTCCATGTATGATGCACGTAACTTGTGAAGTCTGTCCGCCGTAGAAGAGAACATCTGTTTCGCATCGATCGAAATCCACTTTCGGAAGTTCGCATGGACGTAAGCCTCGAAGATCGCGCCTATCATTCCTTTTCCTTCACCGTGTTTTGAGAAAAGTCGCCAGACTTTCAAGACTTGATCATCTTCAAGTTGCTGGAGTTGGACTGCACAGAGATTCGCAATAAAGTCTGACATTATCGACATATCGTGTTCAAGAGATATTCTATCCAATTCTCGTCGTCGCACTAGGCAGATCTTGTGCGACAATGTTGCCGGCGACGTCAGCGCAGGTTTCACTGCCATAGTGAGATCCCTCGCATCGCGTACCGTGGCTTCGATAACGGTTGCCATATCCTGTATGTCTTTGATCGCATCCTGGCACTCGTTTTCATGTCGCTTCATAGCTTCGCTGCCGTTCGCGATGCAGATGCGCGCAGTCGGCCCAAAGTGTTCGAACCTCCGACTCACCTCTTGCATATCAAGATTAAAGGCGCGCGCTCTACGTTTCATTGGTCAGAGTATCACTGACCGTATATCTGATACTCACACACACGACACTTCCTCCCATGACCACGGGTTCATAAGCGCGAGTTTGGGCGTCCGGGATTGTTGCAAACCTCTCCAGCGATTGGAGTCCGGGGAAGTGAGGTAAATTGAGTTTACGCCCGGCGAAAACGCGGCGCTCATTTCTACAGGAATACCTTTTGGGGAACTGGTAGAATCAATAAGACACCAGGGAGTTTCATTGATAGGCTTTTGCTCGTCGAATATCTCCGCATCTGAGGGTAGTTTCTCCACACCTGACTCGGAAAAGAAAAGGTAGCGCGTATTCGTCATGAGCATTACAGGGCGTCTCTCCCCGATGCATCGGCGTAAAGCATATTGAATCCAAACGGTCTTGCCTAATGGACACATCTGTATGCAAACAATAATCCATTGAAAGACGTATACATACCGATTCCCGGTTGTCCTGTGATGATGACTGCAGGGCGGCGGACTTGGGGCGAGTACTCTTTCGCAAAGCAATCTTCGACGTACTCGTACATTCGAATGTATTCTGCACGGACAAGAAACCTCATTCCATCGAGGATCCCGTCCAGGAAAGGCGCCCCAGGAAGAAGATCCCCATTCTCAACTTTGATAGGTGAGAGTATCACAGAATTCGCCTGATCATTCCCCAGCACTCGCCTCCTTGGAAGTGAGGTGTATTCTGTCGATAAAGCCACACCCCAGCAAATCTTCCACAATCTACGAGCGGTTATCAAATCTACATGCGTCAGGTGAAGTTTAGAATGTCACGAAGCTTCATCAAATTATAAAGATTCTAATACCAGTCTGGGACTCGTTCGAAGCAGAGCTCGTGTCATTGTCACGCTTGCGTTTTTTAGCTTGATGCAGTTTGTTAGCAGTAGAAACAGTAAAGGCAACAAATGAAAGCTCACCCGAGACAGGATGGCGTAACTCATCCAAATCTGAGGGACATGGAAGTGAGTCTAGGAGCCAAGCTAGATACCAGCTTGAAAAGAAGAAGAAGCGCGACGCACCGGGAACCTCGATAAGCAGTGTCTTTTCTGTAAGTTGTCTCAACTCCTGCTTCGGCTTGAGCTTCTTAACTTTCTGTTCATTGGGGGAGAAGACCTCGTTGAGTCGGTCATTAAATTTGTCGGAGTCTATGTCGGCAAAGTCGATTCCGGAATCCGTGCATCTCCACACCGTGAGCCTGCCAGGAACGACGTGCTCGAGGACATCTGGTCGCAATTCCTTGATCTTCATCTTCAGGTCGTCAACGTACGCGTCATGGGGGACTTTGATGGAAAACACGTCTCCGAAGACAGCCTTCTTTTCGTGGTCGATAAGGAGGCACCAGACTCTGTGATCCGACATGCTGACCGTCGAGGTGGTTGTCGTGGCTAGTGGCAGAAACGAGTTGGTGGCTGCATGCTCGTAGGTTCAGTTCACATGACGGGCCTTGGCATCAGTCACGCGACTCCCATGAGCACCAATCTACAGCACTAGGGGCAACAATCACTGCATATTGGGTCCCTAACAAATGCCTGTGTAGCTGTATGTACCTAAGATAAGGAAATCTATGCAAAAATCTGTCTTGCATCACACAGAAAATTTGTGTAGAACAAGATACATTATGTACACAAATATATGCATTTCTGTGTAGATCACCCAACATAAAAGTCTGTATAGTTTTGTCTAGCTGATGTGGTGCTTGATTAGATTTTAAGAGTTGATATATAAGAACTAGACTAGATTTGTATAATCAAACTATGTAAATCTACACAGATCTACGTGTGCGAGACTGTGAGTGACAAGTGTCAGATGAACTTAGATGCATTTTGACATGTCATTCTCTTTGTCTCTTGCCACCACTGTCATGCCACTCTATCTACCCCCAGCACCTACAAATCATCTCCGTCCCTGCTTCATCCACCTCATTCATGACTGTTTCACAGCACTATCACTGAGGCCGTCATCACTGTTCCTGCTTACTTTAGTGACTTGCAATGTCAGGCGACAAAGGATGCTGGTGTCATTGCTAGCCTCAATGTTCTCTAAATCATCAATGAACCTATGGTGGCTTCTATCATGTATGGTCTTGACAAGAAGCTCCAAGGCGAGCACAATATCCTCATTTCAACCTTGGTGGAGGTACTTTTGATGTGTCACTCTTGACTATTGAGGAGGGTATCTTCAAAGTCGAGGCGACTGTTGGCAATAGTTACTTAGGTGGTGAGGAATTTGACAATCACCTCATAAACTACTTCGTTCAGGAGTTCAAGTGCAAGAACAAGAAGGGTATGTAGTTTTAAGTCATTCTGATGATGTACGATCATAGCATAGACGGAACTAATGCTAGCGGCCGCTTCCATGTGACCAGGAATGCCGAAGAGATGAGAAGAAGGCAGTTGAGGTAATCATAGAGTGAGCTGGTTGTATACCGGCCTAGGTCATGTGGATGACAAATATCTTCATCAGTTTCCTCCTGGCAAATCATCATGATCCATCTTGCCTAAGCACACATTTCCTCCGAATCATCTCTCAAGTCTTTTGGACAACCGTATCTGCCATAGTCAGAGCCGCAAGAATAAAAATAGGGAATTTTGAGGACAAAAGAAAGAAATAAGAACACAGAGCCATTAGGATGAGACACGACTCGAAGGGATCATCAGAACACAACAAACGGTAAATAGACGTGAAGAAATTTGAATCGAGAGATCGAAAATAGAGTTCATCATTCCCACCGAGAAAGGCATGCGAGATACAATGATGCATAACTGATGGCGATGTAGAGGTTGTCGGCACAGTTGTTCAAGCCTCGAAGTTACGATGTGGTGTGCTCGACTCAAGTATGGCCAAAGACTCACTTAGCATCTGCACTAAGTTTTTCAAATACTTCAGATTCTAATGACATTGCTTGCAATGTAACAGTCTCTCTCTAAGGAGTCGAAGAAAGTGTGACCTCGGTGGTCTGCATTCAATTAGGGTTAAAGGGTCGATGTGTACCGCTAGACTTATGAAGCTACAGCCCGAATTCAAATCTGTTTGCAGACGACGAGCTGTGCCAAACTTGTCGTCGGCAGCTGTCTGGATCTATCAGCAGTTGAGCGGCTTGAGCCTGAATTACATCTTTTTAATTGATTACGAAGTGCGTGGCAAGTCCGTTCAAACGCCTCCCTAGCCGAACTATGTAAACGTAGACGTGCACGCAGTGAAGGATTCTATCACAGTATGTTCAGATTGGCAAACAATCCATCAAAGGGAATTAAACGAAAGTGTCTGGGGTTAGATGGACTGATCACATTAAGCTCTACAAAACTGGGAAAATGACTAGTACAGCAATGCGAGATAGAATGCAAAACATAAATAAGGAATAAAGATAATAACATTGAAGATGAACCAAGGGATAACCACGTCGCTAGCAGCCAATAATCTCACAGATTGAAGGTCACCTGGGATAGCCTTTCGCCCAGCCCTCACCCACGGGGGAATTCTGTAAATCTAGCTTCATCGAAAACTCGCAACTGAAAATAGCCGTATTTCGTGGCTGCCAAAGCGCTTCGCGCATATCCTCCGGTATCCACGTCAGCAACTCGCCTCCTTCGCCTTTCACCCAGCCATCATCGGATAGCACCCAGTTCGAGAATGTGCGTTCCCAAGAGGCTGCTGGGCCAGTACCTTGAACGTTTGAACCTGTATGCGTATCTGTTCGGTGAGACGACGAGGAGGTTGTCACGGTCCCCTTTACAAGCCTTCCGCCGCGTCCTGAGACGAAATCTCCATCACCCACATCCCAGACACGAATCGTTTTGTCCCAAGACCCCGACGCAACGCGCGTCCCAGCCGGCGAGTATGCAACTGACAAGACGCCGCTTGTGTGCCCCTCGAGCGGGCCCAAGATGAGCTCCCCGGTGTCGGCATCCCAGATGCAAATGGTCGAATCCCAAGAGCCTGAGACGACACATTTGCCATCCGGCGAGAAACAAACTGACGAGACACTTGACCTATGTCCTTTGAGCGGCCCCGAGATGAGCTTTCCGGTTCCGGCATCCCGGATACGAATTGTCTCATCTTCAGAACCCGACGCGATGTGTTTCCCGTTCGAGGAGAATGCGACTGACCAGACGGTATCCGTGTGCCCCTTGAGCGGGTCCAAAACGAGCTCGCCACTATCCACATCCCATATGCAAATCCTCTTATCCTTAGAACCGGACACGACATGCTTGCCATCTGGCGAGTATGCTACCGAATAGACAGTATTTGTGTGCCCCTTGAATGGACCCGATACAAGCCTGCCGCTGTCAGCGTCCCGGATGCAGATGGTATTATCGCAGGAGGGTGAGACGAAGTGTCTTCCGTTTGGAGAGAGCGCGACTGAAAGGACGGGGTAATAGTGTCTTTCTGCGCCATCGATGCCAGTTCGGGTGCATCCTGCCGCCTCTAAGTGTGCTTCAAACGGACCTGCGAGGAGCTCGCCGCTCTCGGCGTTCCAAATGCGAATGGTCCCGTCATAAGAGCCTGAGAGGACGCGTCTACCGTCTGGAGAGAACGACACCGACTCGACACTTCTTGTGTGCCCCTCGAAAGGACCAACGAGATGCTTGCCGCTGTCCGCGTCCCAGACACGGATTGTTTTATCATTGGAGCCTGAGACGACGCGTTTCCCATCAGCAGAGAAAGCGACCGATCTAACCACTTTTGTGTGCGCCTCGAATGCACCTGACGCGATCTCGGTGCCGCCTTCTACATCCCAAATGCGAATGGTTTTATCCTCTGAACCGGAGACGACGCGTTTACCGTCAGGAGTGAAAATAACTGACGTAATCCATGTCGTGTGTTCCTTGAATGGGCCCCAGATGCGCTGTCCGCTGTCCACATCCCAGATGGCAATCGATTTCCCGCCTAAGACGACGCGTTTCCCATCCGCGGAGAATCCGACAGTGTCGCCGAAAAGTGTTTTTACGAGTTCGCCGCTGTCAACGTTCCAAATGCTTATCGACACCCAATCTTCAGAAACTACCGTCGCGAGATGCTTCCCGTCTGGTGAGACAGCCATTGATCTCCCTTTGTCTACATCAAACGGAGCCGAGACTCGCTTCCCGGTCCCGGCATCCCAAATGCTAATCATGTTATTTTTAGAACCCAAGACATATTTTCCGTCCGGCGTGACTTCGCGGAACTCGACGTCCGTGTCATCCTCAAACTGTGCAAAGACGAATTCGCCATTCTCGGAATAAAATAACTTCCCGCCAGACACAGAAATGATGCGTCTGCTGTCCGGAGAGAACGCGACCGACGTGACCACGGGATCACTTGCTTTAAACACAGAGACGAGACTGTCAGTGTCAACATCCCAGGTGTGGATCATCCCTCCTCTAGAACCCGACACGACTTGCTTGCCGTCCGGGGAGAACGCGACGGACTGGACTGCATTGTCTGCTTCAAAAGGACCCGCAATGAGCTCGCCGCTGAAGGCACTCCAGACACGAATCGTCCTGTCTCTAGACGCAGATGCGATCCGCTCCCCGTCAGCGGAGACCACTACTGAATTGACATAGTCTGTGTGTCCCTGCAAGACTTTAATGCACTGGCCTGGCGTCCTTCTGCCCAATCTGTCTACTTTCACAACTGGGTGAGTTACCGAATAACGATCCGCGATCAACGATTCGCTTTTCCAAAGGGATATTGCAGATAGATATACCTGAGGAGCGCTTTGCGAGATCGGGTACTCAAAAACAACGACCAGTCTATACGCCGTCCACAAGAAAGACGACAAATCCGCATCAATCCGCTATAGGAGCGTCAGTAAAGCTGTCAATGGGCTGTGAAAATTCACCAACCGTGATCCACGAGCTGGCAACATATAGAGATCGGCCGGCAACCCGAATGGAACATCCGGTTAAGGACAGGACTTCGAGCCAGTATAAGAGGTGAACGGATGCAAATTTCTTTAGCTTGTCCCGCACAGCGGTCGAGCTGTCTGACCACTCGAGTTCGTGCAAGTGCACCGCCCACAAGCGACAAGCATAGTCTAGGTGTGGAAGAATCTTGTCCATGACACGTTCGTCGAGTTGCGGAATCTCGGAGTTGCGCAGGAACGACGATTCAATATCACACATGTTGAAATGCAGTTTCTCTGCCATTACGTCGAAGCACCGCTCGGTCATGGCTTGCTTCTGCACTGCCTCGCTGATGTGCCACGGTTCCTTCCCGGACCTCCCTGATGACAATAGATAGTCGGCGAAAGACGCATGGTGCAGTCGAACTGGCTTCCCGGGCTCAGATGAGATTACGGACCGAAGTCGCCTCAATATAGAGTCTACTGTATCCTCCTCCAGTCCGAGAAAAGCTTCGATGACTGTACCGCTCATAGCCTCCTTCGAGACCAAGATGAGACCAAGAACTGCCATGCCTTCATCCTTCGAGTCTGAATTGTCCTCCCAGATTCCTGAACCCTTCAGAACCGTCGCATATAAACTATCGATGCCGTTACTGCCGACTGATCGAATATCATTCATGAGCTTTTCCAGTCTGCGTCTCGGGTTAACGGCGCCTTGTACCATCTTGACCGCAGTTGACGCCCAAATGAAGAGACCGTCTGCAGCATCACAGAGCACTCGAAGACTGTCGTCCCAGACCTGGCCCTTCGGGACTCGCTTGCCGAGAGCTTGAGCCATCTCCTGTCGGATGTAAAGATCAACGTCATGTCGACTTTCCTTCGTTCCATGCTCAAGCTTGATATGCCGAATGCAAACACTTTCCGGCAGACCTTCCATAATGTCTCCTTCAGGACGGCTGGTTATTAGAATGCGAACTTTCGTCGGGAGTTTCGTGAAGTGAGTCTCGAGCAGTTGCAGCAAGTCGTGACGTTGTTCCGCGTTCCCGCATTCATCCAATGCGTCGAGAACAATGACAATGGGACCCGCGATGAGACCGGAAGCGGCCTGAAGCGGTTCTGAAATCAGCTTCTCAAACTGCTTCTTGATCGCAGCACCTCCTATGGTCTTATTTGCTTCGACAGCATTGAGAATATGCCGCGCAATAGACGGATGGAGTGACGCTAGCATGTACGCGACGGAACGAACAACGGAGCTTGGATCGCTCTTCTCCCGTTCAAAAAACATATATGCAGGGGGACACCCCTTGTCTCCGCAATTTTCGAAGGCGGTCACAGCGATAGTACTTTTTCCAGATCCAGCAGCTCCAGTGAGCCACAGAACGTTCGGGGACGTTTCAGCGAAAAGGAACTCCATGATCGGGTCTAAGTACTCCCGACGCGTTCCATCAAGACATCGAGGCCGACTCGATACATTAGAAGGATCCGACTTGAAAGGCTCCAGTAACGCTTCCAGCTTTTGCTGTGACTCTAGTCCGCAAAGGATCAGGAGAGTGAAGCATATGGTATGAATGAAACGTACTGATATCAAGGACTTCTTCAGCCGTATTCAAGCCAATGACCGAGTCCAGCTCTTTTCTCAGATCGACGAAGCGTGCCGAGTAGTCACTGATCTTTTGACCGCTGCCAATTCGACTCATTCGACCTATGGCGGGAAATTATGTTCCATGCAGAAACAGTCCAAGGACAGACGTACCTAGGAAGCCATGCTTGGCATATTCCTGTACGAAGCGAGAGCACTCGGCAGTCTCACCCAATAAACTCTTAACTATGGGCTTCAGCATCTTCGTCTTGTCGTCTAAGTTCCTAACCTCTGTCGAGAATTTGAACGTCGTTTGCATTTTGTCCACCAGATCGATCAGCTCCTTGTCCGTATGGAGCTGCTGGGATACTACCTGCGGGGTACGGTCAATCGCGAACAAAGGTGTTGTGGAGCATATCCGGACGCACCTTATATAAAGCTGAGGTCGCTTGCCACGACACATCGAAGATAGGGTGGATCTTGAAGAGGTATCAGCGGCTATCCAGGCTTATAAGAAGCAGACTGACCTTCGCGACATTATCGACCATTTCAATTATCACATCCGCCGCTTCAATGACAGTTCCGATAATTTCCATGGTGGAGTCTGTCTTGTTTGTCAACGTTCGGATTTGTTTAGCGCTCTTCTCGGCTGTCTCGATCTCGATTTTCGCACGGTTCAGAGCATCAACTTTCTTGAGATGAAGGTGAATACTGCCAATCGATGATGGCCGTCTGGTATTTGACAGGAAACTCGTCGGTGCAAAGAGAACAGCTCGAGCTAGCCAAGCATATCAGTTACAAACTCCAGAATTATCTCCGAACTCACTATTATCCACACTAGAATTAGCCAACAGCTCGTCGACATTGACTTCGGCCTGACCAATGAGATCATCTCGGCCAACCTTTCTTACCTTCTTGACAAGGACCTCGAAAACGGTAGATGCGTCGGACTGCAAACTGCTCCGCGCTGAGCAATCGAGGGAATGTATTGTACTGCAAGCAGAACTCACAATGTAACCGTGCCATTCCATGTGGGTTCCCCCTCATCGTTCAGAATCCCCGTCTTGCGGACAGACCTGGCCAGCTTTATTTCTACATAAGCTGCGGTATCTTTTGCACGACTTGAGGCACCATGGACACGAACGACTGCAAGGTTTTCAATTAAGGTAAGACGGACCAACATAAGAACGTCGCGGACCTTGCAAGGCAAAGTGGGTTTGCTCCTCCATGTTGGAGAAGGGTAAGGTGGGGGTCCGCTCCTTGAATGAGGAGTCGGACCTTTTATCCCAGACTTGATCCATGGAATGTCCTCGTGTCTGATGCTATTATAAGCGCTCTTCCATGCCATCGTACTTCTCTGATTGATGAATTGGAACCCTTGAAGAGTAGGCGGCTTGATAGCGCAGTCTGGACGATTACCGTTTTCTTGCACTTAACGGGTCGAAAGAAGTAAGCAGTGTGTATTGACGAATAACAAGGTTGAGACGGATTGACCTACCCATTGTTGTCGCTCTTCCCGAATTCCCGAGTCGAGCGACGAGCGGAGCGCTCATTCACTGCATACAACAGCCCACCTTCTGTCCACATGCACTGTCTGTTTAACCGTACAGCCATCCGCCTTTCGTGATATAAACCGGGGAACAGCGGAGGCGCAAGCATCAAGATAAGCTATTGAATTGCTACTGAGATCAAATCCGAGAAAAGTCACATTTCTCGGAATGTTGGAATACAATTGCCTTGAGCAACGGAATGGATGATAACGTCCTTTATGACACTACGTCAAGTCAGTTCATTCGAAGGAATGAAAACGCTTGACACACCAATAAGCCATCTAATGCCCGACGCGGCCGCCGGAATGAACCTTGTGTTGAGCAGGAGAGACGATGTGCATCTCACCGCATAGCCAGAATAGTAAGTATATGATCGCCATGTTGTGTTGTTGTTTGTGCAGCGGCCTGATCGACGCGACTTACTATACATGGTATGCGTACAAGCTCCGATTTAATAAAAAGAATACTCACGTGGTAACGTCTCGACGCACGCGAATGAATCAGTAGCGCGAGAAAAAAAAGTTGCTTGGGCGCCCGGTCCATCATTCGAAGAATAGACCGATTTTGATGGCTCTTCAGCTACACTCTTTAAAATTATGACGCGACATTGATTCATTGTACATCCGTTGCGACAGCTTTCTATCTACTATACAAACAACACAGCAAGAACTGATAACAAAAAGAAAAAAGCAGAAAATAGATAAGAATAAACAGAGCTACAACACTATGAGCCACCCAACAGCCAGCAGGCTCACAGCACAGCAACAACAATAAAAGTGATAACAGCCCAACTACCCTCGACGCCTCCGTTTACTCCCCTTACTCGGGCCCTGCACGAATTCCTCCTGCCCATCGTCCGCGACCTCTTTCTTCACAGCTTTCAACACAGCCTGCTTTCGCAGGTAGACCTTGTGAACGTCAGAGTCTACGTGCCGAACCGTGTTTGGCTTGTGGTTTGAACGGCTGTTTGTACCCCCACAAGGGCACCACTCCATGAACATGAGCAAGTGAGTGTCCAGAATGTGCCGTACCAATTGTCCAAACTTGGTTCGCGGTTCGTTACACCATGGGCAGGTCGGTTTCCAGTCGGGATGTCGTCGAGAATACTCCCGCCAGCCGAGCGCGTCGGTATGCGTAGCCAGGTGTGCGCGGGCCACCTTGTCATCCTTAGGTAGCTCCGCCATGCACTTCTTTCTCCCGTCCGCCGAGACTCGAAACTGACAAAAGCCGTCATTACCAGCCAGATGGCAGCACGATTCTGATTCCAACTGGATGTTCCGGACTTTATTTGTGCCAGTCTTGCTGGCTCGGCCCGCGCGGACTGGTAAGGAGAATTTCTTACGCTCCGGCGGCAAAGTCGAGAGCGCCCGTAGCTCATGCGTCGCGTGCGCTTTGGAAACCCTCTTCCTCTTTCTTGACGGCGGGGTATCTCGGGACGCAGGAAGAGCATGAGGCCCCTGAGCGTTTGTAGATCCGCTCAAAGAAGGGGATGGAGCATTCCGCGTCACTTCAAGAACGGCGGGCTCTTCCTTGGGAGCAGGAGCAGAATCTTCTCGGGCAGCCTCAGTGTTTGCCCGCGTAAGTGACGAAGTATCAGATGTTAGCGCCGGAACAACGAGTTCTGCATCGGCAGCAGGAAACACTTCCTCTAGATCCTCCTCTTTTACCTCGGGCGACGCGTCACCCGGGGCGCACTCGGACGGAGATGTTTTCCTTTCTAGAAGAGAATCAACTTCGGGTAGTCCATTTGTTGATGCCGGTGCTCCCACACTCAATCCAACAGCATCGACGTGACGGGGGACAGCACCTCTTGCTTCGCAGGGCTCGACCGAAGGAGTTCTTGGAAAAGGAGGACTATCCGTACGCGTGGATTCGGAAGAATTAGAAACAGTTCTATAAGCGACGTTGAGTAGACAGTACTAGAATGACGGACGCGGTCAGTTACTCACAAAGGGGATGGGAATAGGTGCCCCTCTTCATCGGATACGGCTTTCTCTTCATCTCCCTCTGTGTCGCCTTGAGGATCCTCTATAGACGGGAGGGGAAGCACGGAGAACGGATTCTCGGCGACCTGCAACTCGCCAAGAGCCAGGTCGCTGCGAATGAGGAAGGGATCTGGTTCGGTGACGGAACTCGAAGACGATGCGCGTTCATCGCGGTCTTCGACAGCGGTCTGAGGGGAAGGGACGCGCGCGGGTGACGCCAGACCTAAACTGGCCCAGTAGCACGACTCGACGGGCGAGTTGAATGGACGGGAAGGCGAGAGCGCGTTCTGAGAAAGCGTGCGAGACGTGGAGCCAGAAGGTGTGTTGTGACTAGAGATGATGGGCTTAGACCAGTGCACATGAGAGAAGGGAGCATTAGCTACTCACCTTCCTTTGGTATTATTGTTATTAGTCGCATCGTTACCAACCGACTCGTCGATGGTGTTAGAGGGGCGGGAGCCAGCATCGAAAAGATATTCGAAGAGTCGAAGCTCCATGTCGTCGTCAAAGGACGCGTCGAACGCGCCAAAGGCGCCGAACGCGTCGTTCGTATCGACGACATCGTGGCTTGAATGCAATCCGGACATCGTATGACTGTGCCATGGTCAGCAAGAGACTAGGATGCAGACGACAGTCGGGAGGGGTGAGGGAAGATGTGGATACTCACTGCGTAGCCACACGCTCTACAAAGGGATCTGCCTTTTTGGTGGAGGGGGAGGCAGTATTGTCAAACTGGAATTGTCTGAACATCTTCATAGTGCTGTGATGTAAGTGCTGGAAGGGAATATAGAGTCGAGAAGTGGGAATCGACGCGATAGAGTGTGGTTGAAGAGAAAGGGAGGGTGTGGATTGGAATGTGCGATTTTAACCCTCGTACGCGTCCAAATATGGAATGCCTTTTGAACCGACTCGAGTAGTTAGTCTACCAATATGTCCCTCCTTTCCCGCGCTTGATTCCTGTTGATGCGGTTTGCGAGTCGCACCGGCTTGAAGTCAGCCGACGAGTCATAGGATGTGCTTAGGCCCACGCATAGACCGACTTATCGGTCGACGTTGGACCCATATTCCCTTTTGAATCGATCTCAACCATTCTTCCTGGTCCAAGCTGACAGTCTTGGCTCGTTTTGACGCGCTTTGGTGACATATGCGTGACAATCGTTCCTCAGGGCATAAATTGCGGTCGAGGGTTCGAGGCAGTGCTTCCTTCGAGAACGAGGGCCTCAACGGGGTTGATAGCCTCGTGCATTAGCTGCGGCCCCATAGACATTCTAGAAAAGAAGGGCGATGGGGTGACGCACTAACCGCAACCTCTCTGCGTACTCCTTTCATCGCCTGCTCCTTCGTGAAAACACGGTTGCTGGAGTGTATCGTATGTGGACCAACAAAACACAGGTCGAGCATTAGAGACACAGCAGAGTCATGATTAGAGAGAAGCGAAACGTTGCACCGGAATGTGCATCAGTAATGCTATCCGGTGACTATTTGATGGCGCAAGCATCTAGATGAGAAATAGCCGGCATGTCTGTTCCTTATCCAGGTCCTGTTTTGAGGATGGACTCGCCGACGTTCGATCGCAACACGTTATTGCGAAGGTTCAATAGATTGATTTTTTTATGATCATGAATCCGAGACTCCGCTTTTGCTTGTCTTATGGACGTACGTTTGGGCTTATGGAGCCGATGTTCCCAAAAGCGCTTCACGAACAGCCCGCACCTGTCTCACGATTGAACATTTGGTTTATAGAAATCATTTGGGAAAGATAGTCTCACCTTCCCGTCCCGCAGAATCAGCTGCTTCATCACCAGTCCGAATGCTAGAAAGTGAAGGCTCATTTGTTCTGACAGCATCCAAGTAACGTTTAGCGTACTGCAGAACAGAAAGAGGATAAACGCGGTCACGAGCCCGACTGGAATCTGGACGCGGTGGCAAGTGATGAGGATGAGAGGGCTCGAGTCATGTCACGGGACCTGTGGCGTGGGCACAATCGTCTACCTTCAGTTCAATCTGCCGGCATTGAACGCGAACATGGACACTTAGAACAATAAATCATTTCTTTGAATATCAATTGTGAAATGGATAGATAGGCTTTACTGTTTCAAGTTTGGACTTCCTTGTTTATCACTAAAGCAAGGAGAAGGAGAATGCGTCTCCAACAAAGAATCTAGCCGGCCGAGAACAGGAATCTATTGGGACAATAGCCGTAACAATGACGACAAGTCAGTATCGCCGTTGAATGAATTTAGCTCTTCGCGTGAGTCAGAAACGGATGAGAAAATACTGTACGCCATTAGCTAGCTGCTGATACTTGGAGACCTATCTTGATGACTCTCCAATCACACTCTTCGAATTATGACGCAAAATTGTCTTATTGTACATCCGTTGCGGCGGCTTTATACCTACTATACAAACAGCGAAACAGCAAAATATGATCGCAATAAGGAAAACAAGCAGAAAATAGATAAAGATAAATAGAGCGACAACACTATGAGCCACCCAAGAACCAGCAGGCTCACAGCACAGCAATACTAATAAAAGCGATTACAGTCCAACTACCCTCGACGCCGCCGTTTTTTCCCCTTGCTTGACCCCTGTACGAATTCCTCCTGCACATCGTCCGCGTCTTCCTTCTTAACAGCTTTCAACACAGCTTGCTTTCGCAGGTAGGCCTTGTGAACATCCGAAAACTCGTGTCTACCTGTGTTGGTCGCCGTATTGGACCGGCTGTTGGTGCCCCCACACGGGCACCACTCCATGAACATGAGCAAGTGAGTATCGAGAATATGCCGTGTTAGCTGCTCGAATTTCGTCCGCGGTTCGTTGCACCAAGGACAGATCGGTTTCCAGTCGGGGTGTTGTCGGGAATACTCCCGCCAGCCCAGCGCATCGGTATGCATTGCCAGGTGCGCGCGCGTCACCTTGTCGTCCTTAGGCAGTTCCGCCATGCACCTTCCTCCGTTCGCGGAATCTCGAAACTGGCAATAGCCATTATCGCCAGCCAGGTGGCAGCACGATTCTGCCTCCAACTGGGTGTTCCGGATTCTACTGATGCCAGACTTGCTGGCTCGTCCCGCGCGGATTGGCAAGGAGAATTTCTTACGCTCCGGCGGCAGAGTCGAGAGCGCGCGTAGCTCGTGCGACGCGTGCATTTTGGCGGCCCGCTTTCTCTTTTTTGGCGGAGGAGTATCTTGGGACACGGGAAAGGTGCGAAGCTCTTGAGCATCCGCAGACTGGCTTGAAGAAGGTGACGGAGCCTCTGGCACCACTTCGAGATCGGCGGGCTCTCGCATGGGCGCAGAAGCAGCCTCTTCTGACGCTACTGCAAGACTTTCCAGCGGAAGCGGCAAAGTAGCGGGCGTTAGCCTCGATAAAGCGAAGTCTGCGCCAGCTGCAGGATAAGCTTCCTCTGGGCCCTCTTCTACTTGGGGCGATGCGTCATCCGAGACGCACTCAAGTGGAGATTCCTTGTCAAGAAGAGAATCAGCAGGGCGCTGTCCTTTTGACGGTGTCGGTGCCTCTGCATTTGATCCAGCAGCCACGGCGTGACGAGAGAATAGTACGGCTTGCTTCGAAGGGCTCGACCAAAGGAGTTATAGGGAGAGGACTGTCCGCACGCGTGGACTTCGAAGAGCTAGAAACAGTTCTATAAGCGATGATGAGTATACAGTACGAGTATGACAGACACGATGAATTACTCACAGGGGCGATCGGTGTACCTGCTCGTCAGGTACGACTTTCTTCTCTTCAATTTCCTCTATGCCGTCGTTAGAATCCTCCGTCGATGGGAGGGGCAGTGCGGAGAATGGATTCTCCGTGACCTGCAGCTCACCAAGGGCCAGGTCACTGCGAACGAGGAAGGGAACCGTTTCGACGACGGAGCTCGAGGATGACGAGCGTTCATCGCGGCCTTCGGTATCGGTCTGTGAGGAAGAGATGCGCGGGGTGGACGCTAGATTCAAATTGGCCCAATAGCAGGACTCGACGGGTGTGCTAAGTGGATGAGGGTAGGGGAGCGCGCTCTGAGCGGGCGCGCGAGACGTGGAGTCAGAGGGTATGTCGTGGCTAGAAACGACGGGTTTAGACCAGTGCGTATCAGAGAGGGGAACGTTAGCTAGCTACTCACCTTCCGGTCGTGTTCTCGTTATTTGTTGCATTACTACCGGCCGACGCATCATCGGTACCAGACTGGAGGGAGCCAGCATCATAGAGGTATTCAAAGAGCCTAAGCTCCATGTCGTCATCAAACGATGCATCGAAAGCGCCAAACGCGCCGAACGCATCGCTCTCATCGACAACATCGCGACTTGAGTGCAATTCGGACATCATATGACTGCATCATGATCAGTATAAGGCCGAGACATAGACGACAATCGGAGAGGTGGGGGAAGACGAGGATACTTACTGTATAGCCACACGCTTTACATCTGTCCTTTCGTTAGAGGGGGAGGTGGTAATACCAAGCTGGAACTGTCCAAACATTCTGAGAATGCGTCGATGTACGTGGTGGACGGGGATATAGACTCGAGAAGGGGTTGTGAAGATGGGAAGTCGATGCAGAAGTTTGTGGTTGAAGAGAAAGGGAGGGTGTGGATGAGAATGTGCAATTTTAACCCTTGAATGCGCCCAAATTGGGAATGCCTTTTGAACCAACTCGAGTACTTGGGTTTACGGATATGTCCCTCATTTCCCGCGCTTGATTCCTGTTGATGTGGTTTGCGAGCCGCACCGGCTTGAATTCAGCCGAAGAGTCATAAGATGTGCTTAGGCCCATGCATAGACCGACTTATCGGTCGATGTTGGACCCATATTCCCTTTTGAATCGATCTCAACCATTCTTCCCGGTCCAAGCTGACAGTCTTGGCCTCATTTGACGCGCTTTGGTGACAGACGCGTGACAATCGTTCCTCAGGGCATAAATTGCGGTCGAGGGTTCGAGGCAGTGCTTGCTTCGAGAACAAGGGCCTCAACGTGGTTGATAGCCTCGTGCATTAGCTGCGGCCCCGCGGGCATTCTAGAAGAGAAAGGCGATGCATATTAGTAGATGAAAGAAGATGGGGTGACGCACTAACCGCAGCCTTTCTATGTACTCCTTTCATTGCCTGCTCCTTTGTGAAATTACGGCTGCTGGAGTGCATCGTATGTGGACCAACAAAACACAGGTCGAGCATCAGAGACGCAGCAGAGCCTTGATAAAAGAAAAACGAAACGTGAACCGGAATGTGCATCAGTAATGCTATCCGGTGACAACTTGATGGTACAACCTTCAGACAGGGATCCGGACGACAAATAGTTGGCATGTCTGTTCCTTATCCAGATCCCGTTTTGAGAGTGGACTTGCCGACGTTCGGCCGTAACATGTTATTGCGAAAGTTCAATAGATTGGTTTTTGGATGATCGTGAATCCGGGACTCCGCTTTCGTTTGACTTATGAACGTTTGGGCTTATGGAGCCGATGTTTCCAAAGGCGCTTTGCCAGCGAGAAACTGTGAAGTACATACTAGATACCAGCTATGGCGGCTTACGAACAGCCCGCATCTGTCCCACAATTGAACAACACTTATAGCAATCATTCGTGAAAGATAGTCCCACCTTCCCGTCCCGCAGAATCAGCTGCACCATTCTTTGCAAAGCGAGCAGTATACGCGTATGAATAAGCGGGGGTATTCAAAGACGCCTTGGACTGGACTCACAAGGGTCTAATGATGGTCTTCGCCAATGGAAACTCTTACAAATCGTAATCAGCGCCAAAGCAGGTACCAAATCGTTTTCTCTCTTGCAGTCGTCTGCCTTCGACGACCCGGCCGACACTATAACTTCCGCGTGGATACAGGCTCGTCCACCGACTCTCAAGCTCCGCGCACTTCAACGTCCCTCGGGAAAACTCCTCTTTCTTGATCATACCAGTACAACCGGTTGAGCTTCACCTTAATGCCCACGGGAGAGGCGTGGGTCAGTTTCCGCGAAGACATGGCTCCGAAACACTCAGTGACTCGCGGCTTTCGTCCACTTACATGCATCGGCGTCTTCGAGTCTTTGCATCATTCACCTGAAAACCTTCATCATTTAGCTCGCAGCAGAAAGAGCAGAAACGCGATCACGAGAGGAACTGCCTCAATGTTGCAGGGTGCAAATGACAAGAAGGGTCGTGTCATTATCACGAGACCTGTGGCGTGGGGAATCCTCAGTCCGTTTGAAAAAACCGTACGTACCCATTCAAGTCTGCCTTGTTGAACCACGAAATTGTCGATACGCCAAACTACGCCAAACGACGATATGGCTCAGAAAAATCAACCTCGAATTTTCGAACGAGGTTCTACGCAACCCCCATCATCACTTGTGTCCAAAGTTCGACAGCTGGAAGAGAACCTGGACTCTTATATTTCAAAATAATTATACTGACAACGCGAATTTGCATCCTGTTGTTCAATTGGTGCGGCGGTACGCTGCTTTGTATCCCTATCGATGAGTTCGATTGGCTCGACTCTGCGTGGCTAATTTCCTGTATTCAAAATGATTGTAACGGAAGAATAGCCCGGCATGATACTTTTGCCCTATACCGATATGGCCTGGACTTGCATCGGACCTTCCTATATACTAGTGCAATAAAAGCGAGCCTCCACTAAACATCCAGCTTTTCGGATGCCCAAGTTCGTTGGTACCGAGAGGTGATGGTAGCTGAAATAGTGACGGCAAACCCGAATCCATAAGAAACGGTGTCGGGCGGGATTTAATCCTCAATGCGAAGCAGTGACGCACAAGAAGACCTGCTTTCGTGCTCGGCCAATATTAATGCAAGTGGAAAAGGAATAGGGATATGAATACGAGAAAGAGACGTGAAGATGATGATGTGACACGGTAGTATGTGATTGAAGCGTTAAGTAAGGAAGAGTGCAAAATAGAAGGTTTGGTTGTCGAACACTATCGATATGAATCCGAGTGGGCAGGCAATCTGTGTGTTGATGCAATTTCCTTCGTTGCCGCCGTAGGGGAATACTTGAGTGGCTTGGGCCAGTCGTCGCAAAGGAAAGGGTCTTACTGATTGACGGTTTTCACCCGGCTGCACGCATATTGGCATCTTCGAGTCTCTACATCATTCACTTGAAAACCTTCGTTGATTCGACAGCATCCGGTACCATTCAGCCCGCAGCAGAAAGAGGTGATATGCGGTCACAAGAGCAACCGCTACCTCGTTATGCACGATGGAACGGCATATGGCCTTTACGCCAATAAAAAATACCATATACTCCTGTTTGAAAATAAATATGCAAATACTTCAATTGGTCGTTATTACAAGTACAAACACAAAGAAATATGATGCATTCTTCAGACTATAGAGTATAGTATTTCTTTGCAAGCCAGAAGCATTCCTGGCAAAAAACGAGTTTGCGGGTTGTGCTCAGTCCTCTCTTGCCTTACCAGTGCTGAGGAGTGGGTCAGACTCACCAGCAGAATCCCAGATGACCACATCTCGAAGTTTGGGTTTCGCTGGAGTCTCGGACAACTCGGAGAACGAAGACGCAGTTTGTAAACCGGAGGACCAGGTGTTCAAGTTCCTGGGTTGACGAAGCATTGTGAGATTAGGCCTGGAAGAGAAGTCGGTAAAGTGTCGGAGTAATCGAGCTGAGGCCTCTTCGGTTTTTAACCTGTATCATTCGTACAACTTCCTTTTGGCCTGTCTGCAAACACAAGAGCACCGAGTAGCCGCCCGGACGACCAGAAATCCGGTTCTTCATCCACCAGCTCATGCAACAGCGGCCGGCGTCTTGGGTCGGGATCCAGAAGTAGGCTGGTGAGTAAGTTGATCGCTCTGTCGTTCGTTCTTCCAAAGTAACGAAGGACTGCCCCACAAGACCAAAGGTCTGCTCGGATAGGGTTGAATGGAAGTAAAGGTACCTTTTCATCGTGAACGATCTCGGGGGCACTCCACCCGGGAGTCCCACAGGATATCTCAACCATCTCGTCTATATCCCTACACCTGACGGCGATATCAAAGTCGATAATGTAAAGGCGGCTTAATGCTCTGTCCCAGACAAGGTTATCGGGCTTGATGTCTAGATGCGCGATCTTGTGCCTGTGAAGAAAGGCAACTCCTTCAATAAGTTGGCGGCTGAGTGGCATCGATTTGTGATCAAGAATGTCCGGGAACAGACTCAAAATGGGGGTCTTTTTCGGGAGGATCAACAAAAGACCCGCAGCTGATTTCAGAGTCTCGACTAGCGGTATCACGTGATTAAGTGAAGAACATGCCGTGTTGAGTTGCTTGAGGAACGAAAGCTCGTTGGAAAATCCGCCAAGGACCAATTTTGCGATGACTCGCTCTCCTTTAGAGCTTGTTGCCTGTACAACATGATTTGGTAGCTAGTAATTATTAGCGCGCGTAATATTGAGCATGGGCTGCCGTCACATACCCTTGCCCACGGCACCAGATCTGAATCATAATTGATAGATTGTACTCTGAAGTTCGCCTTCTGAAGAGCATCCACGATGCCCTCTCGCTCCCTGTCTTGATCATTTCTCTGTTCCTGATCCTCCCGATCTTCGCCAGTCCTTGGTCGCTTCACGCCCTTGGGTGCTTGGTTGCCATCGTTCCTCTTGTTATACAGCCTCTTCATGCCTGCTTTCTTGGCGACTTCGTCCATAGCCAGGATGTCGGCACTCCTTTTTCCAACATTACATTCCTCAGTATGTTTTGCGTAATTGTAGAATTCGAACAGGAATGTCGTCAAATCTACAATGTCGGTTATGACGTAGGTCTTATCATTGAAACAAACCTAGACGTCCAGTATTGATGGTGAGGCGGGGGCGGCATGACATCAGACGCACCTTGTCCTGATCGTTGACGTAGCAGAATATGCGAATTACTTTCCACTGACTGTCAAAAAATGCGCCCATGAGGAAAAAGTTGTGCTCTTCGGAATAGGTTTCTCCGCGGAGCGCAAGCCCAAGGCGTAGCGAGCATGCCAATTGGACACGTAGTCTGTATATATCTTTCTGGTTGGACTTTGAGTCAATCTCAGCAAGGAAATAAGGAAACGAGTCCTTCAACAAGGCAAAATCAGGACGAATATGATATGTGCATGATCTCTCCTCCCCGTCATTAGATATTGCCTTCGCAATCAGAGGGAATGGGAGCGATCGCTCACTGCAGTGCAAGTCATGAGAGATGGATACAGGGGCAAACTCAAACGCTTACCAAATGTAATCTTGTACTACTTTCATTTCCCAGTAATTCCTGAACTTGTCGAGTATCAGCAGCCAAACTGCGATCCGTGAGAACTCAGGGATAAGTGGACCTAATCGACAAGTCATGGCTATTCCTTGGCCGAAATGGCCAAGCTCATAGCCCTCCTCCGAATATCCGATCGCATCATTTCCTGAGTTGTCTATCATATCAGCGATCGTCGTGCGATGAGCCACATTCTCTACAAAATACTGCATCGTGGTCCTTAACCTACGAACAAGTCATCAATGACAAACAGAATCAGTGAGTTTCGGAAAGGGAGTGGCACAAACCAGGATTTCAATTTCGGTCCCGGTGGACACCTCCGAACGGTGACTACGTTAACGATAAATTGCTCGCAGATGGGGATCTCATTGTATCGATTTAGCCGCATCACGGTCGACCAAGTTGCGCCCCCGGAAGACTCGACAGCGACCAGAAACGTGGTGTGCCCGAAAAGCTGGGACATGTTCGGATCAAGAGCAAGAGCACGAGCGTGTCGTTCGAGCTCTGAAGGAACAACTATTGGATCAAATTTACCGGTCAGTCCAGGAGTCCACATTGTCGAGAGGTAGACTTTAAGCTTCATCTTGAAAATAAGAAGAAGCACGACGCACCGGGAACTTGTATCAGCAGAACCTCACCGTCGGAGAGGCCGAGTGACGTTATCTCTTGTCCGGGGTCAAGCTCTTCGGTCTTGGTCTCGTCAATGAGGTCGACGTTACTCAAATTCTTCTCCATTTGTGCCCTGTTCACCTCTGCGAGCAGTTTTGGGTTCATGCATCTCCATACGGTGAGCATTACGCGATTGACGTGCCCGAGGGCAACTGGTCGCACTTCCTTGATCTTCGTCTTCAAATCGTCGACGTACGCATCATGGGGGACTTTGACGGAAAATACGTCTCCAAAGGCAGCCTTCTTCTCGTGGTCGATAAGGAGGCACCACACTCTGAGATCCGTCATGCTGACCGTCGAGGCTAGTGGCATTGGTGGCTAGCTCTGCGCAGGATTCAAATACTAAGATCGGCAGCAGAATTACATAATTTTATCCCACCCTGCATCGACTTCGTTTCCCAACGGCAGAACCTCAGTGCTGGTGCTTTGAGCCACCTTCTGAAATAGCTTTCGGACACGAGGAAAATAAAAGGTTAAGTGATTGAAATGAAATGCGGACGAATATGGAGACGTACTAAGTATCAGCAGGAGGAGGATAGTTTCCGTGAGCTTGCTCTGACATCTGCGCTGAAGTGGACATTGTTTATGGACCACCTCAGTCGTGTCCTATATCTCGCCGCGATGACATCATACCGCTTTCAGCCCTAGCTTGTAGATTGAGCCCAAACAGTAAATCCAAAATCAAATATGCGTATTATTGGGAATAATCATCAGGCTATATATAGGCAGCAACGTTGGGCGTGGATGTGTCGCAAAGCCTCTCTGTCTTCAGTATGCATATTCTGCGTTATGCATTATGACATCCTTGACTAGTACACCAACTCGATGGACAGAAGAATACAACATAGCGCAGGATGCGAGATTGGTTCTTCGATCTCCTTGCCGGTCCCACTCGCATATAAACACAAACATCCGTATAAGCAATTATTAGCCCCCACCGAGACCATTCGGTACAGTTTGAGGTCCAAGGAGAAGAGCTAGCAGGTGAATGGTTTCAATTCAGTACCTTGCGATTTGGAAGCTTAACAGCAAATGCCGGCGAGACCGCAAAAATGGACAATTACCGACTACTTTGCAGAGACAGTGGTATTGCATTAGATGGCCAGGGTGGCGATTAGGGTTAGTCTATCCACCTGGCTTCGTCGATGGTAATGCCTAAATCTTGAGAATTTATGCCGGGAGACCTAGAGACGATTGCTTAGAGACGGTCGAAGAGAAGGATCAGCTTCTCATAATGCCGTTCTGCAAATTGCAGGCCGAGGACATAATTGCGAACGGTTTTCAAAGACTGTCAACTTCTACAGGCCCAGCGACTAGCAGCGATGCACTCACCTGTTCACCGTCACACTGCTCGTCTTGGGAAACTCCAGGCGACGACAGGTTCACCATTGGCACTGGAAAGAAGCACTGCCGAGCATCGCGATGTTCGTCAGCTCCTCTAGAGTCTAGAATTATATGCGTAAAGTCTGTTATTTGAAAGCCTCGAATGCGGTGCACTGAAACGCATGCATCCCAGTAAATGCTGTAAACCACGAAGAGTAAAGCTGATACGGAACGTAGGGATATGTCCGAAAGGCCAGAAATACTTTTCCGTCGGGTGTCCAGAAGGTTATTCTGCCTCGACGTTTCGTGGCCTCGTCATAACTGCACGACTGGATCAAGGTTTTTGTCCCATTCTACAGTACAGCCTTCCATATCCTAGGACAGCTTACCAGTTTTGTACTTCAGGCCTAAGCGTTGGCCATGAACAGGAGACTGACTCGTTCAGCTCAGGGGACAAACTCCGATGTCCGGCGTCGTGCTCCTATCCCTCTGCCCAATTAGGATTTATTAGACGGTAATTGTTGCTTCCTTTGTTGCGACTTCAGACTGACTCGATTCAAAAAGGTTTCGTGCTCTCTTCACCCATGAAAGTGAGGACCGCGGTCCGCCTTCAGACTGAGAAGTTGATCTGTGATTGCTATGCGTAGTCCATAGGTGCTAAGGTGTTGCCGGCCCTTTGAGGCGGGCATTTCAGCAGACGAAGTATTTCTTTTACAATGGGTGTACTGATAGTGGCTCGTTAATGTGCGGAAGTACGTAATTTGACCATCAAAGTCGATGGTCGCAACTGCCATCTGTGGGCTAGGGAATGTCTCACTCTCGTTTCATTCACGGACAGAAAGAAAAATCGTTTGTACCTTTCTTGGGTCCCTTAACCTCTGGAATTAATTCAGGAGTCATGGAATTTGTCCGCCGATGGAACACAAACAAAACGTATGACCAATCAAATAAACATGTTTTCATGATCGCCACTGCGAACCCAACCTCTGAGTGAAAAACAGAAAAAAGAGAGTATCTCCGTTGAATATCTTACTATCGAAAGCAACAGTATGTCAGTTGACGGCGCTCCGTGGCAGAGACTCGAGTAGCCTTGGGCCAGGAAGGACGCGTCAGTCTTAATCGCATTTCGCCTCAGCTGCTACGGTACAGCACCGCCTCTTCAGAGAAAACAAGGCTGACCATTTTCGGAAACCCAAATATCAGCATTCAGAAAGTCATAACAACCGAAAATGGTAAGTGATCATAAAGAAATAGGGAAAACAATAGAAGTCCGTCGCGCGCGCGAGCCTCGGATGCTTTAGGCCACACGACACAAATAGAACCAAACACCTCTTTGGTGCCCGTTTTAAACGCGCTCGCTGGGCGCTAGAGGACCTCAGCAACTCTCTCTGCTACCTCTATCATCCCCCCTGCTGAAGCAGTTAACCTCTGTCGAAATTCCCACCAGCATGCCATACGACTACGACTCTGACTATTACGCATCCGCCTTCGGCAACTCGTACGCATACGGGTCCTTTGAAGGCGAGTATTCGACGGCCGACACGACCAACTTCAACTACTCCGCAAGTGGAGTACCTATAGGCGGGTACGCTGGTGCCTACGGCGGCACCGCTGAAGACTCTTATAATTATGACGCCTCAGTGAGCACGCTTCTACCCTCCTCCAAACAAGAGGTTCTGACCGACTTCAAAGAGTGCTGGACCAAGTACAGCCGGTGGCTTGGCCAATGGTATGGCCAACAACGCAGGCCACGGGGTCTCGACGTTCACGGGAGCACCTTTCCTTCACCCTCCCTCATATGGCACAGGAGTGCCTGCATTCCATGACGACAAACTTGATTACGGACAGACGGATCCAAATTTTGACCCTTGTCGATACGCTCGCTCGCCTGAGGACTCATCGTCCGCATCGGGTGATTCGTCGATTGTTAACTGGCCGAATGATCATATGCCCCAGCAATTTGGATCATTCCCAGCGGCCCAGGGACCTGTCTTCAGTACGGAACAGTCTTTCCCGTCTCTTTTCCACGAAACGTACCTGCAGACTCGACCACACGGGTTCGATGCCTCGACGTCTACTTCCGCTTACTACCTCTCCGCGGGGTTACCCGCCACCGCTTCTACGATGCCATCTTCGGCTCCTGCGCCAGAAATATCGCATGGACCGACCGACCCTGCGCATGCAGATGCGAATTTTAGCAACTCGATACCCTTAGGTATCAACTCTTTCGCTGCGTCAGCTAATACTTTGTCTGCGCTTCCCCTGCCAGGCATAAGTAATAAGCCACCCCAAGACATGAGTCTTGACTCATGTCGAGATTTACACATGATTGTAAATCCGAACATAACCCAAGAGACACAACAAGTACAACCGCCAGTCAGTAGAATCAACCCCGACATTCATGCGTGCATGCTCCTCGGTGAACCCAACACCGACGCTGCACGTTCACCCACGGCCGTAAATACGGCTCCTTCAGGCCTCAACTTCGCGCCTTCAAACATGCCCGCGACGACGACTTCAGCGTCGCAAGGGAAAAAGAGGCGTGCCGGACCTCAGATCCGAGAGAGACCTTTCAAAGCAAAGCCGGTCTCTCCGGAAGCGAAATATCGCTGCTACTACTGTGGCCATTCATCAAGACTTTTGAAAGACCACGAGCGCCATGAGTGGCGACATAAGAGAACGGCGAAGGACGGATGGTTTTGCCCAGGCTTGACGAGCCCTTGGCCCGATTCGTGTACGTGCCCGGTACTCGGGTACACCCGAAAAGATTTGCTTCTAAGGCATCTCAGGAGTCAGGGCTCTGGGAACCCCTGTTACGAGGCGGCAATAGAGATGGGCTGGGCTCCAGGAAAGAGAGGGAGCAGCAAAGTATTTAATGGCTATAAGCCTGAAGAAAGTCGTCATACTCTGCATCCTGATACCCGATTTCTTGTAGAACAAGTCCCAGCATACCTTTAATATAGTGATACACTTTTCGTACTTTCGTGGTAACTTTCAGAGCAGAGCGTTGAGAACGAAGTACCAGAGGATCCGGTGCTTCGGGGAGAAACAAGGATAAAGCCGATGGTAGACTTACAAAGATAATGCACGAAGGCACGTTTGAATCGGTATGCCCGTGCATTCGGTATTTGAACAAGATGAGGAAGCGCCAAAATTGTAAGAACTGTACATGATCAAGTGCGTGAGACATCATAGCCACATCCGGTGACCGAGTTGTGTTAGCTAATCCGCTACTCTGCTTAAACCACAGATTCGATTCGGTAATTCAAATACTAATAGAATCGTATTTCAACATACCCAGAGCACGGGCCTCAAGTTCGACTATCCGTCCGTTCCAGATATTTTATTATTGAAAATGCATGTGACGATCTTTAAAACCCGGGGCATACTCAATTGCTTGTATAATTGGGCCTGGTGTAGTGACACTGCAATTTAAACAGTGGAAGAGATACGTTCGTGCATCCATTTGTGCACTTTGGGACGAGCCACGATGGCTCTGAGGCCCAGGTACATCGAAAAAATTATCAGAGAAGGAACAAAGGAATGGAACGATCCGGCGCGTGCAGCAATTCCTTAGGAGTCACAATTCAGAAAAGATGGACTTACGTGAATATGTCTGTAGTAGAAGGAGGACAAGGTGCTTGTGGAATAGAAGATAAGCAAGAGACATGGAAAAGAGGAGCAAACAAGGTATGGAGGCTCAGTCCAGGCGTGCTCGTCCTTTATATGCCATTGAGCCACTCTGTCCGACTATCAGGACGATGCAAGTAACCGCGTCGCTTCGGGCGACCAAGAACAAAAAATGTTGCCTCCTTATTTGTATGAATGCAATAATGACAGTCTCTGCAAAGGCACTTCCGCCGGTGAAATGACTGTCACCTTGTTCCCGACTCTGCTCCATTACCAGCCCAAAGTGAGAGTTGATCCAGAACGGGCCATACACATTTGATGCATATAGAAGCAAGATCTCCAATGATTGGACCAGAGAGTATGTACAAGGACATGCGGATTGCGAGAAACCCCTTCCGATACAGCAGTATCGTCAGCGAACAGGGATTTTCAGTGAGCTAGTCCGAGAATCACGCCGGCTGGCCATCACCCACCGACTCAAGAAAATCTCTCGGTCAACTTGCTTAAAAAGCTTAAGCCCTTGAACGATGTTAGTCATGACAGCAAGCATGTAAATCCCCTTTTGAAAAGGGTAGGATCAGTGATGGTGCTGGCAAGGTACGTACGTACGAGAGCCGTGCTGGAGGCTGAAAGATAGTAAGATACAACCGCACTTTGCCCGTTTCTGAGACTCAGAAGGCGCTTTAGTCCCCGCACCTTCAGACGAGAGGGAATGGCAAAGCAAGGTAAGCCATTCAACTGTTGTCGGTGAACCAATATCTGTGCGATGTCATGATCCTCTCTCGCGGAGCCAGGTTTTTTTAGAGCCGGTTCTTGGGTAAAGATTGCGCAAGGTATTAAAATTCTCAGAAGATTTCCTACGTCTACAAAATACTGAGGTAGTGGGTATCAGACGCAGTAGGCATAATAATGGAGCCGTGAATGAAATGACATGGGACCGTGATGCGATTCTAACCGTAGTGACTCCAGCCGCCATGTATGTAATAAACGACAGAAACAAGACAACAGAAAAAAGCAAGCAACACATACTCGATTATGTCTTGTTTTTCTTGTCCGCCTCCGCATCCTCGGCCATCCCTGCTCCAGGCTTGACATCCTCCAAATCCTCCTTCGGCATCCTCTTTCCCTTCCGCTTTCCTCGTCCTTCTCTATCACCCTCTCCTTGAGCTTTCTGGCTTTTCAAAAATTCCTCCCCTCGAATACGAAGGAACTCTTCCAGGAGGACGGCGTTGCGCGAGTTAGCTTTAAATACTGCTACACCCACGTCTCCGACGAACGGGACGAGACCCACTCCTGCCGAGAAGGCGTTATTAAGGAGCATGCGGCGCAAAAGCCAGCCGGGGATCCTATGATAAGTACATGTTAGTATTATGAAAAAGGATATAACCGAAGATGCACGAACTCAGCTTGCTTCGCCTTCCGAACAACCAATGTGTAATTCAACACCGCATCGGCAACATCTCCAACACCGGGTATGATCCCGATGACGAAAGTCCATCCAAATCGCATACCGCAAATTCGAAAGCCCTTGTCAAGTCTGTGAGCACGGTTCTTGACTTTGCGGAGGACCTTGGCATCGCGCTTCGAAAGTCCCGGCGGCAGTTCGCGCTGCATTCGACTCTACGTCAGCATTGAGATCACTTGAATGAAGATTAAAGCGTACTTTGCGCTTGTGCGTCTTCCCATTCTCGTCAACCCATGTCTCCCAGATGGGGTCGGCAGGCTCGTATTGCTTTAAATGTTTCTCAAAGATCTGAAGACCAGCTTTGGTGAGGATCTTCGAGGACATTTTCTATGGGATAGTAGGTGAGAATGGTTTAAGGAGGGAGGAGCTATGGAGGAGGTGGTCGCTGCTGCGGGATGCGAGCTTTTGTATTCGACGCATGGCAGTGGTGCGGTCGGGGCATTATGATTATCGACGACGTCAGTCACGCTATTTCTGTATTTCACAGCCTTGTGACAGAAATGTGACCGTCGCGTCTCCTTTCGGGCACAGCCATGTCGCCGGCCCAGCACAGCTCTCAATTGTCTCTCTGGAGCCTGGACTGACCGTCGTCACCTGCTTTCCTACTTGCGGTCTGAGGCTCGCCATGGTCGGGCTTCCTCTTCAAACGATGATGCATTGTAGAGCAGATGGAATTCTGGTCAATTTACAATCGTCTGCCATTTGCTTGTTGTTGGAGGTGACGATGTACTCGGAGATAAGAGGGCATACCACTCATGTCGGCTGACCCGGTGACAGATGCATATCATCCATCTCGTGCTATTCACGGTAGCTCAGATCAGGAGGTAGGAAGAAAGATGAGTGCTACATCAACGATGCGGGTGTGAGAAACGTCGTGCGTGTGATAGTCCGGCGAAGACTGACTGAAAGGGGGTATTACAACGACCGTTGCAATCAACTACATAGTTCACGGACGTCTTCCTCGACGACTGACCTATCTCTGTCCCCGACATGGCGCAGTGGGCTCATTACTCGACTCCGAATGAAGAATTCCTCAAAGCACTCGCCGAACGGCCACCATTTTCTCCCCTCGTGGTGAAGGACCCCAAGGAGGGTGATGAAGAGATCATGAAGCAGCAGAAGCTTACGGAGGAGAGATTGCGAACGGTAGTCGAGGCAGCTGGATCGCGTCAGTATTGTCGCGATGATCAATCTGAGTAAACTGATGATTTAACTCATTATTTAGCTGAAGGTATAGTTGTTGAGGAAAAGCGCGTGCCTGTTACAACTCCACTAGGAGAAATCAAAGTCAGAGTATACACGCCTCAGTCCGAAGATTCCTCAGAGATATTTCCGGTGTACGTTCATATACACGGTAAGCCATTTATTCGTACTTTTACCAGTACTGACAACATGATCTAATGAGCTTGATTTCGATTTCAAAGGAGGAGGATACTGCGTTGGTACTCTTGATCTTGATGAGTTCGTATGCAGAGCTGCGAGCGCAAAGCATCGCATTGTTGTCGTGAATGTCGATTATCGCCTTGCGCCTCAGTTTTCATTTCCGACGGGTATTGAAGATAGCTACGAAGCAGTGAAATGGGTACGCGCCATACTTTGTGTACTCTGTGCTTGCTTAGCCTTCTCATCAGGTAGGAGCGAATGCAGCAAGTCTCCGAGTCGATTTGAAGAAAGGGTTCATAGTAGGTGGGAAATCTGCAGGCGGAAACTTCACCTGCGTTATCACGCAACGCGCGCGAAGTGACCCAGTACTGCAGGGAAAGCTCACTGGCCAAATCTTGCAAATCCCTTCTACAGTCACCCATTCGGGCGGCTACCCCGAGAAGTGCGCAATTTTCAACATCAGATTGAGCGTCAACGATAATCAAAATATCCAGGTTCAAAGACAAAATGATATCATATGAACAGAACAAGGATGATCCTATCCTGACCCGCGCGTACCTCGCTCTTTTCATAGGTGGGTCGATATTCATAGCGTCTTCAAGTCCTACTCATCAACTTCTGTTCCTGCAGGCGCTTACAAGCCTGGTCCGCAGTCGGACGTCAGAGTGTCGCCTCTACTCGCAGAATCCTTTGAAGGACTCCCACCCGCATATGTTCAGATTGCAGGCGCAGATGTGTTACGCGATGAAGGTCTTTTGTACGAGCAATTCATGCGAGAGGCAGGAGTACCGACAAAGCTTGATGTGTGAGCAACTGAATTCTGGAATCTGTTATTTGTTGACAACTGGAGTTTAGTTATACAGGAGTACCTCACGGATTCAATACCGTTTATCCCGAACTCAGGATTAGCGAGAAGTGGGACGAGGATTTCCATGCTGGTATGGAATGGTTATTGAGGTTCTCTAAACAATTCTGAACAGAGCTATAATAAAATATTAGCCACTGTCAATTAGAATGTCGGAATGCCAATTCATTTCTCAGAAACAATACTCATAAGATATTCTACGTTCTATAAGCGTCTCGTGATTCAAGGGTTTGCGTGCTTACAAGAACCAAAACGTAGACATTAAAAGTACTATACATCTCATGTCAACCGTTTACAATAATCAGGATTGCCCGTTGGGTTCTAAAAAGCCAGTGTAAGTGAAAATCAAAACTTTAGATGACGAATATTTGGACTTACAAGGGCCCATGTAGGGAATGGCCTAACCGTCCCAGAGCCACCGCCAACAGCAAACGTGTATATAAACACCATGACTTGCGTACCTCCATCAAGCGCCGCGCTCATAAGGAAGTTGTATTTGCGGAACCAGCGAGGCCGGTACCGACGCAAATAGTATTGCGAGAACACGGCAAGCATGAAGGTCGTGAACACCGAAGTATTAATTCCGACACTTAGATAACCAAGGGCCCAGCAGAGAATAGGTGTGATGACCTTATCGGCATGGAGCTTCGGGAATTTCTGGTGAATCAGCCAGAACGGAACAGGTACGGCGAGGCCGATGAGGATCGAAAAGGGAACAATCTACAGAAAAGTGGGCCCGTCGTTGTCTTCGCGGATAAGAAAGAAGGGCTTACAGCGTAACGTCCACCCGGCTTGTAGAGCTGCTTTCCCAACGCACCCCAAGTGATTGCGTCACTGTTGAATGACTATATTCAGGTCAGTCTTGGCTGAAGATAACGAGGGAAAGTCATGCCGTACCTGGACCTGCTGACCACTCCAGACGTTGGTACCCTGGATGTCAAGGAGGACTTCCCGCTGTGCGTCCACGATGACTTTCATAATTACATAGTTCAACAATCCTCCGATGATGGTACCGAGAGACTGCACGAGGAAAGTCACACGGGGTGGCAATTTCGTATATTGGCCCATCTTAAGGTCGCGGATGAGCCCACGGGCCTGCAACAGTGTGTTATAACCATAAAGCGAAAAGTACATGTTTGCTTGCGGATTCCCTGGAATTATCGCACCGCCGATCATCTGGACAAGATTCTCCATGTCCGGCGCGAAACCAGTGATAGCGTAGACCGTCGTGACAAAGGGAAGGAATACGGCGCTGATAATAAGGCCAACGATGAGACCCCACCATGGTAAGTTTGACTTGCTCGTGTAGATGGTGGCCATGGCCATCGCGAAACTTCCAAGGAATACAGCTAAGTACCACCACATGCGAACCTCAGGATAGACTTTCATCTTCGCGCGATGAGGGTCAACGCTTTCGCCGGATCGTTCCTTCTTGATCACGTCGATCACGTCCCGGCCGTACCACAAGAAGACATGTACGATTGTCGCTCCAATTGCAAGACTAGAGCCGATCTTCGTAAGGACTTGAGAGGACGCAAAATAAGGCAGGCCGACCTGCTCCAGCTTTTGTTCATCGAGAAGGAATCTGTCATCCAGGATGAGGAGTTGATCATATCTCGATCCGTTGAAGTTGTACAGGGCTTGTGAGAGCCACGGGAAGTTCTTGCCATGCCAAGCGTTGGTTGCAAAGGCAACACAGAATGCGGTGCTGTAGAAAACTGCGACGTCAGTGGAACTGTCTCAAGCAAATGGACATAGACGCTCATACATGCATATCGCTGTGCCCACATAGAGCGTAAGCAGCGTCGATAAGGGCGTAAAAAGAGCTCCCATCGAGCCTCCTCCAGAACCAACGTAATTCCAATCGAAACAGAATGCAAACATGCCAAGACCCTCGTTACCCGCTGCACCACCAAAGATGCGCGTGAACCACGCAGAGTCCTGGTTTGCAAGACAGAAAATACTGATACCAGTAAGTGTCCTGCAGCGAGAGTGTCAGTGAGGTTCGTTCGAAGTAATGACCGAGAAACGGGAAAGCTGGACCCGGAAGGCATTTGAAAGGTAAAATGAAACCCATAACTTACGTAGCGATATACTCAGGTAGCCACTCCCAGACAAAGATGACGACGAAAATAGCCCAGAAAAACTTGACGCGTTTCTTCTGCATGAAGATACCCTTTCCGCGATGCAGAGCGTCAAATAGCTGGACAGTCGGCAGCAAGTTCGGGAAAACCATGTACGTCGGATAAACCAAGAAAGAGCGCATCATCCCACCGAGACCGTACCCGATCATCTGTGAGCCAATCAGAGTGAAAATACCGCTCGCGATGTTTGGCTCGAGATTATAGTACAGTTCATCGGTCTGTAAAAATGCGGTGTCAGGCATACTATCAAGCATCGAAATAACTGATACGCACAGCAAAAATGCTGATCGCAAGTGCAGAATCAGCTGCGGTCGAGGAGAAAATGGTGATAGCGACGTGCTCCTTGATGTCTGAGCAGATTACGATTAACGCTAATCAGCTTAACTGAATTGGTGATATGCATACTGAAAGGACCAGGATTCATGAAGCGCCAGAACCGGTTGTCAGTCATCTGAAGTCGTGCGCTGGGATTTCCCGGGCCAGGGATAATCTCCTCCAGCACCTTTCCGAAGATATAGCCTATGATCTGAAGGAAGAGCTGGCTGACAAAAATCGTCTGAGGGCGGAAATACTAGAAAGATCAAATCAAATCAATATTACAGCAGTGTTTGGTCGATGAAATAGCGAGAAAGACGAACGAAAATTTGTCCAAGGACAGCACCGAAGCAGGAAAGACCAATACCGAGGACCCACATCCTGAAGGTCAGAACAGGCTGTGTCGTGTCATCCTCAAGAGATATGAGGCGCGTAGCGACATCGATGTCGGTCTCTAGGTAACGATAAGTATTGCAGGTTATCAGAGTTACTTCCTTCGGATTCCACATCCAAGGGAAGCGACAAACCAATGACTTTCTCCTTGCTGTCTGCTACGTCTTCCCAGACAGCCACAGGCTCGGAAGAAGTGCCAGAGCTGAGAGATTCTTTATCAACGTTCTTATCGTACGAGTCTTGTCGGGTCTTCTCGAGAGGGACGGAAGGGACACTTTCCAGCGTAGCCATCTTGATGGCAAGGACCACAGTGACAAGAAGAGCACCTAGGGCGGACAGGAGATTGACTGGAAGAATAAAGTCTTACACAACACACTATATGTAAGTTCGCAACAGGCCGTCGAGGACTGCCTATTCCTGTACAGGGAAGAAATCAAGCTGTCGGTACCACATGTACATTGGAAGCTCGCAATCTGTAGCGTGGTTAGCGCATCGCTCGTCCATGGTGTCCATTCCAAATTCCCGTTTCCCACAATGTGATTCGCGATAAGCTCCTAGAACTCTGAATGGGGGCTTGCGAAAAGGCGGGAGAAGCGCGAAGATGCGGCGGCGGCAGTCATGGTCCTGGACAGACCAACGACCATGTGGAGTCGAGTGATCCAAGACAATTTCTGTATGTGTCGAAACGGGCGATTCAATTTACATGAATGCGTCCATTACCTTCTGCAATCCGCAATCGGTGCCTTCTTCCCATGTAAGATATGGAATCGACGGGTCAACTTTGCTCGGCGTCGCACGAGGTCATTTATAACGACGGGCACATGTCAAATTCTCCTCTTGGATGAAGTGATGGACTCTGTTTCTGTGTAGCCGATGCTTGCGTCAATTTGATTTCCCGGAAAAACTGAACATTGAGACAGTGATACGGGGACAGTGATTGATGCGGAACGCTCCCGTTAGACGGCCCGCCGCTTGAAATAACAAGGTTCTGTGATTTGGACGAATTTGTGTTCTCGTATGCATGGAAGGGCCTCAGCAAGGCACATCGTGCAAGACCGTGCACGTCGCCCAGAGAGCCAACTCCCACACGGAGAAGCGCACTCCAGGCGCCAGATGTATTGTACAGAGAGAATAGGCCAAGTAATGCTATGTAGGCAGGCCAAGATGGACGCGTTGCTCGACCTCCATGCGTTTCGGCTAAATCTAGCTTCTTATCTCGTTTGTCGAGAAGAACAAGCTTCCCGTCCATAACACCGCGTCGCTCGGATAAATATCGTCAGTAGCCACTTGACTTTGTGGTTTTACGGTAACGACACCGTAATACAGGTGCCATCATTGAGCGATAAGTAACAGTAATAGCGCAATAGGAAGCCACGCTTTACGCTACACCGCGGTAGCGAGGGCCGGTTGAAGGGCGCTGCGTCAGTAGTACAGGCATGCAGTCTCACGATCGCATCGTTCTGTGTTCTTGCCAAGAAAACACGATTTTCTCCCGCATGGAAATGAATGCATATTTAGGACACATTATTTCGCCTAGAGCTTCTCCAATAAGCACCGTCCGTAGAAAGGGAATGGGGAGAAACTCACAGCGCAATACATGCCAAGAGACAAATGAGGGTGAGAAGACGAGAAAACCACAGCCAGAGGACCTTGGCTTGGGTTGGGGTTGGGACATTGCACTTCATACTTCTAACAGTTGAGTTCTCATTTCCCAATAAGGTGATTAGCTTCAAGGAATTTCCTTTTTTGTCCTGAAGCAAATCCGATCGACGCTCTGACATCCAAGCACCTAGAAAAAACGATGCGGAGCTGTCCATGCGGGCGACCGGGTGAGCAAGAGTGCCCGTCATTTGCGTCTATTTCGTCTTGTCAGAGTCCAGGGATCCGGCAGACTAAAGCAAGGGTCGTGAGCGTCCAAGCAGAAGCTGAGGAGCGAAAGGCTTTGTTATTACTATTGAGATAATGCAAAATGTTCAGGAAAGATACGCGTGCAGACACTCACAGCATCAGAGGGAATCAGGCCGTTTGAAGGGAAATGATGTGCTTTATGATATGCCGTCGGTGATTCCGCTGCTACCTATACTATTCAAAAAGCGAGTCGAGTCGAGTCGTTTTGGGCGCGGTCTCGCATTCAATAGAGCATCTCACACATCAATAAGCTTCGAACCCAAAACCACGAAATCGCTGCATAAGCAAGAACTGCGACAATGTACATAAACGGAAGTTTTTATTGCATTCGTACACCATAGAATAGCAGTACACGAATTTCGCTTTAGCGAATGAGTGTGACCAAGGAAAAGATGTTGCTGTTGGTAGATATGATTCCATCCGATTCCAGATAAGTCCGGATAAGTAGAGCCTAGAGGATGATAGCTGAGTTGAACGTAAGATGAACAAAATAAGGACAGGTAAAGGGAGATTATGAACGGAGAAGGTCGAAAAAAAACTACAACCCGCATATGTACATAAGTATGTACGTGGCAAATTAAGTATAAGCGTTAGAAAAGAGGAACAAAAACGGAACGAAGAGGCGAAATTAGACGAAGATTCGGGTAATTTCTGGTAGCGGTCAATGTAGTCGGATTAGAGGGCATTTCCATACATCTGTAAAACCATCACATCAGTCAGCAACAAGTCACTAACGTGTCATCCATGGAATACACTGACCTGGTATCGCCCAGTCTCATGACTCTCTCCAGAAATGTAACTCAACCGTTGCTCGGCATCGCTTGCACCATCAGCATCATCTCTGAAGAAAGCGAAGTCGTATTTCCCTCCTGCGCTCTGCGAGCGTAGCATACCGAGTGAGATGCTCGCTGCTGGTGTCGCTTTTAGACTTGAGTTGCTCGCAGCGTCCACATTGATGCCGATGCCGGAACCAACGCTTGACGCCAAGACTGAAGAGCCACTCATGCCTAAAGAAACATCGGATGAGGATGAGTATGCGCTGGTGCTCCCTGCTGGAAGTGGAGGTACCACTTTAGCTTGCTGAGGAACCGAGGCAAATGAAGACGTCGAGGTAGAAGACCGTACAGACCGTGCCCACCCAGGCTGTGAGACCCAAGAAGTGTACCCTTCTCTCTCACCGCCTACGGCCCCAACGTCACTGCTCGTAGTGCTTGCTCGATAGTCAAAGATATCAGGCATAACCACTGGCTTGTCTTCTACCTCCGCTGGCGAAGCAGCTTGGTTCCTCAGATCCAGATTCAGCTGCATTCCAGGATCGGCAAACGGGTCATGAGGAACCAATCCGGGACTAACAGAGCTTGTATCGTTCGTCCTATCCACCTTGTTCAATCCAGGAGGTACAACGACGCTAGCATTGGTCGTGATAGAACTTGAGCCTGATCCGGACTGTGGACCAGTGGAATTCGAAGAAGCTTTCCATGCAGCTGTCTGCTTCTTCAATGCACTGAGTCTCAAAGCCGGCGGGAGTAGATCCTCTGGGTCCCAGAAGGGATCATCGGGACGTGGCGCTGTATCATCCTGTGCTGCTGGTGGAGCTACAACCGGACCTGCGTTCGCGGCAGGAACTTGACTAGGACTCGGTGCACGAGCCCTTCCAATCTCTACAGAAGCCGCCGAGTTCGACGCGTACGGATCTAGGAACGGGTTGGCCACCGCATTCACATTTCCGGTCACTTCTACGTTGGATGAAGAGACACCACCAAAAGGAGGAAGGGGAGAGAGCGCCCGGATAGGAACAAGCGGCGGGAGGAATGAGCCATCTCCATCATCAAGACCTCGCTCGTACACTTCTACAGGCTTCTCTCGGATTCGCTCTACCCCCTTCTCCCTCAACACGTTCTCCTTCCTCAGGGCCAAGGCACCGCGGACTCGAGCAAAGAAGGCACCAAACCCTCTATTCTCCCCGTCATCATCATCGTAGTTCGATCCTTGGCTTCTGGATCTTCCGATTCCAAGGAAAGCAACACGCGAAGGGCTAGGTGCGTGTCGACCCTGCGAGCTTCCGCTTCGAGGAATCCCGGGACCAAAGCTCTCGTGAGCAAGCGCTCGTACGCGCGCACGTTCGCGTCTTCTACGGAGCAGGAAGAATGCGATGACCAAAACGAGGGCAAAGCTGCCGACGATAGAGATGACGATGCCCGCGATCGTCGCAGGCGACATTGCTTGTTTACTGAAGCATGTTTTAGTATGGATTAAGCGTGAGCAGGGAGGGATAGAATGGACGTACGCTGCATCAGCGAGTGGGATTCCCGAGTTCGTCTCGCTAACGGTACTTGACGGACCCAGAGAACTTGTCGGAGATCCACTAGTTGAGGGAAGCGTAAGACTGCATCAACAGGTCAGTCCGACATCAATCAACTAATAAGTCAAGAAACAAGTACAAGGAAAGAAAAAGATAACAAAAGAAAGGTCCTTCCTTACGAAACACGAGCAAAGTCGAAGTGAAACAACGCACCCTCCACCGACGTTCCCAATAGGACGCGTGCTTACAGAATCACCATTACTATCATCAGTAGTTGAACTCGGTGCCGTATCTTGGACAGCCTGAGGAGTGTTCTGGGCTTCAGAAGATGCTGTCGCCGTACTATCATCCGATGAAGATGTTCCAGAGCCCACTATTCGCTGTGGAAAAGGCGAGGTAAGCGCCTGAGTTGAAGCCGCCTTGCCTCCTCCAGGTGTAAACGTTGAAAAGAACCCAGTTAGAGACGTGACTCGGCTTGCAAGGTCTCCATCGTCATCCGTCGACGTAGCGGTAGCCGACGCGGTTTCAGTCGCGGTATCTGTCGTAGAAAGGGCGGTGGAGTCGAAGGTGAGCGAGGCTTGCGTCAAGGAGTCGCTTAAGGTGAGAGTTGCTGAAACGTCGCCCGAGGCTGTAACCGTCGCTTCTGGATCTGAGGACGCAAATACGGCAGTCGAAGAAGACGATGAAGCCGAAACGTCTGTCACATCCGATGTGGTACTTCCATCTGAACCTGAAGATATATCGGAAGACTCCGTCGTCGTCGACTCAGAGCTCCCAGCAGTAGTGGTCGCCGAAACAACGTCATCACTTGCAATACTTGTGGTTGTCGAGTCAACGTCTGATGAAAACGACGACGTTACCACGTCAGACGAACTGACGGAAGTCGAATCCGAAGCTGAGTCGTCCGCTGTACCAGAGGTACCACTAGTAGCATCAGTAGTAGGTTGTGATACCGCTGCTGTTGCTGGCGCTAAGCTAGTCACATCACTATTATCGGAAGAGGGGTCTGAAGAGTTCGACGGATCGGTGATATCGGAAGAAGAGCTCGAGGGGGAGCTTGGAGTCGGTGTTGGACTGGCGGCTGTGTCCGAGATCGTTGGCGTAGCAACGGGGTCAGGCTGGCCTTCGGTTCTCGGAGTCGCAGCAGCCGCTGAAGCAGGCGTAGGTGTAGAAGCAGAAGGAGTTGGGGGAATCGTCTCCGTGGATGAAGCAACTGCCGCCGAGCTTGAGCTTGGGCCTGAGGTGGAAGATGGTGCTGCGCATCAAATTCAGTTAGAAAGAATAAACGCGGGACAGGATAGCTAATTTACTGATCGAGGTTGGAACAGCAGAACTTGAAGGTATGTCTGCAGTCGACGGGGTCTCTAAAGAGCTTGAAGGAAGAGCGGCCTCTGCAGATGCGACAGAGATAGTGCTAGAGGATAGACTCGCGCTTCTTCTCAGAGATACTTCGACAGCTGTGGCTGTAGAATGCATTTAGTACTAAAGTTATCCGAGAAATAGCGCAACTGACAGTCTGAAGTTGAAATCTCACTCGATGAAGATGCACTTGTGGAAGCTGAAGAGCTCACAGCGCTCTCTGCGTCAGAAAGAATGGTTCCCAAAGATGTCGTTGAAAAGGTTGAAGGCTCGCTGACTGAGATTGAAACAGAAGACGAGATTGTTGATGAAGACAAGGTTACACTGCTAGACGAAGCCAGCTCAGAAGATGAAGCTGCATGGCAGAATCAGTAATTTGTCGTAAACAAAAGGATTCTTAAATCCTCACAAGTCAAAGTCAATACTGCAAATGATGAGCTCTGTGACGTCAAGCTAACAGCCGAAGTAGTCGTTGCGAGGGACTCGGAAGATGATACTGAATATTAAAACTCATTAACATTGCAACCTCGGAAGAAAGCATGGTTAAAAACTCACATGCAGAAGCCGAAGAAGCAGCCGAAGAGGTAGCGAGCAACGTGGGATCCGGATCCGAGCTCGAGCTGCTCAACACAATATCGACAGATGAGCTCGAGCTGGACGATGCAACCTCAGCAGATAAAGCTGCAATAAAAGAGCTGAATGGTCTTCAGATTGCGTGATATAATGAGGCGCACCATCAGACCTGGACGTCGCGTCTAAAGAGCTTGACGACGTCGACAACTCTGAGCTCGAGGACACTGAGATGGCCGCACTAGTTGCCGCTGTCTCTGTCGACGAACCGCTGCTGCTGCTGCTGCTAACATCCGAGCTCGTTGTCAAAGATGAAGAAGTTGAAGAAGAAGCTAATAATGACGACTCGCCGGGAGCCGCCTGCGAGACGTCCGCACGAGCTGTCAAAGACATGTCAGATTGTCGATCACCGTTAACTCTAATTCCTCTCTATTTTACCGTCCTCGACAGCCCGCCGACACGCACACGCTGTCAAGGCCAGAAGATAAGAAGAGAAAATTAGAGGCAATACTCACAGGCGAAAGAACGGCGTCGCGGTAACGGGAACGGAGAAGAAGTAAAAGGGATGTACATTGCGACGTCTCCTGGACGCGCCCTCGAAAAGTCTTTCACTCAAACCCTCTCTCGGTTGTCTTTCGACGGCGAGGACGAGTGTAAAAAAAGGGATCAGGCCAGCCAGATGATCATGGTCAGGATGAGGTAGGGGGAAGGGGCTGTGAACGATGAGCCGCGGGCTCTGCTAGGATTTGTTGTTGCTAATGGGAGGCCGTTGGCTCGCAACCAACTTTTGCACCCACGTGCACGCCTCCGATGCCGAAGACTCAGCTTGGAAATGGCAACTTCAGAACATCAGCCTTTTTGGTTACCACCGCTTTGTATTTTCTTTCTCATGAGTCACCTTGAAAAGGACTATTGGTTTTCTCTGCGCAGAGAAGAGTGTGCATAAAGTAAGCAATGTCTATGAGCTCTCAGAAATTATTCTCGCTTCATTTTCTCGCTGGCAGGTATGTTGTGAAAATGGAATCTCACCTTCCCAAACCGTTCCCACTCGGGCTGTAAAGTAACCAACTCAACTGTTCCACCATCTCTGATGAAGCGATCGCAGGTGATTCGCCACTGGCCCGGAAGACCACTGTGAGAAGCACCATAGGTGAGCGTACGCATCTCGCAGCTGCGGTGAGTCCCATCACCATTCTCCAAATGACCATATCCGCATCAGTTGCATTGAACGACAACGCGTCGCGTTGCCTTCAGGTGCTGCTATTTCTAGAGCTCTGAGGATACATTTATCTTAAACAGTTGCTCGTTACACCCAATAATGCTTTAGTCCTCCGAGTCATCATTTAGCGTCTTTCGGTTGCATGGTTGGACCTGTGGCTCCCATGGCCGAGGTATCACCGTATCAGGTTCGGAATTATCAGCTATTACAGTAACACACATCATTTGAAATTTGTACTGTTTTCTGTTCATCAAGTGAAGGTAGGTCCGAGCTCGGTGCGCACTCGGTATTGCGATTGGGGATTACTGAGAAGGGTGCCGTCGTAGGAAAATCCTTGTGAAATGTGAAATGAACTATAGGAAAGGCTTCGCGCCATTCGTAATTAAAATCCAAGAAAGAATCACGAAGTCGTTCATTTCAGCACTGCTTCCTCTTGAATCGAGGGACCGTTCGGATGAAGTTACGCAGCAAACAACAAACAGTATGACCAGCTACGGCTCGTGGCGCCGCGATCTTCCAGTATGACAACAAAGTATCCAATTGGTTCTCATGGTCCAGTAAAATATCAGGTTCGGTCCTTACAACTCAGATGAGTAATATGAAAATCCCGCTGATCCCGTTCCTTACGCGAAGCGAAGGCGATTATGAGCTTGGGAAATGGGCACTCCTTGTCAAGGCTCGCGAGAGCATAGAGAAAGGCTGTACTAAGGTAGCTCAGCATATGAACGCAGGATGCTACATACTACGCATATTTGAGGAACTCGTAATGAAGGGTATGTAGAAGTTCCTTTCATACAAAAACTCCGATTGCATTAGTAAAGAATCATACAATTGTTTATTTTAGTGTCATCAGCGCGAGGAAACGTCCCTTCCAACCGAGGCTTACGCGGCGGCTCCTACATATCCGCGAAAGGGCCTCAGGCCAACATCCAAGGCGTGCGATGCAGCCAGCTACGCGCACGCTTCCCATAGATGTATATCGGTATAGTCATCAAGCACACCCAGGCGTTGACCCCACCAATTATGCAGAACGTCTTCAAGATACCCGTTTATGATCCAGTCCAGAAAGAAGTCGTTCCTTTCTGGTGATAGTGAAGGCGGGTGGACCTTGGTTGATTATCCATGGCGTGACATAATACGTCAAGCCGAAGGCAAAGATGTTTTTGATGCGACTGTGTGAGCATTAGCACCGGACTCCCCGTTCCTGGCGAGTTGGGATGGTGACTTACTTGATAGTAGCGAACGCTTCGGGTGCATAATGTGGATGTGCATCTACGACATAAAACACGACTCTGCAGACATCAACCTGAGTGGGTACGGGAGGCTGGGCCATAATAAAGGACGAAATAACGTACGCGATACTCTAGACCGCTTGGCCGAAGTTGATCAACAAATAGAATATCTCAGGGGCGATCCAATGGACCTTGTAATGTGCGCCGAGGGCCCACCCGAACCAGCCAATGGAAAAGGCAATTGTCGTCGGGATCATTATCAACAGTCGGATCCTGTCATATTGAAGATCGAAAGGAAGGCACCAGGTAAGTATGGGCTAAATAAAGAGCGGTTGATACCTTGACGCACTCAGGCTCATAGACTCCGCCGTTCCGACGTGCCATGAACGTTACCGTCCAGTCACTCAGTGGACCTGTGATCACGTTTCCAAGGAAAGCAGCAATGAACGGACCGACACCGGCGATGAGTCCTACTACGCCTGCTCCATAGCCGTATCCAAACGCTGGGTCCGAGAAAAGCATCGAGACGGATACCGATAGCGCGACCACTGCCCGGGCAGATGTCAGCCTTCATATTAGAGACCTTGAGGAACAAAGAGAGGACATACACCAAGCATTCGTTGTCCCATACATAAGCGTTCCCCATGCAACCACCGGACTAAGAACCAACGAAAACGGCCGTAATGCAGCATTGAAAAAGATCTCGTCTGAATACCTCTGATTGTTCCACGGTTCGAGCAGCCGTAAAAATGTCTTTGGCGATTCTAGACTCTTATCCGAGCGTGGCTCTACGTCTGAATACGAGACTGTTCTCTTATCCTCGACACCGCAGCCGCCGGATGAAGTTTTCTTACCGGATGCTAAGTCTGTTTTCTCTTTGGAATCTACAGTCCTCTCTTCGACTGGTAGAACCTCGGATTTTTCGCGGACATATGCCGTCTCAGGGACGAAGAAGATGGTTAAGACCAAGAGGACCCCGCACTGAGTCGGCGATGAACATCAGTGGTCTGGCGAAGGAAATAAGTCGTTCATACCATTGCAGCAATGATGATGAAGCACACGCGCCAGGACCTAAGAGACGACTTGTCAAATCAGAATACATTCGTGTGCGCACAGGACGTTCACGTCTTGGATAAGATATATCCGTTCACGATGGAGACTCTGCAGATCCTCCCAAGAGAGCGAACTAGATTGGGAGATCAGTTCGATGCTCCTCGAGGGATGCCCAAAGATCTATGATCATACGCACACTCCATACCGCAATCCACTTTCCTCTCTCGTGGACGAAGAAAATATCGCTAATCTAATTGTCAGGAATTCAACAGACATAAGCCAAACAAAACGTTCTCACGCAACAGTACTAGTAGCTTCCGCAAGACACTCAATCGCAGCCATGCCCATACCACCAATAACTCGACTTGCCGTCAAGTTGCCAAGGTTCTGCGAAGCAGCGCTGCAGGTTCCTCCCCATACCGATAACATATTTTCGAGTAAATAAACAGGTCTTCGCCCCCATATGACCCTCGCGGGTGCCGTGAGGATCAAAACAAGACCAATGGAAAGCACAAGGTCACCCTCACCCGTGATTTTGGAGAGTTCGCCGAGCGTTGTGTCGAGTGCTTCTGCGACCTGCACAAGACCGGCACCGATGATGGGACCGTAGGCGCCTACGACGCCTGCACCGTACGTCACGGTTACCATGAGAGCTATTTTGCGCCATTGGGGCCAATTAAGCGGATCATTCGGTGAGCCTGAAGGCCACGGGACGAGAATGATACCATTCTTTCCGCGCATCACGTTCGGGTCGGACGCGTCGTAATGCTTTGAACCCCGCGCGTGTAAGTCATCAAGCAGGGGGTCCCTAAGAAGAAGTACATTAGTAATGGTTAAATCACGAGTATCGAAGAGCTTTATTAGCAAAAGGAGTAAACGAACCTGGGACGTTTTCACCGAGGTAGGGATCAGACAGGAAGGATGCCGAGGCCCATTCTCTCGACTTGAGAGTACCAACTAGCCAGAGAGTCGAAGCACTGTTTGTTCGATGCTCTCCATGACTTTATGCCCAAGGTACTTTTAGGCTAAGTTATCCCATAAGAAGAGAATCCGACCATCGCATCAATTATTCACGCAAACATGCGATGACCGCGTCGGGGAAACAAATGCCAGCTATTGCTTCGCGAATTCGCCTTGGAGGTCACCTGTTGAATCTGAGTCCCCATGACGGGTAGAGCATAAGGAATAAGGAATAGAATTGATGACTTTATCACGTAATAAGGCGGGGAAATCCAATAGCGGGAAGCCACCCAATTTGGGATATTCAATAAATGCAACTGACTGGACAGAAGAGAGGAAACATTGTACAATATATCAAGCGTAAATCCACCGCCGCATCCGGGATTCCGAGACGCTTCTGAAAATAACTTTGACTACAAGGATGACCGACATATGTAGAATGTCTGAGCTCAGAGTGATGACATGGTAAGATGCATCTATCTCGCAAGGTACATTTCGCAAATCACGCGGCTCCGAGTAAATTCGTCGATTGACAACGCTAGATTCCCCCGTGCTAGGGCTGGAAGCACCCGGAGAATCAGGGTAAAGAAATTGGTACCCGAAAAACATTTATATTAGGAGGAACTACATGGTACGGCCCACCTTTGAACTGGTTGCATGCCATGCACCATGTTACGTGCAGTTTCTAGACGATTGGTTCATCATTGGCACACCTCAGTAATCACGGAAGGCATCCATCTCGTTTCTTGAGATGTATCCGGAGCATGGCAAACGTTCTAATATGACATTAGGTTGACAATTGGAAATGCTGGACTGGTGGAAATCAAAGATTGAATCCTTAACATACGAAGTTTATGTTCAGAAGTCCACTTTTTTCTGATTGTCCGCAAAGTGATTCATGAATGCTGATCTACATACAATACTATTCTCAGCTATCTGGTTCGCTGTGATAACTAGGAGGTGGGTGACAGCAGATGCGCCAGAAAAGTTGTGGAACCTTCGCTCTGGAGTTGCGTTAACTGTAAGTGCTTTATTTAGAAGTCAGTCTTCGGATGAACTGCAAAGCGAGATAATTTACATACCAGGGTCTCAGGGCTAATTATTTGAAATCATAAGTTGTTTACGCACGGAGGAGTCGTCGATCCGTTCGTCCATCGAAGTTTGGTTTGGAATGTGAGCCACAATTAGGGACAGCCATCGCATATTCTCGGACCGGAATCACTCATCATTTTCGCCAGTATACACTGTTGCATTATTCGAGTGCACTCCCAGGCTTTGTGGATGCAACGATCGCCGCTGTTCTTGAGACATGATGTATGGGCTGAGCATGACACCTGCGTTTATGTGCCATCTTCGTTGCCGCAGGTGACGGAGTTATAAGCTAGAAACTATACTTCCAGACAAAACAAGTGCTGCAGTTGTTGCTCCTACTATTACCTGCCTTTGAGAATGTGATTTGTCTTCTACTATCGATGATGGAGCAGTTATACTCGTATTTGTTGACAATGGTGTTTGAATTGAGGTTCAAGTTTCTGATAATGTAATCACCTTTGTAGAATCTGATGATATTATTGTGGCCAGTGTCGAATGCGTTTTCATGGATACTGATTGCGCTGTACTGGTTGGTGTCAGAGATGCCTGAGTGGACACGGACTGATCAATCGTGCTTGAAGTTGAGGGCATCTGAGTAAATGCTGACGATTCAGCTGTCTGGACCTGGACCTCCTGAAAAAAAAGGACGGCACCCGGAAGAAAGCAAAAGTTCATGTTTCGGTGCGTATGCCTCCACCTTTGCTCTTTAGAGCAAAAAAGGACGTTATCGACTAGAACAACAACGAGATGCGTAACTGACTTACATCTGTACGTGGAAGACCATTATGCGAGAAATGATGAACTTCAAGTCTAGAGGCGGTTGCTGATGCTTCAATCATGCCTTGGTAATCTGGTGATACTTTTGGATAGTCTTGTTGGTACATAGGAGAATGTTTAATCATAAGGTTGGCATACCTTGAGTGATGTCGAAAACGTATGCGTAAGGGTCTGAAATGGTTGTTGATATTGATGCAGCGCCGTGTGAAAGCTTTGGCGGATGAAACAGCAGTACTGCCGAGTGTGGAGGAATACCAGATTCTGTTGGTAGCCGAATCCGCGACTTCACTTATGGTGAAAGCTGTGCGAGAGAGACAGGCCAAGATAAGCAGACAGAAGACCATTTCACCAAGTCTCCGAAGCTGAAGGAAGCGAAGCCGAGCTATAGCACTTCATGTAAGGTCCAGTTGAGTATGCCTTACAATAATGATTTATGATGTGTGAAGTGTTCCAGGCACTTAGCAGCGAGTTATTCCCTCAGTAGCCTATGAAAACAAATATCAAGACTCTCATGATACGAATGCAATGTGTATGTAGAAGCTGGACTGAAGTTTAAGCAATCATCCGTCCAAAATAACGTTACGTAACACACCTAGATGCGTGCATCGCTTGTGAAGGTGAAGGACCTGAAGGTTGAACGGATTCAAGACAGCAGCACCTATTCCTCTGCGCCATTCCCACTTCTGAGGCAACTGAGGTTCTGACGCGTTTTAAACACTCTGACTTTGTGTGCAAGTGAGACACAGAGGATCGACCTGCTTGCATCCTGGTTGAAGGGGTTGCCATCCTTGTGTAGTTGAGGTCAGATTAGGACGTCGCTCATCTAGAAATTTTGCAATACTGTAAAGGGCGAGATGATTCTTCCAGGAATTGTGTACTATTAGACTTGCAGTTTTGCCACAATGGTAGATGAGCAAGACAGAGATTGCGAGATAAACACGTGAGGCTGAGTTCAAAAATGAGCAAATTACGGTATTGGTTTTGACCGTCTACAGTGTCTACTGATTCAGTCGACGTCAATCCTGATTGGTTTCTATCAGTGTGAAAAGGGTAACAGATGGTAATAATCCCGACTGCTCTCGTAAGCAGAGTCTCGATCTTCAACACCATGGATTGCTAACAACAGACATCCTCTCTACATCTAGCCACCTAAAAGCTTCTCTTACACAAACACAAAAAAGAAACATATGTAAAATTACTGTTTATATAGCAATATGGATGAGAAGATCGCCCTGTGAATAACGGCTCTCACAGCAGGAGCACGTCCAGGGTGAGAAGGTCACATCCGATATTTTAAGGTAAAGATAAATAGGACAAAATTACTATTCGGTACCTCAGAAAGAGGGCTGTAAGTTATCCACACACATAACAGACGACGATTCTCTTTACGCAGATTATTTCTCCTTCGTCGTGACGCCTTCGGTATAGGCGGGCGGCGGGACAGAAATTGTGGAGGTGGCGGCGGGATTGTTGGCGGAGACTAAAGTGGATGCCGAGTTGCCCCCATCCGAATGATCTAACTTCTCCTCAATCTTCTCGTTACCTGCAGCCACGCCCACTTCGTCGGATCTACTTTCTGAAATGACCGAGGCGCTGTCGCTCTCGGCCTGCTCGGCCTGTGCGGACAGTTGAGGCGTAGGTGATCGAGCTCGCGTCCTAGCAGGCGGTGGAGGACTGGGCGGCGCAGCCTGATCAGCACCGGCTGGATTCTGCGGACGCTCGTCCGCGAACATGATAGTCCGATTACGCCTGTTTTCATTGTGTATCGGTAGCTGTGAAGCTTCCAATTCACGCTGACGTTGCCGTTCTGCCCTTCTATTACATAAGCATCAGCTACAATTCGCATCATATTATTCGTAGTGAATGCTCACCGACGCGCCGTAGCCTCCTTGCGCTCCCTCCACCGCTGAGCTGCGATTTCGGTGGGTTGAGGAAGCGGCCCGCAGCCACAAACGAAGATGCCGAGTATAAGGAAGACGGCAACAATGATGACGACCCCGGCTATCTCGCCAGGCGATGCAGACGTTCCGAACATCTGTAATATGCGGAATCAGGGAGTCTACGTGGAGGATGGGTGTGTTGCGCTAGCAGGAAGAGACGGGCTTGACGAGAGGGAGTTCATCCGCAATGGAGACCTGAAGAAGGAATGGTAGCAGTCTTTGAGGCATTCTTCCAGATGTCATTTTCTAGCTTTTATGATGATCACCAGCTCGAAAACTTAGTCCCGCAGCAAGCATGCTTCCGAAATTGCTCAGAATACAAGAACAGTCCGATACAATGATCCAAGATGCCTTGGGCACGCTGGCATCATGATAGAGAACTTAGATAGCAGCTCTCGTGAGAGGCATCTCCTGCGTCAGATTGGTGCAAGGCAGTGCACTTAGGAGATGCTGAAACCCGATTTTGATGCGAACAGTGAGTCAAAGCTACAGAAGAGACGAAACTGTGTCAGAGATGAAGATGGCCAGCAGCCGGTAATTTTAGCCTTCTTTAAGTAGAGACGTCCAATTCAACGGAGAGTGTTCGTAAATTTGTGCGTGTTTTATAGCTGCCGCCGCAGATACTTTGTGATGGTTGAGGATAAGCAGGCGTGGAAATGTCCGCTTTTCCAGTGCGAATGTGATAAAGCTGTGACATGCCGGTCACCAGCCTGGTCGGCCTGGTCTCAAGCCTCCCACAGTGCGTCGAGTAACACCGCTTGCCATTGTACTCCCATCTCTTTCACTCCCTTCAGTCTTATATCTACAAGGTCGGGCTCAAACGCGGGCGTTTGTCGTTGTAGTATCCTTCGCCGACCTGTAGGTGCTTCTGAAGATTTACATGGCAAGCTCGTTAGTTGGTCCCGGAGACCACGATATCCACCTGAGGCATGGATTCAATGGCGTTGCGAGTCCTTATGCCGCTTCTGAGCTGAGGCCGGATCGACTTAACTTGAACTATCCTCCACCGCATAACGAGTTGAATCCATCTTTTGACGCCTCACAAACGAATCTCAACAAGGACAAGAATGTAGACGTTTCCATCGGAATATATACATCGAGAACCCCATCACCAACACCCTCAGAACATGCTTTGTTGAACAGAAAGGGTGTCATTGATTGGAAGAAGATGATGAATTGGAGGTTTTGGATTCGAAGAGAATGGCTGTGTAAGTTTAGGAGGACATTGCGTGACCACTTGGTATCAAGGGAAGCTCATTCATTTATTAGGGTACTACGTGATATTAGGAATAATTCTTATTATCTTCGCGCTTGTCAGTATCTATGACCGACAAATCGTGCGCGCGCTTCAGCCTGCAGCTCAGAAGATAAAAAGGTACGTCTAGTTCCTTTAAATAAGAATGTCATTTATTCTTCCTGTCTGGTTACGGCGCCTTTACTGACTTTCTCTTCTTTAAGTCTTCATGGAGGTTGGGCCATCCCTATAGCCATATTCTTCGTCATTTCATTCCCTCCGGTATGCTATTATGTCTTTGCCTTGTTACGCTCCTAACTCGCAACGAAGCTTTTCGGACACGAAATTCTTGCCATACTAGTTGGCGTTGTGTGGGATCTTTGGGTTGGCTTTGCCATTACTGCAGCCGGGACATTCCTAGGAGAAATGGGCAACTTTTAGTAAGCCTCCGATCGTTCTTGTCAAAACAGATCGTTCACCTTGATCTCGTAGTGCGTTCAAGTATTGTTGTCGAGCTCGAGGCGAGAAACTCGAAAAAAAAGACCTGCAATATGCTTGCTTGGCTAGAACCGTGAGGGAAGGTGGTTTCAAAGTAGCGCTTGTGGCAAGGTACAGCGCTATACCGGGGCATTGTGAGTAACGGTATCGTCTAACTCCTGGAAGATACGCTAAGGCGGATATAGTCACAACTGCCGTCTTCTCAACGTGTGGTATGGGTGTGCTTGTTTTCGCTCTTGCTGCATTATTATCTCTGCCCAAGCAGTTCGTCACCGTGTACATCGGTGTGATTCTCAAAGAGAGTGGGACCGGTACGTCAAGTTTCTTCTCCGATTCCTTTTCTTTCGGTCCATTTATTCTATCATAAGGAACGGAGTCGACTCGAGATAGGCTCATTTCGTACTCGGTACTCGCTGTAACCTTCATCGTCACGTGCGTAGCGATGTGGTATATGTACAAGAAGATGGATGAGGTCAAAGTAGATGTGATTATGGATCGACGTAAAGCACGGTGAGTTTCGTCATAACTTTCCATATAAGGCCTCGAAATATGTTTTGTGACATACGATCGAGGCACAAACACGGCGATCATTCTTACTAACTCCGAGAATATCTTGTCCCGCTACAGCCAAGGAAAGCTTGACCGCGCCCAGTCTCTTAGGGGTTCCTCCGTATTTAACCCGAACGAATCGGAGTCGGACCTCCCGCTCAACCCAGGCGAGGACAGCACTTACCAGCAGTGGGACGCGCAGGGACAGGCGGCCGGATTCTCTGGAGACCCAAGATTCAGCCAGTCGTTGCATGCCCCAACTCCGAGGCGTGCAGATTTCCCCGATGTCTCGCGTATTCCTACTTATCGCACGGAAGGCGGTGGAGGGTATTCGACTACGGGAGAACGGTATGCTTCGCCAACTGCTGACCTGCAGCCATCGTCCTCCTCCACGTCACAAAGTGTATCTCCTGTCCGTACACCTGCCGTCCATAGACAAGAGAGTGGGGATTGGGATGCGGCTGGGACCGTAGGAGGTGAAGCGTATCGTCTTCCCACCATCCAGCCTCACACACCTCTTTCAGGTGGTTTCGTGCACGTACCTTTGTCAGCAAAGAACCCGTTCAACAGGAACCCGTCGCAGCAGGAGCAGCAGATTGGTCCGTCTGCTAGTCCGGTTCCACCTCCCTTGATCCCCCCACCGCCCTCAAATCAACGAAGTGCTAATCCATATAGTCCTCCCGTCTCTCCCTCGCAGCAGCCTGCCTTTACGTCACCTACTTCGACCTTCCCTCAGCAAGTATCCACAGCAATAGCGTCGATTCCACTCGGAGCACCTGTCACTGCGTCTCCGAAAACACAGCAATACCCTGTAAATATGTATTCCACACCTCAGTCCGCACCCCATTCTCCCCTTCAAACGCCGACTCAGCACGCTCTTGCAGTTCAGCCCCTCAGCCAGGTACATCCTCAGATGCAGAGCATACCATCTTCCATACAACGTGCGTTCGTTCCCTATCCGCCGACAGGGGCGCCGGCATCTCCAGACCCGTCATCAAACAGAGCAGGTGTTGGAACACATGTACAGGAATCGAGCGATGCAACGTTGTACTTTACGCCTGCACATTCCCGATACCCGACAGAGAACCAACCTGAACGTTTACCTACTCCAGAGGCTCCACCGCCGGAATACCGTCCTTGATGCGACCTTTGCGTTCTCGAAGCATCGCCAATGCGTCTGCCTCTTTGAACTCTCTTTGTACCTATTTATTACTTTTACTTTCCTTTTAACGTGCTCTGTCCGTCGTCCTTCCTTAAGTATAAGTACTTGCTCTGCGTTCGCTGTATTAGCTTAAATGTATTTCCTTTTGGACTATCGTACCTCTTGAACGTATCTGATACCCTTGTTTCAAATTACGGATTTTTTCTCCGCTTGGACGATCAATGGAGACCCTGCTGCTGGCCAACCGAAATTGCCTACGAAAAATTGCCTCCGAAAGAAGGTATACGGACTGACCTATCGCGTCTTCGCAGTATTTAATCGTCTGAGATTACAGGTGTCCAACCGCAAGACGTCAGCGGTGATTGAAGACAGGCGAGTGTCCGAATAACATCCTCAATTTATTTGATTAGCCCGCTATTTCTCGACACCGTCAATCCCGAGCAAATACCGGACAAAGTCCCCAACATTCGATCTGTGCCTGGACTGCCAGCTCGTCAAATTGACTTGGGAAGAACTAGTTTTGGGATTGCCAGGTTCACGGGACCGACGGTGGTTATGTCTGCTCCGGATGCTAGCCTAGAACGTGTATGCTGCTGGCACATAAATGCTGCTTGCTTGCTCGAGGCTGCGTGATGCGTAATACCCTCCTAGCCCTTTGCTCTCCTCTCAGAAATCGTCTAAAAATGAAGCGGCTCGCGCTCTTGGGTGCTCTTTCTGCTGTGCCTCTCATTTCTGCTCAGGCTCCCGAGTGGGGCCAATGCGGAGTGAGTGCTAGTTGAACAATCTTCTGACCTGGTTTCAGTTTAAACTGCATTTCCGATTTCACTAGGGTATCAATTGGACCGGTCCGACAACTTGCGTTTCTGGCACGGTCTGTACGGTCCAAAATGCCTATTATTCACGTTCGTTATTCCTCTTGATGTTCGCGTTTCTTTTCCCTTAAGTTTTCTACAGAATGCTTGCCGGGCGTGGCTAGTAGCTCTTCAGCTCCTGCTCCTTCGTCCACTGCTACACCATCTGCTCCGACGTCTTCTGCACCAACCTCCTCTGCACCAGCGTCAACGCCTACTGTTACGGGCTTTGTCAAGACCTCGGGTCAGAAATTCACACTCAATGGGGCGGAATACACTGTTGCTGGCACGAACGCCTACTGGCTCGCACAAGTCAGCGACGCGGACATCGATACTGCTTTCAATGATATTGCAAATGCCGGATTGACTACCGTACGCACCTGGTTAGTTAACTTACTCATCTGCCTGTTATACCTTTCGTGCTGAGACACAGCTTGTTTCTCAGGGGCTTCAATGACGTAACTTCATCACAAAATTTCGGCGCATATTACCAGCTTTGGCAGAACGGCGTAGCTACGTTCAACACAGGTAACTTTGGAATCTCGCGCTTCGACGCTGTTGTTGCCTCAGCAAAGAAGCACGGTATCCGACTTATCGTTGCATTGACGAACAACTGGTCCGATTATGGTGGTATGGACGTCTATGTCAGCCAGCTCAACCCCGGTGGAACGCATGATACATTCTATACGAACACTAAGATAATCAGCGCGTTTGAGAACTATATCTCCAACTTTGTTGGAAGATATAAGGACGAGCCGACGATTATGGCCTGGGAGCTGGCTAACGAGCCGCGCTGGTAAGTTTTATTACTCGAAATGTGAACTCCGAGTCTCACAAATTCGGACTTGGTTTCATAGCTCTGGTTCAACGGGAAGTGCTTCTGCCGCTTGCGATACCAAAGGTTCGACCATCAAAGCCTGGGCGACGACGATTAGTCAGTACATCAAATCCATCGATTCGAATCACCTAGTCGCGATGGGCGATGAAGGCTGGTTTGAATTCGCCAACCCGTCCACTTATCCTTACGGTAAGCCCTTTTAGAAATGTGCATTGTCCAAGGACTGATGGAAGTCTAGCGCCGGGTGTTGGGATCGACTTCGTGTCTAATTTGGGTATTGAGACTCTTGACTTTGGGACTTTCCATTCTTATCCTGAGGTTCGTTCCTGGATATTCTTCTCTTCGCATGGGGTGTGCTAAATCGCTTTTCAGAGCTGGGGCCAAGGCGCTAATGAGTCTGCATGGGGTGTACAATGGATCGTTGATCATGCATCAGCCCAGAAAACCGCGAATAAGCCTGTCATTCTTGGTAAGATCACCTACTCTATAAGTATATTGTCGGAATTCTTACCTGTACATTAGAGGAGTTCGGTGTCACGACTAACCAAGCGACCATCTACACTGGCTGGTACAATGAGATACTGTCGTCCGGACTGACCGGAGACCTCATATGGCAAGCTGGTTCACAGCTCTCGACGGGACCATCTCCGAATGATGGGTACGCTGTGTACCCGACTGGAACTGTTTATCCCATCATGGAGTCTGCTGCTGCTGCACTGAAACTTCGAGGATAAATAGGGATGTAGTGCCGTATGACTGCTGAGCCTGTCTTCGGCGTTCAAGTCATCGATGGAATCGAGAATTGATCCCTAATGGTCTGCGTCGAGAGAAAAAATTATCGTAAACGTATTAGCACTCGGGCGGTGGTCCTGGTTGACTGAGTAAATGCACGATACATGACCGTCGTCTGAGTTTGAAAAGTTTGCAGATTTCCCTGCCTTCACTACTTATGTAATAGATAGATATTTTTGCGCGTATATATATGCTCATTGATCGATCCCATCTCATCTCCGCTCATTTTCACTTCCATCTCGCTCATCAATGGGTAGAGCAAGACCGCGGACGTGTAATGTGATTTCCTTACTTAGCTGACATGCTCTAATACCTTGTGTATCGGCAACGATCATTCTCGACAGCAGTGGATGATGGGCTTGCAACTAGACCAACACCACGTTCCAGAAATTCTTTTATTGGACGAATGTTTGGGAGCCAGAACCAGAAGCGTTCTACACCCCGGCCCTTTCCTAGCCCTCTCGTGCCAGAGAAGTCAGTAGGAGAGACCTCTGGTTTTATAGAGAGAGTGAAGAGATTTTGGCAACGACCAAACGCAGGAGGAAATAGCATCCACATAATTGAGCGACGTCATAGTACGGAATCAATTGACAACTTGGTCGACTCGGCCTGTGATCGCATTTGGGCAATTTCACTTGAGAATTTGAGCCTTCGAGAGCTGCAAGGCCAAGCGGTAAATGGTTGCGAGCAATTGGACGGGCAAAAAGAAGAAACAGTGGATAAAGCAAGGGAATGTATCCTCTCCAAATTGCCTGCTGATCTCAAGATCCTGGACGTCACAAAATATTTGGTCGACAAGCAGAATATAATGGTAGTTAACGGCGGTTATTGCGATGTCTTCGTCGGGCGCATGACATCCGAACACCTACGGTGTCGGATTATACACCAGAAGCAAAGCAGTGCAATCGTTAAAATTGCCATCAAACGTCTCCGCGTTCGACTGAACGATGATAAGACTGAGCTTATTGAGGTGGGGTAGTCATTTTACTAAGACAATACAAAGCAAGATGTTGACTTTGTCGTTCGTCAGTCACTCACTCGCGAAATGACTATTTGGGCAGCATTGGATCACCCGAATATACTGCCATTCATTGGATATGTACTTGAAGGGGTCTATCCATCACTAGTATCCGAGTGGATGATGCTCGGCTCGCTGCGAGATTTCTTGAAGAAGGATCGTTCAGGTTGCAATATTGTACATTTGGTGCGTATATATAATATTGTGTCAGTAGTACATAGATCCTATCGGAACACTTCAGGCACTTGGTATAGCTGAAGGGCTTAAGTACCTACACGATAAGGATGTCGTACATTCCGATATAAAACCCGTGAGTATTGGATTCAAGTCCCGAAGAGAAGTTGAAGCCAACCTGCTGGACAGGACAATGTCCTCATCAGCGAGTCTTATCAACCTCTAATTTGCGATTTCGGGATTTCCCGCATGATCAATTCGTCTCAGACTTTGCTTCGCTTGTCAAAACAAGATAACCCAAAGGGTACTATCCGGTGGATGGCCATAGAACTGCTACAGTTTACGGAGGGCGTACCACCTCAGCTGCATAGTAAGGAGTCGGACGTCTGGGCGTATGGCATGACGCTTTACGTGAGTCTGACTCTCAAAGGTCAATGTAACTAAGGGTAATTGTGATTCTTGATCAGGAGATGATTTCAAATCAGTGGCCATACGCTCACCTTAAGCAAGACTTCCTTGTTTTATCCGCAGTGACGAGCGGACACCTGCCAAAATTGCCAATCTTACCAGCTACGGGCACAAGGCTATCGTCCGCTGCACATTCGGAAATTTGCTCGATCTGTACACGCTGCTGGGCAGAAAAGCCAGAGGAACGTCCAACGATGACTCGAATAAAACAGTCACTATCGCCGTTGTCGGATGATCCTCTCGAGTCTACGCTATGACTAAAGGTAACTGATAGGATGGAATCTGGTGTTGATACTGGTTGCCATTCCGTGTCAGCATCTTCTGCATATTTGTCATATACCGAGCATTGTTCATACGAGCGAGTCCGCATAAAATCTCCGATCTATGAAAAAGGCGTTGGTAGTCGATATCTCGGCACAAGATGGTTAGAGAGCATACTACATAGATCCTTTGGGTTATATCCTGTTATTTCTGCATTTGATGTGTCTGCTCGCTCACCATCCCTGGCCACTGATATTTCTTGCTTTGGGTCTATCCGCTTCTGCATTTGCATGTATTGCTTGCCATAGTTGTCGCTCCACATGCCACCATGGTTGTATTCCCAGTGTCCTTTTTTTTGTGTCGTATACATTGTGGGTCCAGACAAAAGTTTGTCAAGGAAAATACTCGGTCGCGCTGGTGACTAAGCAAGTGCATTATGTAATAAAACTTAGGGCCGGTTTTCGGTAGATCGTCACGGTAGTGGTATTGGATACGATTTGCTTGTTTATCGTCCAAAACAGTTGTTATCATCATCATTCACGATTATATAGTTGAGGTCTATTCTTTTGCTCGGCATGGCCTCATTGTCAACGTTGTACTTATCTGTGGAGCATCTGTATTCGTTGGGCGTCTAAGGTCCTGGTCATCAGAAAGAAGCTACTTAGCCTTGATCTTTCACGTGGGATGACGGGTAGTACGAGGTTGATGAGGCGGTACATAAAGCCTTCTCTTCTCTGACCGAGGACACTACTTGGTTTCCCGCCATCTTATGGCCTGAGTCGTCCGACCCGGAGTGTGTCATTTCCTTTTGTAGTGCATGCAGACAGTCCGGGGCAGCGAGGCTGGGCGGGATTATCCTCTTGAATTACTTTCCTTCTGGTAAGGACGACTCCCGAAGTCCCACGCTCAATATCGATGAACTTTGATCTGCAGAGGTAATCCATGGCTTCTCCGGAATCGAGCCTAGTCGGGGACGTAGAGTATTATGTACCTGGATTCTTATGGAACTTCTGGCTAGAGGCCTGGTCTGTACGCATTTTCTATGAAATACGACACTTTACTGACCTGATAGGTGGCTTGCCTCTCCAGTCCTGTCGATGTGTGCAATTTTTCTCCCACCTCAGTGTCTCCTTATATCGGTTTACACGTCTATGACACCTACAAGAACGAGCTTTCCACAGCGCTCAACGATCGACCGTTCTCAAGGGGCATATTTGATCAGATCGAACGACTTGCGCCGGAGATAGCGAAGCGCCCGGAATGGGAAGAAGCGAACACAGCATTCAATGCGCTTGAGAAAGACGCTGAGACGGCGATCCGGTCATTACTTCAACAAATCGACTCCAAACCACGGCCTTCGCAGCTTTCTGGTTCAGGCTGGGGCAGGTGGAACGCGATGCGTTTCGATAAGCCGAAGTTATCCTTGGGCAGACATGCTCTACAGTCGCTACAGAAATACCTCATATTCCTTCGGTTTCGGAATCGGAATATGTATGCAAGGTTGCTGGAGCTTGCAAATACTGGATATCTCTTCTCGACTAAGAGCTGGGGCTCGCCTCGAGCTTTGCATGAAATTGCTCAATTAGAAGGAGGCGCGCACAGTCCCTTCTTAGATTGGGTAAAGCTCTTAAAGAGTTTTACGTGCTTCCTGTCTGGCGATTACGAGTCTCACAAGTCAGTTGCGTTCATCTGCGACTGTATCCACAGGAGATATGAGAACATGCTAGACGTGGACGTATGCATCGGTGTCTCCCCTGAGCCGGATGAGTATATCATGAGCGCTTCTTGCTTCGGTGACGTTGAAGAAGATGGCTCGGGGAAGTTGTGAGTGTCCATTACTCATTTCCTTGGCATATCCCTAAGCTCACAAATCGCATCGCAAACAGAAAGGATACCAACCATTACTTCTTTCCGATCTCGCCACGTTGTGCGATTTACTTGCTTATTGATGCACCTCATGATCTGTCTCTGAAGGAACGCGAGCAACTTGTCCACCCGTTCGCGAGCAACGCTATTGTCCCATCCGCCCTTGATCACGACGTGGAATCATCAGTCGATATCTACCAGCGTAACGCTCTTCTCCTACAGACACTCCCACCTCACCTCATCTTCGTCTCGTCCCGTTCGATGATCCGCACTCTCACTTATTATAATGATCGACGGTGGATTCCGGAGAACCTCGATTACAGCAAACTCCTACGTGGATGCCGTGAGGAGAGCGTCACGCATATGCTGCTCGTCAAAGCGTCGATAGAAGTCATTGACTTGACGGATGAGGTGACGATTGTTGACGAACATGCGATTTGCTACGGTTCTTTTGCAGATGTTTGGAAGGGCGTATGGGAAGACCGGACTGGGAGAGGAACGGTGAGGAAAGAGGCGAGTATTGTATTTCTTCACTCTGTATGAGTAAATGAATCTAATGTGCAGACCAGGTTGCATTGAAAGTCCTTCGAGCTAACCTGGTAGGCTACGCTCAAGAGAGGCTTCTCGGGGTATGTAGGACCTTGTCGTTCTTCTGGAGTGAACTCATGCTTTGTCTACAGAGACTGAAGAAAGAGGTGAAGGCATGGTACCGACTAAACCATCCTCACGTCGCCCGACTATACGGGATTGTCCAGCGCCCTAATACTCTAGCCATGGTTTCTCCGTGGTGCGATAACGGAACTATCGTCAAATATCTACGCGACAAAAGTCCAAACGCAAATCGCTACCAACTTGTCAGTACGCAAATCCGTTGTTTGCCGTTTGTGTCTACGTGTCTCGTCTATAAGCTTGTCTGTACCTGAGTCTGAAGCATCTCTTTCGCGCTGGCTTTCAACCGATGCTTTGAAACCGCGTTTATTAGCTTTATGAGATAGCTTCTGGTGTTGCGTACCTTCATGGATGCACTCCGAAAGTCGTGCATGGTGACCTCAAAGGCGTGAGCGCACATTTCATTCATATTATTTCCTTTAGTGCTGACCTGAAATTCTTTCGCGATGTTTGGAAGTGCAACATCCTGATAGATGCAGATGGCAAGACTGTGATCACAGACTTTGGGCTTGCAAAGGTCAGAGAAGAGGTATCCGATGTTCTCGAACTGCCTTCCTCCCTCTTCGCTGGTTCTACGCGATGGATGGCACCAGAACTCTTTTTGTCTCAAATCGAAGATGACCGGAGGGCGCCTATCACGACATATAGTGACGTCTTTGCATTTGCCTCAGTTTGTCTAGAGGTAAGCACCTCCACTTCCTCCATTCTTTTTCAGATGAAATTCTGCAACAATTCCAGGTCCTGACGGGACAACTTCCATATGCAAACCGCCGGAACGACTATGGCGTTACAGTAGCTGTAATGTCGGGCGTCAAGCCTTCCAGTGGTTGTCAGCATGTCAGTGAGGACCTCAAGTCAGAGGAATTGTGGAGGTTGATGGATGAGTGTTGGGACCAGATTCCTCATGCTCGGCCCACGATGGTGAAGATGCGTGAATGCTTAGACTGCATTCGACATAGATGAGCTATGGACTTTTACGAAGTAACGATTTTGTTATTGTCGCTCTTTTGTTGTATTAGCTATACTTTTTCCGTCGTCTTTTTAATTGAATTTCACCTGAGGATTATGATTCGTTATCAGAGATGACCCGAAAAGGCATATCTGATAGGCCGGAAAATACGTTGAATTTACGGCCGAAAATAGTCGAGGTCATAAGATGCGCATCCGTCCCCGCGTCGGCCTCATTTGCCAGCACCGTGAGCACCAACCTTACTTCTTTTTCCAACAACCATCACTGGCGCGAACACGATGGTGATGCTGGCTCGCGTACCAATATGCACACGCGCAGTGCCGCGCTCGATGACATGGACACAGAGCTATGCGAAGACAAGCAGCGCGATGGTGTTGGGACTCTTGGCGCCACGCCGGATGATGGCCAGCGCGACTCCGACCAATAGGATTGTTGTTTCTAATCCGGTTGTTGAACTTGACGGGGATGAGATGACGAGGATTATTTGGAAGAAGATCCGGGAGGAGGTGAGTCTGTTCTTTCTGGTTTCGTATGATGTGAAAGGCTGATGATGACCGTTGGCTGTGTTGGACTAGTTGATCTATCCGTACTTGCAGCTTGACATCAAGTATTATGATCTTGGGATTGAGAATCGCGATGCTGTGAGGATTCGCATTCATTTCTATCTATCTGATGTGGATGCTGAAACGCGCTATGCTGTAGACGGATGACCAAGTGACTATCGAGGCTGCAGAGGCAATCAAGAAATACAACGTCGGCATCAAGTGTGCGACTATCACACCCGATGAGGCGCGCGTGGAAGGTGCACTTTCAGCTAATCATCTTCGATGCTAAACTTGTCGAGCTGATTGAGATTTGCAGAATTTAAGCTGAAGCAGATGTGGCGCTCTCCGAACGGAACGATTCGCAACATCTTAGGCGGGACCGTGTTCAGGGAACCGTATGTCCACTCGTATCATCACTACTCCTTCTTATTCCGCCTAACTCACCTCAACTTTGTACATCTATAGCATAGTACTCAAGAAAATCCCGAAACCCGTACCCGGATGGACGAAACCAATCGTCATTGGCCGTCACGCGTTCGGCGACCAATATCGGAGCACGGACTTCGTCGCACCTGGCCCGGGAAAGCTGCAACTTGTCTTTATGCCTCCGGAAGGCGAGAAGACAGTATTAGACGTGTATGAGTTCAAGGGCCCTGGTGTTGCTTTGAGTATGTATAACACGGATGAGGTTCGTTTACTGTGCTTTTTTTGTTCTGGGGGTGAGCGTGACGTCCTGACAAGGAATGTTTAGTCGATTACCGGATTTGCGCATTCTTCGTTCAAGATGGCTTTACAAAAGAAATTGCCTTTGGTGAGTGATTTGCTTCCTAACTCAAGGATTCCCAACTCATCCATGTATTCTAGTTCCTGTCGACAAAAAACACCATTCTGAAGAAATACGATGGCCGCTTCAAGGACATCTTTCAAGACCTCTATGACCAGTACGTCCATGCCTTAGCCTCCCGCAAAATAATATTTTAGTCTTTCATCCTTAGTCACTACAAGCCTCTCTTCGACGAGGCGTCTATCTACTACGAGCACCGTCTGATCGACGACATGGTCGCGCAAGCGATTAAATCATCAGGAGGCTTCGTATGGGCATGTAAAAACTATGACGGTGACGTCCAGTCGGATATCCTTGCGCAAGGGTTTGGTAGTCTAGGTATGATGACGAGTGAACTCGTCACACCTGACGGGAAGACCATCGAGGCCGAGGCAGCACACGGTCGGTCTCCTCAGTCCACTCTTTGCTTTCCTTCACTAAAAAGAGTTTCTTATATAGGCACTGTAACCCGACACTACCGCGAGCACCAAAAAGGTCGCGAAACCTCAACGAACCCCGTCGCGTCCATCTTCGCATGGACGCGCGGACTCCTACATCGCGCTAAGCTCGACGGGAACGACGCGCTCACGACGTTCTGCCACAACCTCGAGGCATCGTGCGTAGAGACGATCGACGAGGATAGTATCATGACGAAGGACTTGGCACTTGCGATTCACGGAAGGGAGATGCAGAGGAAGCATTGGGTCGTTACGGATGTCTATATGGATGCCGTCAACGTATGTGGTCTTTTTTTCTCTATACATTCCTAGGATCAGGGCTGACACACGGTTATTCGTTCCGCTTGAACAGAGGAAGCTCCAGAAGAAGCTTGCTGAGGCCAAAGCTCAAGGGATCCTGAATGCATGAGGATGCCTTCACTCTTGCATCTGTACCATAATTCCTGCAACGAGGCACTTGCAGTGCACAGGTACCCTCCCATTTACATCTAGAGCTCTAGAACTAGAAACCTGGAAGTCTAGACATTCTAGATGCTCACACGTCTTGCTTTTCCTTACCTTATATCAAGCACAGGATGGATGTTTACGTGTTCATTATCAATTACACGCCCGTTGTATTCAAACTTCTATTCGGGACTTCTCTTCCATTTGAACTTTAGGCTGCCCTAAGGTTGTTTTGAATCAAGACGGTGTTACTTCGGTTTCAATGACATGAGGCGGGAAGACCAGACGGCTGTACCGCGGTCATTGCTTTGCCGACAAGATGGAGTCATGAGTATATATGCGCTTGGTTCTGGTAACGCGGTTCGAAATTCAAGCAATCCGGACAAATGTACGCGATTCTACTCACAAAGACAGACAAACAGATCAGGAGAAATGCTAGGGGAGAGGGGAGAGGGGAGAGGGGAGAGGGGAGAGGGGAGAGGGGAGAGGGGAGAGGGGAGAGGGGAGAGAACTGACGAAGGAATAGCAAAGAGCAACTTAAACGTCATCAAGCGGAAACGGAAAGTTGGTACACAGAAGGAAACAGAACATCAGATCAGAGAAAGGGGGAAGTTGCATCGTAGAAGTACAAGATGTAATTCATTTCAGGATTTGTCATCAATAAATACCTAAGGTCACTGAATCCATTGGATCGCAGTAACCCCATGGACGGTACCAGTCACCTCTCCTGAGGACCGGACCCATGCGATCATCGTCACCGTCACCACGACGGTACTCTTCTTTCGAAGAACACACACGGCAGACCGTATATACAGCAGATTCTTGGCCCGTCCAGGTCTCACGCCATCTCAACCTTGCCAATATTGGCATTCTGATTGAAACCCGCAGGTGTCTCCTTCATCGCCCAGGACTCGCGAAGCGCTGTGCTGTTTCGTTCCACCCAGCGCCTTGCGCGTGAATCTTGGCTCTTTCGGCGCTGACGCAGGCGGAGGATATATACAGTCGTCTAGACATATCAAAAGATATTAGTTCATCATGGGTTATTATAAGAGCTTCGCAATGACGACGGAAATGATGATAATGATCGGAAGTAGAAGGGCCTAAAGCGGGACTCACCAGAATGAGAAGAACAACACCGACGAGCGAGCCGATGAGTGCAGCAGGGAGGATCTTCGCCAGGTTGTTACTTGATGATGAAGATGGAGAGGAGCTTGTGCCGGTGTCGCCGTCGGCAGTAGCAGCCGCGGCTGCAGATAGAGAGCTCTGAAGAGACAGGGGTTGGAAGTCTGGTCCAGGTGTTCTATATATAAATCACCAACCAAGTGGAAGAAGAAAGGCATCAGAACGAAAGAACGACAGACGATGCGAGTAACGGAGATACGTACACTGGGACACTAACAATCCCGCCGTTCAGAGAGAAGACTTCCCAGCAGACAGCGCCGCTAACGGTGGACGCTGCCGCGGTACTATCCAGTCGATTCTCTCAGCTGTAACGTGCGATGATGAGATATCTAATGGACGTACTCGATATCGAATCGCGCCGAGGACCCTCCCAGCATCGTCGTCCGCCAGCATTGGACCGTCATCGTGCCATAAGAAGTAGTAGATGTAGTTGCAGGCGCCGGGCTGCTCGTGATCCTGAATAACGTCGCCACATGATATGAGAGACAATACATCCACACATCATCTCAAGCATTCCGCGTCCTCGAGAGCGCGTAAACGCAGTAATGTACTTACGATACTACAGGTGTGATTCCCGAGAGAGGTACCTCTGTCACTGTCGTAGACGTTATCTGTGCGCGCGCATACATCGAGCCCGGCAGCGATTCTATCACGAACATGAAGACAACAGCGCCAGTAAGTGCGGTCCTCATCGCATCAAACATCTTGCTCATTATTAAATGCAACGCAGACGACAAACGAAAGTGACGAGACAAACGACGACGACAACGACGACGACTGAGGTGGTGGCCTGAGAAGAAGCCTGGCCTGGGAGAGCTTGAGCGATGGAAATGCCATCATAAATGGCAGCTAATTTATTTATTAATCAAACTGATCCGGAGCCATAGCGAATAATCTTGGCAGTGACCCGTTTCCGATCACCGAGAGCCGTCCCGGATATTCCTATTTCGGTAGAATCTCCGAAATTATTTGATCGACAATCCAGGATCGTCCGCATTCTGTCAAAGAAAGCAGTGAGTATATCTGTATTAGTCGAGAGGTTGATTGGCGAGAATTAAGGCTCTGTATTTTCACTAAAAGACTGTCACTGAGTCAATAAGAGACAAAGGATTCAAGGTAAAGGCATTGTCTGAGGCAACATACTGTTCATGTCCTCATGTGCATGCACTATGCTACTATTAGTGTTCCGACCATATCCGTATAAATCCATATATGGGTTTCTATATATGAATACGGCCGTATCATATAGGCTGAAAAGAAGAAAATATATGGCCTGTATATATATGGCTGTATTCATATAATATTAGTAAGAAAGTGCTATATATGGCAATTTTACTCTGGTGAGTCTTGTCTTGTCACGTCATCCATCACTCACCTGACAGCTCCATGCAACCGTTGCACTCACTCCCTTATCTCTCTCTCTCTTTCTCTCATATGGTCGCCTCTCTGACCCCCCCTCTGTCCTCCCTCCCTCATCCCTCTTCCCTCCTTCCCTCCTTCCTTTCTTGATGCAGTCACCTCAATTACTGGCCTCCCTGTGGACATTCTAAGCCTTTTTTACCACTGTCAGCATCTCAGATGCAAATTGTCTTATCATCAGAGCTTAAGACAACACGTGTTCCCCTCAATCGAGATTGAAGTCATCCAAGTCCCGCCAGAGGACAGAGCAGCCAATGGAGAAAATGGGGGACATTGTGTCCCTGCATATAGAGGAACTAGGTATGTTGAATTACTGCATTTTTTTATTTTTCTGAAAACTTTGCCAGCAAATTGTTTGGTTGATCAGGCCCGAACTGTGTATATAAGATCTTACTTCGTTACTCCTAGGTTTATTCATTGAGGTAATTGACATATGCATAATCAGGTTAAAGAGGTAGTTTACATTTTCATTGCACTTTGGATGATACTGACTGTATTTTAGAAATGTCCATTGTAGTGTGCCGCACTAACCTGTACCGGTCCAGCGGCACAGGCCTGTAAGGGCTGTACTCCCCTATGCCATACCCAAGACACCCCGTGTACTATTGTCAGCAAACCAGCCTTCGCCACCATTATACATAATACAGCCTGGTCAGCGGCCGCCGGACCTTCAGCGGCCTAGGAACAGCACCCACGCCGCCACCGCCGCCGACCATACAAACCGGCAGCGATGCCTCCACTCCTATCTTATGATCACCTTGTCCCCCTGTTGACCAAATCCTAGTTCCCCTTCTCCAGCCTCTCTCAAGAACGGTTCTGCCGAATCCGGTGACTCCAGGCTTCGGAAATGCTTGCGCGGCGGCCGGACACGCTGCGGCGGATGTATATCACACTATCGCGGAGGTGTATGCCCGCCGCCGCGCCGGCTGGGTGAACGATAGCCAATCTCAGGTCCATTTCGTTGATTGTTTCATATTCTTATCATCCCACATTGTACGCCGAGCGCAGTAGCGCGCCCAGCGGCCGTCCGTATATTCCCCCTTTTAGTTTTATTCGACCCCTTGGCATTTCAGATCTATATAGAGCGCGCCCTGACCGATTTGAACAGCCCTGACGTTCGACACGACGTACCAGCATTCCGCCGTTCCGATTGGGGCGCCCCTAGGTCTTGGTGGCTTGGCGGCACATCTCGGTGGCGGCCCCCGCCGTTGCGGCATGCCTGTCACGCCTCGCCGCCCGCCGCTTTAAGTGATATTTCTTATCAAGGACTCATAGTATATATAGAGAGCATGTATCTATCCTAAAAAGCAGCAGATATACACTCTAGAACGCAGTTACCAGAGACCAACTACAAGTAAAGAAGCCTCTTTCAAGAAACCAGTATATACAGGGGACCTGACAGCTGGATCGGGCGAATTCCCGGTCACGTGCTCTCGCCGATCCCGTCCTGACGGCGTGGCCCCGGACCTCACAGGACAAAAGCCGCTGAGCTCATTCGCCGCTCTGGACATCTCCCTTCTGTGCAGCTGTCACTCTTCTAGTAATCCCTCCAGGGATTTCCCACTTATATCTGCATCGCCGACCCTCTCTCTTGATCCTCCGCCGCTGCTTGGTCCTGAGCATTTGGGATTCCTCCTCCACGTCCCGACACAGCCGTCACTCCTCTAGTAACCAATCCCACGATCTTCGATTTCTCCCCATGCCTGAGGCCCCCTTTTGTATTTCTTCGCCGCCGCTCGGTTCAGATTGTTTGTGATTCTTCCTCAACGCCTCGATGCAGCTGTCACTCTTCTAGGCATCTGTCGTACTTCCTCGACGTCTCGATGCAGCTGTCACTCTTCTTGTGTTCACCGCTACCGCCGGCGCCGGCATCCCTTTCCGTCTGAATCCAGTCTCCTGCTTCTCACCGCCTCCGTGTCGTTCCACCGCCGATACTACTACCCTTTCAAGTGGTGTCGACCCTCTCTCACCCTCGCCTTCTCTGTGTCATTCCGATGTCATCTCCCCGACTACCGGGCAGAATCGCACTGGTGCAAACCTCCAGCGGCGCCGCATCCAGTCCGCCGCCACGACCCCTTCGCCGGTTCAGTCGGACTCGGTGATCCCTATTCGGCTGTCGAAGCCTGTATTGCCATGGCGAGTTATTCAAAGGCGCGGCGGATCTGCCTAACGGCCAGATCCTTGTGCATCTGAGCTGAGTGTCGCCTCTGAAAGCCTGTAGGTAGTCTGTAGATCTGGTAGGACCTCCCCTTTTTCCTCTCGACACCTTTGACATTGCCTCCCTGTGGTCAAACGCTGCCGCTGCCGCCTTTGTCCCTATCTAGGAGAGTCTGATAGTCTACATTTTGGAGCCCACGGCGAGGGAGGTTAAAAGGTGTCGTTCCAACTGATCTCAGGCCCTTCCAAGGGCACGCGATACTCACTAAGGCTGCAAAGAAGGGCGGAAAACAGTCAAACAGCCTCAGCCACAACCGCCGGCCAACCATCCCATTATTCCACACTCTTTACAAGAGGCCGAACAGAAGAACCCCGTCCCACTGCACCCAGATCTCCGTCCGCGCCGAACCGTCGACGCGTGTCCATCGCCGCAGACGACCCACCCACCCGGCGTCCCAGAAGAGCATCTATCACTCCTTTTACACGCAACCCACCGCCTGGCGAAAGCGCAAGCACCGCCGCCGCACGCCCTATATCGCCTATAATTCCCCCTCGCTTCATCCACGTTCCTAAAGACCTCCGTGAATCTGAAATTCGCCCCAGTACTCACGTTCGTGTCCCTGGAGGCATCGAAGACCTGTCAATATCCCTCCAGGAACCTCCAGCCACCAGTCCCATCGAAACAGACCTCTTCTCCGACATAGACAACCCCCCAGATATCCACCGCCGCACCGGCCTACAGTTATACTCCGCTGCAGAAGAACAGGAGGACAACGACCTTTACGTCCCCGACTCCCTCGTACATGGCCACGCAATCACCCCCGACTCTCCACTATCCCCCGTCGAAGAAGAGCGATCGGCGAGGCTCTCCCCACCCCCCCCTCTTACGCCGCCGACCCCAGCTCAGAGGCCGCAGCTCTCCCCAATTGACAACGCCCAACCACCCACCCCCAGTACACCTCCTAAGACGGCCTCAATACCAATAATGACCAGCACCTATACCGGCATTCCCGCCGCGCCCCCCGCAGCCTCAGGATCGACCCCCCCGCCCCCTCAACAGCCGTCCCCCACCGCACCAGCCTATGCCGCACCAGCACCACCCCCCGCGGGCGCCTTTCCCCCTCTTCCAGACCTCAGTGACCCAGATACCCATCCATTAAGTGGTCCCAACCCACCAGTGCCAGGAGCTACAATGCCCTACCCGGGAGACCGCCGCGTGCCGAAGTTCAATGCCTCCGGCGACCCTGTGGAAATCCCCATCTTCTTTAACAGAGTTCGGCTATTTGGACAAAGCGCCGGCCTAACAGATGCACAAATGATCACTTGGGCAAGATGCTACGCTGACGCTAAAGATGATCAGCTATGGTGCAAAAGGCCCGAAACGAGAGGAAACGACTTTATGGCATTCAAAGACGCTATCCTAAAGTACTACCCAAACGCTACGACCCAGTACACACTCGGCGACCTCCACAACCTTATTAACATAAGCTGCAACCAAATTATGCTGAACACCACCGCCCTCGGCGAATACCATAGGAACTTTATCACCGTCTCCTCATATCTTATCGATGCCGGCATGCTATCAGAGTTCAAACAGAAGTGTATGTTCAGAGAAGGCCTCCACCCGACGCTAAACAGAGAGCTGGATCTTAATTTGCGGTTTGTCAAGCACGACCACCCTACCGGCATGCCTTGGGACATCGACACAGTTGTAAGAGAACTAGAATGCATCCTAACCGGCGGCCGCCTCACAACCGCCGACCAACCCCTGATGTATGCGGCGACAGTGGCCATGCCCACCTATACACAAGTTACGACGTACATGCCGCCGCCGCAACCCGGTGCGCCGGCCTACAGAGTCATCAACCAACCCCAGGTCAAGCAAGAAGAACCGTGGGTGTCCCTCCTAATCCAGGAGATGCGCGCTGAAGAGTAAGTCTGAAGCTTGGGAACGTACGGAGTCGTTACGACCAGTTCCGCGGTGTTCCGACTGGTTTCGCTCGGTTTCGACTGGTTTCGCTCGAACGAGTAGACTTAGCAAGAACGCCATAGTCCAGATGGCACGTGCACCGTTCTTTGATCGGCCATCAAGACGGGAGAATCACGGCATCGAGTTTGCACGCGTCGATCACAAGTCTCCGGACCTCGGATCCGCATTCCAGACAAAGAGATTTGACCCTGCAACCTCGTCCTCAGTCCCTCTCCTTTGTTAAACATCGCAGACTTACTTTGTCAGGCTAGCCAGAGCCCTTCCGAGTCGTTTCCCCGAGTTCCGCTTCGTTCCGCTCAAAGAGACCCAGTTCTGAAGGTTTCGCACGTATTCTGACCTTTCTATATGCGTCCCCTTTAATCCATTATGCTCTCGTTCCAGACATGCTTAGTATTGTTCCTTTTGACCTATGTGTCCCTTAAACCATTCATATGCGCTCCTCTCCTTTGTAGATAGCGATATGCGTTCCCTTTTCTTTATGACGTAGGTTCTCTGACCACTGGGAGGCTCAGCCTTGGACGTTTAGTATAAATATAGCACGACTCTCGTAGTAGAAGGACAGCTTAGTTGGAGCTGAGTGGGAGCTTAGCTTACAGTTCTCACATCGTCTCAAAGTCCCTCGACCTCTAGTCTACTTGTTCGTAGTGGACTCTCTCGTCTCTAAAAGTCTAATATACGATATTTCGTATTCTGTACAGTCGATCGGTGATCTCTCTTCGCAGCAGAGCCGTTCGTACGTTTGTATAGTTCGCTGTGATCGTACAAAGGCTCCTCTTACTTCTCTCACCCGAACCAAAACCTCCTTACGTGTTTCGAACCGTTTCGCCCGGTTTTGCTCGTAACCCAGTTACTCTGCGTGCCACTCGCATTCGGTCTCACAACACCTTCCCCTCTCCAGTGTCATCAGGAAAGGACACCATATCACCCCTTTCCTCTTGACTTTCCACTCTCTGCTTCCTCAAGACCAGCCCGGTGCTATTCTGCATCGTTTCGATCGGAAACGGTCGGTTCCATCATCCCACACATATCCTTCGATTCTCTCAGTCCCCTTCCGTCATCGTTTTGCACCTCCATCCCTCGCATCACATTTCGACACACTCAGCAATTGTCCTTCGTCCATCATATTGCGTTTCGAATTGTTACGCCGCGTTCTGACACTTTAGACTACGAGTGAGATCGGCTGCAGTCGCTTTCCAGTGGGTTAGCACAGTCGTTTAGTCACGTTCGGGTTGGTGGTTCGACTAGCGTAGCTTAGTTAGTTTAGTTCTTGTGCCTTGAGTCAGTCGGCTTTAGTCCAGAGCTCGCAGCTGAGCCGGAGAGTCGATTTAGCCTTCGCACCGCCACCATCGATCTCGGGAGAAGACTACCCTCGGAATTCTTCCTCGAGCACTTCCCTCATATCCCCGGTTCTCACCAAGCCCTTCCATTGTATATCCCTATTTCCCTCCACTCCTTCGTGCCCTTAGCTCGGGTGTAATTCTCTGCTGACTGCTTGAAGGTATTCTAGGGCAGCCCCTCGAACTATACACTCCCTGTCCGGCATCAGAACGTCCACAGGAGTTTCAAGTGGAGCCCCCGGCGAGGGGGATTTCACTGTCCAACCATTACGAATACCCTGCCAAATTCGTCTAGCAGACGAGTTACACGTAGCCAATCCGCTCGAGTCCCTGTAGAACATCAGGTTTTGCCGCCGACTCGAAGGCCTAGGATTGTCAATCGCAACATACGTTCCGCTGCGGAAAACGCGGAACACAGCGAAACACCCTTGCGACAATCCGTTAGCGCCATTCCTTCCAACACCGATTCCCTAGATCATTCCCCATCTACCATCGCCGATTCAGAACTCCCCAACCTCTCATCCATGCCAGCTTCCACCCCAGGCTCACCAAACAGACCAGCTAGCCCGCCTACCAATTACCAACTACCTACCGGAACTCAACAGATCTTAGCCAGCAACGCAGCGATAATAGCTCGTCTGTCTGCTAACGCTAACATATTACAACAACTTACAAATCGACAAACTGCAATGGCGTACCAACCGCCCTCGCGTGGGGACAAACGTGCCCCAACGTTTGACGGCTCAGAACCAAAGGAACTCCCTAGATTCTTCGAAGACGTTGCAGAAATCGCAAGACAGGCCGTGTGGAACGATAGAGATCACGTCCAAAAGTTCCTGTACTATGCGAAGACCGACGTCGCGGAACTTTGGGAGACTACCGACAAGATTAACGACCCGAACCCTGATGTGGAGATGGTGAAGAGAGAGATTATAGCTCTATACCCGAGTCTCACAGCAGGGAAACGCTACTCCAAGGGAGAACTGGAGCATTTGGTCGTAGAACGGGCGAAGAAAGGGATCAAGAACCGAGAAGACCTAGGCGAATATCATCGAGAATTCGTCAGGCGCTCTAAGTATCTTATAACAAATGGAAAGATCTTGGAGTCCCAAGCTGACGAGATGTTCCTGATGGGAATTACAGGAGACCTTAGAGAGGCGCTCATTCGTCGTATCGAGATCAAGCTACCAGACCACGATTCGTCTACGCCTTACAAGATTAAGGACGTGCTCGAACATTCGAATTTCGTGCTGGGAGGAAAGATAGTGGGCAGTTTCAGCAGTAACTTTCCACCCCCAGCTACCGGAGAAGCTTCGACAAGCATCGTGAAGAAGGAAGAAGTGGATTTGGCCAAGGTAATGGATACGTTGAAGAGTTTTCAGGTTACACTCGACGCCCTGAGCAAGGGGAACGTTCCGCATTGACCAGGGGTGGAACACAGCGAAACTCCGCGAAACCCAGTTTGCAACTTCTGCGGCGAAGCAGGACACTATATTCAATCGTGTACGAAGGTTCTCGAGTACATCCAAGCTGGAAAGTGCGTTAGGAGCCAGGATGGAAGGATTGTGTTGCCGAACGGCGGTCTCATTACGAGGTCGCTACCAGGGAACAATCTCAAAGAACGAATCGATAGCTTTCATGCTAAAGCCCCGGCGACACACACAGTAGGGATGGTCGAGTCGGTCACGCCTGCATATAGCCATCAAGCTGGTCCAGCATACGCATATAGTCACGACGAAGAAGATCAGGACGAGCAGGAAAACTATGACATCGAACATTTGGAGATTTTGATTAATGAGGCGAAGAAGAAGGCAGCTGGTGGACGAAGAATGAAGCCCGATGGCGTAGAGATCCCTAGAGTTCAGCCTCATAAGAAGGCGCAGGCGAAACCGCAGCCCGCGCCACCGAGTGGCGCGCGGCCCTCGACAAGGTCACTCCAGTCACCGCAGCAGGACGACATTACCAGGAAATCACAACCCCAGTATAAATACATCGTACCAATAGAAGACTCGAGCGCAGTCTCCAACGTTCTGACTCGTACCCTCGATACCCCTATCACCATCAGCCAATGTGAACTCCTCTCAATCGCCCCAGACGTTAGGAAACAGATGAAGGAGTTGACGACGGCGAAGAGATACAACGCAGCAGAAGTCAAATATGGTGAGGTCGTGGATGATTCACTTACGTTACAAGTTGGGCGTTTCGCGTCGGATCAAGTCGAAACAAGCGAAACGCTTTCGACAGAAGAAATACTGGCGCTCAGTGGACAAGGCGTCGCCGCAGAGGCATCCATGCCTCTCAGGACCGTTAGCGCGTTGGTTGAAGACACCCTGGAAGTCGAATGCGTACTTGACCAGGGAGCCATAGTGTGTCTGCTCCGCGAAGACGTATGGGAGAAGCTTCAGATACCCCTATCCCCTGACAAAGGAATGATCCTCGAGACAGCAGACGCAGCTAGGTCATCTACCATTGGCATGATCTCTAACGCGAAGTTCACGATAGCCGAGATTGACGTTTCGCTCCAAGTGCAAGTCGTTCCGAACGCTCCCTTCCAGGCTTTGTTGGGGAGACCGTTTTTCGCTATTATGGAGTGCAAAACGAAGGATTACACGTCAGGTGACCAACATATCACCTTAACGGACCCGAACGATCGCAGAAAGCAAAGCAAAGTGGCCACCGGAATTCGAACGATCGCGCGAGGACCACTTCCAAAGGGTTTTCCGCAAGCATCGAGGAACTGATTGAGAGAAATCGGCGAGATGAGAATGGTAGTAACCAATTGCCGGTTCAGGTATTTTCCTATGATTTCGAATTTATTTCACACATGATCCCATCTCTTTTCAACCAACGGTTGCCTTATTTATTAAACAAAAATTGCTATACTACTGACAAAGAAGAACGGTCATATCGTTCATGTGTTTTAGAAACCCCAGAAGAAGAAGACGCGGCGGTAATGGCTTACAAACGAGTAGCGCAGAAAGTCAGGCCGATCCCGGGAGTCCTTCCAGAAGAGTACAGGATTGTTCGAAGGCAGCATCCAGATCCGTTGAGAGGGATGCCCGAGATGCCAGTTGTACCGAAGCCGTTCGAACCCACAGGTCGTGTAACCGCCGAAAGGATGGAAGCACTGAAGATCGACGAGAATACCTTTCTGTGGCCGGCGGAGAGGTTATTAGTGAAGAATCTAATTATGTTGCAGGAAGAAGCGTTAGCATGGACTGAATCCGAACGCGGAACACTCAATCCGACGTATTTCGACCCGATACGCATCCCCACGATACCGCATATACCGTGGCAGCACAAGAGCATTCCAATTCCCCCGGGAATTCATGACAAGGCCCTCGAACTTATTCGAGAGAAGATTCGCAACGGGGTTATTGAACTGTCGAATTCGTCGTATCGATCCAGATGGTTTTGCTTAGTAAAGAAAGACAAAGAAACGTTGTGATCCATCATCGACTTGCAGGATCTTAATGCGGTTACGGTCAAGGACTCGGCAGTACCACCGAACGTCGAAACGATCGCGGAGAGCAGTGGTGGACGAGCTTGTTACATGGAGTTGGATTTATTCGTGGCATTCGACCAAAGAAAGCTGGACGAACAATCTCGAGATCTTACTACGTTCCAGACACCCTTGGGAACATTTCGAATGACGGTTCTACCAATGGGATACACTAATTCCTTGCAGATTATGCATAACGACGTGGCCTTTATCCTTCAGGACGAGATTCCGCACGTTACGAACCCTTTCGCAGACGATGCGCCCGGTTTAGGTCCGAAATCGCGATACGAGTTACCAGACGGTTCGTACGAGACCATACCGGGAAACTCCGAGATTCGTCGTTTCGTGTATGAGCATATATGCGATGTGAACAGAATTTTGCAGCGAATGAAGGCCATAGGAGGAACGTTTTCAGGAAAGAAGTTGGTTCCGTGTGTGGAGTCAGCCGTATTCGTGGGACACAAGTTGACATACCAGGGACGCGAGCCAGACGATTCGAAAGTACAGAAGATACGAGATTGGCCGCCATGTAGAACGCTGACGGAAGTCCGAGGATTTCTGGGAACGGTAGGAGTCCTTCGGATTTTCGTCAAGGATTATTCGAAACTCGCTCGCCCATTGTACCGCATGACAAGGAAGAACCAGATTTTCACGTGGACAGACGAAGAACAGAATGCAATGGACGAACTAAAGCAAGCCGTTATTCTTTGCCCCGCGCTGTGCGCAATCGACTACGCGTCGGATAACGAAGTAATCTTGGCAGTAGACTCGTCTATTATTGGAGTTGGTTGGTATTTAGGACAAGAGCACTCGGATGGAAGGCGAAGGATCAATCGATTCAGTTCTATTAACTGGAATCAGACCCAGGCATCGTATTCACAGCCGAAAATCGAGTTATACGGCTTATTTCGGGCACTGCACGCGATGCGACTGTATCTCATCGGAGTCCGGAATCTAGTAGTCGAAATGGACGCAGCATACATCAAGGGGATGATCAACAATCCCGACCTGCAGCCCAATGCGACCATTAACAGATGGATCGCAGGTATCCTTCTCTTCAGTTTCAAGCTCAGACACATCCCAGCAGCCGATTTCCGATGTACCGATGGATTATCCAGACGAAGAGCAACTGAAGAAGACCCCCCTCCAGATGAAACGTACGAAGACTGGGTAGACGAAATGTACAGTTTTGCGATAGAAGAGCCGGTTTCGACATACCAAGTAGTGCAACAGGGCGGAACACCTAGCGAAACAGCGACAGAGAACCTATTTCCTTCTACGGAATCCGCGAGAAGGAAGGATAGCCACTTAGATGACATCACGAAGCTAATCACGCATCTCACACGCCCAGACAATCTTAGCGATAGTGGCTATGCGAAGCTAATCAGGTACGCAGCTGACTTCTTCGTGAAGGGAGGCCGTCTGTGGAGAAAGGCGCGCAACAGCCGGCACCAAGTCGTAATAGAAGCGAAACGCAGGTGGGACCTGGTCAAGCAAGCTCACGACGATCTAGGACACAAAGGAATTTTCTGCACTCGAATGCGACTGCTGGAGAGATTTTGGTGGCTGTCCTTAGGACAGGACGTGAAGTATTTCGTGCGCACCTGTCATGAGTGCCAGATACGCCAGACGAAGAATATTCTTATCCCACCGAACGTACCGGAGGTAGCCCCTCTGTTTCAACGCATCCATATTGACTCGAAGGTCATGCCGAAATCGAGTGGATTCCGGTATATCGTGCATGCGCGTTGTTCATTAACCACGTATCCCAAATTTAGACTTCTTCGTGAAGAAACTGGTAAGACCGTAGGCCAGTTTATCTTCCAGAACCTTTTGTGTCGATATGGAGCATGCCCCAAACTCGTTACCGACAACGGCACACCATTCGTTGCCACGCTAGATTACTTGAAGACGCGGTATCACATCAACCACATTCGAATTTCGTCATACAACTCACGCACAAATGGATTAGTCGAACGCAGACATTTCGATGTACAGGAAGCCTTGATTAAAGCTGCAGACGGTAATGACAAGCGTTGGAGTGATCACGCTGACTCGGTATTTTGGGCAGAAAGAATCATGATCAACAGAGCAACAGGAATGTCCCCGTATTACATGGCCCATGGAGTCGAAGCAGTTTTGCCTTTCGACCTCACAGAAGCAACATACCTGGCACCGCCGCTCGATTCGCCAGTTACGACATCGGAACTCATCGTAATACGTGCGAAACAACTCCAGAAACGTCCAGAAGAGTTGGATCGCGTTGCGAAACTCGTCATGAATGCAAGGCATGCATACGCGAAGCAGTTTGCCGAGGTGGAGAAGCATAGAATCAAGGACTACGACTTTCAGCCAGGAAGCCTCATACTCTTGCAAAACACGCGCATCAAGATGGAACTCAATCGTAAAACGAAACCCCACTATTTAGGCCCCTACGTGGTAGTTCGACGCACCCAAGGCGGTTCGTATATCATCGCCGAACTCGATGGAGCGGTTTCGAAACTCCGAATAGCAGCGTTTCGCCTGGTTCCATACTTCCCGCGTTCGCATTTGACCGTTCCGGTGACCAAGCTCATTGGATCGGACGAAGATGACGACATACCCGAAATAGAAGATTCGCCAGAGAAATTCCCTGACGATGAGTCCCAAAATTCCGATTAAATCATTCATTTCCCTTCATATATGCTCCTTACTTATTTCCGATTCTCTCTCTCTCCTCTGATCAATTCTAATCTTCCAATTCTCCTTCTATAGTTTCGTCTCTGCTAGCGTGATCCACAATAGGATCTAACGCGTGTACTTTTACTTAATACGCAGTTCCACACGGTTTCGCCGTTCAAAACAGCGGAACGATGGCGAAACGCCTCATTTCACTTCGTATCAGTTTCCTTTCATCCTATTCCTTGAATTCTTTGATATATTCTTCTAGCCTTCACTCAGTCTCGCTCGATCGCACGAAAATTCACAAAAACCGAAACAAAATCGTATAAATTAACTATAAAAACAACTATGTACAGTACAAGTTATTTTTCTTTTTCTTTTGTCCTTTTCTTTTTCTATTTTACAAAAGTCCGACCAGGACATAGAGCATATGCGATGATTATACTCTATTCCCGAGCCCTACCTTTCCCCTTCGACTGACGAACCCTCTCCACTTCCCCTCTATCTTCCTCTTCCTTGTCTTCACCTTCCCCCGTCTTCACCCCAGCCAACTCGAGCAGCAGACGATGATCTGCGTGCGCCTGTGCTACGAGGACGCTGAATTCGTTCAGCATCCGGGACAGGACCTTGTCCCGGTGATCCATCCACGCCAGCATGAACTGCAGCTCGGATTCCCTGACCTCCCGCTGCAGAGCTTCATGCTCGATGCGACCACCCACTGATCTGGCCGCCAGAGCTGTGACTTTCTGGCGTTTTGCTTCCCGATCGCGTGCCTCCCGAGCTGCCTTACGCTTCGCGGCTACAGCCCTGCCTTTCGTGGCTAGACTACAGCCCTTCGCCTGCTTCAAGCACGGAGCACAGGTCCTCTGCGGAAGACCCATGCAATCACGGCCACGCTTCTGGCACTGGTTGCACGGAACCCGATGATGAACGCGCCCATCGCTCAATCGTTCGTCGTCGTCGTCGTCATTATCGTTGTCGTCACCACCAGAACCACCACCATTAGCCGGAATCCTAGAAGGACCAGCCTCAGGTTGAGAAGACGCTCATCGTGCCGGAGAAACGCATCTCGCTTGCGTTTTGACAGTTTTGCGCGGAACAGCAGCAGTACCGCTATTGTTGTTGTTGCTGTTGTTGTTGTTGCTCGCGGTATTGAGAGCCTGAATCTCTTCAAGGCTTGCGTCCACCTCAAACGGCTCATTCGCCTCCATTCCCACATCACCGATATCCATTCCGCCGTCGCCTGGACTCATGACAACGGAGTCTTCTCCCCGATGACCAGGAGGAGGACTCTCAGGACTTTCCTGAATCGCAGGAGTCTCCTCGTCCGAGTCCACCACTTGCCGAACACCACGAACGCGGCGAGTCCCTGCATCCAGTCGTCGTCGCATGTTGGCCTCGATTTCGGCAGCCATCCGGGAGATTTCGGCGCATTGAGCAGCGCGTTCTTCTTCTTCTCGTCTTTCACTCTCGCGAAGCTCAATCTCGAGCATTGTAGGTTCGAGTGAGGTTAAGGGTGTAGAACGGCTAGCCCCCTCCAAACGTTCTGCTCCGGTTTCGAGCGTTTCAACCGGTTCCGCGACCTCTCCGTCCTCAATCGTTTCGCCAGTTTTGACCTGAAGAGGAGCGGAATCAACCTCCATTGGACTATCGACGTCCTGAGGCAGCATTTGATGTTGCTGCTGTTGTTGTTGTTGCGGAGGAAATGGTTCAGGCAGCATTGGTTGTTGCTGCTGTTGTTGTTGCGGTTGAGAGAAAGGTTCAGACAGCACTTGTTGGGATCGTTGTTGTTGCTGTTGTTGTTGTTGCGTTTCGGATTCCTGAGCACGAACGAGTTGATAGAGCCGACGACGAAGGATGGAATAGCCGTAGTATTCCCAGAGGAGCCGGACCGTTCTCAATTTCACCCTGTCAATGCGAAGGATGTGCCCTGCACGAAGGTGTCGTTGCTCGATATCCTCCCAATATTCGAACGCTTGCTGTAGGAAGGATTAGATGGAGATGATAGACAAGAAGAAGTACCTACGTGACTCCGGACAGCTTCGTCTCGCGTGTAGTCCGTGTTGCCGGTGAACCTCGCCATTTGTTGGAACTTGGAGCTCTCCATTCTCACGTTCTTGAGAGCCTTTTCGATGTCAGGGCGCGGTTTCGGGAACATTGGAGGGAACGATTCGCCCAAGAAGAACCCACAAGTCGAATCGAACGAGGCAGGATGGAATGGAACCCTGCGTCTGCGGAAGAAAGCTCGTCGTTTGGTCTCCATCCTGGCGTAAAATTCCCGTCGATCGTAGTACAGCATCCGTAGGAGAGCGTCCGTGTCGCAGTAGTTGGAGTACGCCATCTCCGACCAGACTTCTTTCGTTCCTTTGGGATGGACTTGCTCCAATGCTTCCTTCCATGCCTGTCGAATTTCGTTAACAAAAATTCTTGATTAGAGTGCGTGGTTTATGCACCGTGGTTGCCTTCCACCCATCCATCAAAGATTCCATCACCGGATTCGTCAACCACCGAACCGTCATCGAACCTGTAGGTGCGATCCATTCGACCAGTTTTGTCTTATCCGGCAGAATTACCGTCGTGACGCCATGGTCTAGTTCATCCATTGCCGACCTGGCCAAGGTGACGTCTGCCTCAAATTTTGCGACCGCTGCCTTCCAGTCGTCATCGGAGTTGATGGGTCCCAAGAGCGCGACGATTTCTTTGGAAGTGAACATGTTGGAGAATGAAGAAGAGATGACAGCGGAAGAAAATTTGGATGCGACGTGTTATGCTTCGAAACTCCCACGCATCGGATTGAGATGGGAGTGACCGCGGACGGTCACTATTTCATGAACCCGGGAGATGAAGAGTAAGTCTGAAGCTTGGGAACGTACGGAGTCGTTACGACCAGTTCCGCGGTGTTCCGACTGGTTTCGCTCGGTTTCGACTGGTTTCGCTCGAACGAGTAGACTTAGCAAGAATGCCATAGTCCAGATGGCACGTGCACCGTTCTTTGATCGGCCATCAAGATGGGAGAATCACGGCATCGAGTTTGCACGTGTCGATCACAAGTCTCCGGACCTCGGATCCGCATTCCAGACAAAGAGATTTGACCCTGCAACCTCGTCCTCAGTCCCTCTCCTTTGTTAAACATCGCAGACTTACTTTGTCAGGCTAGCCAGAGCCCTTCTGAGTCGTTTCCCCGAGTTCTGCTTCGTTCCGCTCAAAGAGACCCGGTTCTGAAGGTTTCGCACGTATTCTGACCTTTCTATATGCGTCCCCTTTAATCCATTATGCTCTCATTCCAGACATGCTTAGTATTGTTCCTTTTGACCTATGTGTCCCTTAAACCATTCATATGCGCTCCTCTCCTTTGTAGATAGCGATATGCGTTCCCTTTTCTTTATGATGTAGGTTCTCTGACCGCTGGGAGGCTCAGCCTTGGACGTTTAGTATAAATATAGCACGACTCTCGTAGTAGAAGGACAGCTTAGTTGGAGCTGAGTGGGAGCTTAGCTTACAGTTCTCACATCGTCTCAAAGTCCCTCGACCTCTAGTCTACTTGTTCGTAGTGGACTCTCTCGTCTCTAAAAGTCTAATATACGATATTTCGTATTCTGTACAGTCGATCGGTGATCTCTCTTCGCAGCAGAGCCGTTCGTACGTTTGTATAGTTCGCTGTGATCGTACAAAGGCTCCTCTTACTTCTCTCACCCGAACCAAAACCTCCTTACGTGTTCCGAACCGTTTCGCCCGGTTTCGCTCGTAACCCAGTTACTCTGCGTGCCACTCGCATTCAGTCTCGCAACACCTTCCCCTCTCCAGTGTCATTGGGAAAGGACACCATATCACCCCTTTCCTCTTGACTTTCCACTCTCTGCTTCCTCAAGACCAGCCCGGTGCTATTCTGCATCGTTTCGATCGGAAACGGTTGGTTCCATCGTCCCACACATATCCTTCGATTCTCTCAGTCCCCTTCCGTCATCGTTTTGCACCTCCATCCCTCGCATCACATTTCGATACACTCAGCAATTGTCCTTCGTCCATCGTATCGCGTTTCGAATTGTTATGCCATGTTCCGACACTTTAGACTATGAGTGAGATTGGCTGCAGTCGCTTTCCAGTGGGTTAGCACAGTCGTTTAGTCATGTTCGGGTTGGTGGTTCGACTAGCGTAGCTTAGTTAGTTTAGTTCTTGTGCCTTGAGTCAGTCGGCTTTAGTCCAGAGCTCGCAGCTGAGCCGGAGAGTCGATTTAGCCTTCGCACCGCCACCATCGATCTCGGGAGAAGACTACCCTCGGAATTCTTCCTCGAGCGCTTCCCTCATATCCCCGGTTCTCACCAAGCCCTTCCATTGTATATCCCTATTTCCCTCCACTCCTTCGTGCCCTTAGCTCAGGTGTAATTCTCTGCTGACCGCTTGAAGGTATTCTAGGGCAGCCCCTCGAACTATACACTCCCTGTCCGGCATCAGAACGTCCACAGGAGTTTCAACGGCGAGACGGACAAAGATCCAGAGTGAAAAATTCGGCAATATCACAGTGGAGGAATATTTCCAGAAAAGTAAGTCATCCGTGGATCGAATAGGAATCGTGCTGACTATCGCACAGAGTTCCACATCACACTCCGCCACGCAGATGACCTGCCCATGGTGAATGTCGGGAAAGAGGGCAAGGACATTTTCGTACCAGCCGAGCTGTGCAAGATTGTACCAGGGACCCTTTTCGCGGGTGAGCTGAAGTCTGGGGAGAGTGCAGCCCTGTGTGCTGCAAACAACAAGACGCCAGCCGGTCACGCACAGACAATCACTATCAAGGGTCTCCGTCTCCTAGGCTTCGAGGAGGGCACACCTCCGATGGTCAGCTTCGGAATCAAAATCTCGACAAATATGGCTGTTGTTGCGGCTCGCGTTCTCCCCGCACCGTTGGTGATTTATCCTTCGGGCCGTGCACAAATTGTCAATGGATCTTGGACAGCGCGTGGCATTCAGTTTGCGAGGCTTGCAGAGCTTAAACGCCTTGCAGTTGTGGTCTTAAAGGATGGGAATATAGAAGAGTCCGACAGCTCGCTCGAGGTGCAGGTGCACGAGGCGGTGAAGGCTCTGATTGGAAAATGTCACGCACGTGGAATGAACGTCAACTCGGACTTCATCATGCAGGTCCTGCAGCTCCGCCATCCGAGTCGAGAGGATCCATACCATGATGAGGATGTGGACAAAGTATCAAGGTTGTTCGAATCGCTGCCAGGCAGGCCCCAAATGGTTCTTGCCCTCATGTCAAACGAAAATAAGCACATCTATGCGGGACTCCACCAGTACTTTGACGTCAGCCAGGACTTCCAGTCTGTGATTGGCCTCATCGAGAACATGCTCGACAAGGAGGGCCACGATCAGTATCTGCCGAATCTCGCGCTCAAGGTTAACACAAAGCTCGGTGGGGTCAACCATCGGCTGGAGCCTGCTTCTCTGAAACGGCTGGCAAACACGATGGTGGTCGGGTTCGATGTGATTAAGCCGGGTGGGAATGCGGTCAAGGGCGCGCCTGGTATCGCAGCGGTCGTGGTGTCGTGCGACGTGAACTTCAGAAAGTGCCATGCAAGTGTCTCCCTTCAGGGAGTAAAAGAAGAGGTGAGCTCTCATTTTTATACTATTATGCAGGCGCCTGATGCAGCTATTCATAGACAGTTGAAAACTTACGTGGTATGATTCTGGAATGCTTACAGAACTACCGTCAAAGCATGGGCTCGTTCCCTGAACGGATCCTTATATTCCGTGCCAGTATTTCAGACGGCCAGCATGTGCGGGTAATGGCCACCGAGATCAAGCAGCTGAACGAAGCATTCGGTGAACTGAAGAAATACAAACTGAAGTTGACTTACATCACTTGTAGCAAAGGTCATCAGACTTGGTTCTACCCCAGCCGCAGACGATCCTAAGTTCGAAATGCCCCTATACAGTTTCTTGAGTTGCTGTACGAAAACACTGGAACTTGCATATTCCCGAGGCTGCCCGTCAAACAAGTGTCGATGATGTTGACGACCGTCAGTGGTGGTCACTAGTTTGGCAAACATTTGCATGGCAGCCCCATTGACTCTGAGCTTCGAAGTCTTCGTGATCGGACTGTGGCAGCCTGGACTTCACTGCGGAAACGGGATATAAGCTGGAAGGCTAGGTCGCTGGCGATATGTGGTGGAGGTCTGTCATTTCGTTCGTGCTGGTCATGGATGAGGCTGAGACAACGGTATACACGCATCTCCAATTCGTTAGGTGATTCAGCCTTTCCTCTTTGATCGTTACAGAACTCCTTTAGAGACAGCAGAGCTTTTGCAGGCGTAAAGATCCAGACAACAACTTGACGGCAAGGTTGAGGACTCACAGTTCATAAGCTGCTGGATCTCCAAAGCTCGATCAAACGTAGGTACGTCGTACATGAGATAGAGTGAAAGGATATGAAAACGTGTACATCGTTCGTGAGACTCGATAGCTATTGGTCCGTTGTCTTGCTGAATTGTGAAACCGTTGCGTACAGCTCGAGAGCAATCTCTGGCAAATGCCCGAGTCTCCGTGAAGTCACTGAAGTTCATCAGACGCATCCTGCACATCACGACGACTGACAAGACCTCGTGCTCTATGGTGGGAACGAGCATAGACCAGGGCATGATGAGCATTTACGACTACAATTTCTCTTTGCAGGCTCATGCAGGCATGCAAGGTATCGCTCGTGCAGTTCACTACACCGTCCTCCATAATGACAAGAAGTTATCTCCCAACACTCTACAGCAAGGCATCAATGAAATCTCATACCTGTGGTCAGCATCAACGAAGGGTGTGAGCCTGAAACTGCCAGCCTACTGGCAAGTCAAGCATGTGCAAGGTGATGTCACCGGTCGAGGGCAGTAAGGAGGTGAGGATGGGGAAGGAGGGATGTGACTTGTGTGAGTTGCGAGTTGCAAAGTCAACTTTGTCATGTGCAACAAAAGGGTAAGACCGAAAAAAAAAGACAAGATTGATGCTCCCCATGTTCACAAGTCCTAATGATAACAAACAAATCTTGATAAAATTGAACCTAAATTTATATCATTATAGCACTTTCTAAAGCTGCCTGATGTAAACAAAGCAAGCTCAGAAGGTCAGCATAACCAGAAAGTACTGTACTATATTTAAGGTGTTATTTAACTCTATCATGTGATTGTGGGAAAGTCTTCAAAACTCGAATGTGTACGCATCTGTTGCTCTTACTCTTAGGAGGTGTGTATTTGGGTAGGTCATGTAACCCATGACTACAACTAGCTTTGTACATCATCTACACGAGATCCGTATTAAATTGCAAATGTATAACCAGCACTGGTTTAGCACGGACCATCTAGATGAAATAGGTTGTACATACATATAGATATGCATACATGACCTACATCTCTATGTGTAGGCCTGCATATATTTACTCTCTGCTTTGTTAATAGGCTCTGCTGCCTCAACAGTTAGAAATTTTGTTTTCTGCTTTCAGACCAATTTATAATTATATTTGATTAGAAATTATCAAAATACATGCAAGCTTAGCAGATGGTGGCACCATACACAACAGTCTCATCTGGGTTGATAGACTTGCATGGCTCCTTGCTGTTGAAGAAGTCAGGCATGAACTTGACAATTCGGGGTATACAGGTGGAACCATTGATGAGGATGATCTTGTGTACATTGGAATTGTCTATCTTGGAGTCCCGGATAATCTTCTCAACAGGCTCAAGCGTAGAATGGAAGAGATCCTGGCACAGCTCCTTGAATCATTGTCGGCATATGTCAAGAAGATCTCTGACTTCTTCATTGGGACAGTTATATTATGCTTGATAAATGCAGTCATGACACTGCCAGTGGTCTCGATACCAAGCAACAGAGGAGCGACATTGAGCAAGAAGGGGTCTTGGGTCTTCTCCGAGGTGTCGCCCTTGAGGATAACAGCCAATAATCTTGTTCGCTTGGAGCAAAATGATCTGCCTGGCGACCCACACTATTTGACTGAGTTTGGCCCCAGTCTCCTCGCTCTGGGGAATGCCACACAGAGATCAGAGACAATAACACAAAGCGAAAGCGATACGACATACTACATGTTTATTCATCACTATAGAAGCCGGCATTGTACAGAGGAGTGACAGAAAGATTGAGACAAAAGCCTGCATAAAATTGGTCAGAGTTCAGATATGAATATATAGGTTGGGTATGCACTCAAATAGGGCACTAGTCAGACCTGGAGACACACCATAGACATCTTGTGCAACGATAGCTGTCAGTTGAAGATGATATAACCATGTTGATACTGAAGAAAGACGTCCATATGCTTATTGTACCAAAGATCTATATGCTTTCCGGTATCTTGAATCACATATTGCACTTGAGGGTATTCTCTCGATCCATTCTGCACGAGCTCTTATAAGTACGCGATATTGTACGGAGTCACTGTCAAACAATTTTAAATCACACATCAACCAAGATGCTCTTCCTACTAACCTCTTTCTTGGTACGTGAGAGGCATTATGATGCTCTTCAGTGCGGCAACTTTGTCCAGTTCCAGATTTGGGTCTCCAGTGATGACAGTATGTGCCAAAAAATCAATACATTTCTCTATCAAGTTACTATGTAGACATCCGCGACAGCCTCATCTGGGTTGCCAGACCTGCATGGCGCCTTGCTGTTGAAGGAGTCAGAAAAGAGCTTGACAATATAGAGGATATGGGTGGAACCTCCGACAAGGACCATCTCGTGTACATTAGACTTATCAACCTTAGAGTCCCAGAGAACCTTCTCAACAGGCTCAAGCATAGACCGAAAGAGATCTTGGTATAACTTCTCGAATTGTGCATGGGTGATTGAGATGTAAAAGTTGATACCCTCATAGAGTGAATCAATTCCAATGGTCATCTGTGCTGCTGATGACAGTGTACGCTTTGCACGCTTGCAAGCAGTACGGAGTCAGTAAAGAGCACAAGGGTTCAATGAAAGATCTAAGAAAATCAGTGTCAATACCATGATCATACGCTATCGGAATGACTTAAATTACATACCCTTCTTGTTCTTGCACTTGAACTCCTGAATAAAGTGGTTTACAAGGTGATTGTCAAAGTTCTCATCACCCAAGTGACTATTGCTGACAGTCGCCTTAACTTCGAAGATACCCTCCTCAATGGTCAAGAGTGATACATTAAAGGTACCTCCACCAAGGTCAAAAATGAGGACATTGCACTTGCCTTAGAGCTTCTTGTCAAGACCATACATGATAGCAGCCACTGTGGGTTCATTGATGAGTTAGAAGAAGTTGAGGCTAGAGATAACACTGGTGTTGCCTGACATTGCGAGTTGTTAAAGTAAGCAAGAATAGTGATGACAGCCTCAGTGACAGTGCTGTAAAACAGTCATGAATGAGGAGGATAAAGCAGGGATGGAGATGATTTGTAGGTGCTGAGGGTGAAAAGAGTGGCATGACAGTGGTGGCAAGAGACAAAGAGGACAACATGTCAAAATGAATCTAAGCCCGTCAAATACTGGCACTGGCCTATGTAGATCTATGTAGATTTACATAGTTCTATTATGCAAATCTAGTCCAGTTCTTGTATATCAACTCTCAAAACCTAATCAAACACCATGTCAGCTAGACAAAACTATACAGACATTTATGTTAGGTGATCTACACAGAAATGCATATATTTGTGTACCTAATGTACCTTGTTCTACACAAATTTTCTGTGTGATGTAAGACAGATTTTTGTGTAGATTTCCTTATCTTGGGTACATTCAGCTACACAGGCATGTGTTAAGGATCTCCAATATGCAGTGATTGATTGCTATTCATAACTATGTACTAATATTGATATAGAATATCATCTATATGCATTTATATATTACTATATATTACTAGTCATATATTGACTATGTATTACTAATCTCTATCCAGTAATATAGACAGTTTACCACTATAAACAACTATATACTTCTTTAAACTATGGACTATAACTATTTATTAGGATCTATACAGAGATATCAGACAATATACTACTATTGATTACTATTTATATCTATGTAGTATATGTTACTATAGGATATCATCTATATGCATCTATATATTACTATATATTACTATATATAACTAATCATATATTGACTATATATTACTAATCTCTATTGCTATCTAAATACTGTTATGAATTGCTCACCACTATAAACAGCTATATACTTCTTTGAACTATTACCTATAACTGTCTACCAGGCCCTATACAGAGGTATCAAACTATGTGATACTATTAATTGCTATTCATATCTATATACTATGCATTACTATAGAATACTATCTATATGTATCTATATATTACTATATATTACTATAGTATACTATGCACTACTATGAACTACTATGGTGTTATAACTCACTATCCATTAATAACTCAAATGGACTGATTTCCTGATGTGAGCCGAGCGATGAATACGAATTAAGTGACGAATCGAGCGACGAGTACGAGTCCAGTGACGGGTATGAGTCTAGCGCAAGCTCTTCGTTGATTTGTAAGCTGCCTGGCAAAGCTGGCAGACCTGGGAGAGGGGGCTATAATCTTCAGGCTGTATTGCGCAACTATGGCTGGAGTACAAAGAGCTTCGAGAAAAAGAGAGTACGTGATAATCCTCCATCTGTTCCTAAACGGTTCTAATCGCCAGCCTGTAGGAATACATTTTCAAACTTATTGACAAACACCTCGACACTGGACTGTCGTTCATATATCAAGACGATGAAGCGGTGCAGACTGTCGTCGATGCTGTAAGTACTCTATGTTGCTCTACATATAATCAATGGCGGTCATTTAATCGGTCTTTGATAGGCCACAAAGCACTTTCCTCAGTTCAAGGATTTCAAGAACGCTTGGCCAATATTGGACTTCTGCAAAATGCGTTTGAAGTATACCGCTAGCAGATCCAGGCGAAAAGCTGAAAGACTCGCTGCAGATATGTTTGACGCTCAGCAGGTGAAATTCAGTTTGTTTCGCATTGTCGATGCTTCATTAACGATGAATAAAGAGTATTCGGAGGCATTCCTGTCGCTGCGTGCGCTCGTGCCGCGCATGATTATTATAGAGTCCTTGCTCGTTCGACGTTACCTCGAATTGAGTACGAATGTTTTTACGCAAACTCATGAAATATATTCTCTTGAGAACAACATTCTGCGATCGCGGGGATGTATCATAAATATATATGGATATTATCTGATACAAGCTTACGACGGTGTAGTACGTGGAAGTCCGAGTGAGAAGTCGATAGCAATTGAAAGAGATCGATTTACATAGAACAAATATTGGAGGAAACAGACAAAAGATCAAGAACTTCGCTCATCAGATACCCCTTCAAATCAATGCAAGCGCTTCGTAAACTCCGCCTTCTTTGGAACTCCTTTACGTCGATGCCGAAGTTCGGCAAATCTAGGATTCGAAGGAACTTTGTCAGCTCCCGAATCAATCTGGGAACGTGAAGCTCGCCTTTTCATGACATAGTCCACAAGTTCTCCGTCGTCTGGGCACAAGTTAACATATGGCCTTGTTTCACTGGCCCCCCTCCTCATGATCAACGCATCACCATAAAACACCTTTCCGATGCTCGCATTTCGCGGAAGCCGTTTGTGGTTTTTAAAAAATACTGTAAAAAGATGAACTTCTCGGGCGGTCCAAAGAACAATAAAAGCATCGTGGATATAAGGCTGTAGAGCCATATCGTCCAGGACAACTTCGGCTGACGGAAACATGACCCCGTTACCGACGCACGTAGGAACACCGACATTACATGGCCTTGTCGTTCGAGAGGAATACAACCTGGATCACAGGGATACCGTCGGGCCCTGAAAAAGATCAGTATGCCGTTGCAGATCTAGATCATACAAACATGCAGACTCACTTCTATTCTCAGATCTGGACAAATACGCGAAATCGGCATTATCAAAACGGTGTTCGGTATTTCAATGGATGACAAGACGAATGAAATCGAGGGCGATGTAGATGAAGTACGGAGATGAGTGGGCGACCTTTTATCATGACGAATGAACCGTTTTTTTTTCGAGTCTTTTTTTCTTTTCTTTTTGTATCAGGGTCGGGATAAAAAAGATATCAAAGACTCAGAAAGAGATTGATCATAAGTAGCTAGTCTCGAATGATTGCTTTGAACTACATGACACGAAAACGAGGCATTGATGAAGTAGTCTAACCAGAAGTGTAAAGGCATGCAGAGTTCATATTGCATCGTACCGATCGACGATCTGATCGGGATCCAGAGATGCATGCACACTTGGTATGCAGCTCACTCGCGATCGCTTGATGCAAAGGCCTTGCTTTCACAAAGAGCGATTTATTTTGAAGACACAGCTTTCTCGTTTGACGTAAAGGCTTTGTTATCACAAAGAACAATCCAACTTGAAGATTGTCTAGCGAAATGGTTTACTTGGCCCAGACAAGTTGAGTCTCAATTTCTTTCACATGTGAACGACATTCGGGTGCGTAAGCGCCTCTGCTATCTATAAAGGATACTTTACACCAGGTCCCGCTGGAAATCAAATCACTCGAGGCTTTCTGGTTGAGTAGTGTATACAATGGATTCGGTTATGGAAGTTGACGAGCATAGAGCTCCTGCCTCCACATCCGCAGTCTATTCCGCAGTCATGAGATCTGTTCCGCAAGCTGGCTCAAACTCTCGCGATGCCACAATTACATCTAACAACTCAGTCTCAGTGCCTCTTCCTAATGCAAGCGTTCCCGAGGGCAACGCTCCTGCCTCGGCCGCTCTTAGAGGGGAAGCCGGTCCTACTTCGACTGATGTTCGAGAGCGTGTCGCTTCCTCGGCTGCTCCCGGTGACGAGATAGACCCCCCCCGCAACCACTGGGACTACTGGGAGCAAGAAGACACGAGATGCTTCCAACAATGAGGATAACGCACCACAGAATCAAGTGAGTTTTCTGTCTTTCTTGAGCCTTCCTCTATCTCTGAGTATTGTTATAGACTCCTCAATTCACATTTTCAATGGCGAGAGACACAGTACCTCCGCAAGTTCGCTTCTCGATACCAGCGATAATTCCCATGTCTCGCCAGGTAAGAGCTCTGCCTTTGAACCTATAAGCTGATACGAGGATATTCAGGTGGAAGACAGTACAACATTTCGCCCCGAAAAGTATTTCAGAAGCATCGGAGGTCGAACGGGCTTGACGGCCATAGGTGATGACCGCATCGTAATGGATAAAAGACAAGTTTCGGAGGAACAAGACTGCGTAAGTTGCTGCCTTTTCCGCAAAACAGAGCTTAACATAATCTCACCTGTAATAGGCACGTGTCTTGGAGAAAGAGCTTCAGAAAACTCAAAGACAGTTGCAGCAAGCGAAACGCCAACTCTTGGAAAGGGAGGAAATACGAGTGAGTTATGTGCAGCTTATCGAAATAAAGCTCACCACTGATTCGCCTGACATAGGCGCGGGGCTTGGAGGCACAGGTTACTCGGACACAGCAACTGCTTGCAGATGTGAGACGATCATTTTTTTTTCTCATTTTCTCCCCTAACTCACGGCCTCATCGGACTTAGTTCAGGTTTGAGGGCGTCCAAAGAAGCGAAGGACATTTTTCAGTACGTAGATCCGATCAGGATGTATACACCATTGCTGACTTTGTCTATTGCTACTCAGAGCGGCCAAAGTCCTACAGACGGATGAGGCGGATGGACGGACATACGTACAAATGCGACGCAATGTTGCAAGACGCAATATGCCTTTGAGAACGTGAGTTTCATATCTGCTTAAGTCTTCGCCTCATTCATCTGATAGAACGTGAAGTCGCCAGACAATAACTGGTTGACGGGACTGGAAGGAATACTGATGAAAACTCCGAGGAAAAAGACCAAAGAACATAAAACACTCTGCGTGAGTTACTGAGTTAATGATCGCATACTACGCTAAAAAGCAATTGAACCATTCCAGGCATTCGTAAGATATGCTTTTCAGCAGAAGTTTCCCAAGACCCCTAAAGAAACGGATTTCGAGCGCCACATACTGGCCGATGTTGACGATGTGAACAAATACGAGGTCGGCGAGCATACTGGCCCAGTTACCGACGACTTGCATATCGATGCTCTCAGCGGTCGATCTTCAGAATGGAATCGTCGAATCATCGACATCCTGTATCAGTGCATCCTCGACAAGCTGAATGTGGACAAGTTGGCAGATGATCAGGAGCAGATGTTCCGATCTCTGGTTTGCAAGAAGCTCCTTCGCGTGAAGGCCCATTGTAGGGCATCCCTGCAAAGACCGATGATAGACGGCAAGTTTGAATCCGAGGAGGAAGCCATTGCACGTCGCGATGCCCAGAAGAAGCAGAAGAGCAAGCAGGATCGACACAACATGAGGCAACATACTGTGAGTCGACCGTTAAGAGCTGTCTCTTATAAAGAACTCACATAAGTCATAGATCTTCGATCAGCACATTAAGACCTGCAAAACCAAACTAATGGTGCTCCCGGAACCAGACAGGGATGTCTCGCCTTGGAATTTCCTTTACAATGTTTTGATGGCATACGGAGTTGAAGGAATGAGTTCTGACAAATCAGAGGACTCGAGTGTCGGAGCGAGAAGAAAGATTTATCACGTCAAAGTTCTTGCTTGGCGCAAGGATATCGACAAGTATTTGGACTTCATCGATGCTCACCATATAGATATCGTTTCCAAACGAGGCACACCTGGGAGGACGGATCGTAGGCGCGACCACACCTTTGCGAGCGATCGTGGAGCAAAGCCCGAACTTCCAAGGTCTTTCTATGATGAAATGTGGTTGGACGGGCCAGCACCGAAGCAAGCAATGATAAAAATGACTGTCTCCAAGAAAAATTTCGAATGGCTTAGAATCTTTGACACTCAAACGGAGTAGACCGGATATATTCATGTTATTCAATTGACGTGTATGCACATATGATGATCAAATAATAAAGAGAACAATGATTTGAAAATAGGGACGAGTCTGACAGAGGAAGAGAGATTAGTGTAGCGCGATCTCGCAGCCTCAAGGCAATTAAATGACTACCTGAGTTTGAGAGGAAGAAGTTGTTTTGAAGTCATATGCATGCGATGCATATCACAAAGCAAAGGACAAAAGCAGCCTCGAGGCGATTAAACCGCCTCGCTGCGAGAATTGCATGATGTGACTCCAGATAGAAAGGAAGAACTTGTTTTTGGAGTCGCGAGGTGCAAGTCAGGGGGGAGAGGGGTAAGGGACAAAAAGAATTGTCGACACTTCAAGGCGATTAAACCGCCTCGCTGCGCATTAATATTGCTAGAGAGGAACTATGTTGTGATCAAATCTCTTTTTATCGGCGACATCCGCATCACATGCTAGATATGCTGTGATTCAGACCCGCGGCCGATTGGAATGACTCGGAGATTTTCACTTTCTTTACTTCTCCATCTTCATAAATGGCGGGTCACTTATATCTCGGTATCTCTCAACGGGGGCCCTGGTTTAACTTGGGCTTCCTACTGTCGACGAATCGTCGGAGACGCGATTGTATTGGGATTTCGTTTGAGCCTTATGCGCAATCTTGATCGCTTTCGGTCTATATCCCCAAACCCAGCTGGAACACTCCCCCGGTCACTCCTCCAATGCCCCGAGTGAGCAAGGAGGTACAGAAAGAGCTCTGCTCGTGCAACTCATGCTCACTTCACCTGAATTCCAACGGTCGTCGTGGTGTTTATCGCCCAAGATATGCCCACGAAGCACACCAGTTACGCTCTCGATACTGTTCTTGCCCCTATCCACTTTCCGTACTGCCCTTGAATAGAGTTAAGCGAGGCAACAAAAATGTCACGAGTGACCCCGTTGCCTTTGATGAGCTTTCTGTGTCTAGAGACAATGTCGACAGCGACGTACATATGAATGACATTACCGACGCAGACATTGACATGGATAGGAATCTCAATGCAGATATAGTTATGGTTGGGATCAATGATTCATCTGGAGACGAAGCTGGCGATATAGTCGAGGACATTGACACGGAGGCGCACGCTACGACTAGCTCGGAAGGTGGAGGGAATCCAGACATGATACGGACCATGAACCATCCGCGTGAATTTGACAATGGTCCGTCTTTCCCGCATAATGTGTTCTTATCGATTATTTAACTCGTATGGCGTATATAGGTCATTATTTCGATTGGCCTACTGCCTCTGATCCTGAAATCGCCCAGACTGTCATGTTTATATCGGTGTTCTCGTCCCTCGTTTGGGGACTAAGCCGAATTTCTTCCGATGTGCTGTTGCAGCTATTGAAGGTCTTAATGTATGCAGCCCTGAGGCGAAACGAACCGAAACATGATGCAATGTTCTTTACGAATGTAATTCCAAATGACTCGCGAACCATTCACTCGAAGTATCGTCTCACCGGAGGCACAACCGTATTCGCCGTTTGTCCCATCTGCCATGCTACATACAAGCCGGAGTACAAAGCAAAGTCTATCTATCCAGAGAAATGCACATATACTCCGTCTGTTGGAGGAGAACAGTGCGGCGAGCAACTCTTGAACGCAGGCAATAAAGAACCGATCAAGAAGTTCGTTTATAACTCTGTACTGGATTTTATCGGTGGGCTAGTTTCTCAGGACTGTACCGAGGCATCTCTGGATAAAGCCTGCGACAATTTGCGCCGTTCTTCGAGTGAGAGCTCTTCGCCGACTCGAGGTCCTTTCGAAGCTGAGTTCCTGCGAGATTTTCGTGGTCCTCGGTCTGACGCCCCCTTTTTTGAAACGAGCGATGAATTGCGGCTCGCATTTGCTTTGTCAGTCGATTTCTTCAATATCGAGGGAGTCCGAAGCACCGCTGCACATGTTTCATTCGGGGTTATTTCACTTGTTTGTCTCAATCTACCGGAGGATGTCAGATACAAGCACGAGAACATGTTTCTAGCCGGAGTAATTCCAGGTCCTGACGAACCTTCGCTTTCAGAGATAAACCATTATCTCCTTCCACTCATCGAAGAATTTCTGGAACTGTGGGATCCCGGGGTTCGTTTCGCACAAACGGCATCTGCCCCACGCGGACGTTTGGTCCGAGCTGCCATCGCCGTCATTATATGTGATCTCCCTGCTGCTCGAAAGGTGGCCGGACTCCTGTCGCATGCCAGCACTGATTTCTTCTGTTCCTTGTGCAAATGCCCCAAGTGGATGATACATCGGATTGATAGGGACTTCAAGAGACGTGACCCCTCTGTTCTTCGGAGACAAGCATTGGCGTGGCGCGAGGCTACTTCACGCGAACGGCAAGACACAATCACGGACAATTATGGTGTTCGATGGTCTGAGCTTTGGCACCTTCCTTACTGGGATCCGTCAAAGCAACTCGTCGTCGATCCAATGCATTGCCTACTGCTGGGTTTGGTACACACTCACTTCGCAACCATTTTTCCTTTGACATCCAAGGCGACGAAGGAGCCTGCTCCAGTACCACCGCCATTCGTGTTTAATTTTGAAATACCATTCGAAGAAGATGAACCGATTGAAGACTCTCACGATGAGCCCGACGACGGGCTCAGCAGTGAGCCGGGCAATGAGCCGATCGACGAGACGCGCGACATTCCTAGGAATGATGGCGATGGTATTACCTTGACTAGAACCAACGTGCGCGACGCTTTGCAGCTTCGCAAGCTATTGCAGCGACCGGTGCATGGGCAGGACTTGCAAGAAGAAATGACGTATCTCGCAAATCAGTTGGTAAAAAAATGCAAACCCGCCCTCCTGTTCGTTTGGAAGTCGTTAAATTTGGACGAGTCCACGTTAGTCCTGGGACAAACAATACGAGGAGCATGTCCAGGGAGTGATTATATCAAGATGGACTTCGCTTGGGCACTCACTGTTTGGGTACGTGAACTCTTTCTGAGAACTGAGCCAGGCTCACATTTTATCAGCGCTTTGCACAGCCCTTACAATCTAATGAACCGGCGATCAAGTTAACGACGTTCGAGCTGTTTAATCACGTCCGAGATGTCATTAAGCGCACTTCGAGACCAACTTGGTTGCGCCCTGTACCGTACAATTTTGGCTACACATCTGCCGGCAAGGTCAAAGCGGATGAATGGCGAATTCTCAGTACTGTATACTTACCGGTAGCGCTGGTTACATACTGCTTTTACTCCAACGAAGTCGACGGTGCGCACAAAGAACGTCTACAGGCTGTTGTAGATAATACGATGGATCTAGTGCAAGCCGTCACAGTTCTTTTCAAGAAGTCAACAAGCGAGCGAGAAACTACAGCCTATAAGCAGTACATTTGGAAGTATGTTATGAGCCTCCCATCAATCTACCCGAATGTTAGATCTGTCCCGAACATGCATATGGCAAAGCATATTGCCGAGTTCCTGCCGCTTTTTGGTTCAGTTTATTCCTGGTGGTCATTTCCGTTCGAACGCCTCATCGGGGTCCTTCAGAGCTTATCGATCAACAACAAGCTAGGTGGGCCTGTTTTCTTTTATTATGTCTACTTCATCCCTTTTTGACCGAGAGTTGCATAGGCGAAATGGAGGGCACAATCCATAATACTTTTGTGGCTACGTCTAGACTAAAACAGCGGCTTTCGCGACCCAATTGTCCTCTCGGCGTGCAAGCCTGCTTAGCGGTCATTGACGGCGCATTGATGCAGAGATCCGCGCTCTCGTCTGAGTCAGTGGACTCAGATAAAAGCAACATGCCTGCTGAATTTCCAAAACTCGACATCGAGATGTTGAAGACGCGTCCAGACGATAGGATAAAGAGGTGTAAATGGAATAATGTACAATACTCTATTCACAGCTCCCATGAAGGGAACAGCCAGATTCTGTTCCGCCCGATGTACTCGACTGATCTGGTTCCAGCCTACTGTAAGGGTCACGCGCATGTATATTCGATTTCCTTTTCTTTTTCCTTTTCCTTTCCTTATCGTCGTCATCTATACCCGTCCGAACATTCTTTAACCTTCTCCGTTCACTCCGACGTCACATGGTCTCTTAGTTAGTTCATTAGTCATTCCCTATTACTTCACTCCGACACTCCTCCATGCTTCCTCCAATCCGTCCGACCATATGACCTAACCCTGAACCCTATGACATCACATTCCTTTCCTTAGTCGGTAGTCTTTTCCCAGGCTCGTAGGGTATATAGGTAGCTAGTCTCCCTGTAGAGGCCCCTTGCCTCGACATTCGTTAGATCTCCGGCTATACACTTGCTTTGTCTCTACGTCGATGCTCACTCCTTGGATTATCTGAGGGGCTGGGTTCTCTTGCTTATTAAGGTTGTCTCTTAGTTAGTAGGCATCGGCGATGCGGGCGTTAGGCTGTCGCCTAACACCTACATTCGAGACATTGAAGAGGGAGACGTACCCACGTTCGTCGTCCACCGCCTCCAACCTGCCGCCGATTTGCAATTCGATGCTTTCCACAGATATCCCGATTTTCCTGCCGTCATATATTCGAAAGATTGTTGTTCTGTACCAGAAACTATCGACGGCCGTGCGGTGCAGGGTCATTTCGCTGCCTTCCCTCTCAGGAAAAGAAATGTTGTGGTGCTTAGTCTGTTGAATTATTCTTTGGACTAATTCGCCTCTGGTATATATTGTCTCTCTTTCCCCCATGCAGTTCGAAACATCCATTAGATTTGACTAACTACAGGTGGGTAACAAAAGTGTTCATCATCCCTGGTTTAGGGATTTGCATGCTTTATATGGCAGTATAAGCGTCAGATAACATCTCGCCAACTTCCTCATGTCGACACCTTTTCTACCCACCTGTATTTAGTTGTTCATTTTTTAATCTGCCCCTCTTGAAAAAACGGAGGAAGCTTTAGTTCAGAATACAAAAATCCCACGGTCCCTGTTTAGGCTCGTCGATCACATTTTGTAATTGACGTGCCATATGCGATGATCAGTGTCCGGCATCTCCCGCAGATCCTATCTAGGTATGACGATCTCATTATATGATCGACATGCCATACTTTGACCATCAGCAGGTCGCAACTGACAACCTTTCACACATTTTAATCTATCAAATGGGCCTTCGTTCAATTAAATTTCTGCTCCTTTTGTTTCTCTGTGAATATACTCTAATAATGGATAAGAAATTGTGGCTGCGAGAAATGCCTTTCTATTTTTCTATCTCGTAGAGCGAAGGGTGTAGCACCAGGACGTAACGATTGGAATAGTGTGACAAAGATCGAAGATTACTTCCGGATTCGCTGGTCGCGGCTGTTCCAGCGCGAGGAAGTGCATAGCTCTGTCCAACATTGTTGCTCTCTTTGCGTCAATAGTCCTCAAGCAGAACTCATCTACATCCCGGAACACTCTTTGATCACTCACGATCACAATTCAACGAGAAGGATACTTCAGATTGAAGCTCATCCATGGTAAGCTACACCAATCATTCGATCTTGCGCCTACATTAACGATTCTAGCAGACGACATTCGATAACCGCACGGACGATCAATTCTTCGATTCCAGTCGCCTTCAAATGGTGAGCCATAACCTCACGCATTTTTTCGGCGACTCATTAGCTGTCAGGTATATGAGAACAGAGAGGTCCGGTACTTCGTCTCGTACCAAAACATTGACTTCGCGATGGAAGACGTGGGTATGGGTGTGGTTGAAGAAGTTCGCCGTTTGGATCTGCGCCGCGAGGGAAGCTTGGTGAAGAAGCTATATCGGGGAGCAAAGGTGAGTTTCGATGCTTGATTGCAGTTCCGTTGGTGACAAATGGGGAACATTCCCAGAAACGTTTTGTCAAATTCTTCAGTGCCATTTCATCCCGCTTCTGAGTCCCATATGTCTGAGTTTAGTTTGATAGTTGCATAACCGTCTGTGCCCTCAAAGTGTAGTCTAGCCTGAGCCTTTCTGTGAATAAACCTGAATATTTCAGTCATACGCTATTTAACTTGACTTTACCACGACGCTATACACTTTCTCTATCGTGCGAGAATCGAGCCTAGGGTGCACGCGATGCAATATTCCGTCTTGAAACAAGGTCCAGCTGAGCAATTTGCGCAAGTATAAGCACAAGCACAAGCACAAGCACAAGCACAAGCACTGTTCCCTTGCAACATGTGTCCTCGGGTTTTTAGTTCAACGTACCGGCTCCGGATGCACAAGAATATCCAGTTTGTTTCCATTATCTCAAAAGAGAAAGATACTGACTGCCTTCAGTTTGAATAAATACCCTTGTCCGGTGTGTGGTCGAGCGTTCGGCAGACCTAGGCAACACGATAATCACCTGTTTGTCCAGTAAGTCATTGACTTCAATTTTGTCTTACGATGGTAGCGTGGACGAAAGCATTTGACTTCGATTCGGAACACAATATAAGGTATGCAGGTGTTACAAGCAATTTCTCAACTTTTACAGATGTCTGACTCATTATTTCCCCTCTATTCGAGCAAATCAACGCGGCCTCGAGGGTCGTTCTTGACTTTTCCGGTCTTTCCTATGCAGATTTGAACTCAATCGAAATAGTAGAAAGGAAAGAGACTTACCTTGGCACGCTTTTTCTCTTCCTCTCTCTCCTTTCTCTCTTTCTTCTCGTGCTCCTTCAATGTCTTCTTGAACACTTTTCTATAGTGCCCGCCGAACTTCATGTGACTGTTTTTCGCCTCGAACGATATCGATTTTTTAGTACAATGACATCAATCAAAGTCATTTGTGTTCACTGACGCAGTCCCCTCAAGGTTGATAGGAGCGCCCGCAGCGACTGCACGGCGAGCAGCCTCACGTTGAGCCTCCTCCCGCTGCTTCACGGCCTTAGACATCGTGTTGCCCATCTTGTACTGGATGCGATATAAGGTTCGACGATTGGAGATGAAGGGGGCTCTGGTGTGTGCAAAGGACGAATCGAGCTGCTAGGAGCTGAACCACGTACACGTGTCTGGCCTTTGAGTGCCGGTGTCGTCAGTTAGACAGTAGTAAGGTGAAGTAGTAACATGATTTGTCTATGACTTACGCGGCTAGGTTTTGTCTTTACTTCCTGACGAGTTTCTCTTCAGTGTATCTGGAACAGGTGTGCTGATCGTGCAGTGGTACAGGATGACGACGACAACAGACACGCAACATAGAACTGCGCAGCGAGCTGCCGAATCGGGACAACGTGCTCAAGCATACATGAACAAACAAAATTGTATAACTAGACACGACAATATCTGTGTGCTCTTTCCTCGATCTCTTCATGAGCAAAGGAGTACTCTGTATGATTACAATTCACCGTGCTCAAACTGAAAAGATCTATTCAATATGTTCTATTTTTAGACTTATCTCGCTAGGGCCGAGATGCGGCAAGGACGGCAATTATATCAGCGAAATCTGTGATTGTAATCAACGGGCTTTCAAGTGATGACCAATCCTCCATGATTCCATCAAGAGTGCTTTGCTTTTATCAATAAATTGGTCGTGTGATCAATCTCATCCAACACAATACAACAGAATTTCAATTACAATTTATATGGGAATTTGTTGGTCACGTGATTCAAAATTTCAAATCCCTCGTCCCGGTCGTATCGAACTGGACGCTACGAAGTGCAAACAGGAGCACTTGATCAGGTACTGATTTCTTCTAGCAACAGCAAAAAGCCTTGCATTTGCAGCCAACTCTCGTACTGCACCACCACCAGACTGCTTCTAGCCCTCCAGCCTTCAACTCTTCATCGTTTTCCTCGACAATTGATATTCTGGCTTCTTTTGACTCAATCTTTGTAGTTCTTCGGCGTCTCGTTCATCTTCTGAGTCTAAATTGAGGTCTGAGTTCGCATCGCAAAACCCTTCCTCTGTGAGTTTTTCCTCTTCTCATTCGAGCATTTCTATCTTATATCTACTTCTGAAGCTCTCGTGAGTCGTGTTTAATCTTCGGTCTGATTTTGTCGCCATTCACATTAACTTCTTTCTCTTTTGATCTAGTACGTCTGCCGTTCATCTTCCGAGTCTAAGTCGAGATCTGAGTTCGCATCGTAAACCCCTTTTCCTCGTCTTGTTCGAGTATTTCTATCTTACATCCACTTCTGAAGCTCTTGTGAGTCGTGCTTAACCTTTGATCTGATTTTGTTGCCATTCACGTTAACTCCTTTCTCTTTTGATCTAGTGCATCTCTTGACATCTTCTGAAAAGATGAACAACTTCAATCTCCTTGATGGGCAGTATGGAGCACAGGTGCGTTTTCAAGTCTGATAGTATGCATTTCAAAGAAACTTATGATTCTGTATCCATGTTTTTGCCTACTTGAATTGATATTCCGCTCAGGTGAACAATTTGCTTCTGTTGCAGCAGGCAGCTCTTTTCGTGGAGGCCGGAGGTCAGGCTGTCGAGGTCGAAGGTCAGGTTGTGGAGGCCGAAGGTCAGGCTGTTGAAGCCGAAGATCAGGCTGTGGAGGCCGAAGGTCAGGCTGTCGAAGCCGAAGGTCAGGCTGTCGAGGCCGGAGGTCAGGCTGTCGAAGCCGAAGGTCAGGCTGTCAAGGCCGGAGGTCAGGCTGTCGAAGCCGAAGGTCAGGCTGTCAAGGCCGGAGGTCAGGCTGTCGAAGCCGAAGGTCAGGCTGTCAAGGCCGGAGGTCAGGCTGTTGAAGCTGAAGGTCAGGCTGTCGAAGCCGAAGGTCAGGCTGTCGAAGCCGAAGGTCAGGCTGTCGAAGCCGAAGGTCAGGCTGTCGAAGCTCAAGTGCCACAACCAGCTCCAGCCGAATTCCATTGCATCTACTGCAACGAAGTTTTCGGCAGGGCATATACTCTCAGAATGCATATGAACATTCAGTAAGTCTCCATTCTTTCCAACATAAATTTCTAACTTCTTTCCAGCAAAAATAAATATACTTGTGAGCATTGCGGCTGAAACTTTACCAGAGCACACTCGCTTGTCAATCATCAATTCGTCCAGTAAGTATATTTTTCACTCTAATACCAAATCGCACTCATAGCTTTTCAGCACGAATCAAAAGCTATACACCTGCACACATCCTGGTTGTGGCAGGACGTATCAGCACGACAGCTCGAGGCGTGGACACGAACGAGATGTGCACGGTGGGAATTAAATACCTGCTTCGAGCCGTCTCGGAATAATCAAGTCTCTTTGATTTGCTTGATAATTGTTTTGTGGTGTTGTTTTCAACGTCGTATCTTGCTTTGCCTCTGTACACGCGTAAATTGTTGTCCGATCGATTTGGTAGTCATACGACAAGCAATAATGTAAATTTGGTCTATTATCATTCTTGCACGTTCGCAGTCTACGTTGACAGATGTCAATGATGGGATACCTCAAGCTCTACAAAAGTCTGTTCGACCCGCCTGTCGTGCTCGACAAGCTCGACGTGTTCACGTGATGCATTTCACGTGCCAACGGACTTGCAATTATTGAATTAAATTCGCGATCGATTCCTCAAAGTCGGTCACTCATGATCGCAAAGGGAAAATGGTGTTCAGTTCGAAGCTGATGCTTAACTGCTCAATCTGATGAAGCCGATGGTTCAGAGCCACCCAAGTTCTCAAACCGGGACAATGGTGATTATGGGCACGTTCGGCCACATATTCGGAAGAAGTGTTGTTTCCGCGAGACAAGAGGTCGAAGAGTGATGACGATTGAGAGTTCAAGGTAGCACTACTGGATAAATGTCCCTTCGCGGCCGTCGAGGACTTAAACCTTTTGAGAAAAATCTCGGACACTGATCTTGTTTTACTAGTATTCGGGCTATCAGAAGAATACGCGCGTCCAGGCTGTATGATTCTTACTATTCTCCTCCAGTTCGTCCGAGCATTTCCACCGATGGTGGAGCCTTGCGCAGTCAGGACGAATTGACGTTCAAGTCGGACGCCATCATAAAAGCGTCCGCGAATGTATGCAAATGTGATGAGGAAGGAGCTCCGGTCCATGTAATATCTGAGTCTGAGCAGTTGCTCCAGGTAAGCAATCAGATATGTGGTAAGAGACCGCTTACCATGTTATGTCCAGTTCCACGTCGCCATATACATGGACAACGACATTGCTGGGATACCTCAAGCTCCACAAAAGTCTGGCTGATCCGTCAAAGCTATTTGCGCTCATTTACAGTAAAAGGCAAGGAGGGTCGCCTGTGTGATGACTTGATGGAGAAACATGCCGCTTTTTCGGCACGTACTGTCATCACCGGAGGCCTGGACTTTGACGGAGTTGGCATGTCGAAGAACATGGCCATGACTCTCATGTACCAAGAAAGGAGGAGCGTCTTGATTGACGTTCTTGGGTAGTCTAGAAAACTATGTGATCAGAAGGTATTCAAATTAAGATCTTGCTGTCGAGCTCACCTGCGATGCGTTGACCGTAAGCATTGGAGCTCTGGAAACTTCTTTTTGACCTATCGTAATGAAGTATTGAGTGATTCACTAAAACTCAGACGGTAGGAATGGCACTTACACGCCTGATTGCTTTCTTCAGAGCATCTCCATCTTAAAATGATATAGCCTGAATTGTATCGAGGTACTTATTGATCAAACGATGGATATATTTCTAGCATAGGAAGAGTCAGACTGATACAAGTGAAGGGAGGGGTAAACTTACCTTCAGTTTCAAGAAGCTCGTCTTGTCCCAACCGAAGTCCCCAGGCGCATTCTTTAAGGACTAGCCGCCCCTGTTCGGCATTGCGGCCTCACCAGAAGATTTCGAAAACAGGGATGAAGATGATGATGATGAAGATGTTGTTGACTCCACATCTGAACTATCATCCGCGTCCATTTGGTCCGGCATATCCACATCTGAGCTACCGGTAGGAGAATCGGCAGAATACGAGCATGACTCTTCTTCTGAATCATCTCTTGTCAGAGGTGCGTCTTGCGGGTCGCTGCGTTCTCTGCGAATGCGAATAGAGTTGGGAGGTATGATGAGGCAGGATGCGAAAGGTTGCCGATTACGGTCAACTTTCTTTTGCGCTTGTAGGAATATCGCCATAAATAACCTACCATGGCCTTACCAAAGAGCCAAAGCTGGCTATTGTCTCTGACAAAAAGACAAATGAGCCTTCACACCAGGCAGTGGGACAATGAGTCCAGCAAGCGGCCAGAGAGCACCAGCTAAACCAGGACTCCTTCTGTAATGTACACATCCCCACATGAGAGCTCTAGTTAAACCAGAGCTCCTGCTATCTGCCAGGAGACACATGTGCGCGTACGACAAGTAGATGGTTTGGTCATCGGCTGGCACGCGATCGTGATGCGTTTTAGGACAGTGATTTTGATCATGTGCTGATCGATTCTTTGTAGGGGGGACAATGAGCTAGCCTTGACTGCGGATCCTCGACTTTGACCACCACGAGTGTATTTAAAGGCCAGATTCTGGGATGGCCTTGCACCGCAGCCATAGTCTTTGTTTGACTGGGACAACCAACTTCAGAAAGAGAGGAAGTGCGATTTAATCGTAAATTCCTCAGACTCTGTCGCTTGGATCCCACACTCCCTCACTGCTTGAATCCCTAATTCCTCAGACCCGTTTGCCACTTGGATCCCCTTCTCCCTCATTGCCTGAATTCCTAGTTCCCCAAGTTCCTCATTATTTGGATCCTTTGAGCATATGACTCGGCCTCGCAAAAGCAAACCAAATACGATGAGACAGAGCGAGGATGACGGATCAGTGCCCATCCGAGTTCGCAATGCCGCACCAGAAATCATATACCGACCTCCCGACTCTGATGAGGACAGTGCAGAGGTTCAAGAAACGATTACTAGAGAAGCTGACATGGAAGTGGATGTTGAACGTCGCCCGGAGTGCATTAACAATGGTTTGTGCTTCCTGAATGATGCTTGTTTCTTGTCTCTTATCTCTAACGAACGAAATTGGCAGCACCTAATCTCCACTGGCCTGTTGATGATGAGACCGGCATTGCCCAGATCGCTCTGTTTATTTCGATGTTCTCGTCCGTTTTCTTCTCTTTGAGCCGGTTCTCGTCCGACATATTGTTGCGGTTATTGAAATCTTTGGTTGGAATCACTTTGAAGTCCAGCATCTCGGAGAACCAGGTCAATCAAATAATGGAAAACATTCCAATAGACTCCCGAACAGTGTGCAGCAGGTTCGATCTTTCTGGAAGAACGACCGAATATGCCGTCTGTCCAAAGTGCAATTGCCTGTACGAGCCAGAGAAGAGAACGACACATGGCCCTCAAGCAAATGATTCCCCCTATCCAAAGTTGTGCTCCAATAGAGCAACACCTAGCAGTGAAAGGTGCGACGAACCACTCCTAGGCGAAGATAATCAAAACCCAGTGAAGAAGTTTGTGTATAACTCGGTAGTGGACTTCATTGGCGGTCTGGTTTCTCGGCAAACAACTGAACGCTTTATCGACGATTCATGTGACAAGTTGCGATGTGGTGAAGGCACGGAGATGTGTGGCCCTTTTGAAGCTGATTTTCTGTTGAACTTCTACGGTCATGAACGGGGGGTTTTATTCGTGGAAAGAGGCAGCGAATTGCGGCTTATGTTCAGTTTGAACATTGATTTCTTCAATAAGGAGGGAGCTCGGAGCAGCGCAGCCAGCGTATCTTGTGGAGCTATGACATTGGCTTGCCTTAATCTACCGGAAGATATAAGATACAAAGACGAGAACATGTTCCTGGCTGGGATCATCCCGGGGCCGAAAGAACCAAAGCCTGCGGAGATCAATCATTACCTTTCTCCGCTCGTGAAGGAGTTTCTTACCCTCTGGGATCCAGGAGTCCACTTTTCGCAGACAGCGTCTACTCAGCATGGTCGTTTAGTGCGAGCCGCGATCGCCCTGGTGGTTTGCGATCTTCCAGCTGCAAGGAAGGTCACCGGCCTTTATTCTTTTCATAGCAGGGATTTCCTTTGTTCAAGTTGCTTATGCCCAAAGAGTGCGATGGGGGATGTCAGCAGAACTTACGAGGAGTGAAATGCTTCTACTATGCGAGAGCATGCAGTGTCCTGGCTAGTCGCTAGCTCGGAGAAAGAGCGTGATGATATGGAGAAGCGAACTGGAGTGCGATGGTCCGAACTTTGGCGGCTTCCGTATTGGGATCCGACAAAGCAACTTGTAGTCGATCCGATGCATTGTCTCCTGTTGGGACTGGTGCAAAATCATTTCACGATGATTTTCCCTCTAAAAGACAAAGTAGCCGACGCCCCTTCCATGCAGCCGCCATATGAGTTTGACTTCAGGCAGATGTCATCAGACGGCAAACGGGTACCCATTGCGGGTAAAATGTATCCTATCAAAGAGTCTGACGCTCAGGCTGTGCAGTGCATTCATAAAATGCTCTTGCAAACGATCGATGTGAAGCAGCGCCTTGAGAAACAACGCAAAATCGCTCTGCTATTCGTTTTGGACTCGTTGGGTCTTGGGACGGGCATAAACGATCCTATGGGAGAGAGTACAAAGCAAGAATACGCTGATGCTCTCACCGAATGGGTAAGTAGTTTTGCTCATAAGCTGAATCTTCCTCACATATTTTCGATTAGCGCTTCCAGAAGCCGTTGAATTCCCCCATCAAGTTAACGACAACGAGCTTAATGAAGCACATACGACACATTATAAAGATAACGAAAACACCGTCTTTCGTCCACAAAGCCCCCCACAATTTTGGCAAACGTGGCTCAGGAATAATCAAGGCGGGTGAATGGCGAACCCTCTGTACAATACACTTGCCGCTGGCCCTGATTTCGCACTGCTTCTATAGCCCCGAGATTCAAGACAGTGCATACAGAGAGCGCTTCCTCAAAGCCATAAACCATACAATGCATTTGGTACAAGCCATCAAAGTGCTTTTTAAGGAGTCGACAAGTGCGAGCGAAATTGAACGATTTCGCTATTATGTTACAAGCTATATGGGTAGCCTTGAGGAAGTACATCCTGGAGCCAAAATTGTACCCAGCATGCATATGGCGACGCATATCCCCGAATGCGCGAGGATGTTTGGATCAGTTTATTCGTGGTGGACGTTTCCATTTGAACATCTGATCGGGAGACTTCAGAACATTCAGACCAGCTCTAGGACAGGCAAGCAGTTAATTCTCACAATACGTACTACGGCACTGACCGTTTGTTGTACAGGTCAATTCGAAGCCACGATGCTCAATACTTTTATTGCGACATCTAGGTTGGCACAATGGTTTTCCCGAGACGGTCAGCCACCTGGCATCGAAGATTGTCTAGCAATCATCGACGACATGCTCGCTGAAGATTGCGAAACTCCTAAATGGGATGGTAGCATCTTACCTCCTGTAAATCTAACAGAAACTCCGGAGGTCATGCATGTTCTGCAAGCGTACTCGGACAGACTCGATTCCAGGTGCAAGTGGAAGGGTGCTCAGTATGACGTCCGCAATCGTCATGAGGGGAACAGCCAGATTATTTACCGTCTGAAGGACGGGATTAGGTTGGCTCCAGGATTTATCGAGTACATAGTCGCCGGAGACAACCCTCTTTTCATCGTACGCCCTCTCCTCCTGACGAGCGACGATCCTTTCAACAAGTACCCGGATGCCCCAATGCGGACGTTTTTTATACCGCATCCTCAACCCCCGCTCGAAGTAGTCAATTGCCAAACTATAGTCGGTCACTTCGCCTCTCTTCATCTTGCAGACAATTTCTATACGATCATTCCTCTATGTAAAATATGAAATTGGAATGTGATTATCCCTCGAGCAGGTCTGGAGAGGCCATTATGTAGTCACTTTTTGATAACCTACCATCGTTCAAATAGAATGGTTCTTCCCATTTTTGGCATATTGTAGTACTTCAGGGTTGAATATCGTATTGCTGTAGGTAGATTTGAGCAAGATGATGCTGACGAGAAATCTACAAACATACTCGATGAAGCAGGACAGAAGTTTGCCGTTAAGGTGCAAACTACTGCCCACAACCCGCTTTTGTGCGGACGCCGCAAAGGGTCTTGTTGGCCTCAACCCATGTATCATCTACTAACTATTTATCATTCTTGAGCAGTGATAAGGGTCAGGATAGAACTTCGAGGCGTAGCTGAGGATCATCAAAAGTTACGAATGTTGAAGATTTCTCAGACCTCCACATCACGAATGTGTCCTACCTAGAACTTCCGTATGTTTTCTCGTCCAAAACTTCATGCCCTCTTCTATCCTGGGCACTCCTTTAGGCTCTGGTGAAGACGTACTCCCTCTGCATCCGAATCTGAATGATTCACTTGGTGCGCTGTTTATTACTTTTATGCAACTATGTAATTTCGACACGGACGTCAATTGAGTGTCTTGCCTTCACTATACAAACCAAATGACCACTTCACTTTGCCCTTCAGGCGCAATGAAACAAGCGAGTTTATGTGTCATCTTTCAATCAGGAAGCTTCTAGGCATAGGAGGCGAAAAGGCTGCGCATAAGGTATGTGTTCCCTCATCGAGCAAGAGTAGATCATGGAAAATCTTCTTTTCTTTTTAGGTGGATACAATCGACTTTGATGCATGACATTGCATAGAAATCACTATTTGTACAGTTGTCGTTGACTGGGTCCACAATTCAAGCAGATTACTGTTCTCAGCCAACTACATGACCGATGTCTTCTCCCTCAAGAAGATCGACAGCCCCACGCCTATCGTTCCTAATTTTCGCAATCTTCGAGAGAGAAAAAATCATGAAATCACTCTGAATGCAAGGTATAAACAAACCTTTTGGGCTTCTTTCTTTGCCTTCTCCGCCTTCTTTGCCTCCTTTCTTCCCTTCTTCTTCACTTTCTTTGTCTCCTTTTTCTCCGCCTTTCTTGCTGATTTCCTCATACCAGCACCGAACTTCATTTCTGGGTTTTTTGCTTCATACTGGGTTATGTTCGTTTCAGCTGAAGAATCACAGAAACATGAAATGCTCATGATACCCGTGCCTTCACTATCGAGCAGCCTACCGGCCGCCATTGCAGCTCGCGCAGCCTCTATCTGAGCATCCTCGCGCAGGATCAACGTTTTCGAAAAGATCAAGCCCATATCGTTCGTCCTGTTGAATGTTGTAGTCGACAGGGTACAGGAGCGATGATGGAGTGCAGAATAAGTCAGTAAGGGAATCCATGTTTGATGGGGTAAAGCTAGCCAAACTCACTTAGTACTTGTATGACTACTGTAAATTTTGTAGCCCAAGGGGTACAGCAGTAACGACGGGCGCAGGCAGAGGCGTATCGCGTCAGTCGCAGCAATCAGGATAGTTCTGGTGAGACTCGCCTTTGGGAAGGACAGGAGTAATCCACGGATTGCTTCTGGATATTGTAGTCCGAAAGAATATGGCCGAGGCTGTAGAGTCAAGCTGAATCAAGACAGACGTACAGTAGTCGGCGAAGTCGACGAGACACAGTACGCAATGTCCCGTGTCGGTCTGCACAGCGAGCTGCCAAATTTGGATGGCATGCAAGCAGTATCAAGAAAGAGGCTAAATTCAGCGTGAAGTTGTTTTTCTTTGTCCTTTTTGACTTCGTGATGATTGCATATGAGTGTTGAGCGGTATGCGTGTACAGAACATTTCATATTGAATTTCCAGGTTATTCAGTATAATGTTCTATTTTTAGAATTTCACAATACTATGGCTGGACTGCGGACAAATCCCACTCACTAAAGTGCAGTATCTGCTATCTTACCATAAATCGATGAATATTAATAGACTTGCTTTTTAGTTACATAATAAATTGGGCAGAAAATAGAAAATACTTCATCACGTGAGCTAGACTTGTCCGCGATGGCCTTTCCTGCGGTATAGAATGTGGCATCGCATACGGTAGAAATTCTCATAGTGCATATCTAGGATAACGTATAGCTCTTGGTGGAAACAAAACCCCCTTGGTATGCCAAAGTAGTTTGTCAGCCTATTGCATCAATTTGAGACGGGAACCGACGGTATGTATAATGAGAAGTCATCACAAAGAACTGCAAGGTATTATATCGGATTACATCAAGTCTGCCGAGTATTATGGCAAATTAGAGAGCTCATATTCGGTTATGTGCCAATATAATCGCCATACTCGGTTATAACCTCTTGTAAAGTTTTGTGATGATTTTCTGCTGTAGTTCAGTCGAGTCTTTCGTGAATTAAGGTGAGATGCAATCTCATATTACTAGAGCGAGTCGCTGATCAACTTGCCTTTTAGTGGCCTATTCGTGGCCTATTCGTGGCATTGGCTGGCTGGTACCGACACGACTAGCCTTGCTCTCCGCAGATTCTGCTTATTTGTTGATAAGGTAATAAGAAGGGCAACGCCCAGTCGAGTCATCTAGAAAACAGTGCAACGGCCCGGAGCTTCCGGCGAGACAGGGAATTATGTATGCAGTAACTCGAAGTCGACGCCATGATCAGCCGGAATATGCCGTCGCCCAGAAGACAGAAGATCAGCAAAAAATTCTGCCCTATAAAGTCTGGTACTGAAGGGCGCAATTTCCTCTTCTCTCCTCTATCACATCACATCACAGCTCTCCGCTATGTCTTATCCGTGCGGTGTGTGCCTCAGGACGTTCCCTTCGGCGTCTGCTTGGAGCGAGCACCGCGCAGGCCAGTATGTATACTTTACATACTTCATAGTGCAAGAGTTAACCTCTACTTAGTACAAGCCAATATGAATGCAGGCTCTGCGGCCATCGATTCACTCGGTCGAGGAGTCTTTGTGACTATATACTTTACATACAGTTCATTTGTTCTAGCTTCCTTCAGCTCTGATGATCTCAGCTCACATAACACAAGCGGTGGAGTGAAAAGACATAAATGCCACATCTGCCGTGCTGCTTATGCTAGTGAGAACACGTGCCGGAGGCACAAACGTAGTGTTCACCGTGTGTGATGAGCTTGCAATCTCATCTGTTACGGTTTTAAAAGTGGTCGTCGGAGCGTGTTCGTTGCTGAATATGATGTCTGTTGGCTCTGCTCGAGATCCTTCGTTACTTTCTTCGTTGCTGATTGTTATGTCTGTTGCCTCTGCTCGAGACCCTTTGTTACCTTTGTTGGTGTTTGCTCGTTGATGATGCCGTTATTGTTCTTTCAGGTACTAACAAGTATATTGTGTTGTTCGTCACAAATAGTATACGGTGACACAAGTACTCGAATCCACGATCCTTGATATCGAATGTTTTAATGCTCTGTCTCTCGATGAAAGCCCTATCAATGTCGTCTTCTCCAAAGCAAAAAATGCATAAGATCATCCATCAAATTCCAAACTGCAGACGACGCCATCATCGTCTTCGATGAACGAGTATTTCTGTGCTCTAAGTGCCTTAGCTTCTTTCTCTGCTTGTTTGCGAGCAGCGTCGGATGAGCTCTTGTGTTTACTCTTTCGGGGAACACGAGAATAGACCTCGCTTACGAATACGTGCGCGTCTGGTGTATTTGGCAGCCCGTATGCGTGGAGAGAAGAGAAGAGCGATTGTGCAGACTTCGCAGATGACGCTGGGTTGAGAGCCGCATTAGCAAAGATTCCATGCCCTTCGGTGAGCGACGAGACGTACCTGATGCTATAACATAGTCCACGATAGTTTTGTCCGATAGACCGAAAATCTGTCGAGAGTTCTCAGAACTAAACCGTACAATGAGAGGCCAAGTATTACTCACTCGGAGAGCATTGTCACTTATGTATTGTTCAAGGTCTGCCATAAGCCACACAATAAGCAGCCATACGTTTCACTGAATATTGTGTCCACTGAGTCGACGAGTCTAGGTAGAATGCCGTTAAGGAGGTTGATGCAATCAGAACTTGAAGTGAAAGTCGACTCTCTGAAGATATTGGTGATCGGCTCGCCGATCTCCAAAATAGTAGCGACCCTTCAGTAAAGATTTGCTGCTACAAAGTTCTTTCTTCAAATTCTTGACCTTCCCTGCTCCCCAAAAAATGCAGAGCGACGATGTGATCTGGTCGGTTATAAACACACAGTTTTGTTCTTACAAAGTCAAGTGCACACCATTTACCTCTTAAGAAAGCTTTGAACAGTTTCTCAGCTTACGCTTTGTAGGACCAACGCACAGAACTTTTGCAGAAACGAGTATAATGTCACTGGTTTCTGCAATAGACAGTCGTGTCCTCTTGCTAATTCGCGATATGCTACGGTACGCGAGAAAGAGGGTCAGTGGCTAGCCATATATTGGAAATTGAGCTCTGACTGGATATCTTCCATTAGGTGTTCTGTATCTATACATGAAGACGATAGAACGCGCATGTCCAAAACACATGTGGGAGCGGATAAAGCTGTCGAACAACTATACTATGGCTTTACAGCAGGTACATGCACCAGTCTCAATTCCCGAGTGACGATTGCTGAACTTATTTCATGACAGATTGACAAAGAGCTAATCTACTGGCCAAATTTCTTAATACATAAATGCAAGCAACGAGTGACGAAGATTACTCAATACAAATCTAATCCAAGAGTAACCTGGCCGTTTTTACTCAAGTTGTCGATGCCAGACCACTCGCTGAGCTACATTTACGATGCTCTCCTTGTAATCTGGCGGCTGGTCATCAATATTTTCTTCAGAGAAATCCGACCGCGTGGCACGTATAACATCCCAAAGAGTGGCCCTGTCATTCTTGTTGCTGCTCCTCATGCTAATCAGGTACGTTTGATTTCCTTTAACCACAAACGACATAAAGGACCACAGATGTTCATAAGTCCTCTAATTTGACATGATACTCGGTAAACTTGACATAATCTGCCATAATACCGTCCGATCGACAGTAAATAGAGCATCCTGTTATAGAAATAAGAAATATCAATATTCGCTGATCGCACAGACTTATCTGTAGACGCCACTCTTGTGAAAATTCATGTTTATGATACATTGGTATTTTACGCCATATAGGGTCCAAGTTGTCATATTTTTCGATCCTCAGGTCCATACTGAAATTAAAGATTTTAAATTGCTCTATTATGTTATATAATATAAGCTTATATATATTGGGACTACAAGTAACAGCACGTGATGGATATACTAGTAAACGCCTCTCTGGCAGTGAGCTTTCCATCGTACACAATGGAGCTCACCTTCGGCCTGGATTTAACCCAGGCCGTCTTTGTTCGAAACCCTTAGAAATGCGGTTTAACTGCATCTCCGGGGTTTCAGCCCGAGCTCTCTAGAACGCAGCGCCATGGTATCCATTCGCGAGGATGCAAAAATCGAAGTGTGCGTGTGCTCGATTTGCATGCGAGACGGTAATGTCGACGGAAGCTATGGAGCATATCGATGGATACCAGAACATAACGTGCATCCTTTACATTCCAGAGCGATGGAGTCAGTCATGGCAGACTTGACCGTGGAGGATGCGTCCAAGACCTCGACGGATCCAGTTATGGAGGCCTTGATCTCACCAGATCTCGCCATGCCAGGCTCGACATATGCCCAGTCATCGTGGAACCGGTTTCAGCAGACTTAACATCGACAGGGTGGCATTTAGCATCAGTTGGACAGCCTGAGAGCATGCAGACGGACGTTGACGAGCTCATGGACGTCGATGAGTCCATGAACGTTACCAATGCCACCGACCATATGGATTTCTCGTGTTGGGAAATGCGCCTTGGCCTGCAGATGCATTGAGAGAGGCCGTTTCGGGTCCTCCCGATATCCCAATACTGGAGTTTAACAATCGTAAGTAGTTTCTGTTACTTCCCTTTAATGACGTTCATTAACAACGTGAAAGATCATCGTTTCAGTTGGCCAACGTCAGATGTACCAAGAATAGTGCAGACAGTCATGTTTGCTGTTATGTTCTCGTCTTTGATTTTCTCGTTGAGCCGAAAACCATCGGATGATAATGAGATGTGTAGTGGAATCTGTACTGAAAGCAGGAAACCTTGTTTGTGGTTACATCCCGAAAGATTCCAGGATGATCCGCTCAAAGCACCGCCTTGTAGGTGGTGTGACCGTCTATGCTGTTGGCCCCGAGTGTCATGTTATATACGACCGCATTCCTGATGCCAAACGTATGACTCGCCCCAGGTCTAAAGCTGCTGCCGAGCTTCCCATCCCGGAGGCAATCTATCCACAGAAGTGCTCAACACCAACACCATGAGGGAGAGCCTGCAAGAGCGGGCTATGGCATTCCATCAATTTACCGATCAAGAGGTTTATTTGTAATTCCGCCATAGATATCATTGGAAAGCTAGTTGCACGGGCGACTTTCAAAGCTTTTATCGATAAGCCCTGTGATGATCTGAGGTATTCGCGGGTAACGGAGAGTCACAAACCTTTCCAAGCGGACTTTCTCAGGCAACTTCCAGGAAAGGAGCTGGCATCTTTTTCATTGAAAGTGGCGACGAGTTACGCCTCCCGTTCGCCTTATCTCTCGATCTTTTCAACGTCCAGGGAGGGACGGCTCGTGCTGTTGTAGCTCTCGTCGTATGTGACCTCCCCACTGTTGGGAAGGTCGCAGGTCTTCTCGATCATGAAAGCATTAACTTCGTCTGTATCGCTGTTCCCTTTGACATCGAATGCAGCTTTGGAACATCCACCTGAACCTCCAGCATTCACCTTCGATTTCGAAGAGATTCTGCAGCATATCTCGCGCATGAAACAAACTACTTCCAAACCAACTTGGCTGGGATCGGTTCCACACGAGATCGGTTCCATATCCTCAGGGAAGATCAAAGACGACGAATGAAGAAGAACTTTATGTACTATTTACTTACCACTCGCTCTGGTGTCTTATTGGTAAGATTCAAGATCCCGCTGTTAAGCAACGCTTCGAATCCGTACTGGAACATACAATGTATCTAGTGCAGGCAGTCACGACTGTTTTCAAGTCATCGATCAGCAATAGCGATATCGTCGTCTACGACAAACCTATTACAGAATACGTAAATAACGTCAGAATGGTCTACCTAGCCGCTTCCCAGGTCCCGAACATGCTTATGGCCCCAACGTATCACAGAGTCCTTGCCTCTCTTCGGTTCCATATATTCCTGGCGGATTTTCCCATTCGAGCGTGTCATTGGATCTCTTCAGAAGCTTCCAAATAACAACAAGCAAGGTAAAGTCAGATTACTCTGCGAGAAAAGATTCATCTTCTAATCAAAGACTATCTAGGATAACTTTAGGGAACATTGTATAACTATTTCGTCGCTACATGTAAGATATATTAAGATTTATTGCTTTGGCCATCGGAAGTTGCGACAGTTGAGACAGAGCCTGGCGCTGAGGAAGAGTTGCTCGACACTATGTAATACCTGCTTTTGCCGGTCTGTGATGTCAAGGGAACTATGGGCGATCCTCCAGGAAACTTGGAAAGAGGAACTTCATTGGGCGAGAAATTCGTATCCGAAGAACCTCGATCATACGAGTCCACTGCTCTCACGTTCCAATGCTCGTGTTCCCTGCGACTTCAGATCCGCAGTAGGTGACGACCTATAGACAGCATTTGACTGCAATGTCATGCTTTTCTCTATCACGACCGAACCTACGATGGGAGGCGATAGAGATTCGCTTACGTGCTTGCCTTCTCGATTGCGACCACGAGTACTATGGCCTCACGTCCGTCCGATTGAGCACTTCGTTCAATGAAGTATTCGCTGGTCTTCCGGTACAACTGGGCACACCGTCCATAGCGAATCTCACGTCCGGTATGTGCATCACCCAGTGCCCCACCAATGCCTAAACCAATACCGATACCGCCAACGGCGAGCGGGGGATATCGCGACTATGGTGAATTGCTACCATCTAACGGAGAGTTCGCTCCACTGGCAATGACCGTGAATGGGACCTACCTCGTTCCGCGCTGATCTGGTGAAGAAGCGTGAGAAGAATTATGAGTGCGAGAGCGTCCTCGGCTCTCACTCCAACTTTCCAATCCAGACTGCGAACCCAATCGCACAATGGACGAGGATGTGGCGGAGCCGGAGACTGGTGAAGCACAGCCAGAATGACCACGCGGCAATATTTTGGGTGAAAGTAATCCAGCATGTAAAGCAGGCGATTCTGGAGGGGAGCGCATTCGTGCATGTTCTTCTTGATGCGCGGGACTGATTCTCGGTGTCGGAATTGCAAGAGTGGGTGATGAAGGCACAAGTGTTGCCGCAATATCAAATCCTGGTGATGATGGCAAAGAAGTGATGGTGATCTGCAACCACTCTCACATCTCAAAGACGCTATCCGCAGATTAACCTTGGGCTGAAAATCAGGTGATGGCATTCGGTCGCAAAGTAAATCCAGCTGAGAAGTTTGCGGACTCGGAGCGGCCATTTGCGTTAAATACAGCTATCCGCATGCAGTCCTCCCCTCTTTGTCCTGCATGGTTATGTTGAGTGACAGAAATCGGCACGTGTCAGGTTGCCGCCAACGGAATCTTCGTGAGTGTCTGCCAAAATATCATCAGGATATTCAAACTCTGCCTCGTTCGTAAGTCCTTCGGAGCTAGGATCGCTACCAACAGTGCAGCTGATCAGATGTTGAATCCAAATAATTTTCAGTACTGAATTGATGCGGGTGCGAACGCTGGTACGAGCCGAGCCCAAGTTCAGATGAAGATGCAACTTCGTCGTACCCTGTTTGCATGCGGAAACGAACCGTATCGCCTTTGTCCAAGGATAGACATTTCCATTGGACTGTGATAGACAAGTTCCCCTGCTTCCGTCCCGCGTTCACAATGTTCAAAGGCATCAGTCGGACCAACACTGATATGTTCACCATTTCCATAACCGCCGTAGCCATAACCATAGCCGGAAGATCCAACAAACATTCCTCCATTACCAATTCTGTGATGACCTTGATAAGTGCCACTACTATGAACGATGCCGGGGCTAGAGGGCAGACTCGGCAATGGAGAACCGCCCCTATACAAGACTCCATATTTGTTATCTTCCGTTGCACCGGTCTTAAGGATAATCGGTGCAGTGGGTGCTATTGTCACATGCTCGCGATCTAGGGCTATGCTTGAGCGACTCCGGTTGGTCTCACTCACATGCCCACTGTTGCTTCCAGATCCAGAATATGAGCTTGCAGAGGCGCTATTGCATGAACGACCTGATTTGTTACTCCCAGTTGATGAGCGTCGGAGGCATGGTCGATCTGGATAATGCGACGAGAGCAAATGGCGCACGTTCGGTTGATGAAGTTCAAGGGCGGATTGATAATCTTATAGACTCGAGGATGATAATCTTCTGGACGGAGGCTTCATCTCAATCACTTCATCTTCGGCCTCAGCCTCTATTTGGGAGTCGTCCTCTGAATTGGAATATCCTCCGTCCATACCAGTGCCAACGTCTTCATAAAGCCCATCTTCGATATCTTCTGCATAGCTGCGTTATTCCCAAAGGACAAGGTCAATGAAAGATAAACAAATAAAGGGATCAAAAAGACGCTCACCCATCATCATTATAGGAAGACCTTGATTGACCGCCTGTCGAAGGTGACATCGGTACAGAGCCACTGTCGATTGCTATACACTGCTCGACGATCGCGTTGGAACTGATATGCATCTTTGTGGGGCCGACGCAGGAGCAGACGAAGCTGCTCTACTTTCACCAATTTCGGCCACTTCATGCGTGCTTGCTCCATTGCTTTCCGGATCAATCAGAGGAGCTGGACTCATGTACGGAGATGCAGAATTTGTAGGTGCTCCTGGACTGCCTCTTGCATAGAACATCATGTCGGCGAGGTTATTCGACGCGCCTGTCCGTTGATTAACTGAAAGAGTGCCTGAGTTTGGCTGAGGTACTGCTTCAAGCTCGTGATTCGCTGGGACGAGAGCTACTCTCTGAGGAGAGACTCGAGTCTTCGGAGCGCCACCACATTTAAAATGTGGGAGAATGTTGGTATCGCTCTTCGTATTCAACAGGGGTCCGCCCGGCAGACAACGAAGTGTGATGTTCCTCTTGCCAGAGCGACTCGGAGCTATCCTTCGCTTCATGGTGTTTGGAATTGTGATAATCGGTAAATTCGCTGCTCTCAAGCCATGGAACATTATCGAGCTTAATCAGAAGCAGGCCATAACTGAGGGGTGTTTCGTATCATGTCGATGTATCTGCATTTCAACATATGCAACCTTGTTCATCATGCATCTGTCATACTGTACGTACTGTAAGAGCCGCGATTGGGGCTACGCGCTGACCGCATGAGGTCATCCGGTTGCACTTTTGATTGGACAAGCTTCGCATGTACAAATGATCAGAACGATGCGCTCATATAGTACGTGTCGTTCTCCGTCAAAATCCGGTCCCAAAGAGCCACTCGTATACCTTGCTTCACCAGGAATAAGCTTTATTTTCACTTTATTCTACTTTGACAATGGCCTCTCATATCTCCGTGCTTCGTTTCTTGCGTCTGCGTAAACTTGCTTGGATTGAAATTGGCATTGTCGTTAATAATCAAACCAATCTTGAAATCATCCTCAGGATCTGGCGACGCCGCATTAGATCATTCTTCAAGTTTCAGTATTTTCTTTTGATCGGTTAATTTTATCAGATGCTCCCGTCCCTGGTAATTTCGATGAGGCTGATCGGGACTCATCAAAGTCAGTTTCGGTGTCAGGTAACCGTGGAATTATTCAAAGGATGGAAACCAAGAGTACAGTACGTGTCGGTCGAGGTCGTGGAGGTTCGGTCCGGTCGGGTCGGGTCGTCAAGAAGGTCATCTCTTGGGACCTCGTATAGTTGCGCTAAGCTTCATATCCGGGCGGTATACGATATTTGTCTCCGCAGATGACCAGGGACTATATTTCTATCACAGCCTAGTATGGTGCTCTTAATGGACGCAAATGATTGTCTACGACTCTTGGGCAAATATCCGGAAGAAGAGCCAGTGATACCTAAGGAAATAAATTCTTCAATGCAATATTTCATTTATACAACGCTTCGTTGACTTTACTCGGCGAGATCGACAGTACCACCCCTGACGTTCTTAACTTTCGGAATCTGTTCAGGAAAATTAAAAAAAAGCTTGTATCTGTAAAACTATATGAGAGAACTCACCTTCTTCCCTTTCATCCTTTCTTTCCTCTTCGCGCTCTGCTTCTTTCTCTCCTCGCGCTTTTGCAATCCTACCCCGAACTTCAGGTCGGGATTTTGCTCTTCAAACTATTTCCTCGTCAGATCAACCCGCCTTCTCTGAAAGTTTGAATCCAAAGGCCAAGTGCAAATCCTCCCTAAGCACCAATGAAATACTTTGCCTGCTGCCAGAAGAAAATGGCGACCGCACCACCAATGATACCGGCGATGGAACAAGCAAGAACAAAAACACCGCAAAAAAGAAAGGCGAACAGGTCAAAGAAGGTGTTCTCGTGATGGAAGGAGACGAGATGAGCAGATGGGTACTTGAAAAACGGGATGATGGGACTGAGGACAAGCCGATTGTACTCGACAATGCAGACGAACACATAAATTCCGACCAGGAAAGTGAGAATGATATGGATATGGAAGAAGTAGCTATGTACAAATGAAAATAAAGATGAAACTCACCTCTCCTGTTCCCAGCTCATCCACTGGCACTCCAGCCACGATTGCGGCTTGCGCACCATCCTTCTGCACACCTTCGCGCTGGATTGCAGTCTTCGATAACTTCACACCCATTTACAGAGAGTATCATTTGCGATCTGCGTAGGTTTAGTCGAATAGGAGGCGACCAAATAAATGCGACATATTGGATGTGCCATTGAGCAAAGTTCGTAAATTTGTGGCGATCATACGACAGGAAATGTTTACTCACTTCTATAGTGTCCACAAGTTGTCTTGTGCGGATTGTGATCAGCATAGGCAGCGAGCTAGAGGCAAGGGGGCACGACGTTAGGCAAGTCACGTCGACTCAAGCGCGCATTTACCAAATTCGGCCAGCGCCTCTCACTTCACTCTGAAATACTCTTATTTTGTCTTATTCGACTGGTTTTGTGCATACGATGAAGTATCAAACCGTTTCTCAATCACACAAGCAACAATATGACACTCATTTCTCTTAATCGTCTCTAAACTTCATTGGACTACGTAAAAAAGTTATGTACATGGATTTGAACCAATAATCAATGATCAAAAAATCAACAAATTACATATCCTTGATCTAATGGCCCATAATTCGCTTTATTAGAGATAGTAGTACTCTGTGTGTTTGTTGCCGTCGATTAGTAGTTATTTCAAAAAAATGGCAATAAAAACGGAAAATAACAGATCATGTGGTTAACTCCTCGCAATCGGACACTTCCGCTGAGTGGAGTTCACTTACATGTATAATTTGTATTATAATTTTAGTCCCGGTGTAGTGCGCTGCACTAACCTGTACCGGTCCAGCGGCACAGGCCTGTAAGGGCTGTACTCCCCTATGCCATACCCAGGACACCCCGCGTACTATTGTCAGCAAACCAGCCTTCGCCGCCGTTACCCTTAATACAGCCTGGTCAGCGGCCGCCGGACCTTCGGCGGCCTAGGAACAGCACCTACACCGCCACCGCCGCCGATCATACGAACCGGCAGCGACGCCTCCACTCCTATCTTATGATCACCTTGTTCCCCCTTCGACCAAACCCTAGTTCCCCTTCTCCGGCCTCTCTCAAGAACGGTTCCGCCAAATCCGGCAACTCCGGGCTTCGGAAACGCTCACACAGCGGCTGGACACGCTGCGGTGGATGTATATCGCGCCATCGCGGAGGTGTATGCCCGCCGCCGCGCCAGCCGGGTGAACGATAGCCAATCTCAGGTCCACTTCTTTGATTGTTTCATATTCTTATCATCCCACATTGTACGCCGAGCGCGGTAGCGCGCCCGGCGGCCGTCCGTATATTCCCCCTTTTAGTTTTATTCGACCCCTTGGTGTTTCAGATCCATATAGAGCGCACCCTGACCGATCCAAACGGCCCCGACGTTCGACACGACGTACCAGCACTCCACCGTTCCGATTGGGGCGCCCCTAGGTCTTGGTGGCTTGGCGGCGCATCTCAGCGGCGGCCCCCGCCATTGCGGCGCGCCTGTCACGCCTCGCCGCCTGCCGCTTTTAGTGATATTTCTTATCAAGGACTCATAGTATATATAGAGAGCATGTATCTATCCTAAAAAGCAGCAGATATACACTCTAGAACGCAGCTACCAGAGACCAGCCACAAGCAAAGAAGCCTCCTTCAAGAAACCAGTATATACAGAGAACCAGACAGCCGGATCGGGCGAACTCCCAGTCACGTGCCCTCGCCGATCCCGTCCTGACGGCGTGGCCCCCGATCTCACAGGATAGAAGCCGCTGAGTTCATTCGCCGCCCTGGTCATCTCCCTCCTGCACAGCTGTCACTCGTCTAGTAATTGCTCCGGGGACTTCCCACTCATATCTGCATCGCCGTCCCTCTCTCTCTAGCCTCCGCCGCCGCTCGGTCCTGAACATTTGTGATTCTTCCTCAACGCCTCGATGCAGCCGTCACTCCTCTAGTAATCAATCCCGCGGTCTTCGATTTCTCCCTGCACCTGACGCCCCTTTTGTGTTTCGTCGCCGCTGCTCGGTTCAGATCGTTTGTGATTCTTCCTCAATGCCTCGACGCAGCCGTCACTCTTCTAGGCATCTGTTATACTTCCTCGACGCCTCGACACAGCTGTCACTCTTCTTGTGTTCGCCGCTACCGTCGGCGCCGGCGCCCCTTTTCGACTGAATCCAGTCTCCCACTTCTTGCCGCCTCCGCCGCCTCCGCATCGTTCCACCGCCGACACTACTCCCCTTTCAAGTGGTGTCGACTCTCTCTCTCCCGCATCTTCTCTGTGTCGTTCCGACGTCATCTCCCCGACTACCAGGCGGAATTGCACTGGTGCGAACCTCCGCCAGCGCCGCACCCAGTCCGCCGCTGCGACCCCTTCGCCGGTTCAGTCGGACTCGGCGATCCCTATACAGCCGTCGAGGCCCGGATCGCCGCAGCGAGTTATTCGAAGGCGCGGCGGATCTGCCTAACGGCCAGATCCTTGTGCATCTGAGCTGAGTGTCGCTTCTGAAAGCCTGTAGGTAGTCTGTAGATCTGGTAGGACCTCCCCTTTTTCCTCTCGACACCTTTGACATCGCCTCCCTGTGGTTGAACGCCGCCGCCGCCGCCTTTGTCCCTATCTAGGAGAGTCTGATAGTCTACATTCTGGAGCCCACCGCGAGGGAGGTAAAAAGGTGTCGTTCTAACTGATCTCAGGCCCTTCCAAGGGCACGCGATACTCACTAAGGCTGCAAAGAAGGGCGGAAAACAGTCAAACAGCCTCAGCCACAACCGCCGGCCAACCATACCATTATTCTACACTCTTTACAAGAGGCCGAACAGAAGAACCCCGTCCCACCGCACCCAGATCTCTGTCCGCGCCGAACCACCGATGCGCGTCCATCGCCGCAGATGACCCACCCACCTGGTGTCCCAGAAGAGCATCTATCACTCCTTTTACACGCAACCCACCACCTGGCAAAAGCGCAAGCACCGCCGCCGCACGCTCTATATCGCCTATAATTCCCCCTCGCTTCATCCACGTTCCTAAAGACCTCTGCGAATCCGAAATTCGCCCCAGTACTCACGTTCGTGTCCCCGGCGGCATCGAGGACCTGTCAATATCCCTCCAGGAACCTCCAGCCACCGGTCCCATCGAAACAGACCTCTTCTCCGACATAGACAACCCCCCAGATATCCACCGCCGCACCGGCCTACAGTTATACTCCGCCGAAGAAGAACAGGAGGACGACGACCTTTACGTCCCCGACTCCCTTGTACATGGCCACGCAATCACCCCCGACTCTCCACTAACCCCCGTCGAAGAAGAGCGATCGGCAAGGCTCTCCCCACTCCCCCCTCTTATGCCGCCGACCCCAGCTCAGAGGCCGCGGCTCTCCCCAATTGACAACACCCAACCTCCCACCCCCAGTACACCTCCTAAGATGGCCTCTATACCAACAATGACCAGCACCCATACCGGCATTCCCGCTGCGCCCCCCGCAGCCTCAGGACCGACCCCGCTGCCCCCCCAACAGCCGTCCCCCGCCGCACCAGCCTATGCCGCACCAGCACCACCCCCCGCGGGCGCCTTTCCCCCTCTTCCAGACCTCAGTGACCCAGATACCCATCCATTAAGCGGTCCCAACCCATCAGTGCCAGGAGCTACAATGCCCTACCTGGGAGACCGCCGCGTGCCGAAGTTCAACGCCTCCGGCGACCCCACGGAAATCCCCATCTTCTTTAACAGAGTCCGGCTATTTGGACAAAGCGCCGGCCTAACAGATGCGCAAATGATCGCTTGGGCAAGATGCTACGCCGACGCTAAAGACGATCAGCTATGGTGCAAAAGGCCCGAAACGAGAGGAAACGACTTTATGGCATTCAAAGACGCTATCCTAAAGTACTACCCAAACGCTACGACCCAGTACACACTCGGCGACCTCCACAACCTTATTAACATAAGCCGCAACCAAATTATGCTGAACACCGCCGCCCTCGGCGAATACCATAGGAACTTTATCACCGTCTCCTCGTATCTTATCAACGCCGGCATGCTATCAGAGTTCGAACAGAAGCGTATGTTCAGAGAAGGCCTCCACCCGACGCTAAACAGAGAGCTGGATCTTAATTTGCGGTTTGTCAAGCACGACCACCCTACCGGCGTGCCCTGGGACATTGACACAGTTGTAAGAGAACTAGAACGCATCCTAACCGGCGGCCGCCTCACAACCGCCGACCAACCACTGATGTATGCGGCGACAGCGGCCATGCCCACCTATACACAAGTTACGACGTACACGCCACCGCCGCAACCCGGTGCTCCGGCCTACGGAGTCATCAACCAACCCCAGGTCAAGCAAGAAGAACCGTGGGTGTCCCTCCTAATCCAGGAAATGCGCGCCCTCCGTGAAGCCACCGAGAAGTCAAACTGCCGCGCTCCGCCGCCAACCGCAGGAGCCCCGCCGCAGCCCCGACAAGCCAGATTTAACGGAAAATGCACCGTATGCACCAGTGTAACGCACTCTACCCGCAACTGTCCCACCAAGATCTCCCTGATCCAGAGGGGAATCATGCTCGCCGACGCCAAAGGGTACCTGTACCCCTCCAATGGCCGACTTCCTCAGGGAGAACCGGGGATGTCGGTACTGGACAGGATTAATAAGCTCTTCATAGAGAATCCAAACTACGCACCAGTTGGCGTCCAGCTCCCCATTCAGCCCATATCTGACACGCCGCCAAGGATCGCTCCGCTGAGGCAGGATCCTACATATCAGGGACAACCACCGACTCAACAATCCATGTATCAGTCACACCCTCCATCACAGGAATCTATGTACCAGGGCCTCAACCGGGCACCGCCTCCCTTAGCCTACAATACAAATCCGCTGAACGGCCTGCTGCCGCGAATCCAGGAATCGAACTACTTCGAGGCTATCACCCCAGAAGACCCCCCAGACGACGATGCCTGCGACGGAGTCGTGCTCCTTTTTGAACAAGAAGAATCCACCGAACAACCGCAGAATGCCTTTGCCGCTGCCGGAAGACGGCCAGGCCCCAGAGAAGTTTTCGACGGAATCGAAATCCCCACCAGAAAGCCGCCTCGAGACCCCAACCCGAAATGGGGAGATAACAGCAAGAAAGGGAAACCACCCGGACAATGCCCGGCCCCGCCGCCGATGCCCTCGGCACCGCACAGGGACGACGCGGCAGATCCGAAGCCACAATACCGAACCACCGTACCAGCATACGATGACGCCGCGGTATCAAACGTTTTCGACAAGATTCTGGACTCGGAAGTCACCCTGCCGATCCGAAGCCTGCTCGCCGCCTCTCCCGAAATTAGAAAGAAGTGTAAAGAATTTGTCACGGGGCGCCGAGAACTAATTAGGGAAAATCCTGATCACGAGATGGCAATGTACGCCTCAATCCTGAGGCCCACCTCGCCGGTCAACTTCGGCGACGAAGATCCATCCGTCGCCCCGCCGAACATCCCCCTTCGCGAAATCGAGGTCTGGCTCGATGATAAATTCGAAGTAAAGGCTTTGCTCGACTCGGGGTCGACGTTTATCGCCGTGCCAAAAGAGGTATGGAAGGACCTCAGCTCCCCGACGATAATGAGCCAAGCAATCACAGTAGAAACCGCCGACAGACAAACCTCACACTCGGCGGGACTCATCCCTCGCGTCAGACTCACCATAGGCGCCTTCTCTATTGTTGTCCAAGTCCAGGTCGTCGAAAAGGCCCCCTTTCAGTTACTATTAGGCCAGCCGTTTTTCGTACACACTAGGGCGCAGGTCATAGACGAGGCCGACGGCGAACAGACGCTATACCTTACTCATCCCGATACGAACGAAACCATGTCGATCCCGACGATTCAGCGCGGCGCCGGGACAGAAAAACAGCGCCCCCCTGGACAATGACGTCCCAGCGGCGTCCGCCGGAACATATGCGGCGTATACCCCCAACCATACCCGACGCATATGTGCTCCATCACGGCCCGGCGACTGTAAATATCGCCTTCAGTCCCCGCACCATAGATATCTCCACCTCATTTTCTGATCGATCCGCCGAAAAGGGTTTCACAGCCCAGAACAAAGCCCAAAAACATCCAGCCTTCTTCATTAACTCTATTTTCGACGATGAATCACTCCCCGTACGCAACCGAATACCCCGCTCCAACAGCACTCTTAATACCAAGGCCGCTCAACCGGCCGGGCACGCCTACAAGTACAAAAAGGTCGCCCAATGAACCAAACCTATATCGGCAACCCTTCCAGAGGACTACCACATCATACGCAAATCACACCCGCAGCCGCTCACAGATCTACCGAAGCTCCCTATCGATCCGCCGGAGTTCATTCCAGGACGCCACTTTACACAAGAACGCTTCGACGCCCTAGACATCGACCCAACTGGTTTCCTCAGTGAGGAAGAAAAGAACCTCGCCTACTGGACCCTTCTACAACATGAAGACGGCCTAGCTTGGGATGAAACAGAAAAGGGCTCCCTCGACTATCAATACTTCGCGCCGGTTCTAATTCCTACTGTCGACCATACGCCGTGGGTAATGAAAAACATCCCTATTCCGCCGGGGATCTTCAACGAAGTGGTTCGCATAATCAAAGACAAAATTAACTCCGGCGTCTACGAGCCGTCCAATTCCTCTTACCGCTCCCGATGGTTCTGCGTTGTTAAAAAAGATGGAAAATCCCTTCGGCTTGTACACGATCTCCAGCCACTCAACAAAGTCTCCATACGCGACCCCTCTGTCCCTTACCCCACAGAACACATCGCCGAGACCTTCGGCGGCCATGCCTGCTACACCACACTCGATCTATTCGTCGCCTTCGACCAGAGAAAGCTCGACGTACGATCCCACGACCTCACAACATTCCAAACACCTCTCGGCGCGTTTCGCCTCACCTCGATTCCTATGGGATACACCAACTCGCAACAAATTATGCACGCCGACGTCACGTTCGTCCTCAAAGATGAGATACCCCATGTCTGTATCCCATACATCGACGATATTCCTGTAAAAGGCCCTAAATCCTGATACGAGCTCGCCGCCGGAAAATACGAAAGCATTCCGGGGAACCCGAACATCCGCCGCTTCATCTGGGAACACCTCAACGACGTCAACCGCGTCCTCCAACGCCTTAAAGTAGTCGGCGTCACTGTCTTGGGTAAGAAACTCATCATCGCCGCACCAGAAGCAGTCATTGTAGGACACACCTGTAATTACGCCGGCCGAGTCCCAGACGCATCCAGGGTCAAGGCGATAATGGATTGGCCGCCGCCGCGGGATGTCCACAATGTTCGGGCATTCTTAGGTACGGCCGGCGTCCTTAGACACTTCATGAAGAACTACGCCAGACTATCCGCCGGTCTCAACAAACTACTCTGCAAAGACCAGCCCTTCCTATTCGACGAAGACGCCCGCCGATCTATGGATCTACTAAAACATGCCATAGCATCCTCCGGCGCCATTCGTTCTATTGACTATAAGTCAGGACAACCTGTTCATTTCTGTGTAGACTCCTCCGTTCATGGCTACGGCGCTGAAGAGTAAGTCTGAAGCTTGGGAACGTACGGAGTCGTTACGACCAGTTCCGTGGTGTTCCGACTGGTTTCGCTCGGTTTCGACTGGTTTCGCTCGAACGAGTGAACTTAGCAAGAACGCCATAGTCCAGATGGCACGTGCACCGTTCTTTGATCGGCCATCAAGACGGGAGAATCACGGCATCGAGTTTGCACGCGTCGATCACAAGTCTCCGGACCTCGGATCCGCATTCCAGACAAAGAGATTTGACCCTGCAACCTCGTCCTCAGTCCCTCTCCTTTGTTAAACATCGCAGACTTACTTTGTCAGGCTAGCCAGAGCCCTTCCGAGTCGTTTCCCCGAAGTTCCGCTTCGTTCCGCTCAAAGAGACCCGGTTCCGAAGGTTCCGCACATTTTCTGACCTTTCTATATGCGTCCCCTTTAATCCATTATGCTCTCGTTCCAGACATGCTTAGTATTGTTTCTTTTGACCTATGTGTCCCTTAAACCATTCCTATGCGCTCCTCTCCTTTGTAGATAGCGATATGCGTTCCCTTTTCCTTATGACGTAGGTTCTCTGACCGCTGGGAGGCTCAGTCTTGGACGTTTAGTATAAATATAGCACGACTCTCGTAGTAGAGGGACAGCTTAGTCGGAGCTGAGTGGGAGCTTAGCTTACAGTTCTCACATCGTCTCAAAGTCCCTCGACCTCTAGTCTACTTGTTCGTAGTGGACTCTCTCGTCTCTATAGTCTAATATACGACATTTCGTGTTCTGTACAGTCGATCGGTGATCTCTCTTCGTAGTAGAGCCGTTCGTGCGTTCGTATAGTTCGCCGTCATCGTATAAAGGCTTCTCTATCTCCTCTCACCCGAAACAAGACCCCCTCACGTGTTTCGATCCGTTTCGCCCGGTTTCGCTCGTAACCCAGTTACTCTGCGTGCCGCTCGCATTTGGTCTCGCAACACCTTCTCCTCTCCATTGTCGTCGGGAAAGGACACCATATCATCCCTTTCCTCTTGACTTTCCACTCTCCGCTTCCTCAAGACCAGCCCGGTGCTATTCCGCATCGTTTCGATCGGAAACGGTCAGTTTTATCGTCCCACACGTATCCTTCGATTCTCTCAGTCCCCTTCCGTCATCGTTTCGCACTTCTATCCCTCGCATCACATTTCGACACACTCAGCAATTGTCCTTCGTCCATCTTATCGCGTTTCGAATCGTTACGCCGCGTTCCGACACTTTAGACTACGAGTGAGATCGGCTGCAGTCGCTTACCAGTGTGTTAGCACAGTCGATTAGTCACGTTCGGGTTGGTGGTTCGACTAGCGTAGCTTAGTTAGTTTAGTTCTTGTGCCTTGGGTTAGTCGGCTTTAGTCCAGAGCTCGCAGTTGAGCCGGAGAGTCGATTTAGCCTTTGCACCGCCACCGTCGATCTCGGGAGAAGCCTACCCTCGGAATTCCTCCTCGAGCGCTTCCCTCATATCCCCGGTTCTCACCAAGCCCTTCCATTGTATATCCCTATTTCCCTCCATTCCTTCGTGCCCTTAGCTCGGGTGAAATTCTCTGCTGACCGTTTGAAGGTATTCTAGGGCAGCCCCTCGAACTATACACTCCCTGTCCGGCATCAGAACGTCCACAGGAGTTTCAGCGCCATCTTGTTACAGCTCGGCAAAAACGGCGAAAGGGTCCCATCTCGTTTCATGTCCGGAACCTGGAACAACAGAGAACGAAACTACTCCCAGGCGAAGCTAGAACTCTTCGGCCTCTTCAGAGCTCTATATGAGGCGCGCATATACCTCGTCGGCATCGATCACTTTTTCGTCGAAGTCGATGCCAGCTATATTAAAGGCATGATTAACAACCCAGACCTCCAACCCAATGCCACTATCAATAGATGGATCGCCGGCATCTTACTTTTCAATTTCACGATCATTCATATGCCGGCGCCCAAACACCTTGGCCCAGACGGCCTATCACGCCGCGGCGCCGCACAAACCGATCCGCCGCGAGACGAAGGCTTCAAAGAATGGATTGACCATCAATACTCCTTCCTAAACCAAGACCTTTCCGACACAGTCTATACCCCAAACAGCGAACCCGTACAACTCCCCAATCACAAAGCCTCCCAAAAAGGATTCAAAGACCTCGATTCTATCAAGAAATTTCTCGCCGCCCCATCCCGCCCCGCCGATCTTTCAGATGCCCAATTCAAACAGTTCGTACGCCGAGCCACTCGTTTCTTCCTACAGCACGGTGAACTCTACAGAAAGAACGACAAAGGTCACGCCGCACTCGTTATTCCGCCGGAACACCGGATTTCCATTATCAGAACTGCCCACGACGAACTCGGCCACAAAGGCTTCTTCTCTGTCAGAACAACGATCCAAGACTGATTCTGGTGGCCAGGAATGCATCAGGACATCAAATGGTATATCAGAACCTGCCACCAATGCCAAACGAGGCAGTTTACGAAAATATATACTACGCCGCAAAGCCCGACGCCTGCGCCGCTATTCACCAGGGTGCATATAGACGTGATGTTAATGCCGCCCTCCGGCGGATTCAAGTATATCGTTCAGGCCCGAGACTCGCTCACCGGATACCCCGAATTCCGAACGCTGCGCAAAGATAACGCCGCCTCGACAGCACGCTTCGTTTTTGAAGATATTTTGTCAAGATGGGGATGAGTCGAGGAGATCGTAACCGACAACGGCACCTCATTCTCCAAGGACCTACCCTGCCTTCTCGCCAAATACAATGTCCGGCACATCCGAATCTTGCCGTACAACTCAAGAGCCAACGGAATCATTGAGCAGCGACACCGGGACCTTAGAGAAACCCTAATGAAGCTCGCCGATGCAAGCCCAGACAAGTGGTCCCAGCATATATACCACGCCATTTGGGCTGAACGAATCACGATCCAACGCCGCACAGGCTATAGCCCATACTTTATGGCCCACGGCGTCGAACCAGTACTCCCCTTCGACCTCGCCGAACAGACGTACATCTCGCCGGCGGTCACCTCCAAGATGTCTGACGCACAACTCATCGCGGCGAGAGCAAGGGCACTCCAGAAACGACCCGAGGACCTCCAACGAGTCAAGGAATCCGTCATCCAGGGACGCTTCAAATCCATACAGGACTTCGAGAAAACCCACGCCGCAACAATTAAGGATTACAATTTTGCCCCCGGCTCACTTGTGCTGGTCCGGAACTCCCAGATCAAAAATGAGCTGAACAGGAAGACAAAACCGAAGTACCTAGGGCCCATGATTGTTGTGTGGCGAACCAAAGGAGGATCCTACGTTCTCGCCGAAGCAAACGGCGCCATTTCAGCACTTCGTTACGCAGCATTCAGAGTTATCCCCTACCACGCACGCACTCGAATCATCAACTCAGTCGAAGACCTCACTCAGAAATCCACGCCGGAACTCGACAACCTAGCACAAGAGACTGCAGCGGATGACCTAGATGCCGAATCCAACTTATGAAGATCCGCCGAAGCCTCATAATCACCCTCTCCCTTATATACACATTCCCCAAGTCACCTATTCGGACCCGCCGCTATCTTCACACTCTCCAATCATCACTCAAATGACTGCGGCGAGACGCCGAGTCACCCCCTTCCACATTTTCACCTTACTCAAGTCATTCTTTCAGCCCCGGCGCTATTTTTAGGGCGCCTATCCTCCCTATTTCATTCCAGCCCATCTCAATCTTACATTCCCTGATCTCACAAAGAACCATCCTCACAAGAAAAACATTCGGCTTGTTATTACAAGCCACTATAGTACACAAGAAAAAGAAAAATACAATATTTTTGTACTTTTATATTTTTCCTATTTTTTTTAATTTTTTTTTCGGCCCAAGGGCACTTCATGGTCGCCGAAGACCGCGAGCCGACGCCGTTTGCGTCGTTTGGCTTGCCGCCTATCCACAGCGTTCACCCTGGGCCTTTTCCTCCACCCCCCCACCCGCACTCTCTCCCGCCAACGTCGACTCCATCCCCTCCAGCTGCCGGCGGAGAGCGAGGACCTCCTGCTGTGCCAGGAAGGTCACGTCCGACTCCAAGATATCGCACCGGTGGTGTGATACCCGGCACGCCTGGCACAGGAGCGCCGGCGGGCGCCTCATGCACATCTCCCCACGCCCGATGCACCGCTCGCACCCCGGCGACACGAACTCGAGGAGGCGGCGGCTCTGACCCCTGGGGAGCCGCCCGACCCTCTCGAACTCCCAACCCCCCTCCTCCCTCTGAATATTATAGTCAGAGAGTGTCAAGAACAAAATTCAAGACAGCACTCACCGCCCCGTCCCTTCTTTCTGTCGCCTCCTCTTTCACCCTTCCCCCACCCGAGGCTGCCACTCCCGGCGCTCTTGCTCGTTTCGCCGGCGGCTCGACCACCGGCTCACATACGTGCTTCGGAAGGGGAGGCACCTAGAAATGAAACATGTCAGTGAAGAATAAGATCCAGGATATAAAACACACATCGACATATACCTCCTTTCCACTCGACCTTTTCGCTCGCGTTGACCCCTCATCAGACTCAACCTCAAGAGTAATGGTCTTTCCCGTGACCGTCCCCGAGCGTCCCTCTCGCGTCACTCGACCACTCTCCCCCTTGAGCGTCTCGCTGGACGAACCCGCCACCTCAAGACCAGGGATCGACGACCCAGGAAGAGTAATCGTCTTTCCCGTCGCCGGCCTGGCCACGGGACGCGCCTGCACCTTCGCTTTGGTGCTCGTTTTAGGCGCCGCGACCTAAGAAGATATTATCAGAGACAGTAAAAAACAAAATTCAAGACAACGACTTACCAGGTTCCCCGCCTCATCACGCCCTGAGGACCTACAGAAGGCCTCGACGACCTCCGGGCCCCCAACTCGCAGGGTGGTGAGCGTCTTGAGGAAGGAGGCTTTCGCCTCCTCGGCCACCTTCGCCGCGCTCCGCTTCGCCTCCTCACGAGCCTCCTCCTCCCGGCGCTTGGCCAGCCTCTCCGCGACGCGTCGGAGGCAATTCACCTCCGACTGGGCGGCCTTGTCCAACGCCTCGGCGGCGTCTTTAGCCTCCCCGGCGGCCATCCGCACCACCGTCGCCCGGTTCACCAACCACCTTCCCGCGCAATAATATTCGGGCTTTTCAGCCCTCGCGTCGTTGGATAGCGTGGGGAAGCGCTCTCCAAGCCCCTTCTGAAAAAGTAAACCAGATCGTCAGCTCACACGGTTATTATCAAGGGAATGCAAATTTACCAAGAGCCCATCGAGCTCATCAGCAGCGGGCCCCTCATCGTTTCGGGCCCGCTCGATCCACCCCCTCACCGCTGTAATGGCCGCCCACACGACCGCGTCCAGTTCTTCCCCCCCCTCCCCCCCCTCCCCACCCTCCTCCTCCGTCTCCCCCTGCGACTCCGGCGGGACCTCTTGCCCGCTGGGGGCCCGCGACATCCCGCCCGCGGCAGGAGCCCCCGTCGCCGCCCCGGCGTCCACCTCCATCTGGTCGGAGGGAGCCTCCGACCCCTCCCTGCTGTTGTTGCTGCTGCTGTCGCTGCTGCTGCTGACGCTGAGAATCGTCGGCGCCATGGTGGAAAGAGGAAAAGAGAAACGGGGAACTCAGACACGAGTCCCCGTCGTCTATATCCTCGCCGCACCTAATTCAAACTCCGATTTCAGCCCTCCATACACGTGACCTCCCCGCCCCCTTTTTACCAATCAATTACCAAATCCTCCCCACTGCTCCGCCGCAATCTCCACTCAAATTCCACAAACCCCTCGGTGACTCCCCCCCCTCCAAAACTCGCCGGAACAATCCGCCTAACCCCGCCACAACACAGCCCCAACCTTCCAGACCCCTGCCAAGCCGGCCGATACAACATTCTATGCCGATCCCCCCCGCCGATCATCAAATATCGCCGCACACCCTACCCTAGCCGTACCTACACCCATTAACAAATCCTCAACCTATATGCTACGACCTACACCACCCTAGTTAACTACCAGGCGTCCCCGACTGGTTCTCGGACCGCCAAAAGCCCGCCGAATTGTATTTCCGATGTACCACTACCCCTGACTACAAGGCCATTGTATCCATATCTGGTACTAGATCAAGATCATGATATGACGACACCTTCCATGATTAACCATTTAAACTTTACTTCCGAACTCCCTTCTAAATCGAAGCTCGTCCCTCCGACGCCCCGCCTATATGAAACTCCTTCGCCCAGGCCCCCTTCTATTCGAAGATCGCTTCGCCCCACGCCGCTACAGGCCACCATACCCGAACTACCGGCAAACCAGCCTCGCCACGAGCTTCCCATCCCACTCACTCGTCCTGCCGATGACCTGCCTATACGAAATTCCTTCGCCCAGGCCCCCATCCCATTCGAAGTTCGCTTCGCCCCACGCCGCTACAGGCCACCATACCCGAACTACCGGCGAACCAGCCTCGCCGCTAGCCTCCTATCCCACTTACTCGTCCCGCTGATGATCCGCCTACACGAAACACCTTTGCCTAGGCCCCCTTCCATTAGAACACTACTTCGGCTTTCGCCTATATTGGCCCCTACACTATAATACTGGCAACTTCACCTCACCAAAAGCCGTCATACCCTCCGGCCAACCCGGAAAACACTCGCCGAAAATATATAAAGCGGTCGGCGACCTACTCACCGCCCCCAAAACATCTACCCTACAGATTACGAATACCATCGGCGCTCCTTACAACATGCCCCAGCTGGTTCCCAGCCTCGCCGAAGCGTTTCCATTCGCACCGGCGACACCACTACTCCAAGTCCCGCACCCAGTCCACTTCCCCCGCCATGCCCAACACCTTTTAGATTTCAACTTCGCCCAATTAATCACACTTCCCGGGCACCCCATGCTCCTGTACCCATGGCACCCTGATTACACCGCTCTACCAAATATTCTCATCGCCGCCCTTCGCAGTTTTCAGCACCTCTGCCCCGACACGGCGACTCTAATCTTCCTGCTGTACATTTGGGCCTCGCCGGATGCCCAGCAACTCCTCTGTCAAGACCTATGCCTCTCCGGCAGAAACTGGGGATCATTTTGCGACCTCCTCGCTGACGCTTTTCCTGCGGCGATGCCGTTCCCCGCCAGACACGTCCCCGCGATGCTTCAGATCATCCCCGAACTCTTCGCCAGACACCATCTGACACCTGCCTACAAAGCGACACTCGTTTGCCGCATCCGAGAAACGCTCCGCATCGGCGGCGCCCTCACTACTATCCCCATAATTCTCGGCGCGCCTCTCGGCGATGGCGTACTACCCAATGCCCCCCTCGCCATCCTCAGAGAAGGGCCTATTGCACTCGAAAATGCTGTCATTTACTCCGACGCCGCCTCAGAACTATCCCACAATGCCATAATCCAAGTCTTACGCCTCTTCGACCAGCGCGGCGACGATGATATACGCGACTGCGCCGCCAACGTCATCGCCATTATACTCCAAGCACAACAGTATTCGCTCTCAGCAATCGCAGCCGCCCAGGACATCGAAGAGCACCTCGCCGAGCTTCGGGAATCCATTGAACATCACCCATACCTCAACAACGTACCTCAACAAGATGCGGCGGACAGAGCCAACCCTCCACCGCACACCGCCGCACCAATCCACGCTCCGCCGATGATCGATCTCACAACCGAAGACTAATCCAGGAGCAAGTCACAGACATACCACCCAGTTACATCACAACCCCCGCTCAACTTCGCCTAAAAACCTCCCCTACACTACCCAGCATTTTTTTTAATCATTTTTTTTACTTCGTCAGAAGGAGATGTAGTGCGCCGCACTAACCTGTACCGGTCCAGCGGCACAGGCCTGTAAGGGCTGTACTCCCCTATGCCATACCCAGGACACCCTGCGTACTATTGTCAGCAAACCAGCCTTCGCTGCCGTTACCCTTAATACAGCCTGGTCAGCAGCCGCCGGACCTTCGGCGGCCTAGGAACAGCACCCACGCCGCCGCCGCTGCCGATCATACGAACCGGCGGCGACGCCTCCACTCCTATCTTATGATCACCTTGTTCCCCCTTCGACCAAACCCTAGTTCCCCTTCTCCAGCCTCTCTCAAGAACGGTTCCGCCGAATCCAGTGACTCCAGGCTTCGGAAACGCTCGCACGGCGGCCGGACACGCTGCGGCGGATGTATATCGCGCCATCGCGGAGGTGTATGCCCGCCGCCGCGCCGGCCGGGTGAACGATAGCCAATCTCAGGTCCACTTCTTTGATTGTTTCATATTCTTATCATCCCACATTGTACGCCAAGCACGGTAGCGCGCCCGGCGGCCGTCCGTATATTCCCCCTTTTAGTTTTATTCGACCCCTTGGCGTTTCAGATCCATATAGAGCGCACCCTGACCGATCCGAACGGCCCCGACGTTCGACACGATGTACCAGCACTCCGCCGTTCCGATTGGGGCGCCCCTAGGTCTTGGTGGCTTGGCGGCGCATCTCAGCGGCGGCCCCCGCCGTCGCGGCGCGCCTGTCACGCCTCGCCGCCCGCCGCTTTTAGTGATATTTCTTATCAAGGACTCATAGTATATATAGAGAGCATGTATCTATCCTAAAAAGCAGCAGATATACACTCTAGAACGCAGCTACCAGAGACCAGCCACAAGCAAAGAAGCCTCCTTCAAGAAACCAGTATATACAGAGAACCAGACAGCCAGATCGGGCAAACTCCCGGTCACGTGCCCTCGCCGATCCTGTCCTGACGGCGTGGCCCCCGATCTCACAGGATAGAAGCTGCTGAGTTCATTCGCCGCCCTGGTCATCTCCCTCCTGCGCAGCTGTCACTCGTCTAGTAATTGCTCCGGGGACTTCCCACTCATATCTGCATCGCCGTCCCTCTCTCTCTAGCCTCCGCCGCCGCTCGGTCCTGAACATTTGTGATTCTTCCTCAACGCCTCGACGCAGCCGTCACTCCTCTAGTAATCAATCCCGCGGTCTTCGATTTCTCCCTGCGCCTGACGCCCCTTTTGTGTTTCGTTGCCGCCGCTCGGTTCAGATCATTTGTGATTCTTCCTCAACGCCTCGACGCAGCCGTCACTCTTCTAGGCATCTGTTATACTTCCTCGACGCCTCGACGCAGCTGTCACTCTTCTTGTGTTCGCCGCTACCGTCGGCGCCGGCGCCCCTTTTCGACTGAATCCAGTCTCCCACTTCTCGCCGCCTCTGCCGCCTCCGCGTCGTTCCACCGCCGACACTACTCCCCTTTCAAGTGGTGTCGACTCTCTCTCTCCCGCATCTTCTCTGTGTCATTCTGACGTCATCTCCCCGACTACCAGGCGGAATTGCACTGGTGCGAACCTCCGCCGGCGCCGCACCCAGTCCGCTGCTGCGACCCCTTCGCCGGTTCAGTCGGACTCGGCGATCCCTATACAGCCGTCGAGGCCCGGATCGCCACGGCAAGTTATTCGAAGGCGCGTCGGATCTGCCTAACGGCCAGATCCTTGTGCATCTGAGCTGAGTGTCGCTTCTGAAAGCCTGTAGGTAGTCTGTAGATCTGATAGGACCTCCCCTTTTTCCTCTCGACACCTTTGACATCGCCTCCCTGTGGTCGAACGCCGCCGCCGCCGCCTTTGTCCCTATCTAGGAGAGTCTGATAGTCTACACCGGTTCCTTGTTATTGCCCTTCTGTTCCTATTTTCGATGCATCAAATATTCACAAAGTACTCGTGGAAATAGTCATGTATGAGCTACAGGTCCCAAGCTAATGCGATATTCGTCGTTCGCGGGGACGCACGTTGCACCAACAACACGGTCCGACTCATCACCAACACATCGATCCCAGGCTTCGTTGCCAATGAAGTTTTGCGCATAAAATCACGATGAGGTTTGCGTGTACCGCCCATCAGATCATACTTTGGATACAACCAACGACGGGGCTCACAAGATTGTCCCAGCAATAGTCCACAGCACTGTTCTGAAGGTTTACGAACGAGAGCGAACAGGTTCTCAAAGTGAAGATCTGACATCTAGTTATGAATTTATTCCAGTTTTACTGCCTTTTTCATATGTATTGTCACTCGCGACTTCTGTGACAAAAATCACAGAAGTCGCGAGTGACAATACATATGAAAAAGGCAGTAAATAACAGCCTGCCTGCTGTGAGTTCTATGTTCTCTAGGGCTCTGCGCGTATCGTATATGATACGCGCGTATATTTTCAGCTTCATACACATACGGTCGTATAAAATACGCACGTATATATGTCTTTGAAGCAAGATACGCATACGCACGTATAATATACGGCGTATACGGCGTATACAGGACCACACTGACTAACATGATATTTTGACCATTACATCTCATCTTCGAGCCTCAAAAATACTTACATGATATTCCTTGACTTAAGACAACTAATACAAGTATCAATAAACTTACAAGAGCAAGCAGCGAGGGGGGTCGGGAACCACAACTAAAGTCAGTCATAATTCCTACGCCTCAGCACCAAGCAGCAGCCCCTGATACCGTACCAAACCCAGTAATCAGTTGTTGAGACTGGGATCCAACACTAAATGTTTTGATGAGTAGTTGTTCATTTCGGTAGAAGCGGGGCTGATTTTAATTTAAATCCAGGTTTTCTTACTGGTTTCAGACCCCGAAAATATACGCGCGTATACGGCATATACGCGAAAATTTCTGAAACTATATACGCATACGAGCGTATATTTCGACTGCTCGAGCTGATACGTATACGGGCATATAGTGTATACGCCGTATCGTATTCGCTATATATGATACGCTGCGGAACCCTAATGTTCTCCGACTCCTTTTGTGCGCTCTGGACACTCTTCACGCACCCGCACACACTGTATGCCCTCTCTGCGCCCTCTCTGCACCCGCTATGTGCCTCCAGCGTGCCCTTACAGTGCCCACAGTGTGCCCCCATCCCGCCCGCAGTTCACCCTCTCTCTGCCCCCCATGCGCCCACAACATGCCCACTGTGCACCCTCATCGCGCCCGCTCATCGCCCGCTCATCGTGTAAATTATCATTGACATTGATATACAGAATGATATTTCAAATAACAGACACTTTGATATTGAAAATATCATCAAAAAAATATCTACCTCAATGATATTCTTTGCTGATAAAGAAAATATCAATTTAGATTTCTATATCCATATCGATCACGATGATATAATAAATATCATCATCAAAGAAATGCGGCATGATATTGAATATATAAACTAGGTTTAGATGCATGTGTATATTTTTAATATCCTGAATGGAGATATTCATACTTATATAATGCATATCAAATTCAATTTCCGATCATTTATCATCACCTAAAAAATACTAAATTGCCCGTAGTGAGAATCACAATTAATTTCGCAAACTCGCATAAAGTTCCTCAGTGTTGACTCCTAAGACGTACTGGGCAATCCTTCTTTTCCATGTATCTGCTTCAGAAGCAGGTGCCCATGGCTGCTCAGTGAGACCACTTGCCTCATCCTCGGGAACAATAAATATGTACCTCCATTTCAAATCACTGAGGTGATTGATCTCCCACAGCGCTTTCACGAAACCTGTCTTGATCGGGTGATCAACGGAGACGGTGAACTGGAATAAGACAACCTCGGTAGCGTGGCCTTCGGTGTCTACCGTCACAGCGAAGGAATCAACGCCCGCCAATCTTGAAGACAGAGGACGATAGTACTTGGTTGTATCTATGTTTTCAATCTTGCCGAAGTCAAAGGTCTTGTCAAGATGCGACAAGTTGAGGGCCACCGTTTCTCCCGGAAAAGATAACGAGGCCGCGGTAAGCAGCGACTTGCACGCTCTGAGCAGCCATCTATGCCCCGCCCCTTCAAATAGCAGTCCGGCGGCGGTCCGTGTGCCCTGATGTCTCATGAGAGTTTCATAGCTGCGCTGCATCTCGGACGCTATCTCGATCTCCGCCTGCTCTATAATCAACTCCAAGATGGCTTGCGAAATGATGCTGCCCGATGGAATACTTCGATCATACCGCGCAGATTGCGGATCTCTCATGGGATTTATTTCGACCAAGAAACTGCTGACGTCGTCTTTGAACTCTACGTCCGTCGGCTTGAACAAGTCTTTCGCATTAGCCTGTCGGATGGCTCGTGTTGTCTTGGATGAGAGTGTTGTTTCTTTCATTGCAAGAAGATGTCTCGCTGATCCTCCATATTTCAGGAAGGCCTTGCGCCATTCATCGTCCGAGCGATTTGTAACAGCCATACCGCTGAAATTATATCACTACGCGGCAAATTTCCTAAATAAAGAGTGTTCGTACCGGGATATGTACATCTCTTCCCATCCCCACGTCTTCATAATATACGTCTCCGGTTGGGTTTCCTTCTCCCATTCTTTCCACCGGCTATTTTTGGGAGAGGATGCCACAACAATATGCCAGTTTCGCATCTCATATGGCCTGGGCTGATTATTGTTCAGATCGTACAGAATAAGAGCATCTCTGTCACGATCATCGGTAACCTTTAACCCAGCAGCGGCGATGGTTTTAAAGGGAATCCAAAAAGCACCATCATCTTGGAACAAATAGCGACTCGTGTCTGACCAAGAGACGATGGTGCGTTTTCCACTGGAAAGACGCTTCAGGAGGCAATACGTCAAGTATACCGTTTTCCCTGGTCATGAAAATCAGACGACCAATTAGCAGAAAGTAAGTGCGACGCACCAATTCCTGGTTGTCCTATGAGCAACACACGTGACGTCTTGCTTTTATCCGCAGACGCCAGGAATGAATCAAGCTCCTCGTATTCCTTGCGTATCAGAAACCGCGGCATAACCAGATTGGATAGACCCGCGGACCAACCTTCGAGCTTGGTCAGGTCGAGAAATCGGCCAACCGGCTCCGTACCCTCCGCCTGCTCATCAGAGATAGAGAGCTCGAGGCTAGGGACGCGATAAGTGCCTTCAACAATCAGGTCCGCGAGGTTCCCTTTTTTCCAAAGGCCTACATACAGCAAATATCGTAGTCTGTGTTCTGTGTTTGTTTCAGAATCGTCCAAGCGCAAAACTAAATAGCACAAATGGAAGTCAGAGACGTGTCAGCTTAGATTTTGTCGTAATACTGACTTTCGCTATCTCGAGTGATTTCAGTAACCGATCCATCACTTCTCGGGCGTTTGGAAGGGATGGTCGTAGCCAGTTGCGGTTCTACCACCAGCATGAGCGGCACAGAGCTAGATACCAATTTGAAAAGAGGAAGAAGCACGACGCACCGGGAACCTCGATAAATAGTATCTCGCCTTTGAATTGTTCCACCCCCTGCATCGAATTGAGCTTCTTGACATTCTCCTTGTCGCGGGAGAAGACCTCGTTGAGTCGGTCATTAAAGTTGTCGGGGTCTATTTTCGCCAAAGTGAACTCGGAGTCCGTGCATCTCCACACGGTGAGCCTTGCAGGAACGACGTGCTCGAGGACATCTGGCCGCTTCTCCTTGACCTTCTCTGTCAAGTCTTCAATGCATGCGTCAGGGCCGACGATGACGGAAAAGGCATTTCCGAAGGCAGCCTTCTTCTCGTGGTCGATAAGGAGGCACCAGACTCTGTGATCCGACATGCTGACGTCGAGGTGGTTGTCGTGGCTAGTGGCAGAAACGAGTTGGTGGCTGCATGCTCGTAGGTTCAGTTCACATGACGGGCCTTGGCATCAGTCACACGACTCCCACGAGCACCAATCTACAGCACTAGGGGTGGTGATCCGCAAATGTCCAACGTCGCCGCGTGACGCTGTTTTTCCGGCGGAGATCAAATAGCTACTTGTTTTGGTAGCATTTGTAATTTACGTGTCCCCGGTTTCTTTGAATCTGTCGTCTCGTCAATCTGAGATAATCTACCATGGAAATGCATGTAAATCTCAAACCCCCGATGATCTGCAACGAACCTAAATTTTCACTCGGCTGGTATATCTCGTGGAATTCTAGTCTATGAAGCTTTCTCCTCAGTCCTCAACGTCCATCTAAAGTGGATTATCCACTTATGTTCCACAACCGGTACTAGTGCACCAATGTGTACTGGGATTGACCAGACAAGACGTTCCAGAGGAGTGATCGTACCAACTAGTTGAACTTGAGTTGACTGCTGAACATTCATAATGCCATGCATAGTCTGCATACGAGATGCTAATGACGCATTGTGCACCTCGTAGAGCTTGAGAAGGGCATTGCTCGACTAACATGCAGATGAGATCCGAGCTGACATTAATGAAGAAAGTATGGACAATGGTAGGCTTTGCTATGACTGACTAGATTCCGGATTCCGTTATTGTACTACTGTACCGGTCCAACACCGAAAGGAGTGCCACTTTCCTGTCATCTTTCCTTCCCAAATCCTTATTTGGAGGAATATTCGGTATGGTATCGTTTATTCTTCTGAGCTTATCCAGCTGATCTTTAAGCTCAGATGCTGTCATTTTGTTCACATGGCTTCGGTCAAATACAACAGCAAGTCCTTGGAGCTCCTCATCTCATCTCCTAACTCTTGTGTCCTATTCATCTCGTTTTCATTTTTTTACTTTTGCTTCTTCTTTGTGCTGTTCTGCTATCTCTCTGCTTTGCTTCCTATCTACTCCTATCTGGTCTTCTGTACGTGCCTCCTTTCTCAAAAATGCCTAGACTTCTTCAGCAGAAAGGTACATCTTGATAAATTCTTCCATTTCATTCCTTTGGTATCTAAATAGTGAATTGAACAGGGTAAGTGAAGCATGTGGATTCTTGCACGCAAACACCCTGTATGAGCTAAGTGCCCCTTCATTCACGTCATTTGTGGATGGTACCCAGGCCAAGTTTTTCTCAGCTTCAGTGAGTGTTACAACCATCCCGTCCTCATGAAATTCTGATGAGAATTATTCCCATGTATATAAGGCCCTCCTAAGAAAGGCCTTGAAAAGGTCCTTCAGTTTGGGGAGCCTATCCATGGTAATGTGTACTTGAATCGCTTTGACTGTATCAGGGCAGTTCCAGGACTCATTTCCGCCCATAACGGCCTCTTCAGGGTGCATAGTAGCTGCAAGAATGATGTCCAGATCATCAATCAACTTTCTTATATGTGCCTTCACCTGTATAAATATGCAAGACTCGAGTAAGCATCTATACAATAGATCCTAGCTGAGTATAGTCTCACCTTTTGCAGTAGAGTGTCGAGTTTCAGTCCATTTGAGTCTTCTAGATCACTCCCTTGAATTGACTCGATGTATAGAATGGAAACAGCCTTGCAGTATAATGCCTGACAGGCAAGTTCAGTGTTAGGCGGATGGCTCAAGGGCTGAGTCGAGGCAGGCTAATACAATAACAAACAAGCGTAGATGAGGTAATCCTAAGCACATCGCTCTGGTTGAGACAGCTAAGATAGAACTTAAGTCTAGACCGTCGAACACTATGTCGGAGTGAAGGTAAGTAGAATTCAATAAACTATTAATACAAGAGTAGATACCTATGTTGGAGTGAAGGTAAGTAGAATAGAAAGACAAGGAACAAAAGAGTCAAACTATCTACTTATATAGACTTCAAGCATGGGAAAGGTCTACTCTAATGGGAAGTCACATGACGAAGGAATGGGGTGATTAGTGAGCGTGATAGAACATTGTGGAATGTTCTGGCGAATGGATGAATAAGCACATAGGAAAAAGAAAAGAAAAGAAAAAGAATATTAAAATAAATGATGATGTAAGAAAGGAAAAGGAAAAGTGTTTGAGTCCTTACATCACCCCCCCCCTTCAAGGTTGGGCATCCCGACCAACCACACAAGCCTTCTAACGATGTGAATTTGTACAGTGTTCACAAGCTTTGTTGGGGTATTATTAACTTTCTCAGAGCTCCCAGATGTTTGTGGTAGAACTCTTGAATTGATTCCTGTGCATTATCCTTTGTTAGGCGGCGAGACTAACAAGCGTCGATCTTGAGGTGGCCAACACAAACAACAAACAACAAGCTAAACGCGAGTTGCTGGGCTATACGCACGCTATGTCACAGTGAAGGTAAGTAGAATTCAGTAAACTAATAATACAAGAGTAGATACCTATGTCGCAGTGAAGGTAAGTAGAATAGAAAGACAAGGAACGAAAGAGTCAAACTATCTACTTATATAGACTTCGAGCATGGGAAAGGTCTACTCTAATGGGAAGTCACATGATAAGGAATGTGATGATTAGTGAGTGTGATAGAACATTGTGGAATGTTCCAGCAAATGGATGAATAAGCGCACAAGAAAAATAAAAGAAAAGGAAAAAGAATATTAAAATAAATGATGATGTAAGAAAAGAAAAGGAAAATGTTCAAGTCCTTACATCCTTAACGTTGGACTCTGGTTGCCATGTCGCCTTCTCATATCCAACCCACTTGACTAAGAATTGGAGCTTGCCTCGATGTAGATGCGAGTTGAGTATTTCTTCAACCTCGTACTCTTCTTGCTCATCGATGATCACTGGTGGTGGTGGAGGTGGCTTCTTCTGCGACTCGAAGGACAGTTGGACGGCTGGTTTGAGCAGGATCTCATTGAAGACTGGGTGAATCTTTTTCCAGGTCTTCAGCAGTTTGAGTCTGTATGCGCTTGCGCCAACCTTTTCCTCTACCTCGAAGGGACCAAACCACTTGTCATCCATTTTCTTCATCGGTCGGATTGTCTTAATATTCCGTCCATCCAAGAAGACTTTCTGTCCAGCTTCATAGTCAACAGATTTTCTAGCATGACGGTCATAGAATCGTTTCATGTCTTCGTTCGCCTGAGTTAAGTTACTCTGGGCGTGCTCATGTACCTCCTTGACATGTTTGGCAAATTCTTCCACTGACAGGTTTGACGATGCTATCCGGACTCCTGTAAAGTCCAAGGGATGCATTCCGGTGTTAATGAAGAAAGGAGACAGTTTTGTCGCTGAATGCTCACGGTTGTTGTATGCAAATTCCACAAGCACTAGCCAGTCCACCCAGTCCGATTGTCGATGATTGATGTACAGCCGAAGATATTGCTCTAGCTCCTGATTAACCCGCTCTGTTTGTCCGTCAGTTTGCGGATGATATGCTGTCAACGGGTTACCTTCAATATGAAGGAGCTTGTATAACTCCTTCATCATCTTCACATCAAATTGCACTCCTCTGTCATGAATGATCTTTTGAGGCAGTCCATGCAGTCGGAAGACGTGGTCCCTGTAGATCCTTGCCATACCTTCAGCTGTTAACTTCATCGTCATCGGAATCATATAGATTTATTTGCTAAAGCGATCAACTACAACGCAAATTGCATTAAACCTATTCGACTCTGGCAACTCTCTGATCAGGTCAACCATGACAATCTGCTATGGCGTCTCTAGCACCTCGTTAGGGTGCAAAACCTTTGCTTTCATTGTCCTTAGAGCCTTTGTCCGCTGACAACGATCACACCCTCACACGTTGAAACTCCTGTGCACTGTCTGATAGCTGAGGAGTGTCACAGTTCTTGGGGGCTGTTCGGTAAGATTAAAACGAGTGGGAAAGAGAAGGGTGACTTTGGGGGGAAAACTAGAGAAGCGCTGATGCGTCGATCTGGGTTCCGGAGCAGTTCCGGAAGGGATGGAGGAGAAATGGGATTGAAGGCTGCTGGATGTATGCGAGGGGGGGGGGGGTTGGATTAAAGGAGATAGGCGAAGAAGCAAGGCGGGAGAAGTCGAAGCAAGGGGGATCGGCGGTGGCGGTGCGAAGGTAATTGATGTCCTCACAGGTAATCCCTCGATGGATTCGAACCCTGGAGGCGGAAGACGATGAGATAAAGCTTAGAGAAGGACTTCCCCCAAGCGCTAACAATACGAAGGTGATCCTTTCGAGGATCCGAGATGATATAATGGGTTACGACGAGTTACGACGGGTTTCGGTGGGTTATGAAACAAAACGGAGTGATACGACGCGGAACGAAGCGATACGCAAGGGACTCAAGTGAGACCTGGCGTAGAGGCGTAGGGAGGAGAGATGAGGGCCTCTGACTTCGACACGGGTTGAACTGATCACACTGGGCTCGGGTACGACTGCAGAGCAGGAGACTCGAGGCGTATGAGACAGAACTATCGTGTATTTTTGGGAGATAGAGTCGAGGAGAGTACAGGAAGAGTCGAATTGGTCTCGACTGTAGCTAAAGTGGGTTCAAGCCTGAGCTAAACTGTTTTCTGCTAAAACTCTCGGGCTCAAAACTGGGCTCCTACTACAAGTTGCTCGCCTATTTATAACTTTGTCCGAACCTGAGCCATCGGAGCGTCAGGGAGCATAACGAAAGGAAATCAGAAGTGAAAATCATAAGGGAACGCACGGGAACAAAGTACGAGGTGAGCATATCTGGAAGGTGGCGAGATAATGACCATAGAGCATAATACGAAATGTGAGCGCACACGGAATAATGAGCATAAGAATCATAAGGAACAAAACAAAATATGAATGCATATGGGACTCAAAAGGGGAAAAGCCGGAGTGCGTCGCGTCGCGTCGAAACTTGGGAGGTGTCGGGGGCCGATTGCGGATCCTTCAATTTACCTCTCGTGCCTGGGTTTAGTAAGACGAGCTAGCTAAGTCAGCCTTTGTAAGTTTTTGACTGGGTGGCTCGAGTGTCCGAAGGTTCTTCCTACGCAGCGGTCGAGTGCGAGAGGCTACAGTAGTCCGTTCCACTTCGAATCAAATCGATCCGCACTGAGTTCCGCTGTTACGATGCTGATCACCACGGAACACGTGTCACGTGCACGATCTCGGACCTAGCATGTCAATGCTTCTTACATCTCCCGGTTTCTTGAAATCGTGACTGTCCACAGTCACACTCCCAATAGGGTTAGACTCGGCGTCTCTAGATTCTTGATACGTAAAACGCGGTTCGCAACGCGTTCCGTTCATCTATCCTCTCTTCTCTCCGTCATGTCCCAACAACAGCCACAACAACAGCCACAACAGCAACAACAGCAACAGCAGCAACAACAGCCGCTGTTCGACGAGATCCCTGTCTCAGCGGAGGGCTTTGTGTTCAGTGACACGTGGCTTTACAGTGTCGGAAACCAGGTCCAGGTCATCGAGCATTTGCACGAGGACGTGGATCAGAGACGGTTCGTGAGGATGACCATTGCGCAGTCCGTTGAGAGGGCGGAGGAAATGTGTGAGATCCAGGTGTGCTTTCTTTTCTGTCTTCATCTATTCTCTTCGTTCCGTTCCGACTTCCTGAACTTCATAGACCGCAAGAAAGAGACTTGAGGACCTTCGGCCCGAGTGGGTGCCCATCGATTTGATGTGGCCGCCGTATGCCGCGCGTTTCTGGGCGGAAAGCGTGGTTGCGCTTGTGGATCATTGTGCAACCCTCAACATCAACTGCGACCAGCTTGATGCGCTCAAGGCTTCGTACCTCGAGAACGAAAAGTGTTCGAAGCTGGACACCGAAGTCTACATTCAGCAATGGCGTGCGGGTTTGACCGGTCTAGAAGGGGCGATCGGTCGTCACCGCGATCTGCTACGGCCACTGGTTGGCCATTTCGACGAAAGGAAGGGCGAGCTGGAGAATACGGTCATGAAGATCGATCTGGACCAGGTGAGCGCTCATTCTCACTTCTTCTTCAAATCTTGCTAACTGTTGAACTTCTAGCTATGGCGGATGTTTTGGGTCGGTCGTCGTCCTCCCGGCACGGAGATTGACGATGTCTGGACCGAATTCGGGTGGCTTGCTTGGGTGGAGATCCGGGGAATCCTCCTCTCAGCGCCGCTGAAGAGTCACGTCCACGAGGCCCTGCAGTGCTGGACTGCGTATGAGGAGAAGTGCTGCCCGTGCTCGGTCAAAGCCGCAGACGCCCTCGTTGCGCTGCGTTCTGACGCGCATCTCGGCGGATCGGGCCCCTTTTCGTCGGGTATATCCAAATTGACTGAGTCTGCCCTCAGGACGCTGCTGGGTCGTCAAGACTTGAGTCAGGTGGAGCGGGAGTCCGTCATCAGCGAGCTGGAAGATCGTGCGGACCGAGTTTTGTACTTGAGCGAGCTGGAGAAGATGGCAAGCGCGGTCAGGGTTCCGTCGCCGTCTTCGGATCGCGAGGGAGATGAGAGGCCCACGAAGCGGCCTCGGATTGTCGATTATTCGAGCGACGAGGAGTCGGTAGAGGGGAACTGCAACAACAGCAGTAGCAACATTCCTTCTGCTGCCAACAGTTTCTCTTCAGGGGGTCCGGCTGGAGATGACGACTTTGGGGCTTTTGACGAAGCGCCCCTCTTTCTTCCGGACGGTGCTGTCAGCGAGAGCAACAGCAGCAACAGCAATCCTCCGGCTGCGAGCGAGTCTCCGAGTGCAGAACGAATGGAAGAGGATGAGAGAAGCCAAGGCGATGGCGGGGACGGTAGCAGCAGTAGCAGCAGCAGCAGCAATTTGTCTGCTGGTGGCTGGGTCGTGCATGATGAGGGGTGTGAGAGGTGCGCGAGGACAGGCCGGGTCTGTGAGGGTTTCCCTGGGCAGGCCTGTGATTACTGCCGCACGAAGGCCAGGCGGCGATGCGAGCTGGCTACGCACGAGAGGGCTGTGCGTCGCCTGCGGAACGAGCGGATAGAACGCAAGACGTGCGAAGCTCGTCAGCGCGCAACGGCACAGGTGCTGAGGATGCCGGTTGCGCCTGTCCTCGAGGTGAGTGACATCGAGGAGTTGGTCGCCGGGACGGACGAGAGCACCGTCCATTTCCGGATGGCGGCCTTGGAGAGGCGCGCGCGCGTGTTGTTCCGCGCTGCGGATCAACTGCGCAACCTAGCGGAGGAGATGCTGGCCGAGACCAGTGCGCTAGGAAGGGTGGTAAGGGGTGAGGAGGAAGAGTAAGGAGTAAGAGGAGTGAGGAGAGGGGGTAGAGTGCGTCAAAACGACGCTTTTTCGTCTAGTGTCCCCTCATGGGACGAATAAAAAAAACAAAGAAAAAGAAGAAAAAGAAAAAAAAATAATTTGAACTTTTGTATATATATAGTTTTTGTGCGTTTTTGAATGTTATGAATTTTTGTTTGCGGTTTGACGTTTGGGGTGAAGGTAAATGAGGCGAGGTCGAAGAATAATGGAAGAATGAGGATTGAGATATGAGAAAATGAGAGATTAGAGAAAATAAGCGGTGATTATTGAGTCGAAAGGACTGAGAGAAAATAAGCTAGTTGCGCTGTTTTGCGCAGCGCTACGCCGGGTTGCGATTCGCAACTGAGCGTATGAAGGTGAACACGCGGTTGAACGCGTATCTCGGTTTGCGCGAACACTTTCCGAGGGTCTAAATGCGGTTGAGTGCGAATAATTCGAAGGAAGGAAAAATCGAGAGGAAAATCGGGAGAGGAATGAAATGGAACGAATAATCGAAAGGATCTAATAGAAGAAGAATGTCGGTGGTTTGCATGGAGGGTATCAGAACTGAATGGTGTTTATAAGTTGAGGTTTTGAGATTCCGACTGGGCATCGGAAACATCGTCTTCTTCTGGTTCGATTGGGGGGTTGGCGTCGTCCTCGAGTTCGTCATCTGCTGCGTTTACGAGTTTAGTAATGGGTACAGAGAGATTCGAACGAGGAAAGTAAGGAATCAGGCGAAACGCAGCTACTCGGATCTTCGAGACTGATCCGTCGAGTTCCACAATGACATATGAACCGGCCTTTGTTTTGCGTACTACCACGTAGGGTCCTAGGTATCGGGGCTTCGTCTTGCGATTAAGTTCCATTTTGATGCGCGTATTTCGCAACAAAACGAGTCGTCCTGGCTGGAAATCGTAGTCTTTGATTTTGGCCTTGTTGATCTCTTCGAATTGTCGCGCATATGCATGCCGGGCATCGGAAACTAGTCTGGCGATTCGATCCAGTTCCTCAGGGCGCTTCTGGAGCTGCTTCGCGCGAGTTGCGATGAGTTCCGCAGTCGGAACAGGCGTATCGACCGGGGGGGCTAAGTACGTGGCTTCGGCGAGGTCGAAAGGTAGAATAGGCTCTACTCCGTGTACCATGTAATACGGGGACATTCCGGTCGCCTTCTGGATGGTGATTCTTTCTGCCCAAAATACTGAGTAAGCTTGGTTGCTCCATCGTTTGTCATTACCGTCTACAGCCTTTATCAGGGCTTCCTGCACATCGTAGTGGCGTCTTTCTACAATTCCATTAGCGCGAGAGTTGTATGCTGAGATGCGTATGTGATTGATGTGATATCGATCCTTGAGGTAATCGAGTGCTGCGATGAATGGTTTCCCATTATCTGTTACGAGCTCGGGACAAGCGCCGTATCGGCAAAGGAGGTCTTGGAAAATGAACTGGGCTATCGCTTTGCCGGTTTCTTCGTGCAAGAGTCGAAATTCGGGGTAACCAGATAAAGTGCATCGGGCTTGTACGATGTACCGGTATCCTCCAGACTTCGGCATTACCTTGGTGTTGATGTGTATGCACTGGAAAATCGATGGTATTGTTGGTACGACCGGGGGAATTAGAATGTTCTTTGTCTGGCGAACTTGGCACTCATGACAGGTGCACACGTAGTATTTGACGTCAGGACCGAGGGTAGGCCACCAAAATCGTTCCAGGAGTCGAATTCGAACAGAGTATACTCCCTTGTGGCCTAGATCGTCATGCGCTTGCTTTACGAGGTTCCATCTGCGTTCCGGTTCGATTACGACCTGGTGTCGTCCGTTCCGCACCTTCTTCCACAAACGTCTGTCTCTAGCGAAGAAATTTGCTGCGTACCTGATCAGTGCTGCATAGCCACGATCGTCTAACTGATCCGGTCGCTTCTGGCCGATCAAGAAGCTCTTGACGTCATCCAAGTGAGCGTCTTTCGGGTTAGCTTTCTCGGAGCTGGGAAACAAGGTCAACGCAATGTCAGTCATCTTCGGAAAGTCAGAGCTGCCGTTTCCCTTCCGGCGTTTACTGTTCGATCTCTCGAGGTATCCTACTGATCCGAGAGTTGCTTGCGCATTTCCAGGGCTCGATGGGAGTTGTTCCGCTTGGTTGCACGCACGTAAGTCTGCGCAATACGTCGTAACCGGGTTTTCGATGTAGAATCCATACGTGTCGTCTATCCACTCTTCGTATCCTTCGTCCGGAGGTGGATCTTCGGGTGCCGGGGGTCGTCGAGAAAGTCCGTCGGTGCATTTGAAGTCCGCCGCCGGGATGTGGCGAATCTCGAAGTCGAATAGAAGTATCCCGGCGATCCAGCGGTTGATCGTAGCATTTGGTTGTAAGTCCGGGTTGTTAATCATGCCTTTGATGTATGCTGCATCCATTTCTACGACAAGCTTGCGCACTCCGATGAGATATAGTCGCATGGCGTGTAACGTACGAAATAGTCTGTAAAGTTCGATTTTCGGTTGGGAGTATGTTGCTTGCGTGGCATTCCAGTTTATGGAACCGAAGCGATTAATCCTTCTTCGTCCATCTACATGTTCTTGACCCAAATACCATCCTACTCCGATAATCGACGAATCCACCGCAAGTACAACTTCGAGTTCCGATTGATAGTCTATTGCGCATAGAGCTGGACACCTAATGACCGCTTCTTTCAACTCGTTCATTGATTCCTGTTCTTCGTCTGTCCAATCGAAAATGTTGTTCTTCCGAGTGAGTCGATTGAGGGGGCGTGCTATCTTGGCGAAATCCTTAATGAAAATTCGCAGGACTCCCACTGTTCCGAGGAATCCTTTGACTTCGGTTACCAATCGGCATGGCGGCCAGTCACTGACCTTCTGGACTTTCGATTCGTCTGGCTCTCGTCCATAATATGTCAGTTTGTGTCCGAGAAATACGATTGACTCGACGCCGATCTCCATTTTCTTTCCTGAGTACGTCCCTCCCACTGCCTTGACTCGCTGCAAAATTCGATTTACGTCGCATATATGCTCGTAAATAAATCGCCTAATCCCTGGATTCTCTGGCAGGGTTTCGTAAGAGCCATCCGGGAGTTCGTAGCGCGTTTTGGGACCTAATCCGGGCGAATCGTCTGCATACGGATCGGTACAGTGCGGAATCTCGTCTTGTAAGATGAAAGCGACGTCATTGTGCATAATCTGAAGGGAATTCGTGTATCCCATCAGGAGAACCATCATTCTGAACGTTCCCAAGAGAGTCTGAAATGTCGTGAGATCTCGAGAGCGTTCGTCTAGAACTCGCTGGTCAAAAGCCACATAGAAATCGAGGCTCGAATAACAACTTCGTCCGCCGCAACGCTCCGCAATGGTCTCAATATTCGGCGGAACGGCTGAGTCTCGGACGGAAACGCCATTCATGTCTTGCAGGTTGAGTATAAATCGAAGGGAGACTCCATCTTTCTTGACTAGGCAAAACTATCGTGATCGGTACGAGGAGTTAGACGGTTCAATGGCTCTATTCTTGATTTTCTCGCGAATCAGGTTGATGGTACGCTCGAGAATACCCGGAGGAATAGGTATGTTCTTGTGTACCCACGGTACATGCGGTACCGTCGGGATGCGAATCGGATCGAAGTATTGCACATCGAAACTACCCCGTTCCGCTTCCGTCTACGCTAGTGCTCCTTCCTGCAGCATAAGTAGGTTAGCAACTAGCAGCCTTTCTTCGGGCCATAAGAACTGATTCTCGTCCATCCTGAGGGCCTCAAACTGCTCCTTCGTAAGTCTGCCTATGGGCGTAAACGGTTTTGGTTTCTTTGGTATTTCGGGCAGTCCTTCGAGCGGGTTCGGATGCCTCCTTCGAACGATCCGAAATTCTTCTGGTAGTACCCTGGGGATGGGCCGTACTTTCTGAGCGACGCGTTTGTACATGAGTACCGCCGGGTCGTCGTCGTCCGGGGTCTCTAGAATACATGACCTATAAGGTCGATTTGAATAGTCAGTAGCGAAACGCATTGGGTCTTTCATCAGCTTCCGAAGCTGGTTACTAAATAGCGAGGTGAAAGTGTCGGAAACATCAATAGAATAGATAGAAAACGTATTGTTGAGGCTTGAACATGAATAATCGCCTACGTCTCGCTGACGTCTTATTATCAGTTCCTCGACGTCTGCTGAAAACCCTGTTGCGCAACGTTGCGCAATACGTTCCAAATTCCAGTCGCGACCTTACTATGTTGATTCCTGTCGTTGGGGTCTGATAGCGTTATATGCTGGTCTCCCGAGGTATAATCCTTGGTTTTGCATTCAGTTACTGCGAAGAAGGGTCGTCCGAGTAGCGCCTGGAATGGTGCCTGACGAACGACATGCACTTGCAGGGAAAGATCAATCCCGGCTATCGTAAACTTGGCGTTTGGGATTAATCCTACAGTGGCCGACTTCGCTGTGTCCACCATCTCGATGGTCGTGCTCTGGTCCGGTGATAGGGGCACTTGAAGTTTTTCCCAAACGTCTTCCCTAATCAGACACACTGCTGCGCCTTGATCGAGTACGCACTCCACTTCCATTGTGTCCTCCACTACGGCTGTAATCGTACGAAGGGGGAGAGTTGCTTCTGCGGTCACTCCCGACATTCCGATGGACAGAATCGAGTCCTCAGGTTGTTGCAATGCGGTTCCGCACAGTTGCGTGGCGTAACTCGGCGATTCGATGAGATTCACATCGGCAGCGTTATATCTCTTTGTGGTAGTGAGTTCCTTTAGTTGCTTTCGTAGTTCGGGGGCGATCGATAGCAGTTCCCTTTGGCTAAGTGTAATGCTCGTGTCGAGCGTCCGAGTGAGCACGTTAGAGACAGCGTTAGAATCTTCAACGGGGACTACGTAGCGGTATTGGGGTTGGGGGTTCGAGGGTTTTCTAATATCATCCCGCTGCAGTGACGAATGTGAAACCGCCAGGGACTTAGGAATAGGGGGTGGCGACTGCTGCGCCTTCGAAGCCCCTCTTCCCAGCGGTCCCACCTTAGTCAGAATGACTACTCCGTCGAACTTCTGCCTTTTACCAGTCGCCGCTTTCTTCTTTGCCTCATTGAGCAAGATTTCTAAACGTTCCACTTCATAATCGGTCTCTTCTGTCTGATCCTCGCCGATTTCCTGGAGCATAGCTGATGCTATCGGCTCGGCCGGGGTTTCCAGGTGCTCGGCGACTTCGATGATGTTGACTGGATGTGATGGGTTCGGCTTTAGCAAGTTGTCAATTCGCTCCATCAGGTTCCGGCCCGAAACCCTACTTGATACAAAGGCTCCGTTTGGCATGACTACTCGTCCGTTCGAGTCATGTAGACACTTTCCGGCCTGGATATACTCGAGTACCTTCGGGCACGACCTTATAAAGTGGCCGGGATCGCTGCAGAATGCACATCCGGGCGTGCGAGCCAATGGGGCTGGTTGCGGACCTGTTGCGATTCGAGGGCCCTGGCCTCTAGTGAGCGATTCCAGTGTTACCTGAAAACCCTTCAGCGTTTCCCAAACTTTACTCAAGTCCATTTCTTCCTTCTTGACGGTCATTCCATGTCCTCCCGATGATGTGCTCATCGTTGCGCTCGTTCCGCCGCTCATCGGGTCGGATCCGATCTGATCGACTGCGGATCCCGAAAGAATGTACATAGCTGCGTTTGCTACTTTCTCGATGTCGTAGGGGTCGCCCCTCTCGTGGTCCGGGTCCTTGATTTCGAGCCTTTGCAGGATATCCTTCCTAGTCTGGCCCGAAATGCCTCGAAGAAACGCGAATCTCGAGTCGTTCTCAGTAAGTTTGTTGCTGGCAACTAGATACCTGGCTCTGCGTAGGAACTCGCGATGATAAGTGCCAAATTCATCTCTGGTGTGAATACCTTTCTCGGCCCATTCGGCGATGAACTGCTCCAATTCGCCCCTAGAGTATCTCTTGCCGTCTGCCAAACTTGGATAAAGCTTCTTGACGGCCGATTTGAAATCTCCGACGCTCGCAGGGGCGGCAGAAACTTCGGGGAGGGTCTCCCATACTTCTGCAACGTCAGTCTTTGCATAGTACAGGTACCCACGTCTGATCGTAGTTGACGCATCCCAGTTGGAATCTATTGCGATTGCATCCACGTCGTCGAAGAAGCAGAACAGTTCCTTCGGATCGGAACCGTCGAATACTGGTGCTCTCTTGTCTCCTCGAAGAGGTGGTCTAACTGCAGCTATCTGGTTCGATATACGCTGCAACTGCTGATAATTGGTCTGAAGTTGGTTAAGGATCTGCAGGTTGCTTCCCAGTCCTTGGAGGTGGTGAGTGAGAGTCAATCCACTTGGTTGCGACTGTTGCGCAAGCGGATCGACTTGGATCGCTTGATCGGAGGTTTGAGGCTGTCTGAGCCTAGCGGGGTCCGGGTAATTGAGTCGAACAGTGATATCCTCTGGCAACGAGGATTCTTGCTCGGAGAATTCGGTAGGTAGATCGGTTTCTTGGAAACTAAAAGGAGACGATTCGGCCGACGGCTCGAACGATGGTAGGGTACTGGACTCGGTTAGAGGTGAAGGTTGAATTACTGAAGAACTTAGCGACGATGCTGTGGTGCTTCTAGCGCTTGCCCTCTGCCTAGGTGTCCGAGGTGTGACTTGGGGTAAGGCTTGGTGAACTACGGGGATACGGGCTGATTGGCTTCGGGTAGTCCGAGTACTACCTGGAGTTTGGTTACTCGTTTTGGACGAACAGTGAATTTCCCCCCTCGCCGTGGGCTCCACTTGAAACTCCTGTGCACTGTCTGATAGCTGAGGAGTGTCACAGTTCTTGGGGGCTGTTCGGTAAGATTAAAACGAGTGGGAAAGAGAAGGGTGACTTTGGGGGGAAAACTAGAGAAGCGCTGATGCGTCGATCTGGGTTCCGGAGCAGTTCCGGAAGGGATGGAGGAGAAATGGGATTGAAGGCTGCTGGATGTATGCGAGAGGGGGGGGGGTTGGATTAAAGGAGATAGGCGAAGAAGCAAGGCGGGAGAAGTCGAAGCAAGGGGGATCGGCGGTGGCAGTGCGAAGGTAATCGATGTCCTCACAGGTAATCCCTCGATGGATTCGAACCCTGGAGGCGGAAGACGATGAGATGAAGCTTAGAGAAGGACTTCCCCCAAGCGCTGACGATACGAAGGTGATCCTTTCGAGGATCTGAGATGATATAACGGGTTACGACGAGTTACGACGGGTTTCGGTGGGTTATGAAATAAAACGGAGCGATACGACGCGGAACGAAGCGATATGCAAGGGACTCAAGTGAGACCTGGCGTAGAGGCGTAGGGAGGAGAGATGAGGGCCTCTGACTTCAACACGGGTTGAACTGATCACACTGGGCTTGAGTACGACTGCAGAGCAGGAGACTCGAGGCGTATGAGACAGAACTATCGTGTATTTTTGGGAGATAGAGTCGAGGAGAGTACAGGAAGAGTCAAATTGGTCTCGACTGTAGCTAAAGTGGGTTCAAGCCTGAGCTAAACTGTTTTCTGCTAAAACTCTTGGGCTCAAAACTGGGCTCCTACTACAAGTTGCTCGCCTATTTATAACTTTGTCCGAACCTGAGCCATCGGAGCGTCAGGGAGCATAATGAAAGGAAATCGGAAGTGAAAATCATAAGGGAACGTACGGGAACAAAGTACGAGGTGAGCATATCTGGAAGGTGGCGAGATAATGACCATAGAGCATAATACGAAATGTGAGCGCACACGGAATAATGAGCATAAGAATCATAAGGAACAAAACAAAATATGAACGCATATGGGACTCAAAAGGGGAAAAGCCGGAGTGCGTCGCGTCGCGTCGAAACTTGAGAGGTGTCGGGGGCCGATTGCGGATCCTTCAATTTACCTCTCGTGCCTGGGTTTAGTAAGACGAGCTAGCTAAGTCAGCCTTTGTAAGTTTTCGACTGGGTGGCTCGAGCGTTCGAAGGTTCTTTCTACACAGCGGTCGAGTGCGAGAGGCTACAGTAGTCCGTTCCACTTCGAATCGAATCGATCTGCACTGAGTTCCGCTGTTACGATGCTGATCACCACAGAACACATGTCACGTACACGATCTCAGACCTAGCGTGTCGATGCTTCTTACAACGTACACTCGCATGTCTGGACTCATCCTCGGCCACCAGTACCTTTGTGCTATCAACTGGATCATCTTTGTCGCTCCTGGATGTCCTGCCAGGGTCGAGTCATAGTGTTTCTTCATGATGATCTCTCTAACGCTTACTGGTACATATAGCTGACGGCCTTTCTTCCACACGTCTTCTCTCTTCTCAACATTCTTTAGTCTCACTCCCTCACCCTCCCGTCTCTGCGCTTCCGTGACCTTTTCGATGAGTATGTCTCTTGATGTTTGAACCGTCCCTCTGACCAACCATTCCCTTTTGATGAAGGTTACATCTTCATTGTCGTGCTCACCCTTATTGTAATCTGCTTGGCGCAACAACAGATCGGCTTTGCCCAATGTCTTCCCCGGCTTGTGGACTAGTGTGAAGTCGAATTCGGCTAAGTCGAGTCGCCAACGAGCCTGCTGACGATTTAGTTTCTGTGGAGATCGGAAGTACGTCAGGTTTGCGTAGTCCGTTCATACTTTAAAAGGTTGGCTAGCTCCCTGGAGGTATTGTTGCCATTCCTTGAGGGCTTGAATGATGGTGAGCATCTCTTTGTCATAGATCTCGTAGTTTCATTCCACCTCTAGGAGGGTCAACGACCGGTAAGCAATCACCTTCCATTTGCCTTCTTGTCTCTGGAGAAGTACTCCTCCTGTTGCAAAGTCAGATGCATCAGCTTCCATGCGGAAAGGGTCTTCGTTATTGGGTATCGCTAGTACTGGAGGACTGCTCAAACAACACTTCAACTCTTTGAAAGCTGCCTGCTCCTCTTCGCCCCACTTCCATTCCACCTTACTTGTCAGCGTAGTCAATGGCACAGGGGGCAGAACCTTATTTTATAGGCTCAGAAATTTGATCTAGAATAGGAATGTAGAATAAAATCTTTTGAAACCTATTTTTAATCATAAAGAATTAGAAATATTTGAGATGCAAAAATAGGATTCAGAAGATTATTTTCTAATTCCTGTATTTTAAGCATTAAGAATTATAAGTTTTTAAAATTACTTTTTTTTAACTTTTTAAGCCTTGCATATTCCATTGAGTTTTATAAATTCACATAGTATCAAAATAGATATAAATATTTTATATACTTGATAGTGTTTTCTAGGATAAATTATTTAAAATAAAAATCAGTCTGAAATATGTTTGAGAATATTATAAATAGGAGGACTTTAAACTTATAATTTTCTATACTGTTTTTCAAGCAAAGAAATTTTTATAAATATTTTAAATAAAAAAAGCTATAAAATGCATTACTAATTTATAAGTTCTAAAGGGTTTTGAATATAATACAAAATTATAAATTAAGTCGGCTATAGAATAACATATTTTGCAATCTTTAGAATATACTGTTCTGAAGGCAATAGAATTTACAATTCTTTAGACATAAGAACTTGTTTTAGATTAATAAATTTTATGCATGTTATAATTTAAAATATGATTTGATATAAAAAATTTAAGTTTTTGAGCTATCAAAATAGAAAATGTGCTAGAATTTTATATTTTAGAGTATCCTAAATTATATAAAACCAATTTATGTAGCTCAAAAACTTAAACTTTTTATATCAAATCATATTTTAAATTATAACATGCATAAAATTTATTAATCTAAAACAAGTTCTTATGTCTAAAGAATTGTAAATTCTATTGCCTTCAGAACAGTATATTCTAAAGATTGCAAAATATGTTATTCTATAGCCGACTTAATTTATAATTTTGTATTATATTCAAAACCCTTTAGAACTTATAAATTAGTAATGCATTTTATAGCTTTTTTTATTTAAAATATTTATAAAAATTTCTTTGCTTGAAAAACAGTATAGAAAATTATAAGTTTAAAGTCCTCCTATTTATAATATTCTCAAACATATTTCAGACTGATTTTTATTTTAAATAATTTATCCTAGAAAACACTATCAAGTATATAAAATATTTATATCTATTTTGATACTATGTGAATTTATAAAACTCAATGGAATATGCAAGGCTTAAAAAGTTAAAATAATAATAATTTTAAAAACTTATAATTCTTAATGCTTAAAATACAGGAATTAGAAAATAATCTTCTGAATCCTATTTTTGCATCTCAAATATTTCTAATTCTTTATGATTAAAAATGGGTTTCAAAAGATTTTATTCTACATTCCTATTCTGGATCAAATTTCTGAGCCTATAAAATAAGTCTCTGCCCCCTGTGTGGTTTACAGCTAGTTGCAAAATTGTTGGCAATCATGTGATTTCATCACTTTTCATGTCACAAGAGCCTCAAAACACAAATAAAATTATATCTCACCCAAAACTCAACAGTTTCACATCATCTAAGTTGCTAATTTCATCTTTTCAAAAGGACTTTCATTAAGAAACACAGATTGAGAGAATAGGTAAAAATGTGACCCCAAAATGGCAAGAATATCATTTTTTGCCTCTTCCTTGCATGTGCATTTTTTTCTGTGCTCCATGCTGGTTCAGCACCTCCTCAAAGCTGTCCAGAATGATAATATGATTATAATATGAATTTACAGACTGAGTTTGAGTTAAATTGTGCATCAGAATGTACTGCTTTGAGGCATGCCTGAATTACTCAAAACTCATCATTTACCCCTAGCCTTCCAAGCTCCAGGAAAAATTCTTACAGGCCAGATTGATACATAAAAATTCATTTTGGATATAATAGACTAGGTTTGTGTGCTAGCTAGGGCCTCAGCATCCACTGGTGAGCTGGGCTGAGCATAAGGTTCTAGTTGTATGCACTATTCTAGATAGTATCTTCCCAGCTCACCAGTGGATGCTGAGGCCCTAGCTAGCACACAAACCTAGTCTATTATATCCAAAATGAATTTTTATGCATCAATCTGGCCTGTAAGAATTTTTCCTGGAGCTTGGGAGGCTAGGGGTAAATGATGAGTTTTGAGTAATTCAGGCATGCCTCAAAGCAGTACATTCTGGTGTATAATTCAACTCAAACTCAGTCTGTAAATTCATATTATAATCATATTATCATTCTGGACAGCTTTAGGGAGGTGCTGAAAAAAGAAGCACAGAAAAAAATGCACATGCAAGGAAGAGGCAAAAAATGATATTTTCACCATTTTGGGGTCACATTTTTACCTATTCTCTCAATCTTTGTTTATTAATGAAAGTCCTTTCGAAAAGATGAAATTAGCAACTTAGATGATGTGAAACCGTTGAGTTTTGGGTGAGATATGATTTTATTTGTGTTTTGAGGCTCTTGTGACATGAAAAGTGACAAAATCACATGATTGCCAACAATTTTGCAACTAGCTGTAACAACCGAACTGTAATCTTTAACGAAGCGCCACAGCCAATTTCCTAGTCCCAGAAATTGTTGCAGTTTGTGGACTTTCTTCGGAACTGGCCAGTCCTGTACTGCCGCTGTTTTCTTGGGATCCATTTGAACCTTGCCATTACCAATGATATGTCCGAGGTATTTGACTGTATCTACCTCAAATTCGCACTTCTGCGGCTTTAGGAAAAGGCCGTTTTGACATAGGATCTCAAAAACTCGCTTGGTCCGCTTCCGATATTCCTTCAGGTCATTCGAGAAGATAAGGATGTCATCAAGGTAAATGATAACAATACCCTCATAGATTAGCTCTCAAAAGATGTTATTCATAAAACCTTGGAAAGTTGCCAGCGCATTGCATAGTCCAAAGAACATGACTGTTAGTTCGAATAAGCCTAAGTTCGTCCTGAAAGCTGCTTTCCATTCATCGCCCTCACAAATCTGGATGTTGTAGTAGCCCTAATGAACGTTGAGCTTTGTGATGTACTTCGCATCCTTGACCTTGTCGATGAGCTCATTTATCAGTGGCAATGGGTACTTGTTCTTGACCGTTCCTTCTGTTAGGAATGCTGTGAACCCCGCAATACCAACTGAGCCAAAAGGCCACAATATCAAGCTTGGCTTGATAACCGGTCCACGGTATATATGCCAGTAATGCTAGTTTCCTAACACCTTCATTGAGCTTTTGGTAGTCTTGGATTGCTCGTAAGCTCCCATCCTCCTTCTTGATGAAAAAGAAGGGTGATGCCATCGGAGATTTCAACTGTCGGATGCATCCTGATGCTAAGTTTTCTTTAATAAATTCCTTCATCGCCTCTTGTTCCTTTGGCGACAATGGGTAGACCTTGCAGTCACTAGGTGTTAGGACCAGCATTTTCGGATGAGGTGGTCAGTCCGAGCGTACCGGAACAAGTCCCTGCTTCCTCCTTCTGACAATAAGTAATTGGAGAGTAGAGTAGCGAAGATTAGATGTACTACTAAGAAGCGAGCTATAGGCTCAAGCTTGCCTCAGCAGTAGAGCAGAGGTCCAATCAAAGGGGTACAGTTATGATTGACAATACAAAATAATTTTGCTGAGGGACAGCACCCCGCTCAGCTGGTGCCTTAAATAAAGTTTCTACTGAATACTACCGACTACCAAATACTACCGACCATGCCTTGCCATTGGTTGGGACAACATGTTTCAGCTGGTTTCACCACCATTGTCTTGAGTTGGTGGTACCACTGACAACTCTGGTGGCGCTACCGAAACTCCTGGTAGCACCACTGACTACTTCCTTCCCTATTAGGCAGGCCCCTATCTTCCTCCGTTCCAAAGAAGCTTCCCCATGCTTCTATCGATCTCCATTCCTATCACATGTTAATCCTTAATGCCAATCCTCCCACGAGAGACTTCTTTCCTGTGCCGCAATCTCGCTTCGCCGGCGCTCTGTTACTCTGGCCGAGCTTCTGCCATTAGTCTTCCATCATGGGGCTGACCGTTATCTCGGGATTCGGGATCGGCAACCCCTGCCGATCTTCGGAGATTAACCTTGGTGGCTGTGTAAACTTGGCAGATACCCTTCTATGCCTTGCCGCTATCTCAATGTCGGAGAATTGTAGTCCGGTTCCCAATGTTAACCTGTATCTTCTTCCCAGGTGATTCATCTTGCGCCATTCATCGACTGTAATAACCCCTTCTTCCGATCGTTCCCATGCTTCTAGCATTCGATCCGTTGCTTCTTTGATAAGACTTTCGACGTCCGATGGTGCCACATAGTATATCGGCCAATCAACTTCCACTGCAGTGTTTCGACAGAGAGTCTGGTGACGATGCTGATTGATCCAAGCTCTCACGCAGACCTTCAGTGCATAGATATCTCTATCGGTGAGCCATATCGATACCTCATGATCATATGCGCTCATTCCACAGTTCGGCAATGGTTGGTCAAACGTTTGTTCCGAGGGTCCGGGCTTATGTCGAATTTTGACATCGGCTGCCTCCCTAGTTACTAAGTGCTCCACGAAGTTCTTGAGGAGCCACTCCGAAAGAACCCAACTCCTTTGGTATGCCAAATAGCAGTTCGTACAGACCAGGCTTTCGTGAACAAAGCGTCTAGTTGCACCTCATCGATATCGTCTCTTCTGCAGGAGTTCTATGTATCTTGTGATGTTCCGTTCCTCCATCTGCACGTAGCTTCGCTCGGGTGGAGGAGTGTGCCCAATATGCATTCCAGCTAGTCCTTCTTGCAAATCATATGGGTCCTCCCTCTTGTTGCGTTCGTCCTCGTAATATCGTCGATCGGGTTCCTCTTGCGCAGCTTCCTCCACAGGTCCTTGCTGCATTAGTGGGCAAGAATCGCCACCACTATTCTGCCTCTGAAGCTTTTCGAAATGTTCTTGATCAGGCTGTATAATTCGGTGTGTAAAGTGTCTGATGCTATGCCACATTGTATATCCACAATTTTTGTAACATTCCTCCCCTTAAGATCCACTTCGGACTGCAAGGAGATTGTGGATCCCTTAATTGTGGTAGCCATAATCTTGCTGTTTCGTATATTTGCTTCCTAGATCTGCTCCTTCTCGTGTACTGGTGGCCCATTCCTCTTGTCTGGAATAACTGTAGCACCGTACATCCAACGTCCTTGTCTCGTTATGTTCCCAGAGACAGACGGTAGTCTCGTGACAGTTGTTCGATAATTCAAAGCCTCGTTGAGTGTCGGCTTCCAACATACTAGATGCTTCCCAACATGCTAGGAATAGTTTAACGACTTGTTCAGGTCAATATGACCTCGATTAGTGTCGGTCCCAACTTACAAGGTATGTCCTAGTATGCTTGAAATAGTTTAACGACTTGTTCAGGTCAATATCCAGGCCTTCCTAAGCCTCACTGCACTCACTATCCGAGGAGTCAGCCCAAAACCAATCCTTATATGAAGGATTCCCTTTCTCGTCCGGCAGATCCCATCTGCGAACCGGCAGCGCTTTGTTTCGAGTGAATGGCCTTTTTGCAGCTCTCCAATGTCGCTTGTGCCATTCCGAATATCCAAAATCTCGCTGCTTGATACCTGTCTTGCTCTGGTATTTTCTTCTCTTGATTACCCTCTGATCTATGGACTCTCCCAGTGCCGTCCTCAGGAACTCGTCATCTTCTTTCTTGATGTCGATTACTCTCTGCGTAGAGTCTATAATATCCGCGATCTTCTTTCTAGAGGGAAGATCTATCGTGTCCGGCCAATGATTCCTCTCGTGATACTCCCGCAATTTCTCTGGGGCATTGCACAGCCCTTCCACAGGTTCCCAGGTATTCTCTTCCTCTGGGTAGCTGAGCCATTTAACCTGATACTCCCATCTTCCGTGCCATTTCCTCATATCCCGGATCGCTTCAACCTCATACTCGGTTTCTCCAGCGATAACTTCTGGTGGTGGTCTTGTTCTCTGTGCCAGATCTTTCCTTTCTCGATAGGGAATCAATAGTCCTGCATAGAACACCGGGTGGATCCTCAACTCCTTCGGGAGATCCAACTTGTAGTTGACTAGCCCATGCTTCGTGATAATCTGATAAGGTCCCAGGTTTCTATCCCCTAGCTTCCTCGTGGGAACTAGCAAGGTTAGATTCCGACCATCTAACATAACTTTATCGCCAACTTCAAATGATGGCATCGGGCCTCAGTGTCTATCCGCAAATCTCTTCATCGCATCTTGTGCCTTCTCCAGCGCCTTCGTTGCTTCTTCTTGATTCTTCTTTCGCATAGCCACATAGTCCTGTGTTCCTCGAATCGGAAGCTTGAATCCTAATTCCGGCTGAAATCCATACACCAATTCAAATGGTGTCTTGCCTGTACTAGAGTGAGAGCAACTATTGTAGGTGAATTCTGCCATAGGCAGATGTTCGTCCCAGTTGTCCTGTTGCAAGCTGGAATAGCAATGTAACAGCTGTTCCATTTCTTGATTTACTCGCTCTGTTTGACCATCTGTTTGTGGATGATACGCCGTACTAAGCTTTGTTTCAATCCCGAGGGCCTGGTTCACCTGTTCTGTAAACCGGCTAGTGAATTGAGGTCCCCTATTGCTGATCACTGTCTTCGGAGTCCCAACTTTACTGTAGACATAATTGATCATCAAGTCCACAGTAGTCTTCGAGTTTGCGTTTACTGTAGTAGGTATAAAAGTTCCCATTTTAGAGAACCTGTCTACCACCACTAGTATGGCATTGTTTCCTTTGCTTGTTGTTGGAAGTCCGGTGACATAGTCCATAGTAATCTTGTCATAGGGCCTTGTCGCTATCTGCAATGGTTGCAGTGGTGGTTGCATCTTTCCTCGTCGCGCTTTCGTCCTCTGGCACACATCGCATGTGCGCACATATTCTTCGACCCATTCCCTCATCTTCGGCCACCAAACTCTTCTTTCCAGTTTGTCTATAGTCTTCTGTAACCCCGGGTGTCCTGATGCCGGTGCATCATGGCACTGTCGTACAATTTCCTTTTTAACTTCTTCATCTGGTGGGATAACCAATTTATCATCCTTCCACCAATATCCTTCTTCGAACATTCTGATTGCTGGCTCTTTGGATCGTTCATAGGTGTCTCGAATCTTCTCTCCCAGTTCAGGACCCCCTGTAAGCTCAAATACCCGTACTGTGCGCATGGGCAGGTCCGATGTTCTGAACAATTGTGGAGGAAGTACGACTTGTTCTGGCTGGTCCTCTTGGCCCTGTTCGTAGTCTGGCCTTCTTGATAATGCGTCTGCTCATGAATTCTTGGTTCCAGGTCGATACTCGATTCAAAATCAAAATCTGCTGAGAAATGTCACCCATCTTGCTTGGCGGCCACTTAGCTTCCTAGCTCCCATAAAATATCGAAGGTTAGCTTGATCGCTAACCACTCGAATCTCATGTTTAGCTCCTTCCAAGTGGTGCCTCCAGTTGCTCAAGGCCTTGACTGTTAGGACCAGTATTTTCGGACGAGGTGGTTAGTCCGAGCGTACCGGAACAAGTCCCTGCTTCCTCCTTCTGACAATGTACAATTGGAGAGTAGAGTAGCGAAGGTTAGATGTACTACTAAGAAGCGAGCTATAGGCTCAAGCTTGACCCAGCAGTAGAGCAGAGGTTCAATCAAAGGGGTACAGTTATGATTGAAAGTACAAAATAATTTTGCTGAGGGACAACACCCCGCTCAGCTGGCGCCTTAAATAAAGTTTCTACTGAATACTACCGACTACCAAATACTACCGACCATGCCTCGCCATTGGTCAGGACAATGTGTTTCAGCTGGTGTCACTACTACTCTCTTAAGTCTGTAGTACCACTGACAACTCTGGTGGTGCTACCGAAACTCCTGGTTGCACCACCGACTACTTCCTTCCCTATTAGGTAGGCCCTAATTTCCTTCCGTTCCGAAGAAGCTTTCCCCAGGCTTCTATCGATCTCCGTTCCTATCACATGTTAATCCTTAACGCCAATCCTCCCACGAGAGACTTCTTCCATGTGCCGCGACCTCGCTTCGCCGGCGCTCCGTTACTCCGGCCGAGCTTCTGCCGTTTAATCTTCCATCATGGGGCTGACCGTTATCTCGGGATTTGGGATCGGCAACCCCTGCCGATCCTCGGAGATTAACGTTGGCGGCTGTGTAAATTTAGCAGACACCCTTCTGTGCCTAGCCGCGATATCGATGTCGGAGAATTGTAGTCCGGTACCTGACGTTAACCTGTATCTTCTTCCCAAGTGATTCGTCCCGCGCCATTCGTCGACTGTAATAACCCCTTCTTCCGATCGTTCCCATGCTTCTAGCATTCGATCCGTTGCTTCTTCGATAAGACTTTCGACGTCCGATGGTGCCCTGTAATAGATTGGCCAATCGACTTCCACTGCAGTGTTTCGACACAAAGTCTGGTGACGATGCTGATTGATCCAAGCTCTCACGCCAACCTTCAGTGCATAGATATCCCTATCGCCGAGCCATACAGATACCTCGTGGTCGTATGCGCTCATTCCGCGGTTCGGTAATGGTTGGTCAAACGTTCGTTCTGAGGGTCCGGGTTTATGCCGAATCTTGACATCGGCTCCTTCCCTAGTTACTAAGCGCTCCACGAAGTTCTTGAGGAGCCACTCCGAAAGAACCCAACTCCTTTGGTATGCCAAATAGCAGTTTGTACAGACCAGGCTTTCATGAACAAAGCGTCTGGTTGCACTATGTCGATATCGTCTCTTCTGCAGGAGTTCCACGTATCTTGCGATGTTCCGTTCTTCCATGTCCACGTAGCTTCGCTCGGGTGGAGGAGTATGTCCAATATGCATTCCAGCTAGTCCTTGCTGTAAATCGTATGGGTCCCTCCCTTTCGTCGCGTTCGTCCTCGTAATATCGTCGATCAGGTTCCTCTTGAATATATTCCACAGCGACCTCCCCAGGTCCTTGCTGTACTAGTGGGCGAGAATCGCCTCCACTATTCTGTCCTTGAAGCCTTTCGAAATGCTCTTGATTAGGCTGCATAATTCGGTGTGTAAAGCGTCTGATACCACGCCGCATTGTATATCCACAATTTTCGTAACATTCCTCCCCTTAAGATCCACTTCGGACTGCAAGGAGAGTGTGGATCCCTTAATTGTGGTAGCCATAATCTTGCTGTTTCATATTGTTGCTTCCTAGACCAGACTCTTCTTGTGTACTAGTGTCTCATTCCTCTTGTCTGGAATAACTGTAGCACTGTACATCCAGAGTCCTCCGCTCATTATTGATCATGTGACCTGACGCACAACCCATTCGAACAAAAGTGCGGCAGTCATGTGACTTAAACACTTCCTGTTTGGATGAGAGGGTGGCAGTCACGTGATTGACGCTCAACCTGTTCTCAGAGAAAGGCGGCGGTCACGTGACACTTGCTCAATAACTCAAAGCCTCGCTGAGTGTCGGCTCCCAACATACTAGATGCTTCCCAACATGCTAGGAATAGTTTAATGACTTATTCAGGTCAAATATGACCTCGATTAGTGTCGGTCCCAACTTACAAGGTACGTCCCAGTACGCTTGGAATAGTTTAACGACTTGTTCAGGTCAAATATGGGCCTTCCTAAGCCTCGCTGCACTCACTATCCGAGGAGTCAGCCCAAAACCAATCCTTGTATGAAGGATCCCCTTTTTCTTCTGGCAGATCCCATCTGCGAACTGGCAGCGCTTTGTTTCGAGTGAATGGCCTTTTTGCGGCTCTCCAATGACGCTTGTGCCATTCCGGATAACCGAAATCTCGCTGCTTGATACCTGTCTTGCTCTGGTATCTCCTTCTCTTGATTACCCTCTGAGCTACGGACTCTCCTAGTGCCGTCCTCAGGAACTCATCATCTTCTTTCTTGATGTCGATTACTCTCTGCGTAGAGTCTATAATATCCGCGATCTTCTTTCTAGAGGGAAGATCTATCGTGTCCAGCCAACGATTCCTCTCGTGATACTCCCGCAATTTCTCTGGGGCATTGCGTAGCCCTTCCACAGGTTCCCAGGTATTCTCTTCCTCCGGGTAGCCGAGCCATTTAACCTGATACTCCCATTTTCCGTGCCTTTTCCTCATGTCCCGGATCGCTTCAACCTCGTATTCGGTTTCTCCAGCGATAACTTCTGGTGGTGGTCTTGTTCTCTGTGCCGGATCTTTTCTTTCTCGATAGGGAATTAATAGTCCTGCATAGAACACCGGGTGGATCCTCAACTCTTTTGGGAGATCCAATTCGTAGTTGACTAGCCCATGCTTTGCGATAACTTGATAAGGTCCCAGGTTTCTATCCCCTAGCTTCCTCGTGGGAACTAGCAAGGTTAGATTCCGACCATCTAACATAACTTTATCGCCAACTTCGAATGACGGCATCGGGCCTCGGTGTCTGTCTGCGAATCTCTTCATCGCGTCTCGTGCCTTCTCCAGCGCCTTTGTTGCTTCTTCCTGATTCTTCTTTCGCATAGCCACATAGTCCTGTGTTCCTCGGATTGGAAGCTTGAATCCTAATTCCGGCTGAAATCCATACACCAATTCAAATGGTGTCTTGCCTGTACTAGAGTGAGAGCGACTATTATAGGCGAATTCTGCCATAGGTAGATGTTCGTCCCAATCGTCTTGCTGCAAGCTGGAATAGCAACGTAGCAGCTGTTCCATTTCTTGATTTACTCGCTCTGTTTGACCATCTGTTTGTGGATGATATGCCGTGCTAAGCTTCGTTTCAATCCCGAGGGCCTGGTTCACCTGTTCTGTAAACCGGCTAGCGAATTGAGGTCCCCTGTCGCTGATTACTGTCTTCGGAGTTCCGACCTTGCTGTAGACATAATTGATCATTAAGTCCGCAGTGGTCTTCGAGTTTGCATTTACTGTAGTAGGTATAAAAGTTCCCATTTTAGAGAACCTGTCTACCACCACTAGTATCGCATTGTTTCCTTTGCTCGTCGTTGGAAGTCCGGTGACATAGTCCATGGTAATCTCGTCGTAGGGCTTTGTCGCTATCTGCAATGGTTGTAGCGGTGGTTGCGTCTTTCCTCGTCGCGCTTTCGTCCTTTGGCACACGTCGCATGTGCGCACATATTCTTCGACCCATTCCCTCATCTTCGGCCACCAAACTCTTCTTTCCAGTTTGTCTATAGTCTTCTGTAACCCCGGGTGTCCTGACGCCGGTGCGTCATGGCACTGTCGTACAATTTCCTTCTTAACTTCTTCATCTGGTGGGATAACCAATTTATCATCCTTCCACCAATATCCTTCTTCGAACGTTCCGTTTGTTGGCTCTTTGGATCGTTCATAGGCGTCTCGAATCTTCTCTCCCAGTTCAGGACCCCCTGTAAGCTCAAATACCCGTACTGTGCGCATGGGCAAGTCCGATGTTCTGAACAATTGTGGAGGAAGTAGGACTTGTTCTGGCTGGTCCTCTTGGCCCTGTTCATAGTCTGGCCTCCTTGATAATGCGTCCGCTCGTGAATTCTTGGTTCCAGGTCGATACTCGATTCGAAATCGAAATCTGCTGAGAAATGTCGCCCATCTTGCTTGGCGGCCACTTAGCTTCCTAGCTCCCATAAAATATCGAAGGTTAGCTTGATCGCTGACCACTCGAATCTCATGTTTAGCTCCTTCCAAGTGGTGCCTCCAGTTGCTCAAGGCCTTGACAATTGCTAGTAATTCTTTGTCCATTACTGGATAGTTATTCTCGGCGTCTCGATAGGTGTTCGACCAATATCCAATGGGGTGCAAAATTTCATCGTCCCCAAGCTGCGAGAGCACGGCTCCCATCGCAAAGTTTGACGCGTCGGTTTCCAGCACAAATTGCTTCTCATGATCCGGTCGTACTAGCATTGGTGCAGTGGTAAAAGCTTCTTTAAGTTTCCTAAAGCTCTCTTGTTGTCGTTCTCCCCAGGTAAACGTCTTCTTGCCGGACATAAGTTCCGTTAGTGGCCTAGCGATCTTGGCGAAACCTTCAATAAATTTTCGGTAGAAGTTTGCAAAACCGATAAACTTTCGAATGTCTCGCTTGCTTGACAAATCTGGCCATTCTTGAACTGCCTTTACCTTGTAGGGATCCATCTGCATGCCCGACTGGTTAACCACAAATCCTAAATAATCGAGTTCCTTCTTTCCGAAGTAGCACTTCTCTGGTTTGCAGAAGAAGTCTGCTTCCCTCAACCTGCGCAATACCTCTGCTAACAGGTCCCAATGTTCCTGTTCCGTTTCCGCATAGACTATAATGTCGTCCAAATAAATGAGTATGCCCTGCCCAATCATGTCCTGAAAGAGCTCGTTCATTGCACGTTGGAATACCGCAGGTGCATTCATTAATCCAAACTGCATTACCATTGGCTGGTATACTCCCATATGAGTCCTGAAGGCGGCATACTTCTCATGCCCAGGGTGTATTCTGATGTTGTTATACCCGCTTCGCAAATCCAGTGTAGAGAACCATTTGGCATGTGCAAGGTCGTCCGGGAGCATATGTAATAGAGGCATCGGTTGGTGGTCTGGAATGACCACCGCATTCAGTCCTCTATAGTCGATAACAATCCTATACTCCGGCTTGCCATCCTTCCCTATTGTCTTCTTGGCTATGACAAATACTGGTGCGCAAGTGTTCGCCTTTTCTTCAGCTGGTACTCGGTTTCCTACAACACGAATCCATCCCTTCTTCAGGTCCTCGCGAATCCATTCTTCTACCGCTCGCTTTTCAGCAGGAGCGAGTGGATATACCGGTCCAGGTTTCGGGAGCTCTGCTCCTGGTAGGAGCTCGATCTTTATGTCCCATTGTCCCGACTTAGGTAGCCGCCTAGCAGCATCCTTGTCGAACCTATCCCTGAACTCCCATATTTGTTTTGGAAGAATGTCTTCGAGAGATTTGTCGCCAGCAGAGCCTGCCATCCTTTCATCGAGTGCTTTCTCTTGTGCATATTTTTGAGCTATGCTGTTGTACTTGAGAAGGCGTTCTCTCCGTGATGCGACTTGTCGATGCTCTAGGCGGCGGATCCAGTGAGGAGGTTTGGGTGGCTCTCCTCTTCGAGAGGCGTCCTCTGCTTCCCCTAAGGTAGCAGGCTTGTGCGATCCTAGGATACCCTTGAACTCCGTCTCAGATCCAGCTCTTCTCTCTAGCACTTTTCTTTCCACTTTGGGCGGCTGCATGACCGAGTCAACAGGTGTGCGCCATTGGCGCCTCTTCTGCCCCTGCGAGAGCTCCTGCTCCATCACGGCATAATTCGAAATGAACCTGTTACCTTTACCGTTTGTTTTCCCTGTCGGAGCAGGGCCCTGCATTTGGTTCTTAAACCGTGGTCTTCGCGGGCGCACTTGAGCTCCCGAAGCTAGCCTACTTGATGGTTGCGGCGTACTAACTTCGGCCCTGTGCCAATTGAGTGGGACTACCCTCCCTTTGGGGTGGACCACTTTCCTAGACACTAGCCTACCCTTGAACGGCGTCTCATGTCTAGTCACTCCTCGGTTTCTCGTAGGAGGAGTTCTCGCTAGGTGGCCGAACCTAGTACGCTTCGTGGCCTTAGTTCCACGGCGCTCCCGACCCGAAGTACTCCTGCTTGTACCTCTGCTTCGTGTGGTGAAGCTTACCGACTGCTTTTGCACTGCCAGGGTTGAGTCATTGTGGCCCTCGTGCACGGATGGAGGAGTCCACTCCACCCTTATACTCCTTATGACTGGGTTTGAATCCGTACCACTTCCTCCGCTCTTCTGTCGACGCATCTTGAGAGGATCAGGTGCGTAGTGTCCGGGCTTTCCTCCTTTAGGTGGTACACTAGGCTTCTTCCTTCTATTCGTATCAGATCCTTCTGCGTCGATTGTCATTTGTGCCTGTATTTCTTCCCGCACTCTTGCTTGGTCTTCAGATGTTGTTGGTGAGGTCGTTGTTCCCAGGCCTCCCTGAATCGCTATCAGCTGAAGACGCGCCATATACATGCCGCCATATTCATCGAGGAGTTCATCATGTTTGGCACCCTTGTCCATTTCTCTGACCATGGTGCGGTATACTGCACCATCTGCATCCTCGAGACTGTTAAAGCTGTGCCAGTTTTGATCGTCCTTCGTTATTCGGCACTTATCCCCGAACCAAAAGAATTTCCATCTTCCTTCTTGCTTAGCGAAGGAGAGTTCTGGCGGCTTGTGCATGACTTCTTCGAACGTGACAAGCGGTGCTGCTGATTCCTTTTCTTTTCCTTTGTCTGGTGGTACGATCGTAGGTTCTTCTTCTATGTCTTCCTTCTCAGTTTCTTGTCCTGTTTCGATGTCGCTGTGGTAATAGACCCTAGTTTCCCAAGCTTCTTCCTTTTCATCATCGGCATCCCATTCGGGTGGAATGTAGTCTGGAATTCTTCGCCATCTTCTGCGTTTCCGGAGCTTCCTTGGGGCTAGGATTAGCTGTATGGAACGCAATCGTGCCGTTCCATTAAATGCAATTTCCTTCCCGCCTTTGCGAAGAATCCCCTTTGTCCAGTCGATGGTTGGCTTATGCTGTTCAAGCCAATCATTTCCTATGAGAAACTTGTCTTCGTGTGTATCCACCACTGCGATGTCCATTAAACCTCTTGTAATCCCTGTGTCCACTATTGCTCTGACGTTCCGAGTCCATCCACCATGATTAATCGATCCATCGGCGTTCCGGATGGTATAATTACCTTCTGCAGGCACTGTTCTCAGCCCTAGGCTCTGTACAACCATGGGGCTAATAGTAGTGATCGCAGATCCGGAGTCAATCATAGCCGAGAGATTAACCTTTTTCTGTCCCTGAATGACGTCAATGGGTATAGTGGGATGGTTGGAGTTTGGTCTAGCAATAGTCCATCGGCGCTTTATCTCTTGTGTGTCCTTCGAGCCCTCGCCAGTGTCCGATGTTGACTGGCGGCCCTTCAAAAATCCTCCTCGGAATCCTCCTCGAGGGCATACGAAGCCCGTTCCTTACGCCTTGGTAACTTCGTTTTCTTGTCCAGTAGTTCCTCCATTTCAGAATCGCTGCTAATCCCAACTTCCCGGCGTTTTAGGAAGCGGCCAGTCTTGCCAGATCGTCTCTTCTGCACCCGTCTCTTGTAGTTGGTTCGGTGTCCACGGCTTCCCTGTGTGTCTCGCCCTACATTGTTGCAGTCCCGTGCGAAGTGACCTGTCTTGCCGCATGCCCAGCATATCCCGGCATCTCCTCGGGACCCCCTAGTAAAGCGCCTAGACATGTCGATGTCCATAGGCTCACCCAGAAACTCAGCTGGACGGCGAGCTTCTGGGGGCACTGGCGTGTACGATACTGCCTGCCCATCTTTAAACATAGGGGTGTACTTCCTATTGCTGCCTATCACCTTGGCAGCCATCAGACTGGCCTCCAGATTACTAGCGTTCTCCTTCCATTGGTTCAGGTCCCATTCTGGGTGGTCTGTATTCGTAAGCAGGGCCTTTAGGATCGTTTGATTGAGTCCTCTCTTGTACTCGTAAATCAGTGCCTGATGGTCGTAGTGCTTTGGCAGCCTCATCCTAATGTCGTCAAAGGCCCTGTTATACTGCTTCACCCGCGCCCGTTCCTGATAAATCGTTCTAATATTCCGCTCGGCTTCTTCTTGAAGTCCAAAAATGCCATTGTGGTTGAGCGCTAATTCGTTCCATAGATCGTCCTCGCTGTCCCATCCACCCTTCTTGTCCATAACAAGCTTGCCCTCCGCATCTCGCTTGTAGGTGGAGACTAATTGATTTCTGTTCACGGCCCACTTGCCATTAACCCAAGTCTGAGCTTGACCTCGCAGACATTCCAAAATAATCTTAACCCTCTTGACTGGGTCGCTCGGATGTTTTTCATTCAACCGGCTGATCATTTGATTCTGGAAGTTCTCAAGCGACTCATAAGGGTTTCCCTTAAACAAGGGATACTTCATGATATCTTTGTTTGACATAATGACCTAGACGAATTCAACCAACATTTTTATGAGTATCACCTTCATTCAGCGCATTACAATAATACATGGTTTAGTAGCTAAGTTATCCAGCGAGTACCACCTCCGCTTTCCAACTAGCCACCTTACCCTTCCTCCCCGGTCGGTTCTTGGGCGTCTTCCTTCCTCCTGGCAAGCTCCCAGCTCTAAACCAGGGCCTATCTCCTTTCTTCCCGAGCTTCGTATCGTTCTTCGCCACTTTCGTGTTCCTCGCTTTCCTCTTCTGTCTCCCAGTCGTCGTTCGCATCGAAATACTCTTGATCCTCGCTGGTTGGCTCTTCTACGTCGTTACCTCGCACCCACACTACCCTCGTCATGTTCGCTACCCCCTGCCTCAGTGGTCCCTCTCGTATGTCGAGAGGGTCCGAAGGTATAGGGCAGCTGTTAGGACGAATGATCGGACCATAGAGATAATCAGAGTCTGGGGAGTACTCACTGACCGCCTGGAGCCTTGCTTCTCTCTCCTCAAGCTCAAGAGCGCTTGGAGTAGGCGATCCCGGCGGCGAGTCCTGGTGCGGGTACTGGAGGTGGTTCCTTTCGACGTAGTGGCCGTTCCAACCCAGCCGTTGGATTGCTCCCTCGACGAGCTCTCCTTGCTCGTTCCACATGAGCTCCCGGATTCCAGTGCCATACCCCATCTCTCGAGTGTTGTCCGCCTCCCATGCTTCCCCAGCATCGGGAGGCGGTCCCCATCCGTCGTTGGATGGCCAGGGCTGTGGCGACTCAGGAATTACCTCCCTCAGCAGTTCTTCTGCTTGCTGGTCCAGGCTTCCGGGTTGCGTGTCTGTGGAGATGTAGTCCGGGAGATCTTCTTCAACTTCGATGCTTCCTTCGACTTCTTGTTCCTCTTGGGCGAGCGCAGCAGGCGCTACCAGCCCTCCTTCCGCAACTACCTCAGCAACATAGCTCCTTCCTACTTCTACTGCCTGCTGTCGCAACTGCGACGACGGTTGTCCTGTTCGAGTGTCCGTTCCTCCTGGTTCCCTGCTCTGGCGAATGATTTCGACCATCTGATCCACAAAGCGTTCTCCTGCTGGGATCAGGCCGGGCATCTGTTCTTCGTCGGAGTCTGAGCTCATGCTTTCGAAGCGGCTAGCTAGACCTAGGCCTCTACCTTGCAGCGGGGAGTCAGGGCTCAACCTTGCCCCTCCTCGCCTAGCTCGCTGTGTCAGGTAGGATTGTCGAAGCCTAATCGTTTGTTGGATCCGACGAATGCCTTCCGTGATCGAGTACTGGGCCGCAAGTTCTTCCTCGGCATTGCTGATCCGGGCTCGAATAGCCTCGACCTGTTCGACCAGGTAGCTAGCCTGCGTGTGTAGTTGCAGGAAGTCCGTACCAGTCAGCCGAATAATCTCTTGCTGGGAGTTGACCACTTGTTGAGCGAGGGCTGACTGACTGCCCTGAATGGCCATTGTTACCGCTCCCAGAATACGAGCTTGCAGAATCCCGAACGCATAGTTGATCCGTACGTCCCGCTGTTCGCCTTCTCGTCTGAGACTAGTGATGACTGCCTCGGCGATCGCATCCCCGACGTGTCCCTGAATATGCGCCAGAAACTCCCCCAGTGTTTGTCCTTCTACGGTAAGGTTCTCGGAGTATTGAGAGCCCATGTCGTAGAGTCGAGCGACAGTAGCTGTGAGAGTTCTGAGGGACCGATCAACGCTAGTAAGTCGATTGTCGAGGTCGATGACGGCGTGTCGCAGGGCGGAAACAACTTGGTTGGGTTGCCCGTCAGTACTGACCATTCGGTCCAAGCGTCCGTGTAGACTGTCGAGTCGTTCGCTGATGCGTGCCAGAGCGGATTCCATACGTTCTCCAGGTCCGGGTTGAGGAACTGCCAGTCGTTGAGTTTGGAGTAGAAATCTCCGACCGGCACGACGGAATGGGGAACTTCTTTCGTTGTCTTGCCGTTCCACCCACGTCCATAGCGTTCCAAAGCCTCGAAGAAGGCTGATTCGACCTCGGAGTTGTTGAGTAACGACGTATACCATGGAAGAAAACCAGACGATGCAGAGTGTAAACCAGAGACTAGACCAACCAACTTGCCACAGTTCCATCGGTGACATAGTTGTTTCGCAGTAGTATAGTTGCCTTGATAGACTTGTAAAAGGACTTGATGGAGGAAATGAGAATGTTCGAGTAGGGTGTATTCGAACGCTTTATATTCCTGACACAGAGCGAGTAGTTCTTCTTCAACTGGCGTCGGACCTCTGAGTGCCTCCCAATTGAAACTGTGTCCGTTCAATAGGTTGTCCGCGTGTACAAGCAAGAACTTCCTCCCAACTCTTTCGTGTCTTTCGGCGGTGATACGAAGCTCCAGGGCGGATAGTATAACCGACCGGTAGGGTTCTAGGATAGGGGTGTTTGAGTGCTTCTTACCTCGATAGAAGTTTATCGTGCGAAACGCCGAATTGACTTCTTCCTCGAATGTATGGAGCGCTCTAACAAGACTCCGATGGAGTGTGTAAGCCTGCTTTAGCCGTCGACGATACGCTTATCGATGATCAGCTAATTGTATTAACAGGCATAGAAGAAACCCTCCCAGGGCAGAGCAATACTTACTGATCGATAGTGGGTATTGCACTATGAAACAGCAAGATTGATTATCCCAGGATTGGAGCAAAATTATAATGTTAGGACCAGTATTTTCGGACGAGGTGGTTAGTCCGAGCGTACCGGAACAAGTCCCTGCTTCCTCCTTCTGACAATGTACAATTGGAGAGTAGAGTAGCGAAGGTTAGATGTACTACTAAGAAGCGAGCTATAGGCTCAAGCTTGACCCAGCAGTAGAGCAGAGGTTCAATCAAAGGGGTACAGTTATGATTGAAAGTACAAAATAATTTTGCTGAGGGACAACACCCCGCTCAGCTGGCGCCTTAAATAAAGTTTCTACTGAATACTACCGACTACCAAATACTACCGACCATGCCTCGCCATTGGTCAGGACAATGTGTTTCAGCTGGTGTCACTACTACTCTCTTAAGTCTGTAGTACCACTGACAACTCTGGTGGTGCTACCGAAACTCCTGGTTGCACCACCGACTACTTCCTTCCCTATTAGGTAGGCCCTAATTTCCTTCCGTTCCGAAGAAGCTTTCCCCAGGCTTCTATCGATCTCCGTTCCTATCACATGTTAATCCTTAACGCCAATCCTCCCACGAGAGACTTCTTCCATGTGCCGCGACCTCGCTTCGCCGGCGCTCCGTTACTCCGGCCGAGCTTCTGCCGTTTAATCTTCCATCATGGGGCTGACCGTTATCTCGGGATTTGGGATCGGCAACCCCTGCCGATCCTCGGAGATTAACGTTGGCGGCTGTGTAAATTTAGCAGACACCCTTCTGTGCCTAGCCGCGATATCGATGTCGGAGAATTGTAGTCCGGTACCTGACGTTAACCTGTATCTTCTTCCCAAGTGATTCGTCCCGCGCCATTCGTCGACTGTAATAACCCCTTCTTCCGATCGTTCCCATGCTTCTAGCATTCGATCCGTTGCTTCTTCGATAAGACTTTCGACGTCCGATGGTGCCCTGTAATAGATTGGCCAATCGACTTCCACTGCAGTGTTTCGACACAAAGTCTGGTGACGATGCTGATTGATCCAAGCTCTCACGCCAACCTTCAGTGCATAGATATCCCTATCGCCGAGCCATACAGATACCTCGTGGTCGTATGCGCTCATTCCGCGGTTCGGTAATGGTTGGTCAAACGTTCGTTCTGAGGGTCCGGGTTTATGCCGAATCTTGACATCGGCTCCTTCCCTAGTTACTAAGCGCTCCACGAAGTTCTTGAGGAGCCACTCCGAAAGAACCCAACTCCTTTGGTATGCCAAATAGCAGTTTGTACAGACCAGGCTTTCATGAACAAAGCGTCTGGTTGCACTATGTCGATATCGTCTCTTCTGCAGGAGTTCCACGTATCTTGCGATGTTCCGTTCTTCCATGTCCACGTAGCTTCGCTCGGGTGGAGGAGTATGTCCAATATGCATTCCAGCTAGTCCTTGCTGTAAATCGTATGGGTCCTCCCTTTCGTCGCGTTCGTCCTCGTAATATCGTCGATCAGGTTCCTCTTGAATATATTCCACAGCGACCTCCCCAGGTCCTTGCTGTACTAGTGGGCGAGAATCGCCTCCACTATTCTGTCCTTGAAGCCTTTCGAAATGCTCTTGATTAGGCTGCATAATTCGGTGTGTAAAGCGTCTGATACCACGCCGCATTGTATATCCACAATTTTCGTAACATTGACAATCGCTAGTAATTCCTTGTCCATTACTGGATAGTTATTCTCGGCATCTCGATAGGTGTTCGACCAATATCCAATGGGGTGCAAAATTTCATCGTCCCCGAGCTGCGAGAGCACGGCTCCCATCGCAAAGTTTGACGCGTCGGTTTCCAGCACAAATTGCTTCTCGTGATCCAGTCATACTAGCATTGGTGCAGTGGTAAAAGCTTCTTTAAGTTTCCTAAAGCTCTCTTGTTGTCGTTCTCCCCAGGTAAATGTCTTCTTGCCAGACATAAGTTCCGTTAGTGGCCTAGCGATCTTGGCGAAGCCTTCGATAAATTTTCGGTAGAAGTTTGCAAAACCGATAAACTTTCAAATGTCTCACTTGCTTGACAAATCCGGCCATTCTTGAACTGCTTTTACCTTGTAGGGATCCATCTGCATGCCCGACTGGTTAACCACAAATTCTAAATAGTCGAGTTCCTTCTTTCCGAAGTAGCACTTCTCTGGTTTGCAGAAGAAGTCTGCTTCCCTTAACCTGCGCAATACCTCTGCTAGCAGGTCCCAATGTTCCTGTTCCGTTTCCGCATAGACTATAATGTCATCTAGATAAATGAGTATGCCCTGCCCAATTATGTCTTGAAAGAGCTCGTTCATTGCACATTGGAATACCGCAGGTGCATTCATTAATCCGAATTGCATTACCATCGGCTGGTATACTCCCATGTGAGTCCTGAAGGTGGCATACTTCTCATGCCCAGGGTGTATTCGAATGTTGTTGTACCCGCTTCGCAAATCCAGTGTAGAGAACCATTTGGCATGTGCAAGATCGTCCGGGAGCATATGTAACAGAGGCATCGGTTGATGGTCAGGAATGACCACCGCATTTAGCCCTCTATAGTCAATTACAATTCTATACTCCAGCTTGCCATCCTTCCCTATTGTCTTCTTGGCTATGACAAATACTGGTGCGCAAGTGTTTGCCTTTTCTTCAGCTGGTACTCGGTTTCCTACAACACGAATCCATCCCTTCTTCAGATCCTCACGAATCCATTCTTCTACCGCTCACTTTTCAGCAGGAGCGAGTGGGTATACCAGTCCAGGTTTCGGGAGCTCTGCTCCTGGTAGGAGCTCGATCTTCATGTCCCATTGTCCCGACTTTGGCAGCCGTTTGGCGGCGTCCTTGTTGAACCTATTCCTGAACTCCCATATTTGTTTTGGAAGAATTTCTTCGAGAGATTTGTTGCCAGCAGAGTCTGCCATCCTTTCATCGAGTGCTTTCTCCTGTGCATATTTTTGAGCTATGCTGTTATACTTGAGAAGGCGTTCTCTCCGAGATGCGACTTGTCGATGCTCTAGGCGGCGGATCCCGTGAGGAGGCTTGAGTGGCCTTCCTCTTTGAGAGGCGTCCTCCGCTTCCATCGAGGTAGCGGGCTTGTGCGATCCTAGGATACCCTTGAACTCCGTCTCAGATCCAGCTCTTCTCTCTAGCACTTTTCCTTCCACTTTGGGCGGCTGCATGACCGAGTCAACAGGCATGCGCCATCGGTGCCCCTTCTGCCCCTGCGAGAGCCCCTGCTCCATCGCGGCATAATTTGAAATGAACCTGTTACCTTTACCGTTTGTTTTCCCTGTCGGAGCAGGGCCCTGCATTTGGTTCTTAAACTGTGGTCTTTGCAGGCGCACTTGAGCTCCCAAAGCTAGCCTACTTGATGATTGCGGCATACTAACTTTGGCCCTGTGCCAATTGAGTGAGACTACCCTCCCTTTGGGGTGGACCACTTTCCTAGATACTAGCCTACCCTTGAACAGCGTCTCATGTCTAGTCACTCCTCGGTCTCTCGTAGGAGGAGATCTCGCTAGGTGGCCGAACCTAGTACGCTTTGTGGCCTTAGTTTCACGGCGCTCCCAACCTGAAGTACTCCTGCTTGTACCTCTGCTTCGTGTGGTGAAGCTAACCGACTGCTTTTGCACTGCCAGGGTTGAGTCATTTTGGCCCTCGTGCACGGATGGAGGAGTCCACTCCACCCTAATACTCCTTATGACAGGGTTCGAATCTGTACCACTTCCTCCACTCTTCTGTCGTCGTACCCTGAGCGGATCTGCTGCATAGTGCCCCAGTTTTCCTCCCTTCGGCGGCACACTAGGTTTCTTCCTTCTAGTCATGTCAGATCTCTCAGCATCGACCGTTATTTGCACATGTATCTCTTCTCGCACTCTTGCCTGTGCTTCCAAAGTCGTTGGCGACGCTGCCATTTCGATATTCCCTTGTATCACCAATACTTGAAGCCATGCCCCATATATGCCGCCATATTCATTGAAGAGTTCCTCTTTGCTCGCGCCCCTGTCCATGTCTCTGACCAGGGTGCGGTAAACCGTGTTATCCGCATCCTCAAGACTGTCGAAGTCATGCCAAATCTGTTCATCCTTAGTGATTTGGCACTTGTCCCTAAACCAGAAGAATTTCCAGCTTCCTTCCTGTTTGATGAAGGAAAGCTCTGGTGGTTTGTGCATGGCTTCATCGAATGTAACAAGCGGCGCTGTCGATTCCTTTTCTTTTCCTTTGTCTGGTGGTACAATCGTAAGTTCTTCTTCTTCCTTTTCAGTTTCTTGTCCTGTATCGATGTCACTGTGGTAATAGACTCTAGTTTCCCAAGCTTCTTCCTTTTCGTCATTGGCATCCCATTCGGGTGGAATGTACTCTGGAATTCTTCGCCATCTTCTGCATTTTCAGAGCTTCCTTGGGGCTAGGATTAGCTGTATGGAACGCAATCGTGCCATTCCATTAAAAGCAATTTCCTTCCCGCCTTTGCGAAGAATCCCCTTTGTCCAGTCGACGGTTGGCCTATGCTGTTCAAGCCAATCATTCCCTATGAGAAACTTGTCTTTGTGTGTATCCACTACTGCGATGTCCATTAAACCTCTTGTAATCCCTGTGTCCACTATTGCTCTGACATTCCGAGTCCATCCACCATGATTAATTGATCCATCGGCATTCCGGATGGTATAATTACCTTCTGCAGGCACTGTTCTCAGCCCTAGGCTCTGTACAACCGTGGGGCTAATAGTAGTGATCACAGATCTGGAGTCAATCATAGCTGAGAGATTAACCTTTTTCTGTCCCTGAATGACGTCAATGGGTATAGTAGGATGGTTGGAATTTGGTCTAGCAATAGTCCATCAGCGCTTTATCTCTTGTGTGTCCTTTGAGCCCTTGCCAGTGTCCAATGTCGACTGGCAGCCCTTCAAAAATCCTCCTCGGAATCCTCCTCGAGGGCATACGAAGCCCGTTCCTTATGCCTTGGTAACTTTGTTCTCTTGTCCAGTAGTTCTTCCATCTCAGAATTGCTGCTAATCCTAACTTCCCAGCGTTTTAGGAAGCGGCCAGTCTTGCCAGATTGTTTCTTCTGCACCCGTCTCTTGTAGTTGGTTCGGTGTCTACAGCTTCCCTGTGTATCTCGCCCTACATTGTTGCAGTCCCGTGCGAAGTGACCTGTCTTGCCACATGCCCAGCATATCCCGGCATCTCCTCGGGACCCCCTAGTAAAGCACCTAGACATGTCGATGTCCATAGGCTCACCCAGAAACTCTGCTGGACGGCGAGCTTCTAGGGGCACTAGCGTGTACGATACCGCCTGCCCATCTTTAAACATAGGGGTGTACTTTCTATTACTGCCTATCACCTTGGCAGCCATCAGACTGGCCTCCAGATTGCTAGCGTTCTCCTTCCATTGGTTCAGGTCCCAACCTGGGTGGTCTGTATTTGTAAGCAGGGCCTTTAGGATCACCTGATTGAGTCCTCTCTTGTACTCGTAAATCAGCACCTGGTGGTCGTAATGCTTTGGCAGCCTCATCCTAATATCGTCGAAGGCCCTGTTATACTGCTTCACCCACACCCGTTCCTGATAAATCGTCCTAATATTTTGCTCGGCTTCTTCTTGAAGTCCAAAAATGCCATTATGGTTGAGCGCTAATTTGTTCCATAGATCGTCCTCGTCGTCCCATCCACCCTTCTTGTCCATAACAAGCTCATTGTTTGCATTTCGCTTGTAGGTGGAGACCAATTGATTTCTGTTCACGGCCCATTTGCCATTAACCCAAGTCTGAGCTTGACCTCGCAGACACTCTAAAATAATCTTAACCCTCTTGACTGGGTCGCTCAGATGTTTTTCATTCAACCAGCTGATCATTTGGTTCTGGAAGTTCTCAAGCGACTCATAAGGGTTTTCCTTAAACAAGGGATACTTCATGATGTCTTTGTTTGACATATTGACCTAGACGAATTCAACCAACATTTTTATGAGTATCACTCTCATTCCGCGCATTACAATAATACATGGTTTAGTAGCTAAGTTATCCAGCGAGTACCACCTCCGCTTTCCAACTAGCCACCTTACCCTTCCTCCCCGGTCAGTTCTTGGGTGTCTTCCTTCCTCCTGGCAAGCTCCCAGCTCTAAACCAGGGCCTATCTCCTTTCTTCCCGAGCTTCATATTGTTCCTCACCACTTTTGTGTTCCTCGCTTTCCTCTTCCGTCTCCCAGTCGTCGTTCGCATTGAAGTACTCTTGATCCTTGCTGGTTGGCTCTTCTACGTCGTTACCTCGCACCCATACTACCATCGCCATGTTCGCTACCCCCTGCCTTGGTAGTCCCTCTCGTATGTCGAGAAACTCCGATGGTATAGGGCAGCTGTTAGGGCGTATGATAGGATCGTAATTATAATCAGAGTCTGGGGAGTACTCACTTGCCGCCTGGAGCCTTTCTTCTCTCTCCTCAAGCTCACGAGCGCTTGGAGTAGGCGATCCTGGTGGCGAGTCCTGGTGCGGGTACTGAATGTGGTTCCTTTCGACGTAGTGGCCATTCCACCCCAGCCGTTGGATCGCTCCCTCGACAAGCTCTCCTTGCTCGTTCCACATGAGCTCCCGGATTCCTGTGCCATACCCTGTTTCACGAGTGTTGTCCACCTCCCATGCTTCCCCAGCATCCCCATCCATCATTGGATGGCCAGGGCTGCAGCGACTCTGGAATTACCTCCCTCAGCAATTCTTCTGCTTGCTGGTCCAGACTTCTGGGTTGGGTGTCTGTGGAGACGTAGTCCGGGAGGTCTTCTTCGACTTCAATGCTTCCTTCGACTTCTTGTTCCTCTTGGGCAAGCACAGTAGGCGCTACCAGCCCTGCTTCAACTACCTCAGCAGTATAGCTCCTCATAGCTTCTGCTGCTTGCTGTCGCAACTGCGACGATGGTTGTCCTGTGCGAGTGTCCGTTCCTTCTGGTTCCCTGCTCTGGCAAATGATCTCGACTACTTGATCCATGAAGCATTCCCCTGCCTGGTTCACTTGAGGGAACAGGCCGGGCATCTGGTCGTTGTCGGAGTCTGAGCTTATGCTTGCGAAGCAATTAGCCAGACCTAGGCCTCTACCTTGCAATGGGGAGTCAGGGCTCAACCTTGCCCCTCCTCGCCTAGCTCGTTGGGTCAGGTAGGATTGACGAAGCCTAATCGTTTGTTGCATCCGACAAATCCCCTCCGTGATTGAGTACTGGGCTGCGAGTTCTTCTTCTGCATTGCTGATTCAGGCTCGAATGGCTTCGACTTGTTCGACCAGGTAGCTAGCCTGCGTGTGCAGCTGCAGAAAATCTGTACCAGTCAGCCGAATGATCTCCTGCTGGGAGTTGACCACCTGTTGAGCAAGGGCTGATTGACTGCCCTGAATGGCCATTGTTACTGCCCCCAGAATCTGAGCCTGAAGTATACCGAATGCGTAGTTAAGCCGCACGTCCCGTTGTTCACCTTCCTGCCTGGTGCTGGCGATGACTGCCTCAGCCACCTGATCTCCGACGTGTCCCTGAACGTGCACCAGAAATTCCCCCAGCATCTGTCCTTCTACGGTAAGGCTCTTGGAGTACTGGGAGCCCATATCATAGAGTCGAGCGACAGTAGCTGTGAGAGTTCGGAGGGACTGATCAACGCTTGTAAGTCGGACATCGAGATCGATGATGGCATGTCGTAGGGCGGAGACAACTTTGTTGGGTTGCCCGTTAGCACCGACCATTCTGTCCAGGCGTCCATGTAGACTGTCGAGTCGTTCTCCGATGCGTGCCAGAGCAGATTCCATACGTTCTCCAGGTCTGGGTTGAGGAACTGCCAGTCGTTGAGTTTGGAGTAGAAATCTCCGACCGGCACGACGGAATGGGGAACCTCTTTCATTGTCTTGCCGTTCCACCCACGTCCGTATCGTTCCAAAGCCTCGAAGAAGGCTGATTCGACCTCAGAGTTGTTGAGCAACGACGAATACCAGGGAAGAAAACCAGATGAAGCAGAGTGTAAACCAGAAACCAGACCAACCAACTTGCCACAGTTCCATCAGTGACATAGTTGTTTCGCTAGCATGTAGTTGCCTTGATAAACTTGTAAGAGAACTTGATGGAGGAAATGTGAATGTTCAAGTAGGGTGTATTCAAATGCTTTATATTCTTGACACAGAGCGAGTAGTTCTTCTTCAACTGGCGTAGGACCTCTGAGTGCCTCACAATTGAAATTGTGTCCATTTAATAGGTTGTCCACGTGTACCAGCAAGAACTTCCTTCCAACTCTTTCGTGTCTTTCGGCGGTGATTCGAAGCTCCAGGGCAGATAGTATAACCGACCGGTAGGGTTCTAAGATAGGGGTGTTTGAGTGCTTCTTATCTCGATAGAAGTTTATTGTGCGAAACGCCGAATTGACTTCTTCTTCGAATGTATGGAGCGCTCTAACAAAACTCCGGTGGAGTGTGTAAGCCTGCTTTAGCCGTCGACGATATGCTTATCGGTGATCAGCTAACTGTATTGACAGGCACAGAAGAAACCCTCCCAGGGCAGAGCAATACTTACTGATCGATAGTGGGTATTGCACTATGAAACAGCAAGATTGATTATCCCAGGATTGGAGCAAAATTATAATGTTAGGACCGGTGTTTTCGGACGAGGTGGTCAGTCCGAGCATACCAGAACAAGTCCCTGCTTCCTCCTTCTGACAATAAGTAATTGGAGAGTAGAGTAGCGAAGGTTAGATGTACTACTAAGAAGTGAGCTATAGGCTCAAGCTTGACTCAGCAGTAGAGCAGAGGTCCAATCAAAGGGGTACAGTTATGATTGACAATATAAAATAATTTTGCTGAGGGACAGCACCCCGCTCAGCTGGTGCCTTAAATAAAGTTTCTACTGAATACTACCGACTACCAAATACTACCGACCATGCCTTGCCATTGGTTGGGACAACATGTTTCAGCTGGTTTCACCACCATTGTCTTGAGTTGGTGGTACCACTGACAACTCTGGTGGCGCTACCGAAACTCCTGGTAGCACCACCGACTACTTCCTTCCCTATTAGGCAGGCTCCTATCTTCCTCCATTCCAAAGAAGCTTCCCCATGCTTCTATCGATCTCCATTCCTATCACATGTTAATCCTTAATGCCAATCCTCCCACGAGAGACTTCTTTCCTGTGCTGCGATCTTGCTTCGCCGGTGCTCCGTTACTCCGGCCGAGCTTCTGCCGTTAGTCTTCCATCATGGGGCTGACCGTTATCTCGGGATTCAGGATCAGCAACCCCTGCCAATCTTCGGAGATTAACCTTGGTGGCTGTGTAAACTTGGCAGATACCCTTCTATGCCTTGCCGCTATCTCAATGTCGGAGAATTGTAGACCGGTTCCCGATGTTAACCTGTATCTTCTTCCCAGGTGATTCATCTCACGCCATTCATTGACTGTAATAACCCCTTCTTCCGATTGTTCCCATGCTTCTAGCATTCGATCCGTTGCTTCTTCGATAAGACTTTCGACGTCCGATGGTGCCGCATAGTATATCGGCCAATCAACTTCCACTGCAGTGTTTCGACAGAGAGTCTGGTGACGATGCTGATTGATCCAAGCTCTCACGCAGACCTTCAGTGCATAGATATCTCTATCGGCGAGCCATATCGATACCTCATAATCATATGCGCTCATTCCGTGGTTTGGCAATGGTTGGTCAAACGTTCGTTCCGAGGGTCCGGGCTTATGTCAAATTTTGACATCGGCTGCCTCCCTGGTTACTAAGCGCTCCACGAAGTTCTTGAGGAGCCACTCCGAAAGAACCCAACTCCTTTGGTATGCTAAATAGCAGTTTGTACAGACTAGGCTTTCGTGAACAAAGCGTCTGGTTGCACCTCGTCGATATCGTCTCTTCTGCAGGAGTTCTACGTATCTTGCAATGTTCCGTTCCTCCATCTGCACGTAGCTTCGCTCGGGTGGAGGAGTGTGCCCAATATGCATTCCAGCTAGTCCTTCTTGCAAATCATATGGGTTCTCCCTCTTGTCGCGTTCGTCCTCGTAATATCGTCAATCAGGTTCCTCTTGCGCAGCTTCCTCCACAGGTCCTTGCTGCATTAGTGGGCGAGAATCGCCACCACTATTCTGCCTCTGAAGCCTTTCGAAATGTTCTTGATCAGGCTGCATAATTCGGTGTGTAAAGTGTCTGATGCCACGCCACATTGTATATCTACAATTTTCGTAACAGCGCCACTTTGCTCCAATGTATCTCCACTATGATGGAATTCTGTGGGGTTGCTGACTGAGACAATAGCAGTGCTGTTCCAGTATGGAAAGCTCCACTGTCAGTACTCCACTATGACGTCGATTCCATCACCAGGTGGGATTGTAGCTCTTGGTGCAATGTAGGCAGCTCAATATGTGACCCTTTGCTGTTCGTCTTGTGGTCCGAAGGGTGTAAGTACAACTCGCACATCAGTGTTGAGGTGTCGGGTTGGTGTAGCGTATGGTCCAATGCATACCATGAACTGTATGAGTTCCGCTGGGGGATGCAGTTGTGTTCGAGTGACTAGCCATGCTTTGCCTGGGAGTCTAACATCACGAATGTATTGCCATATCCTTCGTTGGAGTACCAGTTGTAGTTGCTTGGTGTCCAGGTTCGCGTTCCTTGGTAAATAAAGGTTCGCTTGTACTGTAGAGGCTGGACATGAGTTGTGCAGCTCTGGCTTGTACCATCCTAGTATCCTCCAAGTTATTGGGTCTGCAGCTTGAGGGGTTCGAGTTGTAATAATGAGTTCTTCATGTCGCTTGGGTATTATAGGATTTGGTGGATTGGCATGTAACGCTTCTTGTGTGTGATGTTGGACCTCGATTTGGCAGTCACGCATTTCACTTGTAGCATGACATACTGTGAAGTATATCTCATAAAGGACCATGTACACTTTGGCACAAGTCTGACAGTGCTGGAATGCCAGTGATGTCTCCATTGGGCTCGGATTAGCCTTTAGACTTTAGGTGTTAGGCTTTGGTAGTCGTGTTCTAGACTTCTCGAGCTTCTAGTAGTTTTGATCACTTCTTGACTTCTTTTGATCGGGTCGGATCGGGAGTTTGGTCGGCGGTAGTAAATTGGCGGTGGTAATTACCGGTTGGCGGTGTTAAGTAGTCCACGGGGTTACGTACTTGTGGCGTGCTTCTTAGGCGCCTGTATATTGCCATTGATGCCTGTGACCATTGCCTTGGTCGCGTTAACAGTAGTTTGGCTCTAGTGACTGCTAGACTGTTACTAGTTGTGTTTGGAATGCTGATCCTGTTGATCTGCTGATTGTGTCGATCTTGATGCGAGTTTTTGAGCAGATCCTTTCAGATGTGCAGTTTTCAGCAACTCAGGCATGCCTCAGACTGACAAATTCAGTACACATTTCAGTCCAAGTTCAATATGTAAATTCATAATAAAGTTATATTATCATTCAGGACTGGTCTGGGGAGCTGTACAGCCAGGTTTGAGGTCAGGAAAGTTTGAGAAAGTGGGTTGTGTGCAAAATTGGCAGTTTGCGACGTTTTGCAGTCATTTTTGCACCTTTTTCCATCGCTCAAGCTGGAATATGAAACCCACAATCAAAAAATGAATATAGCAACTTAGATCATGCAAAACGGTCAAGTATTGGGTGAGATATGATTTATTTTGTGTTTTGAGATGCAGGAGGGCCAAAAATGGCAATATATCATGTGTCGCAGGACTTATAAAAGACAGGGTTCCACATGTATCGTGGTGACTGGCAATTCCCATGAGTTCCGCTGTAGAGATACCTGCGGATTTGAGCTCAGATCTACTCTATTTGGATGATCTGATATGCCGATCATCAGAACGATTGACCTTGACCATATGTGGAAGGATCTGCAGTGTGGATCAGTAGGTTGTGCATTTATGGTTCAGCAGCCTTCTGTTCCCCTCCATCCAGCCTCACTCTCTATTGTCTACCCCTTTCAGGCGACAGGCTGTGATGCAGATGACTTGGTTGGATGTCCATATTTACATTTTATTTGGTTTCTTTCCTTATTTATCTCCCTGAATCATGTTTCGAGCCTTTGTTGTATGGGTAGCTCACTACTGTATATAAGCCTCTTGTGCCACTCTAATGAAAAGGGAGAGCCCCAGAATGCCCCAGTTTCGACTCATATCATCTCCAGTCAAGTTCCCTAGTCTCCCAGCTTCGTCTCAGTCCGTTCCCTCGAGTTCCAGTCCAGTTCTGACAGTTGCACCAGTTGTGCATATACTCCAGCCCAGCAGATTGTCGATTTTGCTATATCTCCATCAGTTCTCCACCGATCACCTCGGTTTAGCATTCGTTCGATTTGTCTCATCGTTCTGCATCTTCAAGTATTTTCACCCACGAGTTCCGCAGAGTTCCGCTTCATTTCGCCAAGTTTCGATTTTACGATAGTTTTCTGATATCTTGTTCAGTCTGTATCTCCCTCATTTCTTATCCGTTCATTGTGATTCTTGATCTGTTAGGATCGTGTCGACGAGTACTTTTGATCTCTTATTTTACATCATCGACTTAGCTAGCTAGTTTTCGACCTCAGAGTAGGTGGCTCAGTTTACACTTCCGACATGGCACCCTTTTGTATTTTGTTTCCCCCTTCTCTAAGCCATTCCCCTTGACACCAGCATACACTCCTCACATTTTAGACACTCCCTCTTACATTTTACACATCTGGTTGACCCCCAGAGGTCGAACTCAGACCTTCAGACTGTCAGTTGGCCTTCAGAGCTGGCAGATATGTTTCACCGCATGCCAACTTTTTTACTCGATGGAGTCTGAATCATGCCTAATTTTAGTAATTTACGTCGATCTCAGTGTCTCACTTTCTGAGTGGACGGACCTGACCACAATTTTGAAATGTTAGTAAATCATCTCTACAACACAATTCTGGGCCATATTATGCAGATATCAACCTAATTAGGTCCTAAATCAAGGAAACTCGGGCAATCTGTGGTGTATTCTAATGAAATAAAATGCCTTAATGATGGCTGTATAGTCACGTGATGCATATACACAGATTTGAGGTGGACACATCTTCTTTGATTACCAGAACAAAACAGCATAAATAAACATCCCTAGGTGATTGGATGGCAGTTAGGAATATTTATCTGCAAAATTCAACAAAATATTCAGCTGGGAGACAAAGATATGGCACACAAAAGCTTTTCCCCATGACCATATTCCTATCTCCTCCTTGAGTTTACTAATTTTGGTCAGTTTCATTGCAGAAATCAAGGTTTGACCTAAATTTCTTCATTTTGTTCAGAAAAAATTCTTAAGGATGTTTCTCATTCCTGAGATACTGTATAAAAACAGTGCATTTTACACTTAAATGAATGTTTTCAGCAAAAAAAATTATGGATTCATGTTCATCATGCCTGAAAACATATTTCACACATTTTTTGAGGATTTTTTCTGTTTTGTAGAAGACATGAGATCAAGACAAAACTCAACTTCAAAAGTGTGACAAGTGTCGATCACTGGGATGAGGAACACACAGTCTGTTGTTAGGAATTGCCAGTCACCATGTATCGTATATGATATGCATGTATATTTTCAGCTTCATACGCATACAGTCATATAAAATACATGTGTATATTTATCTTTGAAGCAAGATATGCATACGCGCATATAATATACGGTGTATATGGCATATACAGGGCCACACTGACTAACATGATATTTTGACCATTACATCTCATGTTCGAGCCTCAAAAATACTTATATGATATTCCTTGACTTAAGACAACTAATACAAGTATTGATAAACTTACAAGAAGCAAGCGGCGAGGGAGGTTGGGAACCACAACTGAAAGTCAGTCATGATTCCCACGTCTCAGTACCAAGCAGCAACCCTCGATACCGTACCAAACCCGGTAATCAGGTGTTGAGACTGGGATCCAACACTAAAGTTTTGATGAATAGTTGTTCATTCTGGTAGAAGCGGGGCTGACTTTATTTAAAATTTGAGTTTTCTTACTGGTTTCAGACCTCGAAAATATACATGCGTATACGGCGTATACGCGAAAATTTCTGAAACTATATATGCATACGAGCGTATAAATATGCGCATATATTTCGACTGCTCGAGCTGATACGCATACGGGCGTATAGCGTATACGCCGTATCGTATACGCTATATACGATAGGCTGCGGAACCCTACTGTATAACTACGGCAATTGATGCTGAGAGCGAACCGTCTGATTCTTCCTAGTGATAGAAACAAAGTGGTTGGGAGTGCCAGAATCAAGCTTCTGAGGAAGTGTAGAGACATTTAGCATCGCCGGAGGGAATGATGCAGTCGAAAGCACCAGAATCGAGCTTCCGAGGAACTGCAGAGATACCAGAAAGAATGACGGCGCTTTCAGCAGGAATATGGCCATTGTCGGTAGTATTTGCAACAGTTTCAGAGACAGGAAACCAATGATCAGAAGAAATCTGTTCAGCCGATTCGGCGATGTCACAGTTTGTCCAAGCTGGATTCTCCAGAGAAAATGCATTACGGTTCTTTGGGGAGACTTGACGCTGCAGTAATACAGATACAGAGTTTTCGCCAGAGATAAAAGAAGTAGCGGAGCGGGGAAGTCGGATAACATTGCTATTCGCGCTTCCAGAAATGAGCTGCGAATTCCTCGTCCTGAGAGAGTGAGCGTTCATCAGCGGCACCGGAGCCCTTCGTAGAGTGGTAGTGGATACGGATCGACCTATTATCTGCCTTAAAGAAACATCATTTTGTACTTCAACGTTTTCTTTCTCTGAGCCGTCTTTCCGGCGAATTCTTGGGGTTGCCTGGGGAGAGATGCTCGAAGAAATGCGCCGTCGAGAAACTGTGAGCTTTCTGACGACATCTACGCTCATTACATCCTCCTGTGTTGTGGAGGAGCTTATAGTCTGATCGCGACGCGCACTTCTTGCTTGAACCAAGGAGTGAGTTGCCCCCTTGTTCAGGTCATGCTTCGAATGTTTCTTGGATAGATGGCTCGAGGAGCCGATAATCGGAGTGTCTCGTTTTAAGCTAACTGGACACTTCGAAGGCTCTACCATGGTCAGACACCAGATGTGGCGGTTGCGCGTGTGTGACGTCCGACCTTCGCTTGATTTGGCAGGAGAAGTAGAAGTAGATCTTTCTAAACCAACACGCTGTGCGTAGTTGCCACGCTTCAAGAGACAATGGATACGGCCGACTTGGAATTGAAGACCAGCCTTTGCAGAGTGTCGTGCCATCGAGGTTGTCTGACGGTGGCACGGGCTGACCGGTTAGATATGGACTCCCAGAATCTCGAATGCGCCTTGCTGTGTTGCCGGTAGAAATCAGATAGCTGAAATTAAAATAAGAATTGATATTTTGTTGTTTTGTTGTTTTGTTGAATAAGGACAAGTAACGACAGTGGGGGCAGCGACGTGTGGCAGCGGAGCCGCAAGGCTCATTTATGTTAAGAGTACATGTCTCAGTGTGTACGGTACACGACTCTGAATAGGATCTACCTGTTAAGAATACATGTCTAGGGATGAAATAAGACAATGTGGTTGTGCGGAATGGCTAAAAGCTCACCTCAGTGTGTATGGTACACGACTGAGGGGCAAAGATGCGCGGCGGGAATGTTAAAGGCCGCGGCCGGAAAAGGAAAGTGGAAGTCACGGGGTGCGTCGACCATAGAATCACAATTAATTTCGCAAACTCGCATAAAGTTCCTCAGTGTTGACTCCTAAGACGTACTGGGCAATCCTTCTTTTCCATGTATCTGCTTCAGAAGCAGGTGCCCATGGCTGCTCAGTGAGACCACTTGCCTCATCCTCGGGAACAATAAATATGTACCTCCATTTCAAATCACTGAGGTGATTGATCTCCCACAGCGCTTTCACGAAACCTGTCTTGATCGGGTGATCAACGGAGACGGTGAACTGGAATAAGACAACCTCGGTAGCGTGGCCTTCGGTGTCTACCGTCACAGCGAAGGAATCAACGCCCGCCAATCTTGAAGACAGAGGACGATAGTACTTGGTTGTATCTATGTTTTCAATCTTGCCGAAGTCAAAGGTCTTGTCAAGATGCGACAAGTTGAGGGCCACCGTTTCTCCCGGAAAAGATAACGAGGCCGCGGTAAGCAGCGACTTGCACGCTCTGAGCAGCCATCTATGCCCCGCCCCTTCAAATAGCAGTCCGGCGGCGGTCCGTGTGCCCTGATGTCTCATGAGAGTTTCATAGCTGCGCTGCATCTCGGACGCTATCTCGATCTCCGCCTGCTCTATAATCAACTCCAAGATGGCTTGCGAAATGATGCTGCCCGATGGAATACTTCGATCATACCGCGCAGATTGCGGATCTCTCATGGGATTTATTTCGACCAAGAAACTGCTGACGTCGTCTTTGAACTCTACGTCCGTCGGCTTGAACAAGTCTTTCGCATTAGCCTGTCGGATGGCTCGTGTTGTCTTGGATGAGAGTGTTGTTTCTTTCATTGCAAGAAGATGTCTCGCTGATCCTCCATATTTCAGGAAGGCCTTGCGCCATTCATCGTCCGAGCGATTTGTAACAGCCATACCGCTGAAATTATATCACTACGCGGCAAATTTCCTAAATAAAGAGTGTTCGTACCGGGATATGTACATCTCTTCCCATCCCCACGTCTTCATAATATACGTCTCCGGTTGGGTTTCCTTCTCCCATTCTTTCCACCGGCTATTTTTGGGAGAGGATGCCACAACAATATGCCAGTTTCGCATCTCATATGGCCTGGGCTGATTATTGTTCAGATCGTACAGAATAAGAGCATCTCTGTCACGATCATCGGTAACCTTTAACCCAGCAGCGGCGATGGTTTTAAAGGGAATCCAAAAAGCACCATCATCTTGGAACAAATAGCGACTCGTGTCTGACCAAGAGACGATGGTGCGTTTTCCACTGGAAAGACGCTTCAGGAGGCAATACGTCAAGTATACCGTTTTCCCTGGTCATGAAAATCAGACGACCAATTAGCAGAAAGTAAGTGCGACGCACCAATTCCTGGTTGTCCTATGAGCAACACACGTGACGTCTTGCTTTTATCCGCAGACGCCAGGAATGAATCAAGCTCCTCGTATTCCTTGCGTATCAGAAACCGCGGCATAACCAGATTGGATAGACCCGCGGACCAACCTTCGAGCTTGGTCAGGTCGAGAAATCGGCCAACCGGCTCCGTACCCTCCGCCTGCTCATCAGAGATAGAGAGCTCGAGGCTAGGGACGCGATAAGTGCCTTCAACAATCAGGTCCGCGAGGTTCCCTTTTTTCCAAAGGCCTACATACAGCAAATATCGTAGTCTGTGTTCTGTGTTTGTTTCAGAATCGTCCAAGCGCAAAACTAAATAGCACAAATGGAAGTCAGAGACGTGTCAGCTTAGATTTTGTCGTAATACTGACTTTCGCTATCTCGAGTGATTTCAGTAACCGATCCATCACTTCTCGGGCGTTTGGAAGGGATGGTCGTAGCCAGTTGCGGTTCTACCACCAGCATGAGCGGCACAGAGCTAGATACCAATTTGAAAAGAGGAAGAAGCACGACGCACCGGGAACCTCGATAAGCAGTGTCTTTTCTGTAAGTTGTCTCAACTCCTGCTTCGGCTTGAGCTTCTTAACTTTCTGTTCATCGGGGGAGAAGACCTCGTTGAGTCGGTCATTAAATTTGTCGGAGTCTATGTCGGCAAAGTCGATTCCGGAATCCGTGCATCTCCACACCGTGAGCCTGCCAGGAACGACGTGCTCGAGGACATCTGGTCGCAATTCCTTGATCTTCATCTTCAGGTCGTCAACGTACGCGTCATGGGGGACTTTGATTGAAAACACGTCTCCGAAGACAGCCTTCTTTTCGTGGTCGATAAGGAGGCACCAGACTCTGTGGTTCGACATGCTGACCGTCGAGGTGGTTGTCGTGGCTAGTGGCAGAAACGAGTTGGTGGCTGCATGCTCGTAGGTTCAGTTCACATGACGGGCCTTGGCATCAGTCACGCGACTCCCACGAGCACATTGTCTACAGCATTAGGGGCAACAATCACTGCATATTGGAGGTCCCTAACAAATGCCTGTGTAGCTGTACATACCTGAGATAAGGAAATCTATGCAAAAATCTGTCTTACATCACACAGAAAATTTGTGTAGAACAAGATACATTACATACACAGATATATGCATTTCTGTGTAGATCACCCAACATAAAAGTTTGTATAGTTTTGTCTAGCTGATGTGGTGCTTGATTAGATTTTGAGAGTTGATATATAAGAACTAGACTAGATTTGTATAATTGAACTATGTAAATCTACACAGATCTACATGTGCGAGACTGTGAGTGATGAGTGTCAGATGAACTTAGATGCATTTTGACATGTTGTCCTCTTTGTCTCTTGCCACCACTGTCATGCCACTCTATCCACCCCCAGCACCTACAAATCATCTCTGTCCCTGCTTCATCCACCTCATTCATAACTGTTTCACAGCACCATCACTGAGGCCATCATCACTGTTCCTGCTTACTTTAATGACTTGCAATATCAGGCAATGAAGGATGCTGGTGTTAGGCAGATGGCTCAAGGGCTGAGTCAAGGCAGGCCAACACAATAACAAACAAGTGTAATTGAGTTAAACCCGAAAATGTCGCTCAGGTCAAGATAGCTAAGTCGGGGCTTAAGTCCAGACCGTCAAATGCTATGTTGAGTGAAGGTAAGTAGAATAGAAAGACAAGGAAGTAAACAAGTCAAACTATCTACTTATATAGACTTCAAGCGCATGAAAGGTCTACTCTAATGAGAAGTCACATGATGAAGGAATGGGGTGATTAGTGAGCATTGTGGAAAATGATGGAAGGTTCCGGCAAATGAATGAGTAATTGTTAATAAGAAAATAAAAGAGAAGAAAAGAAAATTAAAATATAAGATGATGTAAGAAAATAAAAGGAAAATGTTCGAGTCCTTACATCACCCCCCCTCTCAAGGTTGGGCGTCCCGACCAACCACATAGGCCCTCTGACAACGTGAATTTATACAGCACTCATAGACTTTGTCGAGGTATTGTTAGCTTTTGCAGAGCCCCAGAATGCTTGCAATAGAATTCCTGAATGGATTCCTGTGCATTGTCTATAACATCCAACTCTGGTTGCCATGTTGCTTCTTTGTATCTAACCCACTTGACCAGGAACTGGAGCCTGCCTTGATATAGATGCGAGTCGAGTATTTCTTCAACCTCGTACTCTTCCTATTTATCAATGATCACTGGTGGTGGTGGAGGTGGCTTCTTTTACGACTCGAAGGACAGTTAGATGGCTAGTTTGAGCAAGATCTCATTGAAGACTGGATGAACCTTCTTCCAGGTCTTCAGCAATTTGAGTCTGTATGCGCTTGCACCAACCTTTTCTACCACCTCGAAGGGGCCAAACCACTTGTCATCCATCTTCTTCATCAGTCGGATCATCTTGATATTCTATCCATCCAAGAAGACTTTCTGCCCAGCCTCATAATTGATAGATTCTCCAGCATGGCGGTCATGAAATCGTTTTATGTCTTTGTTCACCTTGACCAGGTTACTCTGAGCGAGCTCATGCACCTCCTTGACATGCTTGGTGAATTCTTTCACTGACAGGTTTGACAACACCATCCCAACCCCTGTAAAATCCAAGGGGTGTATTCCTATATTAACAAAGAAAGGAAATAGTTTCATTGCTGATGTTAGGTAGACGGCTCAGGGGCTGAACCAAGGCAGGCCAACATAATAATAAATAAGTATAATTGAGTTAAACCCAAATACGTCACTTAGATCAAGACAGCTAAGATGAGGCTTAAGTCCAGACCATCGAATGCTAAGTCGTCGTAGTGGTAAGTAGAATTCACAACTAAATAATACAAGAAATAGAGTAAGTACCTAAGTTATCATGGTGGTAAGTAGAATAGTAAGATAGGGGATCAAAAAGTCAAACTAGTTACTTATATTCACTTTGAGTGTGGTAAAGGTCTACTCTATTAAGAAGTCACATGATGAAGAAATGGGGTGATTAGTGAGCATTGTAAAAAATGATGGAAGGTTCCGGTAAATGGATGAGTAATCATTAATAAAAAAATTAAAAAAATAAAAGAAAAAGAAAAGAAATTAAAAAATAGAAAATGATGTAAGAAAATAAAAGGAAAATGTTTGAGTCCTTACATCACCCCCCTTTCAAGGTTGGGCATCCCAACCAACCACATAAGCCTTCTGACGATGTGAATTTGTACAGCATTTGTAGACTTTGTTGAGGTATTGTTAGCTTTCTTAGAGCCCCAGGATGTTTGCGATAGAAGTCTTGAATTGATTCTTGTGCATTATCTTTGACGTTGGACTCCAGTTGCCATGTTGCTTCTTTATATCCAACCCACTTGACTAGAAATTGGAGTTTGCCTCAATGTAGATGCAAGTTGAGTATTTTTTCAACCTCGTACTCTTTCTGCTCATCAATGATCACTGGTGGCGGTGGAGGCGGCTTCTTTTACAACTCGAAAGATGGTTGGATGGCCGGTTTGAGCAAGATCTCATTGAAGACTGGATGAATCTTTTTCCACAACTTTGGTAGCTTGAGTCTGTATGTGCTTGCACCAGCTCTTTCCACTACCTTGAAGGGACTGAACCACTTGTCATCCATCTTCTTCATCAGTCAGATTGTCTTGATATTCTGTCCATCCAAGAAGACTTTCTGCCCTGCCTTGTAACTAATGGACTTTCCAGCATGACGGTCATAGAAGTGCTTCATGTCTTTGTTCACTTGGGCTAGGTTACTCTGAGCAAGTTCATGCACCTCTTTGACATGCTTGACAAATTCTTCTGCTGATAGGTTTGATGATGCTGTCCCAACCTCCATAAAGTCCAAAAGGTGTATTCCCGTGTTAATGAAGAAGGGGGACAACTTTGTCGCTGAGTGTTCACAGTTGTTGTATGCGAACTCTGCAAGAGCTAGCCAATCCACCCAGTCCAACTGTTAGGCGGCGAGACTAACGGGCGTCGATCTCGAGGCGGCCAATACAATAACAAGCAACTAGCTAACGCGAGTTGCTGGGCTATACACACGCTATGTTGCAGTAAAGGTAAGTAGATTTCAGCAAACTAATAATACAAGAGTAGATACCTATGTCGCAGTGAAGGTAAGTAGAATAGAAAGACAAGGAACGAAAGAGTCAAACTATCTACTTATATAGACTTTGAGCACGGGAAAGGTCTACTCTAATAGGAAGTCACATGACAAGGAATGAGATGATTAGTGAGCGTGATAGAACATTGTGGAATGTTCCGGTAATTGGATGAATAAGCGCATAAGAAAAATAAAAGAAAAGGAAAAAGAATATTTAAAATGAATGATGACATAAGAAAAGAAAAGGAAAATGTTCGAGTCCTTACATCACCCTCCTCTCAAGGTTGGGTGTCCCGATGAAGAGTAAGTCTGAAGCTTGGGAACGTACGGAGTCGTTATGACCAGTTCCGCGGTGTTCCGACTGGTTTCGCTCGGTTTCGACTAGTTTCGCTCGAACGAGTAGACTTAGCAAGAACGCCATAGTCCAGATGGCACGTGCACCGTTCTTTGATCGGCCATCAAGACAGGAGAATCATGGCATCGAGTTTGCACATGTCGATCACAAGTCTCCAGACCTCGGATCCGCATTCCAGACAAAGAGATTTGACCCTACAACCTCGTCCTCAGTCCCTCTCCTTTGTTAAACATCACAGACTTACTTTGTTAGGCTAGCCAGAGCCCTTCCGAGTCGTTTCCCCGAGTTCCGCTTCGTTCCGCTCAAAGAGACCCAGTTCCGAAGGTTTCACACATATTCTGACCTTTCTATATGCGTCCCCTTTAATCCATTATGCTCTCGTTTCAGACATGCTTAGTATTGTTTCTTTTGACTTATGTGTCCCTTAAACCATTCCTATGCGCTCCTCTCCTTTGTAGATAGCGATATGCGTTCCCTTTTCTTTATGACGTAGGTTCTCTGACCGCTGGGAGGCTCAGTCTTGGACGTTTAGTATAAATATAGCACGACTCTCGTAGTAGAAGGGGAGCTTAGTCGGAGCTGAGTGGGAGCTTAGCTTACAGTTCTCACATCGTCTCAAAGTCCCTCGACCTCTAGTCTACTTGTTCGTAGTGGACTCTCTCGTCTCTATAGTCTAATATACGATATTTCGTGTTCTGTACAGTCGATCGGTGATCTCTCTTCATAGCAGAGCTGTTCATACGTTCGTATAGTTCGCTGTGATCGTACAAAGGCTCCTCTTACTTCTCTCACCCGAACCGATACCTCCATACGTGTTCCGAACCGTTTTGCCCAGTTTCGCTCGTAACCCAGTTACTCTGTGTGCTGCTCGCATTTGGTCTCGCAACACCTTCTCCTCTCCATTGTCATTGAGAAAGGACACCATATCACCCCTTTCCTCTTGACTTTCCACTCTCCGCTTCCTCAAGACCAGCCCGGTGCTATTCCACATCATTTCGATCGGAAACAGTCGGTTTCATCGTCCCACACGTATCCTTCGATTCTCTCAGTCCCCTTCCATCATCGTTTTGCACCTCCATCCCTCACATCACATTTCAACATACTCAGCAATTATCCTTCGTCCATCGTATCGCATTTCGAACCATTACGCTGTGTTCTGACACTTAAGACTACGAGTGAGATCGACTGCAGTCGCTTACCAGTGTGTTAGCACAGTCGATTAGTCACGTTTGGGTTGGTGGTTCGACTAGCGTAGCTTAGTTAGTTTAGTTCTTGTGCCTTGGGTTAGTCGGCTTTAGTCCAGAGCTCGCAGCTGAGCCGGAGAGTCGATTTAGCCTTTGCACCGCCACCATCAATCTCGGGAGAAGCCTACCCTCGGAATTCCTCCTCGAGCGCTTCCCTCATATCCCCGGTTCTCACCAAGCCCTTCCATTGTCTATCCCTATTTCCCTCCACTCCTTCATGCCCTTAGCTCGGGTGTAATTCTCTGCTGACCGTTTGAAGGTATTCTAGGGCAGCCCCTCGAACTATACACTCCCTGTCCGGCATCAGAACGTCCACAGGAGTTTCACCGACCAACCACATAATCCTTCTGACAACGTAAACCTATACAGTGCTCGCATGCTTTGTCGAGGTATTGTTAACTTTTGCGGAGCTCCAGGATGTTTGCGATAGAATTCTTGAATTGATTCCTGTGCATTATCCTTGATGTCAGATTCCGGCTGCCATGTCGCTTCCTCATATCCAACCCACTTGACCAAGAACTGGAGCCTTCCTCGATGTAGACGTGAGTCGAGTATTTCTTCAACCTCGTACTCTTCCTGTTTGTCAATGATCACTGATGGGGGTGGAGGCGGCTTCTTTTGTGATTCGAAAAACAGTTGAATGGCCGGTTTGAGCAGGATCTCGTTAAAGACGGGATGAACGTGTTTCCATGTCTTTGGGATCTTTAGCTTATACATGCTCGCGCCCACCTTTTCCATTACCTCGAATGGGTGAAACCATTTGTCGTCCATCTTCTTCGTCGGTTGGATCATCTTAATGTTTTGACCATCCAAGAAGACCTTTTGTCCCATCTCATATACTATTGACTTTCCAGCATGACGATCGTAAAAGCGCTTCATGTCTTCATTGGCCTGGGTCAGATTGGTCTGAGCGAGTTCGTGTATTCCCTTGACATGTTTAGCAAACTCTTCTGCCGATAGATTGGACAAAGTCATTCCAACGCCCGTAAAGCCTGAAGGGTGTTGTCCTGTGTTGACAAAGAAGGGTGATAGTTTGGTCACCGAATGTTCATGATTGTTGTGTGCAAACTCTGCAAGAGCTAACCAGTCTGCCCAGTCTGATTGTCGATGATTGACGTATAGTTGAAGGTACTGTTCGAGTTCTTGATTAACTCGTTCCGTCTGCCCGTCTGTTTGAGGGTGGTATGCCGTTGACAGATTGCCTTCGATGTGAAGGAGTTTGTACAACTCCCTCATCATCTTTGCATCGAACTGTACTCCTCGGTCATGGATGATCTTTTGAGGTAAGCCATGCAACCGGAAGACATGGTCCCTGTAAATTCTGGCCATTCCTTCTGCCATCAATTTTGTCGTCGTTGGTATCGCATGGATTTGTTTGCTAAAGCGATCGACTACCACACAAATCGCATTAAATCTATTTGACTCCGGCAACTCTCCGATCAGGTCGACCGTGACAACTTGCCATGGTGCCTCCGGTACCTCATTAGGGTGCAAAACCTTTGCCCTTGTTGTTCTGAGGGCCTTCATTCGCTGACAACGATTGCATCCTCACATGTAATTCCTGACATCGACGTACATGTTAGGCCACCAGAAACTTCTGTTCGCTAGTGCAATGGTCTTGTTCACTCCTGGGTGGCCTGCCAACGTCGAGTCGTGACACTCCCTCATCACTTCCTCCCTCACGCCCATCGGTACGAAAACGTTTTGAAACTTCTTCGTCTTCGTCATTGAGAGCTTAACCGTCACCTCTTTTTTCCACAACCCATCTACGAACACTAAGTTCGTCGGTCTCTCTTCCTCATTCAACTCCGTTTGTGCTTTTCGAATCTTCTCGATCAACACATCTCTTGACGTCTCTACCGCTCCTCTGACCAGCCATTTGTCTCTGATGAACGTGACGTCCTCATTATCCCGTTTGCCCTTGTTGTAGTCCGCCCAATGTGACAATATGTCAGCCTTGCCCAATGTCTTCCCTGGCTTGTGTACTAACGTGAAGTCGAATTCGGCTAAATCGAGTTGCCAACGAGCTTGTCAACGATTCAACTTTTGAGGCGATCAGAAATACATCAAGTTTGCGTGATTGGTCCATACTTCGAAAGGTCTCTTGGCTCCTTGGAGGTATTGTCGCCATTCCTTAAGAGCTTGAACGATTGCGAGCATCTCTTTGTCATAGATCTCGTAATTTTGTTTGGCCTCCAAGAAGGTTGACAATCGATAGGCTATCACCTTCCACTTGTCGTCTTGTTTCTGAAGGAGCACTCCTCCAGACGCAAAGTCTGACGCATCTGCTTTGACCCGGAAAGGACCCTCCTCGTTTGGGATGGCTAGAACTGGGGGACTACTCAACCAACCCTTCAACTCTTCAAATGCTCGTTGTTCCTCCTCTCCCCACTTCCATTCCACCTTACCTGTCAGCATCATCAGGGGTTTAACGACAGAGCTATAGTCCTTTACGAATCGTCGCAACTAATTCCCTAGTCCCAGGAATTGTTGCAGTTCGTGAACATTTCGCGGGATTGGCCACTCCTGAACCGCTGTTGTCTTTTTCGGGTCTATTCGAACCTCGCCATCACCGATGATGTGTCCGAGATACTTAACTGTATCAACCTCGAACTTACATTTCTGCGGCTTCAGGAAAAGTCCGTTTTGACACAGGATTTCAAAGACTCATTTGGTGCGTTGGCAATGTTCCTCCAAATCATTCGAGAAAATGAGGATGTCATCAAGGTAAATAATGACGATATCCTCATGGATCATTTCTCGAAAGATATCGTTCATGAAACCTTGGAATGTCGCCGGCGCATTGCATAATCCGAAAAACATGACCGTTGGTTCGAATAAGCCTAAATTCGTCCTAAACGCCGCCTTCCATTCATCGCCCTCGCGAATCCGAATGTTGTAATATCCCCAGCGAACGTTGAGCTTCGTGATGTATTTCGCATCCTTGACCTTATCGATGAGCTCATTTATCAATGGCAATGGGTATTTGTTCTTAACCGTTCCTTCGTAAAGCTTTCGATAGTCTTGGATTGCTCATAAGCTCCCATCTTCCTTCTTAATAAAGAAGAACGGAGATGCCATCGGGGATTTCGACTGTTGGATGCATCCAGATGCTAGGTTCTCTTCGATGAATTCCTTCATTGCCTCTTGTTCTTTTGGCGACAATGGGTAAATGTAAGGACTCGAACATTTTCCTTTTCTTTTCTTATGTCATCATTCATTTTAAATATTCCTTTTCCTTTTCTTTATATTACTAATCCCCTTTTACAAATTCCGTTGAAACTCCTGTGGACGTTCTGATGCCGGACAGGGAGTGTATAGTTCGAGGGGCTGCCCTAGAATACCTTCAAACGGTCAGCAGAGAATTACACCCGAGCTAAGGGCACGAAGGAGTGGAGGGAAATAGGGATAGACAATGGAAGGGCTTGGTGAGAACCGGGGATATGAGGGAAGCGCTCGAGGGGGAATTCCGAGGGTAGGCTTCTCCCGAGATCGACGGTGGCGGTGCAAAGGCTAAATCGACTCTCCGGCTCAACTGCGATCTCTGGACTAAAGCCGACTAACCCAAGGCACAAGAACTAAACTAACTAAGCTACGCTAGTCGAACCACCAACCCGAACGTGACTAATCGACTGTGCTAACACACTGGTAAGCGACTGCAGTCGATCTCACTCGTAGTCTTAAGTGTCAGAACGCGGCGTAACAGTTCGAAACGCGATACGATGGACGGAGGACAATAGCGTTTCCAATCGAAATGATGCGGAATAGCACCGGGCTGGTCTTGAGGAAGCGGAGAGTGGAAAGTCAAGAGGAAAGGGGTGATATGGTGTCCTTTCCCGACGACAATGGAGAGGAGAAGGTGTTGCGAGACCAAATGCGAGCGGCACGCGGAGTAACTGGGTTACGAGCGAAACCGGGTGAAACGGATCGAAACACGTGAGGGGGTCTTGTTTCGGGTGAGAGGAGATAGAGAAGCCTTTATACGATGACGGCGAACTATACGAACGCACGAACGGCTCTACTGCGAAGAGAGGTCACCGATCAACTGTACAGAACACGAAATGTCGTATATTAGACTATAGAGATGAGAGAGTCCACTACGAACAAGTAGACTAGAGGTCGAGAGGCTTTGAGACAATGTGAGAACTGCCGTTCAATCCGTTGTGGCTTATTCATCTTCAGTCATCGGCCATGACTAAATCCGTTCCTCCCGACTAACACGCTCACTAATCACTCCACTCTTTGACATGTGACCTTTCTATTAGAGTAGACCTTTCCCGCGCACAAAGTCTATATAAGTAGATAGTTTGACTCTTTCGTTCCTTGTCTTTCTATTCTACTTACCTTCACTGCGACATAGGTATCTACTCTTGTATTATTAGTTTGCTGAATTCTACTTACCTTCACTGCGACATAGCGTGCGTATAGCCCGGCAACTCGCGTTAGCCAGTTGTTTGTTGTTGTGTTGGCCGCCTCGAGATCGACGCCCGTTAGTCTCGCTGCCTAACATAATAGAAAGACCTACTCTCGAACCCGTGGGTTAACCACTCGTTCGTCGCTACTCCACGCAGGAGACACATCGACGGTCAACAACCGCGCCCATCCCAGATTTATCCGAGCAACCCCTATCTTGCCCGTTAAGGTCCGAGTGACTTTGACGTGTCCCGATAGTTCCGAACCAATCATATCACCGTGGCTCCGACTCGCTACCAGACTCGTTATCAACCCCGCCGACAACCTTACGCAAAACCAAAGAGGTTTGTCGTACCTTGGGCAGACGTTCAAGATCAGATCAGCCTAGGAAACATCGATCCGAACAACATAGTCTTTGGTCGGAACAAAGAAGGCTGCCTAGTCCCTGTTCGTATCGACGGTCCAGTTCCAGACCCCTATCCACACTATCGTCAACGTGGCGCTCAGAATCACCCTTCTTTGGAACTCCCATCAGACGTTCTCGTGGGTGACGCATAGAGTCCAATCATCATCAAGTATTTCGTTTATCATCTACCTCGGTGCCTTTCGACTAGTTGTCAATTTTAAAGACGAGCCGATCATCCGAAATCGGTCCCGTCCGAACACCATCCCGATCCCCGTTCCACCCCCAGCCTATCAAAGTGGAGCTAACTGACGAGCAACGAGCGGCGCTTCCGACAAACTCTAGGTGGAGCGCGTCGAAGAAACAGTACATCGTCAGGTCGGGCGGCCAGAACTTCACGGCTTGGTGGGACGAAACCGCAAAGAAGTGGTATTCAACCAGGGGGGACAAGTCACAGTATTGGAGAGCGAAAGAAGAGGGTGACGAAGACGAACCCGCGCCCCCTACCCCTACACGATCAACGGCCTCATTACCAGGACCATCAACATTGACAGGTCAGGCGTCGGCCCCATCCACAGCACCCCCATTGTCTTTCACTACACCACGAGAACTGGCTCCGCTCGTACCAACAGACGAAGAAGAAGAAGAAGAGGAAGAACACGAGATGTCGTTGTCAAAGGAAACGATGACTGATCTCGCGACGGCGGTCGCACTAGCGCTCCAAGCTGCAGGCGAAGGTGCGAACCAAGGCTCGAAGACATCGAAGAAGGTCCACGTCGCCAAACCCAGAGATTTCGATGGCGAACATGATTACGTAGACTTCAAATGAGAACTGCGCCTGTATATCTACGCATCCGAACATGAATTCAGGACGAACAAGAGCAAAATTATGTTCGCCCTGTCGTACATGAAGAGTGGTGCTGCAGCTCGCTGGGCGGAAAGCTATACCAGCGGAGCGATCGATGCAGATGGCGATTTGAAGTTTACGGACAGCTGGGAAGCCTTCTTAAAGAAGCTGGACACGTCGTTCGATGACCCCGCCAGGTCTCAGAAAGCTTTCGAACGACTTGATGCGATGTACCAAGGAGACCTCAACGCCGATGAGTTCTTCAACAAATTCGACATCTGTCGAGTGGACGCGGGTCTAGCGACAGAAGCGCACGACGAGTGGTTGATGAGTCGCCTAAAGAGGGCTCTAAACCCCAAGGTTGTCGAAGGCGTCATGAGATTGCCTAATGAACCGACGTCGTACGAAGAATTCAAGAGGGCTGCCGTCAAGGTCGACAGGGTTGAACGTCAGATCAGAGACCTGATGGCCGAACGTCGACGAAAGACAATAAGCTCAACGGCAACAAGGCCAGCTCCTCCGCCACCACCGAGACGGCCTATGCCGCTCCAACAAGCAGCTCGTCCCTACGTGCCTCCTCCCCAAGATCGTCGTGACGCAACAGGAATAACGTACGGAGGCCTGGGTCAGCCGATGGACCTAATGATGAACCAGGCGCGCCGTACACGTGCTTGTTACAAGTGTGGCCAGGTGGGCCACTACATCAGGGAATGCCCGCGAGGCCGTGAAGCAATACGCGCCATCATCGCAGCTTTTGTTCCGGCAGACAGGAAGGCACTCTTCGAAGAGCTCGGCCAAGCAAAGGAATCCTCCTTCGAAGAGGATGATGAGGTCGACGTGCGAGCAGTGCCTGCTGAGCTGGAAGAACTAGTGGAAGGCGAGGGTTTTCCGGAAGACCAGGCGTAGACGTCGGAACGACTGGTCGGTTTCCTAAAGGATTCTTTTCGTTGGACTCGTTAAAATATAATCGTCCTGCTGTACAATATCAAGATACGAATATCAGTGACAGTTTTACCCTTCGAAAGATCCTTACCGACGTGCTGCCAGATGAATCTGAAGACGACAACGATGACTTCGAGGTCTATGAAGATTTATTTGTCAGGAGAGCAGATGCGCAAGCAGGCGAGTTGAGAGAGGAGGAGCGGAATCAGACCGCTATAAAAAATGAGGTTGTGGCGGAAGCACCTTACTGCGAGAACGTTGTTGCTCAGGCGAACGTTACTGAAGCAGTGTGGAATGTGGTAGGCAGACGCGCGGCTGAGGTATGGCGCGAGGGGATTGTGGACGCAGACCAGTTTGTCCGGAGGGCAGGAGGAAAAGAGTTGGACGCCTTCGTTAGCATCGTACACCCAAAGGTGGCAGGCGACGATGAAGTAGATTTGTCAAACCCTCTACTCGAAGAGGAAAACTTCATTGACGCCCATGCGCTAATCGACTCGGGATGCACGGGTTCATGTATCGATGAAGGTTTCGTTAAACGATACGGTTTCCCTACCCAGAGGTACATTCGACCTAGACCAGTCTTCAATGCTGACGGAACAAGCAATGAAGCTGGGTTGATCAAGGAATACGTAGTCGTACGAATGTTCTTTGGGAAACATGAAGAGGAGATTCGACTGGCAGTGACATCCTTGGCGTCGAGCAACATCTTCCTCGGACATGACTGGTTGACGAAGCACAATCCTGAGATCGATTGGAAGTTAGGAGCAGTCAAGTTCACACGTTGCCCTGACGAATGTGAGTTGTCACCATCGAACAAGGAGATAGACGAAGAGTTTGTGAGGAATGTGCGGATGAAGGAAGCGGCGAAGTGGCCGCCTTACCTGGAGGAATACGCCGACGTCTTTAGTGAGGAATCGTTCGAACGCTTACCAAACCACCGAACGTGGGACCACGCTATTGACCTGAAACCGGACTTCAAACCCAGCGATTGCAAGGTTTATCCATTATCGCCGAAAGAACAAGAGGCGATGAAGGAATTCATCGAGGAGAACCTAGCATCTGGACGTATCCGACAGTCGAAATCCCCGATGGCGTCTCCATTCTTCTTTATCAAAAAGGAAGACGGGAGCTTACGAGCAATTCAAGATTACCGAAAGCTTAACGAAGGAACGGTTAAGAACAAATACCCATTGCCGTTGATAAATGAGCTCATCGATAAGGTCAAGGATGCGAAATACATCACGAAGCTCGACGTTCGCTGGGGATATTACAATATTCGGATTCGTGAGGGTGATGAATGGAAGGCGGCGTTTAGGATGAATTTGGGCTTATTCGAACCGACAGTCATGTTTTTCGGATTATGCAATGCGCCGGCGACATTCCAAGGTTTCATGAACGATATCTTTCGAGAAATGATCCATGAGGGTATCGTCATCATTTACCTCGACGACATTCTCATTTTCTCGAACGATTTGGAAGAACATTGCCAACGCACCAAACGAGTCTTTGAAATCCTGCGTCAAAATGGACTGTTCCTGAAGCCGCAGAAATGTGAGTTCGAGGTTGATACAGTTAAGTATCTCGGACACATCATCGGTAATGGCGAGGTTCGAATGGACCCAAAGAAGACAACAGCAGTTCAGGAGTGGCCAATCCCACGAAACGTTCACGAACTGCAACAATTCCTGGGACTAGGGAATTGGTTGCGACGATTCGTAAGGGACTACAGCTCTGTTGTTAAACCCCTGACGACGCTGACGGGTAAGGTGGAATGGAAGTGGGGCGAGGATGAACAGACGGCGTTCGAGGAACTGAAAGGTCGGTTGAGTAGTCCCCCGGTTCTAGCCATCCCGAATGAAGAGGGTCCTTTCCGGGTCGAAGCAGATGCGTCGGACTTTGCGTCTGGAGGAGTGCTCCTTCAGAAACAAGATGACAAGTGGAAGGTGATAGCTTATCGATCGTCGACCTTCTTGGAGGCCGAACGAAATTACGAGATCTATGACAAAGAGATGCTCGCAATCGTTCAAGCTCTCAAGGAATGGCGACAATACCTCCAAGGAGCCAAGAGACCCTTCGAAGTATGGACCGATCACGCAAACCTGACATATTTCCGATCGCCTCAAAAGTTGAATCGTCGACAAGCTCGTTGGCGACTTGATTTAGCTGAATTCGACTTCACGTTAGTACACAAGCCAGGGAAGACGTTGGGCAAAGCCGACATATTGTCGAGACGGGCGGACTACAACAAGGGCGAACGGGATAATGAGGACGTCATGTTCATCAGAGACGAATGGCTGGTCAGGGGAACGGTAGAGACGTCGAGAGACGTGTTGATCGAAAAGATTCGAAAGGCACAGATGGAGCTGGAGGAGGAAGAGAGACCGACGAACTTAGTGTTTGTGGATGGGTTGTGGAAAAAGGAGGTGACGACTAAGCTCTCAAGGACGAAGACGAAGAAGTTTCAAAACGTTTTCGTACCAACGAGCGTGAGGGAGGAAGTGATGAGGGAGTGTCACGACTCGACGTTAGCAGGCCACCCAGGAGCAAACAAGACCGTTGCACTAGCGAACAGAGGTTTCTGGTGGCCTAACATGTACGTCGATGTCCGGAATTACGTGTGAGGATGCGATCGTTGTCAGCGAACGAAGGCCCTCAGAACAACAAGAACAAAGGTTTTGCACCCTAACGAGGTGCCGGAGGCGCCATGGCAAGTTGTCACGGTCGACCTGATCGGAGAGTTGCCAGAGTCAAATGGATTTAACGCAATTTGTGTGGTAGTTGATCGCTTCAGCAAACAAATCCATGCGATACCAACGACGACGAAATTGACAGCAGAAGGAATGGCCAGGATTTACAGGGACCATGTCTTCCGGTTGCACGGCTTACCTCAAAAGATCATCCATGACCGAGGAGTACAGTTCGATGCAAAGATGATGAGGGAGTTATACAAACTCCTTCACATCGAAGGCAATCCGTCAATGGCATACCACCCTCAAACAGACGGACAGATGGAACGAGTTAATCAAGAACTCGAACAGTACCTTCGACTATACGTCAATCATCGACAATCAGACTGGGCGGACTGGTTAGCTCTTGCAGAGTTTGCGCACAACAATCGTGAACATTCGGCGACCAAACTATCACCCTTCTTCGTCAACACGGGACAACACCCTTCAGGCTTTACGGGCGTGGGGACGACTTCGTCCAATCTATCGGCAGAAGAGTTTGCTAAACATGTCAAAGGAATACACGAACTCGCTCAGGCCAATCTGACCCAGGCCAATGAAGACATGAAGCGCTTCTACGATCGTCATGCCGGAAAGTCGGTAGTATACGAGATGGGACAAAAGGTCTTCTTGGATGGTCGAAACATTAAGACGATCCGACCGACGAAGAAGATGGACGACAAATGGTTTGGCCCATTCGAGGTAATGGAAAAGGTGGGCGCGAGCGCGTATAAGCTAAAGATCCCAAAGACATGGAAACACGTTCATCCCGTCTTTAACGAGATCCTGCTCAAACCGGCCGTTCAACCGTCTTTCGAATCACAGAAGAAGCCGCCTCCACCCCCGCCAGTGATCGTTGACGAACAGGAAGAGTATGAGGTTGAAGAAATACTCGACTCACGTCTACATCGAGGAAGGCTCCAGTTCTTGGTCAAGTGGGTTGGATATGAGGAAGCGACATGGCAGCCGGAATCCAACGTCAAGGACAATGCACAGGAATCGATTCAAGAATTCTATCGTCAACATCCTGGAGCTCCGCGAAAGTTAACAATACCTCGACAAAGCTTGTGAGCACTGTATAGGTTTACGTCGTCAGAAGGATTATGTGGTTGGTCGGGACGCCCAACCTTGAGAGGGGGGTGATGTAAGGACTCGAACATTTTCCTTTTCTTTTCTTATGTCATCATTCATTTTAAATATTCCTTTTCCTTTTCTTTATATTACTAATCCCCTTTTACTAATTCCGTTCAATCCGTTGTGGCTTATTCATCTTCAGTCATCGGCCATGACTAAATCCATTCCTTCCGACTAACACGCTCACTAATCACTCCACTCTTTGACATGTGACCTTCCTATTAGAGTAGACCTTTCCCGTGCTCAAAGTCTATATAAGTAGATAGTTTGACTCTTTCGTTCCTTGTCTTTCTATTCTACTTACCTTCACTGCGACATAGGTATCTACTCTTGTATTATTAGTTTGCTGAATTCTACTTACCTTCACTGCGACATAGCGTGCGTATAGCCCGGCAACTCGCGTTAGCCAGTTGTTTGTTGTTGTGTTGGCCGCCTCGAGATCGACGCCCGTTAGTCTCGCAGGGCAACACGTGAACTTGACTGTTCCCGATCTCCAGTCGATCCTCATTTTTTATAGTGGTTTGATTCCGCTCTTCCACACTAAGCTCGTTTGAATCGCCTGCTTGCGCATTCACTTTTCTAACCAACAAATCTGTGTAGACGTTGAAGTCATTGTCATCCGCTTCAGGTTCGTCAGGTATTACGTCGGTAAGGAGTTTTCGAAGGGTGAAACCGTCACTGATATTCGCATCTTGGTATTGTACAACAGGACAATTATATTTTAACGAGTCCGACGAAAAGAATCCTTTAGGTGATCGACCAGTCGTTCTGACATCTACGTCTGGTCTTCCGGAACACCCTCGCCGTCCACGAGTTCTTCCAGTTCAGTCGGCACTGCTTGCACATCGATGTCGTCGACCTCTTCGAAGGAGGATTCCTTCACTTGGCCGAGTTCCTTGAAGAGCACCTTTCTGTCTGCTGGAACAAAGGCCGCAATGATTGCGCGTATCGCTTCACGGCCTCGGGGGCATTCCCGAATGTAGTGGCCCACTTGACCACACTTATAACAAGCGCGCGCGCGACGCACCTGATTCATCATCACCTCCATCGGCTGACCTAGGCCTCCGTATGTTACTCCAGTCACATCACGACGATCTTGGGCGGGAGGGATGAAAGGGCGAGTCGCTTGTTGAGGCGGCACCGGACGTCTTAGTGGCGGTGGCGCTGGTTTTATCACTGTTGAGCCGACCATCTTCCTTCTACGCTCGGCCATTAGATCCCTGATCTGATGCTCGACCCTGTTGACCTTGACCGCAGCCTTCTTGAATTCCTCATACGTTGTCGGCTCATTGGGTAGGCACATGATACCTTCAACCACCTTCGGGTTTAGTGCTTGTTTCAAGCGACTCATCAGCCATTCATCATGAGCCTCGGTGGCCAGTCCAGCGTCAACTCGACAAATGTCAAACTTATTGAAGAACTCGTCAGCGTTGAGGTCCCCTTAGTACATCGCGTCGAGCCTTTCGAAGGCCTTCTGGGAACAAGCCAGATCATCAAACGAGGTGTCAAGTTTCTTTAGGAAAGCATCCCAAGTGTCCTTGAATGCTATCCTACCCTGTTCGTCGATTGCGCCACTCATGTAGCTTTCCGCCCAGCTCGCAGCAGCACCGCTCTTCATATATGACAGAGCAAACATGATCTTTGCTTTGCTCATCCTAAACTCTGACTCCAATGCATAAACATACAGGCGCAGCTCTCGTTTGAAGTCGACATATCCGTGTTCACCGTCAAAGTCTCAGGGCTTGGCGACATGAACCTTGTTCGTCTTTGATCCTTGACTCGTTCCTTCTCCTGCCGCTTGGAGTGCTAGCACGATCGCCATAGCAAGGTCCGTTATTGACTCTTTCGACAATGACATCTCTTGTTCTTCTTCTTCGTCTTCCTCCTCTTCGTCTGTTGGTACGAGCAGAGCTGGCTCTCATAGTTCGGTGAAAGACAACAAGGGTGCTATGGGTGGAGCTGACGTCTGACCTGTTGATGTTGATGGCCCTAGTAATGAAGCCGTTGATCGTGTGGGGGTAGGGGGTGCGGGATTGTCTACGTCACCCTCTTGTTTCGCTCTCCAATATTGGGACTTGTCCCCTCTGGTAGAGTACCACTTCTTCGCAGCCTCGTCCCACCAAGCAATGAAGGTTTGATCGCCCGACTTGACGATATACTGTCCTCGCGATGCACTCCACCTAGTGTTTGTCAGGAGAGCCGCCCACTGATCGTCAGTTAGATCCACCTTGATAGGCCAGAGGTGGACTGGGGATTGGGATGGTGTTCGGATGGGACCAACTTCAGATGACCAGCTCATCTTTGAAATTGATGACTAGTCGGAAGGCACCGAGGTAGATGATGAACGAGATGCTCAATGATGATTGGACTCTATGAGTCACCCAAGAGAACGTCTGATGCGAGTTCCACAGAAGAGTGATTCGGAGCATCACGATTGGAGGATTGATTGATTGTTTTGGGAACTATCGGGACACGTCAAAGTCAGTCGGACCTTGACAGGCAAGATAGGTGTTAGGACTGGCGTTTTCAGACGAGGTGGTCAGTCTGAGCGTACCGGAACAAGTCCCTGCTTCCTCCTTCTGACAATGTATGATTGGAGAGTAGAGTAGTGAAGGTTAGATGTACTACTAAGAAGCGAGCTATAGGCTCAAGCTTGACTCAGCAGTAGAGCAGAGGTTCAATCAAAGGGGTACAGTTATGATTGAGAGTACAAAATAATTTTGCTGAGGGACAACACCCCGCTCAGCTGGCGCCTTAAATAAAGTTTCTACTGAATACTACTGACTACCAAATACTACCGACCATGCCTCGCCATTGGTTAGGGCAATGTGTTTCAGCTGGTCTCACCACTACTTTCCTGAGTCTGTAGTACCACTGACAACTCTGGTGGTGCTACTGAAACTCCTGGTTGCACCACCGACTACTTCCTTCCCTATTAGGCAGGCCCTTCTCCACCTTTGATCTGAAGAAGCTTTCCCCAGGCTTCTGTCGACCTTCAGTTCCTATCACATGTTAATCCTTAATGCCAATCCTCCCACGAGAGACTTCTTCCATGTGCTGCAATCTTGCTTCGCCGGTGCTCCATTACTCCGGCCGAGCTTCTGCCATTAGTCTTCCATCATGGGGCTGACCGTTATCTCAGGATTCAGGATTGGCAACTCCTGCTGATCTTCGGAGATTAACCTTGGCGGCTGTGTAAATTTAGCAGACACCCTTCTGTGCCTTGCTGCTATATCGATGTCAGAGAATTGTAGTCCGGTTCCCGACGTTAACCTGTATCTTTGTCCCAGGTGATTCGTCTCGCGCCATTCGTCGACTGTAATAACCCCTTCTTCTGATCGTTCCCATGCTTCTAGCATTTGATCCGTTGCTTCTTCGATAAGACTTTCGACGTCCGATGGTGCCGCATAGTATATCGGCCAATCAACTTCCACTGCAGTGTTTCGACAAAGAGTCTGGTGACGATGCTGATTGATCCAAGCTCTCACGCAGACCTTCAATGCATAGATATCTCTGTTGCCAAGCATACGGATACCTCGTGGTCATATGCGCTCATTCCGCGGTTCGGCAATGGTTGGTCCAACGTTCGTTCCAAGGGTTCAGGCTTATGCCGAATCTTGACATCGGCTCCCTCCCTTGTTACTAAGCGCTCCACGAAGTTCTTGAGGAGCCACTCCGAAAGAACCCAACTCCTTTGGTATGCCAAATAACAATTTGTACAGACTAGGCTTTCGTGAACAAAGCGTCTAGTTGCACTATGTCGATATCGTCTCTTCTGCAGGAGTTCCACATATCTTGCGATGTTCCGTTCTTCCATCTGCACGTAGCTTCGCTCGGGTGGAGGAGTATGTCCAATGTGCATTCCAGCTAGTCCTTGCTGCAAATCATATGGATCCTCCCTTTCATCGCATTCGTCTTCGTAATATCGTCGATCGGGTTCCTCTTGAATATATTCCACAGCAACCTCCTCAGGTCCTTGCTGTACTAGTGGGCGAGAATCGCCTCCACTATTCTGTTCTTGAAGCCTTTCAAAATGCTCTTGATTAGGCTGCATAATTCAGTGTGTAAAGTGTCTGATGCCACGCCGCATTGTATAGCCACAATTTTCGTAACAATAGGGGTTGCTCGGATAAATCTGGGATGGGTGTGGTCGTTGACCGTCGATGTGTCTCCTGCGTAGAGTAGCGACAAACGAGTGGTTAAACCACGGGTTCGAGAGTAGGTCTTTCTATTATGTTAGGCGGCGAGACTAACGGGCGTCGATCTCGAGGCGGCCAACACAACAACAAACAACTGGCTAACGCAAGTTGCCGGGCTATACGCATGCTATGTCACAGTGAAGGTAAGTAGATTTTAGCAAACTAATAATACAAGAGTAGATACCTATGTCGCAGTGAAGGTAAGTAGAATAGAAAGACAAGGAACGAAAGAGTCAAACTATCTACTTATATAGATGTTGAGCACGGGAAAGGTCTACTCTAATAGGAAGTCACATGACAAGGAATGAGATGATTAGTGAGTGTGATAGAACATTGTGGAATGTTCTGGTAATTGGATGAATAAGCGCATAAGAAAAATAAAAGAAAAGGAAAAAGAATATTTAAAATGAATGATGATGTAAGAAAAGAAAAGGAAAATGTTCGAGTCCTTACACCAACTGCTGATGGTTGACGTACAGCTGAAGGTATTGCTCCAGCTCTTGATTAACCTGCTCTGTCTGTCCGTCAGTTTGTGGGTGATACACTGTCAATGGGTTATCTTCAATATGAAGGAGCTTGTATAACTCCTTCATCATCTTTACATCAAATTGCACTCCTCGGTCGTGAATAATCTTTTGAGGCAGTCCATGTAACCAGAGGATATGATCCCTATAGATTCTTGCCATGCCTTCAGCTGTTAACTTCGTTGTTGTCAGAATCACATGGATTTATTTGCTAAAGCAATCAACTACAACACAAATTGCATTAAATCCATTTGACTCCAGTAATTCTCTGATCAGGTCGACCGTGACAATTTGTCATAGCACCTCCAGCACCTTATTAGGGTGCAAAACCTTTGCCCTCATTGTCCTTAGAGCTTTTGTCTGTTGACAACAATCACACCCCTGCACATACACCGCATGTCTGCACTCATCCTTGGCCACCAGTACCTTTGTGCTATCAACTGGATTATCTTTGTCACTCCTGGATGTCCTGCCAGGGTTGAGTCATGGTGTTCCTTCATGATGACCTCTCTAATGCTTGCTAGTACATACAACTGCCTACCCTTCTTCTATGCCTCTCCTCTCCACTCGACCATCTTTGGTCACTCTTCTTTGCCTTTCTGCCCCTGTGCCTCTCTGACCTTGTCAACAAGAACATCTCTGGATGTCTGAACCGTACCTCTAACCAGCCATTCCTTCTTGATGAAGGTTACATCTTTGTTGTCATGCTTGCCTTTGTCATAATCTACTCGACATGACAACAGATTGGCCTTACCCAATGTCTTTCCAGGTTTGTGGACTAGCATGAAGTCAAATTTGGCTAAGTCGAGTTGCCAACGAGCCTGTCGACAATTTAGCTTCTATGGTGATTGGAAGTACATCAGGTTTACATGGTCCGTCCATACCTCAAAAGGTTGGTTAGCTCCCTGGAGGTATTGTCATCATTCCTTGAGGGCTTGAACGATGATGAGCATTTCCTTGTTATAGATCTCGTAGTTATGCTCCGCCTCTAGGAAGGTTGATGACCGATAAGCAATCACCTTCCACTTGCTGTCTTGTTTCTGGAGAAGCACTCCACCAGTCACAAAATCTGATGCATCAGCTTCCACACGAAAAGGGTCTTCACTGTTGGGTATTGCTAGTATGGGAGGACTGCTCAAACGATGCTTCAACTCTTTGAACACTGTCTGCTCCTCTTTACCCCACCTCCATTCTACCTTACCTATCAGCGTAGTTAACAGTTTGATGACTGAACTGTAGTCCTTAACAAAACGCTGCAACTAATTTTCTAATCCCAGGAATTGTTGCAGTTCATGGACGTTCTTTGAAATCGGCCAGTCTTGTACTGCCGCCGTTTTCTTGGGATCTATTTGAACTTTGCCATTACCAATGATGTGTCTGAGGTATTTAACTGTATCAACCTCGAACTCACATTTCTGTGGCTTCAGAAAAAGTCCATTCTGGTATAGGATCTCAAAAACTCATTTGGTCTGTCTTCGATGTTCTTCCAGGTCATTTGAGAAAATAAGGATGTCATCCAGATAAATGATGATGATACCTTCATGGATCAATTCTTGAAAGATATTGTTCATAAAACCTTGGAAGGTTGCTGGCACATTGCACAGACTGAAGAACACGATGGTCAGTTTGAATAAGCCTAAGTTCATCCTAAACGCTGCCTTCCATTCATCCCCCTCACGAATCTGGATGTTGTAGTATCCCCAGCGAACGTCAAGCTTTGTGATGTATTTCACATCCTTGACCTTATTGATGAGCTCGTTTATCAGTGGCAATAGGTATTTGTTCTTGACCATTCCTTTATTGAGCTTTTGGTAGTCTTGGATTGCTTGCAAGCTCCCATCCTCTTTCTTGATAAAAAAGAATGGTGACACTATCGGAGATTTCAACTGTTGGATATGTCCTGATGCTAGGTTTCCTTCAATGAACTTCTTCATTGCCTCTTGTTCTTTTGGTGATAATGGGTAAACCTTGCAGTCGCTGGGTTTGAAGTCCGGTTTCAAGTCAATAGCATGGTCCCACGTTCAGTGATTTGGTAAACATTCAAATAATTCCTCACTAAAGACATTAGCATATTCTTCTAGATAAGGCAGCCACTTCACCGCTTCCTTCATCCTCACACTCCCTGCATACTCATCATCTATCTCTTCCCTTGACAACATTGAATCACATTTGTCTGGACAACATGTGAACTTGATAGATCCAATTTTCTAGTCAATCTCTGGGTTATGTTTCTGCAACCAATCATGACTGAGGAAAATGTTGCTCGATGCTAAAGATGTGACCGCTAATTGGATCTCTTCTTTGTGTTTCCCAAAGAACATCCATACTATGACATACTCCTTGATTAGTCCGCCCTTGTTGCTAGTACCATCAGCATTGAAGACTGGCCTAGGTCAGATATATCTTTGGGTTGGGAAGCTGTATTACTTAATAAAACCTTTGTCAATACAAGAGCCTGTGCATCCTAAATCAATTAAGGTGTGAGCATCAATGAAATGTTTGTCCTCAAGCCCAGGATTTGACAGATCAACTTCATCATCTCCAGTGACCTTAGGATGGATGATGCTGATGAAGGTATCCAGTTCTTTACCACCCGCCCTCCTGATGAACTATTCCACATCCTCTATGCCTTCACACCATACCTCAGCCGCATGTCAGCCAACCACATCCCACACCACTTTGGTAACATTTGCCCAAGTAACAATGTTCTTGTGGTAAGGTTCTTCCACCACAACCTCATTTTTTACAGTGGTTTGAGTCTGCTCTTCCGCTCTCAAGTCGCCTACTTGCACATCTACCTTTCTGACAAACAAATCCTCATAGATTTTGAAGTCTTCATCATCGTCTTTAGATTCGTTTGGCAGCACATCAGTAAGGATTTTTCAAAGGGTGAAACCATCACTGATATTTGCATCTCAATATTGTACAATAGGACAATTATATTTTAACGAGTCCAATGAAAAGAGTCCTTTAGAGAAACAACCAGCCATCCTAACATCTATGCCTGGTCTTCTGGAAAACCCTTGCCTTCCACCAGCTCTTCCAGCTCAGCGGGCACTGCTCACATGTCAACCTCTTCGAAGGAAGATTCCTTTGCTTGGCCGAGCTCTTCAAGGAGCACTTCTCTGTCTTCTGGAACGAAGGCTGCAATGATCGCACATATTGCCTCACAACCTCGAGGGCATTCCCAGATGTAGTGGCCCACTTGGCCACACTTATAGCAAGCACATGTGCATCACGCCTGATTTATCATAATGTCCATCAGCTGGCCTAGCCCTCCATAAGTTATTCCTGTCATGTCACGATGATCTTGGGGGGGTGGTGTGTAGGGATGAGCCACTAGTTGAGGCTACATAGGATGTTTTAACAGTGGTGTCGGAGTTGGTTTCAATGTCATCAAGTTTCCTGCCTTTCTGTGACGTTCAGCTATCAGGTCTCTAATTTGATGTTCGACTCTATCTACCTTGACAGCCACCTTCTTGAATTCTTTGTATGTCATCGGTCCATTAGGCAACTGCATGATGCCTTCAATGACCTTTGAGTTCAGCACCCTCTTAAGGCGACTCATCAGCCACTCATCATGTGCCTCCATTGCTAGTCCAGCGTCCACTCAGCAGATGTCGAATTTGTTGAAGAACTCGTCAGCATTGAGGTCTCCCTGGTACATTGCATCTAGTCATTCAAAAGCTTTCTGATATCTGGCAGGATCATTGAAAGACATGTTGAGCTTCTTCATAAAAGCGTCCCAGTTGTCCTTAAATGCCAACTGGCTGGGTGTAACTTTCCACCCAGCTTGCGGCAGCCCTGCTCTTCATATACGACAAGGCAAACATGATCTTGCTCTTGCTCATTCTGAACTCTGATTCAGATGCATAGATGTAGAGGTGTAGCTCTTGTTTGAAGTTCACATAATTGTGTTCGCCGTCAAAATCTCATAGTTTGGCAACATGGATCTTCTTCGATGCCTTCAAGCCTTGGTTGGTGCCTTCACCTGCTGTCTGGAGTGCCAGTGTAATAGCTGTTGCAAGATCGGTCATCGCTTCCTTTGACAATGACATCTCTTATTTGTTCTCCTCTTCACTTTCTTCTTCGCTGGGTATGAGTGGTGCTGGCTCTTGGAGTTTTCCAAATGACGATGAAGGTACGATAGGAGGAGCCAATGCTGGGGCAGTTAACATTGACGGCCCTGGTAATGGAGCCGTTGATTGCGTGAGGGTAGGGGTGTGAGTTCATCTACGTTGCCTTCTTGTTTCACTCTCCAATAGAGGGACTTCTATTCTCTGTTGGAGTACCACTTCTTTGCTGTCTCGTCCCACCAAGCGGTAAAGATCTGATCACCTGACTTGACAATGTAATGTCCTCGCGATGTGCTCCACCTTGTGTTTGTCAGGAGAGCTGCTCATTGGTCATCAGTTAGCTCCACTTTGATAGGCCAAGGGTGGAACGGGGATCAGGATGTTGTTCGGACGGGACCGACTTTGGATAACCAGCTCATCTTTGAAATTGATGACTAGATGAAAGGCCCCAATGTAGATGATAAACAAGATGCTGGTTGATGACTGGACTCTATGCATTACCCACAAGAACTGTTAGGCAGTGAGACTAATGGGCATTGATCTCGAGGTGGCCAACACCAACAACTAACAACTAGCTAGATGCGAGTTGCCAGGCTATACACATGCTAAGTTGATCGTGAAGGTAAGTAAAATGGTCATGACTAAATAATACAAGATGAGTAGATACCTAAGTTGATTGTAAAGGTAAGTAAAATAGTAAGATGAGGGATTTCAAACTATCTACTTATATTCACCTTGAGCATGAGGAGGTCTACTCTATTAGGTGATCATATGATAAGAGAAGGGGATGATTAATGAGTGTGATAGAATGTCGTGGAATGTTCCGGCGAGTGGATGAATAAGTGCATGAGAAACAATAAAAGAAAAGAAAAGAAAAAGAAAAAGAATATTAAAATGAATGATGATGTAAGAAAAGAAAGGAAAAATGTTCAAGTCCTTATAAGAACGTCTGATGTTGGTTCCAAAGAAGTATGTTTCAGAGTGCCACGATGATATGATTGGATGGTACTTTGGGTACTATTGGAACACGTTGGAGTCAAGCAGACTTTGATGGGCAAGATAGGGGTTTACTGTCTGCACAGTAGAAACTGGGTTTTGTTCAATGTCGTCCTTTGAAGATATACTTCAGGGGACACATCACAGGCGAGCACTCGATAACAACTGAATCAGGCGTGAGCCAAGGGTGGGTCTTACTATTATGTTAGGCAGACGGCTCAGGGGCTGAACCGAGGCGGGCCAATACAACAACAAATAAGTGTAATTGAGTTAAACCTAAATATGTTGCTCAGATCAAGATAGCTAAGACGAGGCTTAAGTCCAGACCATCAAATGCTAAGTTGTTGTGGTGGTAAGTAGAATTCACAACTAAATAATACAAGAAATAGAGTAAGTACCTAAGTCGTTGTGGTGATAAGTAAAATAGTAAGACGGGGGATTGAAAAGTCAAACTAGCTACTTATATTCACTTTGAGCATGGTAAAGATCTACTCTATTAAGAAGTCACATGATGAAGGAATGGGGTGATTAGTGAGCATTGTGGAAAATGACGGAAGGTTCTGGTAAACAAATAAGTAATCGTTAATAAAAAAATAAAATAAATAAAATAAAAAGAAAAGAAATTAAAAAATAGAAAATGATGTAAGAAAATAAAAGGAAAATGTTCAAGTCCTTACAGCTGAATGTTCACAGTTGTTGTATGCAAATTCCACGAGAGCTAGCCAGTCCACCCAATCCGATTGTCGATGATTGACATACAAGCAGAGGTATTGTTTGAGTTCTTGGTTAACCCTCTCCATCTGTCTGTCAGTCTGTGGGTGATACACTGTCGATGGTGTAAGGAGCATCGACATGCTGTAGACTATCAGACTCTTCCTAGATAGGGACAAAGGCGGCGGCGGCGGCGTTCGACCACAGGGAGGCGATGTCAAAGGTGTCGAGAGGAAAAAGGGGAGGTCCTACCAGATCTACAGACTACCTACAGGCTTTCAGAAGTGACACTCAGCTCAGATGCACAAGGATCTGGCCGGTAGGCAGATCCGCCGCGCCTTCGAATAGCTCGCCGCGGCGATATGGGCCTCGACGGCGGAATAGGAATCACCGAGCCCAACCGAACCGGTGAAGGGGTCGCAGCAGCGGACTGGGTGCGGCGCCGCCCGAGGTTCGCACCAGTACGATTCCGCCCGGTAGCCGGGGAGATGACGTCGGAACGACACAGAGAAGGCGGGGGTGAGAGAGCGTCGACACTACTTGAGAGGGTAGTAGTGTCAGCGGTGGAACGATGCGGAGGCGGCGGATGCGGCGAGAAGCAGGAGACTGGATTCAGACGAAAAGGGGCGCCGGCGCCAGCGGTAGCAGCGAACACAAGAAGAGTGACAGCTGCGTCGAGACGTCGAGGAAGTATGACAGATGCCTAGAAGAGTGACGGCTGTGTCGAGGCGTTGAGGAAGAATCACAAACGATCTGAACCGAGCGGCGGCGAGGAAACATGAAAAGGGGGCCTCAGGCGCGGGGAGAAATCGAAGATCACAGGATTGATTACTAGAGGAGTGACGGCTGCGTCAGGACGTGGAGGAGGAATCCCAGATGCTCAGGGCCGAGCGGCAGTGGAGGATCGAGAGAGGGGGACGGCGATGCAGATATAAGTGGGAAATTCCTGGACGGGTTACTAGAAGAGCGACAGCTGCGCAGAAGGGAGATGTCCAGGGCGGCGAATGAGCTCAGCGGTTTCTATCCTGTGAGATCCGGGGCCACGCCGTCGGGACGGGATCGGCGAGGGCACGTGACCGGGAGTTCGCCCGATCAGGCTGTCAGGTTCTCTGAATATACTGGTTTCTTGAAAGAGGGCTCTTTTACTTGTGGTTGGTCTCTGGTAGCTGCGTTCTAGAGTGTATATCTGCTGCTTTTTAGGATAGATACATGCTCTCTATATATACTATGAGTCCTTGATAAGAAATATCACTTAAAACGGTGGTGTAAGGACTCGAACATTTTCCTTTTCTTTTCTGACGTCATTATTTATTTTAATATTCTTTTTCTTTTCTTTTATTTTTCTTATGCGCTTATTCATCCTTTTGCCGGAACATTCCACAATGTTCTATCACGCTCACTAATCACCCCATTCCTTGTCATGTGACTTCCCTTTAGGGTAGACCTTTCCCGTGCCCAAAGTCTATATAAGTAGATAGTTTGACTCTTTCGTTCCTTGTCTTTCTATTCTACTTACCTTCACTGCGACCTGGCGTTCGACGGTCTGGACTTAAGCCTTGTCTTAGCTGTCTTGACCTGAGCGACGTGTTTGGGATTATCTCATTCACGCTTGTTTGTGGTTGTGTTGGCCTGCCTCGACTCAGTCCTTGAGCCGTCCGCCTAACATAATAGAAAGACCTACCTCTGGCTCATGCCCGATTCCGTTGTCATCGAGCGCTCGCCTGTGACGTGTCCCCTGAAGTATATCTTCGAAGGACGACATTGAACGAAACCCAGTTCCTACCGTGCAGACAACAAACCCCTATCTTGCCCGTCGAAGTCCGATTGACTCCGACGTGACCCGATAGTACCCGAAGTATCAACCAATCACATCACCGTGGCGCTCCGAATCACCCTTCTCTGGAACTCCCATCAAACCTTCTCATGGGTAACGCATAGAGTCCAGTCGTCGACAAGTATCTCCTTCATTATCTACCTCGGAGCCTTTCGTTTAGTCGTCAATTTCAAAGACGAGCCGGTTATCCGAAGTCGGTCCCGCCCGAACAGCATCCCGATCCCCGTTCCACCCCCAGCCTATCAAGGTGGAGCTAACTGATGAGCAACGAGCGGCCCTCCCTGCGAACTCTAGGTGGAGCGCCTCGCGGGGACATTATATCGTCAAAGCAGGAAATCAAGTCTTCGGCGTCTGCTGGGACGAGACTGCCAAGAGGTGGTACTCCCAGAGAGAAGGAAGGTCCATCCACTGGAGAGTGAAACAAGAAGACGACGTAGACGAGCCCTCACCTCCTACTCCGACGCAACCAACGGCCCCCTTACCAGAACCATCGGGTTCGACCACCCAAGCGTTGGCCCCCACTGTCGAGCCCTCTCCAGTGTTTGGAAAGTTCCGAGAACCAGCGCCGCTTATACCGAGTGAAGAAGACGAAGAAGAAGAAGAAGAACACGAGATGTCATTATCGAAGGAAGCGATGACTGATCTAGCAACGGCGGTCGCACTAGCGCTCCAAGCTGCAGGCGAAGGTGCGAACCAAGGATCAAAGGTGTCGAAGAAGGTCCACGTCGCCAAACCAAGAGACTTCGATGGTGAACACGATTATGTGGACTTCAAGCGAGAGCTGCGCCTCTACATCTACGCATCTGAGTCAGAGTTCAGGACGAACAAGAGTAAGATTATGTTCGCCCTGTCGTACATGAAGAGTGGTGCTGCGGCTCGCTGGGCAGAGAGTTACACCAGTGGAGCAGTCGATGCAGACGGCAACCTGACGTTCACGGACGCCTGGGACGCCTTCTTAAAGAAGCTGGACACTTCGTTCGATGACCCTGCCAGATCCCAAAAGGCCTTCGAACGACTAGATGCAATGTACCAAGGAGACCTCAACGCCGACGAGTTTTTCAACAAGTTTGACATTTGTCGAGTGGATGCTGGCCTAGCAACAGAGGCACACGACGAATGGTTGATGAGTCGCCTGAAGAGGGCGCTAAACCCGAAGGTTGTGGAAGGGGTCATGAGATTGCCCAATGAACCGACGTCGTATGAAGAGTTCAAGAAAGCCGCCGTCAAGGTCGACAGGGTCGAGCGCCAAATCAGGGACCTGATGGCTGAACGTCGGAGAAAGACAATTAGTTCGACAGCGATGAAACCAGCTCCGACACCACCAATGAGACGTTTTATGCCGCCTCAACAAGCAGCCCGTCCTTTCATACCCCCCGCTCAAGATCGTCGTGATGCTACAGGAGTAACGTATGGAGGCTTAGGACAACCCATGGATGTGATGATGAACCAGGCGCGTCGTACACGTGCTTGTTACAAGTGCGGTCAGGTGGGCCATTACATCAGGGAATGCCCGCGAGGTCGTGAAGCAATACGTGCCATCATCGCAGCCTTCGTCCCAGCAGACAGAAAGGCGCTCTTCGAGGAACTCGGCCAAGCAAAGGAATCCTCCTTCGAAGAGGACGACGACGTCGATGTACGAGCGGTACCCGCTGAGCTGGAAGAACTCATAGAAGGCGAGGGTTTTCCAGAAGACCAGGCGTAGACGTCGGAACAACTGGTCGGTCTCCTAAAGGACTCTTTTCGTTGGACTCGTTAAAATATAATCGTCCTGTTGTACAATATCAAGATGCGAATACCAGTGACGGTTTCATCCTTCGAAAGATCCTTACCGACATACTGCCAGATGAATCTGAAGATGACAACGATGACTTCAAAGTCTATGAAGATTTATTTGTCAGAAGAACAGATGCGCAAGCAGGCGAATTGAGAGAGGAAGAGCGGAATCAAACCGCTATAAAAAATGAGGTTGTGGCGGAAGCACCTTACCGCGAGAACGTTGTTGCTCAGGCGAACGTCACTGAAGCAGTGTGGAATGTAGTAGGCAGACGCGCGGCTGAGGTATGGCGCGAGGGCATTGTGGACGCAGATCAGTTCGTGCAACGGGCGGGAGGAAAGGAGTTAGACGCCTTCGTTAGCATCGTACACCCAAAGGTAGCAGGTGATGACAAAGTAGACTTGTCAAACCCCCTACTCGAAGAGGAAAACTTCATTGATGCTCATGCACTGATCGACTCAGGGTGCACGGGCTCATGCATCGATGAAGGTTTTGTCAAACGGTATGGTTTCCCCACCCAAAGGTACATTCGGCCTAGACCAGTCTTCAATGCTGACGGAACAAGCAACGAGGCTGGATTGATCAAGGAATACGTAGTCGTACGAATGTTCTTTGGGAAACATGAGGAAGAGATTCGACTGGCAGTGACATCCTTAGCATCAAGCAACATCTTCCTCGGACATGACTGGTTGACGAAGCATAATCCTGAGATTGATTGGAGGTTAGGAACAGTTAAGTTCACCCGTTGCCCTGATGAATGTGAGTCGCCACTGTCGAGCGAGGAGATAGATGAAGAGTTTGTGAGGAATGTGCGGATGAAGGAAGCGGCAAAATGGCCACCTTACCTGGAGGAATACGCCGACGTCTTTAGTGAGGAATCGTTCGAACGCTTACCAAACCACCGAACGTGGGACCACGCTATTGACCTGAAACCGGATTTCAAACCCAGTGACTGCAAGGTTTACCCGTTATCGCCAAAAGAACAAGAAGCGATGAGGGAGTTCATTGAGGAAAACCTAGCGTCAGGACGTATCCGACAGTCGAAGTCTCCAATGGCGTCACCGTTCTTCTTTATCAAGAAAGAGGATGGGAGCTTACGAGCAATCCAAGACTATCGAAAGCTCAATGAAGGAACGGTCAAGAACAAATACCCGTTGCCACTAATAAATGAGCTCATCGACAAGGTTAAGGATGCAAGGTACATCACGAAGCTCGACGTTCGTTGGGGATACTACAACATCCGGATTCGCGAGGGAGACGAGTGGAAGGCAGCGTTCCAGACAAATCTAGGCTTATTTGAACCCACAGTCATGTTCTTCGGCTTGTGTAATGCGCCAGCGACGTTCCAAGGCTTTATGAATGACATCTTTCGGGAGCTAATTCATGAGGGTATCGTCATCATTTACCTCGATGACATTCTCATCTTCTCGAATGATCTAGAAGAACACCGCAGACGCACCAAACGAGTCTTTGAGATCCTTCGCCAAAACGGACTTTTCCTAAAGCCGCAGAAGTGCGAGTTCGAAGTTGATACAGTCAAGTACCTCGGGCACATTATTGGCAATGGCGAAGTTCGAATGGATCCCAAGAAGACGGTGGCAGTACAGGACTGGCCAGTTCCAAGGAACGTCCACGAACTGCAACAATTCCTGGGATTAGGAAATTGGTTGCGACGTTTTGTTAAGGATTACAGTTCGGTCGTCAAACCCTTGACTACCCTAACGGGTAAGGTGGAATGGAAATGGGGCGAAGATGAGCAGGCAGCGTTTGAGGAATTGAAGCGTCGTTTGAGTAGTCCTCCCGTGTTAGCGATACCCAACAATGAGGACCCTTTCCGTGTAGAAGCAGATGCGTCGGACTTTGCGACTGGTGGAGTCCTTCTCCAGAAACAAGACGGTAAATGGAAGGTGATCGCTTATCGGTCGTCAACATTCCTAGAGGCAGAGCGAAACTATGAGATTTACGACAAGGAAATGCTCGCCATCATTCAAGCCCTAAAGGAATGGCGACAATATCTCCAGGGAGCTAACCAACCTTTTGAGGTATGGACAGACCATGCAAATCTAACGTACTTCCGATCGCCGCAGAAGTTAAATCGTCGACAAGCTCGTTGGCGACTCGATTTAGCTGAGTTCGATTTCACGCTAGTCCATAAACCCGGAAAGACGTTGGGAAAAGCTGATCTGTTGTCACGCCGGGCGGATTATGACAAGGGCGAGCGCGATAATGAGAACGTGACTTTCATCAAGAAGGAATGGCTGGTTAGAGGAATGGTTCAGATGTCAAGAGAAGTACTCGTTGAAAAGGTCGTGGAAGCGCAGAGACAAGAGGACGAGGGAGTGAGGCCGAAGGACGTCGAGAAGAGAGGGGACATGTGGAGAAAGGGCCGCCGACTATATGTACCAGCGAGCATCAGAGAGGACGTCATGAAGGAACACCATGACTTGACCCTGGCAGGACATCCAGGAGCAACAAAGACGATCCAGCTGATAGCACGCAGGTACTGGTGGCCGAGGATGAGTGCAGATGTGCGGGTGTACGTGCGGGGGTGTGATCGTTGTCAGCGGACGAAGGCTCTAAGGACAACGAGAGCAAAGGTTTTGCACCCTAATGAGGTGCCGGAGGCACCATGGCAGATTGTCACGGTCGACCTAATCGGAGAGTTGCCAGAATCGAATGGGTTCAATGCGATTTGCGTAGTGGTCGATCGCTTTAGCAAACAAATCCATGCAATTCCAACAATGACAAAGTTAACGGCGGAAGGCATGGCTAGGATCTACAGAGACCACGTCTTCCGATTACACGGACTACCACGGAAGATCATTCATGACCGAGGGGTGCAATTCGACGCAAAGATGATGAAGGAGTTGTACAAGCTCCTCCACATTGAAGGCAACCCATCGACAGCGTATCACCCACAAACTGACGGACAGACAGAGCGGGTTAATCAGGAACTAGAACAATACCTGCGGCTATACGTCAACCATCGGCAGTCGGACTGGGCGGACTGGCTGGCTCTCGCAGAATTCGCATACAACAATCGTGAACATTCAGCGACGAAGCTATCTCCCTTCTTCGTCAATACGGGAATGCACCCCTTAGACTTCACGGGGGTTGGAACGGCATCATCGAACCTGTCAGCAGAAGAATTTGCCAAACATGTCAAGGAGGTGCACGAACTCGCTCAAGGTAACCTAACCCAAGCAAACGAAGACATGAAGCGTTTCTACGACCGCCATGCTGGGAAGTCCATTACCTATGAGGCAGGGCAGAAAGTCTTCTTAGATGGACGAAATATCAAGACGATCCGACCGACGAAGAAGATGGATGATAAATGGTTCGGTCCCTTCGAGGTAGTGGAAAAGGTTGGCGCAAGCGCATACAGACTCAAACTACCGAAGACCTGGAAGAAGGTCCATCCAGTTTTCAATGAGATCTTGCTCAAACCAGCCGTCCAACCGTCCTTTGAATCGCAGAAGAAACCACCTCCACCACCGCCAGTGATCATTGATGAGCAGGAAGAGTACGAGGTTGAAGAAATACTCGACTCGCGTCTGCATCGAGGCAAGCTCCAATTCCTGGTCAAGTGGGTTGGATATGAGGAAGCGACTTGGCAGCCAGAATCCGACGTCAAGGATAATGCGCAGGAGTCAATTCAAGAATTCTACCGCAAACATCCTGGAGCTCCAAGGAAGTTAACGATACCTCGACAAAACCTGCGAGCGCTGTACAAGTTCACGTCCTCAGAAGGCTTATGTGGTTGGTCGGGACGCCCAACCTTGAAGGGGGGGTGATGTAAGGACTCGAACATTTTCCTTTTCTTTTCTGACGTCATCATTTATTTTAATATTCTTTTTCTTTTCTTTTATTTTTCTTATGCGCTTATTCATCCTTTTGCCGGAACATTCCACAATGTTCTATCATGCTCACTAATCACCCCATTCCTTGTCATGTGACTTCCCTTTAGGGTAGACCTTTCCCGTGCCCAAAGTCTATATAAGTAGATAGTTTGACTCTTTCGTTCCTTGTCTTTCTATTCTACTTACCTTCACTGCGACCTAGCGTTCGACGGTCTGGACTTAAGCCTCGTCTTAGCTGTCTTGACCTGAGCGACGTGTTTGGGATTATCTCATTCACGCTTGTTTGTTGTTGTGTTGGCCTGCCTCGACTCAGTCCTTGAGCCGTCTGCCTAACATTTGGTCGAAGGGGGAACAAGGTGATCATAAGATAGGAGTGGAGGCGTCGCCGCCGGTTCGTATGATCGGCGGCAGCGGCGGCATGGGTGCTGTTCCTAGGCTGCCGAAGGTCCGGCGGCCACTGACCAGGCTGTATTATGGGTAATGGCAGCAAAGGCTGGTTTGCTGACAATAGTATGCGGGGTGTCCTGGGTATGGCATAGGGGAGTACAGCCCTTACAGGCCTGTGCCGCTGGACCGGTACAGGTTAGTGCGGCGCACTACAACGCTAGACCCGAGATTGCGCATGAGACACATGTTCTGCAGTAATCTGCATCATAACAGTGGAACTCAGTGCAGATTGACTTGATTTGAAGTGGTATGGACTACTGTAGCCTCTCGCATTTGACCGCTGTGTAGGAAGAACTTTTGACACTCAGAATCCACCAAGAGTGGCTGATCAGACACTCGAGCCACCCAGTCGAAAATACAAAGGCTGACTTAGCTAGCCCATCTTACTAAAACCCAGGCACGAGAGGTAAATTGAAGGATCTGCAATCGGCCCCCGATGCCCCCAAGCTTCAACTCGACGTGATGTGCTCTGGCTTTTCCCTTTTGAGTCCCATATGCATCCATATTTTGTTTTGTCCCCCTATGATCCTTATGCTTGTCATTCTATATGCGCTCACATTTTGTATTGTGCTCTATGGTCATTATGCTCGCCACCTTCCAGATATGCTCACCTTGTCTTTTGTTCCCATGTGTTCTCTTATGATTATCACTTCCGATTTCCCTTCGTTATGCTCCCTGATGCTCTGATGGCTCAGGTTCGGACAATGTTATAAATAGGCATGCTACTCATAGTAGGAGGACAGTTTTTGGGGAACAGAGGACAGTTTAGCTCAGAACAGCTCAGTCCGAAGTTCAGTTCAGACTAGGAACCCACTCTAGCTACAGTCAAGACCAATTTGACTCTTCCTGTACCCTCCTCGACTCTCTATCTCTCACAAATACATGATAGCTCTGTCTTATATGCCTGGAGTCTTCTGCTCTGCAGTCGTACCTGAGCCCAGTGTGATCAGTTTGACCCATGTTGAAGTCTGAGACCCTCATCACTCTTCCTTACGCCTCTACGTGAGGTCTCACTTGAGTCCCTTGCATATTGCCTCATTCTGCAATGTATCGCCTTGTTTCATTTTGTAACCTGCCGTAACCCGTCGTAACTCATCGTAACTCATTATATCGTGTCGGGTCCTCAAAAGGATCACTTTTGTATTGTCAGCACTTAGAGGAAGTCCTTCTCTAAGCTTCATCTCATCGTCTTCCACCTCCAGGGTTCAAATCCATCAAGGGATTACCTGTGAGGACATTGATTACCTTTGCACCACCACTGCCGATCCCCCTTGCTTTGACTTCTCCCACCTTGCTTCTTCACCTATCTCCTTGATCCAATCCCCCCCCCCCCCCCTTGCATACATCCAGCAGCCTTCCAATCCCATTTTCTCCTCCATCCCTTCCAGAACTACTCCGGAACCCAGATCAACACATCAGCCCTTCTCTAGTTCTCTCCCAAAGTCACCCTTCTCTTTCCCACTTGTTTTAATCTGACCAAACAGCCCCCAAGAACTGTGACACTCCTCAGCTATCAGACAGTTCACAGGAGTTTCACCGGTACAGGTTAGTGTGGCACACTACACCGGGGTGGATGAGGTCTTGAAAATGGCTGCGCTGTATATAAGGGATCAATTCTTCGAGATTCTGTCTGCTGTGCAGAGAGATCGGACTGCGCGTGTCATTTCTTCTCATAGTAAGGCTGTAGTCGACCCTTCCCATTTGTTACCTGAAGACACCAGCAGCATTTGCATAACGTCTTGCATTTCTGGTACTTATATTTCTTTTGTGGTGGCATATTGAGTGAGAACACGTTTGGATTGGCTGGAGACGCATAATTGTCGAAGTGACGAAGAGCAAGGGTAAGACGCGTCCTGCAAAATATGTGATCTCATAAAGTTAAGGCTATCTTATCTATATGATCGATGTGCATCTAATCAGACAGATTATGTCGTATATGCAGGCCGACTATCTCCCCTCTATTGGCCAGGTGACCTACATAAATCTAAGTTATTCTACACGGGTCTAGACATACTGTCCGTGTTATATCATGTACCTCAAAACATCTATATCTACTATTTGTGAACTAGTCGTATGTAAACCAGAAAATTTAGCTTATATAGGTACAGGAACCACACTAGATCTTAAGCCCGCTCGTCTTTTAAGGTACGCGTAAGCGATGCTACAAAGTAATTCAAGCCTTAGTTGATTGTTCCCAAATTGGTATTTATGTGGGTACATAGCAGACAAACTTATATTTACAAAACAACACAACAGTGGACGCGATTACCAGGACAAGGAGCTCTCTAGTTCAGTGCAAATCTTATCAGCTTCGCAGCGAGGAGCTTCTCCGTCTGGCTGAGACAAGGGCCGAGCAGGATAGATCGCCTCGCCCAGGTGGCGTTCCTTCTCCAAGTGCGTCTTGCAGTAATCTGACACGAATGGATCAATCAAAGTTCGCATCTTCAATTGAACAAAGGGAATTCTATGCATACCGAGAACACGACCTTGGTAATACAACACGCCGTTCTCCTCACGAGGGTGCACTGTAATTAAAAACACGCTCAGTTGGGTCGCTCGACTGACAGAACAAGAACGTTCTCACAGATTCCCGTGTTGTAGATACCGGAGCTCAGACCCCGCTGCGTCTTCTCGCAGAGGTCAAAGTCTTCCTGTTGAACCTGAGTAAAGAACTGCATTGAACGGTTAGGGTCAAATCGCATCCATTGTTGTAGCGACGGCGGCATACCTTCCTGTTCTCGTCTAGCACTTCCTGCGGAACGCCCTTACGGCGGAACACCTAGAAAAGCGCATGTTTTCAGGAGAAGAGCTTCGACTTAGCTACTCTCGATATTAACACACATCAAATTCCATACGAGTCTAAAGCATATCAGCAAATCAGCAAAGGTTTGAGATTAGGAAGATAGCTGACTAATATACCTTCGTTGCACTCAGTGGACATGTCCGCATGATGTACCACATCTCAGGAGTAACTGTTACACCGTTCCTGATAGGGGGTTCGCGAAGGTACCCAGTAAACGCGATTGAGCAGATAAGGATGGAACGTTGAACACATACGTAGGAAACACGAATGTGAAACGCTGCATTTCCTCAGGATTGGACTTCTTCGGCGCGTAATGCCGTGCCGAATTCGAGAGCGGCTCGACAGTGTATTGCTTCAGGTCGAGGGACTAAATTCCAAAATCCATACAGCTCTAGACAGGGACAACTAGACGTAAAATATCCGCTTACCTGCGCAAATCCCGGGTGTGCAATACTATCGGATGTTATCAGAGCAGACCGTTATCAATTCAAACGGAGCTTAACGATTAGTGTATGATACAACTTACGTGCAATGATAACACTCCTGATATCCATCGGTCATCGTCTTCCAGTTGAAGTTGCCAATAGCCTGTCGCTGATAGAATGGCCTGATCGATTGCATCGATTAATGAGACTTTTAGTTTAGAAATACACGCCTCGAAGACTTACTCATATTCAGAGAAGTCAGTGTCTTTCCATTCCGCCGGAAGCTGAGAGAAGTGATCTTCAAACGGAACCGGTGTTGCAGACGAGTCGTAGTTCAGGAAAATAAACCCTTGCTCTGTCACATGTGTGTGCACTTTAAAGAGACCCTGATCGTATTTATCCGTGAGTAACTTGGACTCGGTGACAAAACACATAAAACATGACACACATTTGCGGACTTGTCAAAGCCTTCCACGGTGTCGAACTGAATATTGAGTAGTTTAGGACATCAGTATATTCTTCAAAACCTTTATTGCAACTACCTTGGGTGCTTTGACGAGTTCTCCTTTGGGATTGTAACTCCATCCATGGTACTTGGGAAAGATTCATTAACATTCACGAAGTTGCAGCCGTAAGGAGATTGGATACCCACTTTGCACCCTACGACGAGGCTGGACCCTTCGGACTTAGTAACAACGGGATGGGCACGGTGTCTACAGACATTGTGGAAGGCTTGGTAGTTATTGTCCCGGTCCCTGCCGATTTTCATAAGTCTTCGGCATTGGAAAAGGAAGATTTAGTTACCGAATGATGAAGTAGTCGAAAACATAATTCCCTGTTGTGCATGGAAATGTAAGGCCGTTGTTATGAAACGTTATAACAGCTACGCACCGCTAACATAGTCCCCAGGCTTGGAAAAGTGGCTCGTATGAGAGGTCAAGAGCCAGACCTACACAGAGACTTCAGTACGATAGACAAGTAAAAAAACGACATTCATCTAACCTTTGAGAATATAGCCCGCTTTTCCAGCTCAAAAATAGGCTCATCGAACATCCATTGAGCAGGAAGAGTCGAATGAGACGTCACGGGCAATGGCAAGTTTGCCTTCAGAGGAGTCGAGCTGGTTGGATTCTCCCCTGGTCTGGACGCGATATCGATAGCGACAGGAGCCATATTGAATATCTGAGAGAAGACAGGGTACAGAGCTGTCTGGAGGAAAACACAGAGTGCACCGCGTCCTTAAATACAGCGAACAGAAAATGCGTGCGATATCATATTTTCCTCCAAGCTCCTTCGGCAACATTAAGACGCTATTGACCTAAGTCACCCTGCCGGACTTAACGACCCTCAAATTTAATGACCAGAAGGTAGCATTAAAGGCAATGGCATTGATACATTTCAGAACTGGCTCTGTGAAGAACCCAGGATCGAAGTAATAAGCTCAGACAGCGATCACGAACTGGAGGCTGTTAAATTTGCATCCATGCGGGAAGCCGTGATGTGCTATTCTGACCTAGAAGATTCCGGAATTCCGAGTAGATGCATTCGTGTTACGGAGTCTGTCCCCTTGGATGGTCAATGGAGTGCGTGTCTCGCGGCACATCTCGGATTTCGGAGAAGAATCACGCCAGATACACGCTCAGTCGCCGACCAAAATTCAAAATTGAAATGAGCGTGTGAGTGTGACGCATTTACGTACATTCGCTCCTGAGTTCTTCATGAGCAACAGGTGTGACTTACGATTGCACACAGTGGTGGCAAGGAAAAAGACACTGTTCGGAGTCAATCGATCTGGCAAGCATCTGACGTCACGTGCTTTGGTCGATCATGATGTGACGCCGCAAAGATCGATCCAGCGTCTCTCCTTCCTTCAAATATGGGGGAATGACCCTATCTCCTGTCGATTGCGAAGGTTTCATTGATGATCAAAACTTTCGGACCTCATGAGCTTTCTGAGGTCCTATGACCTTGCGCTCCTGGTCAGTAGATCCTCGTTGGGTGCTCCTTTTCTCACCTTCTCGTGGCCTTTACGTGGGGATGCCTTTCATTTCCACCAAGCAATTCGGATAGACCAATCGCGATCGGCTTCCTTCTATTCAACCGAATGAATGTTTCGAGCTCTCGTGCAGGGATTCTGGAAAATAAAGCTGCTAGGGTACGAAAAGAAAAGTAACTGGCTTATCATCTTCGTCGTCTCCGGTTTGCGACGGACTATCAGCTCCCTTCAAAATACAATAGGCTGTTCCCACTATCATTCGTGGGACATCTTTCCCGGGCTTCCTCGCTTGAAATATTTACATAGCTCTATCTTGCAACGAGGGGTCTTTAAGATTCCAGGTGATAGAGTGGAGAAGTAGATAAGAGTCTTGAACTCTGGTTATTCGGTGCAACTCTGAACACGGTATCTCTGATATCTCGGTCCCCCAACTCGTGCACCTATCAAATGGCTTCGATTTCGGCGCCAGAAGTGATAATCTGGTGGGGACCTTACCGAACTTGACTAGCCAAGCAATCTCCAAGGTCTACTTATAGACTGCTCGTGTCTGTCCGTCCTTCTTCGCAGTTTGAAAGACCCTTCATCACAGAAATCCCAAACATGTCTCCCGTCGCAGTTGATAATACTGTCTGTAACTTGTCGGAAGCCGAATCTACCGATGAAAACTCTAATTCTCGCAAGCCAAAGACGCTGCCAGCGCAATGGATGCGCGACGAAACCATTTTTCACCTTGAAAAAAGGGCTATCTTCTCAAAAGTACATGGATTACTTTCACGTCTCTGTTTTATTCTGACAGTGTTTTTATGTGTCTGTTTCAGTCGTGGTTGCTCGCCTCTCATGCTTCTCGTTTCGCGAAGCCGGGAGACTATATTAGTGGTGAGACGTTTCTTTTCTCAGTGCCTGTGGCCAACAATCTGATAAAATGTCAGGCAGTTATGTATTCGACTTCTTCATTATCATGTGATGACTTCTTGCAAGTGCACGTACTATTGAAAGCTGACTTCCTGCAGGGATCGGGATGGAAATTTCCAAGCATTCCATAACGTCTGTCGCCACAGAGCATACCCAGTCGTAACAAAGCCATTGGGCTCTACTCTTGTTGTCGGATGCAGAGTAAGCAACCTCCGAGATAGGGTCTATGCGGTGTAGCTGACTCGTCTAATAGTATCACGGTTGGAGCTACAATGCGAAGGGTGATCTCGTTAAAGCACCAAAGGTTTGCCTTAGATCCTTCTTCCGAAGCATATGACACAAGACTTATTTTCTTCACCCCTGACGTAGTTCGACACCGTCCCCGGATTTGACAAGAAAGCCAATGTGAGGAACGGGGATTCTTTACACGTGTGACCGAACTCAACGATTCATTCTATTATTAAGGGTCTTTTCAAGGTGCACACGCACGTTACTCCACAAGGGTTCATTTTCATCAACTTCGACGCGTCTCCAAACCCCGTACCTTTCGAAGAGCACTTTGGTCAGCTTCCGCACGAGTGGCGACACTTCAACAAAGATGATTACACGTAAGCAGCGAAGATTATCTGCTAACTTTATGAACCGCTCACGCGGAGTTCAGATATGCATATAATTGGCAAGTTGAGGGTGAATACAACTGGAAGACATTTATGGATGGTTACCAAGAATGCTATCACTGCCCGTACGTAATACCTTTCTTGCCGAATACCGATCCGTCGATTGACTTTACGTCTATCACGCACAGTATCAGTCATCCCGGTTTTGCTAAGGCAAGAACAAACTTGTTGTGTACGATCAACTTCCGATTTTAAGTTCAGCCCAGACACTTGATTTGAACCAGTATCGTGTCACGCCTCTCACAAATGCCGCCCGTCACGAGGTACCTAATGCGAAGACCAGTTTGGACAATGCTCCAGCCCCGGTAAATTCTCTGAGTGTCTAAAACTTCCTCATTAATGATCGTTTGATGTAGACTTTCACATTCATTTTCCCTACGTCGGTTCAGATTATTGTCTCTCATTTCCTTTGATAATCCAATGGTCCCTCTGTTCTCAGATCTGGAATCACTGTCACGGAAACAATGTGGTATACGATGCGTACGATCCCTATCTCCGCAACGAAAGTTAGTCAATCTGTTGCCTAAATTGTAGATTGCTGACTTATTCACATGAATAGACCAGGATGGAATATGATGTATGTTCGCATGCACAAAAGGAGCTTCGAAGTCTGTGTAACTTTCATGTTCTGTTAAGGTTTACCGCCGCAAGACTGTGCCGTACGAAGAACTTCGCGAATTCATGAAAGTGCGTTTGCTCCACCCCCAATCTCTGGGCGTCTTTGAAATTTATCTGATTGTCTATTTTCCGCCTGTCCAATAGTTCTACGAACAAGTTGAGAAGGAGGACTACGACCTTTGTGTTGCCACGCAGCGAGGACTCAATGCTGGTATTTACAGACATGGGTTCCGTAAGTTCTTGTTTCTTCTCACCTTTTGGAAGCTCTTCTGATTATGTATGTGGCTACTCTTAGTACACCCCGAACGGGAGAATGGGGTGCATTATTACCAGGAACTAACCATCAGTACTGATTTACTAATGCCGAAGCCGAGTCCACTGACGTATCTTTGTACTAGACTTCTGTGAAAAGCATCTCGCAGCGGAGAATGCTGCAGGACACGAGATATTGCCTGCACGCCCTGCATCACAGCAGGAAGATCCAAACACCTCCACGTGTGCCGCAAGTAAGATTTGCGCTCAGCTAGGCGAGGAACGTGGCAAGCTCGTGTGGTAACCGCCTAAAGATTGCTGAACAAGACATGTCAATACGTACCTTTGAACGATTCGAAACAAATTATTTTGTCCGTTTTCTTTTCTGACCTGAAAATTGGATTACTTCTATGTATGAGCCGATCCACAAACCGAAGGTACCCTCGGGTCATGCAAAACTCCTCAAATTAGGTCTCAGAAACCGTGTCCGTCATTTAAGGAAACTCGTGTCTTGTCAGCTACACTACCAATGAGGTCTGGATCTCCGGACCAACAATCACTGGTATCTCTCGGCGCATCAACAAGTATTATTAGCTCTCGCTTTGCTTGCGCATTTTTTGTCCTCTAGCTATCTTTGCAGCAAGGTGAGAATACGGTTCGAGCCCCACTTCTCTCACCTGCTCAGCTGCGGGAAGGCTATTTAATCTGATGAATGCACAGGTCACATTTGATACACCCATCAAGCAGCCGATCGATGGCGTTAGGTATCTCTATTATTAGGACAAAAGCAACAGTCCTGCATTCCGCTAGGTAGATTTTATCTTGTGGCACGTTGTATACGTCGCGCGGAACCGTGAACATAGTGATGATCGGATAGACATGTTCAGCGCGCAGGTTTGCACTCGTGAACGGAAGGCGAATAATTACTTCCATATCTTGGACATGGCAACCAGACCGGTGAACAATGGGGGGAAAGCGTGTAATTGAAGCGTGTAGGCATATTAATATTATATCGATGGCAAAAGATGAAGAGTAATTCGATTGTCTCATCTCGCGAGGGGCGGGGTGTGTATTTCCTGCTTCGCAGTACTGATTCAACCCCTAAGCTGCATAAAGAACTTCTGGATTCTGCGGTGACCTTTGAAGTCATTGGCCGAAGCGACTTCTTTGTGAAGGAGCTTCAGGGATTCCTCCGGTTGGCGAAAACAGAACATCAAGGACAAACAAATAGTCCTTTCCGCGGAGAACGAGTATCTTAAGGCGCAGTCCCTAGAGCGTTATTACCGTTCAGGAAATTGTATGACAGAAAAATGAATGGCAGTACTACAGCACAAAGAATGTGGAACAATAATGGAGAATCGAATAAGGGAATACACAATGAAAAGAAACTCGAACAGGGGACGTGACAATAGGATACGAGCAAAGCCACGGCGCCGATGAATCACGGAGGCTCAGCTTTGGCGGCATAACGCTATGGGGAAGAATGGAGGCATAGTGCAAACCCAATTAATGGGGGGCTCAACAACTCCAAGGATTTAAGCTCGGCGAAGATGCTCATCTCCCAGCCTTGAGATCATACTCCTTCTCACAGGGTCATCTAGCGTGAGGTATGCCGAGGGTCGCCGGTCGTGAGCGGCGAAGAGCTTTGGAGTACGAATCGTCACGTAAAGGAATTACTTGCGGCGGAAGACTAGGCGAAGGAAGGGGTGGGAGTGGCTTGTTTAGGTCATACCCCAATACTGGTATTTTTTCCTCTTCTTCAATGACCCGGTCCAGGTAGGACTTGCCGACGTTCCGTCGGTCATGGTCGTGCCTGCCTGTAGCCAAGAACTTTGGGACCCGATACCTCTTCGTCCACTGGAGTTCGGGTACCTCCAGTGTCCTATACACTCCAGGGGACGAGGCTGTATCGTCACTCGTCACGATCGTTTCTTGAGAGTATTCGCTCGACGAGTCTGAGTTCATCTCTAGTTCTTCACCGGCTGCACCGCCCTTGATAGCTTCATCATCGCAACAGTCGACTACCGTATCGACTTCTGAAACTTCTTCCTCGCGATGGCAAGAGGCCGAGGGAATGAACAGTTGCTCAATGGAAGCTGCACGTCGCTGCCCATTAGACAGCGGCGAAGGCTTCTGGCAGTCGTTTCTGGCTCTCTTGCATGTCCAAACAGCGAAATTGGGTTCGCTCTTTTTCATCATCCTATTCATGAAGATAGTGCGTGCCTCATTAGCTTGCTGTGGATTCGGCCGCTGTCGCTCACATCGCTGAGCTCGGCGAAGGTATACAAGCGGGAGCCAGTCTGATCGCTTCAGCCCAGGCGGGATTTCCGTAGTGGATTCAGCACAACGCTTGCACTTGCCCTGAATCACGTTAATAGCTACGGCCCGGTCCGGGCTTCCTGGACTTAAATTTGTCCTCTTGCAGGTTTCCTGTGGATTCCCCCGCAACGCAGCCAGCTCGCTACGGCGGACCTTGAGTACACTAGGAAAGTGGATACCCCTCTTTTTCTCTGCTTCCCATTCCGCCTTGTGAACACTGTTGGTTGTCGATTCCTCCTCCGACATCGCACAAAGGCTATAATCTGCACAAGCTTCCCGAGATATGTCAAGAAACTCCGATGGCGAGTCTAGATCGCCATAAACGGCTCGCCTTTGACGACACATAGTCTTCTTGCAGGGCTATGTATGATTACCAAAACGTATGAGGCCAGATCAAACGATCTTATTCAAATGCGCACCTTCCGTTCATCGTACTTCTCGTCCAGAAGGCCTCGGCCTTTCTCTTCTAAAGAAAGCGGAGTTGGTGCCGACGGAACGCCACGCTCTTCCGACGGAATCGATGAACCGTACTCGCCGGTGCATCGATCAAGGAACTTAAAATAAGGGAGTCGTCGGTATTGCATAAAGGAAAGTGCGGAAACTCAAGGGTACTTACCATCCACTCATTAAAACTATCACGTAGTCCGTGGTCAGGCCCACAACGCGATGCAGTGGACGAGAATGAATACAAGCTTGATATGTCGTCCACGCTTCGACTCTTCATGGGCCTCCTCAGCGGGTGGCCAAACAACTAGATCGAAGCTGTGAGGTGAGGTGGCTACGCTGGTGTACCGCAACAAACCAATTGACCTGCTTCCCTGGTAGTGTATTCGTCGAGTGACTGGGTCTTAGATCGACATAGTCCACCTCCTTAGTTGTGTAGCTCTTTACGGTAGTATAAAAAACAGTATAATTCAGCGAAGAGCTCATAGTTATTTCTGCTCGTGGCTTTTGCATATCAGTATGGTACGTCAAGGGTTTTCGCAGTAAACAGATTCACTGGTAGATCGAAGCCCAGGGAAGTTGGCCACTGCACTTTAGTAAGTAACGGATGTTGAGGTCGAAGCTTGGATTCGTCTTCCGCCTTTGTGGTTGGGTGCACGTGAGCATGATCTTTCTCGATCATCAGGGGGGCACGAACAAAGAACATTCAATTCCTTACTTTGGAGCTCGCGTCAATCCAGAATCTCACTGTAAGAGGAACCCTCCTGACTCCATACAAGGCGTAATGGCTTCAGATTATTCGAAACAAATGGAAAGACTCCGAGCAGCATGAAAGATGCAGCGTTGCCTCAGGTTGCCTCCTGGTGGGTCACCTTCTGCATTGGCCTTCAAACAAGAAAGGTCCGGAACGAATTTCTTCTCGTAAGCTCTCTTTCATTCTGAGTTCATTACAATTGACTCGTTCTCGGCGCGCAGCTCGGCTGCTCAAAATTAATGAAATCGTGACATAAGCAAACACACTGTTCACAACAAGACGACAACCCAACATTAACAACTTGCCATTTGAACATTAACTTTAACTGTCTTCCTTTGAACTACACACCGAGATGGGCGCCTAGAATTAAAAGGTGCGTCGATGTCAGTACCGTATCGTCTGTGTAGGCGACATCGATGAGTACTCTCGGTGAATCTAGGCAAGTAGACGAGACTCCTGAAGAATGAAACGCAGCTTTTCCTGGAGTTCTAGATTAATCGAGTCTCCCGGAAATCAGGGAATTTGCTATGCTCAAGGTGAACAGACAAAAAGAAGCCGAAAAGAAACACGAAGCAAAATCATGTCGGCCGGCCGGCTTGACCCGGCTGGGCATATCTCGGCGCAGTTAGTCCAAATAAGTACAAATTAACATAAAACACCCAAGGCCAAAATCGATACGAATTTCGTTGTTCGAAATCTATTCTACAACAAATACTTGGGAACATCTAATCCTACGCACAGCGAGAACATCAAATCAGTACTGCACTCGCGCAGTTCGCATTTTGTATTTTGGGGACGCAACGAATAACTTTTATTGGGCCATGCGTCTCCAGGACGCAGGGAACGGACATAAACGCAATATGACGACAGACCACAGCTCTGTGGTACCTGACAAGATAAGACCAATATGAATAAATACAGCAAACGGAATGCAAGCAACCTGAAAGGCATTTGAGCACTATGCGCGTTAAAAAAGAGAGGAAGTAGAGTATGTAAGCAACACGAGCTGAAAGAGTATATGCGACTACAGCGAGAGATGGTTAGTAAAAACCCGGATCGAATGAGAGTAGATAAGAGATGCCAAGGCAGCTTCGAGGGCAATGTCAATAGCCGAGCGGAGTGCCGAAGGATGGAGCCCGCAAGTCGTTCGTAAATCAAAATCGCTAGATAGACTGGTGCGTATCGTCGCTCGTCGTCTTGGGTATAAGGGTATAATCATCGGCTGAGCGAGAGGGAGGCGATCAGGTGTTGGTCGTGCAGAACGCGGAAGAAATCGATCGGTGGTCGACGCAGTCGATAAGCGAAAAGAGCATGGCGGTCAGAAACCGAAGAGATCATGCCGCTTGTGCACATTCTCATGCGCCAAGAGCGCTCGCTTCTTCGCGTTCCGTTTCTTCTTCTTCGAACCACTTCGCTTTCGGCTAGAAATCAATTAAAGGAATGAAGGATGAGGAATTGAAGGCGTGACATCGGGAATAGGGATGGTAATTATCAATTCATCAGTTTTGTCATTATTTTTGTTCTTGTGATGATTTTGAGGATTTGCATACCACTTGCTATTTGTAGTTGTACTTGAGCTTAAGGCATCCGATGCGAAGTTCGTGCTCGTGCTCGTGCTCGTGCTCGCGCTCGTGCTTGTGCTTGTGCTTGTGCTCGTGCTCGCGCTTGTGCTTGCGGACGCGGAGGAGGACGATGACGAGCTGCCGGTTGGTGTCGAGTCAACAGCTACATTCGTAGCGATCGACCCTTGCGTTTCAGAACTCGAAGACGAAGCAGCTTGACTAGAGCCAGAATCCTGAGAACCCGAACTGTTTGATCCCGTACTTGATCCTGAACTGGTCGAACCCCACGGTGTATCGGGTCTGTCCGTTGGCCAAGACGAAACCGTCACAGACACGATATTCGCGGTAGTCGAAGTGCTCCCACCAAGGGTCGTATACCCGGTATGCTCGCCCTCATCGTTGAAGACAGGTATCTGCGAGTCTTCGAATATGTCATTCTGAGCACCATCCGGGAAATTGTAGAAGTCGTTGTAGTACGGAGGGTCGTGATCCCCCTCGAAGAATGTGTTTCCATCATTTTGCAGCCAGTAAATAGCTTGTTTAGCGCCGTATGTGCAGTTCCACGGTGATGGAGTGAAGTCCAACCCGTCTGGACTCGGACCACATCGACGAGCGAGACGTGCCTTTGCGAGTTGCTTGTTAGAGTTGGAGTTTGTGACTTTGCAACGATACCCGTTGAAGAAAATCTGTTCATTTCCCGAATCGGGCGCATGGATCCAATTGAACGAGCAAATGCACCCGCCCTCCGGACACGCGGGGAGGTCCGCGGGAATTTGGAAATCCGTGAAGCGATACCACACGCAAGTATTGTTCGTCGTAAAGATAGTGAAATCCTCTGGCTTGACATCGTTCACATCAGACTTATAGGCAATACCGAGAGCGCAGCCACGCGTGTCTTCGATGCTGTTTGCATGGAAAGCTGCAGTCGGCGATCCCGGACAAGGGTTATCTCCGCTCTGGATATCACCACCCGCAGAGGATGCGAACATAGTGGTAGCCCCTTTATCGCAAGCAATTTCCGAGTGCAGAGTTCCGCCTGCCGGGAGCTCCAGGAAAACACCATCGGAAGGTGGATAATCCAGATGATTATGCTGCGCAGATCGCGGTTTCCGGTCAGCAAAACCACCACGATCATATTAGCGTTGTCAACCGGAAAATCACTTACAAACCACCACTTGTCATAATCGGTATACATTAGTGGGACAACCGGTCTGTTGTCATACGAAAATGTCTGAGCGGTCACGTTGTATCCCCACATCGCAGGGGACCACAAACCTAGAGACGTCAACATCAACAACGATTCAGCAAAGCGGTCTCCCAAAAAAAGCAAGCGAAAATGCGGAAAAAATCAATACTTACATGAATGCGCAGCCACAAACGAAGCGAGCCACGGCAGAACCGCGAGAGCGGCAGAGAGATAAAGCATGGTATCTCTCACAAGCAGGCGATAAGATCGCTAGGAAGTTTGGTACGGTCAAGAAGCTGCAGCCGAAGCTATTACAAGGCGCCACGCGAACAGAACTTTCAAGACAGGGTTCTACTCGCGACACCTGCTCTGCTCAAGTACGTTCAGAATACCTCCGCTTGGTGCCCGGTTTATGTGCAAAGTAATGTCGCGGTTAGACTGTTTGCAGATGCAAACGCAAAGTCCAAAGCAAGACGTCGGATGAACACCTCGTCTAGGGAAACGAACGCAGCACGTATAAACGAGTGTGGTTGCTAATGAGTGAGAGAGGGAGGGACGAGGACAATAACGAGGAGGATGAGAGGGAGGAGAAGGAAGAAGAGGTACGCGGGAGAAGGGAGATAAGCCGACTTCGACAACCGCGCCGAGATCGCATTTTAATTTTCTTATTACTGCCTCAGGCGTGACGCGTCACTCCCCTTGGCAACCGTATATACTTGACGCCCTGAACCCGGCCGCAGCTACTCTTTTATGGAAACCTGTCAGAATTTGAGCGGAGGAGAATAAGTAACAAGTTCAATTCGAGGATGTAGCTGTCCTTTTGAAGACATAGAAGCAAGCAAGAAACAAATTTGCCTTCACCTTCACCTCATCCACTATGAAGTAAGCCGCTCTCACGGATGCTATATTTGACGAAATCAAAGATGTTCAGTCCTTGATCGTATCAACAAAATGGCGGACAGGAACGCCGGATGATCCACCGTCATTGTTCTCGGAGAGCTTTCCCGTTGGTGTAAAGAAGTTGATGCCAGGAAAATCTCTGATATTCTCTTCCGACGATGAACTTGGGAAAACTCACGTCTAGGCGAGATGGTTGAAAGAAAGAAAGAAAAAAAACAGTTATTTATTTCGCGAAAGTACGAGGATTGCTATCGACGCTGATGCCGAGCGTTCCACGATCTTGATGGAAACTCATCAGCGTAATAATGTCTGGCGCGACCGCCCAGAATGCCGATCCCGCAAATTTTCCCAAGGTCTGGGCGCTCGCCGTTTATCTATCCTCCGTGAATACAGTAATTGAATGAGCTATTCACTGAAAATTGTTGGATATTTTTGTTTTCTGTTCTTCTTGTCCTCTTCATCTCGTCGTCTGTCCTTTCTCACACTCATGTTCGTTCTATGCCATCTCATTCTATTCTGTACGTTCATTCTGCTGAATAACTTGCTATACGGAGTCAAATTGAAGATATTGCTCTCGGATTATGTATATAATTTTATTCGCTGGACTTGTAAGCTCCCTGCTTATACTTTATCTGGTTATGGTGTCTCACGTTCTTGATCATTCTAAATTTCTCACAGTTTCCGTTTCTTTCTCTTTCGTCTCCTTTCTTGTTCAAATACCAAATGCACGAACGCTTCAATTTTATTCCTATAGTAGAGCCATAGGTCTGATTTTCCTGCTTCATGATACCTCGCGGACTTTCAGGATCCGCTAGATGGTGACCTGCCTTTGTTTCTAACGGAAAGTTGAATTTGGACGCTCCAAATCGTCATCAAAGACCAACGTTACTACAGCGATTCTATGGTTACACTCTAATTACAGAGATACACCTTGAGACTACATGCGGGAGCGATCGGGCGTCCCGATGATGTAGTATCAGGGAGGCGGGAGGAGTCTTATGCGGGCCGATAGTTCTTGAATCGGTTTACGCTCCCCTTAAGGTGAGGGTTCCATTTAAGGCGTACATCGGCCTCGTAACATGGGTTGCCTGGGCCCCACTTCTTTATATGGGCGACCAAGCGGTCACTCCACATATAGCCCAACATCGGACATGTACACTCTTTCTCGTGGTCTCCCCACACTAGAGCTGCCCCAGGGCAAAACTAGCCATAGCTGTCATCATGTGTATTACATTCCACATGCCGCACAAGGGCCTTTTCTGTGCTGAGATGCTGTGCGCGCCTATGTAGACATCTCAACTTTGATGTTGGCACCACCCTGTTGTTGTTGAAGGGCCTGATTTGTATCACAGGGCTAGCATACCTCGTTAGGTTTGTTTCCTTTATTGCTTTGGAAGAGGAGGAAGTCGTCTTCCTGAGCCCTGTGGCTTGTGTGGCCTGAGAGGCACCTCGCAAGGGCACCACCGGATCAAGTAGCTCACTGCTTGATGAAGAGGCAATGTTTGCTGTCACTTTTCCAAGACGAGGAATCGTTTCGTCTGATAAAGAGACCCTTGTTACACTGCTATCTGGAACGATTCCACTGTCAGATAGTGTCGCCGGTTCAAAGAGATCTTCAGTCGTGTTCTGGTTTACATTGTTTTGTGAACCAGAACATGAGTCAAGACTCATGTTCAGCTTGTCGGTATTCAACGGGAGCCACACGGAAGGGACGCTCGCCAGAAACTTGTCGACATCAAACTTGTTGCTGTCGAAGTCTCCGATGCTCGCCTCTGCGGCCATCCAGGTACTGGGATGCGAGCTTGTGAAGGAGACTGAAGTGGCCCGTACCTGAAGGTGTTTGATGTACCCTCTCTGGCAGTACCCTGTGATAGAAGTGAGAGATACCCCGGTCCATGGAGCATCTCCAGAAGCATCTCTTTCTTCAATCCCATCGGTGAGACGCTTGTGAAAAGAACATCAAAGGATCTCAAGATTTGAACCGAGCTCGAGTCAGAAGAACTATGGTGCTCTCTGAATGAAGACCCCCGCTGCATATGAAAGAAGGTAGCAGGATTATTTTGATAATCCTGAATTGAAGGAGCAGGTGGAGCAATGCTCGAGTTTGCATTTGCTGGAGAGCTTGGCCCAACAGATGCACTCGCAGATGAGGATGAGTCACCATAGGACGATCCGAGTGGAGAGTGATAATGATGGATACCAGTCTGAGAGAGCCCGAAGCCCGGTATGTTGATCTCATAGTTCGACAGAAATGCTGACTTAGCAGAGTGATGGAGGTAGTCCTGAACCACCTTGGCAAAGGTGCTGGCATCAGCAGCCTTGAAAGGTGATGATTAACTGCGGTCTGGCAGAAAGAAGAAGAGTACACTCACCAGATTGTTGTCGGGAAAGGCTCTACTGTTGGTGGCTTCGTAGCTCAGATCATCACCTTCACCCGAACCATGCACAGTGTAACCAAGACTGGCCTCAAAGGGGTCAAAGTTGTGGTTGAAAGATGTTTTGTTATAACAAATAGTAGCGCAAAGGTAAGACAATGGTGATGGAAGTAGGAAAAGTTTCTAAGGTGCTCTAGTGCTCACTGCTCAGCAGACATGTTTAGATACATTTCCTCAAAGAGGTATTTAGTCCTGTCTGTCATTCTGTGTAGTTTGGACTAAAACGCGCAATGATTGGCGCGAGTCAGCAGACTTTCATTGCTCATCTTTTTGTATTGTACGCACCTGCCATTTTGGGTTTATGGACACTATGAGGTTGGTATTAAAAAGGACAGCCTTGTTCTATCTGTGGTGGTGGCGGCCGAGCATCATAGCAACTAGCGCTTGAAAGAAGAGCTGGCGTATAGAATATTGCGGGTCTAAGATTTATGGCGCGAAGAAAATCGTTAAATTTTGAAGCGTTTTGGAGAACAGCTGTATAACAATCCTTCAACAGTAAAGAAGAGTAAACAGCTAGAGTATTGATATTATTATTGCTTTATTTCGTTCTCATTAATTACAACGATCATAATTAGAGACCTCAAAAAATGTCCAGATACATTCTTCGCTTTTTTCCGCGTCCCGCCATGAGTCAAGAAAATTGTTTTCCAGTGTATCTAAAATTCATAAGTTATAATGATCTTTTTGTGAACAAACCGAGAGTGAGATAAGTGAGACATTCTCTAATCCGTAAACGGCGGAATACAGTGAGAAATCGACTTACGACTTCTTTACGTATCTTAGCATATTCCTTTGAGCCACTATCAGTGTATCAGCGCTTGTCAAACAACATACCTTATCTGCCTGAAAACTCCCCTCACTGCCCTCACGCTCATGAACTGCTCACTTTTGAATGAAGTCAGTTGGATGTTCCAGTAATGGAGAAAATCATTTAGATTCGTTGTCGAACGGACACCATACTGTAGGCTGAGTTCAGAGTTGGACTCCTTAGTTGACGGAGGCGACCTTGTCTACAGAGTCTAAGAGAGAGAAGTTTCGTTGCGGCTACGACGGAGACAAAACAATTGCCAAACATAGCAACACACGATGACGAAAGCGTGCTGCGGGTACCGGTAACCGGCTGTGCCTCACAGGAGACGCGACAGTCACAGCTGTGTCACAAGGCTATGTATGAAATTGGTGTGACTGACGACGACGACGTCAGAAAACAAATGCACCACCGCCATGTGTGCCGCATACAAAAAGCTCGCATCTCACTCCTCCTTCACAACACCCGCCTTTGCATCCCCTTCATTAGAACTATCACTTAGACAAAGAAGATGTCCTCGACGATCCTCACGAAAGCTGGTCTTCAAATCTTCGAGAAACATTTGAAGCAATATGAGCCCGTTGACCCGGTCTGGGAAACGTGGGTCGATGAAAATGGGAAGATGAACAAGCGCAAGGTGTGCTCGTCCTTCGCCTTCTTTACGAGATGAACACAATGCTGATATAAATCGAGCACAGCGTGAACTGCCACCTGGACTTTCGAAGCGCGACGCCAAGATCCTCCGCAAAGTCAAGAATCGTGCGCAGAGACTTGACAAGGGCTTTCGAATTTGCGGTTTGCGTTTTGGGTGGACCTTCGTCATTGGGATCATACCCGGTGTTGGAGATGTTACCGATGTGGTGTTGAATTACACATTGGTTGTTCGGAAAGCGAAGCAAGCCGAGTACGTGCATCTCTAATTGTATTCTTCACGATATGCATGATACTGATATGTACCTTTTAAAGAATTCCCGGCTGGCTTCTGCGCCGCATGCTCCTCAACAACGCCTTCTCGGCAGGAGTTGGGCTCGTCCCGCTTGTTGGAGACGTGGCCGTAGCAGCGTTCAAAGCCAACTCACGCAACGCCGTCCTTCTGGAAGAGTTCCTCCGTATTCGTGGAGAGGAGTTTTTGAAAAACCCGAAAGCTCCAGCGGAAGGTAGTGGAGAAGGACAAAGGAAGAAGGGAGAAAAGCGGAAGGGAAAGAGCATGCCGAAGGAGGATTTAGAGGTTGTCAAGCCTGGAGCGGGGATGGACCAGGATGATGAGGCGGGCAAGAAAAACAAGATATAATCGAGTATGTGCTGCTTGCTTTTTTCTGTTGTCTTGTTTCTGTCATTTATTTCATATACGGCGGCTGGAGTCATTACGGTTAGAATCGCATCACAGTCCCATGTCATTTCATTTACAACTCCATTATTATGCCTACTCCGTCTGGTACCCACTACCTCAGTATTTTGTAGACGTATAAAATCTTGATACCATGAACAAATTCCGACCTAGCTGCACGAGAGATATTTAGATGACGCCACACAGATATTGGCTCACCGAAAGCAGTTGAATGGCTCACCCTGCTTTGCCATCCCCTCTCGTCTGAAGGTGTAGGGACTAAAACGCCTTCTGAGTCTCAGAAACGGGCAAAGTGCGGTTGTATCTTACTATATTTCGGCCTCCTCGTACGTACCTTCCGAGCACCATCACTGTATCCTACTCTTATGAAAAAAGGGGTTATTTGTTTGCTGTCGTGACTAACATCCTTCCAGGGCTTAAGATTATTAAGCAAGCCGACCGGGAGGTTTTCCTGAATCGGTGGGTGATGGTCAGCCAACGTGATTCCCAGGACTAGCTCACTGAAGATGTTTGTTTGTTAGCTGACGAAATTGCTATATCGGAAGAAGTTCTCTCGCAATACGTATGTCCTTGTACATGCTGTCTGGTCCGAACGTCGCAGGTCTTGCTTCTATATGGAACCGATGTGTATGGCTCGTTCTGGGTCGACTCTCACCTTGGATTGGTAATGGTGCAGACTCCGGAACAAGATGAAATCGTTTTCACCGGCGTAAGTACCTTTTTGGAGACTGTTCTTATTGTATTCATACAGATAAGGAGGAAACATCTTTTGTTCTTGGTCGGCCGAAGCGACGCGGCTAATATCTGCATCGTCGTGATATTGGGACAGAGTGGCTCAGCGGTATATAAAGGACGAGCTCGCCTGGTCTGAGCCTCCATACCTCGTTTGCTCCTTCTCTTTCATGTCTCTTGCTTACCTTCTATCCCACAAGCACCTCGCCCTCCTTCCGCTACAGACATATTCGCGTAAGTCCGTCTTTTCTTAAATGTAACCCCCAAGGAACTGCTGAACGCGCCAGATTGTTCCATTCCTTTGTTCCTTCTTCCGCTGTTTGAACTGCAGCGTATACCGGGTCCAATTATACGAGCGATTGGGTATGCCTCGGCTTTTAAAGATGTCGAATATGACCATTAGTACGAGTGCATTCGAGTCTTGGGAACGGACACTATTCGCGTTGTGTCGGCCAAGGGAACGTCATTCCAACGTCATTCCCCGAGCAGGATCATTCATCATTCGCCGTCTTAGTGTGCCGATATGCTCATGACGCTCATGGAATTTTTGAAGGGTGACCGCAGAAGCGGCATCGATACTTCGATTCTGGAGAGGCCGGCTTAATCAGTGCTTAATCTTGAATGGTCTCTCGCGGATCTCAGGGCCGGCACGCCTCCTCTTCCCTTGCGACGTTTAAATTGTCGTCGCCCATTTTACGGGTATGTTTGTAGGCGCAACTCCTGAGCCTGAAGAAGCCGTATTTTTTGACCCTTTGCTGTTCCATCCTTTCTCCCTTTCATGCTTATTCCGAAATCCTCACATGCATTTTCAAGAACACAATATCTGGAACGGATGGATAGTCGAAAGTACATGTAAGGCTCGTGCTCTGGTTATGTGAAATACGATTCTATTACGAATCTGTGGTTACGGCACTCCGTAAGTCTACCATCTGCTTATAATTATATCTCTCCGAAGTATCGGATCCTCTAATACTCCGTTCTCAACACTCTGCTCTGATAGTTACTATCGAATTTCGAGAAGTGTCACTATGTTTTACGGTAAGCAAAATAAGTGGGGATTTATTATACCAGCGCGGATACTGGATGTGTCAAGGACGACTTTCCTCAGACTTATAGCCGTTGAATACTTTGCTGCTCCCTCTATTTCCTGGAGCCCAGTCCATCTGTATGCGGCCTCGTAACAAGGGCTCCCAGAGCCCTGATCCTTGCGATGTCTTACGAGCGACCGGATACACCAAGGGCTCGTTAGACCTGGGCAAAACCATCCATCCTTTACCGTTCTTCTGTGTCGCCACTCATGGCGCTCGTGGTCCTTTTGAAGTCTCGACGAATGCCCGCAGAAGTAGCATCGATATTTCGATTCTGGAGAGACCGGCTTAGCTCCGAAGGGTCTCTCGCGGATCTCGGGTCCGGCACGCCTCCTCTTCCCTTGCGACGCCGAAGTCGTCGTCGTGGGTATGTCTGAAGGCGTGACGCCGAGGCCTGAAGGAGCCGTATTTACGGCTGTAGGTTCACGTGCAGCGCCGGTGTTGGGTTCACCGAGGAGCGTGCACCTATGAACGTCGGGATTGACTTCACTGACCGGCCTTTGCACCTGCGGTGGCTTGTTACTTGTGCCCGGCAGGGGAAGCGTAGACAAAGAATTAGCTGACACAGCGAAAGAGTTGATACCTAAGGGCATCGAGTTGCTAGAATTCGCATGCGCAGGGCCGGTCGGTCCATGCGATATTTCTGGCGCAGGAGCCGAAGATGGCATCGTAGAAGCGGTGGCAGGTAACCCCGCGGAGAGGTAGTAAGCGGAAGTAGACGTCGAGGCATCGAACCCGTGTGGTCGAGTCTGTAGGTACGTTTCGTGGAAAAGAGACGGGAAAGACTGTTCCGTACCGAAGACAGGTCCCTGGGCCACTGGGAATGATCCAAATTGCTGGGGCATATGATCATTCGGCCAGTTAACAATCGACGAATCACCCGATGCGGACGATGAGGAAGAAGAGTCCTCAGGCGAGCTTGCATATCGAAAGGGGTCGAAAATTGGATCCGTCTGTCCGTAATTGAGTTTGTCCTTTTGATATGCAGGCACTCCTGTGCCATATGAGGGAGGATGAAGTAAAGGTGCTCCCATGAACGTCGAGGCCGCGGCGTCTGCGTTGTCGACCATTCCATTGACTAAGCCACCGGCTGCACTTGGTCCAGCGCTCTTTGAAGTCGCTCAGTAAACTTTTGTCTGGGGAAGTGGAGGAGGATGTGCACTAATGGACCAGAGTTATAAAAAGTTTCAGCGGTGCCGCCATAGGCACCAGCGTACTCGCCTATAGGCGCTCCACTTACGGGGTAGTGAAAGTTGGCCGCATCGGCCGTTGGATACACACCTTCAGAGGACCCGTATGCGTACGAGTCGTTGAAGGCGGATGCATAATGACTAAGGTCGTGGTCGTATGGCATTCTGACGGGAATAGCGGCTGAGATGAACTACTACAGCAGGGGGGGGATAAAGGTAGCAGAGAGATGCTGAGGTCCTCTAGCGCCCAGCGAGCGCGTTTAAAACGGGCACCCAAAGAGGTGTTTGGTTCTATTTCTGTCGTGTGGTCTAAAGCATCCAGGGCTCCGCAGCGTATCGTATATAGCATATACGATACGGCATATACGCTATACGCGCGTATGCGTTTCGACTCGAAGAACAAAAAATATACTTTCAGGGCTTGAAATCTGTGAGAAACTCGGACTTGAATGAAAAAGTGGCTCATTTTACATCAAAATTAGTTGTTACTCACCGAAATTATAGCATTGGATATTTTCTCAAGATCTGAGTACCGGTTTTGACATTGGGAATCAAGGGCTGTTTTGCTTATGCCTGACAGAATTTCATCGTCTATGATCAAATTGAAATCTGCATCAGCTGTTTTGAGTCAAGCAACGTCCGGTAAGTATTTTTGGGGCTCGAACGTGAAGCCTAACGGCCAATATATTATATGGGTAGAATTAGCCCCGTATACGCGTATACGCCGTATATTATACGTGCGTATGCGTATCACACTTCGGAACCAAAAATACGCGCGTATCGTATAGTTTTCCCTATTTCATTATGATCACTTACCGTTTTCGGTTTGTTATGACTTGCTGAAAGCCGATATTTGGGTTTTCGAAAATGGCCGGCCTTGTTTCCTCTGAAGAGGCCGTGCTGTATCGTAGCAGCCGAGGCGAAATGCGATTAAGTCTGATGCGTCCTTCCCGAGATAAACGATTACTCGACCCACAGACGGCACTTGCTGCCATCGACTTTGATGGCCAATTTCCGTACTTCCGCACATTCTAACGACTCGGAGCCACTATCAGTACACCCATCGTAAAAGAAATACCTCGTCTGCTGAAATGCCCACCTCAAAGGGCCGGCGACACCTTTGCACCTGTGAACTACGCATAGCAATCACAGATAAACTTCTCAGTCTGAAGGAGGACCGCGGTCCTCACTTACATGGGTTAGGAGAGCATGAAACCTTTTTGAATCGGGTCAGTCTGAAGTCGCAGCAAAAGTAAGCAACAATTACCGTCTAATAAATCCTAATTCCGCAGAGGGATTTGAATAGGAGTACGACGCCGGACATCGGAGCTTGTCTTTTGAGCTGACCGAGCCATTTTTCTGTTCATGGTCAACACCTGGACTGACGTACAAACTGGTAAGCTTTCCTAGGATATGGAGTACCGCCACGACGGGCCCACGAAACGTCGAAGCAGAAGTTTCTGAGCTCCCGTCGGACAAGGATTTCTGGTATCTCAGATATATTCCAGCGTTCCGTATCAGTTCTACTCTCTGTGGTTTGCAGCACTTACTGGGACATCTATGTATCAGTGCCCTTTGTTCAAGGTTTTATAATGGAAAACCTGTCGTCGCCTGGAGATTCCCAAGACGAGCAGTGCGAACAGGTGAGTGCATCGCTGCTAGTCGCCGGGCCCATAGAGGTTGGCGGTCTTTGAAATTTGTTCGCAGTTATATCCTCGGCCTGCAACTCGCAGAACGGCATCATGAGAAACTTACCCTCCTCATAGACCGTCTTTAAGCAACCGTCTTCGGGTCGCCTGGTACATATTCTTCAGATATAGGCTTTACCGTCGGCGAGGACAGGTGGCTGGACTAGCCTAATCCCCACCTTGGCCGTCTAATATTCAGCGCAGAAACCATTCCTTCACCTGCTTCCATCTTCTCTAGTTCTTCTCCCCGGACCTCAGAAGGACGACTATACTGAATGGTCTCAGCGGTACCTTATGATTTCTACTACAGATGTATGTGTTTATATGCGCGTGGGGCCGGCAACATCAGTTACTCTAGTTCTGATGGATGAGGTATCAACGAGAGTCCAGACGTACACCCTCTGGTCTCTTGGAATGAGATTGAACTGGTCTCACGTTCCGTGTTGCGTTGAATTTACCCGTCCATCGAGTTGGTGTGCTAGTCACGGATCCATGACGCAGAAGGTGCATACTAGTACTGAAGACAGAGAGACTTTGTGGTATCCAGGCCCAAGACCTGCTGCTTTTCTGGACATGCCGATAGACCGACTCAAGGAAATATTGGGCCTGATGCTTATTCCAATAATACACATATTTGGATTTGGATTTATTTTTTGGGCTCGATCCACAAGATGGGGCACGAAGAAAGTGGTATGATGTCATCGATTCGCTCCGAGCGCTGGAGTAAAACAAGAGTATATAAGCGTCTGAGATACGACTGAGAGGATCAAAAAATCGCAGACAATGTCCACTCCGGCACAGATATCAGAACAAGCTCAGGGGAACTATCCTCCTCCTGGTGATAGTATGTCTCCCTCTTCGTTCGCATTTTATTTCAACTATCTAACCTTCTCTTCTCCTCGCACCTGGCAGCTACATCAGAAGGTGGCTCGTCCAACGCGCGATTCGACAAGACACAGATGTTCGCACCTGTAAACGAGCGCGGGCTGGTGGACCAAAGCACTGAGGGACTTCCGTTGGGAAACGAAGTGCAGGATGCGGTGCAGGGCAGGGATGAGAAGGCGAGAAAGGTGTACAGGGAGGAACAAAAAGGTCCGTTCGACTAATCTTCACCCATTCTGTGTTTTTCTTTGGGTATGCTGATGTGCGATGTGATACTCTTATAGACAACCAGCCCGGCGAGGGTCGGGGAAATGCCGGGGCTTTGAATCCTTACGGCGAGTCATTAGAAACGCGAGAAGAGGCAGAAGCGAAGCTCAAGGCTGGTGCAACCGACGCAAGAGCAAGGACGTATCAAGCTGAGATTCCGAATTACAAGCAGATGTAAATTAGAAAATATCGTATCATGTCCGCAAAATGAACGGAAATGACATGTATGTTAGTATGTTAGTTAGGAAGAAGTTTGAGCACAGCTTGATCCGGATCGACAAATCGATCGGCATTTGAAGTGTCGATCCGTTACCGGAAGGAAAGTCGACTTCTTCTTTCTTTGTTCTTAACTTGACGTTCAGTGATGGCTACAAATACGACGCGACGCGTTTCTCACATCCCTGCGATCACCATACTCAGCGCCGCCGACTCCGCCTGCTGTGTGACGTGCTTAGACAACGTGTATTTCTAGAAGTACGCGTCAAGACTGGCTGTAGGAGGCGCTTAGAGACCAGAACAGACGTTCCAATTCTGAAGCCATGTTAGAAGAGGACGAACACGAGTCTCTTCGCGTCGCAATCGTGTATGTGGCACTTATCACTCGTCTATCCAACATTACAATGTATATGATGCTAACATGTCCTTTAGAGGTGGTGGCATCGGTGGTCTTGCACTCGCAACGTTCTTGGCAACCTCGACCTCTTCCCGATACAAACAGCCCAAAGTTGATATCTATGAATCTGCACCTACCTTAACCGAGCTCGGTGCGGGAGTAGGAATCTGGCTACGCACATGGCGTATTTTGGAGGCTATTACTTCTGGAGCGCTCGTGCACAATTTGAAGGCCGTCGCTCCTCCCGGAAGGGACTTTAGCGTTGGGTTACGTGAGTTGCCTTGCTAGAACTTACTCCAAACACTGTTGATTACTCTGTGCAATTACATAGGAAAAGCTTTTGAATTTAGAAAAGGAGATCTCTCTCCTGAGGGAAAGTCGTTTTACACTATGAAAGTTCCTTGTGCGTCCATCTCCACTCGTCTTCCTCAAGTTCCCCATTGACATCCTGCTCACGATTTCAGTTGGCGTCCTTACGCTGCACCGCGCGGATTTCCAGCGCATTCTTGCTCAACATGCTATCCCTCCTGCAAAGCCGCATTTCGGCAAAAGAATTATAGGGTACGAGTATGCTGACGAGAACGAGTGCGTTTCTTCTATAGACTGACGAAGAGTTGCTAACTTACATTCCTGCTTTACAGTCTAGAATCAGAAATTGTTCTCAGATTCTCAGACGGCTCTACAGCGCGGACAGATGTGCTCGTAGGGGCAGACGGAATAAGAAGCGTCGTACGTCGCGAAGTCATCCATCGATTTGTCAAACGCGGGATGCTCGCGCTTGTCCCCTGTCCTAACTCAACCATCGGTAACGATGGTGATGACGTACAAAACCCCGACCAGGGTGCGTTGATTTCAGACTTGGTCGAGCCGGTATGGAGTGGGACAATAGTGTATCGAAATCTCATCCCACTTGAGAAAATCGAAGAGCGATTCCCCAATCATCGAGCAGGGGGAGGTCCAGTTGTCGTATGTTCCTTCTTCATTAATGTGCAATCCGCCTTGGTCATTCATTCAGAGGGTTGCGCACCTGCGACTTTTAGTATTTCGGGAAGAACCAGCACGTCATTGCTTTCCCTATCGCCTCGGCCGGAGGCTCCGCTGCTGCTTCTGACTCAAAGTCATCCGTGAAAGTCGATTCGACACAAATACAGATGGTCAACCTCGTTGCTTTCGTCTCGGATCCAGCTCGTGAAGGTACAAGATTACCTGCTGGTGAACCTTGGGTACGACCTGCGACCAAGGAAGAGGTTCTAGAAAAGTTCGGTGGATGGGAGGATGAGGTTCTAGCGCTGCTTGAGGTGCGAATGGATCCTTTCTTTCTGATATATGCAAGCGGATGTCGACTGACAACCAAAACCCCGCCCGCAGCTCGCAGAAAAGCCACTCGCATGGGCAATTCACACTGTTAAATCCTTGCCGAGGTACTCTGATGCGGACGGAAGAGTAGCACTGCTCGGAGATGCTGTAAGTTGATTCTTAATAGCAATTTGCCTAAGTGCCCAACGCATGATGAATATCTTTCCAGGCCCATGCGATGACACCTCATCAAGGCGCTGGAGGAGGTCAAGCCATCGAGGTCTGTTACATTCCTATCTCCCGACCATTACTCTATCTCACGTGTCTTTGTTTTCTTCATCAAGGACGCATATATCCTCGCATCCCTGCTCACCCATCCGCGTCTCACGCGTCATAACATTGCCGATGCACTCAAAGCATACGATGCCATTCGCGTACCGATCTCCCAGCGTGTCATGGAGAGTTCGAGGGCGAACGGGATGATGTATGAGTTCAATCTCGGATGGGACGAGGGTGCTGATCACAGGAGGGAGAGCCAGAATGGGGATGTAGATGAAGAGATGAACCGACTGCGTAACCTCGCAGATTCAATCATGCAGATCCACAGATGGGAGTGGGAAGAGTTCGAGTCTGGACGCGACTCGGGTGAGAGCCAGCGTAAATCTGCGATCCGCACATTCGAGGATTCTCTAAGCGACAAATTTGTGTCTTTAAATGGCGACCCCAGGCACTGTAGGAAGCGAGAAGGATAGTTGCCTGTATTCTGGTGGACCCCCTTTTTGTAGAATAGACGGCTCTCTCTAAGTGCTTGACGTCGCGGGCAGAACGTAGGGTTGGTAGAGACACTGATCGATTGACGCAAAACAGACTTTTAATCACAGACAGAGATAGAACAATGGCATGACACTGAGCTACGAGTCCCTTGGGAAAGTCCCACAAAAAGTCCACCCGATATCTTAAGCAGCGAAGTCCAAGGTCGCACCAGCAACGCCGACAACAGCATCTCTCACATCCTCCGGGTCAATCAACGCATAGTCATACGGCGGGTCAGTGAAGGTCCCGGTAGGTGCGGTGTCCTTCGCACCGTTAAAGATGTTGTTCAGTGAGACAGCGAACCCTTCGTCTGTGCTCTTGATCGCTTTCGTCGCACCAGACCAGACGGAGTTCTCTACAAGGAGTTGAGCACCTGAATTAGCATGGATTAGTTACTGCAAGGAAGCGGATGAGAACGGTCGAAGAGAGCTTACCATCTCGAGTGTTAATCCCGTCACTGTTATCGTCGAAAACGCTGTTAAATATGTGTCCCGTACCGAACCGGAAAGATGGCGTGCGAGAGTTGAGGTTGAACCAGTAAATGCCCGCCATCGTGACAGTAATCGCCTTGTCCTGCGCGCCGTTATTGTCGGAGTGTCCGATGAGGGATGCTTTCCAGTGGTCATGAAGCTATGAATAAATTTATTTTGTTGGTAAGACGGGAAGAATGAGATGCGTGGAGATGGACATACGAAGCTGTTTGTTACGGTGACGCCTGTGCAGCCATGAGTAATGTCGAGCAAGCCATCGTAGCTAAGCGAGAATTAGAGATGTTGAGTCATATTCGAAGAGTTTCATGAGCGACACGTACAAGTCCTGCAAAAGGCAAGAATGAACAGATAGTATCACCTTAGGGGCAACATTTAATAACGTACCTTATCATGGTCTCTGTCCTACAAACATCACGCAAAAGTTGGCATTGCAGATTAGAAGACGTTACGAAATCGAATGCTTACCGAGCTCAAGTCGACGTGGTCAACCCACACATTGTTAGACTGCTGAATGCCGATGTTGTCCCCGGGCGCCAGGACTTTCTGAATGATGACATTACGAATGATAACGTTCTCCTTTTCAAGAACGCGCAGTCCAACTCCGACAAGTGCTGATGCAAACATTACACATAAATAACATCGCCTCGAGTGTAAGGTTTTAGAAAGGTTTGGCTTACTAGCACCCGCTGCACCGAGAACAGATGTGTTGGAACCGACCCTTACAACGTCGTTTCCTGTGATTGTTCCTAGAATAACTAGGTGAATACGAGCTCGTGCTGAGTGGAAGATTCTGGATAGACCTTTGATAATCACGATCTTCGGGTCATCGCTTGCCACAGCATCTGTGAGTTCGTCAAGCGTCGTCACTGTCGTGACAGGACTACCTGAGCCACCAGTCGTTCTAACCGGACAGAACGTCAACCGAGACGCCACCATCGCTCTTTAATAATAAACACACACCCGCCGTTGAGTGTCGCAAAACCGAGAGTTGCAACCTCGTCTACAGAAGCTCTCTTGAAGAACTTGGGCGAGGCAAAAGCCTAACGGGAAAAGACAAAGAGTCATTCAGCATCAGCACGTCAAAAGGCGAGAGCAGGGAGATGCACGAACGAAAATGGTTTGAGTTACGAGTAGAGCAAAGACAGGAGAAAGGAACTTCATGTTGGACTCTGAATGTCGACTCGATGGGCACTGGCCTCTTCATTCGTCTGCTGTGCCTGTCTTATACCGCTGTGCGACGACAAGTACGACGTCCGCTCGGAGTTCTCTCGGTAACAGCACATATTCACTTTTCAAAATCTAGACTCAGAGCTTGGTTGCCTGCAAGACTTATTGCGAGACGTGGTGGTAGCGGACCGCCAGTACCGTCGACTCTAGGCATGCAGCCGTCTAAAGCAAGACGCTAGAAGCCGCCGAAGAGGAGAAACGAACTGTGGCGCTCGGTCAGGCTCTGTTTCGTGTGCCTCAAGTTGCACATGCTAGCGGGAGGAACACCTAGCAGCGCTGCCTATGTGACCCGGATAATCGAGAAATTAAGTCACTTCTCGGGAGCGGCGATCATTTGTAAACACATATTGGGCGGTCCATTCGAGATCGCGAAATTTATGCGCTCCCCGTCTTGCAGCACGTTTGATTACGCTTGAGTCTTCAGGTGTTCAATCGGATCAACGAGCTGGATGATGGCGCATGTATTGCAGAAGTGCAGAATACCTCTGATATATAGAATCTAGGCATCCCGAGTAGTCGAAAGAAGTATTGTTTCCCCGAAAGCCAAATCGCAGGAACGTCCGTGACTCATTTAGCGCATTCATGTATACCCATAGCCGGATTCCGAAAGCAATAAACTTAAGAGAAGGCTATAATCGTCTCCATCGGAAATTTGAGAAGCATCTGAGAACGAGAGAAACGAACAAATAAGGACACGAAGATCACAAAAGATGCATGTACTAGTATCATCGTACGTTCTCTTGAAAACTCCTCCAGTTCGTGAGGAATGTATCCGAAAGTCTCTATACAGTCACCATGTGATTCGAATGCACCGAGATGAGTTCCGTATGAGAATGCAGATGTGCAGAGAGAAGATCCGCGATCGACGTCAAAGTAGATATTCCAAGTGAGAACGATATTGACACGGATAAAGCTGCTTGTGCCACGGAATCAGTCGCATGACTGCCAAGAACAATGCATTTCGTAGAACTCAGCACTACATCGCATTCGCAGTAGCAAAATCTGGACGGGAGAGAGGTGGCTGCAGTCTGCTGTGGTTCATCATAGGCCGGGATCATCGTAGGTTGTGAAGAATACGTCCCGTCTGAGGTCCTGATATAAGATGTAGCGTATCTCTTATGCATAAAGCATGAGAAATAAATCAACCTTGAAGACTTACGTTGGCTTATTTTGGCCTGCTTCAGTAGGATCGAAAGCCTCGCACATCGACATCCCACCAGACGCACGGATGGAAAGCGATCGCACAGTAGAATGTCATTCGATGCATAGAAGACTCGCTCTAACGGTTGATTTTCATTTCCCAGAGGCGAAAAGTATTGAGATGGTGGACGAACACGTTCAAGATTCAATAAAACAAGAAATTATGAACTTGAGGGCTGAGCCTGGTCGTGGGAGAACATCACGTAAATTTTCTCTGCCGTCGCGTCGCATTTACTGTAAGTGAAACCTACCATTGCCTGTGATATTCGTTTATTCGTTTGCTCTTTGCATAGAAATGCGACGTTTCTTAACGAATATGCTCTCCTCACCAATAAGAAAAGGTGTCGAGCCTTATTCGGTCGCAGCAGATCACCTTTGCCGAAGTTCTTCCGCGCGGCTCGAAGCGGAAAAAAAAGGTGCTCAAACGCACATCCAAGACTGCCAGGTGTCTGCTCGTAAAACTGTATGTTTGTCATTCTCTGGTGATAATCTGCTGCCTCAGTCCTATGGTAAAGCGCGTCCAAGAATTCCAGACTCTTTTCTCAATCTCGCCTGTCCTCCTTCAGGCGGAACGCCCTCTGAAACTGTTGACTGTGCGTTCATCACCGTTCGGCGTTCGACAGCTTATAAGGGACAAGGTCTTCATTAGGCAATAAAGTGGCTCAAAGGACTAGCTCCGTGCATCTGGTCCTCAGTGGACTTGCAAATCTTGTGAAACCAGTGGTATCTCTATTTCTTTTGCTTCCATAAGCTTTGCGCCTGGGTCTGGCTTAGGTTCTTGCAACTTTCTTAGGTCCTTCACTGGACAATAATTTTCTGCGTCTTCCTCTTAATCAAGGCTGAGCAAAGCTATGGGCGAGTATCATCTGTTTCTCTATCCATCACAGAGTAGTTTATGACCTTCATTTGATTGCGCTCGTTAGACAGGCAAGAGTGATAAGCAGCTATTTGAAAGTGCAGTGATACTACGATGACCGCGTGCATTGCAGACAGCTCCTCCGTTAAGAAAAGGTGAGAACCTGTCCAATCTTACTCTATATGAGCTATCGCGTATTGATGGCAATGCAATAGAGATGAGTGAGGCGCGTCAAGGTTCATTCGAGCCGTAGAGAGGCGCGCGTCCCAACTACTTGAAGCCCTTTTACATGGCCACCAGCTCCTCGCGTCTTTCTTACAAACTACAATCCACCTGTCTGTGAAACGGACCTTCATCTTTGTTAATGCGAAATGGAGAGCTATTTTTCCTCCTCTCGCATTTGCCTCTCTTTTTTATACGCAGCTACAAGGTTTCTTATTCTTATCCCCTTGTTGCTACTTGTTTTCCTTTGTAATTCCTGCTTAACCGGTAGTCTTCGTGGACAATCATAAAGAAACAAATCAAGCTCAAGAAAGTGCTTGCGCAGAACATCCAAGCGTAAATAGCACTTTTATAGACCGCAATGATAATGTAAAAGTTGTCATGCAATCACAAGGAGATTCCTATCTATGAAATGGAACTTGAGAGCTCGTTTTATTCTGCTCTACACGACCTGTTGGACCTTGAGCTTCATTCGAGCCACAGAGACGCGTGTGTCACATGGCACGCGTAACACACTATTTAATACCTTTTTCACTTGGCCTTTGACGCTTCGATTCTCTTTACCAACTATAATCCATCTGTGCGCGAAAGCGACCGTCAGCTTGTCTACGATGCCACTCCGTTACCAATCTGACATGGAGAACGTCGACGTCGACGCAGCGATAAAAGTCGTGAATGACATTCTGAATCGTATAGCCGCAAACCCAACGCTGGAGTTCGGGCCAGAGGGGATGCCTGAAGACGTTCGGATACTGCTGATGACGGTGAGCGGACTCCTCTCGCTGAAGGGAAAGAACTAAAGCAAAGTCTAGCCCGAAGAACTTCCCACCGCACCGATGGGAAATCCGATCACCACAACAGCCAATATTCCTGCATCAACACAGGATATCCCTTCAATTGTCTCGAACCATGCAGTTGAGCAAGGCCATAAACCCAGCACATCCATCGATTCACCTCCAGAAAGTTGGAATGAGTCGCAAGCAGAGGAAGGTAACGTGGGCCAGCACCCAATGGACCACTATTGTGACGAGACATCAATGCACACAGGCAATGAAAGTACTACTGGTAAGTAAAATCCATACCTGCAGTCTAATGGATCTCAGACTGATCAGCCGTATCAATCCAGGCAACGAAGAACAAAGAACAGACCAGTCTCCTTTATACCACGGACCCACCGGTGCTGACTATGTGGCTTGGACCGGTCAAAGACCAGCCACCTTGTCTAATTCCTACCAAGACTCTCCATATGAAGGCACCAATGAATCCGTCACGAGTTACGGAAAATATATGAAAGACATGACCTATTTGTCATCGCACGGCGGCGAAGACTTCAATCGGCGTTTCTATGCCATAGCTCCTGACTGCGCCTTGCCTGCAGCTCCAGACGTGATGTTGATGCAACAGTCTGTCTGTGAACGCCCGCAGGGTATCCCAATCGCGGTATCTAATCGCATGCGTGTAGGGAAAAGTAGGGACACGACTGGAGGCTCAGGACTACCATACCGCTCATCATTAAATTCCGGCGATGACAAAGACAGCAACCCTGGATTGCTTGTGCCTTCAAGCTCGGCGCCTTCGTGGCCAAATGCAACGATATCTTTATGCGGGAGCCTTCAGCACGATGGGGGATACAATAATACTGCCTGGGACAACAGGGCCCAAGTGCGAACAATCGGTATGTCCTCCGGCCCCTTGTTGTCTCGTTTTCCAATAAGCTCATGGCTCGTTTGGAAGGTCCCTCAACAAGCGTACGCGATAGGGCTTTCCTCGCTCCTTCTGGAGATTCGTCGCTCATCTCATTGTCATCACCGACTTATTATCCTCCATCTTCTCTGTCATCCGTTCACATCTCGTCCACGCGTGTACCCTTCGGAACTGCTCACCATGTTAATGTTCAACTGGCACATGGGCCTCAAGAGAGCCAGATAGGACCGAAGAGGAGGAGCAAGAAAGAACGGAAAACAAAGGCGGGGAATGCCTTCGGCTCGGGCACCGGCATTCGATGCAGGCTCCCGAACTGCAATGTTCCGGACTACGAGTTCGCCTCGAGAAAGGAACTAGAGAGGCATCAGGGTTCTGCTGCCGTGCATTGTGGCACCAGAGCACGGTGCCCGAAGTGCGAGAAGGCATACAGCCGCGAGGATGTTGTACTGAGGCACATTAAGAGATCCCACCCATCTATCGATGTTGGAGCGTGATGATTATTCACCGTGCCTATGTATTTCTGTGTTGCCTGGACTGTCGAATTATTCAGCGTCATATAATTTCAATACCTCTATCTTTTCCTTTTTCTCGATCGCTCTGGAATTGTCCTCTGAGATGAACAATAGTGCCGTCGTTATGTATACCTGATCTTTACGGCTTATGCCTGCAGTATCTGTGTATCCATATTAGTCAGTAACTCATGTTATCATTAAAGAGGAACAGAATTACGAGACGCGCGTGCCCATTGTCGACCTCTATGAACTCGAAAGATGATCCTGATCAGAAACGACGTCTGAAAGGGCATTTGTTTATGCAATGGTCGAAATTCTGCAGGTGGGCAGAGACTAGCGACCTTGTCCAAATAGTCTGTCGACGTAAGTAGGCACATGCGGGATTGCTACTTTCAGGCGAGACGAGGGACAAATTGCACCGTGGAATAAAATTATATAATTTTGAGGCAGAAATGGTATATGATTCTCACGGAGGAGAAATCATTTTTTCCTTTCTCTCGGAGTATTTGTTTGGAGGCCCTCGGCTAGGCTGGACATTTCTCTCTTTCCAATTTGAAGCTGCGCAAAGCACCCAAGATAGCTAAGTAGAGCCAAATGAAATGAATGGAAATGCGTTCAACGAGTGGCGAGGAATATGGTATTCCGGAGAAAGACGGACGCTGGTGATGATGGTGAGTGGACTCTGTCGGTATATGAATCAAGCCAATTCACAATTTACTGTCCGGTCAGCGCACCGTACGATAAACGACTCACTAGTCGAGTCGGCCAATGAGCCCGTTGCTGTTCCGTAATATTTTACAAGCTACTTACCACGAGGACGCCTTGATAGCCATCAGGCTTGACCCATTTCCACTAATATGGCCCTCCGCGTCAACTGTAACTTACCAATGCATGGTTATGGTTCTGTCGAGCTATATTTCGACTGCGTTGCATTCCGGTCCCATGACGCCATAAAGACAAAAGAAAGTGGCCATACCCGACGGACGGGACCGAGGAATCTGCTCCGGATTCGATCAGGAGGCAAATATGTCGATCGCGCACCGAAAGGGTGCAAAATGGATGTAGAGGACAAAGAACCTAAAGAAAGACCACCAGCCAAACGCACGCTGGTTGACTACAGTCATCTCATCCGTAAGCACAGGGACGTTGATCCTGTAGGGATACAGATGATGCTCAAGGTACGCGCCTGTGACACCTTCTGCATGGAGGCCATGGAACGTATCAATGTTTACGTTGAAAGGGCGGGATGGGGCTTGGAAGAAGGAAGGCTGACTAAGGTCTGGCGAACTCGCCTCTTAAGTACATCGAAGACCAGAGCCACCGTGTCTAGTGATGCATGCAGCCACGTGGTTTGGACAGGGACAAAGACCGACGGCCCTGATAACATGTCGAGGAGGCGAACGGCTATGGATCGTTTTAGCATATCATCCCGACAGTCTCAAGGAAGTTGGGACATCCAAGTACTGATTGAGGAAAGCCAGGAAACGATTTGCACCAAAGAAACCACTATATTCCAGGTACTGGTCTGCAGGACCAGTTGCAATTCTGCCAGATCAGAATGCGTTTCCTTTCGCATACTCACTTCTACAGAAGATTCTGTGTCGATTGACTTCTTTGCTGTAACATGTTATCATTCCCATGTATTTCTGTCTCGCTGACCGTTTTTCGCCTGTATATGTATACATGTGTTTCACCCCATGCATGCTTATTCTCCAGTCTGAAGTGCTGATCTCGTATGTACCATCATCTTTCATGCGCATTTGATATTCCATGTGTATTCTTATTTGTTATTCGCAATCTTCACCCCACGGCCAAGAAGAATACATTCCTCTGCAAAGACGCCTACCGCTATTGCCGTCCCATTTATCATCGTGGCGTCATAAGACCGAAAGTTTGCAAAGTACAGAGCTTTTGGACTACAAAGCCACAAATAAATTGTGAACGTGTTATGCAGTTTTAAGCGGCGCTCTTGAGATGCTTAACGAATACAGGAATTTTGCTTCTGTCCTAGTCCAACCCGTAACAAAGTGCGAGACATCGAGTCGCAAGGCATTGTTATCGTCATTCACATTGCAGACTGAACCCCGGGCATAAAAGGGTGCATGACGTTACGGCTCCGTTCCGGAAACAAGTCACACATCCGTATCGTACTAGGATTCTACAGTATGTCTTCTACTTGACAGGACTCAAAAGGCTCAAGAACCATTGACAAGAGGGTGAGTACATGCTAAAAGAACGCTAGGCAACATTCACTGATCAATCAACAGTACAGTGTTTCTGAAGAGAGAAATGAGAGCGCGGGAGTGAGCCTCTTCGGGGGAACTCTTGGAAAGAGACCCCCAGAAGTCACGCATCGAAATAAAAGTGATTCAGTGTCATTCGTGGGAGGGACTTTAGGAAAAACCCCGACGCAACCCGAACGCGGAAGTACTGCGAGCTCAGCAACTCACTCTTCTAGCCGCAGCTCCCAGAGCGGTGGCCACCGCTCACGTCGTAGCGGCGACGGCAGCGGTGACAGGCAGCAGTCGTAGCAACACGGGCAGCAAGGAGCGGGGACCCGAGGGTGACGATGATAACTTGTCCTTCACTTCCCAAGTCCACTGATCAGCTTTATATGGAAAAAAAGCCAAAGGTAGAGGTCAAGGTACAGGATTCGGCATTGCAGGATAGGCCTTGCTTGTATCCTAGAGTTGGATGAAATCGTGAATAGAGAGTCGAATCACGCTGATTGTCGGGTTCGTTAACATGGATTGGCCCTTGAATCGTTACCGTAATATACATTGTACTAGAGAAAAAAACGCGAGCCATAGACAGGTGCATAGAGGTATATTGTTCAGTTCCTGGGACCAAGAGATGGAAGTCCGGCTGCCTTGAGGTCCGCGTTGATCTGCGGGATATGGTTCATAAATTGTCCCTTCAGATTATCCCACATCTTGGGTTCATGCTCTAGATGTTTCAGTGGTTAACACCACTTACAGTATGCAACTGGGTCCATAAGTGCAACATACCATGACGCTTTGGAGACTTCATAGCATAATCGGACAGGGTGAACATCATACTCGACTCGAACATAAATGCTTAAGAAGGAATGAAGTGTCGGTCAGTGGGTTGATCATCAAGCAACAGCCGTCGTACCAATAGTGTTCTCGTGGATACGCATGGGCTTCAAGTCGCTCTCAGTAGCAAGCTTGAATTCCTCATACGAGACGCCATGAGGACAGAATCCGGTTTCGTAAGAGCACGATCCCGGTTGGAACTCGTCTGAACGACCGCTGTAGACACCATAAATCAAGCCCATGAACTCTGTCGAGCAGTTACGGTGGTAGTACTAAAAAAATAACATAAGAGACAGCAGCTCGGGAAAGTAAACTGGCATACCGGAGGTCTGAATGTGTGAGAAGCAACGTCCCAGCGTGGACTGAAAATAAGGAAGTCGGCAAGAGGGGTACCAACTGTCTTGGACTTAGCCGTGAGAACGCAGAAGATAGAAGGATCGATGTGATCTTTTGAGATCGAGCCAACGTTCACGAACTTCTCCATGGCATACTTGTATGGCACATAGCTACCAAATGAGGTGCATTCGTCAGATATACGTCATAGTATCTGTGATAGGTGCACTTACTTCCCGTGCCAAGCGACAACGTCGAATGGTGTATGCTCTTGCTTGCACACGTGAAGCTCGCCGCATACCCTGCAACGTATTTTAGCAGTTGATTTGTATGTCACTGTAATAGGCATCATACTTGTACACAATCTCCCAAGGCGATTGATCGATGTCAAAGCTAGCGACAGGATGTTCAAAATCGCGAGCGTTAGCTAGACCATGGCCTCCCAAAGGTCCAAGCTCGGGAAGCTCGTAATGTGAGCCATAAATCTCTTGGATGTCTATGCAAACGACCGTCAGAACGGAATTAAATGATGACGAATCAAAGCTTACATCCTCGAGACGGTCCATCAGGGAAAGCAACTCGGAACCTTATACCTCGCTGGATGACGAGCAGTTCCCCCGGCCGAACCATGAGTTTACCAAACTCAGTTTGGACGTCCAGACGTCCTTGCTGAGGAAGAATCAACATGTCACCGTCGTTGTTGCAAAATGCCTTATTGCCCATCGACGTGTTCGAGGCATACATGTGAATCGCTAAGCCTTCTCGGAGCGTCGGATCACCATTACCGGCGAAGGATTTAAGCCCGTCGATGAAATCAACTTTTCCACTAGTTGGGATGTCGATAGGATGCCAGGCCTGCTGGGTCGGCGATGTATGGACACGAGGATTGCTTGGTGAAAAGTTATTCTCCAACTGAACAAAGGACCATTAGGTGATGCGAGGTAGACTGATTGGTACTGGTGAACCATGCGCTTACATCTGGATTATCTGGAAGCCTCGTGAACCCTTGATGGGCGACTGCGGGACGGATGCGATAGAGCCATCTAATTGAAATGCGGTAAATAACATATTTTCTGAATTAAGTAAGGTTTGAAACACATACGCCGTCTGCTTCTCAGCCTTAGGCGCCACGAATGATGTAGCAGTCATCTGCAGATGGCACCCTCAGTCACGTATCGCGAACAGCAGATGGAGACATCACTCACTTGTTCCGCGTACAAATCATATTTGCATTTTTGAGGGCTGTTTTGCGCATAGGGAAGAGTTTCGGGACTAGTAGTGTTTCGTCAAGCAGTCGAAGCAAGACGAAAATCGTGTGAATTCGTACATCGCCTCAGAAGCAAATCTGTTTCCGAAGCCAATCTGGTACGAGTAAGGGTCCTTCGGAGCTGGCTTAACTGCATAAGCGCCTGCCGCGGTAGCACCTGATGCGGGCGTATTGTTGTAGTTTCTTCTGAGGTCGAGCTGGTATAAACAACAAATAAAAATAAAAAATAAGCATCTTGTCTCTATAAGAAGATCAACATCGTACTAGAAGAGCGCATGACGAAGCGGGGGCCACTTGCGAAGGCTTCGAAAGCAAAGGTCCCGTTCTCATATGCCGAAGCAGACGTCTTGAAGTAGGTAACAAAGAACGCGAAAGCGACATCTCGATGATCGAGCAAAATGCAGGTGGAGGTGATTGCGAGAGATACGTGAGGACTCAGGACTCTTTAAGTCGACGCATGGCTGATCAATTGAACCGTCAAGAACGTAGTAACTTCGTCACATGTGAGAAGCAAGTCGAGCGGTCTGTTCGGACTGGCCGTACGGTGTTCATTCGCCAAATGAGCCCACGAGAAGATTTGGCCGAATTAGGATAGACCTATTTGATGCCAAATATGATCTACCGACGTCGTGACCACTTCCTCCAATTCAAAGCCTTTGAGTAAGTACTTTGCTTAGTAATCCTACGTACGTGCAATGTTCCGCTGCAACCCATTAGGATCCAGGGATTTTATACGGTTCGCATATCTAGGAAAACAACAACTGCTGGGCAGGAGCTGGCACGAGTTATCCGCATATCGTAAGGCCCCACTACCTTCGGTTCGCAACTTACATGCCACTGTCCTTTGATTAAGTTCGTTATCAACCGATAGAGCGATGCCCGGAGTACATACGACACCGACGTCGCAGACCGCCAGACTCGGATGCACGCCGTCTCAGGTCCCTAAGGAAAATGACAAACGTAGGGAGCCCTGTAATTTGATTGTCTGACGACAATACGTGTATAAGCCTAAATATTCCCAGCGGAATGTTACACTGTAGGCATATTGATCTCTGAGGACCAAGGAGGGTAACGACTGGTGAACAAAAGTCGTATCGTATTTAAGCCTCGTTTTTCTTTATTTTACGTAACTGAAGAATTACTAAGCAATCAGAAGCAGCAAGTCTGAGAGAGTGGACACCATTCCCCTTCTACTGTCCCGAAGATTCACGCCGAATATACAGCTGGACACAATGACAACGGGATACGGCGTAAGAGGCAGACAGATTTCGGGTCACTGCGCCCCTTTTTGATAAAATTCACTACTAATGCGAAGTGGGTATCGTACAGTATAAAACAAGTTACAACAATTCAACAGCATTCGATAGTCCATCCATTCCTTACGTGAAGTCAGGTCTCGCAAGGTAGAGTACAAATTAAGCGGCGTGGAGCAAATGCGAGAGCGGGAAAGGACAGACGATGAAAGGCAACAATGAAGAGCAGAGAGGAAAACATGATAATGCGCGCAGAAGTTCGCAATTAAGGGTTCGGTCAATCGCAGTCGAGAAATCGCATGTTGTACAGAACAAGGAAAATGAAAGTTCACGGCCGGTATCTCCTTCGCACAAAATTAATTAGTGGTACAATGGTAAAGTCGTCAGGGGAAGTCAAGATGGGTAGCGCAAGGGAAAGACAACGTTTCACTTCAAAAATCACAGAGAATTGTTGGAAGAGGTTATATATGCAATAGCATTCTTGAGCTGTTGCGTCAAAGCCGACACCTGGTGCATATGTTACTAGAGCTCATTATCAAGGATCAGCGGATACTCACGTTCTTTGGAGAGAAAGGTTCAAAATGATGTCCAGGGATGTCAAATATACGGACTTCTTTCCCAACAAGTCTTTCCCAATCGTTAACAGATGTTCTGGGGTTACTGCGGTCCTCAAGGAAGGGCATTGGCTCCAAAGGGAAATTCTTTCGCATATCCGATAAGGGAAAAGTATCAATGCAGCGTAGCATCGCGACGTTCGGGTATTGTGAGGGACGGTTAGCCGAAGCATCGTAGGCAACGAGGGCCTCAGTGGCGTGTGACATTTGAGTACGAGCTAGCTCGATGAGGCGCGACTGTTGCTTGGAAGACCCAGACGAAGGACAAATGACAGAATTGATGAGACTCTGGGGAAGGGGGTTTCGTGTAAACGGAGATGGAGAATCGATCAGAACAACTCCCGCGACCCTGACTCCGGTCCGCATGAGCTCGCAAGCCATATGAAACGCAACAATTCCTCCAAAGGACCAGCCTAGATATCCTCAGTCAGTCGATGATATAATTATCAGTCTGAAGTATTAACCTCCGAGAATGCATCCTTTGTCAGAAACCATCGGTCGAACTTCACTAACGTAATGGGCCGCCATTTCTGGAATACCGCCTTTCCAACCCTCGCCGCTTAAAACTTTTGGGTTACTGATACCCCACAGGGATCTATCAAGAGCTCCGATGCGTGAATAGCAATGTCCTAGTCCACTACCGTCATGTACGAGAAAAAGAGGGCTAGCATTGTTTGCAGAAGTCTGAAGCGGAAGAAGGGTGTGTTTTGGACCAAGAAACTTCTGCAGTGGTTCGGGTTCGACAAGAGTCGACGAGCTTGACTGCCGGGAATGGGAGCGTTGGCTGACGATTCTTTCTATTGCGAGCTGGACGGAGCACACCGTGGGGCAGTCAATGAAGAAATCATGAGGAAGAGATACGTCAAATTGTTCCTGCAGTTGCGAAGTGGCCTCAATAGAACCAAGAGAGTCTAGTCCCAAGGTGTCGAGGTAGTCCTCATTTCGCAGATCACATGCGGAAATATCCAGAACCTTTGCAAGAATCTCTTTGATGATCGCGACTGTCGAACTTGATTCGTGAGGTATGACCACTGGACCATTTGTAAGTGGGGTAGACAATATCGCAGGCTTCGAAAATGACGAGTGCGTCTTGGGAGAGTCCAATTGAAGCACACAACGATGATGCGCCTTGGCGAATTTACTGACAACCTCGCCAACTGTCGCAGAGAGCATCAAATCTGACGTGTCGACAGGAAGCCCTGGGAAGGCTGCCTTCAATCGACCAAATAATTCGATCCATACCAACGAGTCAACACCGAGGTCAGCAATGTTGTTGTCTAGAGTAATGTGTGCGACTGGGACGTCGCAGAGGTCTGCGATAAGTCCTGTGACTTCGGAAGCGGCATCGAAATCAGCATGACTAGCCGTCGAAACGCTAACTGACGACGGTGTCATCACACGATGCGCAGGACGGAAGGGGCTCCCGAGCTTGGCAGGTGTCACCGGAGATGCACATCGCTCAAATGAAGACCGAAGGAAAGGAGCTGGCGTCGAGTTGCGGCTCGGGATGTCTTCTGAACGGGAGAGATGTCTAGACAAGCTCGAAAGCCGGACGCGGGAAAATCGCATTCGTTTCATGTGAGCGACAATTCTTGGCAACTCTCCAGTCTGAACGGCCCATGCATCGGCCAACATTAAACCTTCACCAGCAGATATCATCGTGCAATATACCTCGAACGTTGCAGAATAGTCGAGATCGACAAGGATCTTAGACGCATCGACTTGATTGCAGATGTATGCGTCATTTCCCGCCGCTCGGCTGTTGATCAAGAAACCCGCGGAATGAAGAAGAGCGTCAACAAATACCGGTTGAGCAACGAATCCTTTGCTTGCTTGATCTGAAGATAGACGAAAGGTAGCAAAGCCCTCACTGTTCGCCTCGCCCAGAGTCATGGCATTTATTACCTGGTAGAGCTTCGAATACTGGACGACGCGGGAGAAAATAAGTTCATAAATCGTGCGAGTGCGCAAGGTTTCACGGCTGACGCCATTTTCGGAACTAAGAAGAGCGGCCTTGCCGCGTTCGACGGTTCCATGATGCAGCTGAAGCTTTGAGATCATGGAGTCTTTCTGACGGCGCTGGAAGAACCCTGTGCAATGCACAATTTGCTCTCTTCCATCTGACACCGAACTGATTGAAAAGGAGCCAGCATGCTTGCTTCTCCCGGGATGAACGTTTATAGACGTTCGAATAGTCACTGGATTGGAGTGGTCGTAGACTAAAGGGAGGGTGAACTGGACCTCGGAAAGAGTCAAAGCATCCGCAAACGACTTGTCAACATGTTCAAGTGTGCATGTCGCGGCGCTAAGTGCCAGTTCATGGTAAACAGAAGCGGGGCAAAGAGGCGATGAAGCGACATTATGACCTGTTATATATTCTGCAAGACGATTGATTGGCGTCTCGAACTCTGAGGTATTGGCATCCTTCGTAGATGGCATTTGAGTCCACGAACTCAGGAAAAAGAAGCGCCGGAGAGGGTCCTCTACATGGATAGGCGAAGAAGCTTGAGACCGTTCCTCGACAAACGGAACCCAGAACTCCGTCTCATGGAGCGGGTAGCTAGGAATCTCCATGCAAGTTGCTGATGGATAGAGGTCGTGATAGACCTTACCCCACGCAATATTGTCTTGGAAGCAAAAGAGACGGGTTAATGCAGAGCAAAGCGAGGAGCGAGCTGTGGACTTCTTATTGAGTGAGTGGAGCACAAGAGCTCCACTTGTAGAAGCAAGATGTGCAAACAAAGGCAAGGTAGTCGGGTGGGGACCAATCTCAATGAACGCTCCTATGTCTCCAAACTCGTCCACGAGAGAACGAGCACCTTCTTCAAACCGAACGGCTTCACGGCAATGTCTGGAAAGGTATTCGCTATTGAATACTGTTGCATCACCAGGCTGTACGACCTTTCCGGTCACGTTCGACACGATCGGTATCTTCGGGGAGGCAAAGTCGAACTTGCGCGCAAATGATGACATATCTTCCAAGATGGGCTCCATTGCTGCCGTGTGGTATGCGAAGGGTACACTGACGTTGGTGCATTTTACACCGTACAGGTCGGATTTTGCTTTTAAGACTTCAAGCTGGGAGTAGGGACCTCCAATCACAACGTCATGTGGACCATTATAACAAGCGATTGATAATCCGTCGCAACCGTTGAGTTTTGCGAGCATCTCCGAGGCACCCGGACCAGAAATACGAGCGGCAAGCATGCCAGATGCATTCTGACGGCAACCTTGAGTCATGAGTCGGGCCCGGTGACCAACGAGACGAAGTCCGTCATCAAGCGAAAGAACTCCAGCGGCCACGAGTGCTGCGTATTCGCCAAGACTGTCAGGTAAAGCAGGATTGAGCACCGATTCAGTCAAGACATAAATGATTTACCTGTGTCCCACAACTGCGTGAGGCTTGACACCCCAATTTTCCCACATGTTGCACAAAGCGCACTCCACGACGAACATCGCGCACTGGAAGGCGATGATTTCATCATTCTTCGGAAGCTGAGAGTCGCACTCGGTGTCCACAATGGCAAGAACGCCAGGATATCCCCAGTTGACAAGCTTCTCGTGACAATCATTGACAATCTGACGGAAAGAGAAAGAGACGGTATATAGCTGACGACCCATTCCAATGTATTGCCCGCCTTGTCCAGAGAAGGCGAATACGATCTTCTTGCCTTGGGTTGACGCACTGGTAACGCGGGTCGGACATGACTCAGAAAGGGCCTTTATGAGGCTAGATTTACAGTCTCCGGTAACTGCGATGCGCCAGGAACGAAGCTTACGTCGCGCAGTGGCTGTATATCCGAAGTCAACGATCGTGGCGTCGTCGATTGAGGCGATATATGAATCTCGAAGACGTAGAAGTGCGTCCTCAGTCTCGGCCGACAAGCCAACAATGAGATGATCCGAGCGACCCTTTGCGCAGCTGTGAAGGGAAGTGGAAATTGTTCGAACCGGAGCCTCCTCAATAAGGATAGCTGCGTTGCTGCCAGCAGCACCGAAGTTATTGATAACAGCAATCCGACGACTAGTAGAGCTTGGGGTCCACTTTATGCACATGCCGCTCGTGTTGATACGCGTGAAGTCCTTCTCGAGCGGCTCAATTTTCGGGTTAAGAGTGACTAGACCAACCTGAGACGGGATAGAGTTGTGACGAAGCATAAGAAGCAATTTCGCAAGGGATGCCGCCCCAGACGCAGCTTCTGCGTGTCCAATATTTCCTTTAATGCTCGTAACTGTTAGCATGTTTGACGAGTCACGACCAGACCCAGTGTTCGGAGAGAAAACATCGCGCAGACTTTTCAATTCCTCCGGATCTCCGGCCTGAGTACCCGTGCCGTGTGCTTCAACCACGCTCACTTCCTCAGGACATACGCCGGCGTTATCGAGAAGTGAGCGGAACAGAGCAGTCTGCGTCGGCCCATGCGGTCGTGTGATAGACACTGCCGATGCGGACTGGTTTACTTCCGTACCACGGATCACACCGAGTATATTATCCGAAGACTCAAGAGCATCTGAGAGTCGCTTAAGCACAAATATTCCGCTGCCTTCCGCACGGCAATAGCCATCAGCTGTCGCATCCCATGGCTTACAGTTGCCAGTCGGGCTAAGAAAATGGGCACGATCCAGGCCCAGGTACATCTGAAATAGACCGTAAGTCACAAGTCCAAGTCACATTATAAACAATCGGCGCTTACGTCTGGGCTGGAGATGACATTGACGCCTCCCGCGAGTGCTGCTTTGCAATCACCAGCTAGTATCGCGCGACATGCTTGGTGGATTGCCACAAGAGAAGAAGAGCATGCAGTATCCAGAACGATAGATGGTCCAGAAAGGTGAAGAGCATATGCAAGGCGTCCAGCGAGGAATGCAGGAAGAGTGCCTAGGTCCGGAATCAGGAAGGTACAGTAAGCATAAAAGCTCGTCACTCACCAGTAGTGTAATGTATCCCAATGTCGTTGCGAAGGTTGTGCACATAGTCATTGGTTGCAACACCTACAAAACACCCAACATCTTCACTTCGAATTTCGCCGTCTCCTAGTTCCTTCGGATTTGTTGCAAAGTCTTGTACTACAAGGCCAGCAGCTTCCATGGCTTGTAGACCGACACGCATAAGCACGCGGATCTGAGGATCGAGAACACGAGCCTCCCGAGGACTGATGCGAAAGAACGCGTTATCAAAACTGGCATGAAGATCGCTGGGAAGAAAGTTTCCGAATCTAGTTTTCAATTGTCTTCCCGGGTTCGTATTTGGATTGGCGTTGTTATACGGGGTGATAGTAAAACGCGTCTCAGGTATCTACAAAGCTGGGGTAAGTCGTTGCCATATTACAACAAATTGACACACACCTCTTCTACTGTGTTAAGCCCTTGTTCTAACACGTGCCACAGCTCGCTAGCATTGTGTGCACCAGGGAAGTTGACAGCCATACCGACGATCGCAATCGGCTCCTGGCTGCTGAGGTTCGCAGAAGCGGCCGTATCCTTTGAAAAACTCGTAGCAGTACGCGGAGCAGTAGCGTCGATAAGAAAAATGCCAGATGACATCACATCTTTGAGGTTGCGCATCGCTGCACGGGCAATACCTGTTCCAGGACCGAAATTTACTATGTCCATTTTCATATTAGGAAGCGCCCTCTTCGCACATGTTTCGAGTGTTTTGGACAATTCGATACTATCGAGTATAATCGAGTTCACGGCGAGCTCAATGAGCTTATTGCCGACCAAGTCGCCAGGTACTGTGCATCCAGTGTGAACATTGTAAAGCGTGAAACCCTCGACTAGCCGCAAAGAGTTGAGCACAGTGATAGTATCCTTGCCGGCAACGATGAATCCAGGAATATTAAGGTGGGAATTAAGATAAACAGACGCATCGGGAGTATCCGTTGATGATGGTGAGCTTGCGTTGCCTTGGGAGCAAGGGAAGAAGGAGGCGAGAACGCGGTCACGTGCTCCGTGTAAGTGGGGATTAATGGCATGGAAGAGTGTGAATATGCCGAGAGGTTTGGTTGTACTGGAAGTGATAGAACGTTGGAAATATTGGGACGAGAGGGGGGCATCGCAAAGCGGCGGCGATGACGACGGTGACGGTGACGATAGCAACGAGTTTTGACTTGCAGAAGCGCAGTCCGAGGTATGGGAAATGGAGGAGAGCAGCGTGCAGCCGATAAATTCGCGAAGGGATGACGGAAGGCCGCTGACTGTGTGGCAAGTCTTTGTCGTCTGTGCAGTAAGATGGACGTGAAACGGGACCTGGAAAGGTTCTTTCAGTCAACTGAATGCTCGACGACACTAAGACCATGCCGACGGTAGGATCAAGGAAAATGTAGAGAAGAACTCGAAAGCGACGAAATGACGACATTGAATTGCTGCTTAATGGCTCTTACCTTTCTCTGAGAGTTCCATGAAGCGAGCTTCGCTTCTAATGTGTCACGTTGTTCGCCCAGAACAACTGAGGACCATTCAGATTCGTACTGCGGGTCATCGGGCGAGATTCTGCCTTCTCTAAGCATGCATTCTTTCGCTATTTGAGCTTCGAGACCGATTGACACGGCTACCTCGAACAACGCTAAGGCATTGCGCAAAAGTTCAATCTGCGAGGATGTTGGCAGGCTCGCATCTGCCGTCGATGGAGACGGTAGTGATGTGGCGACAAGAAGCGCGGGTAGGATGCCGGACGAATAACCGATCACGCCGACTGATGTGCCTTTCGCCAGCGACCCGTTCATCTCAAGTTCCTCAAGCAGACGAGTTACTTGCGTGATGTACAAGCTCGGAAGCGCGACTAAAGGGTGGCGAAGGAGCGTTGCATCGCTTGATGGAAGAATGATACTTCCTTCATCTATTCTGCTGAGAAGATTACGAGTGGCACGATCGTTCAGAGCAGGCCTAGCGGCTGGCGTGAGCGAGGAAACACGCGCATTGAACGCAGCACGCGATTGGCGAACGAAAACAGCAGCAAGAGGAGATTGGAGGTGTTGCACGCATGGAGAAGAGGAAGTAGGGAGAGATCCCTGGCCATCAAAGAGGAGGACACGCATCGCCATTTTTGCTGACAGGGTTATAGCCGAGCAGAGGATTGTAGTAAATGAGAGCGAGGTCGCGAGAACGCTTTGTCGGCGACGCTGGCAACGATGAAGGTTGTTCGCTAGGTGGGGAACGCGATGGCCGAGGGGGGAAGGACGTGGAAAGAGGGAGAGAGCAAATCGTTTAGAACTGGACTGGCCATTCCAAGCATATGCATATATAGGCGCGAGGTTAGACAACCAGTTGATAGCGGAACAGCTTTATTTGATAGATATTTTACACATTTCCTCACCCAGCGGGCAGAGATAGGCGCAGAAATAAAGATATTTCTGCCGAAGTTCGTCATGAAGTTATGGTGAGAATATATAAAACTCAGCGATGATGATGGTTGTTGTTACGGAGGGCGTACGCGTCAAACTTGTATGCCATATTTGGAAAGGTTATGTTTAGGGCCGGCTATTGGCCATGGCACGTTTCTGTTTCTTCTTTGCACGCGACCGACACCACGCCGCCGCTACCAACTATCATTCTCCTTATGCCCGCAGATAGCTCCAAACAGGGTCCAAGCAAGCTACTGCGTATATGTGTTGCACGACCACAATGCGCCTTGAGGGGATTCAATTCTCAGAATCTAGCGTGACATGCATTTTTCATAGTGCAATGAGACAGCGCACAAGGTAGCTATGCACTATGCACCCTCAGATTTCTTTCAATGCGCACTTCTGAAGCTTCCTGATATGAACCTCGTTTGCTCTTTGAGTGAACATCTCGCCTCTCCGCATCCATGCCACTAAACTCTCGACGTCACTTTCAATCACTTCGCGACGTAGGCTGCAACGCTTTCCATTAGTTAAACTCTGTCTTCTGTTGTATATGCAGACTCACTTGCTCTGTGGATTTAATACGTTTACGCTGGATGCATACCGTGAAAGCTCACATTGAGACCTCAGACTTCTGATCGGCCGGAATCTCTCGTACGTACGTATGTACCCAAGTATAAGACCTCATTTGATTGATTCTTTATAAGGCCCGTGCTCAACCTGATCATAATCTCTTATATGTTGATATTGTATCAGAGTAGAAGAACTACAGTCACAATGAGCTGGAGTTCCATCGTGCAATCTTCGATACGCATTAAAGTTTACTCGAATAGGACATGTAAATTTCGGACGGGGCCTATATCAGTATACGTAAAGTTTTCTTCCTTCGGTGCTCTTCAGAGATATGTACGGGCATTGTCGGAGCGGATCTTAGCTTGGGCAAGCTAGATATAGCGTCCAGCAGCTCAAGGTAATTGTAGACGCCTTCTGGAAGTGTCTGTTCGTCCCTTTGGCCCGGAACTTGACTATCCCTATAACTCAGTGCACCTGTCTGAATGTTTCTATGATCTTGTTATTCCTCAAAAGACTTCCATCTCTCGGTCATTTCCGGGCCTTGGTCAATATTGTGTTACTGTCTCGAAAGAGCAGAGTGGCTCTAACGTAATTGGTATGAAGTTCCACGGTTGGCTTTTTCTCCCTAATAAATAAAATGAGGCAGGGCACAGAAGGACGACGCAGAAATGAATAGCCCGGTTGCAGCTTTCCGTTTTGAGTAAACGGCCGGATATTGATTGGTTTGGTCCTAAGGCCAGAGCATATGGCCGAGCGTAGGCAGTGCAAAGCACATCAACGTGGCTTGGCCTCGTTGTTTAAAAGCACAAAAGCACTAGTACTTGCTGCCATTATATTATAATGGCAGTCCTAGGACTGCAGAGCAGTGTGAACAAGTAGATGCATATTATACTATTGTATTATTTACCAGTCTAATATAATAGTTGCAACCACGGCCCACAAAAGGGGTTACAAAAGAAGGGGCAAGCAAAAGTCTCGCACATTCAGTATCTCCAGGAGCGTCTTCTCTATCATGGATTACACTCACCAGACAAATATTTCGACCGGTACCTCCCAGGACGATTTAGAATATGATTGTAAGCAAACCTTTTGCCAGCTATTACGGACCGTTTCTAATTTACCACAGACATTGGACCGGAAGACAATTTTGGTGGACACTGTAGACCCAGGGATGCAAGGGCGTCTCCAGATGACGTCTCTCTGGTCGAACAGTCGCGCAATTATATTCAAAGGCGCACCGTCGAGTATTATTGCACTTGCGGAGAAAGTTTTCGGAGCTATTCAAGTTGCTATTACCATGTTTGCGAGGCCCATCAGGGCAAGACAGAAGCTCTGGCGGCAACCAGTGTCGGCCAGGACACGTATCCAAGGATTCCTGAAGGAATGGAAATGGAATCGCGTCAAGAATCGATGCCGCAAGGTTCTTTCACGCCTCACTGTCCAAGTCCCAGAAAGAATTCCTCTGCATCCAAGGTGGTCAAATATACAGAGACAACTCGTCAATCCGACTGTGAATGGTCGCAGTCGGTATCCGGAATGGATGGTAAGACTTTAAAGACTTATCAGTCTCGGCAGAAGGAACCTGTTTATTCCTGGCAAAAAGATGGATATACGAATCGCAGCGAATATGTCCACGGTCCAAATGACGGGACATCCTGTTCCGGTTCATCTCATACGTCTGAGCTTCGAGCGTTTGATACTGCCAAGAAGCAAGGGAGACGACTCAGCGATAAATGTACTGAGGAGGTAAGGATAGGAACGGAACAAACTCACACCAAATAGTCGAGTCAAAGTATGCTATTGTTGTATGCATACGATAAGATACGTTTAAAAATTCGAACTTTCAGACTTGGACAATTGCAACAGGAGGACGACAATCCCATAGGCAGCACTCAGTATGCCGATGATTGGCCAAAGACACGGCCTCGGGATATGCACCGCAAGGCCGCGGGGTTTGGGCAATCTATAGCCTTGGCCTATAGCCCAAAGCACATACGTGTGATAGCATGGGAGAATCGCTGGTTTAAACCGCATTTATCGTCATTTCATACTGGAAATAGCTCTCACCGGATTCCAGTAAGCCATGTGAATTGAAGCCTCATGACGAGTGAATTTCACGGAGGAGAGAAAAACGCGGTTGCAGCTTGGTCTCCATACGCTAGAATGCTTGTGAAAGATGTTGGAACGTGTGCGTGTCTCATAAATAGTGCTCCAAATGGCAAACCAAACCACACTATAAAAAGGGAATGTTCTAGAATCACCGCGCAGCAAACTCGCGCTGGAGGGCAGCAAAGATTAACAACCGGCATAGCGGAGACCTAGAAGTTTGATATTTTATGATGTTATGCGATTCCGATCAAAGGAAGATTATGTACTGACAAGTCTGTATGCACTTCTAAAAGAAAAAATTCAATCATGTCGTTCCTTGAAAACAGCCGGAATACTCCGTGATTATATCATGAAGGCAGGATACAGAGACGAACAAATGAAAACATGGAAGTAATCTAAAAGTCATCGTATGTGTGAACAGTGGGACAGTAGGATGTTATCCGACATTTAAACAGCTCGAGATGGTCGACAGCGACAAATATGTGAAAGCAAGTCTAGATCATAACTGAATTCGTATAGTTGCATATAAGAGAAGTCGTATGTGACAGGAAGTTCTTGAGTCGTAGCGTGAGGCCCTTTTCCACTTCTAGTTCGCGTCATTCTCCTCCAACATTTCTCAGAGGGCAAACCTGACTTGTCCTTTCAAGCTGCATGTCCGTCGAGGACGGTAATCGAAGGAGCCTTCTCTATCGGGCTACTTTCACGAAATCTCTTTCTGCATAAGTTTCTGAACACTTTGACGGTGCCGTGAAAGAGATTGACGTTTGGCTTGTCTGATATTGAATCCCCGCTGATGTTTGGTCGCTCCGTTGGCAAAATACTTGGATCGCGCATGAGTCCGATCTTATAGAAGAATCGCTCAACAGGCGGGTTGGGAATGCATCGAATAACATAACCGATTGGAAGTGACGCGAAGCCAAGGGCGAGAGAGATGCCCCAGAATTTCCCGCTGATTTCGGATACGGAGAATGCGTAGCCACCGACGAAAACAATCAGGATCTGAATGCCGATCTCTGGATGAAAACGTTGAAGTAAGAATAACATGATGCACGATGGTTCTGAGCATACCTAGGAGAGTGATTGTTATGAAGTACCAATTCCGATGGATACCTTCCAGGACATTCTTTTTGTTGTCGATACGGCGACAGTTGACGGAGTTGAAGATCTGTGCAAAGACAAATGCGTTGAAGACAAGAGTCTTGAGTTTCTCGTTGCTGTTCATCTCCACAGACTGGTCGTTCGGATCTGATCGCAAGTTGAAGAAATGTTCACCAGCGAAATGGAAGACAAGGATGATGATCGTCTGGTAAAGCGATTGTCCGAATATCTGCTTATACATATCGACATTGAACAGCGGCGCCATCTTCTTGTCCGGTTTACGGTCGAGAAGAGCGGGACTAGCCGGATCCGTAGCTAGAGCTAGCGCAGCGAAGGTGTCCATGATGATATTAACCCATAGCAATTGCACGGCAGTCAAAGCGCTATCCTCCTGCGTCTTAGGAAGAGCGGTCGCAAAAGTGATTATCACCGCGGTGATATTGACGCTGATCTGGAACTGTAGGAACTTGCGCACCGCGTCGTTCACACAGCGACCCCACATGATCGCCTTTACAATGCTCGAGAAGTTGTCGTCCATAAGGATAATATCGGAAGCTTCTTTGGCTACCTCTGTACCAGCAACACCCATGGAGAATCCAACATGCGCTGTCTTTAATGCTGGGCCGTCATTCGTCCCATCTCCAGTGACTCCGACGATCTCGCCAAGTTCCTTCAGCTTCTCCACGAGGATCTTCTTGTCCTCCGGAGATGAGCGTGCCAGTACTTGAAGCCGCGGAATAATTTCAAGCATCTCGCGGTCATTGAGCTCGCGGAACACCGGACCTTCCATAATGACACCACCCGGCGAGAGGATTCCGCATTGTTCTGCAATGGATCGCGCCGTCAGAACATTGTCGCCAGTACACATCTTGACTTGAACACCGGCTTTGTGGCACTGAGCAACAGCATCTGTGACACCTTCCCGTAGCGGGTCTTCAATACCAGTAATACCGATGAGGGTCAGATCAGACGCTAACATCTCATAGGGGACCTGTGCAAGCGATTGGACACATTAGCTTTATTTTCCAGTATAGGCTGTATATGCATACCTCATCAGCATCCGAGACATCCAAACCCTTCGGAGGCCAGGAATTCAGGTCGCGGTAGCAAAGTGCAATAGTACGTAACGTCTGTTTAGCGTAGAAAACAATACTCTTCGAAATGTCCTCTCGGGAGGTATCATCAAATTCCTCGGTCTCAACGTCATCGTCTTCATCATCTTTAACGCTTTCACCAGGCTGGGAGATCACTACGAGTCGTGTGCACTTTTTCGTCAGGATCTCACTTGCACCCTTAAGGTATAAACGCCAGAGCCCATCGCGAACTTTGACCACTACACCCATGGCTTTCTTCTCGGAGCTGAAGGGTATCATCTGCACGACTTCTGCATTTTCACGTGTAGAGTGGTAATCAGGCCATCCCAGTTCCTTCGCGAAGCGCAGCAACGCGGTTTCCGTTTTGCTTCCGACAAAGATACTCTCGCCAGTCTTTTTATCGATGTCCTCGAAGGCAGTCGAGTTGATGCAGATCGCTTCATTGAAACACCGTCTCAAGCCCGGATTCAGTATCGAATCAAGCTCGGACTGGTCAAGCAAAAAGTCATCCACTCGACGTTCTTTGGCTTCTCGCGACTCTTGTCCATCCTCAACATTCGTCCGAGACTTGGTCTCTGCCAAAAGCCGCACGAACTTTGCTCGTGCACTAACGCAGCCAGCCACCACAATCATTTCGTTCTGCGTCAACGTACCCGTCTTATCGGTGCACACCACACTCGCATTAGCCATCGTTTCGCAACTTGCGAGAACTCGGACGAGAAGGTTCTCTTCAGTCATTCGCTTCGTTGCGAAGGCTAGGGCGAGGGTAACAGCTAGTGGCAATCCCTCCGGCACCGCAACGACAATGAGCGAAACCGAAATGATTAAAATATCCACGAACGCCATGCCCTTCTCGTCTGACGTCCGCTGTGGTTTGCCCATCCCGAGTTGAACGAAGAAACGAATCAGGAGTGCTATAAAGAGGATCAGACCAGCTAGACTGGCCAGCTTGGCTATCAACTGTGCGAGATAGTTCAGCTTTGTGACCAGGGGTGTACTCTCATTATCAGTTCGCAAAGCTGCATCAACCATCTAAGCCAACGATACTGGAATGTATTTGAACAAACGAACCCATCATAATTCGCCCATTGAAGCTCTTTACACCGACAGCGATGACAACGTAACTTCCGACACCTTCAAGGACCTTGCTTCCACTTATGACAAAGCAGTCGGTGTGAGCACCGAGATGGCCATCAGCTTCAGATGCGAGGCAGTCTGCGTAGGGCATCTTCTTGATGGCCTCGCTCTCTCCGGTAATAGCAGACTCATCGCATCTGATGTTATATCCCGAAAGAAAGATCCCATCGCACGGAATGATTTCGCCTGGCTCAAGCAGAGCAACGTCACCGACGACCAATTCCTACATTAAAATTGAACCCATCCTCGCTTCAAGAATATATAAAACTGACCTTCACGTTAATGACCTTTTCCGCACCGTCTCGAATAACTTTCACCGTTCGATCTTCCTTCTTGTCATTAAGCGCTCTAAATTGCCTCTCTTTCTGATAATCGTTCAGAGAGCCGAAAACGACTACGATCGAAACTGCGACCATGATGGCAACTCCCTCCACCCAATCTACGGGGGGCCTAGTACAAATTTGGCCATTTCCACAAGTATATGTTTGCCGGGGGGTGCCGAAATCTTGAAATAGGCCCAGCGCAAGTGAGATGATCGCCGCAGCCGAAAGAAGAACCAAAACTTTGTCTTTGAGAGCGATCCACATGAGTTGCAAGAGTGTCAAGCTCTTCCTGCCCGGAAGCATGTTTCGCCCGTACACGCGTTGTCGGTCCTCAATAGAAGCTGAGAATGGTGAGGAAGTGGCAGTCCCCGAAGATACTCCAGAAATGCCATGCTTCGAATTTGTTCCCAAGGCCTTAAGCGTGTCATCCGTCCCTCCTAACTCCGTGAGAGCCTGAAGGCTCTTTGGGTCTACGAGCCGCGAAAGCTTCGACGGTGTAAACTCCATTGGGAATGGGCCAGTGTCCACGCTGCTGTCGGCCTCATCCTCGAGCTTGATTTTCACATTCACCTTGTCGTTCTCTTCCGGTCGGTTTCGGTTTGAGATGTTTTCGGCTTCGGCTGGAGAAGAGAGTTCGACCTTTGGACATGGCAAGCTCGAATCCACAACCGTAACCCTGGTTCGTCGAGAACGGCGTTGCATGGAACCTGGCTGATTTCCGATGCCGTCACGGTTATTCGTGGTGGGATGATTCTCAAAGTGATCTGCAATTACTATCAGATAAACGAGTCTAGGGGGGTGTGTCGGTACCCTGTACCAGCATCACAATTCCGCGTCACGACCGTAGACAGAAATGATTCCTTCTTGTTGGGAAGAGAATATTGACGACCGAGTCCTTGATTAGGTGTGCCCTCTTCATCATCTCGAATAGCATCAATTTTCGGAATTGTATTAGACAATTCAAGTTCTGGGGCTGGCATTGTCTGGAGAGAAGGACTGTTGCATCAGATAATAAAACGCAGAACAAGGGAACGGAGGACGTACCCAGGGTGTCTTTTTCAAGGAAGGACAGGGTCCCACAGCCAGCGACTTCGCTCGATTCTCGCGTCACTGAGAAAGCGGTAAAGTGGAAGCAAAAGATCGAGGAGAGATGACGGTGAAAGGGAAAGAGCGATAAGGTCAAAGCAGATGAGAGGTCTCCTTTAATTGAAGGAAAGCAATCACGCTCGGAGAGTCGGCTGAGCTTCATTCCAGGGTCCCAGATAGCGCCTGTATGAGTTTCCTTGCGTTCTCAGCGAGATCCGGATGAATACTCGCACTGTGTTTCCTTTTCGCCCATCATTAAAAACTCGTTCAAGCCGACAATCTTGAGTAAGTAGATGGTCCAATTACTTGCCACAATCTTCGGGGGGAAATGAAAGGAATCTCACCAGAAAGCCGTGCTTTACAGAAAGAAATGGACACTTTCCACGACGTTTGTTGCTTGAGAAAGAGTTGGTTGGGATTTTCTTCATGAGTTCGGGGTGTTCACACGGCCGTACCTCTATCTCGGCTCGAACCGATGATACGGGAAAATTCCAGAATAGGAAGTATTCTGAAGTCCCGTCTGCCGGTAATTCGACTTCCCGCGTCCTGGTTCTTCGGCTTGGCTCGGCACAGGGAAACACGAGGCTGGAGAAGTCTGACCACTTGCTTGGGCGACCCGGTCCAACGATCCGGTCATTATCCGATACAATGGGTAAACCACAAAACTCTGAGGTTCCCTAGTCCTCCGCTTCCATAGACTTGGGAACATACCGATGTTCTGGGTCAACTTAGGATGAGTGTGAACAAATACCTTCTCAAAGTTGTGGATGCTGGAGAGTAACTTATGTGATTCCACCTTTTCCGCTTCCGACCACTGTTATACAAACAAAATGCCCAACAAGAGCTTGATAAGCGTCTACCCATACTATTCATAAGCGAGTAGCTGACTGATTATTACTGCATACAATTTGATAATGGTTCCGCAACAAGAGACCTAACGAACGAGTAAGTTACGTAAGAAACGCGTGAATTTGATCTTCGATTTTATTTGGAAGGGACCAATCGGACGACAAGATCGCGTTTGTGAGAGACCGTCCTCAATTCATATATATTCAAAGGCATATATACGACATGAAAGTAAATCGTAAAGCATAATAACCAGAATCGATCATCAGAATAAAATAAATAGAATTTGGATGGAACTAAACCCAATAGTACTCAAAAACTACGTTGACAGGAGAAAAACCGGAAAGGGGTGTGGGATTAAGTGACGCAACACGCAACATCGAGTGCTCTGAGCATAATGGTCTGAGTACACGCATTTCAGGCTTTCTCAACCTTCTCCACCTTCGGTATCTTAAGCTTGATGCTCTTAGCATACTCGGCCTCGGCCTCGTCCAGGCTCTGCTTATCTCCAAGTCTCGGGTTGCGAAGGGCCAAGGCGCAAAGCAGGAAAGGAACGCACAAGGCCGTTCCAGTGATGCACAGAATCTTCTGTGCATCATTATACGCATGTACCATCTGCTCGCGCTCTGGAGTTCCTACGGGATAGGAAAGTATGAACGTTAGAGGTGCGCCGTAGGCCTCCGAGGCCAGAGTACTGTTGCCGAGGTAGGTGTTCAGTTTCTCAGGCAATGTATTTGTCCAGATGGCCTGAAAGCCACGCATTAGTTAAAGGGGAGTGGAAAAGACCCGAGGAACATACTCCAGAAACTGCAGCACCGATGGCAGACCCCACGTTGTACGCAGCAAGGTAAAGTGCAGTCACAAGCGCCACATCTGTCGTGGATTATCAGGACCTCTTCAGTTCACGAGGATTAGACTCTGTACTCACGTTCATGTCGCGTTGCGGCTTGAACGATAGCTTGTACAGTATACGGAGTGAAACCGCCTGCGACACCCAGCACGATCTGCGAACCGATCATGCCAGCCGTCTCTCCGGACCCGCCTTGGCCACGGAACCGAATCAACATTCCCATCGCAAGAGCGAAGATGAGTACACCAGTCACGGCAAACCATTTAAGGTAGCGCACGTGGCGAACGACAAGACCGACAATAAGACCAGTGATAACGGAAGTAAACGAATAAAGGAAGGCGATGCGGGTCGAACTTAGCACAGTCTGATCGAATGAGACTTGGAGAATAGTGTAGAGGTAACTTATTTACAGGGTAAGTTGGTGGGCAAGATGGTAGCAGAAATCACTCACTCTCCCTGAAGATACCAAACCGTATTAAGCATTACGGCACATCCCAATCCACCAATACTGAAAAGAAGGCAGTATAAGACTCATAATCAGAAGCTTACAAGCCAAGAACGTACATGGAACGATCCTTCAGGAGGTGCAATGGCATTATCGGGAACCTTGCATATCTCTGCTCCCAGAGAACGAAGACAGGGATTAATAGGAATCCGATAACGAGCATACAAATCATGTCCGCGTGAGCCCAGCGAGAAGACGCGCCCCCAGCAAGGGTCAATGGAAGTAGGATGAGAGAGAGGAACGCGCAAATAAGGATGAGGCCGACGAGGTCTACGCGCCAAAAAAGGTCCTCAAAAAACGCTTTGTTGGAGCCATGTAATTGCCTGAGAGTCTTCAAACCAATAAGTCTGCCCTGTTTCTTTGCTCTGCGTGCAGCAGTCATGAGAACGCCAATAACTGGCAAGGATAAAGCCGGTAACAGTATGGCAAACATTCCAACCCCCCAGCGCCATGTGGAGTTGTCGAGGATCGCCTCTGTGATGTTTCCACTGACCCATGCGTTGATCTTATACCCGTGTCAGCCTGAGTAATTGAGAGGCGTTACCGATACTCACGAGGTACGGAGTAGCAGGTATGTACGACAAGAAGAGACGGTTCCGTAGCGTCGTTGTATCGGCAATGATGATTTCTACCATCAATTGCACGCCTGTCATACCCAACTGGTATATAATCTAATGATTGTGCTGTTAGCCATTGAAAGAATCAACGAGAATAGCTCTCACCGCACCACCCGAAAATTCTCCAACATTGTTGGAAGCAGCTTCGACTATCGTACCTGAGAGATATCTTTCAGCTCTTCTAATTTGATGATGTTCGGCCGGATAATAAATTTACCTACGACATAAGCGATAACGGAGACTGTCAATAGCTCCACACGACCAAACACATCTCCAATGCGTCCATAGGCGGGTTGTGCGGCAGCAGCAATGATTGACCTGACCGTTCCTACCGTGGAAAGCAAGGGCAAGTTGGAAAAATCGTTCGTTGCCGTAGTTTGAAACGTATAACGAACACTGCCATCTGGTCGCAGAGGTAAATACCGCTTGAAACGGAAACATAGAAGAAAGTTTGCTAACCAAGTCCATACACATATGATAAAAGAAAAATGCCGATGAACAAAGCAACTTTCAGAGGAAGCGTGAACGCATTTGAAATTGCTTCAATGCGGAGCACACCCGGGCTCTCCAACAGCTGGTGCTCTGAGGACACTTCAATATCGCTTGCCTGAGCCTTGGTATCCGTTTTTTCTTCAGTAGCCATAAGTCCGGGAACTCTCAGTTAGAAACGGCCTTGCTTGAAGCACCAGAAGCCTCGGGTAGGTCTTCGAGGAGAGAGAAGCAGAGTCGGAAAATTGATCTTGGTCTTATAGGCATCTTATCTGATAGACAAAAAAAATAGGCTTGTCAGATCCATCTAATAATCCCACTAGGCACTTACTTCGGATCCGAGAACATCCGAATCGGTCCGTCTATACATAAAATGTGTTCGAGACCGCCGCCTGAAAACCAATAAATGGCCGTCTCGTTCCCTATACCGAATATGAATTCCAGAGACAAGCTGGGAAATGTTGATATTTCACGGAATATGAACAGAGAGCACGAAATCCTCACCTATGCTCAACTTGCCGACAGACCGCACCCGGAAGTGATGAATAGAATTCCTCCCTGGCTTGGCAAGGTACCACATCAACCCAGAATAACGGAATCGACACTTCAAAACATGCTCTAAATTGATTCGGCGATTCGACGAGCATAAGGATTGAAGTGTCGAAAGGAGGCTTATAATAACACTATACTATTACTTCTACAGATGTACAGTAGTCGGTTTGCTCCATCACAGTTCTAAGTACATTGGAGTACTCCACCGCCAATCAATACCTCAGATTGGTTCTCACCTCATTCCGCACCCAGAAGCTTTCTGCGCTCCCGCACACGTTCCTCAAGATACCTCTCAAAGGCGAAAGAGTTTCGGCTGTTCACTTTGTACCATGCTATCCACAGACCTCCGACAAAAGGGACCAAGCCTGGAATCTCGGAAATCCCATGGCGCACATACAGCATCAATTTAACTCCACATGGAAGGCTAAGGAAGAGACATGAGTGCTACTCGATGCGAAGAGAGTTACCAAGAAGAGTGCCTACTCGACTTTCTGAGCTTTCAGGTTTACTTTACGCACGCCGAGCGTGACATCGATGATTGGGCCTAGCGCGGGAATGACACCTAAAAATAGCATGGTTGTGAATGTGGTTATAGTAGCGGCACCATCGAAGAAGTAAATCACGTACCAAACATCGTAGTTTTTCCTAGTCTGAGACCGCAACAGCTGCAACCGCAGCCACAGCAACCAGTATAATCTAGCTTATAGGCATTCTTTCGAACCTGCTTCAAGACCTTTGCTTCCTTCTGTGTGAGTCCATGGGGAAGAGGACGCTATCAGGCGTTTTCAGTTAAAAATGAACTGCATGACAATTGTTCATTCAGACTGCGCGCACCTCAACTTCCCTTCCTTCTTCATTATACTCGTACATCGGATTCGCCACCTCATACTTATCGGAAGCTTCTTCTGCCTTCTTTTTGAAAAGTTTCCTTGCGATCTTGGCCAATATGCTTTCCTTCCGTCGCTTTCCACTCTTCTTGGATTTTCCTTTGGCGGCGGGCTGCCTCGGTGCAGGGGATCTTATTGCCATATCCTAAGATCGCTGGTCGCAAAATCTTGGCGGAGTGCAGGTAAGCGCCCTACATCCTTTTGTCCTAAACTTGTCCTGAACTCAAGAATGCAAAGCTGTTCGGGCGCTGAGTTCGACTACCCGATTTGACGCAATTTCGTGGCGGTGCTCGACACCTTTGTAGTGTCACGAACGTAGAATGGTGTGCGATCGTTGTCAATGCCGAATGCTTGAAGTTGAAGGTGATAGGATCTCAGGAAAGAACTACGAGCCTCATCATTATACACTTTCAAGGCGAATCATATGCCAGTTAAGCCAGGAAACACGTGTTAGGCAATCAACGAGACCAGTTCATCTCCAAAGTGGGTCCGCGAGAATCTGCAGTTGAGAATATTGACCGTGGCAACATCTGTAGTAACTAAAAGCAGGATGAGTGGAGAGTGAATGAGTAAGGGAGTCGACACATCTACGTGTCTATCTCCAAGGCAATAATTTTCGTAGCAGTCAACTGAGGGATCACCATAAAGTTGTCGTTCGTTTCGGCAACCCCCGCAACCAGATAATACACATGTATGTGGCGACGTGGCGTCATCCACTGTCTCAGTTGCGTTGCATAATCCCACGACGGGCCTGCTTTGCACGAGTGTGTTGCAAACTACTTCACTGGGACTCTGGAGATGCTGGTTAACCGGCCGAATGATTGCAGTCGTCTCAGCAGACCTGACCCTGCGCAGGTACTGTCATGTGTCAATGGAATCCCGACAACAAGCATCCAAAACGCAGATGTAGACACGGTCATCGACATCATGAAATACTTTACAATGAAGTCATGCCAAGTGAGCCACCTGTAATCTGGTGCAACGCACCCGACTGTTGGACAGTCTGCGCCTATGGGTCGAGGCCGACAGTCTATCGCGGTGAGTTGTGCACAACCAATATCGATCCACTCTATACAACTGAAATGATCATTATCATTCTCTTTCCGATTCTTCCCTTTGAAGGTCTCAAGGCATGGGTGGCTGATTTCTTCTTTACACCAGTTCATCGAATCGATGACGTGAGACAGGCTTATCCCGACCAGCCTTCTATCCAAAGATATCAGACTTTCAGCGAGTTCAATAAACTCCGGTATAAAGGATCGCTCAGTTCGCCGTCTGTTCCGCAAATGCCTTCAAAATCTTCTCCGTCAGGCTACTTTACGGACAATCAAGCTGTTCTTGATATCCGACCCGAGAAGCCAAATAAGGGCTACCAAGACCTCTTTGGTCTTCGGACGACCGACCCTATCAACGCCGAATCTGTCAATAAAGCTTCTTCCTCAAGTTCTCGATCCAATCAAAATGCTCAACCTATTGCTACGCGGCCTGACTACTCTGCCAATATAGAAAGCGACTCGAGGTCTGAGGCTTATCCTTCAAGTTATGAAGCGAAGACGTTATCCTCAAACGCCTCTCTGGCTACGGACATTCCATATTCACACCCTTCTCCCTGCACTCAAACGCCTCCCGGAGTCAAAGATCAGGGTTCACATCGTCAGTATCCGTTCACTTCTCCGGCTGAGTTCGAGAGTCAAATTAGGTATCCTTACCCGAGCGCTGATACAGGCGAAACATATCCTCGAACTAGAAAATCGGATCCAAGATATTCATATTCCACCCCATTCTCCACCCCATTCCAAGAACTGTATTCCAACTATCCTGGTCCTCTAACTCCAAAGTATAACGACAAGATTTCGCATGTCCCTGGCCCCCGGCCGAATGAGGGTATCCGATCCGGTTATCCCTACTCGAGTCATCCTCCGTTGTCTTCTCCATTGCCCGAAGCTTATTCGGTACCCAAAGTTAAGAAACCCAGCCCAACGAGGTTGCGAGAGGCGAAGCCCAAGCCTGCATACTCGGAATATTCTCCCGACGTCCAAGCGCTGCTCGGGACACAAGCCACCGGTCAATATTCGCGTTATTCTCCTTATAGTACTGCTAGAAAGCTATAGCAAGTCTTTATTCGCGTTCTCAGAGTATATTTACTTCCACGTCTTCACTCGCTTTACTGCCCTCGATAATACATTGCAATTGCTTTGCCTTCTTACACATTGCCCAGATACTTATGTGTCATTAAGAAAGATAAACAATGACCGCTTCCGAGTCTTGGACGCCGATGGACGCTGTTCCTTGGCTAACACGAACGCTCTCCGTCGCTTGCGTCCCAGCAGGGGCACAAGACGAGTCGAACGTTCCACCTCCAATGGTGACGCCTTGACCCGATAAAGCCGGTGCGCTTGGTGCCGTGAAACGCTTCGCCTGCACAGAAGACAGGTTCGAGCCCAGCCCTGACAATACAATATTCGCTGAACTCCGGGTTCCTGAACCGGAATAATACGCCGAGTTATACAGCAGAATGCGGGGTGCTGCGCTGTTAATGCCAGAGAAGACCGCATACACGCCCAGAGAAGTCGACCCGGAATCAAGCATCACAAGTCGCGCGGGAGATGAAGGGCCGAGAAACTCAGATACGAAGTAGGCACCATAATAAGGTGCGGCAACGCTTGAGGTACTCCAAAAGCAGTATGCCTTCAATAGCGAATGAGAACGTATACCAGCTGTCAGAGTTTGGGCTCGCTCTTACACAATTTCCAATGGTACCTTGATGAAAATAAAGTCTGTCGACTCCAGCGAGTGCACCTTGAAGAACGTAGTCCATCACCCAAAGACCTGCGCCAAATGTAGGGCTGATTCCACCTCCGCCACAGGTCGCTAAGATATTCAACATTAGCTTCGAAGCCAATTATTAACGTTTGAGCTAAACGCACCAGAATTTGTTTCTCCAAGAAAGTAGGACTTTCCTACACCATGGGCTGCTTCGGCTTCAGCAGCGTATTGGCTGGTATATGATACAATCCCGCTATACCCAAGAATTGTCAGCTGAGATCGCAAGCATCACTCGATTGAAGTAAACGTACGAGTGACTCATGAGATTGGAAAGGTTAGTAGACGCACCCCCACAAGCAGATTGGGGATAAGAATGCCCCGAAAATGTTCTGACGAATGCAATGGCATCACCGAGAATAGGTATGAGACCCGCTGTTGACCACCTCGGGTACTGTAAATACACGGCTCCTTGGAAGATGTCACCGACCTTCATTAATCATGTGGGGTCAGAAGACCATTTTGCGAGGTGTTTCAAGAGCAACTTACAGAGGATGAAAGATCTGTGAACCAACTCTTTTGGCTGGCACCATCCGTTGCTGGAGTCCATGATGCTCCTCCTGCTATCGGTGAACTGCTCGAATAAACTGAGAGACAAGTCAGGACGGACTGAAACCACAATCGCAAGGAGAGAAATAGCGTACGATCAGGCTCGTTACCCAGCTCAAGGGCTAATAGTCCCGTCACGCACTGTACTGCTTCTTCTGCCCCTGCTCGCGTATTGTTTAAGTTGTTAAGTTGCCGATTGAGCCCAATAGTGACGTCGCCTGCCAGCTGTCCCGCGAGGGTAAAGAACGAGGGCCCGTATGTGAGTGTTGTGGGTGCATCAGCAGGCGATGCGACTGTATAGTTGACAGGTTGCGCTAGATTCGCATCAAAAGTGGCGCGATCTCTTTAAGGAAGGTTAGTGATCCATTATTAGCCAGAGAGTTATTAAAGAACGCACTGCGTTGTGCCACCGATTCGGACCGCAGGAGGCGCTCCTCTCAGCTTTTCAATGTTCGCTAGACAAGTCGTGGTCCCACTCAGTTCTGTGTATCCCGGAAACGCAAAGAACTCGATTGATACGCTTAGCAATGAGGGATCTACGGTAACTGCAGATGACGGGGCAGCGGATGGAACGACGAATGTTGTGGTAGTCTGCGCCAATAAAACGTATCCAGAGCTCAGGATTATTTTCGAGATGAGAAGCCAGCGCATTGTACGCTATGGAGAGAGCGGATATCTCTCCAGGCTCACAAATTGTGCAAATGGCTGAAAGATGCGTAGAGAAAGTTACGATATATCAGTTCTTATGGCAGATCATGACGTGTAAACCCGTACTAGTATGAGAATAGAAGACCACATCATACAGAACGAGCGGAGAGATTGATCCGCCTCCCGGCCTCGGATAATCGCATTCGTCTGCCTTGCAGCGTCATAAGTTGGTCAGAAAGGTAAAGAAAAGCTTTACACAGAAGCACGTACCAACACAATTCATCTGTCTGCAGATGACAGGTTACGTGGGACAATACCAAGGAATTGTATCATATGCCCAACGAGGTCCATAAAGCATAGATCTACGCACGATGGCCTAGAATGGTACGTTGCTTTCACTTGCTTCCATGCGCAGGATTTCTTATAAGAGAGCCATATTCTTCAATTTGGTCCGTGCCTCACAGAAACTCCTTCGAAGCGGGAGAGAATATCGAGGTATTGTCGGACCGTTCAGAAACCGGTATCCATCAAGTGATATCAATCAGCACAAGAATACTCTTCAGCAGCACGTTAATGATCAGCTGGTCTCTGGATTAAGAAGTCCCCGCAACTTCCACGTGAACAAGGCTAGGTGAAGCGGACCGTCCAACAATTTAGTTTAGCGCTTGACGTTACCGCAGCAGTCTAGGGAAGAGAAGCATTAAGTACCGGCGAGGAAAAGCTCAAGTCACAGAGCACAGGTAACCCAGTATTCTACATGGTCGATGTTGATGCAATGCACAGCAGGCAAAGGTCGGTTTCGGCAGGGCCGCGATAACGAGCGAAAGTAGAAACGAAATTAATAATTGCGTCAATGATTGCGGCAGGGTTGTGACTTATTGATGCAATGTGCCTGTCGGCTTTGTTGAGACAATAAATTGCGTAATTGATTGCAAAAGGGGTTTTGACCTATCTGAGATTACAAATTGCAACATGTTTGCCACGGAAAGGGAAATTTGAAGTTGCATCACGGTGGCAATTTATTAAGTCACTCGCGATTTCCTCCTTTGTGAGATTTCAAATGTCACACTTGACACGATTTGTAATTTCGCCACCGGGTGGGTGATCAGTGGGCGATCAGCGGGTCGTTCCGTGGGCGATCACCGCATCCAGTGGGCGATCAGCGGTCCGTTCAGTGGGTGATCAGCAGGCGATCACCACATTCAGTGGGCGATCTGCGGGCGATGGGACGTATCAATTTCTTGTCTTCTTGCCACCGTCATCCTCCATCCTGTCTTCCTTCACCGTCCCTGCTTACTTTAACGACTCGTAACATTAGGCAACTGCACGACCTTAACAGATCAAGGCCATGAAGTAAAGCAGATGACAATCTAGTGGTCGAGATCACATGCATAGAATCATCCCTGACTCTAGTAAAAGATGACTTGGTATGCTTAACGTTGGCTCCTGAGCTGCGACACATCAAGAGCGAAATGAAAAAGAAGACGCCGGAATTGAAGTAGGTTCACGCCTTGTGACACAATGCCATTTTGAAAGTATTGAAACAGAATTTACAGGCCAAAGCAAATCACGCTGCTCTGGTCGAAAGGATAGAAGCTTTGTCCACAGTCGTCAACAGAGCGGAGGATGAAATATTCGCATGATTCTGTGCACAAATTGGCGTGGAAAACATTCGGGAATACGAATCGCAGCAGCTGAAAGCCGCGAGTGAGGAGGCTGCGGCTCGTAGGTGTTTCGAGACACAAATTGCACGTCTTGCCCATCAGTAAGTTTCCTTTTTTTTATAGTTTGCCGTGAAGATCGGACGTACTGAGTGACGCCCTCAGGTCACAATTCGAGGAACAGCAACTCACAACACTGCAAGAGCGCCTTGCAATGCTTGACACCGCTATAAATGCCGAGCGCGCAGCTATTAAGAAGCATGAAGCCGAAAAGCAAGCAGTCCAGGAAGAAATTGATCAGCTTCAGGAGTCTATCCTCGAGCTTCAAGAGGAGCTCAAGGAACTCAACGAGGTTTTAGAGACTAAGACGAAGGAACTTGATACCGTCAAGAAGAACACCGCTAGAGCGTTGTAGACTATCAGACTCTCCTAGATAGGGACAAAGGCGGTGGCAGCAGCGTTCGACCACAGGGAGGTGATGTCAAAGGTGTCGAGAGGAAAAAGGGGAGGTCCTACCAGATCTACAGACTACCTACAGGCTTTCAGAAGCGACACTCAGCTCAGATGCACAAGGATCTGGCCGTTAGGCAGATCCGCCGCGCCTTCGAATAACTCGCCGCGGCGATCCGGGCCTCGACGGCTGTATAAGGATCGCCGAGTCCGACTGAACCGGCGAAGCGGTCGCAGCGGCGGACTGGGTGCGGCGCCAGCGGAGGTTCGCACCAGTGCAATTCCGCCTGGTAGTCGGGGAGATGACGTCGGAACGACACAGAGAAGATGCGGGAGAGAGAGCGTCGACACCACTTGAAAGGGGGGTAGTGTCGGCGGTGGAACGACGCGGAGGCGGCGAGAAGTGGGAGACTGGATTCAGTCGAAAAGGGGCACCGGCGCCGACGGTAGCAGCGAACACAAGAAGAGTGACAGCTGCGTCGAGGCGTCGAGGAAGTATAACAGATGCCTAGAAGAGTGACGGCTGCGTCGAGGCGTTGAGGAAGAATCACAAACGATCTGAACCGAGCGGCGGCGACGAAACACAAAAGGGGTGTCAGGCGCAGGGAGAAATCAAAGACCGCGGGATCGATTACTAGAGGAGTGATGGCTGCGTCGAGGCGTTGAGGAAGAATCACAAATGTTCAGGACCGAGCGGTGGCGGATGCTAGAGAGAGGGGGACGGCGATGCAGATATGAGTGGGAAGCCCCTGGAGCGATTACTAGATGAGTGACAGCTGCGCAGAAGGGAGATGACCAGGGCAGCGAATGAGCTCAGCGGCTTCTATCCTGTGAGATCGGGGGCCACGCCGTCAGGACGGGATCGGCAAGGGCACATGACCGGGAGTTCGCCTGATCCGGCTGTCTGGTTCTCTGTATATACTGGTTTCTTGAAGGAGGCTTCTTTACCTGTGGCTGGTCTCTGGTAGCTGCGTTCTAGAGTGTATATCTGCTGCTTTTTAGGATAGATACATGCTCTCTATATATACTATGAGTCCTTGATAAGAAATATCACTTAAAGCGGCGGGCGGCGAGGCGTGACAGGGGCGCCGCGACGGCGGGGGCCGCCGCTGAGATGCGCCGCCAAGCCACCAAGACCTAGGGGCGCCCCAATCGGAACAGTGGAGTGCTGGTACGTCGTGTTGAACGTCGGGGCCGTTCGGATCGGTCAGGGTGCGCTCTATCTGGTTCTGAAACGCCAAGGGTTCAAATAAAACTAAAAGGGGGAATATATGGACGGCCGCCGGGTGCGCTACTGCGCTCGGCGTACAATGTGGGATGATAAGAATATGAAACAATCAACGAAATAGACCTGAGATTGGCTATCGTTCACCCAGCCGGCGCGGCGGCGGGCATATACCTCCGCGATGGCGCGATATACATCTGCCGCAGCATGTCCGGCCGCCGTGCGAGCATTTCCGAAGCCCGGAGTCACCTGGATTCGGCGGAACCATTCTTGAGAGAGGCTGGAGAAGGGGAACTAGGATCTGGTCGAAGGGGGGACGAGGTGATCATAAGATAGGAGTGGAGGCGTCGCCGCCGGTTCGTATGGTCGGCAGCGGTGGCGGTGTGGGTGCTGTTCCTAGGCCGCCGAAGGTCCGGCTGCTGCTGAGCAGGCTGTATTATGGGTAACGGCAGCGAAGGCTGGTTTGCTGACAATAGTACGCGGGGTGTCCTGGGTATGGCATAGGGGAGTACAGCCCTTACAGGCCTGTGCCGCTGGACCGGTACAGGTTAGTGCGGCGCACTACAGTGTCAAAAGTCCTTGACCATGCTCTAAAGGAAATTGCTTCGAAGGTTGGAATAAGCATGCGTTCCCTATAACATCGTCTAATCATATGGATCTAGAATGACGAGATTGAAAAACTTGCTCTGGAGAGATCGTCTATCTCTCGAAAGTGTCGGTTGGAAGAGATTAAACTTCGTCTCGGATCAGGCAGCTTAAAGAACGTTCCAATTGAAGAGGTGAGTTTTGGCTCAATTTCCCGTTGTACAATCAGTTCTCATTGCTTTCTGTCACTCACTTCGATGCAGAATCTTCGAGAAGAGGTGACAATGGACATTGATGACAAAGACGGTACACAGAGGCCTCGACGCGTCCCTGATTACGGTATTGAGGTGGAGTTTGACTTACTGGACGACGAGGAGCGAGAAGTAAGTACAGTCAAGTCCTTGTCATGTATGAACAATGTCCGACGAAAGTCGTTCAGGATGGATCAGCAGAGATAGGATCAACGTACGATTCATCTATCACCAAGCTTAATACAGAGATTGAGCGCATGGCACCGAACATGAAGGCAATGGAGAGGTCAGGTAAATCTAGTTCTTAATTAAAGACATTCACGAACATCCGGATGTAGACTGGACGATGTTCAAACCAAGCTGCTGGACACGGAGAAAGCGGCTGAGAAAGTCCGCAAAGAGTCGAAACGCGCTCGGGATGAATTTAATGATATAAGAAAGCGAAGGTAAATATTGTAATGTGGTGAAGCTCAATCTTGTTTATAATGACTTGTCTTCTGCAGATGCGATCTTTTCAACAAGGCTTTCACTCATATCTCAGAGCGCATTGATCAAATCTACAAAGACCTTACAAAAGGGAAGGCTGCGCCAATGGGCGGTGTTGCTTATCTGAGCCTGGAAGACAATGAGGTTAGTCGATAAATTTTTGATCAGAAGAAGTTATTTGCTAAGCTTTGCATGCAGGAACCGTTTGCTGCTGGCATTAAGTACCATGCGATGCCTCCGATGAAGCGATTTAGAGATATGGAGCAGCTCTCGGGAGGAGAGAAGACTGTTGCTGCTCTCGCATTGCTTTTCGCTATTCACAGGTATCCCTTTCTTCATTGTTCTCACGAACTTTTGCTTACACTCTTTTCACCCGTCACTCTAGTTATCAACCAGCCCCTTTCTTCATTCTTGATGAGGTTGATGCAGCACTCGACAATACGAATGTCGCCAAGATCGCTAATTACATCCGTTCCCGGGCGTCTGGCGAGTTCCAGTTTATAGTCATTAGTTTGAAGAATTCCCTGTACAAACGAGGCAACTCGTTGGTAGGTATCTACCATGATCAGGAAGTGAACAGTTCCAGCTCCTTAACATTAGACGTAAGTGACTTTTTATCATACCACTCGCAAAATTAATGGGGAATTTCTCTTTCAGCTCACACAATATGATGACTGATTGCCGTGAACTCTGCTGAATCACCGCACACTCTATTTATTCTATCAACCCTTGCTGTCATAATCATAAATGTAATAACAAAATGTAGCTTGTACGAATTCCACAACATAAAATGGGCATACGGAGTAAATGTGATGATCAATGCAATGCGAACGTGAACAGCAAATAGAAGAGAAGACAGCATAGAACAAAGGAAACAACTAGCACTAAAATTACCAGCAATGAAAGAAGTTGAGATGAGATTATATGTAATAAATTTCTTTCCGCCCGTTCATCGCCCGCCACATTGATCGCCCAGTGATCACCTGCAGATCACCTGCAGATCGCCCACTGAATGTCCCGCTGATCGCCCACTGAATGCAGTGAACGGCCCACTGATCACCCGCTGATCGCCCACTGATCGCCCACCCGGTGGCGAAATTACAAATCACGTCAAGTGTGACATTTGAAATCTCACAAAGAGGGAAATCGCGAGTGACTTAATAAATTGCCACCATGACGCAACTTCAAATTTCCCTTTCCGTGGCAAACACGTTGCAATTTATAATCTCGGATGAGTCGAAACCCCTTTTGCAATCAACTACGCAATTTATTGTCTGAACAAAGCCGACAGGCACGTTGCATTAATAAGTCACGACCCTGCCGCAATCATTGACGCAATTATTAATTTCGTTTCTACTTTCGCTCGTTATCGCGGCCCTGCCGAAACCGACCTTTGCCTGCTGTGAATGCATCGTCAAGCACACGCCACGTGCCGAACACGATCCCGTGACAGTGTCATGGTTCAATTTAATTTCACATTTGTTATGAGAATTTGTAATATGAGAATTTATTGACTGACAGGCTATAAAGAACAACGCGGAAAGATAAATTTTCCCGAAGAGTGATATAAAATTCACGAGCGATGGTGTGCGACGATCTCGAGTAAGAAGAACAATCGCTAACAGCCCCGCAAGTTTTGACAAATATTAGATGGCTCGACAAGCATAACGAGACGAAACTATATTCCCAGTGTAACATCAGGCTTCCTCCCGGTCAGCAGGCTGTTCAAGCCAAGAGATATCCTCATTCTCTTTTCCGTGTATCAGCTCCATGTGCCGTCGCACTGCATCATCCCGACTCAGGACCTTTCTACAGATCCCGCATGAAGGTAGAGAGGTTGAATGTGCCTTAGCACACTTCTCATGTTTATTCCGTTCCCTAATGGATGCAAACTCAAAGTTCGGCTTGTTGCATCCTGGAAGGCGACACCGAATTCCAGTAGGGAATTTGGACGTTGCTGGCAACGTAGCTCGCTTGCGCTTCAACGGCCTCGGAGCGACATCGTCGCCTTGAGAGTTGCGGGCGGTATTCACATAACCGCTTGCACCCAGAGGAATTCGTTCCGACGCTACAGTCATGGGTGGTGGTGAGGGAAGATTCGGCATGAACTCCAAAGAAGGAGACAGAAGTTGCAGAGGAATGTTTTTATAAAGACCGATCTCCACTAATCCTTTGAGGCTTCTAGCAGGGCGATGGCTCGATTCAGCGATAGGCAGGTAAAATGTTGATGATCGTTTGACTGTCCCGTGATAGGAAGGAGCGAACTGGCTCCCGAACGTTCTAGGCTGTCCATTGTTTGCTAGATGGGAGCCACCAGCCGGCGTACTAGTCTGTGCTTGAATATTGAGTTCCAGTGGTGGAGCCATTTGAGCCACCACGTTTCCCTGGGACATAGAGAAATTAAAATCGCATTCGACATTAGAGCATGGCGTCTGCGTTAAAGCATAGCGTTCTCCAGGCTTGGGGCAGGACATTTGTCCTGGGACTAGAAGACATTTTCAACAAAGAAGAGGGTAAGAAAGACAAGACACGTACCCTGTGATATGACAAAGGAACCAATACACTCAGGATCGCCATTGTTCACTGTGTTTACTAATCCAAGCTGCGTACTGAGCCACTGTTGCGGTCTGGGTTCGCTTGGACGGCTGACGTTTAGGGTGGCTTTACATCCATCGAGTTCTATAAAGGCTGGGTTGAGACATGCTGAACTTCTGTCCATTGCCTTCATGCCCCCTTGGCTGCTGAGTCCACCACTCAGTGAAGCTTGCCTGGAGTCCCATTCCATAATCGACGCTGAGTCTAGGCTCGAAGCTAAGGCGAAAGGAGTCAAGATATCGCTGCGGCTAGGATTTTCAAAGCCCCATGTTTGTGCCAGATCATCTACAGTCGTTTCGAGCCCTACAGATCCAGAGTCCTGGGGGGTTGACTCTTGCCTAAAGATGGTAGGATGGAGGTCAGGATGGGCTTCGTTGCTGGAAAGTATCGCCGCTTGGAAACCGGATGATAGTTGACGATCCTGAGCTGAGGGATTTGCGAAGAACTCCTCTCGCGAGGATAATGGCAACTCCTCCAGCTGTGCTCCTTATAAGATTAAACATCAGGCAGTAGGCCAGTATACTCACCTTCCTCAATAATGTCCGTCTTAGCTCTCCTAGGCTTCCCGGCTTGTCCGGGATCGAGTCTTCCGAGGCGGCACGCTCAAGAACGTACCCTACAAGCTCCATGACCAAGTCTAGGTGTTCTTTGGACATTGTAGGAAACAAAATTGAAGCGCAGAGTGATTGGGAGCGATTGGTGGCTGAAGAGGAAGTATGTGGATATTGCATAATGCGGTTTAAATACTTAGACCGCGTCACATACGTCGTGACATGCGCGTTCTTTGGCACACTGTCCGATTTCATTGTTAATTTCCTTTTATGAATGACCTATACGAAACGGTAGGTAAGCGTCGCATCAAGTCCCAGTGTACATATCAGGAAAGAAATTATGCTGACAACGTTTTTGATGACGTGCATCGCTAGGATGTGTTGCTCCTGGTACAGAATTTGCAGAAGTCGTGGACAAATAGTACGAAGTTTGAAGCAACGCACAAACTAGACATAAGTCCATCGATAATTTGAGGTCTTACCTCGATGACACTAGTCAATGAAAGTTCTGAAAGCCTCAGATCACTTGTTCGGATGGACGAGCTGGCAGGACAACAGTCCGTTTTCTGAGCAGTTCTTCCGAAGCGTACTTCTCAGATTTGAGATGCGACCAGCTTGGATCTACTTCAGAGCTTTGACCGTAAGCAAGATGCTGCAGTAGGGTTGTTGATAGGCAAGCCCCCCTCGTATCCAAATATGAGAAGAGATAGTGGTAATTTCCCTCATCAGCTAAATTTTCGAGGGTGACCGATAGTAACCTTTCTTGCATTTTACAGGGAAGGGATGAGGTCACGAAGATACGAGGCATGGATTCGAAGAGCGTCCAGAACAGAAAAGAAGTAAGCCGTTCAAGTTTGAATGGAATTCTCAAGCGATTCCAACGTGTCATCATGATAATTACGTAAGGTTCTCGGAAGCAATAACTTACCACGATCGCCCTTCTTTCGGTTGCCCATCGCATTTGATTCAAATCTCTCGATTTCACAATCTCGATCATTTACACTACATTTTGCGTCATCTGCATTGACACCACATGCTACGAGTAAGATATCAATTAAATACGTATACAACCAGACGTATCAATTATCTCATGCTTTTCCGCAATATCAGGAGGAACGAACCAACTACTTGCCCTATTCTGCCCACCATACTGCGTGACCATCTGAAAATCGCTTTACCCCGGATAAATCGTTCCCTGTCCTAGGTATAGAGCTACTTTCGGATTGTTGACTATCGTCATCTTCATCAAGCCAAGCTGACTCGTCATCGGAATGCGTGGAACGCGACGAAGTAGACTCATCAATAACAGTGCTCGCATCCGAAAGCGATGCAGAGAAAAAGTCATTTTTTTCATACACTGTCTCATCGCCACCAAAACCCTCCATGACGCGAGTGTGCCATATGGAGTACACTGATATTTGGGTTGTCAGTTGTGTCGCATCTTGGCTGATTTCTTCTCCCGTGAAAGAGGTTTCGCATGTCATGTCGTCTAGTCGTGTTCCGTTCGCATGAAGGTCTACGTGGTGGGGAATCCTGTGTGGATGTATCACCGCTTCTCGCTTCCTATCCTCGAATCCGTGCAGGTTGAGAACAAGCCGAGAGATCATGGTAACAGATATTCTGTCAGATCCATTAGCTCTAGGATACGAAATCGTCGCGTATCTGACTAACACGTGTGATAACATTGCATTGTTTCCGGTGCTTTGAGCGAACTCCGTGGAAGGTATACTGTGGTCCTTCGTTATTATCAATTAGAACCTCTTACACTGAACAAGATGATAATCCTGACTTACGGAGAATATTATAACATTGACGAGATTTGCAACGATCATGACACTGACGCAAGGGTTTCGAGACAGTATTATTGATCATGAAGGAGAAGCTTACGCAAAGTAGATGCTCCCTATTCCCGCGAAAAAATGTAGGAAAGTTATTTATTTAGAATGTCAAATGTTTTTCAAAGGAGCCATGTCCACTTACCGTCGCGCATCAAGAGATGTGGAAGATCAGCTCGAGCACCAGATTTTTTATTTTGGCGGACGATTTGAAGTGTTCTTATGAAAGTCAGGAGGAACACTATCCCGTCGAAGATGGCAGATAGAAAAGTAGTGGCTCTGAATACTATTTTTAGGAAGTTAAATAATTGTGGAATCCGGAAAGAAATCGTAGCTCACAGTTACCGCTTGATGAGAGGAAATATGAATGATTCCAGTCGGTTTATGCTTAAGAATGACTTACTTTACTTGTCCCGAGATGCAAGTCCGAAAGACTCCTCCGCCACCACCAGCGAGTCCGAATGAGACAAGAATGCCGAAGACGCCACTGATTGTCCACTTCATAGACAAGGATCGTTAACATCGAATTTATGCCGCATCGTCATTACTCACCGCAGAAGTAATGATAGTTGACAGCCCGAGGAGGGAAACAAAGCAGAGAACTTTCCAACTTCGGTTATACAAGGCATAAGTGCGTAATGATAGCAAGACTGGAAAGGATTATTCCAGCCATCAGTTCGAATGGAGTATTGCTGAGAGAATATGCATACTAGAGGCGATTGTTTGTGTCAGCAAGCTTAGATAGCCACCCACACGACAAAACCATTTGCAACTTGAAGTTATGAAAGTAACATCTGAATATCACTCTAGAAACTGCTGCACGGCTCTGAAGCTTACAACTGTACACGATCGGACAGTGAGCTGTTCAAAATCATTGGGAAGTCATCAGAGTTACACGTACTTCAATGTTATCCACTGGTGGAAAGAAACTCATATACAATACGAATATATAGCCTCCGAATACGACATAGCGGTTGACTAAGAAGAGGACACTGCTCAGAGTCAACCGGCGACGCCAGACACGCCGTACTTCCATCGGAAATGTCAACAAATGATCATAGTAAAGTAGAACTGAGGAATGTCGTTCAGAAAAGCAAGCATAATATCCGAGCAGTACAGCGCTTACCAACTGATGCGAGGGAATAGTACTGGAGAATGAATCTGACGAAAATGTCAGCTCAGAAAGACACTTCACAAAAGTCTGGACTTGGGAAATCACTCACATTTGCTCAGTCGATTCGGTCACCAGCGAGCGTCGAACGAGAGTCATCTGATGGGGAAAGGCTAAGCAAGAGTCCTATCTAGGTCTTGAGAAGATATATCCTGTGGTGCCTCGAATACTCTCCCAGGGGCGCGCGGTAATCGCTTGTCAAGAACTATAATAGACTCAAACGCCATCGCCGGAAATTTGTTAGATGATGGGAGTCAAAACGTACTTTCCAATGGGTTGACTTGAGATAACCTCGGGTAACATGTCATGTCGTTGCGAAGCATGTCAAACGTTATTAGAAAAAGTCTGAATGACCATCTATTGTAGGAGATAGTTTATTATGAAACTGACAATGGTGCATAAGTCTCCTACAATCTACCAAAAGCCGTAGCAAGTACGTACTGTAAGCAAAAGCCGTAGTAAAATCGCACTCGGAATATCAAGTCTTCTTGCTCCGCTCGGAAGAAAGAAAGCCATTCTTTGCACAAGACCAAGGAACATCTGATATGGACCACGGTTACGGTGATGAGCGCTGTGATTGACGGATGCACATCAACTGAGCTTAAGTGCTGCACAAATACTGTTAGACATTCTCCGAGATATCCGACTGATAAGAAAGATTTACACAGAACAATCTAGCAACGAGTGAGTGTTTAAGTTGGCGTCCAACTGGCAGTTTCAGCTTTTCCCGTGTCGACGAATCACACTCGGAGCACGCGCCATCGTGAAAAACGTTCAACTCATTTACCGTTAGTGATAGGATTCGTTGCTATGCAAGAACGTAATCAGCTACGCGTACCCGACAGTCTATGCATCATAAGAAAAGTGGAAATAAGAAATACAATAGGGGGAAAAAGTGAGTTAGTGCAACGTGAGGACAAGTAAGCTCCGAAAAGGCGATAACAAAGTGACGAAGCAGGAGAATGAGAACATATGCAACCAAAATTGAGAACGTGAGATGCATAAAGTGGAGGAGTTAGTGATGTCTAGCGATGTCTAAAACAACCCGCATCCAGGTAGGCACGGATAAATTGATGTCTTTTGTCCAAATTTGATTGAGCCATCGTCTTTACGCCTGTTCTTTGCCCTTTTCCGCGGCAATGGCCTTGATAGACGTTCGGTGACCTACAGGTCCGACCCCTCTTAGGAGTAACACTGCTACCAAGGAACCCGTAGCACCAAGTGCAAAGGCCATCCATTGCGCTGCTTTGTAAGCGTCAAGTTGCGCATCGACTCCCGGCTGGTCGGATTTCTGTCGTAGCACAGAATTGTGAACAATTGTCGTGGAAGCAAGGCCAAGAGCTGTACCCAGCTGCGTAAGCGTCTGGAAAAGACCTCCTGCTAGGCTCTGTTCGTGGGGTAAGCTGACTTTAGCTACGAAAATCGTTCCGCATGCAAAGACGAAGTCAGCACCAAATACACTCAAGATTGATGCTGGGAACCCGAACGCCCAGTACGGCGCGGACGGGATTATTACTGCGAACAATAACCCAGCACAAGCTGTTAACAGCGTTCCGGCAGAAACGAGGATCACGAATGGTATCTGCGCGACGACGGCAGCGACGAACACATTGCAAGCGATGCCAACCACGGTCATTGGAAGGAGTCGGACGGCCGTAAGTATCGGACTGAGTCCTTCATAGTTTTGATAGTAGAGTTGCGCCCAAAACTGCCACGACAAGAAAGCCGCCCATTCGAAGAATGCGATGCTTTGGGTAGCGGCGAACTTGCCTCGAGCGCGCGTCCAGAGGGAGAGCTTCATAAGGGGTGGACACCATTTTCCAGATTTGTCGTGTTCCAGGAACCATTGCCAGATTATGAATAAACCGAGTAGTACGAGTCCGAGGACGAGGAGAGCAATGATATATGGCGTATTCCATCTCTTTGGTGCAAGCTCACCCTCACCCAGAACAAATGTGATCAGACACAACGCGCCTGTCACCAGTACGGCACCAAGAAAGTCCACACGCTTATCCCTCTCTGTAGAGGGAAGATCGGCATCAATGAAGAAAATCCCGCCGAGCAAGACGAGAACCGAAAGTCCCGCCGCGAGGAAGAACGGCGCCCGCCAAGTTGCAGGAGCCCATTCGGTGAGAATACCGCCGATTTGCATGCCTATAGCACCGCCTACGGGCGCACCCGCAGAAAATGTTGCAAATGCAATCGACCGAGCCCGAGACGGTGGAAAAGAATGGGCAAGAATACCGAGTGATGCGGGCACAGTCGCGGCAGGTCCAATCCCTTGTAGACCACGGAGAATGAAGAGTGCGTTGATGTTGTTTGCAAAACCGCAGCCTAGTGAGAATACACCGAGCCAAACGGTACCAATCATGAACGCCTTCTTGCGGCCGTAAAGGTCGGCCAGTCGCCCGAAGAAGATCAACAGACAACCCTAAAGATATTTTTGGAACATCGAATAAGATAATTCGATCGTAACGCGTACGGTTGTTTGTAAGAACTTACCGATGAGAGCGAGTACGCTGATACGACCCATTGCAGACTGTCCTCGGGTTCGTTGAAGGCTCGACCGATAGTCGGTAATGAGATTGAAGCAGAAGAAGACGATGAAATCTGAGGGGACAGTTGACCATACTTCATCACACGAGAAGGAAAGGTAGACGTACATTCAAAATCATTCCAATAGTGACAGTGGCGACAAGAATTATGCTTTGTAACGTCGATCGCTTGTGGGCTTTCTCCAACTCCTCTTTCTGAAGGCCTCCAGTTTGCTCCACTTCATCGACACCCGGATCAAGGTGACCGCCATCGGATGATTCTTCGCAGGCAGCATTTTTCTCCTTGTTGGTTTTATCTATCGAAGGCCGTGTGCCGGACGGCATTACCGAGATGGTTGTTTGCGAACTAGCCGATGAGACGGGTCGGTCTCGAGGCGAACCTGCTAAGGCGTCTTGCAGGTTTGTCTGAGAGCCGTTAAGCTTTTCGGATGGCGTATCTTGCCCGCGTGATTGCATGGTCAGTCTCAACCAGACGGAGCAGCTGCTCGTAGTACTGAGTTTACCGAAGATAGAGGCTAATCGGTGCTATATGCTGCTGCTGGTCGAACCTCGAGAGAGTAGACCCGCTTCAAGTTTGACAAGAGGGCCGCCTATAAGGAACAAGCGTGAAGCAAGTTGGGGCAGGACCTTTTAGAGCCATCACGTTAATAACGGAGGTATAGAACAATTTTGAATCGAAGCAGGGGTAGTCCTAAGAAAATAGATCACGTGCGCTTTCCCGGCTGCCGTTAGTTTGGAAATTTCTTGGCTCTCGATGACTGAGCTCGCCCGACAGAGTTCGGGACGTCGGAACCGTCTTCGGCCTGAACCAGAACCACGTCCAGCTTTAAGTACATCTTTCTGCTCATGTGCTCGGTCAGCCAGGTTATATACAGAACGAGGAAACAAAATTAAACAAAAAAAATGTCAATTAATTAGTTCATTGGCGCGACACCGACAATTCGCAGCCTATCCTAGCTTTCTTGTACCTTGAGCCCATGCCCGGCCCAGCTCCACCTCGGAGTGGCGACTTGAATGGAAGACAGCGGCCGTAAAAAAAAATTTTTTTGACCACCATCACACGTTGCAGAACTCCGACCGTACGCACGCACACTTGTCGTCGTCAACCGTAACACAGGGGACAAAACCCTATTTCCGAACCCGGGAATTTGATCCGGAACTGAAATCCAGCCAATCAGAGGCGAGCTTTCCAATCTAAGCGGCTCAGAAACGTAATTCTGCCCCCTGTATATACAGTATATATATATAAGTTTCGCCTTGTGCTGTTCAGCTATATGCGAAACAAATGCTTGTACATTCGGATCAATCAACCGATGTCTGTAGAGTTCTTTCGTACTACACACATTACTGTATCTTAAAGAGCCGAAAGTCCTTTCGTGCTCAGAATTAAACCGTGAAGGTTAAGCATCCAGATTCTCAATAGTCAAGTCGGGAAATAGTGGCAATTAATGTACGGGTTTCTGCAGACTCTCAGCAGCCTGGAAAGCATTTCTTTCTAAATGGTAATGTTGTAGGTAAAACGGCGATTGTTGGCTGCTTTAGTCACTCCGTCTCTTTTACGGCTACTCAGCGTCGGAGTTAGCTCCGTCCCATCTAATGACTGCCAAGTCAACGGATCTTGTTTGTTCCTTTCATCCTTCGCCGCAACCAGCAACCGCCAACGCTGTTAAAAGTGGCGTCAACTCGACTCTGAATTGCGGAACGCAAATCTGTGGATTCAAACAGATTTTGAACTGTTCAGAATCAAATCGAGACGATTCCCTTTACAGCTCACATAACCGTCTGAATCTGAATCTTCACGAAGACCTCCAAGTACGCAGACGGATCCGTCTCGTTATCTGTTGAAGACACTGCCAATTTACTGCCAATTTACTGTAGATTGATTTTTCATTGAAATGATTGTCTCTCCATTTTTGGAAGATGATCTACGAGCTTACTTTACAAAGCAATCGACCTTTATGCGTTCTCAAAACCTCCGACTCGGACCGGGACTCGAAGTTGAAGTCGTGCCATACTCAACGGTAGAAAACATGGTACGATTCTGAGCCTTTACAGTAAGTAGCCCAATGGTCTTACAAAGACAATCGTTGGGGAAAGCGGACGGTATTCGTTACCGAGTGATTCCTACAATGTTCCGTAGGGATCCAATTCGTCATCAAGACGGTCTGTCTTACTATCAAAGCCAGAGAGCCTCGTTAGGAACAAACTCTTTTCGTCATCATAGGTATAGCTGTAACAGCGAAGCCAAGAATCTTCTCTTTGCGGGCATCGTTCAGTCCCAGCTGGAAATTAATTGATTGTCTCAAGGATATATCAGTGTTTCCTCGCCTTACTACCTTCGACCGATGACACTTCCACAGTTTTCCCCGTCGCTCGAGAGCGTTGGTGGCGCCTGGTTTGCATGTCTGAATGACAATTACGAAGCGGAATTCTTATACATCTCATTTCGCCGTCATGGCACTCGAGCTCTGCCATTCGTTCTGATACGTGTCATCAGTCACATTCTATGTTCGACTCTATCTGAACGCGCGTGGCGATGTCGAGCGCGGCCTGTTTATGTCGCACAAATCGTCGACATCCGTTCGCGTATTGTCAGTCTTTCAAGTATGGAACAAAATAACTCGTTGCATGGGCTTACGGTGTAGTGATTGGAAGATCAGATAATCTAAGAGGCTCACTCACTGATTGATTGTGGATTATTCAAAACAGCTTCCGCTGCCTTTTCCTTCCCCCTTCCTTCCTCACTTCCTCACATCTACGCACTGCACATCAGATCCTTTCGCGAGTGAATCTGTTCATTCCTGGATTATTGTGGTCGGAATTCAGTTGCTCACTCTGATTGCTTTGTTGACACACAGCGCTCGCTGTGAAGCTTATCAATGCTCGTGCCCTCTTCATTGGATAACAGCTGGAGCCGAGCGTATGATAAGACATCCGCCGTTCTACGACGGTGAACGAGTCGACTGGACTTTGTGCATCAGCCGTTGTCATTCTGATATATGACTCGAGAGATAACAAAAAGGCTCAAGGCAACAATTGATGCTGTGAGTTGTATGTCGACTAAGAGAAACCGAGCTCCGTCGAAAGCAGGTCTGCCCGAGTCTTCAATCGTATTTCTTTCTATTCGTTGCCGATTTGCACACCTGCTTATGTTCAGGCCACATTGCGTCTAATGATCGGCTTCGGAGCTCGGCGCTCCAACGCTTACATCTATTTCTTCCCTTTCTTTTGATTAGGGAGTCTCCATTGACTTCCGAGGTAACCGATGAACAGTTCGTTTGTTTTCAGACGGAATTGATGCTAGAGTATAATTTAAAAGGTTTCGGTCAATGGCAACGGACCTGGTCTCACGGGCCGAATTACTTATCTTCCCAGAAACGACGATTCTCGGAAATCTCGACGTGAGTCTCATGTTGAAGGTGTCCATTTTCGTGTCCCTGACGAAGACAGTGGAGGATGAACGATCTTAGACACCGAGAAAGTTGATTCTCTTGAAACATATGTATATATTTCCTGGCAAGCATACTTGTGAATCAAACCAAATATCGATGGTTCGGTGAGATAGATGACATTTTTCTTGTTATTACTATCCCGAGCTCATCTATGTGAAACTTGGTATGCATCGGGGGATATAGAGGAACCAAAGCAGGGCCCGACATACCAATGGAAGCCGTCCTGCCCGAGGCTGACGGAATTCAGATCTCCTTAATTTTCTGAGGCAGAACGTCGGGCGCTACAGGTGTAAAATTCCGAGGTGTATCGATTATCACAAATACGGTGGTCAGTGGGAGCGTGGATATGACGTGCGACAGTACGGTACAGACCTAGACCTGTCCTTACGACAGGATGTGGATAGAGTTCAGGAGGCCCTTAAGTGAGCTTTGCTGGAGGGTATAAATCGTCGAACGTACATACTGTATGTCGGAGAGTGTTCGCCTTCATCGTGACTTCAGATCGCGGGCTCCGTTGGGCAATTCGCAACAGCAGCATATTCCATTTTCACTATTTTTAAGATGGAAGGAGCTAGAGATGTCTCCGGTGGACACAACTTACTATGATCACGGTGCCTTACGTCTACCAACCTCATGCGTTGAATCGGAAGCGATAGAAGATATCATCCCTCGCGGTGTCGTTGCAAGAAATTGTCCTAGATCAGATTCTCGCGGTTGACGTTCTCAAGTTTTCAAATGCTCGCCACGGAGCCGAGAAGAAAAAGGAAGCACGGACGGAGATTAATGCGAGCCTGTGACAGCAATGACGAACAGCTGGTACACGCTGCCGGGGAGTTAGAAAGTGGCTTTTAGAAGGCACGCCTAAGTAGCTAGAAACCCGAATTGTCTTCTTCTTCTTGAAAGCAAGGCTTACTTGGATTTTCCCCACCAATAGTATTGCTTATACAGAGCTTCACTGTTCATGGACTAGATAAAATAACTTTCAGCCGGGAGAATTGTCCATCCGTGTCAGAACAAGATCAAAGGAAGAGAACGAACGAAACAGCATTCAAAAAATCCGAGAAATCAATCATTGTGCTAAGTAAGATAGTCATTATGCCATCAGCATCAGCATCTCGAAGATTCGCTCCTCGGTAATGAAGAGAACTTCTTCGATTCTTGAATGATACAGTAGATGGTCCTAGTAGACGAGGCCGTCAAATTTGATGCGGGTGATCTCTGATGCCGTAGCGGTGCTTCATGTAAACTGTTTTTGTAAGCCTTTGTAAGGATAGTAGAATTGAATCCTTTGCCATTTATCCTTGTGGTGTTCCTCAACCGAGAACGCCGAAGGAAGGTATTAAGTTGATCCAGCCTTTGAGTTGAAATCCATTTTTCATAGAAAAGAATAATCACGCTTCTCAGTGCCGGCAGCGCTACTGTGCTCTTCGGCTCAAGCCGTTCATCTGTTTCGCCCTGCATTGTTATTCCATAGTCCCGGTCTGCTTTGAGACTTCCTTCTCGAGTATAGAGAAGACAAAGAACTAGCAAATATAGCATCAGCGGTCCGGGGATTGATCAGATTTGGTGCGGAGATACTTTAGTTTGGGTGAAAGATGAAAGACGGAAAAGCGTAGCGCGCATTTTCGAGCTGGTGATTGTGGCTGAATGAGCTAGTGTAAATATACAGAGCCACTGTCCGTCTCCTCGGAGATTTCGGATAGCAAGAAAAGCTGGATACACAAACGTACCTCTGCTTGCAACTATGTCAATACAGTACTATTGTAATCGCCGCCAGCGGAAACAGAATGGAGAAAGTTGGTAATTATGGAGATGTGGTGCCAAACTCACACGTTCTCTCCGACCGACGGACGAATTGGACGAACGCTAGAAACAAAAGGGTGCATAATGAGCAGCGGCATCTGGAGAGAAGGCAAATCGGCTGGAAAGTCTCCACACAGTGAGACCTGCATCAATAATGATGATGAGTGAGAAACCGGCAAATGCGCACAAACTTACGGGTAATGAGTAGAGAAAGTCGCACAGTGTGGTACTTTGCTTGAACTTCTGTGGCTTCTAGTTACTTTACACGTGCACCGTAAATCCTCGGGGCTGTGCCTGGGGATGTTCTTCTTTCTCCAAGAAACATGCAATTGAACGGGCGTGTCCGTGCCCGAGCACTCCGCAACCGGGGACTATACGATAGGATAATCTATGATAGAGTAAAGCAGAGCTGATTGGCTCTGCTCTCATCTGGGGTTGGAGAGTTGTTGGATTGGATTGGAGTCGGATAGAATAGCTAGCCGATGTTCCGGCATCCGATCGTGCTAGTCCGATTGACTGTCTGTCTGCTCGGTAAATGGCTCTAGTTAGTATTCTCTTGAGTGGCATTGCCCAGCAAATGAATGGTGAATGGGAATGGTGGTGGTGGAGTGGAGCCGGCGTGATTAAGCTACTGATCGAGGGGTGTGACAGGGAGGTGCGTGGCGTGACATGTCGCGTGCAAGTCGCGTGAAGGGTGATCGACGCCCCATGATCAGACACGCGTGATTTGTCATTGTGTCAACCTCTGTTTTTGGTTTGGACCAATTCACTTTGTGCTCCTCGTTGAGGTATCACTTCCAGTTTGTCTCCAACGGGAGAAGCTGAGAGAACATACGAGTAGCGTCCCGAGAGCCATGGACGCAGCAAGCAAGAGCAGGATCTGGCGGCTAAAATGGACTCGTGGGAGAAGAGGAGTGGGGTAGTGGTGGTGCAGCTGGTGCTCCAACGTCATCTGAGCATCACAGCACCGCAGCGAAGAATAAGTAAGCTGAGCTGAGCTGAGCTGGGCCGGGCCACCCTGACTGCGACTGGAATAGTGGCCACCCGGCCGATCGCTTGCCTCAGCAGACAGCTTCCTTCTATCTTGGTCCATTAGACTTTCCAAGGATCGACGTATCAAATAAATAATCATCTCCCACTTCGGCCTCGCCCGTTTATCACTTCCATTTGTCTCGTGCCCGTCCCATGCTCGTGATACACTATTTGATACCTCGCACGCGGTTTACTTGATTCTTTTGTTTCTCCAATCTTTCTGTCCCCCCAGCATGGTCACGGATGATTTGCCCTGGCCAGAGCTCGGCAACGTTTCGCGCGGCGCGACCCGCGGCAACCAGGGATCTAAGGGCGTCCTAGGGCCTCCAGACGAGCAAGGCCGAGCTGTTCTCCAACTACGTGTGCAGCCTGGCGTACTTGCCGTCAAGCTAAATCCGACTGCTACCGTTTGGTACCGCACGCTCGACAACGAGGTCCAACGTGCGCTCAAGGAGACAAAAACCTACTGGCGCAAGGCACGCCGCAGACAAGATTACGATGCGCGCGCAGACCAGGACCATATGGAGCTCCATGAGTGGCTTCAGCAGCTCAAGGATAAGTGCATGGCCCATCTCGAGCTTCTCCTTCAGAAGGGCGAGATTACTGGTCCACCGTATATCATGCCCGATAACCTCGAGTTCACCTTCATGCGTGGTTTCATCGAGCGCCAGCGCTCAGGCGTTCCCCATAATCCACGCCTCCGCGGTCTCCCGCGCAGCGAGCAACACCGTATCCCGCCTGAGGACCTTGTCGACGACGACTTAGACGCGCGTGGTTCACCTGATAGTGTATCCAGTCCCCTAAAAGTCCCTCCTCCGCCCTCGCCAGTGCGTTCCCTTCCTGTAGAAACGTGTGTAGACAGTCTGACTACTTCTCATGTCTCCCTAACAGGCCGTGCTGGTCCGTCCTCCTCTCCTACCTGGTCGAAAATGCCCTCCGATCCCTCCTCTTCCACAGACCTCTTGCATAGAATAGAGGCCGCGCGTGCGTAAACCCGTCCCCCGTGTGCTTTCCCCCTGACCCATTATGTACTTACACATCAATTCCCACAGAGAACACGCTCCGTCAATCGCGCTCACGCTTGAGGGTTGCTCGCACTTCTACCCAAGACGCATATGGACGCTACAAGCATTGCACAGACCAGGAGCATATCCTGGAGTCCGAGGTTCAACGCGCAGAAGAGCGACTCGATGAACTGAGTATGTCACCAGTTTATTTGGAAATATTTATTTATTTCCCTTCATTTAATTTACATAACCGATCGATGCGACGCTCTGACACCCACTTTCTACTCCTACCTTTAGTCCATCTCTTCGCTCAGCATCCCGCATCCCCCCCTGGGCCATCCACCAGCAGTACGTATTAGCGAATTCAATTAAATGGTATCGTGGCTCTCCCTCATTCGTTGCCCTTCTAACGCCCTTCCTCATCTCGCTCTCCCTCCCTCTCCACACACCGTCTCATGGTGTTGGATCGAAAAGCAATCACAGTACCGAGTTATCCAAGCGACCTGCAAATTCAAACTCAGACACTTCAGCGACAGCAAACGCAGGAACAAATTCAGCCACCTTCATCGACGTCAACACCGATCGCAACGTCCGCCCCGCCCAATGGAGTCTTCGACCAGGAGCGGGCGTACGCCGCCGTAGGCACTCTGCCCTCCAGCTCTCAGGCGCACCGGCAGCATCAGCAACAACAGCACACGCAGCAGCAGCAGCAGCAGCAGCAGCACCAACAACACCAGCAGCTAACACCGTATCATCATGCTTACCACCTTTGGCCCGGAGTAGGTACGCCATTCCACGCCCCTCCGCAACGACCAGCGTCGAGCGTGTCCGTCTCCAGCGCTCCAGGTGGCCTGAGCATGGAAATCCCGAGTGGTCAGCGATATGCCCCTGAACTTCTCCGGCCAGGTGGCGCTGGCGCTAGTGGGAGTCGAAGCGGAGAGGATTGGACAGCGGGTCCTGGTCCCGGCGTTGGGTCCGACAGCGAGGTAAGATTCGATATTTGGCCGATGTTTCGTCATCAATGAGTCCATTGAGATGCTTCCGTGCCTTCCATTTGAGCGGAGAAGGGTCTGACGATTCACTTTGTTTTTTCTTGTCTTGCATCAATATTTCTTTAGGTAGCGGCGATGATGCATACTACGTCTCGCGTCGCAAGTCCGCAGAGAAAGCATCCTCGCGAATGGGAGACGGCTTCGTCGGTTCAACAGCAGACACAGCACATGGCCGCTCTTAGAGGTATGCTGATAATGCAATCTGTCAATCTGAATCACTGTTGAATGATGATGGTTTTGATTTCGATAGACACCGGAGATGTACGTTTCTCCACTTTCTTGACCTCAGGCGCACTTGCTAAACCATACAATTACGTATCAGGACCCATCCTCGCACCCGCCCCGAAAGCGCTTGACGCAAGCTCACTCCACGCCGAGCCTCCCGCTCGCACTCTCCCTCACGAGCCCGCTCACACCAACGCCAAGCCTGCATACTCCGCAACCCACACATTCAAGCCATTTGGCGCATCACCCTCCGCACCAATCCCCACACTCGTATCACCCGGCCGGAGGGTGGACAACTTTCGCACCCGGATCTGGACCTGGGCCTGACTCAGGATCGGGACACACCTGAGCTGTTACGCTACTTCTTCCACAGTGGACCTGACTCGCACCACCTAGTATGCGAAAATCAACCAAAAATAAAACCGAATATTGGGTTGTAGTCCTGCTTTTGTACTTTTTTTGCAGGTTATTTCGAACGTTGTGCTGGGGATGCCGCTCCTCATCTCCCTTATGCACTCGCTGCTTTGCGTCTTCATGATCGCCATGGTTATCCGTCACGATCTCCTCTTTTTCAGCGTTTCTTTTCCATTCGTTCGATGCTGTGATTTTTCCTGTTTCAGGGTTTGAGTTTGGCATTTACATTTGGTGGTCTTGCTTGACCCATTTTACTTTTCTTTCGATACAGCACTGCCGCAAAGTCGGCTGCCCTGACTTCTCCTTGCTCTTCCATGAATTTATTCCTCTGCTGAGGACAGTGTCGATGCTCTCACCCTGCATATCATTGTTGTTTCGCTTTGTAGCAGCTAAGAGCTTCTTCGTTTTCTACATATTCATGACACACTTACGGTCCGTTTCTGCAATTATTGACACATCAGAAACGTTGTGTTCGGCTCATTCCAAACGGACACGAGATTTTCGCATGTTCCATACGCAGTACTAGTATTTTTGTTTCGTTCTCAGGGTGTCGTTTCAGCTTCCTTTCTGTAAATTTGCTTTCCATGGTCTCTCTGTCCTGTATTCATGGTATTGGTTATACGCTTTGCCCTGCTTTTCTTGCTTTCCGAAACCGCGTACCGTTATCATTACCGCGGCATTGTACAGTTGCCGACAAAGTATTTTCGTCATTTCTTTCTAATCTTTTCGATGTTTTGTCCATAATATCCCTTATTCTCTCCACTCCTTGCATTACCGCTCGCTCCGCTTTCGCATACAACATCGGCTGTTTTTCTGGGGCATGTAGCTCTAAATGCACGCATACACGCATTTCCCTTGGACGCTTCTTTTGGTCTTATTTTTGTATCGTCCTTCTGCTTGTTTGGTTCCTTTCTTCGCGCAACTCGGGCTTCTCGTTCGCGGCTTCACGCTCATACACGCTTGCACGATGATCTTGGATAATAATTACTACATACACGCACACGCATTCAAAACGTATACCGTACCGTTTCGTTATTGTATCTGCTCGATTATAGTGATGCTTTTATCGATCCCGTTGCTTTGGAGTTGCCATTCGTCATTATCATACCGAGTTTAGAAACTGGGCCAGATTCAACAGAATTATGACAGGCATTGCTCCACAATTCTCCGGTTGATCCCCAAATATCTGGTTCGGGCTATGAAGCAAAGGGAAGCACCCTCCTCACCCTCCCTGCCCCGGCGGTTCGCTAACAGTGGAGCATCGGCGCACCGCAATTATTGGAAAGCCACTGGAGAAGGATTCGAATGCACAGCACTCAACTAGCTCCGGATTCAGGGAGGGAAGGGGAATACAAGGACGTAAAAATCCATAGACGTGGCTCCATAACAGATGGCAGGCCGCTACGCACCGGAAGTGAATATATTTTTGAGAATCGAGCACCAGGATGGCGGCTCCGGACTCTTTCTGAGAGGAAACCCCCTAAATTTCATGCTTTTATATACGTATTTTTTCGTCGGAATATCACACAGATTAGAGGTCCGAGACTGAGGATGATGCCGGAGACTTGAAAGACAGATATAGTAGATGAACGACTGGATGGCTCCACAATACTGCTGCTAGACGCGTGTTTGTACGGCAATAGTGAATATGTGGGTGAGTTCGAGCTCGATCAAATTCTCTATGAACATATTAGGAAGAAGACCTGTCTGGACGGCATGTACGTACGTGTTCCGCATCAACCGTGAGGCAAAGTTTCATCTCTTCTAGGGAAGATACCGGCACTGCTTTCTTATTTTCGGCACGGCCTCTTGCGACTGCTTCTCACTTTCTTCATTCAACCTCGCCGATGCATGAAACACTTGTAAGGGAAAACATATTCAAAAGAGCTCCACAATTTCGACTCTTGCGAAATCAAACACATTGCGAGGTGCATTCGCACTGAACCATTGTACGTACGTCCTTCCGGCGAAGATCCAGGTTCCTCTAGGTATCCGCAACAGAAGGATAAAAATAGTGATGAAACTCAGTCCGATCGGCTTGATGTATTTGACGTGTCTCCCGAGGGCCAACACGAAGTTCAAGGGCCGATATGAGAGCAATATAGCTCCGAGATCCCGCAAAGCCGGATGTAATGTGGTATATTTAGGCGAGAGGATGCTTATCAAATTATAGTTGCGCCCACAAAAGTGTACATTGACCACGCTCGAACATATGAGACGGGATTATGGCAATTACTTACGTTACTGATCTTCGGTATGATGCTGTTCTCCTGGAAGAGGCACATCGGCTGACAAACGTTGGAGCAAAGTAGAACTTCGTTCGCGCCGAAGTCATGCTTGATTTCTCGAAAATCCGCCCCGTTAGAGGGATGCGCGTTCATTAGTGAGCGCAACCTTGTTTCGTTTAGCACTGTACTAATGACGATCGTAACGGGCAGTCTGATCTGCAGGTCATATATTTGCTATCTCAGGGACGACATAACCATCGTAAACGAGTCTCCGTTTGACTGAAAAGACCCACAATGAAACGCCTCGTCCCGTTCTATTGGAGCGCTAGAATTACAAAAAAATTACTTATCCCCAGGCTCGCAGGAGACGTTCTAAGGCATGTCTTCTGGAGCATAATAAGGCCAAGTATATTGAGGTTGAGAAAACGCATTAGTTACATGAGAATATTATCGGAAGTTGCGATCTGGTCTGATCAAGCAATCAATCGCCTCCCTACCGTTGGATACTCACTCTCCTAATTGGTTTCCCTTACTGCAAGTAAGGTCAGTGCGGCTCCATGTGGTTCAAATGAGAACTCGTGCATTTATGATTCAAAACGATCTGAGTGACAGGAAGACGGATACAGAGACGTCGGTCTGCATGAAACCTACCTGAATTCGTGAGATTACCTTACCTATTTTGGCAGGCATACTGAACTGAGACAGAAAAGTCACGACCGAGCTTGTAGCTTGCGTCATGAGTCGGTTTTCATAGCATGCGATAGCTTTCTTCCAGATGAATGCATGAAATGGAACTACGATCATAAAGAGAGCTCCAGAGGCTAATCAGGGTGAGACTCACAGAGTTGCGAGGGTATTCATGATATGTATACTTCAACAGGAAGGCTGCAGAAGGATTTCTGCGCCTGGAACGAACATGTAGAGACCGCGAGGAATAGGTGGCAGATAGGATAATGTGGCGGGCGCGGGCGCTGAGTAATGGGTCGAAAGCCCCAACCAATACGCGTAGCCGTTCTCTCGATCTAAGATGATATCTGATTCGCTCATGATCCTAGACAAGGTGAACGGCCCGTTAAAGGACAACGTAAAGAGTGCTACAGCAAGTTCGCAACTGTTTACCCTACTTACTTGCGCGGGGATCACATTAGGCCCTCGTATTGATGCCCAGGAGGGAGACGTCGGCGAACAGTTCAATGAGCCAGCGCCTGATCAGGTCGAAGCACCTGAACAACTTGCCCAGATGCTCCTTCAGGACCGAGTCTCGCGCGAGTACATGTTTCTCGTCCGTCACGGCGGTAGCTTCGCGTATATTAGACGTGTGCCTATGGGTTACAAGATGCTAATATGAAAATCAAATGAGCGGTGCAATTCGACAAATTCAGGAATAGAGAGGGCTTGGAAGGGCTATGTGGGAGTTCGTGAAAGTGGAGAATTTTACACTGCAATACCAGAGGAAGGCTTGGACGTCGAGCTAATATCTACATCATCATCTTCCAGTCGACCGGATGCCTTTCGATCACCTTCAGCTACAGAGGACGCCTCAGCGTCGGTCTCGATATATCGCGTTATCTCGACTGCTAGTGATGCTAGTTCATGTCCTCCCGAATCGTAGGCACGGACACACCGACGATCGCCGTGTCTTGAGCACTGGTTATTCCCGCTGTAGTTTGCAGTTTGATTATGCTGTCGACTGCTGTTGCTAATGCTCGGTATCGCATCTGCTGCGAACGCTATTCGGATGATGATCATGTTGAAGACGATGCAGATAATCGGCGAAATCTAAGGAAATGGATCAGTAATTTGTTCGCGCGGGACGGATATCGTTATAAGTAATACTTGTACGTACCATATCCAGCACGACATAAACGCCCACCGAATTTATTATGAACAGAATTAGCGCAACTGTGATAGTCGCTGAGTATATCGCTCCGGATTCCACGACGGCACGAACGACTGGCGTAAGCTGCCCATTTTCCTTGAACTTTAGTACGTCTCGGTTCACTTTCCAGATCTTGAATGCAAGGAGAACTAATCGAATATATCGTACAACTCGAAGAAGGCTGATCGAATTGCTCACCGGAAGCCGACAAATTGGTACTCAATGTTAGCGCATACACCGCCGTTATCCACTTGTCTACTGCTCCAGCAAAGACATTATCTGTGTTCACGCGCGTGGTAGCAAGAGTCGTGTTTGCACCGATGGACGATGCTGGAACATAAAAGTATCAGCTTTACTACAGAGGAAACAAAACGTATACCAAATTACCTAGAAGACCGAACCACCCCAAAACTGGAAGAACAATAGGATATACGCTGCTCCAAACGACATATGTGCGATAAATCTTAGGAGAAATCAGTATAAGCGTAGCCCGTGACATGTCGCCAAAGTCAACTCACTACGATACCGTCAAGAATGAGAGTCTGAAGGTTGTACAGAACACCCTTTATCACGAATGTATGCTGTGTTACGTTCTGAAAATATGATTCTGATCCGCCAGACAGCGAAGGTCCAACCGCCACCAGTCCTTGCCAGACACGTACGATGTTGTTGATAAGTTCCTACCACGATCCGGAATATCTTCATTTATGCAATGTCGTTTGTTAAAACCGGTCCACTTACTGCTAACGCAAGAGCTTCAAGTGCACAAGCCGCGCTGATCAAGAGATAGTTCGGCCGCCGCCTGTAACGGTTTTGCAGCAAAATCCATAAAGTCAGGATGAACATGAGCAAGGAAAAGCCTATGCGGCGCGCATTTCATTTAGCAATGCATGTTTCGTCAGCCATAGCTACTCACCGTAGAGCAGTGCCTCCATTGTAGTGGAGATAATCGCTGCTTCAGAGAGCAGAAGCATCCTGACATCTAACCGGAGTCGGAGCGGGAGTTGTGAATAGTGTGGAGACGGACGTCTCATATATAGCTGACGACCTCGTAACGGAGACTCGGAGTTTCTCAAAGGGTCGTCGTCATGAAACTATAAAACAACGGATCCAATTTTGCCCCTTTTGATCCCGTATTGCAGGGCCGGATTTCAAGTGCTGGGGATGATTTCGGCTCTGTATGTAGAAAAATAGGCAACGCTAAGAGCTCGCGGCATCATGTGTGGAATGAATTGCGATCCTAATCCGTAATCAATAGGCAAAGTCGGGAGACCGGGTTCTTTACTTTCTGATGCAACATGTCCTGAAATAGGAGCCGGTTTCCGAGGGAATTTCTCTGGAAGTATTTGTTATATCGGGATCACTTCTGTCCGTCTTGATCCAAGACTCTAAACTCCTCTAACGAAACAACAGGTAAGGACATGCGGCCGCGTTGGGTCTGGAGCTGTCCAAGATGGCCACGTCCTGAACATTGACAATTTGCGCCCGTCCTATTCTCTGGTAACAATCGATCTTGTCGACCGATGAAGACATCGGAGATCAATAAAACGTATTACTGTAATTTGTCTCGACACCTGGTGCCGAGATCTCAATCGACAATCGGACTAGAGAATGATCACTTCTGCGCGTCAGGCTCGTTGCACATGTCTCTATAAAATCACACAAAACACTTGACATTATTCTTCCCGAAGCAGGCGTGCTCACTTTATGAACTGGGATTTAGAAAACTTGAAATGACTTGGAGTTGGGTTCTCTTCGTGACGTGCATAGGTGTAGAACCCTCGGCTGAAAGACAATCAATCAGCTCGTCCGCTGAACTCGATATGTATGTATATTACGAGGCGCTGGAGCCTTTCACACCATCTGGACGATGGACCGATACACTTCCTCATTGTCCACCCTCGCTATTCACCCTGGTAACCAACTTTCGTTCCGTCTCCCACAAACCCAAGGCAGTTCTAAGCAGATATCCCACGAAATTGCTTCTGGAGAATTACCGACACTGATTCAGCTATTCGTAGCTTACGCAAGTGTGCAAGACACTTCTTGTCTATGCCAGGTGACAAGGATACATATATAACTGATTTTCAAAATGACGCTTAGCGATCATATGGAATATCGCAGAATTTAGTAAGGAATGCTGGGTGCCGCTTCTACCGGTCATGCTTTGCTTGGATTGAGCGGAATTTGCAAACCGAATCTGGGGCAGGACAGGAAATGGAGGAACTCGATTCGCGTTCGTTCTTTGCTTTGCTAGGCACGGTCAACTAATCGAAACGAGTCCTAATCCGGATAATCGCTTAGAAAGTGGCATAAATCAAAAATTGGTGGTGTAAAGGGCGATCTGAGAGCGGCTATCAGGTCATTTGACCGTCGAGAATTGGGATACTGTGAATTTCAGTATTTTATGAATGGCAGGGCGTGAACACATCCAGAAAATAAACGTTACACGTAAAGGCGAGTCGGATTAAATCGATAGCGGGATTCCGAGATAATTTCCCTCGCTATTCTCACTCGAAAAGGGCTTCAGAGTTATGCCATACCGAATCTCAGTCATGGTTCCTGCGCCTAATTCTACCAATAAATCTGATGCGCATAGCTGAGGGAGAAAAGGACTCATCTCTAAATAAACACCGACTCTCCTCAAACGCGTCACGGGAATCGCAAAGATCGTTCGCATATTGATTGAAGTCATCGCGTTGTGAGCATATCTTCGCTCTGATCTGATGATCAGGCAATGTGTAGGAAGACTAGAGTCGATTATGATGGCTATTTATCGGAATAATGGTAATCACGGATCACCTAGGATTCATAAAGGAGAGTTCTTCATCACCATTACGTTCCTTTCTTGAGTGGCACAGTCACGGTATCACTGATGAGATGTGCTATCAGTTACCGTGGGCAAGAGAAGAGGACAACTCATCCCCAGAGCAAAACAAGGACAGTCCAGAACATGTTACTTTGAGATATTGTATTCTATTTCCACCACTTTGATTCTTGATCAAGAAGTAACCGTAGTGCGAGGGCAATACAAGCGAGTAAAAAAACATGAATCTTTGACGGCCTGAGACAAAGGATGCTTAGTAATACTGATTCTTAGTCATCCTTCCCTAAACCACTGTTGTCGCCTTCAGTCAGTGACTACAACATCGAACAACTCGTCCTCTTCAACGACGACGCGGACGATTGCCTCTGTTTCTCGCTCATCGTACACGACGGCCGCAATGCGAGAGTCTAACTTTGCGTTCCCGGCGCAGAACAGAGCCTGTGTATGTATAACGTCTCAGCTCTACGATAGAAGAGGTGAGTAAGCTCGATCTCTCGTGGCTTCGTCGTGTCGTTGCTGACGACGTTCTCGATTAACTTCGATCACCGACAATTTTAAGCACTCGATACGAACTCGCCATTGCCTTTGTTGAACTCCCTCACCCACCTCACCTATCTCACGTCAACATCGCCGCGCATACGGGAAATACTCACATGCGACGGTGGCCTCGAACGACTAGTTCGCCTCCTTAAAGATTTCTGTTTCTCGCCTCCGCCGCCTGAGAATCCGTCAGCAATTTTTGGTCTCTCACCTCCTAGCTTGCCGCGTCCTGCGCAGGTACCGGTGTTGAATCCGAAGTTGTTTGACCGGCACGCCGCTTACCGATTCTCACTTGCCTTTCAATGTGTGGTTAACATTGGTGTACGTGGCTCCGAACCTATACGCAGCCGTGTCGTCCAGGCTGGTACCTTGGATGTTGTCGGATGCATTCTGGAGGCATGGTTGGCATCAAAGGGATTTGCTGTGGGACCGAGTGCAAGTGCAAGTGGGATACCACGCGAGTCTCGTGAACAGCGTCAACTCAGACGGCAGCAGCAATTAGAGCAAAGACAGCGCGAACAGGCCCAAGAGCTTCACAGGTTGCTTGCTCTGCAGCGCTCACTCGCGAATGCAGCCGATGTGAGTTATCAGTCATTTTCGGCAATAAGCTGACTAAACTGAAGTCCGTGCAGGAGGAACAAACTGTTGCCACATCGGATGCTGAAACGACTGTCTCAACGGATACTTCTGCGAATGCCACGCCTACTGGATCGGGGACACCAACGACCACGGTTACTGTACCAGGACGTGACAGGTCCGGAACAGTCGTAGCACGCCGAGTTTGGGATACAGACATTCGCGATCCATCAACTGCTGGTCCTTCAATGAGCCGCTCGCGGACAGTCCGAGCTCGGATGGCTGATGAGTCAGCCACTCCGTCGACATCAACTTCTCGACCGGAGACGGAGACGGAAGATGATGGTGAGCCTGATGCGGATGGCGATGTTGAGATGGGTACGTCCAGGTCACGCGACCGAAATATGGATGAAAATATTCCTCCACCACATGGACGCCCTCATGGTCGACGTACTGTTGGCATTGTTACAGACAACCCTTCACCGGCAGCAACTGCCGCAGTCGGTGCTGGTATAGCTGGAACTTCAGATGCGCTGGATGTAGACATGGATGCACACATAATTATCAATACAAATGCGGCAGACGACGGGGTCGCAGATGGTATAGTAGCTTTAGAACAAAACGTCAACGATGACCTCGCCATGGGAGCTCCTCCTGGTGCTCCTGGCGCTATTGATACAACACCTCGTACTCGCACAAATGCTCTCACTTTGAATACTCGAAACATCAACATGCAACGGGAACACCATCATCACCATGTACATGGTCGAGAGGAACTTACGCCTCGCGCAGTACTTGCCACGCTGCCTTTGCATATCAACAATCATCCTCGCGATATTCCCCGTCCTCAAGCTCCCGCCCCCATTGCAATGCCCGTGACCACAAACGATGCAGGACCTTCTCGAGTGCCCGACATCAGCCAGCTCAGGCAGTTCATGCATGCTAACGTAGGCACTGCGGGCACTCCGGCACCAGCAATTGCCCCTACGCCTCCTCCAAGACCTTCGCATCGCCATCACCACCACCATTCCGAAGAACAAGGACCGTATCGTGAAGACGACGTGTTACTTGGCCTCCAGTTGCTTGCGTACTTAAGCAAGTATCCGCATGTTCGTCAGGCATTTTATAAACCTCGCCTTAGCTTTCATCCCGCAACGGCAATATCCCAAGGACAGGATGCTCAAACCATGGGAAGCACTTCGTGGCGCAAGATAGGAGCCGGTTCTAGCGCTGGTGTAGTCCCTGCGGTAACTGCAACTGCGGATGTCAAGAAAGATACCGGTTTTTTTAAGGCCTTGACCGGACGAGGGAAGGAAAAAGAAAAGGATAAACAATCAGCAAGCGTTGCGCCAAATGCGGGCCAGGCTGGACCATCAACGACGGCACTACCGCGAATGACGAACGTGTTTTCCTTGGTAGAACGATTCACATTCAGACCTAGTCCTACGGAAAGCAGTCTACCTCAGCCACCACCCTTCTTGCCTCATGATATCCAGTACTGGGCTGGCGTAATCATGCGAAATGCTTGTCGGAAAGATGAAAGCCGTGGTGGTATACGGCAGTGTGCTAACAGTGCGTTGCTCTAATCCTCTTGTGTCTGAAGGAAATTAATTACGTTTCCTTCGATTTAGTGCTCTGCGGAAAATGGGAGTCATTCCCACGCGAGTTTGCGAAGTGTCGGAGATGCAGAAAAGCGAAGTATTGCGGAAAGGAATGCCAATCACGTGCTTGGAGCGAAGGTCACCGTTTCTGGTGTAGTGCTCGCGAGGAGGAGGGCGAAGCGGGCACTTCAGGCACTGGCACTTCTACCGCTACTGGCGGTGCTTCTACATCTACCGCCCAGCAAATTCAAAACGCTGAAGATGCTGTAGACGGCGAGAATGGTACCAGTGGAGTAGTAGGCGGGAGTCGGGCGACGATGGAAAGAATTGACCGTAGACAGGCTCGTGATCGAGAGCGACAGCGAATGTCTACGGCTGCGGCTGCGGCGCTTGCTGCTATGCAACCTGCTCCCAGTGCTTCTTCTGCTATCGCCGCTGCTCGGAATCCATCAACTGTAGGTCCTGGGCTTTTATTATGACTGTAAGCTAATAACTGGTATAGTCTTCTACTGAGACTGTAATGCGTGGGCAGGCCTCACGGCCAAGTGGTTCGAATACGTCTGGGAATGCCCTTTACGCTATTCCGCGTCCCGTCTTGAACCCAAGAGACGTTGACTCACCGATACCAATCGCCCTCCTTAACCAACAGCAGCAAGCAGTTCGAGGTATAGCTGGTCTACCAGGTGCTGTCCAGCCGTTTGCAAACGGAGCGAATGAATTGACTTTCCCACTCGGGCTTGATCTCAATGGATATTCTCCAGAACAGCAGGCAACGATTAGGACATTCTTGCAGGCTGTCGGAATTGCCGAGTTGGAAGCTGATAACTTACTGGCTCCTCCACCTCAAGGGGCTGATGCGTCGGTCCCTGGAGCTGGAGATGTCAGCGTAGAGATTGAATACCATCAACGCGGAAGAGAACGAGAACGAGAAAGGCCCTTGCCGGAGCGCATTCAGGCTATGAACGTAGCGGATCATACGAACGTATCAACTGGACCGAGCTCAAGCTCATCGTCACGCTCTCCGAGGGATGGCTCAACCGCAGATATGGAAATGAGCGAAGACGATAGTATGGAAGTCGTTGACTAATCGTGATGGTCTTTGGGATTACATATCTACTCATTTTATTTTTCTTTTCGGTCGTAGCATACTCTAGTTGCACAAAATGTCTATCTGCATTACTTGTTGTACTGCAATGTCCATCTCTTCCTTCACATATTCCAATGTTTCCCGGTCCGCTCAATATTTACTACGTGCACTTATATATACCGCCTGCATAGTCTCACTATACTATGATTTTGCAAGCTTTTGTGATCCCGGAACAATTTTCTTGATTAGGTTCAAATACCAGGCCCTTCCTGTCTCTCTACCGTTCTGTGACGTGAATGTCAAATTCGTGTTGTATGCTCGCTGGTGTCCAGCTAGAAAAAGGCAACTTTGCACGGTGGTACACAGCATTGATGATTTGTCATATCAAGTCTGTCCGCTGTCGCGATATAAACGATGCACAGCGAACAAGAGGTGCAATGCAGCGATAAATGTTTCGTGTGAAGTCAGCGTTTGAGCAGGCTCCATAGCGTGCACGTGTTCAGTGTCTGATTGCCTTACTCTCCGAGTCTTCGATGCCTCTGTAAAGACTGACAGCTTTTCCGGGCTTTTAAATATGCCTAAAAGTACTTTTAAGAGGCTGGGATAATCCAGGACCTCCGAGTTCTACAGGAAGAAGAATGATCGAGCTGTACTGACATACTCCGAGGCTCCAAGCTCAAGGGGCATGTCCTGAAAAATTTGCGTGGTGTAGAAAAGCAGTCTTTGAGATATACATATGGGCGTCGTGCTTGATGCCTGCAGGATCATTTTAAAAGAGAAGTGGCTCATAGATCATGTCACTACATAAGCTGAAGGTTGATGAGAATATGAGGCAATTTTTTTGTGACGAGCCTGATAATCTAAAGGTCGAATTCGGTAGAAATCTCAGTCCGCGACACGACGTCCTAACTATGACATGGTTTCAGAAGTGTCTTGTAGTCCATATTCTGTTCTATAGACTGTCCTCTAGCCAGAAAGTACGGCTATGACCTTTCTGCCTTCTTGATAATTTCGTCGGGGTGAGATATGGTGGAAGTGCGCGAGAAAAACAGCAGAAGGAACTTTCCGATGATATTACGTAATCCCTTAAGGTTGTTTGGTTTTCTTCGACACGTCACTACGTTAGCTTTACTTTTGATTTCTTACCTCCAAACTGCGTTCGACTTTTACGAGCATGGTATCTGAAGAAAGGCTGTGTCTGAATCGGTCTCCCTCTCTTCCTGAGATTGATTGTTTTACAGGCAAGGTCCGTTGTGACATGTGCTTCAAGTTACTGTGATTGTATCGATTTTCTGAGCATTATTTCCCTCTCGTCAGATAGAGAAGAAGACCTGCTGAATTGATTCCGACCACCGGGACCTCATAATCGAGACAAAATCTGTCAAAAAGGCTGCAATGAATTCTCGACTCGTAACTTTTCTGAGGTCAGAAGCACGAAAGATATCTTGCCACGCATCGGTGGTTGCAAGAAATGTGCTCGTACCAGTATTTGCATGCGAGCTCACTTGAGATGTGCGAAGCTTGCTCAGTCTTCTACGTCTCTTCCACGCGGGGCAGAGCGGCTGCAGAGCGGCCAACGTTGCAACAAAAAATGATTAGGATTTTTGTGGTGTTGGGTCGCTAGCAGGACGTGGTAGAACGGATCTCACTCTTTTTTGGACTGCCTTCACGCCTCTTTCCGGCCGAAGGCCTTGAAAGTCATTAAAGTTGTACTTTAACATCGGAGACTCGATATTTTCTTAATGGTGAGTGCCGGAGTTTTTTGCATTTTGTGATTGTGGAGTACTCATCGATATTAGTATTACTCCAGACCGACAATATTTTCCTTTGCCAATTGAACAAGAGATATCAAATCGTCATGTACACATCGAGTGTGGCATAATTTCCGATTGATTTCGCAAGTCGAAGCAAGAGAAAGGATATGGTCTTTAAGAGCCAATTCCAGCTGTGGGACGCGCCAAGGGGTTTGAGTGACGCGTGCGTCACGCGAAGCGTAACGCGTATTTAAACCACAATTGATCGTCACGTCTTCTTTATTTCCTACCCATCCACATCCACATTCGCACCTGGAGCTTCTACGACCTCTACTCAACCTCCCTACTAAAGCTACATACACCATGGACGCCTATCGAGTCACCTTCGTCCTCGCGCTAGTTGATCTTGTCCTAGAAATAAATAGGACGAAGCAGTGGACGTCAATCCGCCCTGAAACGAGGGCTTCATTACTCAGATTGGTGAATGCAATCAGTTTCTTTTCTGAATCTCGACTGACGTCCTTCAGCTCAATGATCTTTCCAAGCAGTTACAGACCACAGCTCCTAGCCACGAGAACACGCAGTCGCCAACTAGCTCTCTCGCCAGTCTGGCAGAGTCAACGAGTGAGCCACAAGGTATTCACAAAGCCGCAGGCCAGCAGGCTGTCCTCGATAAAGCCACGCGAATAGATCCTGCCTATACCTTCCCAAACGAGACGAGTGAGGTTCCGTGTGTGAGCCACGATAATTGGACACGTCTTCCTGTCGCGCCGGGTGTGGCTCCGATCGCAGGCGTAGCATCGATAGCAACTTACTCGCAACTGCCCAGCCCTGGCTCATACCCCCGACAAGCGTGTACACAGCAGAACCTCCTAGACTCGAGCGATACTTTGCCGCCGCCAGAGTTAGTTGGAAACAATGAAATTTCAACCTCCGATGGACGCTTCACTAGCACCAGATCTGGATGTTCAAGGCCATTGCAGTCTGATATCAGAGGACCGGGACTGTATGGCTCCTACCACAATACCACAAACCCCGGTCATTCCGCCGGAGGAGTCACCTATCGAGCAGTGGTCTTCTCTAACAACTCTGTTGCGGTGACTCCATTCCCCGCTCGTGGCTCACGAATTCCTTTCGGTATTAGCCAATATACAAATATGCCAGGGCACGATGGGTCTCGTGAGGCAGAGATTGGGCCAAAAAGAACAAACCATGGGGTCAGTACCAGAGTAGAACCATACTCGTCTCGACCGCATCTTCGGTGCCATCTGCCGAACTGCGATAGACCAAATTACGAATTCTGGTCTGCCCACGAACTAGCAAGGCACCAGGAAAGTGCTCGGGCCCACTCTGTATCGTATAAACAGTGTCCGGTGTGCGAAAAGGACATGAGCCGGACTGACGCTGTAAAGAGACATGTGCGGAACAAGCACCCCGCCCAATTCCTCGCGTATTACAGAGAGTAGGTTAATGCCGACGGTTGTCGTGCCCGTTATGTTTCTGTCTGATTGGTCTATTGTAGTGTTAGTTTTTTGGTCTCTGCTATCATCGTTGTAACTTCTGCATCGCACGTCTTCAATAAGTCTCTTTTCCCCTGCACTTTGTAATCTGCTATTTCCATCTTGTTTCCATCTCGCTTTCTTGTACTCTCTGCATTAATCTAATCTCGCCACAGTTGTCGGCTCATTGATGCGTTTTATACCTGGCTTACCGAAGTGGGAACCGTAAAGCCAGAGCTATTGATAATTCAACCTTCGTGAGTAGAGTCGGTTCCGCATCGCGCTGGTGTCTATTCAGCCTGACATGCAGCCCCTATCCTACTACTGATGTCTCCAACCCTATGCCGCACTCGATGCCAAGCATTTTACATATCACCTTTCGTAGGGGATGCTTGGTAACCGTAACATAGTACGCAATCCTGTGTGGCCGATTATACAACCCCGTTAGCTCAACAACCCAACCAGGAGCCTCGAGTAATCTGTTGACCTCGCCATTGTTAACTAGATTCCTGGCGCATAGAGCTCTTCCCGAGCCCGATTCGTTACCGCCAAATCTTAACAGTAAGCCGTTCAGAACGGACTCCCCTTGAGAAAGCACTTTCGCCGATTATCCTTGATGAACTACAGCTACTCCAGTATCATTGAAGCGCAACAGGTTCTATACGCCGAAGCGCAACCAAGAGCAACCATCTTCACGAATTCTCCGATTTCTACAGACCACATCATGGTCGCTCAAGTTCGGAGAACTGCGAAGACACTAGAATTTATTCGAGAGTGTATCCAGCTCTGAAACCTACGGGCCTGACCAGTGAGGATATCCTCAGTCGCGACAGGAATGTGTATCGCCAAATCGGGCGAAAACACAAACAAGGAGACGAACGATGATCCTCACGCAGTCTGCAGCTAGAGGCCAACACATACACTCGGTGCAATGCGGGTAAGGGAAAGGTAGTAGCAGAGGTTAGGCAGAATCTATCGCCCCATAGAGTGCCTGACTAGGTAGCTTGTGCGGCTTGCCTTTCCAACCAACCAGAGCGTCGGTTCCCAGTCAGACTCTGATCCTGACGTCTCTCCGCACCACACCCATCGTCCAAAGCGACAACGCTGCAGGAGGAGACGCCGCGCGGCCCATCTCCCGGAAAGTCGCCAACGCCAGACAAAGTTTATCCAGCTTGATCAACATCTCCGGAGGTAGGCACCGAGGGGGAGGGGGGACGTTGATGATCCCGGTGAGGGAAAAGGATGGGTAGGAAGAGGAAGAAAAGGAGGGAGATAGTCATCATCCCACCCATTATTTGTTCCAGCCGGGAGGCTCAATGGCTCATACCTTTCCCGGGATGCCGAGTCGCCTTCATTCCACAATCACGTATTAGGTACTGAGTCAGCTCATTCAGCATCGGATAGTCATCGTGTACCATCCCTTCATCACTCAACCAGAACTACTGTTTTTCTTTCCAGGCCAACACAATATCAGGATATGCTCACCATATCAACAGCACTTCCTGCAATTGAAAGCGCGATTCAACGAGGACGGCCAGCACAATTGCCGGTCCCTAAGGCAGGATCGGACTCCGGAACGAACTTCGATATCTCCTCGATGCGCAGCCTACCATTTTAAAATTGCGGGGTAGCGCAGGAGGTTGCAACTGCGACGCGGGAGGGCGACAGAGAAACTCGATCCACCATTGAAGGTAAGGAAGACGAAGCGAAGACAGACGGACGACTATCCCATTATTATAATCAGGTTCCTCCCTGAACCCCAACAGTAAAGTCAATGAAGGCCTTTCTAGCGAGCTGTGAAGTTGTCAATATCATCGTCAACAATTGACGCGGGAACACTGGTATGAGCATGATATGATGCCTTGCGCATTCGTCGAGCAGCTTGACCCTGCTTAAGCCATCTCATATACGAAATGCCAATCGGGTGAGCATGGATGATTCTAGCAAGGCAAACAGAATGAGTTGAAGGAGAGAGAAAAGGAAGATGATGGAAAAACGCCCCTCTTATATCCAGCCATCTACAATCTACAATCTGCAATAAGTCTTATGGGTCAATTCTACGCACTCTATCGCCTGTTCTCATGCAAAATTATGAACGGATTATGAACGCTACACCGTCCTTCCATCCAGTTATTAGTATCCATGCACAGTAGATCCAAGCATTTCTGTTGTTGCTTTCCATAGATTTTCGATCTCTACGCCGATTAAAATGACATAGGATTGACTTCTCTCTTCAGAGAAAGAGCTGCCAACTATACGAATACCGCAGAGTTGCTTCTGAGTCGAGTTCTTTGTGTGGAAGGAGAGATTTTGGTGAATGAAATTTCTGGAACTTTCGTAAGTAGATCGACTCTTGCTTACAAATCGTCACAAAACTCTGGATTTTCCGTGTCATCCTGCATTCTCTTTTCTCTGAGTCGCTGGCATCCTGAGTTTTCCTCTCTTCACCTCTTAGCTCTCGTCTTCTTCACCCGTATATTTGCCCATTTGGTTAAGTAAAATGGTGTGTTAACATCGCACTCGGCGCCTGCTTGGCTGAGGTGTCCCGTGTGATTTACTAATGCACTGCGTGTTGACTAGGCATCCCAGGCGACGTTCAAGTCCATCAAGGCGGTCATCCCGCTTCTCGACCGTGTCCTCGTACAACGATTCAAGCCTGAGGCCGTGCGTCCAGCATACCCAGCACATATACTTTCCACGTCATCTGACATTCATTCTCTTGCCTTTTCTTTTTCCAACGTTGCAGAAAACTGCCGGGGGCATCTTCCTCCCGTCGTCCGCGGCGAACGCGCCCTTACCCGAGGCGACTGTCATTGCTGTTGGACCGGGCGCCCCTAACAAAGAGGGGAAGGTTATTCCGACGAACGTCAAGACTGGCGACCGTGTCCTCTTGCCTGGCTGGGGAGGAAACTCAATTAAAGTCGGCGAAGAGGTGAGCTGCGCTTGGTGATTCTTAGTCGGAATGCGAAGCTGAAGAATTATTTTGCACCTCGTAGGAATACCATATCTTCCGCGACTCGGAGATTCTTGCGAAGATCCAGGAGTGAGAGTCTCTCGGCGGCATTAGGGTGGAAGAAAATATAACGAGGGGAGAGGCGAACGTTGATCACGTTGGTCCTTCTCAATCTTCCCTTTATTTTTGGTTCTCATGTTGTCTTGTCCATCATCTACATGACTCATAATCCATTAATCTACATTTTTATGCATCGTATGCCTCAAAGTTTGTCCTATTGACCGCATTCGCATTAGATATGAGCATCAATCGAATGAAACCAGCCCCACTCTCCATTAACAGATCAATTAGCATACTTCATTGTGCACGCATCCCACCGGAAGAGAAGATCTCAAGTGAGTTCTCGGTGCTAGAGATGCACGTCGGAGACTTGACGTGGTCGTGTCACAAGCGTCGTTTATGCACAAATTGTGAATATCGATTCCCGTTTATCGTCGTATCGGTTGTGTACAAAGGAAGTTCCTATAAACCGAAAGCAGAAACAAGGTGGCAGAAGTACAGTGAAAGGGTGATGAGCGTAGTATGGACATAATAGCAATCCGAAAGCGGAATAATAAAGAAATATGGAGAGATAATAACTGGACTCAGAACAAGCGATTCCAGGAAGTCTAAGGAACAGCCTGTAGAAGAACGACAAAATAGACGAGGCTAGCCTGTGGTGGATCAGAAAGCGTTCGATCACCCATCTACCTCCTCCGCCTTTTCTTCTTTGGTCTAGCGCTCTCGACTTTTCCGGCTGTCTTTCGCGTGGCCCGGTCAGCATCATCGACAACATCTGCAGGTGGTAGGCTATAAAGAGGATACGGAGGTGGTGGAGCTGCACCTGGTGTGGTACCTACAGCTCGTTTCTTCGACCTTGATTCTGAATCTTGAGATCGAGATTGGACGGCCGGCGCGGAATTCGGCATCTCTCGTGGTAATGCTGATCCGGACGGTGACGTAGATATCGTCGAGGCATTGGGAGGCGTCTGATGAGACTGAGTCGAAAGAGTGGTTGATTCACTTATATGTGGTTCTTGAACATCGTGCAGAATATCTTTTAAGGTCAAACTTGAGCGTCGAGTCACCCCCAGCTCTTCACCAGCGACGACATCTTTCCTTGCTTCGTTCTGAGAAACAGCCGTGTCATCTGCCTTCTCTAAGGAGGAACGGCTCCCAAGACCATCCGAACGCAACTCCGAGACGTGGAAACTAGGCGTATCCGGCGACGGCTGCTGCCTCACTTCCGTCTTTTGTTCCATGACAACTCCTTTCGCTTCATCCCTCCTCTGTTTCCGATCCTCATCCGCCGAAGGGTCGGAGATCGCACCCAAAAGCAAATTGTCGTGACGTGAAATAGGCACGTAATCAGAGCTTGAGCGACCGCCTCCAACGGCGTCGGGACGCGGTTGCAAATGCGTGGAATGTGCCCCATCATGCCCGGATTCTTCGGCATGAGTTGTTGAATGAACTTGTCTCGAGGTAGATCTCTCATCTCCGAGAAGAGGAGCGCGACTTCGTGCTCGTAGAGGCGGACTCAGGGATGCTTCGTTTGTGTGAGGCGGAGTTAAAGGGGCATCAAAGTGTCCTCCTTGAGTGTACGGAGGAGCTGAGCGGCGTCCGGGAGTCGACACTGGTGGCAGAGAAGGAGGAAAAGCATTCGGCAGGTGATGGTCCTGTAATGAATATGTACCGTCATCTTCATGTGCTATCTCCGCACCTCCAGGGTTGGGGCCGTCTAGTCGCGGCTGATGCACCGCGTAACGAGAAGCGGAGGTAGCAGGATAGAGGGCTTCAGCCGACGTTGAGCCTGTGCTCAGAGGAGGGCACGGGTATTCGTAGTGAACATGCGGTCCGACGGTGTGCGCAAGCTGACCTCGGACAGAGCTCTCTGCCCTCCACGCAGCTCTCGCCGCAGCTTCCGCGCCTAGCATCGCGCTCCCAAACCGTTCCATATACGGACCAGTCCTATATATATCGATGGCTTGTGGAGTAGCGCTTACATGCGGAAGTGGTGGGATCCCAGTGCTAACGCGATGTCCACCTTGCATAAAAGTATGTGAAGGCTCCGGCTCCGCCGCCCAAGAGTTTGCAGGGAGGTGGATACGATCGGTGCTATCAAATTGTAGAGGCGGGAGTGGTGCCGGCGCGCGGGTTGAGTGATTGCGGTAGTGCCGGCGCATGTTACTTGATACGTTGAATGTCCTCCCGCATAATGGGAAGGGACATACATAAGCTAAGCAGCCAAGAAAGTCGCTCATTAGCAAGACAAACGAAGGCAGAAGACAGAATACGATTCGACGGGAGAATGACCATCAAAACAGACATAGCCCGACGATCATCGGTTTCATGTCAATCACTCGGCAAGGCCGTGCGCAGGGACGGTAAGAAGGCGCCTCGCCAACAACATCGCGAAAGCAGCGTCCGTCAAAGAAGGAAAAGGATAAACAGAAGAAATATCAACGGCAATCAAACTCACGTTTGGCGCCAGTGTGTGTATTGGCGTGGATTCTTAGACTGCTAGGTCTGTTAAATCCTTTCCCACATGTCTTGCAGTTGTGCTTTTTGACACGATCATTGCTTCCACTGGACTCCTCTCTGCCGTGGTCGAGTGCATCGTTGATCCCATCGTCGCTCCAGTATGGGTCGATAGGGTCGTTTTGACCGTTGTCAGAAACCTGAAGGGACGGCCCATCAAAGATGAATCTGGTCCTGTCCAAGTCACTCAGGGCCAAGCTTCCACCAATATTCGGGTCCCGACGAACCGAGTGCGATGGATCCGACGCGGAGGCCTGGCCGTAAGCAGCATGAGTGGAGTGTGATGAAAATCGTTCTTGTTGAGTCTGGTGGCTTGAGAAAGAGGCCGAATTACCCTGAGAATATAGGGGTTGGGACGGGAGAAAGGTCGCGGAGGTTGGAGGCGGCGGCGGCGGCACGAAATAGTTGCCCGTCGATGGCGCAACGCCGTAAAATAGATGGTCGGGAAGAAGGTCCTTCAGACTTGGAAGGGCCATTGGTGGGGAGAAGGAGGTGGTGGTGGGAGAAGAGGAAGGGAGGAGATGTTCAATCAAGTGTAACTCTTCAAAGGATTGGCGCTGATTATATTCGTCTCTGGCCGAGAACAGCCGCCAGTTGCTGTGTTCAGTAACAGGATCAGGCACATCAGTTCGATGGATCGTCGTCGCAAATCGTAGCTCCACGCTAAAAACTTTGAATATCCTTTCTGGACCACCTTTCCGATCAGCGCGTTTCGAGGGTGAAAAAATTTCTCGATATCGTCCTCTGTCTTCTCTGACTGAATTTAATTCTTTCCATTGAAAGAAATTCAAGGATCGTTCTTTCATGAGGACAGTCTTTTTCGTCGCGGTTGATGAAATTCTGAGCGAGCCAAGCGCCGTAGAAGTCCGGACGGATGAAGTTCTGGTTGATTCTCCCGGTGATCCACGATGACGATCATCCAGGTCAAGGTTCGCACATTCACGTGCCTCACGGTCCACCCGCGTTACTCAGAGCCTAGATTCGTCGACTAGGGGTATTAACGCCGCCAACAAATTTACAAACCAACCTTTCCGGCAGGTGCCTCACCTGCCACGGTAGTTCCTCAAGAAACAAAAGGAACCTTTCGTGTCTCCGTCCGCGGATCCGAAAAAGCGAACTTTCATTCCCGCTTTTCGCAGAAGCAAAGCACCTGGAAACCAGGGTCACCAACAGCCCGCAGAATACAATTCCAATTCGAAGTTCAGAATCTAATGACAAATTGGCCGTCTAGCTTTGCTTACAACTGTGTTTCGTCGTCTACTGGTCCGCATTGTGGTGCAAGGTGCGCATCATTCCTACTCACGCCCCTGATTTCGCAGTGCCTTCGTTTTACTTCCGTTCGCAAACTTAGCTTCTTATAGTATGTCATATTGTAGATGTGCTATTCTTGGATTTGTGTTTCCATGCCAGTTTTCCTTCGTTTGTTCGCTTTCCGACTTTCTTGAACTGGACACAGATTTGACTTTGTCCATGTTCTCGCTTTTCTTTTCATTATGAAAGTTGCTCAAGATGTTGCGCTGACCTTCGTCCTCACTGGCTCAGAATACCGGTGGTGCACACCGAGCTCATGCTGGTAAGCCTCACGCTTCTAGAAGTATCTCCGAATAACGAAGGTTTCCTAGTTCCAGGGGAGTCCGTTGCTTGCGTCGGACCACGCTCCTCGGCATGGAGAAATGGAAGCGCACCGTATATTTCGCTTGCGGATCGTAGAAGCCTGGACGGAAGTGGTTCGCAAATGATAGCAAATGGTTAGCATCGATCCAGGTGCTCTCTGGCATCTCCATAAGCGGGCTGGTACCGATTTCTTCTCTTTTGTTAAGATTGATCGTATCGATGGCTAGGCGAATTTCTATTCCCTTACCTACTGTGCCTCAGTTCTTCCCAGCCGCGATGGAATTAGTGGTAATGGCACGAGCTCGCCTTATCGCCATCCGTCGCTTCGATGAAAATTACACGATTGCAACGTCTATACGATGCCTGACAACTTGTGATCAGGTAATCGAATCCGGAAGAGCTTACTTTCGACCCTCTCGGTATGTGTAAGTTTTCACTGAATAGCAAACGTGATGCTCTTTACTGACCTGGGTCTAGGTACCGGAAAAATAATTCAGCATATCTTTCTCGATCATGTCTCGCAATTCCACCTCATCTTGAATCAGAAAGCAAGGTGTGAAGATCAGTCCTGTAATCTATATATATATTGATTCGTAACCATGGTCTAATTGTTAGGTCTCACTTCTCCATTTATCACTTCTCCGAACCCGACGATATGAAGTGCGCGCATAGGTCGGATGTACAGTAAAATGAAATGGTCTACGAATGGATGATAAGTTCTTCTATTCGGCTCAGGATCTCAATGTCATTGTAAGTAAATTAGCGCTCGCTATTTCTGACTGCTCGAACGCTTCCGCGAGGTGTTGCGACCTTATACGCGTCCTAGATCTTGTCTTCGTGCTTCTTCACCCTTTCCTTGATTTCGAGTTTTTCCAACGTTATGTTTGTCACGCGGACATCGAGGTTTTGCTCAGCCTTTCTGCTTTCTCGGAACGATTTTGCGTAGCCTCTCTGATCTCCTTGACGGTGAAGTCAAACTTCTTGGTAGCATGCGACGAGGAGTGGTATGCATCACACATATCCTTTTGGACGTCCTCGATCTTGTGCAAGTAAGATAATATCTGTGCTGCTGCATTACCACCGTTCTTGAACCAAACGTTCAGCGCTGCACGGTAGGCGTTAACCAAGTCGTCGTTTCTGACTTCGGTTTAGCTGGCTCGCTGTGTCTTTGTTGGCCGTTCAGGTAGTGTGTGGCTTCTTTGGTTAGCTTTCTTCTGGGGTTCCTCATCGGGAGTTTTACTTGACAATGAAGCTCTTTGAATCTCAGTAGTCGCTTCCTGTAAGCACCGCAGTACCTTTACCTCCGCCTGACGCCAGTGCTTTATCTCATTGATCTTCCCTTCAACTTCCTGGATCTTTGACTCCAAGTACTGGTGTGGCTGGAGATCCTCTCGGGGCTCAGGCTGCTCCTCCTTGATATTGTAATGCTCATCGTATATGTCATTAAGTGCTTTGTACGCTTCTTTCAGCTCGTCCTTGGGTCCTGAGGCTTCCGTTTCGTCTTTTATCTGTTGCCTGATACTTGCTTTATAATCTTCGTACGTTCCCCTCATGTCACCAAGACAGCCGTCGTTTTGCGCACGCTGTTTGACCCTCTTCAGGTCATCATCGGCTTTATTAATACTGCTCTCAAGGCTAGCATAGATGCGACATATTATAGGCAATGCATTCCTGACCTTTTTCCAGTGAGGCTTGCACTTTTTGAGGAGCTCACCTCAACCACTGAACCAAAGAGTAAGAGTTGAATCGAGACGCTTCAAGAATGCCTTGCTCCATTCATGTAGTCATCGTTCAGTGGTCCATCTTATTAAAAAAGGGTGTACATTGTGCGTATCGTGTATTGCATCTTCGCACATCTTCGAGTCAGGTTTTGCTGCTTTGCAGTGTTCAGCTATCTTCGTGAATTCATCGTCCGTGCTTTTCTTCAGCCTCTTTGATAAGCTGCATATATGTTTCAAGTCTCGGACAAAGGGCTCCGACCACCTGAAGTTATCAAGTAGTCGTCATCTGGTCTTTCCCTAGTCTTCTGTAAGTGTCTCGTTCCGTTGGTTCGAATGCACTGCTGGTCTGGAGTTGTTGTGTTTTGTTGCCATTGTCGCTAGGTGCCAATCGGATCTCCGAGAGAAATAGAACTGTAAGGATTTTGCGTGGTTATCTTGTCGACAGGACGATTTTTTATTGCATCGCACCCGGCACATTGCGTTGCGGACATGTTGCGCCATTTGTATGATACTGCATGCTTACCCGAGGCGGTCTGCAGCCCTGTCAATATCATCGGATCTAGCCATATGAAGAGGAATGTTACGTTACAACGGCCGCAATCTGCACGTCGGAGTTTCTCTGAAGCGGGGACACGAAGAGCAAACCTCCAGAAATGGACTTAGGATATCGATGATGGAGATGATGAGGCAAAGAGACCGACGCTTGGGCCGAAACGACCATCTTTAAATCCGGCACAGGCTGGTTCATGCTGTCGAAGTACATCCAGCAAGGCGGCATGAACTCTGGAAAAAATGCGCAGATTCCTTCATAAGCTTGCCACAATACCAAATAGCAGAAGAGAAGCCCACTCTCCACCCGCAATTAAAATAAAAGAGATGCGACACGTAGAAGATATGCACTCCAACTGTCGGAAGAGAAGTTCAGATTGAAGACAGCAAAGTGCGAGTGCAAACCAGAAAACTTTTACCACGATCACCCATGCAGTCAGAATTCATTTCATCCCTAAGCGAGTCAGACCCAAAAATTACCATGGATTACGATCGGAGACGATCGATGGCAAGTCACAATCTGAAAGGCTATATGTAATGAATTTGAAGAGACTGAGAAAGACTTGTTTCGGAAGTATCCATGCGTCTCCTCTTCGACCAACTGATGAACAAGGCAAGCTTATTAGTCCCGTCAGTTCGAAGTGGCTGCCGTTGATACCTCATTTCAGTGAGAAGTGTAGTGAATATTCGGACATGATGGCGAAGACTGAGCATATAACGTCACCTCAATCAATAGACGTGTCTGTGGCGTGGGATCTTGAGAGAACACGTACGCGAATCAGTCGCGCAAGCCCAGACGTTGCCTCCAACAAGTTACTATTGCAGAATGCTAACTGGTTCTATTATTTCTTGTTTCTGATGTTTGCAAACATGTCTCTTATCGACATAGAAAGCCAGCATGATCCAGCTGTGCGTGACAGTAATGCATCAGACGCTCTCGTGACCGCGTTTCTCCTGTTTCTGCGACGACCTAAATGATGTCGGAACGTTGAAATGACCAGGCTTTCGTTTCTCAGCATTCAACCCAGGAGGCCGGTTCAAGTATCCGATGTACAGCTGTACAGAAAGCGTAAGTCACTGAGTTTTTTTGAGCAATTTCTTTACGAAAACTGGCCGATGTCACTTGAGCAGGTCTTGTGTTGGAACTCGGTTCGTCGAACTGACATGACCAAGGTCGTTGGAGCTCTGCAATGGATCTCTGTAGTGTGGGGAGCATCCGAATCGACTGACGATCCCGTATCCTTCATGCGAAAATTAAGCTGCTGGTGCTGGCAAGCTTGACGAATGCAGACAACCTCAAGAGCGTAAATATTTGGATACCACTGTTAGTATCGATTACAGTCTGAAGGCTTCTGTCGATAGAGAAGAATTTGTCTTCCTTGTGAGTCCATCATTGGACATCTTTCAATAGTTCGATGTATTCATATTCGGAAATTGAAGTTAACACTCGTTCTGTGAGGAAAGCTGAAGCATACGAGCCAGTGGAAGAGTCGACCTTCCCGAGAGTGATCGCGATAGATCAGGTCTCGCCGCAACGACACTCTTTGGTCGCTCGTACTTTCTCTCCTGTGCGTATATACTACACCGGGGTATAGTTTCAAAGCAATACCTCCATAGACCAACCATTCATGAGACGCACGAGAGCAATGACCAGGATTTATGGTTGGACATAAGCAAAATCGTAATATTGCGTGACAGACGAAAACCTGCGGAATCCGCCTAAAAACATAGGATAAAATGAGGAGCTGGTCTTTCCGTAGATTCTTACCGAACCTGCGTCCGAGGTAGACAGTCGCATAATTACCGGATGGGATATTGATGAGCATGCTGGTTCGCTCTGTCGCCCCCCACGCCCGAGAAAGCAACAAAGGAGAGACCTCCAACCTGTACAGTTCACCGCCTGATAATGACGCGTATGGCCTTGTCGGAGCTCTGCCGCATCGATGATGTTCGACCTGTGTTTTGTTGGTCCAGATACGATGCGGTTCGGCAGCCGCGATTTTACAAAGAGCAGGTAACGAGAGAAGCAGATAGAGTGCATCATCCCATCTTCCTTTCATCTACTGACATACATCGCCTTGCTTTTCTAGAAGCCTATGGGGCCGCAGTGAATACACGAAGCTATCAAACACGTTGAGGCCCTCGTTCTCGAAGGAAGCACTGTCTCGAACCCTCGATCGCAATTCTTGCCCCGGAGAATGATTGTCACGCGTCTGTCACCAAAGCGCGTCAAAGCGAGCCAAGACTGTCAGCTTGGACCGGGAAGAATGGTTGAGATCGATTCAAAAGGGAATATGGGTCCAACGTCGACCGATGAATCGGTCTATGCATGGGCCTAAGCACATCTTATGACTCGCCGGGTGAATTCAAGCCGGTGCGACTCGCAAACCGCATCAACAGAAATCAAGCGCGGGAAATGAGGGACATATTGGTAGACTAAGTCCTCGAGTTGGTTCAAAAGGCATTCCATATTTGGACGCGTACGAGCGTTAAAATCGCACATTCTAATCCACACCCTCCCTTTCTCTTCAACCACACCCTACCGCGTCGATTTCCAGTCCCCGCAACCCCTTCTCGACTCCATATCCCCTTCCAACACTTACATCAAAGCACTGTGAAGATGTTCAGACAATTCCAGTTTGATAATACTGCCTTCCCCTCTACCAAAAGGGCAAATTCCTTTGTGGAGCGTGTGGCTACACAGTGAGTATCCACATCTTCCCCCGCCCCTACCGACTGTCTTCTGCATCCTAGTCTCTTGCTGACCATGAGACAGTCATACGATGTCCGCATTGCACTCAAGCCACGATGTCGTCGATACGAGCGACGCGTTCGGTGCATTTGGCGCGTTTGACGCCTCCTTTGACGACGACATGGAACTTAGGCTCTTCGAATACCTTTACGACGCTGGTTCCCGTCCTTCTAACACCGTCGACGAGTCGGTTGATAACGGTGCAACTAATAATGATTATACCAAAGGAAGGTGAGTAGCTAATGTTCCCTTCTCTCATGTGCACTGGACTAAGCCCATCGTCTCTAGCCACAACACACCCTCTAGCTCCACGTCTTGCACGCTCCCACTCCCGCCTCCTCATCCATTCAACTCGCCCGTCGAGTCGTGCTACTGGGCCAGTTTAGGTCTGGCATCACCCGCGCGCGTTCCTTCCCCTCAGACCGCTGTCGAAGACTGCGATGGACGCGCATCGTCCTCGAGTTCCGTCGCCAAACCAGATCCCTTCCTCATTCGCAGCGACCTGGCTCTTGGCGAGTTGCAGGTCGCCGAGAATCCATTCTCCGCCAAGCCCCTCCCTTCGATGGAGGATGCTCAAGGCGACGAGAAAGTCGTATCCGATAAAGAGGTGCACCTATGCCCATCCCCTTTGTGAGTAAATGATTACGTCTGTCATACTAGTGCTGTCTACTCAACGTCGCTTATAGAGCTGTTTCTAATTCTTCCGAATCTACACGTGCGGATACTCCTTTTCCTAGGACTCCTTCGACCGAGCCTTGTGAAGCAAGTGGTACTATTCCTCGTCGCATCGAAGCTGCTGGATCAAGTGTGGGAGCACCGGCATCACCAAATGGACTACTCGACGTTGGTCCTCTTCTAGACAGGAAGACATCTCCGTCCGAGTGCGCCCCGGGTGACACGTCGCCCGAAGTAAAAGAGGAGGATCTAGAGGAAGTGTTTCCTGCTGCTGATGCAGAACTCGTTGCTCCGGCGCTAACGTCTGATACTTCGTCACTTACGCGGGCAAACACTGCGGCTGCCCCAGAAGATTCTGCTCCCGTTCCCAAGGAAGAGCCCGTCGTTCTTGAAGTGACGCCGAATGTTCCATCCCCTTCTTTGAGCGGATCTACAAACGCTCAGGGGCCTCATGCTCTTCCTGTGTCCCAAGATACCCCGCCGTCAAGAAAGAGGAAGAGGGTTGCCAAAGCGCACGCGGCACATGAGCTACGGGCGCTCTCGACTTTGCCGCCGGAGCGTAAGAAATTCTCCCTACCAGTCCGCGCGGGCCGAGCCAGCAAAACTGGCACAAATAAAGTCCGGAACATCCAGTTGGAATCAGAATCGTGCTGCCACCTGGCCGGTAATGACGGCTTTTGTCAGTTTCGAGTCTCGGCGGACGGGAGAAGGAAGTGCATGGCGGAGCTACCTAAGGATGACAAGGCGGCCCGGGCACACCTGGCTACGCATACTGACGCGCTCGGCTGGCGGGAGTATTCCCGACGACATCCGGACTGGAAACCGACCTGCCCATGGTGTAACGAATCGCGAACCAAGTTTGAACAACTGACACGGCACATTCTGGACACTCACTTGCTCATGTTCATGGAGTGGTGCCCTTGTGGGGGTACAAACAGTCGTTCAAATCACAAGCCAAACACAGTCCGGCACATATATTCCGATGTCCATAAGGCTTACCTGCAACAACAGGCTGATTTGAGAGCAATAAAGAAAGAGGACGCGGACGATGGGCAGGAGGAGTTCGTACAGGGCTCGAGCAAGGGGACTAAACGGCGGCGTCGAGGGTAGTTGGACTGTTATCGTTTTTATTGATATTGCTGTGCTGTGAGCCTGCTGGCTCTTGGGTGGCTCATAGTGTTGTCGCTCTATTTATTCTTATCTATATTCTACTCGTTTTCTTTTTGTTATCGATTCTTGCTGTGTTGTTGTTTGTATAGTAGATAGCAAGGGATGTACAATGAAGCAATGTCGCGTCATAATTTTGAAGAGTGGTGGTTGAAGAGGCTTCGGAAACTGTCTATTCTTCGAGTGATTGGCCGAGCACGAAATCAAGTCTCCTTGTGCGTTTCTGCTTCGCATTGAGGATTAAATTCCGCCCGACACAGTTTTCTTATGGATCCGGGTTTGCCGTCACTGTTTTAGCTACCATCACCTCTCGGTACCAACGAACTTGGGCATCCGAAAAGCTGGATGTTTAGTGGAGGCTCGCTTTTATTGCACTAGTATATAGGAAGGTCCGATGCAAGTCCAGGCCATATCGGTATAGGCCAAAAGTATCATGCCGGGCCATTCTATCGTTACATGAATACAGGAAATTAGCCACGCAGAGTCGAGCCAATCGAACTCATCGATAGGGATACAAAGCAGCGTACCGCCGCACCAATTGAACAACAGGATGCAAATTCGCGTTGTCAGTATAATTATTATTGAAATATAAGAGTCCAGGTTCTCTTCCAGCTGTCGAACTTTGGACACAAGTGATGATAGGGGTTGCGTAGAACCTCGTTCGAAAATTCGAGGTTGATTTTTCTGAGCCATATCGTCGTTTGGCGTATCGACAATTTCGTGGTTCAACAAGGCAGATTTGAATGGGTACGTACGGGTTTTCAAATTCCCCACGCCACAGGTCTCGTGATAATGACACGACCCTTCTTGTCATTTGCACCCTGCAACATTGAGGCAGTTCCTCTCGTGATCGCGTTTCTGCTCTTTCTGCTGCGAGCTAAATGGTATCGAATCAATAAAGGTTTTCAGCTGAATGATGCAAAGACTCGAAGACTCCGATGCACGTAAGTGGACGAAAGCCGCGAGTCACTGAGTGTTTCGGAGCCATGTCTTCGCGGAAACTGACCCACGCCTCTCCCGTGGGCATTAAGGTGAAGCTCAAGCGGTTGAACTGGTATGATCAAGAAAGAGGAAATTTCCCGAGGGACGTTGAAGTGCGCGGAGCTTGAGAGGCGATGGACGAACCCGTATCCACGCGGAAGTTATAGTGTCGGCCGGGTCGTCGAAGGCAGACGACTGCAAGGGAGAAAACGATTTGGTACCTGCTTTGGCGCTGATTACGATTTGAAAGGGTTTCCATTGGCGAAGACCATCATTAGACCCTTGTGAGTGCAGGTTAAGGCGTCTTTGAATACCCCCGCTTATTCATACGCTCGATTCGCGTATTTTGCTCGCTTTGTAAAGAAAGGTGTAGCATGAAGCAGCTGATTCTGCGGGACGGGAAGGTGAGACTATCTTTCCCAAATGATTTCTATAAACCAAATGTTCAATCGCGAGACAGGTGCGGGCTGTTCGTGAAGCGCTTTTGGGAACATCGGCTCCATAAGCCCAAACGTACGTCCATAAGACAAGCAAAAGCGGAGTCTCGGATTCATGATCATAAAAAAATCAATCTATTGAACCTTCGCAATAACGTGTTGCGGCCGAACGTCGGCGAGTCCACCCTCAAAACAGGGCCTGGGTAAGGAACAGACATGCCGACTATTTCTCATCTGGATCCTTGCGCCATCAAGTAGTCACCGGATAGCATTACTGATGCACATTCCGGTGCAACGTCTCGTTTCTCTCCTTATCATGGCTCTGCTGCGTCTCTAGTGCTCGACCTGTGTTTTGTTGGTCCACATACGATACACTCCAGCAACCGTGTTTCCACGAAGGAGCAGGCGATGAAAGGAGTATGCAGAGAGGTTGCGGTTAGTGCGTCACCCCATCTTCATTTCATCTACTGGTATGCATCGCCTTTCTTTTCTAGAATATCTATGGGGCCACAGTGAATACACAAAGCTATCAAACACGTTGAGGCCCTCGTTCTCTAAGGAAGCACTGCCCTCGATCGCAATTCTTGCCCTGGAGAATGATTGTCACGCGTCTGTCACCAAAGCGCGTCAAAGCGAGCCAAGGCTGTCAGCTTGGACCGGGAAGAATGGTTGAGATCGATTCAAAAGGGAATATGGGTCCAACATCGACCGATGAATCGGTTTATGCATAGGAGGTACATATTGGTAGACTAAGTACTCGAGTTGGTCCAAAAGGCATTCCATATTTGGACGCGTACGAGGGTTAAAATCGCACATTCTAATCCACACCCTCCCTTTCTCTTCAACCACACTCTAACGCGTCGGTTTTCCACCCCGCAACCCGTTCTCGAGTCCATATTCTCGTCCACCACTTACATTGACGCATCCTAAAGATGTTTGGCCACCTCCAGCCTGATAATACTGACGTCTCGGCCAACAGCAAGGCCGATACCTTTACAAACCGTGTGGCTGGACAGTGAGTATTCACATTTCCCCCCGCCCCTCCCGTCTGTCGCCTGCATCTTATTCTCTTGCTGACCATGTCGCAGCCATATGGCCTCCGTAATGCACCCAAGCCACCATGTCGTCGATGCGATCGATGCGTTCGGCGCATTTGGCGCGTTCGACGCGTCTTTCGACGACGACATGGAAGTCAGGCTCTTTGAGTACCTTTACGATGCTGGTTCCCGCCAGTATGACACCGACGACACGTCGGCTGATACTAATGCAACTAATAATGGGAACATAGCCGGAAGGTGAGTAGCTAGTGTCCCCCTCTCTGATATGCACTGGTCTAAGCCCATCGTCTCCAGCCACAACACACCCTCTGGCTCCACGTCCTACACGCTTCCTCGTCTCCTCATCCATTCAACACGCCCGTCGAGTCGTGCTACTGGGACAACTTGGGCCTGACGCCTCCCGTGCGCGTCCCTTCCCCTCAGACCACTGTCGAAGACCGCGATGCACGCGTATCATCATCAAGCGCCGTTGCTGAACCAGTTCCCTCCTTGGCTCGCGGTGACCTGGCTCTCGGTGAGCTGCAGGTTACTGAAGATCATCCATTCATCGTGCTGCCCATCCCGTCGACAGAGGATCCTCAAGGCGACATGGATGAAAATAAAGAGGAAGTCGTACCTGAGGAAGAGTTTCACATATTGCCTGTGTGAGTAATCTACCGTATCTGCCACGCTAGTACTGTCTGCTCATCGTCGCATATAGGACTGTTTCTGACTCTTCCGATTCGACGCGTGCGGTTTCTACTTCTTGCCCTCCAACTCCTTGGGGCGAACCCTGCGAACTAGGCGGCGATGTCCTTCTCGCCGAAACCCCTAGATCAGGTGCGGGCGCACCAATGTTCCGGAATGGTCGATCTCAAGTTTATTCCCCTGGAGACGAGAAAACATCTCGTCCGGAACACGTCTCGGACGATGAGTCGCACGAGATTTTAGACACCCTTGAGGTATCCCGTCCCTCGTCTGATAATGAAATCGCTGAAGTAGATCTGACACCCGGTGCTTCGTCATCCTCGCAGAAGCCCCCCGAGGTCGATCCGGAAGAAAGTGCTCCTGCCCGTAAGGAGGAGCGGGCCTCTCCGGAGCTGACATCCGGGGTCTTACCACCCTCTCTAAGTCAGAGTCCTGGCGTTCAAGAAACTGACGCCCTTCCCGAACCCGAAGGCCCGAGACCCAAAAAGAGAAAGCGAGTAGGGAAAGTGCATGCAGAGCCGAAGTTACGAGCGCTCGCAACCCTACCACCTGAGCGCAAAGTATTCTCTTTGCCCGTTCGCGTCGGTCGTGCTAGCAAGACCGGCAAATGCAAATCTCAGTCTATCCAGGTGGAGGCAGAATCCTGCTGTCACCTCGCCGGAGAGAATGGGCGTTGTCACTTCCCATCACTGGAAGGTGGGGGGAAGTGCATGCTGGAGCTCCCAAAAGATGACAAGGCTACACGGGCGCATATCGCTCTGCACACGGACGCGCTCGGTTGGCGAGAATACTCGAAATGGCATCCTGACTGGGAACCAACCTGCCACTGGTGCGGTAAGCCCCAAACGAAATTCGGGCAGCTCACACGACACATACTGGACACCCACCTGCTGATGTTCAAAGTGTGGTGTCCTTGTGGCGGTACGTATAGTCGATCAAACCAGACTAACGATACCGGGAGGCACGAGTACTCGGCCAAGCATAAAAGATATCTGAAGCAGCATCCGAAAAAAGCGATAGTTATTAGAGAAGAGGAGGCGGACGATGAGCAGGAGTTTGTGCAGGGCTCAAGCAAAGGTACCAAGCGGAAGCGCCGGAGGTAGATGGATTCATCGCTCTTGCATTTTATCGATTTGCTGTGCTGTGAGCCTGCGAGTTGTCGGGTGGCTCGCTGGTGTCGCTTTATTCTTTATTGTTATCTATTTTCTTTTTCGATTTCTTTTTGCTGTCGATTTTGTTGTGTATTGTTAGTCGGAAAGCAGTCATATTTTGTATAGATAGACGGTATCAGTGGATGTACAACAATGCAGTTTTGCGTCATAAAACTCGAAGTGTGTTATTACATAAGGGAATTAGAGTGTGGTCCTGATTTTGCGGCGGCCGTAGGTACGACACGATAGCAGTATCCCGGCATTGCTGATGTTTTGACGATTTTCATCCACGCCACGCACGCATAGGCTGAAATTCGCTAGTTCCTTGCTATACTACCGCAAATTCATTGACCGTAACAGGGTTGACTGACTGTAAATCATGATGGAAAAAGGTGTCATTGCTGGTTGGTAAGACAGAGACAACATTAAATATCTCTTTCTGTAAGGCACATCCTGTATGTCAGTGCCAGCATATAAGTGCATGCATACTCAGCAACGGCTGACCAAAATCTCCTGGTAGTTTAGCTAAGTTGTTGGGTGTTCCTGTATGGTCCCACAGGTCTCGTGACATGACATTGACACAGTAGAGCTGTGTCATTGACGGTCCGGTCCTTGAGCCAGTCGTCGTTCTCGTGACCGTGTTTATCTCATTTTCAGCTGTAATCTGCTTATGGACTGGTCGACCGCAATGCAATGCTAGTGTGAACAGGATTTTTTTGCGTCCAGATCGCCGAGGAGATGAACCGAATTTATCACTGTCACGGAAACGTCAGAACGCCCAAATGAAAACCGTGAGTCCGACGGCTTCAGGAGCATCTTGGTCTTAAATGACCTATTTCATGCCCGTGGTCATAGGACCGATGACTCGCGATGGGGCTCAATGTTTTCGTGCCCAGCAATGTATCATGCAGCCGTGACAACCAAGCACTGACTTCCCTCTTCCCTTCGGGAAACTAAGCTCTTCTGGTAGAGACTCAGATCACCTACACCGCTGGCATCAGCGAGGTTATCAGAGGCTGCTGGTCACAAGATCGTAAGCCTTGTATCGCGAGGTGTCGAGTCAGACGAGACGCCCCTCGTGAGTCCATCATATGATAAGAAAAGTTTCATCGACTCAACTCATGATGATCATGACTGAAAATCGGTCGAACCTTCATTTTTTTCTCCCTAGGATATTTGAACCAAGTTCTCGCCAGACACTATCTAGCGAGATGATTTCTCGATATCAAGCTCGCTCCATGGCAAGGGTGAAACGCGTTCATTAACTAGACCTCCATAGGTCAAGCGACTATAAGGCATGCGAGAGCGGCATCCCATAGAGAACTTCCTTAATGATACGATGAGCCCGAAGCAGAATGAGATCTCTCCTTCGCTGGAATTATTGACAAAAGACAAGACACGGATACTCGTATCTATCGCATATTATGCGGAGCAAAGCTCGAGAATAAAGCAATATCGGATGGGGTGCTGTTCAGCTTTTAATTTTCCGCTTTCCTCGCGGTCACAGGAAATATCCTCCGATCTACCAAGTATTGTGCTTGCCGAAGTTGTATGCTTTTATCACGTCCCTGTTGCGTGAAAACACAGGAGCTGTATTTTGCTAGTCCACATACGATGCAGTTCGGCAACTGCAATTTCACAAAGGAGCAGGCAATGAAAGTGCGTCATCCCATCTTCTTTTCATCTACTGATACGCATCGCCTTGTTGTTCTAGAATGCCTATAGTGAATGCATGAGGCTATCAATCACGTTGAGGCCCTCGTTCTCAAAGGAAGCACTGCCTCGAGCCCTCGACCGTAATTCATACCCTGGGCAGTCATTGTCACGCGTCTGTCACGAAGGTGCATCAAAATGAGCCAAGACTGTCAGCTTGGACCGGGAAGAATGGTTGAGATCGATTCAAAAGGGAATATGGGTCCAACGTCGACCGATAAGTTGGTCTATGCGTGGATCTTATGACTCGTCGGCCGGACTCAAGCCGATGCGACTCACAAACGCATCAACAGGAATCAAGCGCGGGAAAGGAGGGACGTATATTGAACTAAATACTCGAGTTGGTTCAAAAGACGTTCCTAATTTGGACTCATACGAGGGTTGAAATCGCTCATTCCAATCTACACCCTCCCTTTCTCTTCAACCACACTCTGCCGCGTCGATTTCACATCCTCTCAACATCTCCTCGACTCCATATCCTCATCCGCCACTTATATCAGCAATCGAAAGATGTTCAGACTATTCCAGCGTGATAATGCTTACTTCCCTGCTCATTGCAGGCCGATTCTCTCTGCTAGCCGCTTGGTTAGACTGTGAGTACCGACTTTCCCACCGACTCTCGTCTCTGTGCCTTTAACCCTTACTGATGACGATACAGCTACATGAAGATGACTGAGGAGTACTCGAGTCGCGGTGTCGTGAGCGAGGATGAACTGCGCGACGTGTCTGGCGACCCAGCCGCCCTCTTTGAGGACTACGTGGACTCCAGCTTTCTTGAGAATCTCTCTGAAGCCAGCGAGGACCATTCTGACCCCACCTACGCATTGACTGACGACTCCGCGAGCTTGATTGACGATTCCGCCAGCTGTACTGGCGACAGCAATATGAGCTCTGACGACGCGTCGACCGGCGACCTCGCAAGCGTTGTCGACGACAGTAGTACGAGTGCTGACGAAACGTCGGCTTGCGACCAGTCAAGCGGTATTGATGATAATAGCGCAAGCGAAAGGTGAGCAGTCAATTTCATCCGATATGCACTTGCTAACCCGTCGTTTCTTTAGCAACAACGCACCTTCAAGCTCGACTTCCAACACGCTCGCTCCCAACATGCTGTCGTTTCTTTGCGTGCTCAACTCACCTGTCGAGGCGTCTTATTGGACGGATTTGGGTCTGATGACGTCCTCGCGCGCTCGTGTATATCAGATTTCCGATGACAACCACAACGGCCTCGGACCATCAGCGCCGTCCTTCCGTGTTCGTGGAGACCTGCCGCTTTCCGAACTGCAAGTCATTGGGAATCCATTCATTTCTTCCCTCTCGTCGCTGGACGATGTCCAGGAATCTTGGGAAAGTGAAGAGGAGGAAATCTCGCCCGAGGAACAAACATACATATCTCCTTTGTGAGTAATTCTCGCATCTATCATATAGTGCTATGTGCTCATCGTGGCTTGTAGAGCTGTTTCTATCTCCTCGGACACTACGGGCGAAGATTCTCTGGATGAGCCCTGCAGAGCATGTGGAGACTCTCTTGCTCTGCCCGATACTCCTGAGACAACTAAGTGACCTTGCGAAGTTCATTCACTTGGGGATGAGAAGACATCCCTAGTATCCGTTCCTGATGATGAGTTGCACGAAGGCCGATCAGATGCTCTTGATCCATCCAGTCACCCTCCTAATGAAGAGCCTGCCAAAGTGTGTCGAACGCCCGGAAACTTGCCGCCTTCGCGACGAGCGGTTGCAGTGGCTGCAGAAGGAGCCGCTCCTCACGAAAAGAGTGCGACTGTCGAACTAATGCCTGCAGATCCGTTCTCTTCCACAAATGCGACTCCGGCCGTTGGAGAGCCCGGTGCCGTTCCTGCTGCGACCAAGAAGCGAAAGAGAATTGCCAAAGTGCATGCGGCAACGGAGTTGCGGATGCTTTCGGTTCTACCGCCTGAGCGCAAGATTTTCTCCCTGCCAGTCCGTGCAGGCCGAGCCACCAAGACTGGCATCAACAAAGTCCGGATCATCCAGGTGGAAGCAGAATCCTGCGGACACCTTGCGGGAGAAAATGGTCTATGCCAATTCCGGCTTTCCAATAATAGTGAGGAGAAATGCTTAGCGGAATTACCGAAGGACGATAAGGTGGTCCGTGCGCATTTCGCGATGCACACCGATGCGCTTGGCTGGCGGGAGTATTCAAAGCAGCATCCCAACTGGGAGCCGATTTGTCCCTGGTGTGGTGAGCCGCGCACGAAGTTCGAGCAGTTGACCCGACACATCCTCGATACGCACCTCCCCATGTTCGCGGAATGGTGCCCGTGTGGAGGAACAAACAGCAGAGCAAATCATAAGCCGCACACAGTACGGCACGAAGATTCAGACGTACACAAGGCTTACCTACAACAGATGGCTAAGGTCAAGGCGAGAGCTGCAAAGCAAGAGGACGCGGACGATGAGAAAGAGGAGTTCGTACAGGGGTCAAGCAAGGGGACTAAACGGAAGCGTCTGGGGTAGATGGACTGGCGACTCTTATTTATTGTTATTGCTGTGCTGTGAGCCTGCAGTCTGTCGGTGGGCTCATAATGTAATCTCTGTTTATTTTTATCTATTTTCTGCTGGCTTTCTTTTTATCGTCAGTTCTTGCTGTGTTGCTGTTTGTATTGTAGACAGGAATCAGTTGCAACGGATGTACAATAAAGCAATTTTGAGTCATAAGTTTGGAAAGTGTAGTTGAAAACCCATCAAAACGAGTCTATTCTTCCCATTATCAGCCGCTATCTAGTGCCGAGAAACTTTTATCGCTCATTGTTACCTCCCGCCATGGAAAATTACACAATAAACGTTCAATGACTTTTCTTTTTATCATACGTGGATATTGGGTTTGCTGTCATTGTTATGGCGGCCGTCATCACTTATTTGCCAACAAGTCTTGGTTCCCCGTGTGTCAAACTCCTCGCTTTAAAGCTCCCTTTCTTGCGTTACTATGTAAGATTAAGAGAGTCTAAGATAGTCACTGACAAGCCCATTACTGTAACGATGCAGAGCGAGAAGATAATCCCCAAGATATTGTATCGTTCCGTTCCAAACGACTGAAAGAGAACGTTGAGTCCAGACCGAAAAGATGAGCAGGCCTTATTCGCCGACAAGGTTATACAGCAACATATCACCACTCAAATCAAACGACAGCATGCACTTTGAAACCTCAGTAATACTACCGATAAAGGACTATGCTAAGTTCGAATGTAAGAGTCTGGGCTCGCCTTTACTGGCTGAATGTCGGACACAATGAACGATGGAGGCTGCATCTAGCCATCTTCGATGGATCTGGATCGATTGGATATATTTCCGACCCCACATCCCTCGGCGCTGCATAGATTTTGTCTTTAAGGTAGACTCGAGCGCGTATGTGGTATGTATAGCGATGATGGGCGTGGTTTCCCCACGCCACATCTCGTGATACTGATTCCGATTTCATTCCGACACTTTCCCCACATCGTGTTTACCCTCGTACAGCAGCGCATGTAATCAGACACTCTCGTGACCGCGTTTCTGCTCTTTCAGTGAGCCAATTGGTAACAAAATGAACGTTTCTGTTTTCCTGCCCTCGGATTGGGGAGGAGTTTCAAGCGACTGGTGCGAAGAGTTCAACACGCCGATGTGTAGCTGGACGAAAACGTGAGTGCTTCGGGACTTTTCCTTCGCGACGACTGGCTCATGCCACTTGCATAGGACTTGTGGCGAAGCTGAGCTGGTTGAAGCGACATGAGCAAGACAAAGCAGTTTTTCCGAGGGAGGAAGCTTGAGAATCGTGGGACAAACCCGTATATTTCACGCGAAAGTTATGGTGTTGACCAGGTCGCCAAAGGCAGAGGACCGCAAGGGAGAAATTGAGGCTGGCTTTACGGCGAACAAAGAAAAAAAGGGAGCATCGTAAACCAATGCACATTTGATTTTTTGCGCGTTTGGTTGGGTCTCTTGACTTGATACCTACTTAGTACTCTGGCACCGATTTCGGTTTGAAAGAGTTCCTGTTGGAAAGACCAGTATTGGAACCTTGTGAGTCAATCGTAAGTTCAAAACCAGGCTTATTTATTCCCTCGATTCGCGTGTAGTGCTCGCTTGGCAAAGCGAGTTGAAGTATAAGGCAGCTGACTCTGCGAGACGTGAAGGAGGGACTATCTTTTCCAAATGATCGTGATTAGCACAGTGTTCTATCCCTAGGGAAAATGCGGGCTGATCGTAGCCCGTTAGATGGTCTCTTGTATGCACCCTAAGGTCTTGCGCTGGCGAAGCGCTTTTGGAAACAATACCTCCATGGGTCCAAACGTCCGTAAGAGAAGCGAACGCGATGTCTATGGCTCATGATTAGCCAATGACTAATCTATTGGACCTTCGCAATAGTGCGTTGCTGCCAAAAGTTGGCGAGTCTGCCCTCGGAACACAACTTGGATTGTGAAAGAAGATACGGAAACGACGCGTCCATTCTTGTCTGAAGGTGGAGTCGTCGAGTAATTCCTCTGCTTCACAGAGTCTTCCGATAATCGCAGGCTCGTATGGCCTCATAAAGGCTCTGCCGCATCGATTATGTTCGGCCTGTGTTTTGTTGGTCCACATACGATGCAATTCGCTAACCATGATTTCACAAAGGAGTAGGCAACGAAAGAAGCACACAGAGGGATTGCGGTTAGTGCGTCACCCCATCTTCCCTTCATCTACTGACATGCATCGCCTTGCGTTTCTAGAAGCCTATGGGGCCGCAGTGAGTACACGAGGCTATCAAACACGTTGAGGCCCTCGTTCTCGAAGGAAGCACTGCCTCGAACCCTCGACCGCAATTCATACCCTGAAGAGTGATTGTCACGCGTCTGTCACCAAAGCGCGTCAAAGCGAGCCAAGACTGTCAGCTTGGACCGGGAAGAATGGTTGAGATCGATTCAAAAGGGAATATGGGTCCAACATCGACCGATGAATCGGTCTATGCGTGGGCCTAAGCACATCCTATGACTCGCCGGCTGAATTCAAGCCGGTGCGACTCGCAAACGCATCAACAGGAATCAAGCGCGGGAAATGAGGGACATATTGGTAGACTAAGTCCTCGAGTTGGTTCAAAAGGCATTCCATATTTGGACGCGTACGACGGTTAAAATCGCACATTCTAATCCACACCCTCCCTTTCTCTTCAACCACACCCTACCGCGTCGATTTCCAGTCCCCGCAACCCCTTCTCGACTCCATATCCCCTTCCAACACTTACATCAAAGTGCTGTGAAGATGTTCAGACAATTCCAGTTTGATAATACTGCCTTCCCCTCTGCCAAAAGGGCAAATTCCTTTGTAGAGCGTGTGGCTACACAGTGAGTATCCACGTCTTCCCCCGCCCCTACCGACTGTCTTCTGCATCCTAGTCTCTTGCTGACCATGAGACAGTCATACGATGTCCGCATTGCACTCAAGCCACGATGTCGTCGATACGATCGACGCGTTCGGTGCATTTGGCGCGTTTGACGTCTCCTTTGACGACGACATGGAACTTAGGCTCTTCGAATACCTTTACGACGCTGGTTCCCGTCCTTCTAACACCGTCGACGAGTCGGTTGATAACGGTGCAACTAATAATGATTATACCAAAGGAAGGTGAGTAGCTAATGTTCCCTTCTCTCGTGTGCACTGGACTAAGCCCATCGTCTCTAGCCACAACACACCCTCTAGCTCCACGTCTTGCACGCTCCCACTCCCGCCTCCTCATCCATTTAACTCGCCCGTCGAGTTGTGCTACTGGGCCAATTTGGGCTTGGTGTCTCCCCCGCGCGTCTCTTCCTCCGAGACTGCTGTCGAAGGCTGCGATGAACGCGGATCATCCTCAAGTTCCGTCGCCAAACCAGATCCCTTCCTTGTTCGCAGCGACCTGGCTCTTGGCGAGTTGCAGGTCGCCGAGAATCCATTCTTCGCGAAGCCCCTCCCTTCGATGGAGGATGCTCAAGGCGACGAGAAAGTCGTATCCGATGAAGAGGTGCACCTATGCCCCTCCCCTTTGTGAGTAAATGATTACGTCTGTCATACTAGTGCTGTGTACTCAACGTCGCTTATAGAGCTGTTTCTAATTCTTCCGAATCTACACGTGCGGATACTCCTTTTCCTAGGACTCCTTCGACCGAGCCTTGTGAAGCAAGTGGTACTATTCCTCGTCGCATCGAAGCTGCTGGATCAAGTGTGGGAGCACCGGCATCACCAAATGGACTGCGCGAAGCTGATTCTCCTCTAGACAAGAAGAGATCTCTGCCCGAGTGTGTCTCGGTTGCCGCATTGCCCGAAGTCGAAGAGGGCCCGGAGGAAGTATCTCCTGCTGCAGATGCAGAAATCGTTACTCCGGAGCTGACTCCAGAGCCCGTCGTTCTCAAACTGATACCGAATGCACCACCCCCCTCTTTGAGCGGAGGTACAAGTGCTCAAGATCCTGACGCTCTTCCAGTGTCCCAAAACACACCTCCGTCAAGAAAGAGGAAGAGGGTTGCTAAAATACATGCAGCACACGAGCTTCGCGCGCTCTCAACATTGTCGCCGGAGCGTAAGACTTTCACCTTGCCAGTCCGCGCGGGCCGAGCCAGCAAGACTGGCATCAATAAAGTCCGGAACATCCAGTTGGAAGCAGAATCGTGCTGCCACTTGGCTGGTAATGACGGCTTTTGTCAGTTTCGAGTCTCGGCGGACGAAGGAAGGAAGTGCATGGCAGAGCTTCCTAAAGATGACAAGGTGGCCCGCGCACACCTGGCTACGCATACTGACGTGCTCGGCTGGCGGGAATATTCCCGACGACATCCCGACTGGAGACCGACCTGCCCATGGTGTAACGAACCGCGAACCAAGTTTGAGCAACTAGTACGGCACATTCTCGATACTCACTTGCTCATGTTCATGGAGTGGTGTCCTTGTGGGGGTACAAACAGCCGTTCAAATCATAAGCCAAACACGGTTCGGCACGTAGATTCTGACGTTCACAAGGTCTACCTGCGACAGCAGGCTGAATTGAGAGCAATAAAGAAAGAGGACGCGGACGATGGGCAGGAGGAGTTCGTACAGGGCTCGAGCAAGGGGACTAAACGACGGCGTCGAGGGTAGTTGGACTGTTATCGTTTTTATTGATATTGCTGTGCTGTGAGCCTGCTGGCTCTTGGGTGGCTCAAAATGTTGTCGCTCTATTTATTCTTATCTATTTTCTGCTTGTTTTCTTTTGTTATCCATTCTTGCTGTGTTGTTGTTTGTATAATAGATAGCAACGGATGTACAATGAAGCAATGTCGCGTCATAATTTTGAAGAGTGGTGGTTGAAGAGCCATCGAAAACTGTCTATTCTTCGAATGATCGCCCCAGCGCCAAGCACATTTTCTCGCCTGTTACTGCTCTGCGTTGAGGGATTAAATTTCATTCTGCATCGTTCCCTTATGGATTTGGGTTTATCATGTCTGCCGTCGCCTCTCAATAGCAACGAACTCAGGCACCCGGTCTGCTAGATCTTCAGTGGAGGCTCGTTTTTATTTGCACTAGTCTACAGGAAAGTTCTTATACAAGTCCAGATCATATCAATGTAGGGCAAAAATGTCATCCCAGGCCATTCTGTCGTTACAGGCATTTGTAACACAGGTCCGAGATCAGCCATGTAAAGCCGAGTCAATCAGATTCGTGGATAAGGATACTAAGCAACGTACCACCTCACCAATTGAACAACAGGATACAAGTTCGCGTTTTAGTAACATTATTATTGACCGCAAAGAACTATCTAAAAAATCAGTATCGTGTCCAGTCGAGGTTCGCCTTCAATGGTCGAACTTTGGACTCAAGAAACGATGCAGGCTGCATAGAAGGTTCGGGATCGATTGCATATGCTCTGAGTTCATGATTGGCGCATTAATGCTTCGCGGGTCAAGACATCGAGAAACATACGCTCTTTGGAGAGGAGTCCCCACGCCACAGGTCTCGTGATGATGACACGACTCCTTTCTTGCCCCTTGCTAATGGCAATGCCATGCAACATTGACGCAGTTGCTCTCGTGACCGCGTTTCTTCTCTTTCTATTGCGAGCTAAATCGTGTCAGATGTCGTCAAATTAAACGGGCTTTTGGTTTGTGATCCGTGTACTAAACGAGGAATTTCAAGCAATTCATGCGAAGAGTCGAGGACGTTGATATACAACCGGACGAAAATCAAAATCGTGCGTCACTGAATATTTCGGAGCAATTTTTTCTTCGCGAGAACAGGCCTATGCCACTCGCGTAGGTCTTGTGGCGAAACCCACTGGTCGGACTGACATGAACAAGACAAAGGATTTTCTCCGAGGTACATTGAAGTGTACGGAACTTGAGAATCGGTGGATGAACCCGTATCATTCACGCGAAAGTTATAGTGTCGGCCGGATCGCCGGAGACAGACGATCGCAAGAGAGAAATTGATTCGATATTTGCTTGGGCGTTGATTACGGGCCAAAAGGTCTCTCATTGCCGAAGACCAACATTATAACCTTGTGAGTCCAGCAGTCCTTCAATAACCCCGCTTATTCATTCGCTCAATTCACGTACAATGCTGGCTTTGTAAAGAAAGATGTGGCATGAGGCAGTTGATTCTGCGCGACGGGATGGGAAGGAGGGACCGTCGTGTCCAAATGATCGTGATTAAGGAAGTGTTCAATCCCTAGTGCAAATGCGGGCTGCTCGTAGCCAGTCGCAGATGGACTCCAGTATGTACTTTTCGGTCTCGTGCCGGCGAAGCGCTTTGGAAACAATTCTTCCGTAGGCTCAGACGTCCAAAAGACAAGCGAAACATATCTAGGATCCTCAAGAATCCGAAAAGAGAAGTATTGAACCTTCACAATAATGTGTTGCGGCTGTATGTCGGCGAGCTGCCTTTAGAACAAGACCTGGAATGTGAAGATACGGAACCGATATGTTCGCTATCGCTTATCTTGATCCTTGTCTGTCGCGCCATCGACTATAATCGCAGAGCATTGCTGATGTGCATTCTGGCATTTTTCCCTTTTCCCTCTGGTAGCAAGGGAGAAAATCCTCCGATTCACAGAGGTTTCCGAGAATCGAAGGCTCATGCACTCTCATCAAGGCTCTGCTGCGCCGATCTTGTTCGACCTGTGTTTTGTTGGTCCACATACGGCGCAGTTCGCAACCGCGATTTCACAAAGGAGCAGGCAATGAAAGAAGCACATAGGGAAATTATCTTCTTTTCGTTTACCGATATGCATCGCATTGCTTTTCTAGAATGCCTATGGGGCCGCAGCTAATGCCCGAGGCTATCAACCACGTTGAGGCCCTCGTTCTCGAAGGAAGCACTGCCTCGAACCCTCGATCGCAATTTATGCCCTGAGGAACGATTGTCACGCATCTGTCACCAAAGCGCGTCAAAACGAGCCAAGACTGTCAGCTTGGACCGGGAAGAATGGTTGAGATCGATTCAAAAGGTAATATGGGTCCAACGTCGACCGATAAGTCGGTCTATGCGTGGGCCTAAGCACATCCTATGACTCGTCGGCTGAATTCAAGCCGGTGCGACTCGCAAACCGCATCAACAGGAATCAAGTGCGGGAAAGGAGGGACATATTGGTAGACTAAGTACTCGACTCGGTTCAAAAGGCATTCCATATTTGGACGCGTACGAGGGTTAAAATCGCACATTCTAATCCACACCCTCCCTTTCTCTTCAACCACACCCTACCGCGTCGATTTCCAGTCCCCGCAACCCCTTCTCGACTCCATATCCCCTTCCAATACTTACATCAAAGTACTGTGAAGATGTTCAGACAATTCCAGTTTGATAATACTGCCTTCCCCTCTACCAAAAGGGCAAATTCCTTTGTAGAGCGTGTGGCTACACAGTGAGTATCCACATCTTCCCCCGCCCCTACCGACTGTCTTCTGCGTCCTAGTCTCTTTCTGACCATGATACAGTCATACGATGTCCGCATTGCACTCAAGTCACGATGTCGTCGATACGAGCGACGCGTTCGGTGCATTTGGCGCGTTTGACGCCTCCTTTGACGACGACATGGAACTTAGGCTCTTCGAATACCTTTACGACGCTGGTTCCCGTCCTTCTAACACCGTCGACGAGTCGGTTGATAACGGTGCAACTAATAATGATTATACCAAAGGAAGGTGAGTAGCTAATGTTCCCTTCTCTCGTGTGCACTGGACTAAGCCCATCGTCTCTAGCCACAACACACCCTCTAGCTCCACGTCTTGCACGCTCCCACTCCCGCCTCCTCATCCATTTAACTCGCCCGTCGAGTCGTGCTACTGGGCCAATTTGGGCTTGGTGTCTCCCCCGCGCGTCTCTTCCTCCGAGACTGCTGTCGAAGGCTGCGATGAACGCGGATCATCCTCGAGTTCCGTCGCCAAACCAGATCCATTCCTTGTTCGCAGCGACCTGGCTCTTGATGAGTTGCACGTCGCCGAGAATCCATTCTTCGCGAAGCCCCTCCCTTCGATGGAGGATGCTCAAGGCGACGAGAAAGTCGTACCCGATGAAGAGGTGCACCTATGCCCATCCCCTTTGTGAGTAACTGACCACGTCTGTCATACTAGTACTGTCTACTCAACGTCGCTTATAGAGCTGTTTCTAATCCTTCCGAATCTACGCGTGCGGATACTCCTTTTCCTAGAACACCTTCGGTCGAGCCCTGCGAAGCAAGCGGCGCTGTCCCTCGTCACGTCGAAGCCGTCGGATTGAGTGTGGGAGCACCGGCATCAACAAATGGACTACTCGACGTTGATCCTCTTCTAGACAGGAAGACATCTCCGTCCGAGTGCGCCCCGGGTGACACGTCGCCCGAAGTAAAAGAGGAGGATCTAGAGGAAGTGTTTCCTGCTGCTGATGCAGAACTCGTTGCTCCGGCGCTAGCGTCTGATACTTCGTCACTTACGCGGGCAAACACTGCGGCTGCCCCAGAAGATTCTGCTCCCGTCCCCAAGGAAGAGCCCGTCGTTCTTGAAGTGACGCCGAATGCTCCATCCCCTTCTTTGAGCGGATCTATAAACGCTCAGGGGCCTCGTGCTCTTCCTGTGTCCCAAGATACCCCGCCGTCAAGAAAGAGGAAGAGGGTTGCCAAAGCGCACGCGGCACACGAGCTACGGGCGCTCTCGACTTTGCCGCCGGAGCGTAAGAAATTCTCCCTACCAGTCCGCGCGGGCCGAGCCAGCAAAACTGGCACAAATAAAGTCCGGAACATCCAGTTGGAATCAGAATCGTGCTGCCATCTTGCTGGTAATGACGGCTTTTGTCAGTTTCGAGTCTCGGCGAACGGGAGAAGGAAGTGCATGGCGGAGCTACCTAAGGATGACAAGGCGGCCCGCGCACACCTGGCTACGCATACTGACGCGCTCGGCTGGCGGGAGTATTCTCGACGACATCCCGACTGGAGACCGACCTGCCCATGGTGTAACGAACCACGAACCAAGTTTGAGCAACTAGTACGGCACATTCTGGACACTCACTTGCTCATGTTCATGGAGTGGTGTCCTTGTGGGGGTACAAACAGCCGTTCAAATCATAAGCCAAACACGGTTCGGCACGTAGATTCTGACGTTCACAAGGTCTACCTGCGACAGCAGGCTGATTTGAGAGCAATAAAGAAAGAGGACGCGGACGATGGGCAGGAGGAGTTCGTACAGGGCTCGAGTAAGGGGACTAAACGGCGGCGTCGAGGGTAGTTGGACTGTTATCATTTTTATTGATATTGCTGTGCTGTGAGCCTGCTGGCTCTTGGGTGGCTCATAGTGTTGTCGCTCTATTTATTCTTATCTATATTCTACTCGTTTTCTTTTTGTTATCGATTCTTGCTGTGTTGTTGTTTGTATAGTAGATAGCAAGGGATGTACAATGAAGCAATGTCGCGTCATAATTTTGAAGAGTGGTGGTTGAAGAGGCTTCAAAAACTGTCTATTCTTCGAGTGATTGGCCAAGCACGAAAGCCAGTCTCCTTGTGCATTACTGCTTCGCATTGAGGATTAAATTCCGCCCGACACAGTTTTCTTATGGATCCGGGTTTGCCGTCACTGTTTTAGCTACCATCACCTCTCGGTACCAACGAACTTGGGCATCCGATAAGCTGGATGTTTAGTGGAGGCTCGCTTTTATTGCACTAGTATATAGGAAGGTCCGATGCAAGTCCAGGCCATATCGGTATAGGGGCAAAAGTATCATGCCGGGCCATTCTATCGTTACAATCATTTTGAATACAGGAAATTAGCCACGCAGAGTCGAGCCAATCGAACTCATCGATAGGGATACAAAGCAGCGTACCGCCGCACCAATTGAACAACAGGATGCAAATTCGCGTTGTCAGTATAATTATTATTGAAATATAAGAGTCCAGGTTCTCTTCCAGCTGTCGAACTTTGGACACAAGTGATGATGGGGGTTGCGTAGAACCCCGTTCGAAAATTCGAGGTTGATTTTTCTGAGCCATATCGTCATTTAGCGTATCGACAATATCGTGGTTCAACAAGGCAGATTTGAATGTACGGTTTGGTTTCAACAGACTTGTGAGGGATTCCCCACGCCACAGGTCTCGTGATAATGACACGACCCTTCTTGTCATTTGCACCCGCAACATTGAGGCAGTTCCTCTCGTGATCGCGTTTCTGCTCTTTCTGCTGCGAGCTAAATGGTATCGAATCGGTTTTTAGCTGAATGATGCAAAGACTCGAAGACTCTGATGCACGTAAGTGGACGAAAGCCGCGAGTCACTGAGTGTTTCGGAGCCATGTCTTCGCGGAAACTGACCCACGCCTCTCCCGTGGGCTTTAAGGTGAAGCTCAAGCGGTTGAACTGGTATGATCAAGAAAGAGGAATTTTCCCGAGGAACATTGAAGTGCGCGGAGCTTGAGAGTCGGTGGACGAACCCGTATCCACGCGGAAGTTATAGTGTCGGCCGGGTCGTCGAAGGCAGACGACTGCAAGAGAAAACGATTTGGTACCTGCTTTGGCGCTGATTACAATTTGAAAGAGTTTCCGTTGGCGAAGACCATCATTAGACCCTTGTGAGTGCAGGTTAAGGCGTCTTTGAATACCCCCGCTTATTCATACGCTCGATTCGCGTATTTTGCTCGCTTTGTAAAGAAAGGTGTAGCATGAAGCAGCTGATTTTGCGGGACGGGAAGGTGAGACTATCTTTCCCAAATGATTGCTATAAACCAAATGTTCAATCGTGAGACAGGTGCGGGCTGTTCGTGAAGCGCTTTTGGGGACATCGGCTCCATAAGCCCAAACGTACGTCCATAAGATAAGCAAAAGCGGAGTCTCGGATTCATGATCACAAAAAAATCAATCTATTGAACCTTCGCAATAACGTGTTGCGGCCGAACGTCGGCGAGTCCACCCTCAAAGCAGGGCCTGGGTAAGGAACAGACATGCCGACTATTTCTCATCTGGATCCTTGCGCCATCAAGTAGTCACCGGATAGCATTACTGATGCACATTCCGGTGCAACGTTTCGCTTCTCTCTTATCATGGCTCTGCTGCGACTCTAGTTCTCGACCTGTGTTTTGTTGGTCCACATACGATACACTCCAGTAACCGTATTTTCGCGAAGGAGCAGGCGATGAAAGGAGTACGCAGAGAGGTTGCAGTTAGTGCGTCACCCCATCTTCATTTCATCTACTGATATGCATCGCCTTTCTTTTCTAGAATGTCTATGGGACCGCAGCTAATGCACGAGGCTATCAACCACGTTGAGGCCCTCGTTCTCGAAGGAAGCACTGCCTCGAACCCTCGACCACAATTTATGCTCTTTGGAACGATTGTCACGCGTCTGTCACTAAAGCGCGTCAAATGAAGCCAAGGCTGTCAGCATGGACCGGGAAGAGTGGTCGAGAGCGATTCAAAAGGGAATACGAGTACAACATCGACCGATGAGTCGGTCTATGCGTGGGCCTAAGCACATCCTATGACTCGTCGGCTGAATTCAAGCCGGTGCGACTCGCAAACGCATCAACAGGAATCAAGCGCGGGAAAGGAGGGACATATTGGTGAACGAAATACTCGAGTTGGTCCAAAAGGCGTTCCATATTTGGACGCGTACGACGGTTAAAATCGCACATTCTAATCCACACCTCCCTTTCTCTTCAACCACACCCTACAGCGCTGATTTTCGATCCCTGCAGCCCCTTCTCAACTCCATATTCTCTCTTAACACTTATATCAAAGCACTGTGAAGATGTTCAGACAATTTCAGTTTTTTGATAATACTGCCTTCCCCTCTACCAAAAGGACAGATCCCTTTGTAGAGCGTGTGGCTACGCAGTGAGTATCCACATCTTCCCCCGCCCCTACCGACTGTCGTCTGCGTCCTAGTCTCTTTCTGACCATGGCACAGTCATACGATGTCCGCATTGCACTCAAGTCACAATGTCGTCGATGCGAACGACGCGTTCGACACGTCCTTTGACGACGACATGGAGCTTCGGCTCTTTGAATATCTTTACGAGGCTGGCTCCCACCCTCCTAACACCATCGACGAGTCCGCTGATAACGATGCGACTAATAACGATAATACCAAAGGAAGGTGAGTAGCCAATGATCCCTTCTCTCATGTGCACTGGTCTAATCCATCGTCTCTAGTCACAGCACACCCATTGGCTCCACGTCTCGCATGCTCACTCACAACGCCCTCGCACTCCTCGCGCATTTAACTCGCCCGTCGAGTCGTGCTACTGGGCCAATTTGGGCTTGGCGTCACCCCCCGCGCGTCTCTTCCTCCGAGACTGCTGTCGAAGGCCGCGATGAACGCGGATCATCCCCGAGTTCCATCGCCGAACCAGATCCCTTCCTCGTTCGCAGCGACCTGGCTCTTGGCGAGTTGCAGGTCGCCGAGCATCCAGTCTTTGCACTTCCCCTCCCGTCGATGGAGGATCCTCAAGACGACGAGAAAGTCGTATCCGATGAAGAGGTGCACCTATCCCCATCCCCTCTGTGAGTAACTGGCCGCGTCTATCATACTAGTACTGTCTACTCAACGTCGCATAGAACTGTTTCTAATTCTTCCCAATCTACGCGTGCGGATAGTCCTCCCTTTCCAAGAACTCCTTCGGTCGAGCCCTACGAAGCAAGCGGCACTGTCCCTCGTCATGTCGAAGCTGCTGGACTAAATGCAGGAGCACCGGCATCACCAAATGGATTGTCGGAAGCTGATTCACCTCCAAACAAGAAGAAATCTCTGACTGAGTGCGTCTCGGATGACGCATTGTCCGATGTCGAAGAGGGTCCAGAGGAAGTATCTCCTGATGCCGACGCAGAAGTCGTTACTCCGGAGCTGACTCCCGATACTTCATCACTTACGCCGGAAAACCCTGTAGCGGAGCCGGAAGAAGGTGTCTCTGCACTCAAGCAAGAGCCTGCTGATCTGGGATTGGCACCAGAGGCTCCGTTCCCTTCTTCAAGCCAGTCTGTGGATGCTCAAGAGCCTCACGCCTTTCCTGTGTCCCAGGATACCCCTCCGTCAAAAAGAGGAAGAGGGTTGCCAAAGTGCACGCGGCGCATGAGCTACGGGCACTCTCGACTTTACCGCCAGAACGTAAGAAACTCTCCTTACCAGTCCGCGCAGGTCGAGCCAGCAAGACTGGCATCAATATAGTCCGGAACATCCAGTTGGAATCAGAATCGTGCTGCCATCTGGCTGGTAATGACGGCTTTTGCCAGTTTCGAGTCTCGGCGGACGGAGGAAGGAAGTGCATGGCAGAGCTTCCTAAAGATGACAAGGCGGCGCGCGCACGCTTCGCCGTGCACACTGGCGCGCTCGGCTGGCGGGAATATTCCCGACGACATCCCGACTGGAAACCGACCTGCCCATGGTGTAACGAACCGCGGACAAAGTTCGAACAACTGATACGGCACATTATCGACACTCACCTGCTCATGTTCATGGAGTGGTGTCCTTGTGGGGGAACGAACAGCCGTTCAAACCACAAGCCAAACACGATTCGGCACGTAGATTCCGACGTTCATAAGGTTTATCTGCGACATCAGGCTGAGTTGAAAGTCGTAAAGATTGAGAGCGCAGACGAGGTGCAACAGGAGTTCGTACAGGGGTCGGGTAAAGGGGTTTAAACGGCCGCGTCGAGGGTAGTTGGACTGTTATCGTTTTTATTGATATTGCTGTGCTGTGAGCCTGCTGGCTCTTTGGTGGCTCATAGTTTTGTCGCTCTGTTTATTCTTATTTATTTTCTGTTTGTTTTCTTTTTGTTATCGATTCTTGCTGTGTTGTTGTTTGTTTGTTTGTATAGTAGATAGCAACGGATGTACAATGAAGCAATGTCGCGTTATAATTTTGAAGATCGAATCATCTATTTTTCGAATGATCGCCCCAGTGCCCAAGCCCCTTTTCTCGTGCGTTATTACTGCTTCGCGTCGAGGATTACAATTGAATGGGGACTGGCATTAATATTGAATTTTTTTATCAAATCTCGAAGCCTGTATGCATACCATGTACAGTAAGTCGTGTCGATCAGGCCCTCGCGATCATTTACTATTCTGGCCCAGTACGGAACTATCCGGTGTGGCACAAGACCGTCACAGCTTTGCGATTCATTCCTCAGGAGGACGACGCCATGTACGCACTAACAGTGGAGATTCACTCCGGCGTAGATGTCTTATTGGTGTGTCAAGCATTTTCATAACAACTCACTTGACGTAGTGTCTTTCTGCATTAGCAGAGAGCATGAGGGCGTTATCGTCCATTTGATTGCTCAAGGCAAGTGCATAGTATGCATGCCGGGAACATTCCGAGGACCCATGACTTTAAATTGTCCGGATTTAAACTGGTGGCACTGGTGTCCTGCAAAGATGGAGATGGCGAGTGTGCGATGCCCCCGTACAGTCCTTAGTAGCAGTTCAGTAGCTTATCCTGACGCGCTTGCGTTTGCTTCGTGTGGACATCACGAATGGAAGGAGGCTGTACGGGTAAACAGACAGTACATGTGGACAGAAGGTGGGCTATTAATATTGTAGGCATTGAATGAGCACTCCGCTCGTCGCTCGACTTGGGAATTCGGGAAGAGCGACGACATTGGATAGGTGAAACCTTGTTATTCGTCAATGCACACTGCTTACTTCTTTCGACCAGCTAAGCGCAGGGAAACAGTAATCGTCCGGATTGCGCTATCAAGCTGCCAACTCTTCAAGGGTCCTAATTCATCAATCAGAGAAGTACGATGGTATGGAAGTGCGCTTATGATAGTATCAGACACGAGGACAACCCGTGGGTCCAGTCTGGGATATAAAGTGAATCCTCATTCAAGGGGCGGAACCCCAACTTACCCTTCTCCAACATGGACGAGCAAACCCACTTTGCCTTGCAAGGTCTGCAGTCTTCTCTCGTCGATCCGTCTTACCTGAGTTGACATTTCTGCAGTCATCCGCGTCCACGGCGCCCCGAGTGACGCAAAAGATGCCGGATTTTATGTGGAAGTGAAATTTGCCAAGTCTGTTCGCAAGACGGGGATCCTGAATGATGAGGGAGAACCGGCCTGGAACTGGACGATGACCTTGTGAGTTCTACTTACAGTATATACCTTTTGTTGCTCAGTCCGAAGCAGCCCGAAGCTTGAAACAGCTTCCGTTTTCAAGATCCGTCTCAAAGAAATAAGGAAGATTGGTCTGCATGATCTCGTTGGTCAGGCCGAAGTCAATGTCGATGAGCTGTTGGCTAATTCTGGTGGGGATAGTAGTGAGTTCGGAGATAATTCTGGAGTTCGTAACTGATATGCTTGACTAGCCCGAGTTGTCCTCTTTGCACCTACGAGTCTTCTGTCAAATCGCAAACAGACATCATCGACTGGCAGTATTGACCTTCATCTCAAGAAAGTTGATGCGCTGAACCGTGCGAAAATCGAGGTCGAGACAGCTGAGAAGAGTGCAGAACAAATCCGAACGTTGGCAAACAAGACAGACTCTACCATGGAGGTTATCGGGACAGTCATCGAAGCGGTGGATGCGATAATTGAAATGCTCGATATTATTGCGAAGGTCAGTCCGCTTCTTGTAAGCGTGGATAGCCGCTGATACCTCCTCAAGATCCACCCCATCTTCTATGTGTCGTGGCAAGCGACCTCGGCTTTATACAAGGTGCATCCATCAATGCTGCACGACCTCTTTGCTCGCGATTGACTGTACCCGTAGGTCGTATCTCAGCAGCTCCATACGGACAAGGAGCTGATCGATCTGGTGGATAAAATGCAAGCGGCGTTCAAATTCTCAACAGAGGCGGGGAACTTAGATGATAAGACGGAGATGCTGAAGCCCATAGTGAAGGATTTGCTCAATCAGACTGTTGAGTGTTCACGCTTTGTTCAGAAGTACACCGAGCACAATTTCTTCGGTACGTCTGTTTCTTGGCTGTCTCTGTAGAGACTAAACTTCCGTCATAGGCCGAATGGGTAGATTGGGGAGCAGACGAAAAATCAGTGACTATTCAGCACGCTTCGTCGATCTCAGAAGAGAGCTGGACTCGGTCATTGGCTTGAATACGGCGAAAGAAGTCCTTGATATCAGTACGTTTCATTCATATCATATGCTTCACTCTCCTGATCCTTTGCGATACAGAGTCACAGCAACAACTGGAAGCGCTACTGGGGCCTTTCAAGTCGGATCCTTCTAATGTATCGAGTCGGCCTCGATGTCTTGATGGAACGCGTCGGGAATACTTGGACCCGATTATGGATTTCCTTTTCACTGAAACGTCCCCGAACGTTCTGTTGCTCACCGGAGCTGCCGGATCCGGAAAAAGTACTGTCGCTGTGACTGCCTTCGAAAATTGCGGAGATAAGAGATGTCCTCCTGCCTATATGTTTTTCGAACGCGAGAAGAGCGATCCAAACTCCGTTATCCGTACCGTCGCGTACATGCTAGCGTCACTCCATCCGTCCATTGCGCAGCATATTCTCAGTGCTGTTGAAGCAAATAAAACCATACGAGGTGCTGCGATCAAGAAGCAGTTTGAGAAGCTCCTTTCAGAACCGCTTCACGCCGCTTCCGGTCTCATCGCGGGTCCCATTGTCATTGTTCTCGACGCACTGGATGAATGCGGGAACGTGGAACAGCGTCGCGACTTGCTGCAACTGCTCAAGACAGATTTCATAGTACTTCCACCGAAGGTTCGCATTCTGGTAACTAGTCGTCCTGATGGAGACATTGTGGAAGATCTACCAAAAAGTGATCGTATTCGACGTATCGAACTCAAGGAAAGCCGACATGATGTCGATCTCTACATCCGACAGGAGATGGCAAAAGCTCTCGGCAAGCGATTACCGAAGGGGAAGACCTGGGACGATAGTGTTCGACTGCTCTGCGATGCTGCAAATGGCCTTTTCATTTGGGCGTCTACAGCGATCAAGATGTTGCGTAGTCCTGGCGATCGACGACGGAACCTACAACAACTTGTAAACAACATCCAAACGCTTGGCAATCGAACACTTGGCGAACACGGCCTCGACGATCTTTATGCGACCGCACTTAAGGGCACGGGATTTTGGCAGTCGTGCTCGAAAGATGACGCTACAGCTATCCTGGGACTCATCTTGGTTACAAAAGAAGCTTTGATAGGTGCGGTTATCGAATCCTTCCTAGGACTTGAAGAAGATACGGTGGATCCTATATTGAGTCAGCTTCAATCCGTTATCTCGTACGAGCCCGGGAAACCGGTTCGACTGCACCACGCGTCTTTTGCCGACTATCTATTGTCATCACAAAGGTCCGACGACAAACCATGGCACATCGACGAGATTGGGCAAAAGCAAGCCGTGACCGAGCGGTGTTTCGACATCATGACGGAGAACTTGCGTTTCAACATATGCCACCTTGAATCGTCGTTCCTTTGCAACGAGTGTGTCCCTGATCTGCAGACACGCATTGCGAATAATATTCGTCCACATCTGGATTACGCATGTCGATTCTGGGCCGTCCATTTGTGCGAGCTACCGAATTCAGCTGTTTCGACGGAGTTGAAGGATCGTATGAGGAGTTTCGGCAATGAACACCTGTTGTATTGGCTCGAGGTGCTTAGTCTGACGGGGCAGTTCAATCGCGTTGCTGTCCAGGCTTTGTACGATGCAAGTCTGTGGTCAGCGGTAAGTGATTTTATTCATATAGATCAACATTTCTCTGATCTTACTGCAGTCGATCGACGAAGAGATCTATTCTCTCCTTTGGGCAGCATATAGGCTGGCTAGCGTCTTTGCGTATCCGATTTCGCAAAGCGCTCCTCATATCTATTTGTCTGCGATATCCCTTTGGAAAGGCGAATCGCTCATTGCAGACCGTTATTCAAAAACACATCCAGTTTTGAAAGTAGACAGATTGGGAATTAGGAATCCAGGCCCGTGCATTAAGGTCTTGCAGGGCCACACAAGCAGGGTCGATTCGGTAGCAGTCTCCGCCGACGGGGAACGCATTGCATCTGGATCTAGAGACAAGATGGCTCGTGTCTGGAGTGCCTTCAGCGGCGAACTCATATCGGGACCGTTTGAGGCAGACGCCTGGGTAGCCTCCGTCGCGTTCTCCCCAGACGGGAACCAGGTCGTCTCAGGCTGTAGTGAAGGGACAATCCACGTCTGGGATGTCGACGCTGGCAGTCCCATCTCTGTGCTTAAAGCAAGTGATTCCAAGGTCGTGTCGGTCGCATTCTCTCAAGACGGCAAACGCGTCATCTCGGTTTCCAATGGGAAGGTATTTTGTTCTGAGAATGGCGAGCTCGTCTCTGCGCAGTTTGAGGACGACACGGACGTCGTGTTCCGCAAGGTCTCATCGGACGGGAAGTATGTCTTGGGTTCTAAAGATAGGATGCTTGGCATTTGGGATGCCGGTACCGGGAAGCGAGTCTCGGCTCCGGTTTATGTAGGCTATGTGCATATAATGGCTGTCTCGTCAGACGGGAAGCTTCTCGCGACAGTCTCTCGCTATAGGCTCAGCATTTGGAACGTTGACAGCGGTGAGCGCGTAAAAAAACTTTCCCACGCGGGCTACGTCGACTCTCTCGCATTCTCTCCGAATGGGAAACGCATCGTCTTAGGCGGGTTTGAAATTGCCATCTTTGATGTCGACAGTGGACAGTGCATCTGGCGTCAGGTACACACGTCAGATATTGCGTCAGTTATTTTCACTCCAGACGGTAAACGCGTCATCTCCGGTTCATACGATGGTGAAATTCGCATATGGGATGTAAACGGCAGCACCGAAATCGCGTCAGGTGAATTCGAGGCGCACACAGGCTGGGTTAACTCAGTCACGTTCTCTGCTGATGGGAAACGCATCGTATCAGGCTCTGGTGATTACACAATCCGTGTTTGGGACGTGGACAGCGGCAAGCTTCTCGTTGGTCCTTTCAAGGGTCACACAGGCAGTGTCTATTCGGTGTCGTTCTCTCGAGACGGCAGACGCGTCCTCTCAGGCTCAGACGATGGCACCATTCGCATTTGGAATGCCGAGCGCGGCGAGCTCCTCGCAGGTCCGTTTGAATCACATGTAGAGGAGGCGGGATGCACCCGGACTGGCGACGACGGCGCAGAAAGACACCGTCTCTCCGCCGTCACTTCAGTCGCGTTCTCTCCAAACGGAAGACACTTCGTCTCACCCTCCTGCGATAACACCATCTGCATCCGGGACGCTGACAGCGGCACGCTTGTATCGGGTCCATTCAGGGGGCACACAGACAGGGTCACTTCGGTGGCATACTCGTCGGATGGCAATCGTGTCGTGTCCGGTTCTGAAGATGCGACAATTTGCATTTGGGATGCGGATAGTGGCAAGCTCGTCTTGGAACCGCTCAAGGGACACACAGACGGCGTCCGGTCAGTCGCATTCTCCTCGAACGGGGAACGTGTCGCGTCGGGTTCTGGTGATGCGACAATTTGCATCTGGGATGCCGGAACCGGAAAGCTCATCTCGGGGCCGCTCAAAGGACATACATCGTACGTCGAGTCAGTTTGTTTCTCGCCGGATGGCAACTGCGTCGTCTCAGGCTCCTGGGATTCGACCATTTGCGTCTGGGATGTCGACACCGGGGAGCTCGTCTTGGGCCCGCTCGAGGGGCACACAGACTGGATCCGGTCAGTCGCATACTCACCGGATGGGACACGGATCGTGTCGGGATCCGATGATAAGACCATTCGTGTCTGGGATGTGGGTGGTGGAGGTACCATTCCAGGACGCGGCGGAAGGCTTGCAAAGGGGACCGTGGCAACCTCCTCATCACTCCTCCGAGCAGATACGCATACAGGCCCAGATGACGAAGGTACTAGTTCAGAAGCCTCCAAGGAATGCACGCTCTCGAACTGGATGCTGTCCGAAGATGGATGGGTGAAAGGCGAAGGAGGCGAGTTGCTGACGTGGATACCAGAGGATATGCGTGGTGTACTCTGGCGACCGAGGAACACTGCTTTCACCGGTCAGTTTTCATTGAGGCTAAATTTACTGGATTCTCCCGTAGGTGAGGATTGGGTGAAAGGTTATTCTAAGTAACTTTGACGCATCTGTGTTGTTTACTTACACCTTTCCGTGATTACGGTTGTTCCTTTGTTGTTATATTTATTCAGTAATTACATGATTGGATTCCGCATTGAGTTCTACTGGTCGTTTTCGCGCTTCTACAGTACATGTTTCATGGAGTAATTTATCGGAAAGGAGGCAAAAGGCCTCGTTCACTTCACAGTCAACAAGCAAATTCACAGTCAACAAGCAAAGATCTAATAATTAACGTGATGAAAAATAGTGAGGAGTGGCCATCACAAAATTCTGCACGGGTTTATACTGTTGCTTTTGTGATGAAAGAACTCTCCGATCTCGAGTACTCTTTAGTCGTCGATTATTCAAACATTTCGAATCCGCCTAAAAATGTTGGAAGTTGTTTTTTGCTTGCGTATGAGGGGCTGGAAAGCCCTCTATAATCTATGGTCTATTGTACAGCGCGGTGAAGACAATAACAGGACGGTGATGGTGACGAGAAGTACAGGATTTTGTTGGGTAGGTGGTACAGGATATCATTCGTCAATCACAGAACGCACAAACAGAAAAGGAGAAAAGAAAGAGAAGAGAACGAACGTCACCCGACTCGAGAACTCATCCCTCAAGCCGACACATCAACCTCGAATCGAAATTTCATGCCGTCGTCACCAGTCTCGGGGACACACCGCACAATACACATGTCGTGAGTAGTCGACGAGAGGACATGTTGGCATATGAGGGCGTCCTTCATTTTCAGGAAAAAGAAAATTTCGAGTGACCGGTGATCTGCATAGGAACCATATTCCTTATTTGAACAAGACAAATATTTTCTGCAATAAGGCTGACCAACTAAGGGAAGAGTAGAAATGCGAAAATCGGGGGCAGAGGCTTTTCTTCAACATCATTTCGGCTAGCTTGTTGTCTTTTCCATCCGCTGAGGAGCAGAAGCAGCTTCGAAGGTGGATTCGGCGGATTTAATCCGTAGCTACCGCGGTGCAGCGCGCGCCTATCTAGCCACCGAAAGATGCATACAGTCATGGACCGGTCCTTGCACCACCACCAGTCCTTGCACCACTCCACCAAATATGCAGCACATTTACCTTTTCAATGCCAAAATCACATTAGACATGTACCTATCATCATGTTGTTGCAGCAGAAAAAAAATCAAATGAATTGATGGAGTTTTCATTGAGTTACAGCATAAATTGTCTAAAATGTGTACAGTCCTTGTCAGAATTTTGTTACACAGATACAAATGTCTTTACTGGCCACATTCACAAAATAAAATCTGAAATACATTCACCATTGCCAATGTATCCTTCATGTAAAATTTCGTGTGGTTCTGTTGAGTTTTGGTTGCATAAAAAACCGAAAACTCTCCTTATCCTCCTGGAGAGCCGAGTTGAGATGTCACGTGATTTACCCTGTTCACATCCAGTTGACTCAACTTCGGTATCCTGAATACAGGTGTATGGTGTACCGATGGGGAAAAAATTATTCCCCCCCCCCCCTAAATAGTATAGTTGCTAAATTCAGTAATTTTCCCTCATGTGACAAAAAAAGGGGGGGAGAGGATTTGTCCCCCCCCCCCCCCTTTTGGCCCCCCCCCCCCCTTTTGGCCCCCCCCCCTTTTTGGGCCCCCCCCCTTTTGGCCCCCCCCCCCTGTTTGGAGCACCCCCCCCCCCTCTTTTTGGAGCACCCCCCTTTTTTCGGCCCCCCCCCCCTTTTCGGGCCCCCCTTTTAGGCAGTCTCCATCCCTTTAGACTACAACACTACAACCCAGCTATGCTATCTTCGCTATAGATGAACTGTATAAGATCATCAAACAAATTCCAAACAGTCTTACTGTAGTGATGAATATAGACAAACATCTGAGAGATGTTGATAAAAGTACCCTTGGAATGGCAACATCCATTTGCTCAACATTATTATCCTCTTTGAGGTTCTCCTGAGTATATTGACCAAAGTGATCACAAGCCAAATTGGGCTTATATCAAGGAGAGAGACATGCTGAAGACTCTGATTTCTCATTATGAATAGGGCGGAGCACTTTCAGCTGCTACTTCTACTAAACAAGCAGGTTCATCGTCTCCACAGGTAGATATATCTGTTTGCGAGCCAACTGAATTACAGAAGGAGCCTGAGGAATTCTGAACTAACCTTGAGGCATACCAAAAAGAAATGGGTGTTGGTACTATCAAGCTTTGTGAAGAAGTTCTGCAATACCAGCATGAATCCAGTCAACTGCATGCAGCGTTCATAAAGACTAATGCGAGGATTGAATTCCTCAATGGTGAGTTTACTTCCTTTGTGTCCTCCGCCAGTCAAGCTCACCATTTGGGTCAGAGCAGCATCGCATGGCTCAGGAATAGTGTATCATGCATGAGCGAGAAGCTCAAAATTTGCAGAAACGGAACTGACAACTGCACAATTGATACACATGTCTGGATATCACATATTTCCATGCTGCTGAAGAATTAGCCTCTGCTAATACGCAGATTGAGTGATTGCGGAATGAATGCTCCAATCTTTGTACAAAAAAAGAAGATCCTGTTTACTTACTCATCTTGTGATTCATATTAATTTGAGATGTAGAACTTGAATGTGCAGACCCAATTAATTGATGAGAACAAAGCTCTATCTCTGGAGCAGTCTTGAATGGCGGACTTGGTTGCCAATGTGCAGAAAATGCACAATGACACTGACAAGGCAAATGGCAGCGATGGGCGAAGATTTGAGTCCCACATCCATAATCTGGAGAGCCAGGTGTAAGTGTTCCTCTATATCACATTTGCTATAGCGCAGTAACATCCAATTTTTGATGCTTTAGCCAGGATCTTCGAACTCAGCTGTCCCACGAGTGTGAGTCCACGTGACACAGTCAGACAAATTTCATTGCAGAAGGATATCGAAGTCCAGGAAATGTAAATGTTAGGACCAGTATTTTCGGACGAGGTGGTTAGTCCGAGCGTACCGGAACAAGTCCCTGCTTCCTCCTTCTGACAATGTATAATTGGAGAGTAGAGTAGCGAAGGTTAGATGTACTACTAAGAAGCGAGCTATAGGCTCAAGCTTGACCCAGTAGTAGAGCAGAGGTTCAATCAAAGGGGTACAGTTATGATTGAAAGTACAAAATAATTTTGCTGAGGGACAACACCCCGCTCAGCTGGCGCCTTAAATAAAGTTTCTACTGAATACTACCGACTACCAAATACTACCGACCATGCCTCGCTATTGGTTAGGACAATGTGTTTCAGCTGGTGTCACTACTACTCTCTTGAGTCTGTAGTACCACTGACAACTCTGGTGGTGCTACCAAAACTCCTGGTTGCACCACCGACTACTTCCTTCCCTATTAGGCAGGCCCTAATTTCCTTCCGTTCCGAAGAAGCTTTCCCCAGGCTTCTATCGATCTCCGTTCCTATCACATGTTAATCCTTATTGCCAAACCTCCCACGAGAGACTTCTTTCCTGTGCCGCGATCTCGCTTCGCCGGCGCTCCGTTACTCCGGCCGAGCTTCTGCCGTTAGTCTTCCATCATGGGGCTGACCGTTATCTCGGGATTTGGGATCGGCAACCCTTGCCGAACATTGGAGATTAACCTCGGCGGCTGTGTAAATTTAGCAGACACCCTTCGGTGCCTAGCCGCGATATCGATGTCGGAGAATTGTAGTCCGGTACCCGACGTTAACCTGTATCTTCTTCTCAGGTGATTCGTCCCGCGCCATTCGTCAACTGTAATAACCCCTTCTTCCGATCGTTCCCATGCTTCTAGCATTCGATCCGTTGCTTCTTCGATAAGACCTTCGACGTCCGATGGCGCCCTGTAATAGATCGGCCAATCGACTTCCACTGCAGTGTTTCGACACAAGGTCTGGTGACGATGCTGATTGATCCAAGCTCTCACGCCAACCTTTAGTGCATAGATGTCCCTATCGCCGAGCCATACAGATACCTCGTGGTCGTATGCGCTCATTCCGCGGTTCGGTAATGGTTGGTCAAACGTTCATTCTGAGGGTCCGGGTTTATGCCGAATCTTGACATCGGCTCCTTCCCTAGTTACTAAGCGCTCCACGAAGTTCTTGAGGAGCCACTCCGAAAGAACCCAACTCCTTTGGTATGCCAAATAGCAGTTTGTACAGACCAGGCTTTCATGAACAAAGCGTCTGGTTGCACTATGTCGATATCGTCTCTTCTGCAGGAGTTCCACGTATCTTGCGATGTTTCGTTCTTCCATGTCCACGTAGCTTCGCTCGGGTGGAGGAGTATGTCCAATATGCATTCCAGCTAGTCCTTGCTGTAAATCATATGGATCCTCCCTTTCGTCGCGTTCGTCCTCGTAATATCGTCGATCGGGTTCCTCTTGAATATATTCCACAGCGACCTCCCCAGGCCCTTGCTGTACTAGTGGGTGAGAATCGTCTCCACTATTCTGTCCTTGAAGCCTTTCGAAATGCTCTGGATTGGGCTGCATAATTCGGTGTGTAAAGCGTCTGATACCACGCCGCATTGTATATCCACAATTTTCGTAACAGTAAATTAAGGTTGATCGCTCTGCAAGTTAGATACTTCTGAAAACGTCTCCTACATTATTGAATATCATGACAGGTGGAGAACTTATCAAAGGTCCAAGAGTCTTTTGTGGAGGCTGAGACAAGTTGGAGATAGCTACAAGAACGAGTGGATGAGCTTGTCAAGCAGGTGCAGATAAATAAAGAAAAGACTTCCATTTACGAGCGATGTACTTCCTCGGCCACTATCACGACTGGTGACAATTCACGTCCAGCTGCTGGCGAAGATGGCTCGGAAAGGTTGAAGTCATTGAACTCCGGTAAGTTTGACCATATTTTTGTATTCACTGGTTATTGACTTTCTTGGTACCATGTAGGGCCACGTTGAAGGCTGCCAAAGTTGATCTTGCCGCTGCCCGCAGTCATGTGCAGCAATTCCAGGAAATCAGCCAGGCTAGTGAAGCTGCTTTGCAGTCATTGTCTGCCACGCATGGCGAGTATAAGGCATTGACTGAAGCTCAGATTGCTAAAGTCGAAGTACAAGAGCTTATTCGTCCTCCTCATCATATGCTGATCTTCATTGTATCTAGGCTGAATGGAAGGCACTTGACAAGAAAGCATCATCTTTGCAGGACGAGATGATGCAACTTAATACAAAGAATGGTGAGCTCCAGCAAACACTCGAAAAGGAATGTGAAACATACGCTCAGGACAGAAAGATGCTGGAGGACACGGTTGTTGATATCACTAATGCTAAGATGAGCTCGCGCACCAATCAAACATCTCATGAGAACGAGATACAAGAGCGGATGGAACATGCCAAGGTGGGTCTATTATGATGTCAAGAGCATCAGTGAACTTATCCGCTGTATAAAGGCTGCTGAAGAGAAATATTCATGTGAAATCGTCAATCATGCCGAGTCAATTGAAGTCATGGACACTTTCAAGAAGGAGCTCAGCAAGGTACGGGCTTCTTTACACGAGAAAAGTTCAAGCTGAGACTGCTTAGGCAAATTGGACCACATCGAAAGCTAGTTGGAACCAGCAGCGAGAAGTTCTTAACAAGGAGATTGCAGATCTCACAGCCCAGTAAGCATAGCTATTCATTCTCTTCCTTATAGATCTCTAAGCAAGAATATAGTTGCAAAGACCTTGCGGCACGAATGGCCTGCTTCACCGGCACCTGGAGTCTGTCAGTTCACAGGCTCCTTGTATACATCAAGCTGCGGATTCAGACACGAACATGTCAGAGCCGGGTGATGGTGACAATGTGGATGGCCGTGTGGTGGAGCTGCATTCGTAGTCGCCTATCTGCACAAGGAGAAGGAAATCATTAACCTTCAACTGGAGCTCTCCAAGAGGAGAATGCATGGCAAAAGGCACAGATCAACCATCTCAGCCTCAGGCTCTTGAGGAAACAAGGACGGCACTGTCAAATGTTCATCCATACCATTCTGCTTATCCTTACAATGCATACTAACGCTTTCAAAAGGAGCGTGAAGAAGTGGCAGAGGCTATCACTAATTCTGCTGAGCATGCCGAACTGTTGATGAGGATCAACCAACTCAACATTTTCCATGAAAGCAATGTCACCCTTTGTGCAGAGTGAAGCACAAGCTCACAAAGCACGCCAGCTTGAGACAATGCTCAATCACCTCCAATCAGAACTGAATCTGCTTAAAGAAGAAGCGAAGACGGCCCACACTGAGCTCTATGCCAGGAACTCTCAGATTCACGGAGACAAGAGCTGTCAATGGAAGGAACGGAATGCTCAGCTTCTTACAAAGGCAAGTAAAACTGATCCATATTTATAGTATTTATACTTGCAGGCTTATTGATGACGACTAGTACAATCGTATTGACCCAAATGATGTCCAAGCTCTCAAGGACAAGACCGAAGACTTACAGATCGATCTCCATAAGGCCAAGGAAGAGAAGATGGCTTACACTTGCCGAGAAGGATGCTTAGACTAAATTTGTATGTTTGGCTCACTTTTGAAACAGATGCTTCACTGACCAACTGACCTTACAGCTTGAGGACATGCAGACTGCACTCGCCGACTTCCAAATGAGATACTCATCTCTAGGGAAAGAATCTCACAACCGACTTGGGTAACTGAATCATCAGATTTCTAAGTTTAATGAGACTGTCACTGAGCTGCGAAAGCAAGTCAAGGACCTGTCCAATGAAAAGGAGTGCCTTGCCAGTCAGGCTGCAGTGACGACATCATCAGATTCTCTGAAGACTCAACTAGCAGCTACAGTCCAGGAGAAAGAGACATCAGTGAAGTTACTAGCCAACAAAACGAGCAGAGTGACGAAGGCTGCCACTGATCACGAGGTTGCTTTGGTGAGTGTACTGAGTTTTGACTACCAGCAATAATTTCTTTAGATTTTATCTAGTCTGCTCCCTGTGAGTAAAGGACAAGTTACTCATGGGGAAACACAAGCAGGAGCAAAAGCAGGCCGAGACCGCCGCTACTAAAAAACTGCAGGCTGAACTGCAGAATCCAGGTGCAGATGCAGCAGAGATCACCACTTGACATGCAAAGGAACTCCATGGAAATGGTGGAACTCGGAAAGGTCACCGATCCAAAGGAAATTGCTCTCTTATGCAGTCTTATCGAGGATCATCATCACTATACTGGTTCAGAGGTCGCCAATTGCGTTCTTCACGATTTCCATCATCTCCTCTCATTATTTGTTCGTGTCATGCCCTTTGATTATAAATGTGTCCTTGAAGAGCAGGCCGCGAAAGTCAGAGAGGAGAAGTTGCGTCTCAGTGCCATCGAACTTGTTCCTTCCCGTACAGCCAGCCAAGTTGACCTTGGGTTGATAGACTTGCATGGCGCCTTGCTGTTGAAGAGGTCAGAAAAGAGCTTGACAATATGGAGGATACGGGTGGAACCGCTGACAAGGACATTCTTCTCGTAGACATCGGACTTGCCAATCTTGAAGTCCCGGATAAGCCTCTCGACAGGCTCAAGCGTGGAATGGAAGAGATCCTGGTCCTGGCACAGCTTCTCAAATCGTGCACAGGTAATCGAGGTGTAGAAGTCGATACCCTCGCTGAGCGAATCAGTCTCGATGATCGTCTGCACTGCCGACGAGAGTGTACACTTCACACGCTCACAAGCAGTGCGGAGTCGGTGAAGAGTATGAAGGTTCGATGAGAGATCTAAGAAAATCAGTGTCAATACCGTGATCGTGCGTCATCGCAATGAATTAAAAATGCATACCCTTCTTATTCTTGCACTTGAACTCCTGAACGAAGTGGTTTACGAGGCGATTTTCAAAGTCCTCACTATCCAAGTGAGTGTCGCTGGCAGTCGCCTTGACTTCGAAGATACCCTCCTCAATGGTCAAGAGCGACACATCAAAGGTACCTCCACCAAGGTGCACTTGCCTTGGAGCTTCTTGTCAAGACCATACACGATAGCGGCCGCCGTAGTTTTGTTGATGATTCGGAAGAAGTTGAGGCCAGAGATGACACCGGTGTCCTTCGCCGCTTGCGAATCGTTAAAGTAAGCAGGAACAGTGATGATGGCCTCAGTGACGGTGCCGTGAAATGGTCATGAATGAGGTGGATGAAGCAGGGACGGAGATGATTTGTAGGTGCTGAGGGTGGATAGAGTGGCATGACAGTACTAGTGGTGGCAAGAGACAAAGAGGACGACACGTCAAAATGCATCTAAGTTCGTCTGACACTCATCACTCGCATGCGTAGATCTGTGTAGATTTACATAGTTTGATTATACAAATCTAGTCCAGTTCTTATATATCAACTCTCAAAATCTAATCAAGCACCACATCAGCTAGACAAAACTATACAGACTCTTATGTTGCGTGATCTACACAGAAATGCATATATCTGTGTACATAATGTATCTTGTTCTACACAAATTTTTGTGCAGATTTCCTTATCTTGGGTACATACGGCTACACAGGCATGTGTTAGGGACCTCCAATATGCAGTGACTAGTCAGATAAGCACTGCTCAGATAAGTATCTTTCAATTTGGAGACATCTTGACTGACACGTCAGTGTCAGCAACCAAATAAGGTCACGTGACAGAACTGCGATGCTTTTTCCACTGGAAAAAGCATCGCACAGTCAAAAATCAATTTCTGCATTTTGATTTACGCCATTTCAAAATTGACCAACGTCATGAATATTGGATTTCTTTCTGTAATCGCAAGAAATTGCAAGACAAACGTTAAATTACATGGTCTATTCGAATGAATGATTTAGTCATCTCACTGATTCCATGGATCTGGATCTGGAAATGACATCGGAGGAGCAACTATTGTGAAGTCACGAAGTTGCTTGGCAGGTTATTCCCTTCTATTTTCAGAATCATAGAGAGAAGTGCAAGAAGGAATTAGATGCTGTCGGCCGTGAATTTCCTTGCGAGGAGCTCTAGTGAAGAGAAGGTCCGAAGGCATTCTCAGGCTGGCTTTTTTACGCTATTCCTCACCACAAAAAACAACGTGAAGAAACTCCCAAAACTTATAACATGCAGTATCTTTACTTTACAGAGTTCAAAATCAACAGAAATGAAAGGCAGAAACGCCGATAGGAGGTAAAGTACTCTCCAAAAAAAAAAAAAAAAAAAAAAAAACCGAGACATCAAACTACAATCATTTTTTCCTCAGTGTGACCACAGAGCTACATTGGACAATTGCAAAGAATGAACAGCACCGATAGTGTTGAGCTTGACTTAAGAGCTGGTGCAGCTGATTCTCACGAAAGATCACGCGAAACGGTAGTTCGTTGTTGTATGCTGCTAATTTCCGACGTTGACCTATAAGTATATCAGTAGTGGAAATTCAGTTACAGAAGTGGTCTTACTGTTTCACATAAAACGTTATTCTTCACACACCATTCACATGTGGTTGGTGGCGTTGTCTGTGGTCTGCGGCACTATTTTATAGCTTCAATCCCAGCACTGTGAGTTTCAACTGTAGTGCCTACTCCTCTCCTTGCCTGCCTGCAAGCACTGCATGGCACAGGCCGACGTGGCCTTCCGCCTGTAGCAGCCAGTGAAGATGCATCGTAATTGATAAAGATGTTTTGGTAGGAAGCGGGAGGTGTCTGCTGGTTTGACATGCTTGTGCGATTAGATGATTTGAGAAGCGGAAAAGCTGCGTATGATGTGGATAATTCTCTTGTGATCTGGAGAACGTACAATCGCGTTCTCTCCCAATTTATACGGAACTTTCATTATTTTAGAAATATATTAAAACGGAAATGTAAATTGGCATTGCACATATTTTATTGTGTGTTTCCCAGCACCATTATCGATGAAAGATGGTCAGCGGGAAGCAAAATCCATAAAGAAGTGTCATAAAGTTTGATGCATGAGGTATAGATTGACGCTCTGGAGAAGATTGCACTCATCCGACTTAATCTCTACCTTAGGCGTAGGCCTAAATGAGTAACTCCCGTATATGGTGTGAGTTTTCCAAGTCAGATGCTCAATCAAGAGCGTGCTTCTGTATTCTATGCCTAATTCATCCAGGCTGTCCTTTCCGAAACAGTTCCAAGAAGACGGTGTAAAGTAATCTCTCCCATCGCTTGTTTTTCCAAGTTCGACGTATATGAAGATCTTGTTCAAGCCGCTTAAGCTCTGAGAAGACATCTCATAAGTAGATTCCTTCAATAACCTCACAATGGCATTTAATACACTCTGCCAAGGGGATGCTTAGTGGACAGTAGTGTTCAGCATTTTTATAGCACTATCAGATTGTCCAAAGAAATGTGTCATTTACCTGTTCTTTGAGTACTCGATACGAAATGTACTTACCACGCAATTGAATTTAAAAATCTAGGCGCATATTCAGATAACATACTATGAGAGGTGAAACTTGATTGTCTCGGCCTTGAAAATGTGCAGGTAAATTAATTTTGGTGAAAGAGAAAAAGTTGGGAGACAGTCATGTGCATCGCTCCTATGTCGCCATTGCGAATGATTTCTCTACATTGAACACCTTGCACAAATTTTTTTAAATTTTATCACAATCAATGGCATATCTATTTAATATTTATTTGATTTGATTTGTTTCGTGGCGGGGGAAGAAAAATCGAGGATGAAATGCGAGTGTTCAAAGGAATGAATGAGAAACAAAATTGTGCCGTGCTAAAGTCACGTGACTGTAGTGCGACACTTTTTCCACTGGAAAAAGCGGCGCAACGTGCCAAGCTGTGCTTGTCAAATCCTATTTGCCTATTTGAGAGGCAATATGAGCTCAAAAGTGTTCCAAACTTAAGCTATCATCAAAAGTTTGCTTCGGGAGTGGGAAGAACTGGTTTAACATCGCGTACAGCCTGCAACATGCAACTCAAATGACTATCTAGTATTGATTTCAGGATAGATAACGGGATTCTTCTGGAGAACTTTCAACAACGTATCAAGAAGCAGATCGAGGGTGTACTCGTGGCTTGCGGGCTGGAAAGCAATATCAGATCTATTCTGGTCAGCAATATGAACAGTTCCTTTAAACTTCAATCTCTACCTTGTCGTAAACAACCAGCCATGTATGTGTGCTATTTATAGGAACATATATGCGAGCTAAAAGACATAGATTTGTACAGTTTATTTGAGATGGGGAAGCTGAACAAGCCCACTGTCACTATCTCAAAACGTCCGCGCTCGAGCTGAGGTTCTTTATTTATTTACTTATTTATTTATTTCCTTTTTAAATTTTTTTAATCTGCATTTTTACAGAGGTAGTGGTTCTTACAGCATTCATTTCTGCACAAGGTGTCGGTGATCTACCCCAGTTCGCATAATGTGGCACCCTCGTAGGTAGTATTTTACATGCGGATCAACGACTGAGTCTTGATCAGTATTACTTAGAATTCTCTGATTTTTTTGGTTCATCCTTGACCAAGCGCTTGCTGGAGTTCTTGCCGTACTTTAAGCTTCCACATTATATACATACATTGCTGGCATTGATATTTTAAAGCAAGTACTGCCTGTCGTCCATCAAAAGCAAGACCCTGAAGGAATAGGATGCTCGTGGATAGAAGCAGCAGTTTAACAATATTGGTCTGTAATTTAAAGAAACCCCCTAGGTCGATTACAGGACCCGACAATACCTTCAGATGAAGACTAACATCATGCTATCCAACCAGCATTGAACATCAATGAATTTATTACAAATGACTGTGTCCTTTATAAATCAATTCCGGAGCTGCAGCGAAAGAGCATAGCTCCGTTAGGTTCGGTCCGTAAGATTTTCTGAAAAAATATTGCATGTCGAGGAGGAGTACAAGGCAAGAATAGAGAGAGCAGGCGAAGCTATTCGTGAGGCGTATGAGGCAACCACGACCCTGCAGACTCAACTTGACATATACATATACACAATCATGGACCGGTCCTTGAAATAGTGCATTTTGATTCTGCTTTTCTACTAAATTTACAAAATTTAATTTCAAAAAAAAGTTATCATATAAAAACGTCATCTTCATTGATTGTCTGCGCAAAATCTCAAGCAGAAATGTTGAGTGTATAAATTGTTATGTCTAATTCATCATTTCAGCCCGAAGTTTCGTAACACTATTAAACACAATTTTTCACGCTTAGTAAATTTCGAGTTCTGGGTGTCTCCATCTGATATTTAGCATGTTAATTGGATCTGATTCATTCTTGGTCTCTTTTTACTCTGTGAATGTCGAGTCTGATTTGCCTGGCATAAAGATCATGCACAGGAAGACCTGTCTCGATGACATCCTGAATTTATTTAAAAATAACTATTCAGTATTTCTACTTAAAAATTTGCATGGATGTACTTTCCATTGCATAAATATCTCCTATACTTTTCGTTTTGTCCCCTGATAAGGTATGTCTCGAATAATTGGATAGAACATTTTTAAGAAGGTGAAGATCACTACCAAAAGGGCAGTATCTGAGCTATATCTCCACAGCTACACTACGGAAATGCATGAATTTTTTTCTGACAGTAAATCATGGGTTTACAGACTTTTCAGATCATAGAGGTTTTTCTGTGGTCGAGTTACAAAAGGGATGTTTCAGGTGGTGTTTCAAGTGTCTGTATTATTATAGTAATAGAAGCTTGTCTTGGTTATAAAGTCCAGTCGCGTACCTTTTTCTTTTCACTCCGCCCATTTTTTTCCCTTATCTACTGGCCTCCGAGTCCGTGGCATTGCTCCTTTCGCTTGCCCACCCATATAAGTAGTGAGAGGGATGGTTGGTCAAATGGCGTAAAGTCAGTTGCATCCCATCATCCATCCCCCTCAGCTACTGGTCAGCTCTATACCCTCCTGTCCCTTCCCTCTCGCATCCACCCTGTGCTCAAAAGTGTGCATCTTTTGGTTCTGATTCCTTCACTTGGCACCCATGACTGATCATTTTCCACCTAGAAACCAGCAGATTTTCCAGCACACTCGCCACTTGCCTCCCTCAATTTCTACCCGTTATTGTGTCAGTTCATCCTCCTCATCGCAATCTCGACCAGTTACCCATTTTGTGTCTTCTCTCTCGTGTCGTACCGTGATCAGCTGAGAAGATGGATTCTTGGCGTGTCACTGTTTTGGGAGATGGAGGTGTCGGAAAGACTGCCCTCGCCGTCCAGATATGCATGATCCTTTGTATTTCTTCAATGAGTATGTCTGACTTCATACTGGCTACTGTAGTTTACGCTGAACTGTTTCATTGGTATGTGTGATGCTCTACGTACTTCCCTATCTGAAATCTCACTGCTCTGGATCTCATGCCGGAACTTCCACGTCATTCTTCCCTTCCAGAGGTACGTTAAGCTCCGCCTCACGGACTGCTGATTCATCCCATGCCGTTACCTTTACTGACCGTTGTTTTTGTTATCTAGACTTATGATCCGACAATTGAGGATGCATATCGGAAACAGTTGGTGGTGGACAATAGAATGTGCTTTGTCGAGGTTATCGACACGGCCGGCCAAGGTGTGTGTGCCTAAACAATTCACGGTCTGAATGCACCTGCTGATGGCAATCAATCAGAGGAGTATGCTACATTACGGGATCAATGGGTCCGGTTCGTAATTGGACATATTACTTGCTAGGTCAATATCCGTTGCGATCGACTGATTGCATTGTCCCCACAGGGAAGGCCAAGGATTCATCCTGGTCTATTCAGTCGCTTCACGGGCAACATTCGAGCGGCTGGAGGTATTCCGCCAGCTCATGTTGCGCGTGAAGGGCAACAGGCCTATTTTTGTCCTAGTTGGGAACAAATGCGACAAGACGTACGAGCGCGAAGTATCGCACAAGGAGGGCGCAGCGCTGGCGCGCTCATTCGGATGCGACTTCCTGGAAACCTCAGCAAAGACTTCGCACAACGTCGATCGGCTCTTTACGAATCTTGTTCGCGCGCTCCGTCAAACGAGGCAGCCAGACTAAAATCCCTTGACGCCGCTCCAACAGGAGCGCGAAAAGAAGAGTCGGTGTATCATAATGTAAGGACACGGTAGCTCCTCTTATTTTTACATAGACGCAAAGACTGCTCTCAAGCCCCCATATTTTTTTCTTCCGGTGCTTTCATCTACTTCGTCTTGTCCATGATCGATCCACCACTTGCTTTTTCCCTCTCTTTTTCTTTCTGTTTTCCTGTTCTTCTCAATATCTCCCCCCACACTCTTTCCTCCTCCCCATCTTCTGTCCGTTCTCCCCCACCCCTCTTTTGCAGGCTTCTCGTGATACGCGTGCTTTTTGTGCATGATGACGCTCCTCACCCCCTCTTCTATATGGACTTACAAAGAAGAAGTTCTCGTTTTCCTCTTTTTTCTTTGCTGTTTTTGTCTAAATGACCAAAATGCAATTTTTTCTACTAAGTTCGTGCATGTGTGAAAAGAATGACAGCAAAGCCCGTACGGAATGTTCTGAATATAGACATAAACATGACATGGCATTTCTTCAACAGTCAAGAAATGGAGCTTCTCATGGCAAAACTGAAGTGCATATATGTGATTTGTTGTGCCAACTAATTAGGTTAGACTCGAAACGGCAATGCATACTCGCAGAAGTGCATAATATGATGGTAGGATCTGAGGGTTCATCACTCCTGATGTATCAATATCATGTCGGATCAATACAACATAACCTAGTATAAATGTTAGCGTTTGTCTCTCGGTTACCGATTCATGGGGACCAAATCTTAGCAACATAAAGTATAAAAAAGGGGGGGATACATGAAGAGAAAGTTGCTCATGTCTGAAGAGCGACCTGCGGCTGCGACACAGCGCGAGGTTCGTCTGACACCATCCATCCAAATTTGGAATGCAGCGTTTCACAGCTATGGTCGCTATACCCTTACCTTGCACTCCTCGTTCTGTCCCGCGTTTCACTCACATGCTGTGGTCCAACCAACGCAAGCATGTGCAATGGTGAATGTGTTGTGAGACTGATCAAAGGCACGCATCCCATCTTACGAGAGAAAGAAAGCCCCAGTCAGCTTTCAAATATACTCGCACTTCGAGATGCATGACAAGTCACCTACTTTTATTTCCTGAAGCTGTGTAGAGCATCATTTGCCATAGTGTTCAATATAGGTCTTAACCACATGGAACCAAAACCTAGGTACATCTTATACAGTGCAATGGCACTTTTCAAAATTTGTTCGACTCTGAACATCATTCACATTAAGTATGGAATAGCAAATGGTATCTAAACATTATCTATTTGGGTAGACGTATATCGGTTTATACGTGAATTCAATGTCGGAGAAACGACGGTTGTGTTCCACTTGCTTCTTCAGCCGCTCCATGCGCTTCATGAGAAGATCCTTAAAGTTCTCGTTCGTTCGGAGCCTGTCTGCAAGCTCCTGCATAACGACTTGAATATAAACCATATCGAGATCAAACTCTTCTGTTTCTTGCCAAGAGGGCTCGGGCGACTCTATGGGGATTTTGGGCGCCAAATAGAGGAGATGATTGACGAGGATTGCCAGATCGGCGAGTTCTTCTATGGGATACGCTATTTTCCTCGTATTAGATGCCAGCATGGTGAATCTGATGAATCTACTTACTCCTGTTGATATGAGACTCATTCCCAATGACGAGCTCTGCCAGGGCCTTCATCAATACGAGTGGAGCCCTTGTATGCTGCGCGTTCGTGATCACGGTCCCGAAGAAGTGCTCATCAACTAGCGCCTGCAGGCTCCTATCCAGTGTCTTAGAACAATAGAAATGCCCCCCGAGGGCAAAACTGTCTTCCAAGGTTAGGATGGCATGGGGCGTGTTGGGAGGTAGATATCTATCGTCTATTCAGCCGTCATAGATGTTTCAATCGCTAATCACTTACAATTCGTTGCCCTCTGAAAGATATACACAATCGAACACCATCTCAGAAATGTTGAACCCATTGTCATCCAAATGGCAGCCATTGTCACGAGCGATCCACCAGGCTTTCGTTCCCTCAAGAAGGTACACGTGGGATGCGAAACCCGCAGCATCAATATGCACCCTTGAATATGCGCTCGTGTGCCCTGCCAGTGCCCATTGTGAAGCCAAACCATCCAAGCCGAGCATAGTTTTTGGCATCCAGAATGCTGGATTGCTGTGGGCATACTTCGAGAAGTCGTCGAATTCTCTGATGGATGGCCTTCTCTGAGCAAGCCTTTATGCGCGAAATATAGTTACTTACAGAGGCAAGCAGTTGTGCAGGAGAGGAATATCCAGCATATTGCAGCATTGTCTCTTGTGAAGATTATCTTTATCTTCCTTGCGGTCCATCAAGTCGAACAAGAATTCCGCAACAGTCATACGCCTCATCACTGTGTCTAAGAGGGTATTCTTCTCACGTACCAGAGTGAGGTCTAGAGTGGATGAGCTTTGCAACTGCAGTGAGATGACATATGCTGACCTATGCATTGACGATCAACATGCAGAGCGATCAAATTGCTCAGCTTTGGGTCCCAGATTCCCTTCAAGCTGTGCGGCCATGACGATGGTGCACCGACTACATGAATGGCACCGCGCTGTAAACATTCCCTGCGCTGCTGGTACGTTGAAGAGTAAGTCTGAAGCTTGGGAACGTACGGAGTTGTTACGACCAGTTCCGCGGTGTTCCGACTGGTTTCGCTCGGTTTTGACTGGTTTCGCTCGAACGAGTGAACTTAGCAAGAACGCCATAGTCCAGATGGCACGTGCACCGTTCTTTGATCGGCCATCAAGACGGGAGAATTACGGCATCGAGTTTGCACGCGTCGATCACAAGTCTCCGGACCTCGGATCTGCATTCCAGACAAAGAGATTTGACCCTGCAACCTCGTCCTCAGTCCCTCTCCTTTGTTGAACATCGCAGACTTACCTTGTCAGGCTAGCCAGAGCCCTTCCGAGTCGTTTCCCCGAGTTCCGCTTCGTTCCGCTCAAAGAGACCCAGTTCCGAAGGTTCCGCACATATTCTGACCTTTCTATATGCGTCCCCTTTAATCCATTATGCTCTCGTTCCAGACATGCTTAGTATTGTTTCTTTTGACCTATGTGTCCCTTAAACCATTCCTATGCGCTCCTCTCCTTTGTAGATAGCGATATGCTTTCCCTTTTCTTTATGACGTAGGTTCTCTGACCGCTGGGAGGCTCAGTCTTGGACGTTTAGTATAAATATAGCACGACTCTCGTAGTTGAGGGGGAGCTTAGTCGGAGCTGAGTGGGAGCTTAGCTTGCAGTTCTCACATCGTCTCAAAGCCTCTCGACCTCTAGTCTACTTGTTCGTAGTGGACTCTCTCGTCTCTATAGTCTAATATACGACATTTCGTGTTCTGTACGGTCGATCGGTGATCTCTCTTTGCAGTAGAGCCGTTCGTGCGTTCGTATAGTTCGCCGTCATCGTATAAAGGCTTCTCTATCTCCTCTCACCCGAAACAAGACCCCCTCATGTGTTTCGATCCATTTCGCCCGGTTTCGCTCGTAACTCAGTTACTCCACGTGCCGCTCACATTTGGTCTCGCAACACCTTCTCCTCTCCATTGTCGTCGGGAAAGGACACCATATCACCCCTTTCCTCTTGACTTTCCACTCTCCGCTTCCTCAAGACCAGCCCGGTGCTATTCCACATTGTTTCGATTGGAAACGGTCGGTTTCATCGTCCCACACATATCCTTCGATTCTCTCAGTCCCCTTCCGTCATCGTTTCGCACCTCCATTCCTCGCATCACATTTCGACACACTCAGCAATTGTCCTTCGTCCATCGAATCGCGTTTCGAATCGTTACGCCACGTTCCGACACTTAAGACTACGAGTGAGATCGACTACAGTCGCTTACCAGTGTGTTAGCACAGTCGATTAGTCACGTTCGGGTTGGTGGTTCGACTAGCGTAGCTTAGTTAGTTTAGTTCTTGTGCCTTGGGTTAGTCGGCTTTAGTCCAGAGCTCGCAGTTGAGCTGGAGAGTCGATTTAGCCTTTGCACCGCCACCGTCGATCTCGGGAGAAGCCTACCCTCGGAATTCCTCCTCGAGCGCTTCCCTCATATCCCCGGTTCTCTCCAAGCCCTTCCATTGTCTATCCCTATTTCCCTCCACTCCTTCGTGCCCTTAGCTCGGGTGTAATTCTCTGCTGACCGTTTGAAGGTATTCTAGGGCAGCCCCTCGAACTATACACTCCCTGTCCGGCATCAGAATGTCAACAGGAGTTTCAACGTCAAGCTGTCCCATCTGGCACGAGAAAAAGTCTGAAGTCAAGCTTGAGGATCTTCAATACGCCGGTCCATGTAGAGTTTTAAGGTCTCCAATTCTGTAGTCATTTCTTTCTGTGATAGTATTAGTACGCGCCTGCAAAGCTCGTGTATGACTTACCATTGATTGCCAGATGGGAATTGTGTGAGTCACTTCTTTGAACTCTCACACATCCGCCTCCTCGGAACTGAGAGTATCGGTGGTCACAGCAAGTTCTCGGGTCGATCTATTAACAGATACGAGCTCGTTTTGCGCTGTGGAAGTCGAGGAAGGATGGCACGGAATTTTGACAGTGAACTTTAACGTAATGTTCGTAGAAGGCTGGAAAGATTTAGTCAGAGTACTAAATCGAAGAATGGCACTCACTGTGGCAGGATCGTGAAGGAATTCTCTCGTCAGCACTTTAGTAGAAGCGAAATCTGTCGTGAGATCCGAACGAAGCTTCGGGTCCTGCCCAGCTTTCTCTGTCTCGTCCCCCGTCTCATCCTCTATCTCGTCTTCCGCCTTGTCCTTCCTTTGTCGTCGCCTTTTCTTCCTCTTTACTGTAGCTTTCATCTTCCGAACCCTCTCTCGTTCCTCTTCATTATGTTTCATCAGAGCTTGAAGTGCTTCTCGATCATGCTGAGCCTCCTCTCTTTCAAACAGTGCCAGTTCTTCCGCCGTGCTAAGCTTCTTTGTCTGTTCGTTTTCCACTACCCCTTTCCGTCGCTGAAAGCAACTTGATACGAGCCACTCAATGATTAGGTAGATGACATACTTTGCGTGCTCCTGTACCATTGCTGTTCTGCGAGCTATCGTTGTCTATTTTGGATTCTTGGAAAAAACTGTTCATGAGTTGTACTCATTTCCAAGAAGAGGGCATACCCGATTTGCGCTTCACGGCACTTTGGACACTCTCAATTATCCATTTCTCGGGCGTGTCCATGTTCAGATCAATGACCTCCCAGTGTCGCCTCTTGGTCTTCGGTGGTTCTACCCTTGAAGCAAGGGCTTGCACTATCAGCAGGCTGGGCGGACTTTCCTCCTGCATCTTTTGCCATTCAATTTGAAGGTCGGCTTTCTGAATTTGTGAAGCATCAATCAGCGGTTTCCCATCCTTGATGATATTTTTGCTCTCCCATTCAGTCATAGACGTTGACATCGAAGGTTCAAATGAATTCCGTCCTCCGACTGCCATTTTGAAGATCGTCTTCATAAGGTCGTATTCGATATCGCGCCTCTGGTCATGTGGTTGTAGAGCGGTTACATTCATACCCTAGCAAGCAATTAAATACTCGACGAATAACTATGCATTCACACATACCTTCAGAATCTGGGATAAGCCCAGGCGACATCTTGAGCTACTTGAGTACTGCATTGGTGCAAGAAGACAGACAGGGGATATAGCTGTCGCTATATACAAGGGTCTGAGAAAGCTATAGTCATCCAACTCGCGAAGAGTCTGCGGAAGGTCCTTGTAGAATTCCCTGTAGACTGTCAAAAATTTGAAGATCCTCAAATGTACAAACTTACTGGACAATCTGTACAAGAGGTGTTTCATCATAGCTGTCGTCATCAGCAGGATGCATAGCCTCTCTCTAACGATGGAATTTTCAATTTGTGTCCAAATGGGCCGACGGCGAGGGAGAAACATACCTGAGCTAAAGCAAAGACTCCTAATGCTGCTTGGCAAAAATTGTCTTGGACTTTTGCTAGTTTTAAATGACTCTCCGCGTCTACTACACCTCCCACGAGAGATGTGAGAATTGATGCCTTTTGCTTCTCTGCATTTTCGTAACTGATTTCGACGGGCTGATCATTGATGGCGGGTTCAGGAGCTTGGATAGCCTTCCGTTTTACTTTTCTCCCCTTCTTCGCCGGCGGCTGAGGCTGCTGTACAGGCTGCTGTACAGAAACGTTTTCGGGCCGATATGTTTGCCAAACTTCTAGGAAGTGGGCTAGAGTATTGTTCCACTTTATCGCAAGGTTATATACTTCCTTGTGTTTCTCAGAGTCCTTGATGGATCCCGGAAACATGTGAGGTCTTGGCAGTGGATGGTCGTCATGCTCTGGACGTTCCCTAAGAGTCCATGCGAAGCAATCGGCAACGATAAGCTGAAGGAAGGCATGCAGGAACTCGGACTGCGTCATGCGCTCAAGGTTCCCTCGGAACGCATGTTGTGCGAACGTGCGTGAACTGGCAGAACTTGCCTCCAATAGGCTTCGCTTTAGTTGCGTTTCGTAGCGACAGACATTTTGAAAAAGGAGCGACGCAATGGATTCCTCATTAAAAAGACTGTCGGCGTTGATGCTAACAGATTGCGAGATGTGCGACTGCCAAGTATCTGGAGAGCTAAAGTAGGCGACTGAAGCACCAAGAGGCATCAAGGCCAGTCCACCACCTTTACCGGTCAGCGATCGGGTCACGTATATATTAAAAAGTTCATGCTCCAACTTGTCAAGATCGCCCTCGTGCAACGGCGAGACAGCACGTCCTAAGACCATCTGCAAGTCATCCATTGAATCTGATACAGCGTCGTCCAAACCGTCTCGAGCCTCAGCCGGACTCTCATCAGCAGCTCCGGATGCGGTCACTTCATAATCCATCTCATGAGTAGGCTCCGCAGGTACGCTGTTTCCAGATGTGTTCTCCTCAATCTCTGCCGCGTGAGTAATCTCTGTGGGAGGGCCATTAACGGACGTCCTCGACACGGCCTCTATTTCCCCAGTAGCCTCAACAATAGTTTGCTTGGTCGCAGTAGTTGGATCATCTCCAGATGCGTTCACAGAGCCTTGTGGACCTCGAGTAGTCTCAGAGACTGGGCCATCTCCAGATGCGTCCGCTACGGATGCCGGACTCAGGGTGACTGGCACGTCTCCACATGAGTTCGCGGCCACTTCTGTATGTTGAGAAGCCTCAGTAGAATCATTCTGCATGGCAGGTGAGTAGAGCCTGGGTGAGGCCGACAGGATGGGCTGAAGTCCTTTGACAGCCTTACGTACGGTCCGGCATATGCCGGAGCTAAGCACTTGCGACACTTTCTCCAGTGGAGAAAGCATCGCAGCACTCACATGTCTCTCGAATGAATGTACAGGCGATTCCTCTAAGTCACCCACATTTTGTCATTGTCATAGTGATTTGCATACCATCTAAGGAAGGTGGACAAGCCGATCTGTATCACCCGGCACTTTTGCATGACAAGAAAAAACCATGAAAATTTATCAAATGTTAAAAAATTTATACTTGAAGAATACACTATGAAAAGAAAATGCATAGCAGAGGTGCTGTAGAAGTAGAGGCACCCGCCGATCACCTTCCAATATCTCGTGGGGTACCGTTCTTGCCAGTACATACAAATGAGGAGTGCCAACACCTTGTGGTCAGTCAAAATACATAATAGATTTTCTGAAACTGCACTAGAACTACTTCACTACAGCTGTGAGAATCAACTGGGAAATATGGCATTCGGAACCCCTTGAGGGACATGCGTAGCTAGTTCTGTGCTAGTTGCTTCGCGCCTTAGGCGCTGATCAGTGCTTTACGAGACAGGCCCCATAGATTACCTTCACCAAATTTTCATCAAAATACTTTCTCATTTCTATCACCAGCACGCACGATGTGGCAATTCTTGAGGTAAATCGCACTCGCACTAAGAATATGCTTATCCTGAGTGTGCTTGTGTTGCCTCCTATCGCTAATTACCTTCCTTATGCTGAGAGCTCTCGATTTAGTAATGCACTTCGCATTAGATGACTATATTGTATTAATGATCTGAAAAGGGTTAGGGGCAAATAGATCATGATTAGTGGAAATGCGAACGGGTATATGAGAGCGAAGCTGAAAAAGGAATCCGTAGCTGCTACAATTCGAAGGCAGCTAAGGATTGCTCATATACAAGAAGCGAAACTACATACAATTACCAAACAATAGCAAAAACGTATTGAATGAAAAATGAAATGATAAAGTAACGATGAGATAAAGGAGAGAATGTCTCCAATCCCAGGATCCATCCGTAGTGACTCTGATCCAGCAGCAACCTAATCCAACAAGTAATTCGACATCAATTCTGCGCTGATCCATCTATGGTAGTAGGTCAGGGCTGTTTTTGATTATTGTCGCTATTGGAAGGTACATGACTTACCAGCATTCAGAACCAAGGATTGAAAGGATTAGCACCCACCAGAACCTCGTATTTTGGAGCAGCCTTCTTCTCAACAACTTCTGGGTCAGACATCTCCTGATTATCTCCAAAAATCTTGCTTGAGCCGACACCAAGCATCAGCTGATTTGGAGGATAATCATCGATGGAGTCATCCGGCAGAAGAATGTCTTCATGGTGGTCAGCCTTATTCTACAGTTTGAAAAAATGACACACTTACTGGAACTCGATGGCTCTGAATCTGCGATGGGTACATTAAGACGATGCACAAGAAGTTTGAAAAGAAACAGAGACATTACCGGAATTTCGTCTAAGTCTTTTTACCTTTACCCCTGGGCTCGGGCCTGGGCTCAGTGAGCGCTTCACTCGCTGCTTTCCTTTGCCTTTCACAGTCTGAGGAGGCCGATCAACCATTTCTGTTTCCTCTAACCTGGATGCGTTGTCGCCGTTCAACCAGGACTCGTACTTGGCAAGGTCCAAAGGGAATCGCAAGACTAAGCAAGCAATTAGTAATACATAATTCGACCCGAGGGACTACTCACCGAAAATAAGGATTGAATCAGACCAGCCTGACTTCTTACTTTTCTTGGTGAAATTGTGAACAACACCGCCCATCGGATCATCATCTGCACAGAGCAAAAGCTTCCTGCCTCTCCTACCACAGAGAACCCATGGCATTTCCTTTCCCTTTTCCCAGCCCAAAAACGCTACAAGCTCTTTGAAGAGGCTTGCAACAAACTCATTGATCTCGCTAAACGACCAACTCATCTTGAACCGTATTCCTTCGAGGTGATTCTGGCATGCAAGCTTCGCTTTACGCAGACGTGCAATGTCGTTCTCATCAGGAACAACAGGATTCAACAGTTCCTTATCCTCCTATAGCTGATATCAGCTCCAAATGGGTATATCCCAGAGAAAGACTTACATCTATCCTATCCAGCATTATGACCACAGTCTTCACAAGAAAGTCCTCGGACTGTCCTCGAAACTATATAGCTGTAGTAAGCATGCATTACTTTCCCACTCTACAATGCTTACCTTTGATGATTTTGCAGTTTTACGAAAACCCTGCAACACCTCTAAACGAGCCTTTGAAGCACGCTTAGTTGACTTGAAAGGACTAGAGCTGGCTTGCTGAGTATCATCGTCTGAGGACAAGTCATCAAAGATCCGATCTAGGTAGCGCTTTGATTTTTTGCGACGAGGAGGGGAGGAGTCGTCTTCTGACGAAACGTAGATAGTAGACTTAGACTTTGCCATTCCGCGACAAACGGAGTCAGAATTGAGCGAGGAAAATGAACTAATGGTAAGCAGCGTGATAGTACTGTAAATGGAACAGTAAACATGTTATATAGTATCGAGGCGAAGATGATTTATTCCGTTTGACGAGCTTTCTGGATTTCGAGCTTCTCTTACCAAGGGAGCCATCGTCAACAACAAATGATGAACCACCCTGAAACACTATCTTTAGTGATGTCAATATTATCGGCTGCTGAGATATTCGCAACATTTCTTGGACTGTCGCTTAGGATTACTTGCGTCTCTCGCACATTTATTTCATCATTTTTGCCAAAGAATTTTCGGCTTGCTATTTCACGCGACTGGTCTGTTTCCATGACCCTCGCGTAAAGGAACTGTCCCAATTCTAACATACAGATAATAAAGTTCTTGAATACTGACTGCACTGTTGGGAATTTAAGTTACTAACAGTATACTGATACATTACTGCATCAGCCGAATTGGAAATGCAGCAAGTAAAAAAAAAAAAAGAGTTATGACAATCACGTGCATGCGATGCTTTTTCCACTGGAAAAAGCGCCGCAGCCCACATTTTTTTAAAAAAGGCAGCAAAAGAGCAACGCCTGATGCAATCATTTCTCACAGAAAGTGTGGTCCCTTAAACTCACTGAAACATGCCCTTTGGATAGATCTCTAGCTATAGTTTTTGCTGAGCATTCCAGTTCAGGGTTTTTCATTGTCAAATGTCAGAAATGCGACTGAAAAAACGCATTACTCTATAGGCAAGTTAAAAAATTCCATCGTGCCAAGTGCATATTTTCAGTAAATTTATATTAGAATAACAAAGCAGAGATCACAATAATCACGCGCGTGAGCCGCTTTTTCCAGTGGAAAAAGCGTCGCAACCCTCAATTTTCTACACAGGCGATCGGAGAAATAATGCGATGGAATACTTGACTGCGCAGGGCTCAGAAGTACTTTCGCGTGCTATTTGGGCCCTTGACATCACTGAAACATCCCCTTCCAAAGAGTCGTTAGCTGGTGCATATTAAAGTTCTTTTGCTACAGATGCGGCTCAAAAAATAAACGCCGCAGCAAGGTAAATTAGTAGTTTAAGCATCACGCCGCGATTGATAACAAAAGAACTATTGCTGAACATGCCAGCCTAGCTTCCCATTTTTCGCAAAGGTCTGAAACATGACTATAAAAACATGCACTACTCATCGGAGAGTCCAAAAAAACCATTGTACCATGAGCATAACTTCAGTGAACTTTTGTGAGAAGGATGAAAGTGAGATAATAATAATCACGTGCGTGTGACACTTTTTCCAGTGGAAAAAGCGTCGCAACCCTCAATTTTCTACACAGGCAATCGGAGAAATAATGCGATGGAATACTTGACTGCGCAGGGCTCAGAAGTACTTTCGCATGCTATTTGGACCCTTGACGTCACTGAAACATCCCCTTCCGAAGAGTCATTAGCTGGTGCATATTAAAGTTCTTTTGCTACAGATGCGGCTCGAAAAATAAATGACGCAGCAAGGTAATTTAGTAGTTTAAGCAGTCACAATCATGCAGCGATTGATAACAAAAGAACTATTGATGAACGTGCCAGCCTGGCTTTCCATTTTTCGCAAAGAGCAGAAACGTGGCTCAAAAACATGCACATCTCTATCGGAGACTCCACCAAAAACTCTATCGTGCCACGTGTATAAATTTCAGAAGAGATCACAATAATCACGTGTGTGCGACGCTTTTTCCAGTGTTTTCAGCGTCGCGGCCCCCAATTTTCTACACAGGCGATCGGAGAAATAATGCGATGAAATACTTGACTGCGCAGAGCTCAGAGGTACTTTCGCGTGCTATTTGGGCCCTTGACATCACTGAAACATCCCCTTCCAAAGAGTCGTTAGCTGGTGCATATTAAAGTTCTTTTGCTACAGATGCGGCTCAAAAAATAAACGCCGCAGCAAGGTAAATTAGTAGTTTAAGCATCACGCCGCGATTGATAACAAAAGAACTATTGCTGAACATGCCAGCCTAGCTTCCCATTTTTCGCAAAGGTCTGAAACATGACTATAAAAACATGCACTACTCATCAGAGAGTCCAAAAAAACCATTGTACCATGAGCATAACTTCAGTGAACTTTTGTGAGAAGGATGAAAGTGAGATAATAATAATCACGTGCATGCGACGCTTTTTCCAGTGGAAAAAGCGTCGCAACCCCCAATTTTCTACATAGGCGATCGGAGAAATAATGCAATTGAATACTATTGACTGCGCAGGGCTCAGAGGTATGTTTTGCATGCAATCCGGACTTTCAACATCACCGAAACATAATCTTCCGGTGCCTCACGAGCCGGTGTGTTTTCTCTCCATGTCAGTCTAGCCCTAGTTACTTATGGTCATTAGGAAATTTCGATTCTCAATCAAGTATGCGTCACTTTGTAGTTCATTTGTATCAGCATAATCAATGAAGGTATAGTTGCATTAAGAAACCTGACATTTGTAATGTAATGTATTTACGACTCTATGAATTCGACTGAACATACCCCTACTCATTCCAAGTCGAAACTCCCTCCATATCGCGGAATGTATCAATTCCCATTTTAATGATCTATTTCTCTGTATCACTTGCCAAGCCAACATTTTCTGCACAATTCTTTCGGCACTCGGGTGACACGCCTGGTTTTGGAAGATCATCTATCCATCCACGCAGTTGGTCCAGCGAGACTCGTACGGTATCGTCATAGTGGAGGAGTCGATTTGCTATTTGGGTCCACCACAGCTGTGTCCAGGACTGCTCGCAGAGCTCTGCATTGGTGCAAGAAGGATGATGATGAAATGGCGGCGGATGGATAGCTATGCGTTTGTAATGTAGCTCCAGTTGCTCGCGAGTTGTTGCAACAATCAAAATAGTTTTATCCCCAATCAACTCCCTTTGTGGGGGAACCAGGTCGCTTAGGGGAGTCCGAATAAGTGCTTCAAACGATTTGTCTATCCAGGCTTCGACGCGATGTGTTTTCGCAAGGATAAAGCGGTTTATCTCGTGTATATTTAGTTTGGTGAGGTGGCGGATGGCCCACTTGCGCGCCTGTGGGACGTCATACCATGTGGAGAGGTCGAGTACGTTGATCAGTTTTTCTGCACTTTCCATAATTTCTTCTTGGAACCTTCAGACAGTTAGCTTCAGCTCGTTTGTCTCAGATGCTTGAATAAGGCTTACTGAAATAGCAACATGTCCATCAAGTCAGAAAGTTTCTCAGCCGACATACCCAAAGGAGCCTCGATCGGGCATGCCTCAGAGTTTGCATGGAGACTTTCTTCCAAATGTGCCAGTGCAGGTAGCGTGAACATCATATGAAAGAATGGTGAATGAGCACTCAGAAGTGATTTGTGTACTCTGAATAAGATTTTCTTTCTCGGTTCACTGTCTGTAATGGCCTATTTGCATAGTTAGAAGGTATTCAAAAACAGAAAGCCTAGCGCACTTGTATGTATAGATTACCATCTGACCAGAAGTGGCGTTCGTGCTTCTCCACTGGCATCTCAATCGGATTTTCCGGCACTTCATTCTCGTCGTGCAACTCAGTTGGAATACCTGGTGCATGGTTCTCGCTGTGTCTGCTCATGCTGACAACTGCAGAGGGAGGAGCTGTGAATAGGGGCAGCTTGGTGACGCTTGAGGTACAGGGGAAAGGATGAGGTCGTGCGATCTTGGCAATTTAGTCTCGGCAAGGTTTCGACTTGCTTACGACACCCCACCATGGAATTCCCTGCATTACCAAATCTGTTGGCCTATCCGGTGCCTACTGTGCAAGCCTATGAGCTGTTGGAGCGAATATACGAGCAAGCACGGGATCTCCTTCATCAACATCGGACAGATCCTTTGCGCTACCGTGCACAACTAGACATCATTAGACAGCGAGCAGCCCCTCTTCTGGATGCACTCTACCGACAGATACCAACTGGAGAAATTCCAGCTTTTTGGGTTGAAAATCTTTTGAAGGTGTATGCAAATTTGACCAGTAATCTGAAAGTGGCCATGCAAGCCGGAAGTCAAAGGTATGGTAGATACATGATTTTTAGTAATAGATGCCATTGAATTTCATAAATAGGGATGCGTTAGACAGAATAACCTTGGCTCCGGTTAGAATTGTTCACACCCATCTTCCTGGTCACCCCAGAAAGGTGATTAGCAGGACATTCTTGAACTTGGTGCAGAAGGCCGACAGAAGTCTCACTGATGCCCAAGTTGCAAGACTGACAAAGATGTCGGCGAAGACAGTCGGAAACTACCGAAAGCTGTATGGTATTAGGAAGCAATATTCTGGAATTTCTGATCAGCGTTTGGACGGCATTGTGAGGCAGTATAAGCAGAAGAAGCCTGACGCTGGAATTCGTTACGTATGGGCCCATCTTCGTTCCTGAAATGTGAAGGTGCAAAGGCGAAGGGTTATCGATTCACTGATTCGGGTGGATAGAGTTGGAGGAGTTCTCAGAAATCAACGACAAATCATAAGAAGGCCTTATAAATCGTTGCGTCCCAATTATTTGTGGCATTGTGATGGCCATCACAAGTTGATTCGATGGGGCTTAGTTATTCATGGCTTTATTAATGGATTTTGTCGAACTGTGAGTCTGATTGAAAGTGATTCCTTTTTACTAGACATTAACCCTTGTATCAACAGATAACGGGTTTGCGTGCCAGCAACAATAACAAGGCACAAACTGTCGTCAAACTTTTCCTGGACGCTACCAGGTCCTATGGCATTCCATCAAGAGTCAGAGGGGATAGAGGTGGAGAAAATATAGATGTTGCAAGACTGATGATTTTTCTTCGTGGAGAAAATCGCGCATCTTTTATCTGGGGAACGTAAGGATCTTTCTTCGCTCCTCTGAACTTTTTTTTACCTGTTGGTTAGATCTACACAGAATACAAGAATTGAGCGCCTTTGGGTGGAGGTTGGAAAGCAGTTCGTACGCCGCTGGAAGGCATTTTTTCAGTGCCTGGAGGACTTACATGGATTGGACATCGATAACCCTCAACATCTCTGGCTCCTTCACAAGTTGTTCTTGCCGCACATAAATGATGACTGCAAGATGTTTTGAAGAGAGTGGAATGCCCATACATGCAGGGGGAGTTCCACACTAAATCAAAGCCCAAATGTAAGACAATAGCTGCACCATGCATTCTGTCATTAACCTCAATTTAGGTTCTTCGCCTCCAGGGAATCATTAAACATGGTGCATATGACGAAGACTGTGACAAGCTGTCTCCAGAGCAGGTCCGAGAGATATGCAATCAACACTTCGGGCAGATTGAGAACAACGAGCACGACCTACATGTAGAGTCAGTACAAGTCCCTGAAACGAGGTTTCCATTCTTTGATCCCCAGACAGAGGACATCTTTTTTGACTCTGTCAGGGAGGCTATGGAGCGAGGGATAATGCCACGAGGTTTCGGGATTCGTCAGGAAGAGTGGCCAGATGACGGGTATCCCACTGGAGAGATTCTGAAAGTCGGAAAGAACCCAGAGGTACTTATTGCTTTGCCTCTAGAGATTTGGTTTGAAAGAGCTTTGCTGTGGGCTAGAGGATTGTATGTTATGCTACGAATTCAGGAAGGAGACCTGGAGCTTCAATTGCAGTGATAGATATTTTATGTCAAGTAGTTCTGAGGATATGCGAGTCAATTTTTTCAGCTAGAGATTAACAATGGATGCCATTTATCATCATTGCAAAACTTGAGACTGTGTATAGCAGTGACTCTTTCCGATGTATAAATGTGCTCTTTCATCTTAGTCACTCCTGGATGGTGAGAATCTGGCTAAATCTGATACTAATACCTCATAAACAGGTCAAATGTGTTCAACTAAACACATTTATTTCACTGTCAGTATTAATTTAGGTCTTGCTAAAATGCTGATGAAGGTCAAGTCAGGTATAACCCGCTGTGACGCTTTTTCCACTGGAAAAAGCGCCGCGGAAATCACGTGTCCAGTGACATGTGCATGCCAATCACACGAATGTCACATGCCAATCACATGCGTTTGATGTGATCTCGATTTTTTATCAGATGACCTGACCTGAGTCACATGTAAGTCGCGCAAATCTCACATGCTTTTAATTTACTCAAATAGTACATCAGGTGATCGCTTCACGATCACATGAATCATCACATGGTGAATAGGTATTTATCATGTGACCATAAACTGATCACATGATTGTCACACCAATTTCATATGACGTTAATCTTCCATATACATGCGTCATATGATCGTTTTATGATCACATGAAGTTTATCTGTCTGCAAATTTTCGTTTCACGAAAATTTTAACAAAAGGGGGGGGGAAGGGAAAACCCCCCCCCCTTTTTTTTTCTGTGTCACATGAGGGAAAATTACTGAATTTAGCAACTATACTATTTAGGGGGGGGGGAATAATTTTTTCCCCATCGGTACACCATACAGGTGGGTACAAAAAGTCTTTGGCCCCCCTGTTTTAGGAAGGTGATTTGCATGCCTTCTCGGGAAACGAACACCCATGAAGCGAGGTCCCCTCATCTTTGCCGACATTGAGCAAGTTAGCGAGGTTGTATCCGACGCTTACAGTACCATACATAGCATGCAAATCCTCCTTTCATAAACAGGAGGGCCAAAGACTTTTTGTACCCACCTGTATATGAACAATGAAACTCCAATTGAATGACAAGATATACTTTGGTCTCAAATAATCACACTCATTTTATGAGAAGACACAAATATCTGAGCCCCATTACAGGTGGAATGTAGTTATTTGCATCGTGGGAATATACTGGTGCAAGGAATGGTGCAAGTCAATTTTGAGCTCTGACGATGATCTCTTCATAACAATCTTTCTACACAGCCAGTCACCTCCAAATTTTTTATGCAGGTGCAAAAGTGAATTATATTTTCGTACATATTTTTTTTTCAAAGAAAAGTTTCATAAATAAGGTGTAAAAAGCAATTTAAAATGTGCTGGTGCAAGGACCGGTCCAAGACTGTACCACTTTAGGGTTCATTGGAGATGATCAATTGTTCAGTTCAACCTTCTATTGATGCTTATGGTCCATATATAATGAAAGGAAGGCGGTGTATCTGGTAATGGACAGACAACCAGGCAGAGCATGCATGCGATGATGGGTACTTTGCTGGCAGTCAACTGTGGTTGTAATATGTACTTATTATATTCCTGACTTCTGTGCCGCGTGCTCCCCAATAACACTAGGAGCAGGTCTCATTCAGTCCGGAGATGAGAAAAGTACAGCTTTGCTCGATTTAGAACTGGTGTCCTGCGGCGAAGATGGTTGCGTGCTGTGCTGCTGTGCGATCTCCGGTATCATATCTTGATGCTCGTGTGGAGGACCTCGTGTTGGAAGTGATTCATATTGCGAAAGAAGGACGGCGTTATAGGTGCTGAGTTGGGCTGAGTTGGACTAAATGACCACTCCGTCTGACTCGGGAAATCGAGAACTTGAACAAAAAAGTACGATTGGAGGATAACGTAGAAGCGGGTAGAAAATTGGACCTTTTCCTCTGTTGATGCCGACTGCTTGTTGCTTTCCACACCTCGAGCTCAAACTGTCGATTCTGCCTCTATTTATTGACATTGTCAAGGGACCTCTAGACTTCCATATCACAGGTGCATAGTCGTCGTTTGCAGTCACTTTGATCTCTACTGTTGAAGGAATCTGGTCCATCAATCAAAGAAGTACGAATGCTCATGATGGTATCAGACACGAGGACAACCCGTGGATGAAGTCTGGGATATAAGGTAGGACTCTTCATTCAAGGAGCGGAACCCCGCCTTACCCTTCTCCAGCATGAAGGAGCAAACCCACTTCGCCTTGCAAGGTTCGCAGTCTTCTCTTGTCAACTCATTCTTCTCTTAATTGACAGCCCTGCAGTCGTTCGTGTCCATGGTGCCTCGAGTCGGGCAAAAGATACCGAAGCTTATGTAGAAATAAAGCTGGCCAAGTCTGTCCGCAAGACGGGGATTCTGAATGATGAGGGAGAACCCGCCTGGAACTGGACGATGACCTTGTGAGTTCTACTTACAGTATATACCTTTTGTTGCTCAGTCCGAAGCAGTCCGAAGCTTGAAACAGCTTCCGTTTTCAAGATCCGTCTCAAAGAAATAAGGAAGATTGGTCTGCATGATCTCGTTGGTCAGGCCGAAGTCAATGTCGATGAGCTATTGGCTAATTCTGGTGGGGATAGTAGTGAGTTCGGAGATAATTCTGGAGTTCGGAACTGATATGCTTGACAAGCCCGGGTTGTTCTCTTTGCACCTACGAGTCTTCTGTCAAATCGCAAACAGCCATCATCGATGGGCAGGATTGACCTTCATCTCAAGAAAGTTGATGCTCTGAACCGTGCGAAAATCGAGATCGAGACAGCTGAGAAGAGTGCAGAACAAATCCGAACGTTGGCAAACAAGACAGACTCTACCATGGAGGTTATCGGAACAGTCACCGAAGCGGCAGATGTGATAATCGACATGGTTGATACTATTGCGAAAGTCAGTCTACTTCTTATAGTACAAGCCTGGAATGCCGCTGACACTTCTTCAAGATCCATCCCATCTTCGATGTGTCATGGCAGGCGACCTCAGCTTTATACAAGGTGGGTCCAGATATGATCCACGACACCCTTACCTGCGATTTATTGTACCACGCAGCTTGTATCTCAGCAGCTCCATACGGACCAAGAGCTGATCGATCTGGTGGATAAAATGCAAGCGGCGTTCAAATTCTCGACAGAGGCGGGGAACTTAGATGATAAGACGGAGACGCTGAAGCCCATAGTGAAGGATTTGCTCAATCAGACTGTTGAGTGTTCACGCTTTGTTCAGAAGTACACCGAGCACAATTTCTTCGGTACGTCTGTTTCTTGGCTGTCTCTGTAGAGACTAAACTTCCGTCATAGGCCGAATGGGTAGACTGGGGAGCAGACGAACACTCAGTGACTATTCAGCACGCTTCGTCGATCTCAGAAAAGAGCTGGACTCGGTCATTGGCTTGAATACGGCGAAAGAAGTCCTTGATATCAGTACGTTTCATTCATATCATATGCTTCACTCTCCTGATCCTTTGCGATATAGAGTTACAGCAACAGCTGGAAGCGTTACTGGAGCCATCCAAGTCGGATCTGTCCCGTGCATCCGAGCGACCTCGATGTCTTGATGGAACGCGTCGGGAATGCTTAGACCTGATCATGGACTTCGTTTTCGCCGAGACGTCTCCAAATGTTAGTTGGCTCACCGGAGCTGCCGGATCCGGAAAAAGTACCATTGCTACGACCGTTTTCGATAAATGTGAAGCGGAAAGGTATCAACCTGTCTATATGTTCTTCGAACGGGAGAAGAGTGATCCGAGCTCCGTCATTCGTACTCTTGCGTACTTGCTATCGATACTCCATCCCTCCATTGCACGGCACATCCTTGGGGTCCTCGAACTTAACAAGAACATATGCAAAACCACAATAAAGAACCAGTTCGATAAGCTCATATTAGGGCCTCTTCTTGATACCGCAAGTTTGGTGGAAGGAACAATTGTTGTTATTCTGGATGCATTGGATGAATGCGGTAGTGTTGAACAACGTTGCGACTTGTTGCAATTACTCAAGACTGGTTTCACGGAACTTCCGCCCAAAGTTCGCATCCTAGTGACCAGTCGTCCTGAAGGGGATATTATGGGAGAGCTACCGAAAAGCGATCGTATTCGACATATTGAACTCGATCATGGAACGAAGGAAAGTCGACGTGATGTCGATCTCTACATCCGACAGGAGATGCAGAGAGCACTCGGTAAGCGAGTCCCAAAGGGGAAGACCTGGGACGATAGTCTTCGAGTGCTCTGCGATGCTGCAGACGGACTTTTCATCTGGGCATCTACGGCGGTCAAGATGGTGTCTAGTCCTGGCGACCGACGACGGAACCTACAACAACTTGTGGACGACATTCCATCACTTGGCGATCATGGCCTCTACGGTCTTTATGCAACCGCATTGAAGGGGTCAGGAATCTGGCAGTCAAATCTGAAAGACGTTGGCACGGCCGTCCTGGGACTCATCCTGGTTGCAAAAGAATCTTTGGCAGGTGCAGTTATTGAAGCCTTCCTCGGACTCGAAGAGGATACGGTGAATCTCATATTGAGTCAACTTCAATCTGTTATCTCATACGAGCCCGGGAGACCGGTTCGACTGCACCACGCGTCGTTCGCCGACTATCTACTGTCATCACAAAGATTCGACGACAAACCATGGCACATCCACGAGAGAGCGCAGAAGCAAACCGTGACCGAGAGGTGTTTCAATATAATGGCGGAGAATTACATCTCAACATGTGTGATATTGAATCGTCGTTCCTTCGCAACTCTGGAATTCCAAAGCTCGACGAACGTATCATGGACAAGATCCCTCCACACGTAGACTATGCTTGTCGCTTCTGGGCGGTGCATTTACAGGAACTCGAGTGGTCAGACGGCTTGACGGCGGTGCGGGACAGGCTAAAGGTTTTTGCAACCGTTCATCTCTTATACTGGCTTGAAGTTCTGTCCTTGACCGGATACTTCATTCGAGTTGCCGGTCGAGCTCTGTATGTCGCCAGTTCGTGGACCACGGTCGGTGATTCTTTGCAAGCTATTGTCAATTTTGCTCATGTTTCCCTAGCTGATTGAGGCGGAGTTGTCGTCTTTCCTGTGGACCGCGTATAGACTGGCCGTTGTTTTTGAGTACCCGATCTCGCAAAGCGCCCCTCAGATATATCTATCTGCGATATTCCTTTGGAAATGTGAATCGCTGATTGCAGACCATTTTTCGGAAAGTCATCCGGTCGTCAAAGTAGGTAGGTTCGGAGTAAGGACTCCAGGTCAGTGCATCAAGGTCTTGAAGGGGCACACAGACGTAGTCAGTTCGGTAACGGTCTCCCTTGACGGGGAGCGTATCGCATCTAGTTCTTCTGATAAGACGATTCGCGTCTGGAGTGCCTTCAGCGGCGAGCTCATATCGGGACCGTTTGAAGCAGAAAATGTAATCCGGTCCGTCGCGTTCTCCCCAGACGCGAACCAGGTCGTGTCAGGCTTTGAGGACGGGACGATACACGTTTGGGGTGTCGACACTGGCAACGTCGTTTCTGGTCCGCTCAAGACAGGCGACTCCCCAGTCACGTCGGTTGCATTTTTTCCTGATGGCAAACGTGTCATCTCAGTTTCTATGAGTGGGAAGTTATTTTATTCCGAGAATGGCGAGCTCGTCACGGTGCAATTTGAGGACGATATGGACGTCGACTTCCATGAGGTCACGGCGGACGGGAAGTATGTCTTGGGCTCTAGAAACGGTATGATTGGCATTTGGGATGCCAGCACCGGGAAGCAAGTCTCGGCCCCGTTCAATGTAGGCAGAGTGCATTCAATGACTGTCTCATCAGACGGAAAGCATCTCGCGACAGGTTCTGGAGGTGGAATCTGCATTTGGAACGTTCACAACGGTGAACTCGTAAAAGAACTTTTCCACGTAGACCACGTCTTCTCCGTCGCGTTCTCTCCGGATGGGGAACGTGTCGTTTCTGATGAAGTTGCCATCTGGGATATACAAAGTGGACAGCGCGTCTGGGGTCCATTAAAGAAACGCAGCAGGTCACTTGTTACATTTTCACTCCAGACGGTAAACGGGTCATCTCGGGGTCAAACGATTGCACCATTTGCATTTGGGATGTACGCGGAGCCGAGATCGCGTCAGGTGGATTCGAGGCGCACACAGGAGAAGTTAGATCTGTCGCGTTCTGTCCTGATGGAAAACGCATCGTGTCAGGCTCCAATGATAACACGATCCGTATCTGGGAGGCCGACAGCGGCAAACATCTCACTAGTACTGGTCCTTTCGAGGGCCACACGGACAGTGTCCATTCGGTGGCATTCTCGCCCGACGACAAATGCGTCATCTCAGGCTCATTGGACGGGACGATTCGCGTTTGGAACGCCGAGAGCGGCGAGCTCCTTGCAGGTCCATTTGAAGCACACTTAGGGAGGGCAGGATACACCCGGAGTAACAGCAACGGCGAGCTCATCACAGGAGGATATAGAGGATACTTTCCCCGTGACCGCGTCACTTTGGTCGCGTTCTCTCCGGACGGGAAATACTTCGTATCATCCTCCTGCGATGATACCATTTTCATCCGGGATGTTGACAGCGGCAGGCTTGTATCCGGTCCGTTCAAGGGACATACATCGTGGGTCTATTCGGTGGCATGCTCGCCGGATGGCAAGCGTGTCGTGTCTGGCTCCAGTGATACGATGGTATGCATCTGGAGTGTGAACAGTGGCGGGCTCGTCTTGCACCCGCTCAACGGGCACACGGGTACTGTTCGGTCAGTCGTGTTCTCACCGAATGGGAAACTCATCGCGTCGGGTTCTGATGATGAGACAATTCGTATATGGGATGCTGGTACCGGCGAGCTCGTATCGAGGCCGTTGAAAGGACACAGATGGAGCGTCATGTCGGTTTGTTTCTCGCCAGATGGCAAGTGCGTCGTCTCAGGCTCCGGGGATGGGACTATTTGCATCTGGGGTGCCGACACCGGGGAGCTCATTCTGGGGCCTCTCGAGGGGCATACAAGCGGCATTTGGTCAGTCGCAGTATCACCGGATGGGACGTGCGTCGTGTCGGGATCCCGGGATAACACGATTCGCTTCTGGGATGCGAGTGCCGGAAGCATCACTCCAGGATCCGGCGGGAGGTTTGCAAAGGGGACCGTGGCAACCCCCTCGTCGTCCCTCCGAGTAGATACGCATACAGGCTCAAATGACCAAGGTACTGGCCCAGCGGCCTCCAGGGAACGCACACTCTTAAACTGGTCGCTGTCCGAAGATGGCTGGGTGAAAGGCGAAGGAGGCGAGTTGCTGACGTGGATACCGGAGGATATGCGTAGTGCGCTCTGGAGACCGCGGAACACTGCTTTCATCGGTCAGTTTTCGATGAAGCTGGACTTGCAGAATTCCCCGCTGGGCGAGAACTGGACGAAAGGCTATCATCCCAATCAGCCTTGAACGTGGTAAGATCTCTTGTTCTATCGTTATTGTCATGTTTGTTCCGTATTATGTATCTTTCACACTCTGTCTCGCATTGCTGTACTAGTCGTTTTCCCGGTTTTGTAGAACTTAATGTGATCAGTACGCTTTCGTTGATCGCCAATCTGAACATACTGTGGATAGAATCCTTCACTGCGTGTGCGCCCACGTTTAAATGGTTCGATTAGGGAGGCAAACGGACTCAGCGTGAGATGCGATGGTATTTAGGCAATAGGGTGACGACTTGAAGTTCGATCTGGAGAAATCCGTTGGGTTGGGATATCTGTCATCCTCAGATCAACTCAGGCGACTGTACTGACGTGGGCCAGCTGCCTCGACTGCCTTCTCTCCAGGCTATTCTTGCCGCATTCTTTATCACAGGTACGAGCCGCTACCGTTCCGTCAGCGCTTTGGGGAATTCTTTACTCGGACATGAGTAGATGAAGGCTCATCTTATCTTATGTCGTCAATTATACATGACCGCGCTGCACATATACAATGTAACGGGATTTTGTAATTCTTCTCCTCATTGCTTAGCATCATAACGATGGTTGTTTGGCACCAACCCGCTCTCTTCTCTTCTTATAGCCATTGTTCTCTTCAACTACTAGCCAGAAGATGTCCTCGAAGATCCTCACGAAAACTTGTCCTCGGGTATTTAAAGCAATACGAGCCTGCCGATCCCATCTGCGAGACATGGGTTGACGAGAATGAGAAGACAGGAGCGCGGGGTACGTTCTAGACTTCTTTCAAGTGATTTCAATGCTAATGTAAACTCAAGAGCAGCGCAACCTGCCTCCGGGACTTTCGAAGCGTGATTGCTAAGATCCTTCGCAAAGTCAAGAACGGTGCTCACGGAATTGGTAAGGGCTTCTGGTTTTGCGGGATGTGATTCAGGTGGTTCTTCGTGTAAAGATTATACCTGTTGTTGGAGGTGTTGCCGATGCGTTGTTGAATTACATGCCGGCTGTCCGGAAGGCGAAGCAAGCTGAGTACGTAGTACACTCTCAGCTGTACTCTTCACTGGGCCCATAATATTGATCTGTACTTACTATAGAATTCCCAACTGACTTCTGCGCTGCATGCTCCTTAATAATACTTCTTCGGCAGGTGTAGGCCTCGTTCCGTTTGTCCGGACCGTAGGTATATCAGCAGACGAAGCTGACTCCCGCAATGCCGTCCTCCTGGAAGAGTTCTCAATGGTCAGAAAGCCCAAGCGGAAGATAGCGGAGAAGGGCAAGGTAGCCGAAGGGAAGGGGGAGGATCTACAGGATATGAAGCATGGAACGAGGATGCTGAGGCGGGTAAGAAGTAATCACGTATACGTGTGTATTATTTTTTCATATATCTTATTCTTTTATATGATGATTGAAGTTGAGGTAGTTTGACTGTGATTCTAAGCTATTTCAGTTACATTCTAACTGTGGCACATATGGAGTATGATACTTTTCTACCTTGATGTTTTGCTGATTTTCGAGAATTTTAATATCGTGTACCAGTGGGAATTTTCTTTGCCAAAGCTGCCGATCATCATCTGTACTTCCGCAGCCGATCTGGTTCGGAAATGTCCGGTTTACCCACGGCTGATGTTAGTTGTTGTGTATTCAATTCCCCTCCGATAGCTTATCTTTTGATGCCCGTGTAGGCTTCATCTGGGAAACAATTCATATTGCGAGACAAGGGCAGTGCTGTTTGTAGAAAGACGGTACATGTGAGCATGCGGTGAGCCATTGTGTTGGTTGAATAAGCACTCCGTCTGACTTTAGTAGCAGGTAAATTTCGTCTCAACCTTCCACCGATGCTGAGTGCTTACTAGTACTGCCTTCCACAGCCCAAGCCTGAATCTGTCTAATCCACCTCTATCTATTGACATTGTCAAAATGTCTCTAGACCTCCACACCACAGGTGCATTGCATAGCAGTCGCCTAAATTGCACTACTTAGATGCCTGCTCTTGAATTGAATGAATCCGGTTCATTAATCAAAGAAGTACGATGGTGTGGAAAAACGCTTATGACACTATCAAACACGAGGACATCCCGTGAATTAATTGCTTCGTTTGATTTGCGTCTGGAATAAAAGACGGGACTGCTCATTCAAGGAGCGGAACCCCAGCATGGAGGAGCGAAACCACTTTGCCTTGCAAGGTCCTCAACGTTCCCTTGTTTTCCATCTTTCATTAACTGACAACCCTGCAGTCATCCGCGTCCATGGTGCCTCGAATCACGCAAAAGATGCCACATTTTATGTGGAAGTGAAATTCACCAAGGCTGTCCGTAAAACGGGGATTCTGAATGATGAGGGAGAACCCGTGTGGAATGGCACGTTTACATTGTGAGTTCTGCCTGCAGTACAAACATCCCTTTGGTTACTCAGTGCGAAGCAGTTCGAAGCATGAAGTAGCTTCCGTTTTCAAGATCCGTCTGAAAAAAGTGAGAAAGCTCGGTCCTGATGATCTCGTTGGCGAGGCCGAAGTCGTTGTCGACGAGCTGTTGGCCGATTCTGGAAAGGATAATGGTGAGATCAAAGTCAAGATCAGAATTTGTTCTTAACGTGCCTGTGTAGTCCGAGTTAGTGTCTTTTCACCGACACGTTTCCTGTCGAGTCGCAAACGGCAATCGTCGACCGGAAGTATTCATCTTCATCTGAAGACCGTAGATGCACTGGAACGCGCAAAAATTGAGATCGTTACCGCAGAGAAGAGTACGGAAGGAATCCGAGCACTGACAAATAAGACAAACTCCGCGGCGGAGGCTGTTGGACCTATAATCGAAGCGGCAGATGTGATGATCGATATGGTCGATAATATTGCGCAGGTCAGTCAATTTCTTTCAGGTCCGGATACCCGCTGATACCTCATCAAGATACACCCTCTCTTCAATGTGTCATGGCAAGCGACCTCGGCTTTATACAAGGTACGCATAGATATCATGCACGGTACCTTTTTCTTGCGACTGATTGTACCCTGCAGCTTGTATCTCAGCAACTCCATACAGACTCAGAGCTGATCGATTTAGTGGGGAAGATGAGAATGTCTTTCGATTTCTCGAAGGAGACGAGTGACATAGACGACAAGACGAAGATGCTCAAACCCATAATGAAGAATTTATTGAGTGAGACTGCCGAGTGCTCTCGGTTTGTACAAGAATACGCCAAGTATGGCTTCCTGGGTAAGCACAATCCTCGACTGTTTCCACACGTAAAATAACCTTCCACCTAGGTCGAATGAGTAAATTAGGCAGCGGTCAAAAGATTCGTGATTACTCAACACGCTTTGTTGAGTGCAGAAAAGAGCTGGACTCGGTCATTGGCTTGAATACGGCCAAAGAAGTCCTTGATATCAGTACGTCTCAATCATGTCATGCACTCCACCCTCCTGATCTTTTGCGATGTAGAATCGCAGCAACAACTAGAAGTATTGTTGGACCCGTCTAAATCGGATCCTTCCCGTGTATCGGAGCGACCTCGATGTCTTGATGGAACGCGCCAGGAATACTTGGATCCGATCATGGAGTTCCTCTTTTCTGAGACGTCTCCAAACATTCTTTGGCTCACCGGAGCTGCTGGTTCAGGAAAAAGCACCATTGCAGTGACTGCTTCAGACAACTGCGGCGTGAAAACATGCCCACCTGCGCATATGTTTTTCGAACGGGAGAAGAGCGATCCGAGTTCTGTTGTTCGCTCTATCGCATATATGCTCGCGTTACACCATCCCTCCATTTCGGGGTATATCCTTGGAGCCCTCAAAGCAAACAAGACCATATGCAGTAGCACGACGGAAAATCAATTCGAAAAACTGCTTCTAGAACCTCTCCATGCAACCGCAAATTCGGTGGAGGGCCCGATTGTCGTTATACTTGATGCATTGGATGAATGCGGGAGCGTGGAACAACGTCGTGGCTTGCTGCATTTGCTCAAGACTAGTTTCACGGTTCTTCCGCCGAAGGTTCGCATCCTAGTGACCAGTCGTCCCGAAGGGGATATCATGGAAGATCTGCCGCAAAATGAATGTATTCGACATATCGAACTGGAACATGGAACCAAGGAAGGTCGGCATGACGTTGATCTTTACATACGACATGAGATGACGAAAGCACTCGGAAAACGAGTGCCTAAAGGGAAGGCCTGGGACGACAGTCTCCAAGTGCTCTGTGATGCCGCGGACGGACTTTTCATTTGGGCATCGACTGCGGCGAAAATGGTGCAAGGTGCTGTTAACCCGAGACGGAGCCTAGAAAAGCTCGCAGATGATGTTCAATCAGTAGGCGGTAATGGCACCGATAGTTTGTATGCGACGATTCTCAAGGGCTCAGGAATCTGGGAGGATAATGCGGACTCAAAGGATGAAGGCACAGCAATTCTGGGGCTTATCTTAGTCTCGAAGGAAGCTATGACCGATGCCATTATCGAAGTCTTTCTCGGCCTTGAAGAGGACACGGTGGATTTCATATTAAGGCGCCTTCGATCCGTAGTCTCGTACGAGCCCGGGAGCCCAATTCGACTGCACCACGCGTCTTTCGCCGACTATCTATTGTCATCAGGGAGGTCCGGGAAGGAGCCATGGCACATCGACGAGGTTAGGCAAAAGCAAGCTGTGGCTGAGCGGTGTTTCGACATCATGGCAGAGAAACTGCATTTCAACATATGTGGTATCGAATCGTCGTTCCTCCGCAACTCTGAGATTCCCAAGCTTGACGAACGTATCGCGGACAAGATCCCTCCACACCTAAACTACGCTTGTCGCTTCTGGGCGGTGCACTTACACGAACTCGAGTGGTCAGACAGGTTGCCTGCAGTGCGGGACAAGTTGAAAGTCTTTGCTACTGTTCACCTCTTGTACTGGCTCGAAGTCCTATCCTTAACTGGATGCTTTATTCGGATTGCAAGTCGAGCTCTGTATATAGCCAGTTCGTGGACCACGGTTGGTGGTTCTTCACAAGTCCTTGACAATTTTGCTTATGTTCCTATAGTCGATTGATTCGGAATTATCGTCTTTCCTGTGGACCGCGTATAGACTGGTCGCTACTTTCGAGTACCCGATCTCGCAGTGTGCTCCTCATATCTATTTATCTGCAATATCTCTTTGGAAAGGGGAATCGCTCATTGCGGATCACTATTCAGTAACGCATCCAGTCATCAAAGTAGGCAGATTAGGAACAAGGACTCCAGGCCAGTGCATCAAGACCTTGAATGGGCACACAGGGTGGATCACATCGATATCTGCCTCTCCTGACGGGGAGCACATAGCATCTAGTTCTTACGATCAGACGGTTCGTGTCTGGAGTGCATTCAGCGGCGAGCTCATATCGGGTCCGTTTGAAGTGAACAGTGCGGTCGCGTCCGTCGCCTTTTCCCCGGACGGAAAACAGGTAGTGTCAGGTTCTGGTGGAGGGAAGATCCACATTTGGGATGTCGAGACGGGCAATCTCGTCTCTGGTCCGCTCAAGACGGGCAAACACTCGGTCGTCGCGGTCGCCTTTTCTCAGGACGGAAAACGTGTCACCTTAATTTGCGATGGGAGGGTCTTTTATTATGAGAATGGCGATCTCGTCTGTGCAAAGTTTGAGAACGACAAGCGCATCAAGTTTCACGGAGTCTCGTCGGACGGGAAGTATGTCTCAGGTTCTATAAGTAGCATGATTGGTGTTTGGGACACTCGTACCGGGAAGCGCATCTCGGCTCCGATCAAAGCAGGCTATGTAAGATCAGTGGCTGCCTCGCAGCCCTCGCCAGACGGGAAGTATCTCGCGACGGGTGGAGAATATGGGTTGATCTGCATCTGGAACGTTGACAGCGGCGAACTCGTCTCTGGACCTTTCTTTGACAAGGGTCTTGTCAGCTCCGTAGCATTCTCAGCGGATGGCAACCATGTCGTCTCAAGCGGGAGTGAAATTGCCGTCTGGGATGTCGACTGCAGAAAGTGCATCTGGTGTCCATTCAATGAACATACGGAATATACTACTTCAGTTATTTTCACTCCAGACGGGAAACGGGTCATCTCTGGTTCACGAGATACTATTCGCATTTGGGACATAGTACGTACCAATATCGTGTCGGGTGTATTCGAGGCGCACACAAGACCAGTCAGATTAGTTTCGTTCTCCCCTGATGGGAAACGCATCGTCTCAGGCTCTTGGGATCACACCATCCGTACCTGGGACGCCGACAGCGGCGAACATCTCTTGGATCCTTTCAAGGACATTACACTCGGAGTCTGTTTGGTGATATTCTCGCCAGGTGGTAAACACGTCATCTCAGGCTGTTCGGATAACAATATTCGCATTTGGGACGCCGACAGTGACAGACTAATATTGGGTCCACTGTATGCAGACAGCGTCTGGTCAATTGCGGTCTCTACCGATGGAAAACGCATCGTCTCGGGCTCCAAGCACGGCTTCATTCGCATCTGGGATACTGACAGCGGCAGGCTTGTGTCCGATCCGTTCGAAGGGCACAAGGCAAGTATCCAGTCGGTGGCGTTTTCGCCAGACGGCAAGCGTGTCGTCTCAGGGTCCCTGGATAAGACCATTTGCATCTGGGATGCGGATAGAGGCGAGCTCGTCCTGGACCCGCTCAAGGGGCACACAAGTGAGGTGCGGTCGATTGCGTTCTCTCCGGACGAGCGCATCGTATCGGGTTCTGGCGATGCGGCAATATGTATTTGGGATGCCGGGACCGGCGAGCTCATCTCGGGGCCGCTCAAAGGACACTCGCTGGGCGTTACGTCTGTTGTATTCTCTCCAGATGGCAGGTTCGTTGTCTCAGGCTCCGAGGATTCGACCATTTGCGTCTGGGTTGTCGACACTGGTGAGCTCGTCTCGGACCCACTCAAAGGGCACACAGGCCCTGTCTGGTCAGTCGCAATATCACCGGATGGGACGCGCGTCGTGTCGGGTTCTGAGGACAAGACCATTCGTATTTGGGATGTGGACGGTGAAAGTATCATTCCAGGACGCGGCGAAAGGCTTGCAAAAAGGAACGCGACGTTCCACCAAGCAGATACACATGCAGGCTCAAATGACCAAGGTACTGGGCCAGCAGCCTCCAGGGAACGTGTACTCTCAAATTGGACGCTGTCCAAAGATGGCTGGGTGAAGGGCAAAGGAGGCGAGTTGCTGACATGGATACCGGAGGATATGCGCCAAACGCTATGGCGGCCCCGCAATATGGCTGTTTTCAGTTGCAAGTTCTCGACGAAGCTGGATTTACTGAATTCCCCGCTAGGGGAGAACTGGGCGAAAGGATATCCCAAGCAACCCTCTACGCGATAGTGTTATTGGCTTTCGCTTTTTTGTGATGCAGTCATCCCTTGTTCTATCTTCATTATTGTTTTTATTTTGAATATGTTTCGCATTCTATTCTGCATTGCGCTACTGGTCGTTTCCATGGTTTTGCAGAGCTTACTGTAACACCCGATATCAACGGGTTCTTCGCGGTTCTGAAAATAGATAGAATTGTTTACTGCATGTACATATATGTTCATTGAGTAGTTCTTTTGAAAGGAGACAAACGGTCTTGCAGTGCACACTGTCACATGTCACGCAATGCTATTATATTTATTCATTGCAAGGGGATTCTATTTTTGCTTCAACATAAGTGAAGCGACTGAAATTTTTAGCCCGCGGGCTAAGTAAGTCGTTGGCGGGAGCTGATGAATTCTTCAACTGCTCCCGCACCTTTTCTTATGACGCACAAACAGAAACCATGTCTTTCTTTATTTGATATATATATTCATCGTTACTTCCTTTACTGTCTTTGTTCAAACTTCTTCGCGTTTATTTGCTATTTGTTGTGTTCTTGATTTTCTCGGCGAGTCATGTCTTCATTGTCTTGTTCTACGGTAAGAGACTCTGAGCTTCTTTTTTATCCTCAGAAGTTCCCATCATTACTCTTGCGGCTCTCGTCATGACAAATGGACAGTACAAGTGTCTATAATGGTTGTCCGATAGACTTGACGGAATGGGATGTGGTAATATTTTGGCAAGCAAGAGGATGGTTTGTAGTAAATTGGGACGCAAGTAAAGGTCCGACCCGGAGAAATCCGATGAAGTATTCGTCATCCTCAGGTTCAAAGAGGAGCCTGTCAACAGTAAGTCCTTGCCCTGCAACAAACAGCTCAGTCAGACCATCCTGACTGTGCTGAAGTGCTCCAGCCACCTCATCTGCCTTCTTCATGATCTACTCTGGGGTATTCTGTCTTCGCATGACTCTTCAGCATCCCTGATTACAGGTAGAAAGATGCTGGCGATCGTTCCGCCAGTGCTTTGAAGAATTCTTCTTTGGAGTTGAGTAGATGAAAGGTGCTCCTAGGATACAATGACTTCTATCTAGGAGAGATTCGCGAATCGTTGAAAGAGGCATTAGTCTTGACTCTGCTTCGCAATGCGAAGCTTCAGAGCCTCAGCGATGACCTTCAGAATGCCTATTTGTTCTGAAAGATGCAGTATACCACAGCCGAGTGCCTACATAGATAGAGACAGCATGAGTGAGCAAATAGCTTACGCTGTTCGGGTAGGAGCTTTGCGAACGGTACTCCGGAGAATCGTGCTTTGTTTCCGACTCGCAGGGAGGTCCTTCCCCCGGTTCTTCGTAAGAAGGCGCCTTTGCGACTGCGAATCCGAGGATAGACATTCCTCGGATCTGATGCCTTTGACTCCGTCACATTGAGCAGTGAAGGAGTTTCCTCTTCAGGTCAAGAATCTCGACGATTTGGGTTATGATAATCTGCGAAAGTCCATTGAAAGTGTCCCGTAAACATCACGGTACATAGGCATTTCTACATCAGTGACCACGAACCGTTCGAGCTCAGCCCTCCAATGCTGCTGCATGATTGCCAGGGTGGACGAGGAGCTCGCACCTTTTGCGTATGTATAACCGTCTGAAAGCTCATTGAGCAATCCGGTATGATGCATTAATGCAACGAGGATGGACCTGGCGGGTACAGTATGTCATCGTCGAAGTCGCCCTTCGAGTCGCACTGTACAAAGTGCACGCATGGCTACAGTACTCTTTCCTAAGGCTGAGCCTCTTGGACTCTTTTGGCATGAATGCAATTTCGGGCTTTCGATGGATGGGCTGATAAATGGGAGTATTTCAATTAGCGAGGGCGGCCCCCACAATGACATTGGCACATCGAGGATCCGAGCCGCAAACAGGTCCTTGGTTTCCCATGAAACATTCATAGTGACCCTTCTTATTTTATTTTTTCTTCTTTAAAAAATTTGAAGACGCTTTTGAGATTGCCGACTTTTAATGTCTCCGCATCTTCTGAAAAGGTCAGAGTGTTATGCTTGGCCTGCGTTGATTCAGCACTTTGAGTTTCTGCTCGAAGTTGAATAGATGAAGGGCACCGATCGCTTTGCGAGGATGCCCTCGCTTCCATCATGACACGGTTCGTGAACCATGCTGTAGTCAATTGATAATGACTCTGCTATACGGCGAGCGCATCTCCACGACGAGAATAGGAGGAGCAAGGAAATATATTAATGGATGGAAAGTAGGAGAGCAGACATGGATTTCACAATTACAGTGTTACAAAAGGGAAACTGACTTGAGAGCAGTAATACAGGAACGAAAATAAAACAAGCGGTGTTCTAAGTGACAACATTGCTCAGAAAGTTCCAATAGGAGAAGATAGTGCAGGGTATATGTATTTATTTTCGAAGAAGTGCCTTTTTGCCGCGCAGAATGTCTTTCCTACCTCTGAGAAATGATGATCCGAAGGACCGCACGCGACGCCATGCTCTATCGGTGGCACGGTGGATCTGAACGCAGATATCAAGATTGCCCGAGGCAGCAAGCTTTCGCTGCGCAGGTGGATGTTCTGCAAAGGTTACTCTTTTCTTCGCAGGGGCATCGTGCTTGGTCTGCAAGCCGATAGCAGGTCTTTGGCCATCGTCCTTTAAAATGGAATATTCGCGCGAAGCCGCAGATGACTTGTCCTGGGAGTCACTGCTTTTGATTTCATCCCTATCAGGAAGGAAGGGGCCTTCAACGTAGGTCACGACACTCCCGTCTAAAGCATCAAAGATTTGGGACATGTTCATCCGCGCGAAGCTCGCCGAAAGCATACCCTGCGCACCATGGCGCACAACCCTTTCTTCGTCCTCCGCCCCTTCGAGTTCAGTCCTCCTAGGCTGCTGTTCGACCGGCGGAGTTGAAAAGGAGCTATGGTAGCTTAGATTTGTTGTGCTAGTTGATTCGTCCGAAAGCTCATCTACGTAGTCCGGTATGAAGCTGTGTCTCAGAGAGGATGGACCTGGCGGGTACGTCATGGTGAAAGCATCCCTCTCAGTTGGCAATGCACAAAGTGCCCGCATGACTACAGTATTTTTCCCCAAAGCTGAGCCTCTTGGACTCGCTTTGGAGCGGACACAGGTTCGATTTGAATTCTCGATGCAGGCCTTGCACCTCTTTCCAGATACCTCGCATGTCAATTTGGGTATTTCTCTTGTGGGGGCTCGGCGGACCTCATCTTCGAGACAGGGCTGATAAACGGGGGCATATACATCGCCGTATATATACTGGGGCCGAGGAAGAAGAAACTTCGCGAGGAGTCAGATAAGAATAAGCACTAAGTCAGCGAAGGACGTACAGTTCGTGTATTCGCTCTGCGAACAGCATCCATAAAAATGGCTTCTATTTTTCTATCCGCCGTTGTAGACGAGACAGAGTTTGTGGATCGAGCGCGACGACTCGTGCTATAAGTGACGACGCTAGGAGCAGGCTGCCCGGGCAGTAATAAGATGTCAGTATCAACACAAGGAGATGATTGACAAAAAGCGCGCACCTTAGACTTTGATTGACATTCTACAACGCCTTGGGGGGCAGACTTCTTCCGTCGACGCATAGACTCTTCCATCGCGACCAAGGTTCGAGCATCCCCTCGCAGTCCCGAAAGGCGCAGCATGTTTTCAAAGATATGATTGTGGTCAATAGGAGGGGAAGACTGACACTGGTGTGCGATCAGTTGTCGCTTGAAAGTGAAGGGGCACGGTGGTTGATAAAGACAAGTAAGAGAAAGACAAGTTCAACATGGTCACGCTCTTTATTTAACCTTCGATAAGCGAGGGTGGCCACATCGTCACAGGAAGGATACAAGCCACAGACAGGTCTTTAATATTCTTGAACACATTGCCAATCATCGTGACCGTCTTTCTTGCGATTGCTTTTCTACAAACTGCCAGGTAAAATTAGACTTTTACATTTGAGCTTCGCCCATCTCTAATGTCTTTCATAGTGTTAGTATTGTAAAGGACGTATGTAGAATCTCGAAGTCGGCTAGTTTGTACGGAATCAGCGTCGATCACCTCTTACCATTCCGGGAGCTGCTTGTTTATCCGTCACGCGGCATTTCCCGGTCAAGTAAGTAGCAGACCCGATACACAGCTGCAGCGTACTATGGAGCATTAATCCTGAAATAAAAGCCGAGCAGTGAAATAGAGGAAAGTACCTGCTATCTGTTATTAGGCACGAAGCTTCGGCAACCTTTCTCTGGCATCCAAAACCAATCTCTCCGGACAACGCAAGCTAAACCTCCCATCCATTCTAGCATACGAAACGAGTTTCACGCCATCAACGGTCGTCCGCTTCTTGACGCGCTCTTTTCCTGAGATGACGTCCGCCAGGAATGCCTTCCCTTCTTGAAGGACATCCAGAGCGTTCACCATACTCGTGTCATGACCGGCGTTAATCTTTACGGGATTGCAGACGGCGGAGCATTCTGCCTCCGTGACGAACTCGATAAGGTAATCCATCGTTGCAAACCATTGTACTATGTCTCCTTCTGGTGGGAAAAGTATTGGCTCCCATTCGTACACGGTATCACCGACATATAGCATCCGTTCCTTCGCATCCCAGAGTGCAAGTTCATCTGGCGTGTGTCCAGGTGTATGCAGTATCTGCAAACCAGTGTTTTTGCCATTAAAGATGATGAGTGATTCGTGGTCGACAAGTGTCGGTGTATACTTTGGTACAGGTATTTTGAGTCGCTTGCATTGAGTATTCTGCGGGAGGTTCTTGGACGCGAGGAATGACGGACAGTGTGAAGAAGCTAGTATCTGTGAGTCCTCTGAGAATTGTTCTAGTGCAACTGATAAAGTTGTGAGTTACTAGAACAGAGAAGAATACCAAGTTACTCACGTATATGATCGTAGTGGCAATGCGTGCATACCACTACATATTTGCGTGGGCCGTTTTTATTCAGAGGCTGACCGTCGTTGTCGGCAACAGACCAGGTTTCCACGAATTCCCGTAAACTCTTTACATCGATTGTCGAATCGTTCGATGCACCCCCGCAGCCGGAATCAATCAAAATGATGACGTCCGATAAGACCTTGGCGTAGATGAAGGGATGCTCTGAGTAGATATCGTCATATTCGACGATCTTGAAGACTGTTGAGGTCAGCTTCGACGCCGTGAAAGCAGCGGTCTTTCCGAGCGTCGTCCTGCGCATCGTGATCGAAGATAGAGTTTTTGATTGTTGCAGATTCTCATGATGTTAACTTCGCAGAAAGAAGCAGTTGAATGAACGGTTACGAAAAGGACACCCTAAACTATACCACGTGACCAATATAAACCTGGATTTAGCAGGAGGCAGATGACCTCTTAAGCTTGACTTGACTTCACCATGCCTTATCTCCAGTATCTCAGGTTGCAGCCAACCGTCATCCAACAATGCGCATTCTTCCAAGGGACCAGGAGAAGCTCTTCCTTCACCAGGCAAGCACATTCCATCAATCTTGTCGTGAATTTACAACTAAATTTAGGATGAGATAGGCGGGCTTTCTCGCTCAGAAGCGCCTTGCACGGGGCCTAAGACTCAATCAGACAGAGGCGACTGCATTGATTGCATCACAACTGCAGGAGCGCATCCGAGATGGTCTTCATTCTGTTGCTGACTTGATGGACCTGGGGAAGAAGATGCTTGGAAGAAGGCATGTCCTTCCGGGTGTTGTCCCACTTCTGCACGAGATCCAGGTTGAAGGGACGTTTATTGACGGGTGCGTTTATCCCTACCCTACTTTCCTATATTTCGTGGACTCACTTCTATTTGGTCCAACCAGTGTCTTCCTTGTGACCGTGCATGATCCCATTTGCTCGGAGTCGGGTAACCTCAGCGAAGCTTTGTATGGGTCATTCTTGCCCATTCCCCCTGATGACCTCTTCCCTGTTCTTGACGCTTCCGATTACGAGCCTGCTAAAGCACCGGGTGCCGTTATTGTCAAAAAAGAGCAGATCACGATCAACAAGGGAAGAGAACGCGTCAAACTCAAAGTGACAAACAACGGCGACAGGCCTGTCCAAATTGGTTCTCATTATCATTTCATCGAGACCAATCCAGCTCTCATATTTGATCGTGGAAAGGCTTACGGGAAGCGCCTTGATATCCCTGCCGGAACGGCTGTCCGGTTCGAGCCAGGAGATACGAAGACAGTAACCCTAGTGTCGATTGCTGGTCACAAAATTATCTCTGGAGGAAATCTCCTGGCCTCGGGTGTTGTTGACTTCGGTAGGACCGGCGATATTGTCGCGGCGCTCGTTCAGAAAGGCTTTTCACACACTCCAGAACCCGGTGCATTAGAATTATCTATGGATACGTCTGTTGCGCGTGAGACGTATGTTTCAATGTTTGGTCCCACCGTCGGAGATAGAGTACGTCTTGGTGACACTTCGCTTTGGATTGAAGTCGAAAAGGACTTGGTATGTTCATCATGTTCTGTGGACAAGAAAGTTGCTGACTTTCATGTTAGACTGTCTATGGTGATGAAGTCAAGTTCGGCGGAGGTACGCGAGTTTCCGAACGTTACCGAGTCAAATAAATTGAACAACCATTCTGCAGGGAAGAGCATTCGTGAAGGAATGGGACAAGCGACAAATCGTCGTTCGTCTGAAACTCTGGACCTTCTCATTACGAACTGCCTGATTGTCGATTGGTCCGGTATCTATAAGGTCTGCTGCAATCGCCTCTACTTTGAGGTTTGCCTAACGCTTCCATAGGCTGACATCGGCGTAAAAAATGGATACATCTGTGGCATAGGCAAGGCCGGGAATCCAGATATCATGGAAGGCGTCTCGCCTAACATGGTTGTCGGATCAGGCACTGAAGTTGTCGCGGGCGAGAAACTCATCGTCACTGCCGGCGCGATCGACGTCCACGTACATTTTATCTGTCCTCAGCAGGTCACTGAAGCTCTGGCTGCTGGCACAACCACAATGGTAGGAGGCGGCACAGGTCCGAGCGCCGGGACGTGCGCAACGACGTGCACGCCAAGTCCGTGGGATATGCAGATGATGATATCAGCGACAGATAGTATGGCAATGAACTTCGGATTCACTGGAAAAGGGAACGATGCAGGTCCAGCTGCTCTTGAAGATATTGTTAAAGCTGGAGCAATGGGCCTGAAACTTCACGAAGATTGGGGGTCTACACCTGCTGTCATTAAGAATTGTCTGGATGTTGGTGATAAATATGATGTGCAGGTCAATATACACACAGATACGCTGAACGAGAGCGGTTTCGTTGAAAGTAAGGCAAACACACGCAAATAGAGAATTACTGACTTCTGTCTTACCTAGGTACTATCGCCGCATTCGGAGGTCGAACAATCCATACGTATCATACGGAAGGAGCTGGTAAGTATTTTTCGCAATTTTGTTACGGAAATCGATCTTGATCCCTTCTCAGGTGGAGGTCACGCACCAGACATCATTGTTGTTTGCGGGCAGGATAATGTCCTTCCTTCCTCGACCAATCCTACGAGACCATTCACTAACAACACTCTGGATGAGCACTTGGATGTAGGAAGCATATAATATCCCATTTATCGTGATTCCTGATTGATATGTTATCACAACCAAGATGCTCATGGTCTGTCACCATTTGGACAAATCAATTCCCGAAGACATTTCTTTCGCGGACTCGCGTATCCGGAAGGAAACGGTGGCAGCGGAGGATGTTCTCCATGATATTGGTGCAATTTCCATGATTTCGTCCGATTCACAGGCAATGGGTCGTGTCGGGGAGGTTGTCAGTCGTACATGGCGCACGGCAAGCAAATTGCGTGAAGTTCGCGGACCTCTTAAGGAGTTGGGTGATGTGGAAGGTAAAGATAACGGACGGGTCAAGCGCTATATCGCCAAGTATACTGTCAACCCGTTAGTCACCTTCACTGACTCGGGAGCCATTTGCTGACATTTATGCAGGGCCATTACTCATGGATTTGATCACGTCGTAGGATCAGTTGCTGTAGGCCAGCTTGCCGATCTCGTGCTGTGGAGACCGGAGAACTTCGGCGCAAAGCCCGAGGTTGTTTTGAAATCGGGTGTGATTGCTTGGGCGCAGGTGAGCTACACGTATTTTTCATTTAATTGCCGTTTTCTGACTCAATTGTATAAAGATGGGAGATGCGAATGCCTCGATCCCGACTGTCCAGCCCATGTATGGGCAACCAATGTGGGCCTCAGAACCGCTCGCTGCAGCACTCACATCCGTACTCTTTGTCTCCCAGATCTCGCTGGACGTCGGTGCCATCTCGAGGTACAAAACACGCAAGCGTCCAGTGGCCGTACGAAAATGCCGTAATATCACGAAGAAAGACATGAAATGGAACGACGTTACACCAAATATGCGGGTCGACCCCGAAAGTTACGATGTGACGGCAGATGGCGTACTCATGGACGTCGAACCAGCGACTAAGCTTCCGCTTGGAAGAGTGTACAATCTTTTCTAAAGAAGTGGTCATCCATCCTCTTTCTCCCTCTCCGTCTCTTTTTTTCGTTCTTGTAGATCAACAACAGTGCCACGAGGATCAACACAAACCTGAGGAGCGGGTTCCGGTGACAAAGCACTGTAGGAAAATGTAGTATGGTATGTACTTGTAGGTACAATTTTGTGATCCTGACAATGGAGGTTTGTTTACACAGCCGGATTGATTTTTTTTTGGGATAACAACTCCATTGTCTGTCCGACTGCCGACTGGGCACGTGACTTGCCCAGATATCTAAGCGACAAAAGAACTGGTTCTTTTTTTCAGCCACCTTCTCATCTTGCTCTTCTACCTCGTGCGTTGTATCCATTTCCCCCAACTCTTAATTCGCTGCTGCCTATTCAACCCCCCCAACCCCCCCAACCCCCCCCCCCTCTCACCCCCTTTGTCCTCGCGAAAGAAGAGCACGAAGACTTGCTGCACTCTTGCTAGACCCAAATTATCCTCCTCAGAAATGGTCAAAATCCCTCTTACCCTGGACCGTGAAACCTGTAAAGACGGCTTTGTGTTCAGAGTTTACGAACCAACTTCGAACTATGTAGGTCATTTCATTCGAATGTTCTTAAAAGTATTGTTACTCATGGACTTTCAAGCCACCAGTAAACGCGTTGGAGCCACAGTCCAAGGCCGCGTCCACGGACAGTGTGGACGCATATGAAACGATTTATTCAGGGCCCGCAATACCATCTTCCATTTCAGGTCGTAAAGAACGTACCTATATCCCCATTTCAAGACATGACGATAAAAATGCCTTTGAGCGACCCGCGTCACGTCGATCTTACCACAGAGCCGGAAACTATGCCAACTCTCGCATGCCACCTCTTAAAGTCCGTCGATATCCGTTCATTCTAGATGGTCACCAGGGCCTCTACACTATCGCTCAAATCAGCAGATATGCCAATATTGCACCGAGGCGTGGTACTGCCATGCTGCTTCGGCGGTTTCGTCTCGTTAATGAGATACTGGATCGCAGACATGCCGTCGGTTACGAAAACCGCCGGATCCTCCCGCAGGGAGATGATGGCTCAAAGAGTAACGAAAGGCAGAGTCGGTGGCACGGTCACGGAGCTTCCAAGCTTCGAAATGAGATATCCTTGGAGGATCTCGCCGGTGACGAAGACTCTGATGTGGAGTTCTCTTTCAGCGAATTCGTCGACCGCTCATTCGATTCCAGATACTCATATGACTTCGAGACTCCGTTCAAGATGCAAGATTTCACTGACTTCGGTAACCATGACTTTGAACATGGTTATGATGCTGGCCTTCGAGAAATCCTTGGCCTTGACACCAACTTTAGAATGTTAGACCTGTCGGATGACGAAGATGAAATTGAGACCTACTAGGTTTTCAGTGACCGGCCACAGGAATTGCTTCTGTTTATCCTCTCGACTTTCGCTCGCGAACTTCACAAAAGGTACATGTCGATACGGGATTAAAATGAATGTCAACCATTTTTTAACCGCGATATTCATATCCTTATCCTCTTCAACCCCTTCTCCGTTCATTCATTTGTTGCGACTTCACCTCTGACCCACCACATCTTATCCGTGCATAAAAGCTTGGCTTCTTGACCTTTCTATCAGTTCCCGTCTCTTTACTTTCTATCCGTGCCTTCTAATGCAGTTACCATCTCAGTACTGCTGTATTGTTCCTTTCGCCCTGATACTTTAGCTGTCCGATGGCACATGCGAGTTTGCTGCGACCCTTTTCACTTATCCCCGCGATCGATGTGCTTTCCTCCTTGTATATTGTGCTGCAAATGTATGTATCGAACTGAGTCAACTTACTTGTACTGAAAAAAGTAGTCGGAGTTCAACTGCCGTTCGGTACGAGCCACTCATTCGTCTACGAGAAGTTCTCCTCGTGTAGTTAAAAAAAAAAGGTCAAAGCACAATTGCCAATGGTCTAGCTGAGGAATCGAAATACTACACACTTACTTGCGGTTCCTTCCGGGAACATTTAGCCTATGAATGGACCCTCAATCGTAGTTTCTCCATGCTGGTATGTATACACCACATATACAACTAATATTCTGGCTGGTGAACTAGCAAATCCTCATTGCGTTCCAAATGTCGATAAGCAAATCCGAAGCTGATGAAGAAAACAGACGCATAGTACAGGGAATAAACCTTCTTAAGTGTCAGAGCCTACGAGGCGCCGCTTTTATAGTTTCGCTAGCATAGGCCTATCGTTCCCGAGATTCGCATTTGCGCCTGCAACCACACCCATGTTCCAAGATTTCCCCTCCGTAACGTCGAGCGCACCATCACCAAAGTAATGTAGAGTACCTGCGCGCACATCCTCCAGCCAATCTTGTACGACATTCAGATCATACACGCGTGCGTCAACGTAAACGAAAAACGTAAGCTGCTCTTGCGTTGTGAGTGCTCCAAGATAAAGTTCTCCGGGCCGGCAACGCAAATGAATCATGTTGTCGCGAATGTGAAGGCGTGGGCGAACTTGAATGTTGTCCTTAGCAGAGGAGGTGGATGTGGATGACAACGGATAAAGGAGAGGTAGCAGCAAGTCTCTCTGTGATATTTCATTTGATGTGAACCACAGTTCATGAACAGATAAATAGGGGTTCGGTCAGTACTCACATTACCCAAGCTTGCCCCACCGTTCGAGATTACGTACTCGCTTCCAACAGGAGAACTACACGGCTTAGTAGTAATATCGCGCCCAGTCTGCTTCAGAACGAGCTGCCTGGCCCTCCAAGCTAATCCTGCGTCTCGAGACTGACGACAGAGCTCGTGCATTTGAGCGACTTGAAGTTCATGAAGCAGAGGATGGCGCGTGAATGCTGCATTCTGCGCTCGAACCATATGTACGCGATGTAAAAATCGTCGTGAAGATAGCGGAGAAAATAAAGTCGGTGCGCCGGCTTTGTCTAGCAAGTCTGCACCCGAGAAAAAGTCAAGTTCGGGTTCGTCAGACAGGTAGCAATTGACTTGGCGCGGGCCATCGAGCCAGTGGGCAAGTGACTGTGGTTTCACGATTGCCGAATCAAACGAGAGCTCATCGTGAGTTGACTCTGGCTTTGGCATGCAAAGAAGGACGATGCGATATGACCCAACAGCCATACACACGTTCGATGCACCTCCCGCATCGTACCACCTTCTATCCAAGTAAGGTCGAAGGTTCAGCGGCCCAGCAAAGTGCATCGGTTGAACACGACGGTGTTCCCATTCGATATCACTGACCTCAGGCGGTCGCCGACGCGATGAACTGCTTCCACGGCAACATCTGTAAAGAATGCGCGTAAAAGCGAGCTGACTCAGGACCGGAAGCGCGTTTCCAAAGGTAATTCCTAGTTCGCGGCATTTCTCAAGAACTTGTCTTGTCTGAGATGCGGACAAGCGAAGCGTCAGTGTGCGAGACAGAGCTGGCAAGTCAGGTTCGACAGGGCAAACAGTAGGGAGAGTATGTCCACCCTGAAAGGAACACATCAGTATTTGAATAATGGTAGGATCTCTCCATCAATACCTTGAGTCTTTGAGGTCCAAGACTCTCTACTGGCAAAAGAGTATCTAGCCGTTCCTCCAGCGGTTTTTCAAGAATCTGGTCTTGTGACAGCTTTGTCAATTCCTGACAGAGTTCCCGTTTGAGTGTCATGCCGGTGACTCCATCCATGATGCAGTGAGCAATGACAATGATTGCATGATATGCATGGGGGCTATTTTTTTGAGGCCCAATCATGAGTTTTGCTATGATTTCGCTCGTCAGCACAGGAGGTCCATTCTGCAGCCTATCGATCAGGCGCGTTGCGTCCTCCTCTGATTGGAGATCATCCAGGAAGCTTATCTCTCCATGCCGAACGGTGTGTAATGACATTTCATCAAGCACGAACTCGATGACTTTGGAACCGGGTAACTCGTCAACCGAGACGGCGAGTAGTGGGAAACGCTGCTTCATTCGCTTCCATGCCGTTTCGATATTTTCCTTGCAGAAAATCCGTTTCTCGTATTCCGGCTCTGCCTCGAGAACCAAGTGACCGATAGTCACCGCAGTACCATCAAACACGGTGTCCCAATAGAATCGGAGCTCCCCAGCGCCGAGTGGACGCCTAAAAATAAACCCCTCGCCATTTTGCGTGCGCGCGGATCGGCGCCAGGACAGATTTACAACCTCTGAGGCCGACATCACTGAAAACCAGTTGAACAAAGCAACTACAATGCAACAGGCGCGGACAATTCAGTACTCGCATCTCGATGACCGGTGTACGCAGGAAAACTGACAACTGATCACCGTAAGCCGAAGTTACACTTGTCTACCAATTTCTACTACTGTCCTAATCGCACACCCAGTCCCGACTACGCAAGTCAGTCGCGGTGGAAGCTTGAGGACAAGGGTCGAGGGTCGACGTCGTCGATATCGAGGTTCAAATCGAAACCACAATGAAGAGAGATATCGCGCGAAGTAGCTCGCTTAAAGGAGACTTGCGGCCGCAACATCGGATGATTCTGCACGTCACTGGCTTCCTAACGCTGTGCCAATCGGAAATTCCGTACCGAGTACGAGAGAGACTCCTGATTGCTGTTTACATTGCTTTTGTTCTTTGTGCAACTACGGTGTAAATGCAGCGTAGTGGCAGTCGTGTGAGAAGAAGAGACAAACAAGGACAAACAATTGGAACGGAAGAGTGCGAAAAATTTTCAAGTCGCACGCGATTAACCGCACCAGACGACGACTCTCAATAAGCCCGTTACCCCTCAAGCAGAGCACGGTATTACACGCATGCTTACGTCTCTTGTTATCTGGCTCGTGGCTAACGGTGTTCTGACTAGCGTTATTTCCTTGGAGCACACTTATCTTAGTACCATCAAACAACATTCATAAGATACAGGAAGTATAAACTCGACTACCCGTGACGCGCGTCGCGAGACCCTGACTTACCTCATTCGGTACCACAACACAACACCTTAATTCTGCCTCTCATGTTGCACAAACATAGAATTGGACTCCACAGATATCTTCAGACTGAAATTAGCTACACATCTACGGTTTTAATTTTTGAAAATATTAGGAATTGGCTTCCCAATTATGGAAATAAAACCTTTTGTGCCAAACAACCCAGAATTTATTTTCCAGCCTTCTGGCAAAGTTTCGGAAATTTTTGAAATTCTCAAACCAAGATTTTTGCCGCTTCCGGCTGTTACCGGATGACTAATTTAAATCATATATAGTAACTTAAGATATTACTATGTACAATTAAGTAAGCAATACTTCCAATGGGTCTCAAGAGTGCTTCAAACAATACAATAAGGGTGTAAACTGCATAAAGACTCTATATTCACCCTTCTAAGTGCCTCCACATGAACTACAAGTGGTTTTCAAGCATTCGGAAAATTCAACCTCGAGATTTTTGCCACAGGGTCCTTCCTAATTGGGTTAGTACAGGGTCCATCAGGGTCATCGGGTCACGCGTGACGGGTAGTCGAGTTTATACTTCCTGTATCTTACATCGCAGCCATTCTCTGAGCACGTCGAGAGCCTGAGCGACAAGTTCAAATGTGTGCATAGCTTGTAATACTGGAGACCGACTGTCCGAATCACCGCTCTCTGTGATGCAAAAACGACCGCTCCCATGCGCTTAGTATCCTCACTATATTTGCTGGGGTCTCTGTTTCTTAATTTGATCCAGCGGATGCTCGAGAAAAAATGGTGATGACGATCTCTAGTTCTCTAACTCCGCCGTCTTATATCAACCGATAGGTCGATAAGATCAGAGAACGTGGGGGGTCAACGAATGCTCTTTGTACTCATATCGCAATGCCCACTATCTTCTGATATGTGCGCGTCAACCAAAGCTTTATCTTGTCTTGGAAGTGACAATAACCGGATCTGTTTCTGATAGCAGGGTTCTGTTTGTAAACAGCTTTACATACTTCACATTCCCAGGATGGGATAACCAGTCCCAACTTCGTTGGCAACTCAGGCAACGTCTCGTATCAGATTTATGCTAACAGTGAATGTGTACAAGATGACTTCAGTAATGTTCATCGCTAACAATTTGGTACAACTGATAAAGCCATGGGTTATCATGACTAACAGTCTGTTTCGACGCGCCTTTACCACTCCTCAGTCCTTGATCCCTTCCCTTGGCTAATATTTAACTCGGAAGCCTGGGTCAAATGCGCTTCTCTCCCCTGTCTTGGAACAATTCCTCCTTCTACAACTCGAAATGCAACACCGTTCTCTATTTGCTTGTTTATTCGCCTTATGTATCATACCTGCTCCTTCAATCCCCTTTTGGATAGTACCCAGGATGTCTGGAGTATGCTATTAATGGAAGGACTGGATCGAAACACCACAGAAACGTCAGATTTCCACGCCAATGTTTCTCTTGTGTTTCAAGGTATGGTCGAATAAGAATGCACTCTCCTCAGTAAATTCAATGCTGATTTCTCCTAGGCAGTTCTATGAGACTCTTTGCTTTGGAAAATTCAAGTTTCCCCCAATTACTGGTCAACATTGACAACTTCGAACGCACACTGCAGAATCAAAGATTTCCTTGATACTCAGATTTTACTTCGGCGGCTTCAGCTCTCCACACATGCAAGAGCGAAATGCAGGCGTCTCCTCTATTTTCTGCAGCAAGAGACGAGTAGAAAAAGTAGAAAATAGGTTTCCTCCCGAATTTTATGCAATTAGCTAAGCCGAAAAAATCTCACATTTCTCCTTACGTCATCGCCCCGAGTTTCAGCAAAAGCATTCATTTCATTACGTCTATAGAACGATCTTAGCGTTTTTTTCAGCAAAATCATTGCAACGATACGTGACAGCACTGCTACTTGAGCGCAGGAACTATTTATGGACGAGAAGAAAAATGCGTACGTACATGCTACAAGGCGTTTCAAAAGGTGGATGGGGGACGATATCGGAAGAGCAAACGAGAGGAAGAGAAAAGGAGAAAGAAGCAAAAGAGAAAGAAAGAAAGCCAGTGTCGAGAGTGATGACGGGATGAGATGATGAGGAAGGAGAGCCAAAGCGTGTTTCAAAGAAGAAAAAAGGGTATAAAAAGAGAGGGAAAAAAAGAAGTCTAACTTATGCTGAGAATAAAGGGGGAAGGTATCGTTGTATCGTTATGTACAGAGCAATTTCGCCGTCATCACGTCGCAGTATTGATTTCTCCGGGAACGAACAAACATTCCGTGCACCAATGTTTCTATAAAATTTTGCGGATGTTTCCTTGTTCACTCCGCGATCCCCGAAGTGAACATATGTTCGTTCCTTAGCGGAGTATGCTGCACGTCGTCGGGGATGAATAGGACGAACGACACAGATTATGCAAGTAGCGAGCAGACGTGTATCACCCAGAAAAGAATTAAAAGTTGTTATGGAGACGGAACCGTATTGCAGATGTGTAGGTCGGGACGGATTGGAATCAGAGAGAGATTATAATGACGTCTAAATGTTGGGTTGAACGCTGTTATCCTGCTTTGAAGTATCGACATGCGCGAGGTTTTGTCCCCACTTCCTGTACGCCGGATCATCCTTCGAGGTATCGGGGTGAAGCTGTACCTTCCCCTCCCAGAGCGCTGCGCTACTTCGACTCGGATCTGAACCCGCGGGGTCTGAAAGCGATCCCTCCTTATCGGGTTTCCAACCACCACCAATCGAACTCGCAACGATAGTCGGTACCATCGTCATGATGTTCGGCAACCTGACACCTGCCTCCTCGAGTCTAGCTGAACGACTCTTCGACACGAGACTGTTCGCTCGTGCACGTCCACCACGGATACTGCTGAATGTACTGAGCGTTTCGTTCAGCAGGTTGATCGCCGGATTGTTCCAAATCGTATCCGCAGCGTCTGCATTCGGTCTGCTCGTCGGCAGAGGCGCATCAGGATCGCGAAGTAGATGGATCTTGTAGAAGAACTTCGCAACAGGCGGGTTAGGAATACACCGGATGAGGAAACCAATAGGGAGCGAACAGAATCCAAGAGCGAGCGAGATTCCCCAGAATTTTCCAGAGATGCTGGTTACGGAGAAAGCATTCCCGCCGACGAATACAATGAGGATCTGAATACCAATTTCTGCATGTGGGGTTACTTTAGTTATGTCAAGCCGAAACTGCGGAAAACGCACGTACCGAGAAGAGTGATACCCATGAAGTAATAATTCCTTAAAATGCCTTCAAACACGTTCTTCTTATTATCGATCCTTCTCGAATTGATCGAGTTGAAGATCTGCGCGAACACGAAGGCGTTGAAGACGAGCGTGCTTAACTTCGAATCATTGTCAATCTGCACAGATTCATTGTTCGGATCAGACTGGAAGTCAAATATGATGTTTCCAAGGAAGTGGAAAACAAGAACGATGATCGTCTGGTACATCGACTGGCCGAAGATCTGCTTGTACATGTCGACAGTGAACAGCGGTGCGGTCTTTCTGTCCGGTTTGCGATCAAGAAGCGCAGGAGTTGCAGGGTCCGTTGCGAGAGCCAAAGCAGCGAAGGTATCCATAATAATATTGATCCAGAGGAGCTGCACTGCGGTCAGCGCACTTTGCTCTTCCTCACTGGCAACGGCAGTCACGAAAGTGATGATCACAGCCGTAATGTTGACGCTGATCTGGAACTGCAAGAACTTGCGCACCGCGTCATTAACACAACGGCCCCACATGATAGCCTTCACGATGCTCGCGAAGTTGTCATCCATGAGGATGATGTCAGACGCCTCTTTTGCCACCTCCGTTCCCGCAATACCCATGGAGAAACCGACGTGAGCCGTCTTGAGGGCCGGACCATCGTTAGTCCCATCACCCGTGACACCGACAATCTCACCACACTCCTTGAGCTTCTCGACTAAGATCTTCTTGTCCTCCGGAGATGAACGTGCGAGCACCTGAAGCCTCGGAACAACCTCGAGCATCTCACGGTCGTTAAGTTCGCGGAACGCAGGACCTTCCATGATGATACCACCGGGAGTGAAGATACCGCATTGCAGTGCGATGGAACGCGCAGTCAGGACATTGTCACCTGTACACATCTTGACCTGTACTCCGGCCCTAAAGCACTGAGCAACAGCCTCTGTAACTCCTTCGCGTAACGGATCTTCGATGCCAGTGATACCAATGAGTGTCATGTCATCGGCCAATGCCTCATAAGGAACCTGGAACGAACCATTTAGATTAATGGAGACGACGAATAAGGAAATTCCATACCTCATCTGCATCCGAAACCTCCATGTTTTTTGGTGGCCACGAATCCAAATCGCGGTAACACAACGCAATCGTGCGCAGCGTTTGATTCGCATAGAAAATGATTGTCCTTGAGATATTATCCTTCGATATAGCATCGATGTCCTTCGTCTCGACTTCATCTTTCTCTGTTTCCTTGAATTCCTCACCGGGGCGAGCAACGACAACATGCCGAGCGCACTTCTTCGATAAGATTTCACTCGCTCCCTTGACGTAAAGACGCCATAGACCATCCCGGACTTTGACAACGACACCCATAGCCTTCCTCTCCGAACTGAAGGGAATCACCTGGACGACCTCCGCGTTCTGTCGAGTTGTGTGGTAATCCGACCATCCAAGATCCTTTGCGAATTTGAGCAGCGCAGTCTCCGTCTTACTCCCGACGAACAACTTCTCACCCGTCTTCTCGTCAATGTCCTCGAAGGCAGTCGAGTTGATGCATATCGCCTCGTTGAAGCACTTCCTCAGCGCCGGATTCAGAACCGAGTTGAGCTCACTCTGATCGATCGCAAAGTCATCCGGATGCTTCCGTCTTCGTTCCTTCTGTTCCGGAGTCTCGTGCAAGCCAGGTTCCTCGCCGACGTTTGATCTCGCAGCGTTCTCCAAAAGTCGCTGAACGAACTTTGCGTGGATGCCTACAGACCCTGCGACAACCGTCATCGAGTTCTGTGTGAGCGTACCCGTCTTATCCGTGCACACGACGTTAGCGTTAGCCATCGTCTCGCAGCTCCCGAGAACACGGACGAGCAAATTCTCCTGAGTCATCCGCTTCGTCGCAAACGCCAAAGCGAGTGTCACAGCCAAAGGCAAACCTTCCGGTACAGCAACGACAACGAGCGTCACCGAGATAATCAAAATATCCACAAAGGCAAGACCCTTCTCGTTCGCTGTCCTCGCTGGGTCGTTTGTACCAAGTTGCACGAAGAAGCGGATGAGGAGAGCCGTAAAGAGCAGGAGACCAGCAGCACTTCCCAGTTTAGCGATAAGCTCGGCTAGACGGTTGAGTTTCAACTGTAAAGGAGTCTGGTCGTTGTCCGTACGTAAAGCTATTAGAATCCATCAGTCATCTCTGTAAAGTAGGATTAAGGGGTAACGAGGAACAAACCCATCATAATCCTTCCGTTGAAGCTCTTAACACCGACGGCGATGACGACATAGCTGCCAACACCTTCAAGGACCTTGCTTCCGGAGATGACAAAGCAATCGGTATGTGCACTGAGATGACCACTAGCCTCCAGTGCGATACACTCCGCATAAGACAGCTTCTTGATCGCGTCGCTTTCACCGGTAATACCAGACTCGTCGCACTTGACATTGTGTCCCTGAAGGAAGACACCGTCGCATGGGATGATTTCACCGGGTTCGAGAAGGGCGACGTCGCCAACTACCAGTTCCTGTATACAATATTAGTATAAAAAGGGCGGGTGTAAAGTAGAAATAATGTACCTTGGTGTTGATGACCCTTTCGTTGCCATCTCGAATGACTTTGACAGTCCGATCTTCCTTCTTCTCGTTGAGTGTCTTGAACTGCTTTTCCTTCTGCCAGTCATTTATGGAACCAACGATGACGACGATGAAGACAGCAACCATAATTGCGACACCCTCGATCCAATCGACGGGTGCCTCCGTACAAGTCTCTCCGTTACCACACGAATAGGTTTCACGAGGCGTACCAAAGTCCTGGAACATACCAAGCGCGAAGGAGATAACAGCCGCTATGGAAAGCAAAACGAGGACTTTGTCTTTCAACGCAATCCACATGAGCTCTAAGAGCGACTTGCTTCTCCGCGCTGGAAGAAGATTATGTCCGTATATTCGTTGCCGTTCTTCAACGGAAGCAGTGAAGGTCGATGATGGCGGGCTGTCATCGGAAGATGAAGCTGATAGACCCCGCCTCGGATCTGTACCAAGGCCTTTGGTGATGCCTTCGATGCCTCCAAGAGCTTCTAATGACGGGATACTCTTCGGATCAACCAATTTTGCCAACGTGAGAGGAGTGAGCTCCTTCGGGAAGGGTCCAGTATCCAGCATGCTTTCGTCATCATCCGAAAGCGAGATCTTGCTTTTACCATTCTCCAAGTCCTTAGGTTCTTCCTCGCCTGAGACTTTCTTGGTCTTTGTGGGAGAAGCATTTTCGTCGTAAACGTGTGGTGTGGCTGGAGCAGCGATAGTAATGCTAGTTCGTCTGGAGTGACTTTGGTGAGAGCTCGGATACCCATCAAGACTATGATGTACACCCAACTGGCCGGTCGGACTACTTGGACTCCCAGGCTCGCCCTCGGAACCTGCAAGGGTGGACGTAAACGTCGCAGCGCTATTCTTTCGCATGTGCGGCGTGTTTGGCGAGAGCAACTGGAGACTATTAAGCCCGTTATCATGTGCATCGGGCTTATTGTCTCGCAGAGCAAGCGAAGTCGCAAACGGACCCACAGACGAAGGAGTAGAATGAGTAGACAAAGTCGGAGAAGGCGGGGTGGTAAGGAAAGAAGCATCATCTGGACGAGAAGGCGAAGGGGAGGCGGAACGTGAGTGTAAGGAGAAAGAGACGGAGTTTCCAGAAGCAGATCCAGAACGTGCGCGGGTTGAGCCTGATGGCACGTCCAACAATATACCCTGCGGCTGGGATTGCGTCGGGGAAGTTGGGGACGCGCCTGCGGAGGCTGGCGGAGTCGCGTCGCCGGTGAGGATCTGTGGCACGCTTTGAGAGCCCGCGTCATGTTCCTCTCTGGCATATCCGGTTTCCCGCACATCAGGCGCGCCTGTACCACGCAGTGCCTGGGAATGTTGGTCTTGCGAATTGCTCTCCGAGTTGTGCACATCATTGTGTGGGTTGGGATGCTCCTCATCGTCATCCACACCAACCACATCAATCGTCGGGATTGAATTCAATCCTGTCGCATTGTCACCATCGCTCGAATTTGCACCCCTCGAGCTCGACATCGTCCGAAAACGATTATGATATCGCTACCAACGCCAGAGAAGAAAACACGCGAGGTGGGTGTGCAGCGGGCGTTGCGAGGTCGAAACTCGTAGGGATTGGAAGTGCTGCACTCAACTCGCGATTATGCCGCCAGCTTAAAGGACGGGAAGATGTAAAGTAGCGGAACGAGGGCCTGATGGGGGCTTAAGAGAGGAAGGGGAGAAGGCAAGACAGACCAAAGGTGTTTATTATGAACAAGTATATTTTGGGAGAGGCGATGAACGCCAAGTGTTACGTAATACTTTTATATTAGATTAGGTCGCGGAATATAGCACAGCACAAATAGTCATTACTGCAGTGTCTCTGCCCCTTTGGCACCGACGTCGCCGACTCTGGTACTGTGCTTATAACCAAAGGCCCGTCGCACAACCGTCGGGCCACCTATACCCGCGTAGTGCTTTTGTAACAACAATGCCTAGCCTTTATCTTTAGGAGGCGACGATCGCCACGTAGAACTTCCGTTGCTGAGCACTTTATTTGTTAGTCGATCGACTCCCGCTTGTTCCTTTTTCTACATATCACTTCTGTGTTTTACCCCCCTTTATCCTTCTTGCCCCGGGCACCATATACTTAACAACAATAATTCGATTGCTATTCCGTTGCTATCCCCTCTTCTTTACTCAGCTTCTATCCTTATTCGTCCTGTTCACACCGTTCTTGGAACGGGCCGCGGCACGAGGCAGTCCAACGTGCCACCGCCATCCTCAAAAAAATCTTCACAGAATCCCTATCCTGTTTTAACGACATATTTCGCGCTCTTCGCTAGAAATGAAACTTCAGGTGAAGAGCAGCGATGGCGTAGTGAGAATTTTCCGCCGAATGTGCTAGCATGCATCCAGGATCCAGGACATACTCTCCGCAGAATCCTCGGCATACGGTTATCCAGGATATCCCAGGTTCCGCATAGCCTTGCTCCATTCACGTCATAAATCCACGTTCCTCGATAACCACAAAATGCACAAGTTACTGCTCCGGAGCATAAGCTTCATTCAACTTCCAAGAGGACCTAGAGAGGTTAGAGAGGCAGTAGAGAGGCTCGGACAATATAAAGAAGGTTTTCCAGAAATCTTCCACCACACGTTTTGTCGTGTAATTTTAAATACACCGCCTCGCTCGACTCAGTACCTAATTCAGTCCCTTCCCTGCGTCTTTTCACCATTTTTAGCTCAGACCGATGCACCGCCTCGCATGTGCGTTCCTGCGTGTGCGTGACTGACTGAGAAGCTTGGATGTGATGTGTAATCGCTCCACTGGCGAACGTATACTATAGTCGCTCGACGCCATTCATTCTGCTCTCGACTGTTGTCCCCTCTGCCAAGCTCTCACTGTACCTGAGTGACGATGATGCCACCTGTCTTGTCTCAGTGTCTGGCCTGGCCCCATGGAGCTTGACTCCTCTCCAGCTCTCTCTTTCGCTATCGAAAGATGATAATCGCTGTGCTCGATAAGTCTTGGAACAATGACCGTATCAATTCATTTCAATTCATTCCCCCCTCTTTCCTATCTGCGGATGGCGGATGGCGGATGATGATTCGGCGAACGGGTAGCATAGAATGGTAGACTCGGCGACGTCGACATGACGCCCGCGACCCACATATACCCACTGACCATTTTCACGAAGCGTACCGGCCACTCGCATCAGTACATTCTTCGAGACTCTGTCATCCGAGTCCCTACAGGCTGTGCGTTGCCAAGGACCATTTCCCTTTTCAAACCGGCTACGTTCGGTGAGATATTCCGAACCGCCTTTTTTTTCACTCGCATGAGTACCTACTTACTGTACATACTTACCCACACAGGAATATATGTGAAGGTATAATACATATGATCGCGGACCGCAAACTCCGCATACTCACAAGTCTCCTATTGAATCCTCTTGAACATCTATTTGCACAATCCTGTACTCCTGATTTCTGTCTGGAAAGTCGGGAAGCAACACTCTGCGAGATTCTTAGGACAGCCTACGCTCCCTTAGAACGCAATAGAGATTGGATCTCCGGTTAGATTCCCCTGCCACTTGTTTGCATACTCCTGTACTCCTGCTTCTGGGTGGAATAGTTGAGAAGCAAGGCCCCGCGAGATTCTTAGGACAGCCTTTGCCTCCTATTACTACCATTCTTCCTCGTATCCGTAGCAAAACGAAGTGGTGTTCAGTCCGATTCTCGCGCTTTTCGCTACTCGATACTCGGTGTCCGTATCGGTTTTCGATATGCGGTGTATGTGCTAGCACATAATCGTCACCATCGCTCCATGACCCTTCCTTCAGACAGGAGGGCAGCCTCGTGATCGCTAGGCGTCTCTGTGGCTCGTAGAACATGATAGAGCATGGATTCACGTTAGTGCGCAATGCTTTGGCTACTTATCTTTCATTCCGACTATAGAATGGACTGAGGAGTCGTTGCAACTCGTCACTCAGTAAGGTATATGGCTACCACATTGTCCTTTCGTGGTTGCGTGTGTGCACTCTATCCGACAAGCCTCTTTCATTTATATATAACCGGCAGTGCCGTGTCAGTCAGGCATCCAACAACCATAGTTCGCCCGGTCGGACGCGTTACGGCGCGCCTATATACTGTTCATCTCAGACCCTTCGGGCGGCGTTCTGCCAAGTATGCGGCTCACCACGTGGTATCGGTGGCTCGTCAGAGAATATTTTTCCTACTCTTATTGAATACTTCTCTCATGTAAACATTGAAGTTAAACTTGCTTGGACAGCTATGCGACGCATTCCCATGCTGCGCGCTGCACAACGCGCCCAACTGACACCTGCCCTCCTCGTTAACACCGTGTCTTCAGGATGACGAAGATCAATGATACAAGCGCTGTGAGATTAATCCGCTGCAAGGGACCCCGCCTCTCCTCAACATGCTCAGTCTGCTTTGTGATGATTGTTTCCTTCTGCTGACAGAGGTGCAATACATCCTTATCATGTAGCGAGTCTATTATTATTTGTGCTGTTGTGAGTCTCGAATTCCTTGTTTGCTGGTGCATGTATTTAATGAATCCAGTTCAGCCTGACACCATGCGGAAGTACGATTTCTATCTCGTAAATGCCGTCATGTGTAAATTCTAACCTACTCTCTGATGATCAAGGTAGACCCTACCAGCTGTGCTTAACCAAGTATATGGCTCGCTACATGTTCGTCTTCTTGTTCACTATCTTTGTTTGCTGCGAACATATATGCGGCGCGTTCCGCAGCCGGCACTCCCATTACGCGATCATTTATTCCATCCGGGACAACCATGATCATTCATCCAAGCGCGGTGAGATTAATAGGACTGCCTACACCTCTTTTCAACATGCTCATACAGTGCCTATCCGTTGATCGCACTTTTCGTTTTAGGTAACCCGGCTTTCCGTGTCTGAGCCACGATCAGTCCTCCGCAGTCAATCAAACTTACATGCTTACTTATGCAGGCCGTTCTTGACTGCCGTCAACGACAAGGGAATCATTCTTCTCTAGGACCCCCGGCAATCACAATAAATGTATGTGCCCCAAATCGCCCAATTTATCCGGATGGACCCCCTGGGGCCGGGCGCTAACGCGCCCATTTTTATCCGGATGGCGACAGGCCTATTGGCTAGTGGATCAGTTTTGACCGGATCAATGGAACAGGCCTTCAAAAATGAGTATTTTGCCCATTTTTGATATTCGGCATTTACTTCCGAGTTTCTCTGTCTGCTATTTTCCATGTACATACAACATTAGAGAACAATGGGAATATATCTATTCTTCATCTTTACCTCTCTTCCTGAACTCCTTCATGTCACCAGTAAGCAACCCAGAGAATCTTTGAGCACCCACCCAAAACACATAAATAGTCCACTTTCCATTCTAGGATCTTGTAAGTACAAATTGTATTCTTAATCAGCAAGTCTTAGTTTTAAAGCAACACAAATGATATACAAGGGCAAAAAATCCCTTTGATCACATGCCTTATTTGTACATAATACACGCAGTGGTCACACGAAGTAACAGCGTGAGGTACTATCAGGTGACCAGTGAGATATCCGGATCGACACAGCCATGCCTCACATGTACCCGTACATATCCGGACTATTGACACAGGGCTTCGACCCGATTTGGGGTCGAAATATCCGGATGGCGACAGGCCTGAGCGACCAAATTTGGCGTTGCTTATCCGGATCGTGCACATACATATGTTAGGATTGCCGGGGGTCCTTCTTCTCTGCGTCTTGTCCGCTTCCGTGCATTTTGGAGAGGCTATGCATTGATTATCCAAAGCCCGAGTCTAGCAAACTCTAATTGACTTATTTTTCACTCGATTAACAGAAGCAAGTTGTATGCGTGTAGTAACTGAGGCACCTGAAACCTTGCGCGATAAGCAAGTGTTAGGTTACTATGCTACCCATTCCAATGCTTTTTGCTCCGAGTCACGCATGTCCAAGTGATTCGATTCGAAGACACGATGCGAACCACTCCTTTCTATTCAATCCCGTATAATGATAAACGTCCGCAGTTCTTCAGATCTCGATCTCGATCTCTTTCATCCATATACATATCTTTCCACCAGTGAGAAAACGAAAGAATGTACCCGAACCGGACCGTCCCCCGCAATGCTCAGTACGTGCGGAACTCCGACCGAAGTTTCAAATTGCACGCGACTTCATCGTGTGCGTCCGCAAACACAAAAACACGATTTCTTCGCGCAGCAGCCAAATTCTACTTCCTTTTTCTCAGCTCAAGGACCGATGGTCCATCACGGGTTCTGTGGCTTAAACTTTGCCGTCTTCTCCTTAAACTCAATACATAAAAACACGCGTACACCAGGAAGAGATGGTTCCTCTTTCTGTAAGCAGTACCTCTCAGGGAAATCCGCCTTCTTTGCGGGATGCCGACACTGGAATGCACAGTACTTTTTCCTAGATGAAATTTTCGGGATTCCGGAAAACGAGAGGAAGAGAAGAATCAAGATGGGAAGGTAGGTATGGATTGCAGTCTTGCCTGAAGCTATTATAGGCGCTAGTACTGAAAAAGTCGGAAATCAATCGGAAAGTATCTCCTGCGTAATAACCGTAAGCGCTTCATCAACCTGTCGACCGAGTCAGTATGCGCGCCAGATGCTAACAGGCGCTTAATGTTCGAATCAGCAAAGCTTCACGTGTACCATACCACGTTTTGTAAGAGGAATCAACATGAGGACGCCTCTCTTGCGGAGCACTACTCCAATTACTGTAAGTGGATCGTCGTTTTATTGACACTGATTCATCGCCTCGTTTCAATTATTCTGCCGGATGCCTACCAAACCGCCCTTCGAGCAATTCACTGAATCACTCGCGTCTGATTGGTAGGCGCTTGCGGATTCATTAGCAATTTCAACTTTTTCAATTAGACTCAAGCTTGAATACAAAAGCAAATCCTTACAGTTCAGTTAGTTACAAGCATAACAAGGGTAGATGGACTTTCGGAGACACCGGAATTTGCCCTTTGCGGCGTATCATGATATCCTGGATTATGATGGAAGTAGTCAGTCTCACGCATGGCTGTGCATGCAGAACTCCGATTCGGTGTGTAAGTATAAATTCGGCGTTGTTCAATTGAATACATTTGATTAACCTGTCCAACTTTTGGGCTATTTCGCATGTAGCATATCATTATGTATCTGACGATCAAGGGGAAGGTGATTTTTACGCTTCCCAGAATCTTGGGACGCCTTTCTTGTTTCCTTATGCATCTTTCATACTATGGTCTCGTGCACCTTGGGTCCTTCTGTGCTTCGAATTATACGAATAGTACCACTCATCTCTTCACGAAGTGATGACTTCGATGACAGCTCAACTTGTTGCCTCTAACTCCTCGGGCATACCAGCATCGCCTCTTTGAGAACGCTCACGGTGAAGGTAGAGTCATATCAAATACTTGATGAAATGCATAATCCCCCTTCGCAGCGGGTATTGTCCCTGAGCTCTCGCCTATCTCATCTCGGTGCGAGACCACGAGTAACACCCCATCACTACATACAATGAACACTCCTGATAGAAACGCTGATTGATCGAGACATATTTCATTGAAAAGGCAGCAGGCTCAGTATGAGATCCGTGCATACGGAAGTTTCGTCACGCCAATAAGCTTTCCCTGCATCAGTTCTTGAATATTTAAAAAAGAACGAAAGGATGACCAAGTTTCCGCGCTAGTGAGTTGTACTCTCAAAGAGCTACCGGGCGAGTAGAGCAAGTTGTCCTCAACAAAATAATGTCTTCCTCCCTCTGTTCTGTTGGGAAAGCGAACGGGGATTAACTATGTACCGTTCTTGATCGTCGCGATCTTGTAAAATCCGATCTAATTGCAAGCATTCACTCACCCCTCCCTCCCTGGTCTAAAACAATGTTAGGCGCAAAGTACGACTCATGGATGGAAAAGTACCTTTATCCTGTGCGAAAGGAGAAAGTCTAAGGAACGACTTCAGCCCATGAATCCAGCATTGAACATTGTGACTCCTCGGTAGGGTTTTGACAGGAAAGAGCACGTATCTTCGTATAGTTCTGAGTAACTTTAATACACTCCATTCATTTGGGCTCCAAGTCTTCCATAACCTCATTCACTGTTATTCATCGATGAGAGACGTTCGTCACCCCGGGCCTTCATGCGTCACCGATTTCCAATGATACCGTGGTTCCAGCACAGGACGTCCGGTTGTCCCCGATATTAATAGAGCTTCTTAAATTAATTACGAGGAGCATCAGTAATTCATGCCTGCGGTCTACACCAAATGCTGAGGATACACATCCACGTAGTATAATCGGCTTGCTGAACAAACGAGATGGTCAAATAAAGATTGCTAGACCTGACCATTGTGATACATACTCAGGGAAGAAAGCGTAGTAATTCTGCAAGTCATATCTTGGTTCTTTACAACAAGTCTTGGTCATGCACTATCATGCATGGTGGAGAAGAGCATTACATTAGATTAATAATAAACCTCAGAGGTGAGAGAGCGTATGTCCATATGTGGACAGACCAAACAGATGCAAACAAGCAAACTCTGGAAAATTGCATTTACGTTTTGCAAAGTTGTCTCTCTAACATCACTTCTGACGAACCATCTCTAGATCAACTCAATTCTGTACAGAAATCAATGCTGCAAAATCATCCTTGATGCCCAAGGATGAACAGAACCCTCTCCCGAGAAAAATATCCCCAGGATGTCTTTCTACTTACGCTTCTATCACTAACGAATTAGATGAGCGAACTCCCTTGATCACTGGGAGTCAGGCACAAAGAAGAACACTGCTACCAACATCCCAAATCGCTGCTCTTATTTTTGTCCAACTTTCGGAGCCTGTAACTTCTCAATCGATCTATCCATTTGTCAATGAGGTGAGTACCGCAAAACAAAGTCATTGAGGATTGGCTCTTTTGTGCTATTCGTATGTAGTAATCTTCCTCTTCGCAAGCTCATAAAAGGGCTAAATATTATAGGCAGAGATGAACGCAAGGCCGGGTATTATGCGGGCCTTCTGGTGGGTCAAATCATTGGAAGAATCAAACCTACATTACTGCCTTTTGCATATGTATTGTCACTCGCGACTTCTGTGATTTTTGTCACACAGAACACCTCAAAATATAAAAATCACCGTATCTCACTCAATTCTTGACCGTTTTGCGTGATATCAGTTGCTAAATTCATAGTTTCAAGATATGTTTCAAATTCCAACAAGGATGAAGAGACATGAGCAAAGAATGAGTGAAATATGTCACAAAAGGCCGATTTTAGACACTTCCTTCATGTGCATTTTTTCCTGCCCTCAGACTGGGTGCTACAACAACCTAGACTGCATCAGAGTGGTGCTATTGGCATTATATGAATTTACAGGCATCAGCTTTCCTAAGAATAAATTTATTTTGAGGTCTGGGGGCCCTTGAGAAAAGGTAGGTTTGAGCTCAGCTCAGACATGTATCAAACCAGCAGATACAATGCAGAATACAGCTCAAAGTCAGTCTGTAAATTTACAATAAAGCAATTATATCATTTTGGACTTCCCTGTAGGACTGTAGCACCCAGTCTGAGGGCAGGAAAAAATGCACATGAAGGAAGTGTCTAAAATCGGCCTTTTGTGACATATTTCACTCATTATTTGCTCACTTCTCTTCATCCTTGTTGGAATTTGAAACATATCTTAAAACTATGAATTTAGCAACTGATATCACGCAAAACGGTCAAGAATTGAGTGAGATACGGTGATTTTTATATTTTGAGGTGTTCTGTGTGACAAAAATCACAGAAGTCGCGAGTGACAATACATATGAAAAAGGCTGTAAGCAACCTTTTAGGAATCGCTATTCTTTGCATGCGAAGCTTTGACTATTCTCTTCTGGAGTCGCTTGTCTGATTCTGTTGGTAGATGACCTATTCTTTTTATTGGTTTCACTGGACTATCCATATCAATGATCTGTTTTGGTCTATCAAGAACATTTCCATGGCCTGTTTATAGGTTGACATGCGCAAATGCAGCTCCGAGAACTCAATTTCTTCTCAATAGTCGATGCTTAGCTGGGTTATTGAATGAATACTCAGGAATAAAAAAAACATGATGGACGAGATAACCGACTTCTCAAACATGACGCAAACTTTCGCGTTTATTCCTGTTGTGTGGTCTGTTGGCGCTATGCTGGGGTATGTGCTGTTGGTTTCCATGATGTCTAGTTTCTCACCTCTCCTGGCAAAAACCCGTTCATCGGTGGTCAACGTTCTCATCCTGCAGAGCGATTTCCTTTGGCTTTCAGCAGATGTCCCTTCTGGAAAGAGTATCCATATTTTCTGCCCTGCCTCGTTGCTGCTCTCTTTCCAACAGCGTCATCGGTCGTCGTTTTCCTGCTCTTGCAAGAGGAAAGTGACTACTGTGTGCAATCCAGTGGGCCATACTTATGCTGTTCAGACACCACAAGTAATTGCAAGGCAAGTCCATCAAATAGACAACTTAGAAAGCAATTCCGTTCCTCCCTCACTTGAGAATCAATACGTAGTTATCGATGAAGTCGAACCGGTTCCTCCTATGAAATCTGTGCTCACACGTCCTTTCTGGTCGCAGTTCTCAATTACGCTCTCCTATCCTTCATTGACGTTGCTTTTATTTCTGTCGAGCCACTTTTTAATGCGACATCTATCCAGCTCGGTAGGTTAGGGCTGTCTACGCCGACAATCGGTACTCGGCTTGTACGGGCTGACCATGGGAATTTTCCAAGTGCTCTCTTTTGAAAAGTTTCATGACCGGCTCGGCACGAAAACTTTATTTATGCTAGCCTTGTTCGCAAACATCCCAATATTCATGCTCTTCCCGATGATAAATTTACTTGCTCGGACTTACGGCTTGAGCTCGATCACTTGGGTTGCGCTCTGCTTCCAGCATTGTCTTTGTGTCTTCTCTGACATGAGTGGAGGTAACGGCAACACGGCTTGTTTAACAACCACAGTGATTAATCTCTGATATCGCTGCGCATTTATCTTTGTTACCCTGGCTGCGCCTAACAGGAGATCTCTCGGAGCTACCAACGGCCTTGTTGCAGCCGTCACAGCCGCCATCCATGCAATTGGTCCTGCAGCGACGAAGTCTCTGTTCGCGTCATCGATTGAGTACGGTCTATTGAACGGCTTGCTTGTCTACGTTGTCGTCATCGGAATGGTTATTTTGGCACTTAGGACTGCATCTCTACTCCCTGATAAAATGGCAGAATCGAATAGCGATGTCGGTGTTACTCGGTAAAATTGCTTTATTGGTATCGATCCGGGAACTGAGGACAGACAACTATATGCATTATAACTACGCGGACAGAAGGATGTGAAATGATTGCTTTTGCTACAGAACGATTGCGATCCGATGTGAAAGTGATAGTGTCATAATTTATAATCAAGCAGAGTACATCTAGAACGCTCTTCCTTTCCCTTTATCATTTCTTGGAGGTGGAAGTTCTGATAGCATAGCCTCCGCCTCTGCGCATCCGTTATTGGAATCCGGTATTGATGGACTCGGATTCGTAGTGAAGAAAAGGGTTTGGCTTGTTCTACTCTTCTTCGATTCCTGTAAAACAGGATTGGGCTCGGGTGCCGCAGGTGTAGTTCTTGGAGATATCTTCTCAAGGATCGTGATCGAAGGTTGCGCTGTAGCGCTTGTAGACTTCGGTAGTTGCGAATTTCCTGGTTCGGCCTTCCTATTTCGATGAATTTGGTCTCGAACGTAGTCAGCTACAGCTGCTGTCTTTGCAGTTGCGGACCTTCTCAGCGATGAAGTCGATGAACCAGAGGATGTCGAAGGACTCGGATTCGTGGTAAAGAAGAAGCGCCGTAGGGACTGTTTGCGAGCCATTCTTGGTCTTTCGACAGGAGCAGGGTCTATATCAAAATCGACAGCTCTTTGCTTGCCCTTGTCCAGCCGAGTAAGCCAATGCTCCTTCTGTTTCAATAAACCAGTCTCCAGCTTCGCGTCATTCGGGCCCAGCAAATGCGGGTTCGTGTCTTTTGTAGGCATCCGGTCCGAAAGAACGCGTGTATCCTTCAGTGACTGCGACCGAACCGAGCGACTCGAGTGACTTGATGGATTCGTGACGAAGAATCCAGAAAACCTGGGTTGCCGCCGCTTCGAGGGAGATGGCTTAACTATTAGCGGCGAAGGTGCTGGAACTGAGAAGGGTGTAGTCTTCTCGCCCAGAGAACCATGAGCATGTGGAAGCGCAGGTTGGTCTATCGTACTCGCGTGTACAACGGAGGATGGCCAAACTGATGTTGGGGCCGTAAAATGCGGTAGACGATCCGAGTATAACCGATGAAATCGCGACCGATCTCGTCGAGTGGGTTCAGGAAGCATGACTAGCGGTTCGGGAGCAACGTCGGACATCTTGTTATGCTGACGTCGTAGGCAGAAACGCAGAACGATGGCAAACCCAATACCGGATAATATCGCAACCACAATTCCTGCTATAGTTCCACCTGACAAGTTTCGGGACCCGTCTTCATGCTTCGTGCTAGCATTCGTGCTAGCCGACGTAGACATGTCAGGTATTTCAGGACTCGGCGACGGAGAAGCAATGGGGCTGCTAGAGGGTACCATAAATCTGAAGCGGAATAAGCCTCGAAACTAAGGAATAGACCACGACGTACCCAAATGCGATTATATTCCACAGGGAGTCGCTGCTTGAGTCCAACTTTTTCTGGACTACGACAGTATGATTTGCTGAGGGATCCAGGTCAGATGCCCCGGGAGATATCTTAAGAATCCGATCACCCTGGTTGGCTTGCACCACGGTCGAGCTGTTATCGAGGTTGAAGCTTAGCGGAGGAAATTCCGGAGTCCCAGCGGCATAAAGCCACACTGAAGTACCTGCAGGCGAAACTATCGTCAGTAATTCGAATCCGTTACTTTTGCCACTCACCCTGGAAAACGAGAGAAACTTTAGCGTTGGGATCTGATGTCTGTGAAGCATTGCGGTCCAAATGATGAACATGCAGCGGACTCCAGACACCGGAGGTACTGTCCAAGGGAGGGTCGTATTGTATCCTTGGATCCATTGCGTATACGACGACCTCTCCGATCGGTGTGTTCAGATTATTCACGCATAGGGCGAAAGGCAGATTGTTAAGTGTGATACAGAACCAAGCGATGAAGAATCTAGGGGATGTTTCTGTGAGACATTTCATACTGAGTCACGTCTGGCGGAATTAAAGAATGGAGGACTCCGCCCGTTTGAGGCGAGTACACTTATGAGGCGATGGAAATGGTGAGAGAAAGATATGAGACGCGAAAGAGTCGCCCGTCGTTTATGATGTTCCATAGCACTCATCAAATCACGTTGCGGAGAATGACTGATGGCCGGAAACTCAGATGCCCAAACCAGATTGAGATAGGAACACACCTACGATCAAAGATGCACAGCCGTCTCCTTCCGTAACTGGTGCGCACTTTCATACGCATTCTTGTCCCGACTTGCCTTTTGGGCATATCAAAATCCCGGTCGATCCAGCTTACATAAGACCATAATGGACCAAGTATCAGTAGCTTGGGGGGGGGGGGGGGGGGGGGGCTTTCGGGAAAGATGATACGAAAAAATGCCGTCCTGTAGATAATCAGCAGAACCAAGTGTTCCGATCAATCCGTGGGTGATGGTTCTAACTCAGTTCGGAATTACTTTTCAAAAATCTTCTTCTCCAGACAGATGAATGATGTTGTTGGTACAAAGCATTTTGGCTGGTGAGATCTCAGCACAGAAGCAGTATCATGCCGAGCGCGTCTTTATATGCTGTGCATGTGAAGATCGCAAAGCAAATGCCATGAATGATTACGATCATCGTCAGATCATTCTCGAAGGAGCATCCTTTTCCCTTACAATGACCATTCAGAAAAGAAGACTGGTGTTCTCCGACAGACGGCAATGAATTGTAAACGTACAACTCTTTATTCTCGACCGCGTTCTCCCAATTCCGCCGTCACCAAGGAGCGGATCATGGGTAGTCAAACGGGGCCATAACCATAGCGACTGAATTGGTTGTCTGGCATCGATATCAGTGAGAAATATCCTTGATATACTTGCGTAGTTCCGGTAACACTTCTCACTTGAGCCTTGGAGGGCGAAATTTGATAATGAGACGGGAAAATGTGGGGGCGGGGAGATTTTGATAAAGTCACGTGTATTTGAAGGCGCGATCACCAGTCACAGTCACCAGTGATATGATCGAGTGACTCCGAGTCGAGTCTACTCTCACCAGGTCTCATCGTCCGGTTTTCATCATGTTGACTCTTGGACCGCGCCGAATGGTACCGCCATGATCTTCTGACCCTTTATTTGATTCAGACGACCAGGTCAACGTGATTTACGCACCAACACGGATCAACAGCGAACGCAAGATGGGCTAAAAGTAGGACCGAAATCCGTATGCTTTGGCTATTCGTCGTCTCTTTTCAGTGGTGTATATGCCCACGAATTAATGTGCAATTTGTCCTGCCAGGCCTGGTATCCAGCCATAATGATATCCTGCTGAATTTGTGACTTTCCGGTCGTTTGATTCCGTTCCAAGGCGATCCGACGATCAGAACTAAAGTACGAACAAGAAATCTGACGCGAGAGTTGTCTGGTCTAGAGGGAGAGCTCTTACAGCCGATGATCTACCGGAAGATCCGAAAAGCAATGAATCGCTCCGACATCCAGAGCAATTCAAGGGAACGAGGTCGCATTGTGCTTGAACGAACTATTTGTAAGTTTTCGAGATAGATCTTGGCGCTATCCCACACCATATTGTTTCCCATTGATGTTCAGCAGACAATCGCTGTGGTTTCCTATGCAAATTTTCGAAGCGCATCTGCTCTTCGTCGGACTCTAGACTCAAGACTCCAGACCAGAATCGGCTCTCCTGAGTATTCTATCGCATGTATGCTCTATTGTTAGGAACCACGCTGTGACGACGTGTAAAGGCCAAAACAATTCGGCTCTTTTCAAGCCAATTTTTGGTGGGTATGAACATCCGAAAACGACTAGTGAGTCTACATGCCTCCGATAATTGGGCAGCTTTTGATATAAATAGCACAGTGCCAAGTCTTGTGACGAAAGTGTTTTTTTTTTTTCGGAAAACGCACTCGAGGGCTCCGCTACGTCGTTTTCGGCGAAAACGTCGAGTCTTTCATATGCTGGCGCGGCTTTGAACCGCCATGCTGTTCTACATTTCCGCGATATAGTACCGAAAGCCAGTATAAAAAGCATAGATGTGCTTGAGGACCACCTCGACAAAAAGCAACATCCTGCTTGAAGTCAGTTCTTGGCACCGAAAATGAAGCTCTCGACTGCCTTTCTCTCCCTCTTGTCGCTTGTACCGCTCGCGATGGCGCAACAGGCAGTCTGGGGACAGTGTACGTGGACATTGTAATTGAGCGATTCGTCCAAGATGATCTCAACATTTCCGGTTAGGCGGTGGTATTGGTTGGACTGGTCCCACTACCTGCGTCGCAGGTACTGCATGTGTCGAACAAAACGACTATTACTCTCAGTGCCTTCCGTCCTCGAACGCGCCACCTCCGCCACCTCCGTCCACCTCGATACCGGTCAACACGCCAACTTCGACCGTCGCGGGCGGAAGCCCGTCATCTACCTCCGGTCTTGACAGTATCGCCAAAGGAGCCGGGAAGAAGTACTTCGGAACAGCGACTGATTCTTCCGAGTTCAACAGCGATGCTTCATACGCAGCTGTTTTGAGAACGCCGGGTGAATTCGGTCAATTGACGCCGGCAAACAGTATGAAATGGGTATGCAGTCGGGTCTCTTGCATCCCTCACAGACTCAGAGTTATGCTTACTAATACCTAATAGGACTCGACTGAACCATCTCGAGGAAACTTTCAATTCACCACTGCTGATGCTCTCGTCGCCGAAGCAAAGAGAAATGGCCAAGTCGTCCGGGGTTAGTTAATTTAAGTGCAGAATACTGTCTCACACACTCCTGACTCACTGTGCTCTTAGGTCACAACTGTGTCTGGTATAACCAGCTCCCGAGCTGGGTTTCTAACAGCGGGTTCAATGCTGCTACCCTGACATCTGTCATCCAAACGCACTGTTCTACTGTCGTTGGCCATTACAAAGGAGAAATGTGAGTCCTCGGTTTCTTCACCACATCTTGTATTCATTGAGTTTCTCTAGTTGTCCGTTAAGATTATATTTGACAACTCGTTAAGGTGCACTAACTTTGACACCGATAGATGCTTGGGATGTTGTCAACGAACCTTTGTCAGTCTTTCAGACTATTTTCCATCTTATATCTAACTGTCTTTCTGTAGTAATGACGATGGTTCTTGGCGTACGGATGTCTTCTATAACACGCTTGGAACGAACTACGTTACTATTGCGTTGAACTCAGCTCGTTCTGCGGACCCTAACGCGAAGCTCTACATTAACGAGTACAACATCGAATACGCTGGAGCGAAGGCGAACTCGATTGTCAGCCTCGTGAAGTCCTTGGTGCAAGCCGGCGCACCGATTGACGGAGTTGGATTCCAGTGCCACTTCATCGTCGGTGAAGTTCCTACTGGCATGGCGTCCATCATGCAACAAATTACCGCACTCGGTCTTGAGGTATTCGATCTGTTTTCCTCATGATATTTTTACAGTGTGCCAATGTGCTCTTATAGGTTGCTATCACGGAACTCGACATCCGTATGCCTCTTCCAGCTTCGCAGGCTAACCTGCAGCAGCAGCAGAGGGATTACCAGACTGTCGTTCAACAATGCCATTCCGTTGATGGATGTGTTGGTGTCACTATTTGGGACTTCTCAGACAAGGTAGACTCTAAAACAAGTACTGGGAATCAAATAGTTGTCCTGAGTTTATTCTTCTAGTACTCGTGGGTTCCGAACACCTTCAGTGGCCAGGGTGCAGCTTGCCCCTGGGATCAGGTCAGTAATCATATCCTTCAAATTTTGGACATGGATACTTATAAAGTACCCATTGATAGAATATGCAAAAGAAGCCTGCTTACAGCGGTATCGTCGCAGGGTTCTGAAGGTACTCCAAATCCAAAGTGTAAAGCTTATATACTATTCTTCTTTGGGTTTGTTAATTTCGCTCTGTCCACTTCGTGGGTTTTGGTCGACACACTTGTACCACTTTACTACACTCCTTACTTTTTTATACCTTCCAAGTCATTGTCTTTCCGATTTATCTGTCTATCGTGTCAGAAAGCAGCAATATATTTATTCTTGAGATCCGTTAGTCTTGGCGTACGTCTGATGTACGGAGCCTTTCACTGGCCTTACCTGCGCAAGGGCTGGACGTAGCAAGTTTACCGGACCGTCTCACCCCGTCTTGCTGGCAGCCACCGCCTTGTCAAATGCCGGATCGGATATGAGCTTCGGATTCATGTCAAGAGTATTTAGGACGGCGTATTCTCGGTGCGCATGTGTCATGCTGTGAACCCGGATTTTTATCGAGTGCCTGAATAATTGTAAAGGAGGCCTGCTTCTTCATGTCTCGACGGTCTGACCAGTCAATCTTATATGAATGGCACCGGAGAAACATCTATGGACCAAATGAATTGTAACGGTTCAGTAGAATGCCAAGACTAAATTAGAGATGTTTCCGACGATTTTGACGATCTTCGGTATCCGAAGGAACGATCGACGGCAACACGTTCACGTGGCTTTGGACATTGTCCTCTTTCAGACAACTTCTCTTGATCGACGTGCTTGGCTCATTCATCCTCAAAACCAGCTTTCGCGGGGGTAAACTCGTTGTCTTGCCGTCTGTCTGACATCTCATTGCTCATGTGCGTAGATATCAGAGACGAGACCCACGAAATCTGCGATGTTCACCCGCTTTGATGTCTTGTCTTCTGGTGGTATAAAGCCGTGAACGTCTTTCGAGGAACAGTGAGTGAGTCGACTCTCGACAGCTGCTTAATTGTAGGAAAAGATGACGACTTACAGTCTTGTTATACTTTTAGCTTTCATTTCTGTTGGATCAGCCCAACAGGCTGTATGGGGACAATGTGTGTGACTTTCTTGTCAGCTTCTGCTTGTTCTCATGCGCATCTGTGTCGATAGGCGGTGGCATTGGATGGACGGGTCCAACGACCTGCGTTGCTGGAACATTTTGCAGCTACCAGAATGATTGGTATTCACAATGTGTCCCTGGTACCTCCACGACCGGTCCCACTCAGCCTCCTCAGTCAGCTACAACTACCACGACATCCGGCCCAGCTCCATCCGGCTCCGGACTTAATGCAGCTGCTAAGGCAGCCGGAAAACTTTACTTCGGTACAGCGGTGGACGGGCCAGGGCTGAACGATCAGCCATACCTCGCAGTCCTAAGAAACAGTGCCGACTTTGGGCAGATTACAGCTGCCAATGCAATGAAATGGGTGCATATCATACTCAGACCAGTTCATTTGGGCATGCCGTTGACGAGTTTCCGTACAGGATGCGACCGAACCATCTCGTAATTCATTCAACTTCAATAATGGCAATCAGATTGTCAACCTTGCCGACCAGAATGGTCAAATGCTTCGCGGTATGACTTTTGTCATTTGCTCTTCCGGGCCGAGAATGGACCGCTTGTGTTACAGGCCATACCTGTGTCTGGCACAGTCAACTTCCCAGCTGGGTATCAAATGGAGGGTTCGACTCTGCTACGCTCTCTTCCATTGTGCAGAACCACTGCTCCAGAGTCGTCGGTCAGTGGGCTGGCTCTATGTGAGTAATTATACATTAACATAGCACACTCCTCGTTCATCCCTTCTTCTTCCGACAGCTGTAAGAGATTTTGCTTCCATGCCGTATTTTACAGTTGCGCTGATGTTCTACAGACGCCTGGGATGTTGTCAATGAAGTGCTGTATGCCAGTTCGACCTATTGAATGACGACTCTATTGATCATTCTGTTAGCAACGAGGATGGCTCAATGCGTTCGAGCGTCTTCTACAATACTATGGGTACTAACTTTATAAATGTTGCCTTCAATGCCGCTCGCCAAGCGGACCCGAACACGAAGTTATACATCAACGATTACAATATTGAGGGCTCTAGTGTGTTTCCTTTTCGTTGCAGGGTCAAGACCTAACTTACATATGCTATATTATAGGCTCGAAGACTACCGGAATGGTTAATCTAGTCCGGCAGTTGAATAATGCGGGCGTACCAATTCAAGGTGTTGGCCTTCAGGCGCACTTCATCGTTGGATCTTTGCCTGGTAACCTTGTTCAGACCATGCAACAATATGCAGACTTGGGCGTTGAGGTTCGTTCCCCTACTAACTCTCGTTTTGGGCCCGGCAATAACATGGATGAACTCACTCAGATCGCCATTACTGAACTTGACATCCGCATGACGCTTCCGGCCGACTCTACAAAGCTTCAAACACAGAGGAACGACTATCAGACAGTGATTGCAGCATGCAAGCAAGTCTCGGCGTGCGTCGGTGTCACACTCTTGGACTTCACAGATAAGGTGTGCTTTAGCTTGTTAGAAGATTGAATGTGTCGCTGACATGGGAAACAGTATTCTTGGGTCCCCAACACCTTCAGCGGACAGGGTGCCGCGTGTCCTTGGGACGAGGTGATTCTTTACCATCATGTCAGCATGCTAAGTGGTTGCTAAATGATCTATTACTTTGTAGAACCTCAACAAGAAGCCAGCCTACGAAGGAATCCTTGCTGGGTGGAACAGTTAGTGAGATGAAAAGCGGCTATTATTTAAATTACATACTTTTGAGGTTTAACACCCCAGCTTATGTACGCAATCTTGCTGACTAATCAGAATGTCATTCTTTGCTGTATGTATGTAAAACTGGTATCTCCTCTCCACAATGAGGTCAACTTTACCTCGACTAGCCAAGTCAATATCTGAAAAACCTCTGAATCTTCGAAAAGCAGGTGCAACACTGTTGCCCCCAATCCCGTCAGTCCGTTTCCAATTACCAGAGTAATAAGTTCAAGACGTGTTTTACTCGTTCAGATTGTACCGTGGTATTCTTCGCGCTCATCGCAACCTCCCTATAGAAATGCGATCGTTAGGAGATGATTACGTGAAGGCTGGTATGCTTCTGGCAGCATTCCCAATTGCAGAAAACATGTTGACTCTATGATGATTACGCAGAGTTCCGGCGTCACAAAAGCATCGACAACCCATTGTACATCATGGGCTTTCTGTCGCAATGGAAAATGTATCTGGATGAGATGCCGAAGGACAATGAGACTGCTGAGCGATGGAAGGGGCGGAAACTCGATCCGACTGTGTTCGAGAAGGTATGTCCGGGCCCTGCATTCTATTCAGTTCTATTAATGTCTGCGAATCCAATCTAGATGTCGAACGAGCAGATTGGGCAACTGTACGAGCTCATGCACGCTACTAAGGTGATATGGAAGAGCCCGACTCAGCTGGAGGCGGAGGCAGAGGAAGAGGAGGAGAAAGCAAATGGCCGAGGTGAAGAACGATAACGAAAAAGGTCTGTTGTTCTTTCTACGAATGTGCTTTGCCATTAAATGTAACTTTCATCAACTCTAGGTTTCCTGCTTGGAAAATCTTGTATCCTGCTTTCGTATAGACTTCATCAAAAAGATGCCGATATTTATGTTGCTCTATCTTCCTGGAGGACGAGGGCACGTAGAAGAATGTCTGTCTCGAGTACTCTCTTAGACACCATTCATGACTTCCGGAACGATTTGGTTACCACACTGCGAGGGCTTTGTCGTCGTGAAGTCGACTTTGGAATGTTGTTATACCTACGGGGACTTTGCAATACCTCGAATGTACTTTATGAACAAAGCCGAGTAAAGACATTGAGAAACGCAATCTCTCGGTAGCCACTCTCGTCTCGAAACATCTAGCAGCACCTTTTGTTTCGTCTCCGGTATTGCCCGCGTATATGCTTTCGGACGCTTTCTTGTAAATCAACTCCGAAGCGGAGTTACGGATGCATCAACGCTTCGAGACTGTGTCAAAGTGCCTCGGATAATTCTTCGAGGGCAAATCATACTCACGTGCAGATTCCTTGAACCCGCGCGACATCGAAATGCTTGGCCCATTCATTTCTTCGCTCGTGCTTCCGGTTGTGCTGCGGTACTGCTGCGGTCCGCTCGCAAATTGCGAGAGGAAGACGGATCATTTGTGTTGCTGCCATGACATTTCCGATGTTCTTGTGTATTTCCCACAAGAAATGTCGTCCACAAATTTTGCGACGTTCATCCGCCCATCCTCAAAAGCTATATAAAGCCATAGGAGTTTTGCTATATGGACCAACATTTTGATACCCGCAAACAGTCGAGAATGACGAAGACATACGGAATCGTTTTGCTTCTGTCGTCCCTCTCTTTTGCTGCTGCACAGCTGAACTCCGCCGCTCAGTCTGCTGGAAAGCTCTACTTTGGAACAGCGGTGGATGCCCCCGGACTAAATGACCAGCCGTACCTACAGATCCTCGGAAATACTTCCGACTTTGGGCAGATTACACCAGCGAATGCAATGAAGTGGGTTCGTGATATGACACCCAACGTGAAATACGGCAGTCCCTCATCGACGTCTAGGATGCAACCGAGCCCTCGCGCGGACAATTTTCTTTTGACTCTGCAGATCAAATTGTCAACTTGGCGAACACAAATGACCAGATTCTTCGCGGTACGTTCGGAAACCCATTGCGATTTTCTGAGTCAATCTAACTAGCTCTGCTACAGGACATACCTGCGTCTGGCATAGTCAGCTTCCTAGTTGGGTCTCCAACGGTGGCTTTGATGAAGCTACGCTCTCTTCAATTATTGAAACACATTGCTCGACTGTTGTCGGAGAATATGCAGGTCAAATGTAAGCTCCTAGAAACCACTCGGTTGAATAATGCATCACTTTCGCCTTATCAGCTGTAAGTTATCTATTACATCACCAGTCTTATCTTTGCCCGAAGAATCTCCTGACGCAAATAAGACTCATGGGACGTCGTCAACGAGGTCTTGTACGTGTCCTCGGCATAATATGATGTTAGACTTCTGAGCATAGCATTAATCAGGAACGATGACGGATCGATGCGTTCGAGCGTCTTCTACAATACAATGGGCACCGACTTCATAAACGTCGCGTTCAACGCAGCACGTACCGCGGATCCCAACACTAAGTTGTACATCAACGACTACAACATTGAAGGCTCGGGTACGTTCTTTCCTTTCCACTGCTTAGCTGCGACCTGAGAATCCTCGTGCCCGATTCTTTGTACAGGCTCAAAGTCCTCGGCGATGGTCACTTTGGTCCAGTCCTTGAAAAGCGCTGGCGTGCCAATAGAGGGCGTCGGTCTTCAAGGGCATTTCATAGTCGGATCATTACCCTCGGAGATCGCTGGGACAATACAAGCCTATGCTAATCTAGGCGTCGAAGTATGTGAAAGCTTCTCTTCTTTCATCATAACCTCGACTGTTTATTCTTCACCTCGTCTGTCGTAGGTTGCTATCACCGAATTGGACATCCGCATGACACTTCCGGCCGATGACCAGAAGCTTCAGCAGCAGGCAACTGACTATCAGACAGTGATCGAGGCTTGCAAGTCTGTCCAGGCCTGTGTCGGTGTGACAGTCTGGGACTTCACGGACAAAGTCAGTCTCCCGCGCGCGTTTGACTTGTGATGAATGCTAATTTTCACGCTAGTATTCTTGGGTACCAGATACTTTTCCAGGTCAGGGTGCTGCATGCCCGTGGGACGAGGTATGCGATAAAATATCTGAAAGTCTGTTTTTGTCACTAACTCCTTGTAGAATCTCAACAAAAAGCCGGCCTACGACGGAATTCTTGCTGGTTGGTCAGCGTAGGAATTCGGATATGAATCTTTCAATATTTCTGTTTATACCCTCATATTCAATGGAAGACGGAAAGTGGTCGCCCTTTATGCGTTCATCGTGCGTGAGTCCGTCGCGAACGGGTACTGTGTGAACTAGCCTCGTCTAAACCGGCTCTGATTCCGTAAAGTCAAGTCAAAATCATGCCTCTTGGATTTACTCGAGTTTTTCTCGATGATGTCATTCGTTTCACAGCGTCGGCGCTGTAGTTGTTATGCATTCTACTCGGCGCATATATAGTCCGTTTCAGTCCGTATCACGATCGCGGTGGGCAGATACTTCCCTAATCAAGTAGTGATAAGATAATCTTAAAGATGGAGTCGGTCAAGTGCGCTTCGGGAGTAATGAACAAACCGTCTGAGCTAAGTAGGTCAGCTGAATCTTAGAGTTTAACTCACGCGCCTCTGGTATCGGAGGACTTGGCGTCTAAATTGTAAGACAACTTCCCATACAACCGCATTGTTCTCTGTTTCTCCAGCTCTAGACAATGGCCCAAGCTGCTGTAAGTCCCGCCACAGCCAGAGTTATGAGGGTATTCTCTAAGTGTATCCGGCACCCTTTTCCCTGCTAGCAAGTTCCATCGACAGGAAACTCTCCTTTCGCTGCACTTCCGCCTATCTACACACAACTCGCGGAAGCAAAAGCCAGGAAAGGTGAATATACATCTTTTGTAGAGCATCACCGTCAAACGATAATCGATTGATTCGATACATACAACGCATAGGCTTGACATTCGAGCAGATTGCGAAGGAAATAGGTAAAGACGAAGTCTGGGTTGCTGCGGCATTCTACGGGCAGGTGAGTGCTATCACGAATCAGATTCACGATAGTATGCATGCCTAACTCGTCACTCTATCTCACGTGATCATGTGACAGGCCAAGTTGACTTCTGATCTGATTGAAGCTCTCGCTAAAGTACTCGACCTTCCTGCAACGAACCTTCACGACGGACTGGGTACGCATTGGTGGCCGAACAGAGGCTTGGGACCGACAGTACCGACGGATCCGGTCATTTATCGGCTTTATGAGGTCTGCTCTGGACTGAACTCAATGCTTCTGTTGAAAGTGGATTGACGATTCCTTCAGGGTATTCTTGTGTACGGATATCCCATCAAGGTAAAAGAACATTTAACCTCTTCATGTCTCGGATTGACCATGGTGTTTTTTTTGAATTCGATTGGAAGGCTGTTATCCATGAGAAGGTCAGACATCTATTCCGCAGTGTGATAATTGTCGAACACTGACGTAGGTGCTAGTTCGGAGATGGTATAATGTCAATGATCAATTGCAATGTCACGGTAGATAAGAAGGAGGATCCAGCAGGAGACCGTGTTGTGCTGACTTTTGAGTAAGCCCTTCTTCTCCAACGTTACGCAAGCATACTGATGTCTCTCTCAGCGGAAAGTTCTTGCCATATTCTACGTGGTAGTATCACGTGTATTCTATGATTCGAAGATGATAAAATGTCAATATAGTGATCGTCGAAACGTGTCCGTCGGTCTGTCAGCGTCTCGGATCAGCGTCTACCCCATGAAGAGATTCTAAAGTCACGAACCAGATAAAACTGCTGTGAAGACTTGCTTGAATGCGAGAGGCTTCGGTTAGGCGTAAAGCCTAAGGGCTAACCTTCCGAGTGGCCTTTCTATGTAAAGGCTACTGCATCCTCTCCCGCTCAACTTTCGAGGGTGCGTATCGATTATACCTTTTTGGACCTAATTACATGTGTTTTCTGTGTATCTTCCAATCACAGATGAGCGATAGTTTGTATGGTGTTTGCGATTATTTGTCGCGCTATGTATCGAGGATGTGGCTTGTTATTACGTAATCTTTAACGGAACCCTATTTTAGAGTTGTGGTTGTGGCTTGTCCCCAGCTCCCACTTGGTCTCTTACCACCATCATCCCTTCTTCTCATCTCCCTCATTCGGGGACGTTGCACGCTTATAAGCGGTTTGTCTGTGAGAGGTTCGCACCCTAATATCTCTCAATGTTTGAAATGATTGATTTTACGTGCTCAGGACATTGTGGCTTGTATTACCGCGCAACAACGTACGCGCGTATTTGGCTACTTGGTACGTTCATTCTCGACTCTTTCGAATGCTTTCGGTGACTGAATCATCTTTTTTGTGCATAATTTAACTGGTTAAGCCTCTTACCGCACGTGCACTTTTCTCAGCGGTGTCGACCGCCTCGCTAAGGTTCTATGCCATTCGGACTGTTCATAAGAGAAGGAGAAGGAGGGATGTCGGAATTTTTCGAGGTGAGTCCGGCTTCTCTGTGGACTACGCTTACGGTGCTCACCGAGACTCACCTAGGGCACCGACGAGATCTATTCGAATAGTCTACTTGCCGTTTCTTCTCTGCGTTCGACCGCTTCTCACGGCAAGAATGAACGACAAGTACATGAATTCGACGATGAGTCGCTGATTTCGGAGCTTTCGGATCTCACCGATCTCAGCGACGATGGATTGTCCGTCCCTGGTACCGCAGTAGACCAACTCACAGCAGCAGGCGAACTCGCAGCAGCAGGCGAACCCACAGCAGCAGGCGGGAGCATAGAAGACGGTGAAGACGAAGTTGATGGTTTGGAATCTGGTCACGAGACTGGAAATATCGAGCGTTATTGGACTCGAAATAAAGGTATCATAGTAAGGTTAGTCAAGAGGACCGTTCCGGTTCCTACTCGGGAACCTGTCCCAGTTCAATTCCCAGAGTCTGCTTCAGCGCCTGTCCCGAAATTTGCTCCAATATCGGTCCCAAAGCAGAGCAACTCCTTCCACTGGGATGCAAAAAATCTGGAACGGCCTGTGGTTCAAACCGGATGCAACTCTCTATTCCAGAATTTTTATACCTCCTTCGAGAACTGTGACACATTATTAGACAGGAGCAAGCTCGTCTTTCCGCCGCTCAGTGAACGTATGAGCAAAGAACAGGTTAAAGCAATGGAGGAACTTCGAAGCAAAGCGTTGAAGCTTCGAGATGAATCGATCGTGAAATGGTCGAAGCAACAGGTTTGTGTTTCCCTCGTTTCGGGCCCAGCGTTTATATTTGACATTCCGTTTAGGGCAAGTTCATCATTAGTCTCACTGGGGGTGGCGGTTTAGCAGCTGACACGTGTCTCTTGTAATTATGCAATACTGCACCTTTAATAGGGAAGGTGAATCAATCAGGCCCAATTTCACGATCAACCATTTCTGACAGTTCTGATTTTTAAAGCCAAAGACTTGCACCGATTGCAGAGTTAGTGAGGGCTACCTGAAGTCGAACCAAGGACGCAGACGTCACCTCCTCACTCACTATCCGGAGGGCATCTTCTGTCCGATCTGCGTGCATATATTCGCTCGTGAATGCTCGCTCGATAGGCACCTTTCAACCAAGAGCGACAGCTGTCTTGATAAGCCCGAAGCGAAGCGTTTCTTACTCGGGCGCACGCCAGAAGGAAAGATCGCTCGAGGATTGGACAGGAGGGTATTCAACCTGTATTACTTGGGTGCCATGGAGGACTTCCCTATGCCTGATGACCAATTCCAAATTATCGCTGGACGCGAGCGCCATGCTCTGATACGCTTAAAATTGTAGATCAGTGCCCGATGCAATATGGAGTCTTTCTTACGCATGTACTTTATGGGATAAACGGGGCAAATGCTTTAAATAAACTGCATAGCTTATGATCAAAAACGATCAATAAACCACCTTCTATTCACATAAATGATTCGGACTTGCTCTTAGCGACCATCCACAGACAGTATGCGAAGGTGAGATGAATAAATCGTTCTTGAGTGATTCATTAAACATCGTGTTACATCAGGCACTTCGCGAGACCAAAGAGAAGAGATGAACTACAAATTCGAGCTGAATGGAATCAAAGAGGAACTTATATGCGTGTACAATAAAATGCTTTGCTTTGCGGACTTTGTGATGATAGATACTGTTGATGAATAATAGAGATAGCGAAGAAAAGAAGTAGAAAAGAATCTGCGGGTCGGTCGAAACCCCGCAGGAAGGTTGCAAAGATCAGAGGTACGCTTCTGCACCGAGCGTCGCCTGTAGATGAAACGACATCAGCTATCTCGTCATTTTACACTCGAGGTTAATCCCCATACCTTGACTTGCTCAAAATTTGCAATAGCGCGTTCGAGATTCCAGGCATTATTCTCCAAGCAATCGAACGCGAACTTGACATTAAGTCCCGTTCGCGGTATAAGCTGCGCGACTAAAGCACGCTGAGGGTCAGGCTATTGCCATAAAAGAGTCAGCAAAGTGCTCGGCAAAGTTCACAAATGGAGATGACATACAACACTGCCAAGGATGGCTTGAACCTCTGGTGACATGAGCTTCTGCATTAAGTCTGGCTGCAATCGCTGCGGTCGTCTTTGCGGTGTCTTCGGTGGACCAGGGACTGATTTACTATCTCTTCCATCACCTTGGACCTTAAGAGGGCCGGGCTTCCATGCATCGGGGCTTGAATATGGTCGAACTGTTAGTTGATCGGAGAGGATGACGACAGCCCAGTTATTCAGAGCCGCTCTGAGATAGGTAAGTTAATACAAGTTGTGCGTGGCACTGGCGAGAATGCATACCTTGATCCAGGTGTGGCCGGTGCAAGTATAAATGACCTATCAAAGGACCGAATGCCCTGAGACGGCTCTGTGATAGCAATGAGCACCTTAAGTCCAATTACACGCGGAACTTACAACACACCTTCGGCAAATTCGCCATGGATACACAAGAATAGCATCATCGTAGACCCCTGTCCAACTGGCCACGCATCGATGCTAAACTTCTCTGCCCCGCCGGACACGTCATGACGCGTAGTTGGAAGGTGGGACATCGCCTGGACAATCTGCTCAGGGCCCGTGTGAAGGCTGCGTAACTCTCTCTCGAGACCGTGGCTAGTAGCATTAGAGAGAAAACTTAAGTTACGTGAACCACCCGACGCATTGTGTAACCAACGGCCCCATTCAAGTTTACGTTGATTTGGCATCGCTGGCGAGGTATGCCAGCCCTGGACACGGGCGCGAGGAGGAATTTGTGTATAGGCGGAATATGAAAAGGTCGCTTTTGGATCGTAAACGTCGGCAAGAGCAGTTCTTTGCGAGTCAAAAAGCGGAAAAAATCTAACGGATGATAGTCATAAAAGGTCTGTATTTCCTCAATACAGTGAGACATACCTGGAGAGGAAACTGCTGATAACGGCACTGTCCACCCCGGTAATAAAGGATGGACCCATGTTAAGTGGGAAGGAGTTGGGACCGGTTTGTTCAGGTGGATCAGACAAGGAGGAAGGTACGGGGCCATCGACGAAAGATATCTTCGTAATCGCTTCTTGGTCTAACACTTCGAGCAGCGGGAATCTCCTCATCATACCACTGAATCCATCCATAAATAAACGAGTCCAAGTCGATAGTATGTGGGTTGTACTAACCTTCTGTACTCTTCTGCCTGCCCATCGCGTAAAAGCGTTTCACGTAGCGGGTTGCCGATAAAAACTAGCTCTCTTAGCTGACCAAGTCTCCGATGCTTCGTCGAAAGCTGATCAATGTCCCTCCATGCCTGCAACTTATTGCCTTGCAACGATAGATTTCGTAGCTCGGGAAGATAGTGACCTATGCTACAGATTTGCGAACCCGAGTGTATGTTGTTGTCAGCAAGTGAAATCGTCTCCACAGGCGGCTTCAGCTGTGATGCGAGCTTGAAGAGGACAGGGTACTCCTTGCCGGTCGATCCGGGGTAACCGGGGGCAATGATTCTGTTCTTCCTCAGTAATTCGTCCTTTGCCAGTTGCTAGAGTTCTGTAAATATTAGCTTTAGAGCAAAAAACAGCTAACGCACCTCAAGGTTCAGAAATTTCGCGTCTGGATTATATCGTTTCTGCACTAATTCCCGCCACACAACCAGAGGTCCGGCTTGCAATCGTGCCGGTCCCTTCCCGATACGAACATTCGCTGGCCTCAAAGCGGCTCCGCGAACGGCAAGCGGGTTCGAAATGTTCGCCGATATCCTCGAGGCGAGCTGATTCCATCCAGCGAACCAACCAGCAAACAGACAGAAGCCCGCCAACCAGAACAGGAACAACCACAACACACGACCATACCATACCAGAAGGCGTCATGAGGGAAGGGGGGAGATGGATACATCGTAAGCATACGTAGCTAACACAACAGAGAAGAAACAGTACGACCAAAGAGCGAATACGAATGCTCCGATCGCAATGGATCGAAATTATTTACCATTTTGTGCTGCATGTCTGCTTTACTAGAAGACTTGTAGATATCGATGGAACGCTGGCGTAGACCAGACTTCTTCGCTATCGTATTCTTGCGACCTGCCTTGCTTAAGTCTCGCATATTCGTGTCCTCGTCCTTGATGAGGCCAGCACCCTTCAGCATCTTGCCCGCCAAGCCACGGGGTTTGTGAGAGGATGTAGTGGCCATCATGACGTCGTTCTGAGCCGCGCCTCTGACAGACAAAATCCGGCCTGAAGAGGGAAGTGGTACGTAAGAAAATGCGCTGGATATCGACAACGAGGAGGTCGAGTCGAAGAGCGGCGGCGGGGACGACGGTGGACGTCAGAGTCAAGAGTGTATTGTGACCGATCCCGACGACTTTGCGACTTGACTTCGACCTCTTAGTCATATGTTCTCACGATAACAAGCATATTACTACTTTCAATGACTGACTCGACTACAGCAGAATCACACTTCCCTAACCATAATGTCTGTACGTCAATGGTCCACGCCATTCCTGCAACCAGTTTCTAGCAAAACAACTGCAAATGAAGAACGACGTGCATTGATCATCCTCAACCAGCCGTTTTCTGCGGAGCTGCTCAAACGCGTCTGGCACGCCTGCAAATGGCATGCATGTGCTGATGGCGGTGCGAATAGGCTATGGGACGTATTGCAATTGCAAGCAAGCTCCGACCTCGAAATAAGCGAGTGAGGTCATCCCAACATACTCGAGTTCTCTGCGGAGCTGATTCTCCGCTGGGAACATCGAACAGTTTTGTTCCGGAAATTATCAAGGGCGACTTGGACTCTCTACGATGTGATGTCAGAGAAAACTTCGCGAAGCTTGTAAGCGTCGTGCGCGTTCTTGCTATGAAATTTGACTAAAGGCGATTGAAAAGGGTGTCCCCATAATCAAGGATGAAGATCAAAACTCTACCGATTTAATGAAGTGTATGTCAGCCATCGAAGAAATTGAGTCTTCAACTCCCAGTCTGGCTCAGGTGCACATTTTCGACTGGTATCAAGTGTGGTTTCTAACCTGAAACAACGGCGCCAGTTCACGATTATTATTCTCGGCGGATTATCAGGCCGGTTTGATCAGACAATTCATACAGTCTCATATTTGCATAAACTCCGGAAACGTCGAAAAAGCACATTTGTGGTGACCGACGAAAACGTCGGATGGTGTTTGGATGAGGTATGAGCCTGCCATTACGTCGTGAAGTAGTCAGCTTCTTACGTTCCGAAGGGAGAACATCTGATCGAGATCGACGCCAACCTGATCGGTCCGACGTGCGGTCTTCTGCCCATAGGCGTCGACTCGACAATTCTGTCCACGCGAGGCCTACGTTGGAATCTAGGTGTGCTTCCAACTCTTCTTCAATGTCTTTAAACTAATGCGCTTGCAGAAAATAAAGAATCTTCATTTGACGGGCTCGTGTCATCCTCTAATGCCGTCATCGCGAAAGAAGTGTATATCTCGACTTCCAAACCTATCTTTTGGAACATCGAGCTTGCATTCTTATAGTCGTTCATTTCTTTGCAACTAATTCTTCTAGACGATAGATCGCTAACCTACATTCGCGGCTCTTCCCGAGTCAAATTATAGAAGATTCTATAGACTTCATGGCCACAGATGTCATCAGTTGATCTCCGATGACTCAGCGATACCGTAGCCGTTTGTCTGTTTGTGTATTGATAGTAGAATGTACCCATAACTCTGACAGAAATTAGCTCTCGAGATGCTCCTTAGCTTCTCCACCAGCTCGACTCGGCTTCCTCGTTCCTTCCGAGACACTTTTGATTGGATGATATATTCTTATCTTCTTTCAGTTCTCTGACCATAATTGTGTGGACTGCATCATGGCTATGCGGTAGCGAATGATGCACCATCAAGCTTCTGGCCTCAGCGAGTCCAATCAGGTTCTAGGAGAATGAAGAAGATGCCGCACAAGGTGCTCAGCGATATCTTTTCCATTACAATTTTCATCTCGCGACGCTGATGGACCATAGTGGCCTGCTGCGATCTTTACTGCCTTACAAGGTAAAAACTGCTATGTTGTTCCCGGACGGTGTATATCCGTGCTCTAGGTTCTTGACGCCTTATCCCATGAGTGCGAAGTCAGCCCCTGATAGCGCTGAACTCGCGATGCACGGTGAAGAAACCTACATCAAATCGGATTATGATTATTGGTATTAGGGTCGCAAGGATCGTTTGCGATTCACGAAGGCGCTGCGGAACAATATCATCGCTAAAAAATATCTTTGGCACGAGCGCGCAGGTAGGCGTTCCCGGTGGAGAGTCACTAATGCCTATCGATTTTGAAGCGCATCGTCTTTTGAAGCTGCCTCTAACAGACTATGCATCGCGAGACCTGTGGTTTCCCGTGTGAGATGTGACGCTTCGATTGAAGCAAACTCACGTACCAAATCGATCTGCCTAGTGCCATGAGATCCTAGATTTCCAGTGCTTCCATCGCGCACTGTCCTACGATGTCTTCCAAGCTTCGCACTGCACCCGATCGAATAGCGTCTATGCTATTGCGATGGTTCTGGACTGGAATTCGCATCGAAAAACGGTAAACTCAGTTGCAAACCTGTGTTTTCCCGCGTTAGAGCGAAATGCTTCCTGTCACGCGATGAACACTAGTACTGCGCGTCTGCACAGACGTATAGATGCGCCGCAAGTCTAGCGGCGAAGGCAGTGCTGGAAGAGATTCTGTGCTTTCCAGAAAGTATTCAAACGCTGCTGCGGCTTACTATCGTGAGTCGTATACTAGGATAACACTAATAAGCTTGGAAGACCATGCATAGCCTCCGCACATTGACTTCCGATCACTACATGTAAGAATATCTTCCCGCCCACGTTTCTAATTTTCAATGTCCGAAGTCTTCTTTCCGTTGGTTTTCCGTGTGAGTCTTCTTCCCACCCAGAATTCCGCACAGCATCCGCTAAGCACTTCCCACATATTCATTGGCTCTTTTTGTTGCCTTACTAAAAATAAAAATAACATTAATATTGCAAGTACTTCCTTTTTCCAGAGTTATCCTGGATTGTCGCATCCTGATTTTGTAAAAGGAAAGAGAAGAGCTGAGGGATAGAACGATACGAATATGCCAATGTACCCAATCCTTAAAGATTTCGCCATACTTATCGAAATGAATAAATGGTGTAATAAGAATTGTCTCTATGCTATTTTGGTTCTCAAGATCTTTGTCCTTCATCCCGAAAATTGAGAGCTCCATAGACCCCACCACACGTGTTCCATTTCGCTTACCTTGCTGAAGAACGGAACAAAAACGTTGGAGAGACATGACTTGACTTCTGGTGGTGAGCATTGAACCCTATTGTTGGCCCTGAAGTCCTCGGATTAAGGGTGTGATTATGCTTTCTGAATGTTGTAGAGACGGTCTCGTGATGATGAGCTGATTGCACGGAAGTAGGACAATAATACGAAAGAAATCTCGATGGTGTTAAAGTTTGTTGCCTCATTGTGAAGTTCAAGAGGCCACGCTGTCTATCTAAATTGGAAACCGAAAGGTGTGACCACGCTCTGGGGGGAAGACGCATTTGGTTGTAGGCACGACATTTTTCAGAGACAGAGAAAGAAGACTCCAACACTGATAGAACAGTCAGAAGAACCTTGAAATCTGAGTTCCCCCAGGGAATACCTTGATGATGTGCATTGCAGGGATCTTGCAGACAAGCTAATGCATATACCTGTCCAGTAAAAACCCTAGTAGGACCGCATGTGAGCAGACTGGACTGTATATCGTTTGTTTGCGAGAGACATTTATGTAGACGTGCACCGCTAGTAGTCACAGTCGTGCGAGCCGCCAGCATCGGCATGGAGATGGCGAGATATCCGAAGGCAGTGGTTTGTACAGAGCCAACAGTGGTACGACACCAGCAGAGCTTCTCATGCGCGTCAAAAGCAATACGAATAGCAAAGATGGATAAAGGCAACTTGACGCTGCATGTTATAGACACGGGTCCCTCCGAAACGGACGCAGTAGCAGAGAAAGGTAACTGACATCGCGAAAAGTGCGCTACAGTGCATTGCAGTCGCCAGGATACGATTTCGAAAGTACCTGCCTGTTCCAGTCCAGAAAGCCGTGAGTCTCGACACTGCAGAGTTACGACAAACGTCCGCTGTTCATGATCATCGGTTTCTACACAGATCTCGAGTAGGAAAATCGGTGCCCACGACCATGTATCTAGGCCGGCCGGCTGTTCGGCTAAATACAATCGTAAATTTGTCCGTTGATCGAAAGCGAGGACGGCGGCCACGATCACATCCGAAACGCGATGGAAGAGCTGCGGTGAGGTGAGAGTAGATGTGCGCCGCCGGTGAAAAAGGGACTGCGGGACGCGAATGGCCCAGGCGAATCCTTTGTCGAGGGAATTGCCGGATTAGGTCCCGCTTGTCGGTGAACGATTCGACGTGCACTATAGTCAACCTCAAAATTCGGTCTAGGAGTTCAAGAGCCAGTGAAGCTTCTGAGCAGTGTTCCGAGGAGACGCAGATGAGTTGTAGGTCAGGTCGAAAGTTGTTCGTATCGTGCTTTATGTGGGAGACTGTGCAAATATATGTGTGAGAAACAGAAACAAGAAGTTGTATTATATAATCATTACCACTATCTATGTTATGCCCCACCTAGGTACTTTAGTGCTGGCCAGGCTGGAGCCCTTCTCATCATCGGGATATATATACAATTACTCGCCATTCATTCCTTGTCGTTCATTCCCCGTTCCTCTCCTTCATCCATCATGTCTCCCATAACCGACTCGCCAGGCATGTACATCCTCCCTCCCATCTCGGGATTTACCTAACTAGGCTGACGCCCATTTCAACTATATGCCTACTGCACAGGCCGAACTATATATGATGAGCCACGCACAGACTCGGTCCAGGGACTTTCCACTGATTCAGTCGAGGTTGCGCCACAATCTCGCACAGCAACGAATACATCGAAGAAACCGTTCCTCAGTCGGATAACTAGAAAAGGAGAACGCAAGAAGTCGAGGACGATATCATCTGTAATGTCCTCTCATTTTCAACCAGAGAAGCCAGTAGGAAACCCTCCAGGAATTTTACAACAAATAAGGAAGATTGTCTTTGGTTCTTGTAAGTCCTTGCCCTTCAAACAACAGAAGTACGAACACCGAACTTATGCAAACCTGTCAGGGTTAAATGTACTACTGTTGTTAATCCCAGTATCGGTAGGCGTGTTCTGCATTCCTGCACGGAAGTAATTGATTTTAACGGAGTGGAAACAGTGGGCTTTGCACTTCGCTAAACCGGGCGATGACATGCCGATATTCATCAGTGAGTGCTAAATTACTCTCCACCCTTTAATGATGACGTCTAAGTTTGTTTTTAGCATCCTTCTTGGCAATTATTCCTCTTGCTCAGGCATGCTCGAAAAGCCATTTTCTTTCTCTGATGCTCCTCTGATGTTCATGATAGCTCCTATCTTTTGCGACGGACGAGATGTCAATGCGAGTTGGGCAAACTTTGGCTGGACTTCTCAATGCCACATTGGTACGTCTCAGGCGTCCCGCCACACGTTCTTCAAAATTGTCTCATCCTCATGCTTCCATTCAATTTCCTGTTCGGCAGGGAAACGCGTAAGTACCGAGGCAAATTTTATCCGTGAAGCCTGTCTGCGTTGGTTACTGATGAACTTTCTGTGGCACGTTTGTTCCCGCAATCCGCGGACGCGCAGTGTTGAGCTCATTGTAGCCGTAAGTGCACTCTCTTTTCGGAACGAACAAATTCCCTCTATCCATCCTGAATGCGGATTTTGCCTATTCTTGGACTTTTTACTGACGCACGTCCTAGATTATCGCGATTATAAAATGCGAGCTGGAGATTGTCCAATCATCGCGTGAGCCGGTAGTTCATTTCGTCACTTCGACGAACGTTGCTCCGTGCAACGCTCCATTGGGTACACCAGAGAACTGACGTCTATTCTTGCGTAGTTGTGGGATCGATTCTAAGCAACCTACGTGCGTCCATCTTTCCACAAGAATTGCGTGATACGTCCGATTCTGATCTTCTTCGTCCTGAATAGTGTTGGTACTCGGCATGTGCTTCTTCGCAGGGGGTATGAGATTTCAGGAACAGGGCTTCGGTGCAAGTACGTAAACATTCGTTGGTTGTTGACTGTTCTCTGATACCCATATCTGGGATTTACCTGTTTTGTCTCCATTTGCTTCATTGGTATGGGCGTTTACTGACTAATTTCTTCTGCACTTCTCTGAATCCTTACTCGTTATCCACAAATCATCTGGGATCGGATTTCGTGCTGTGCAACTCGGGATTAACGTTCACTCCGGTCTTGGTGCTCTTGGCGCCCGTGTCGATCCAACATTCGTTTCCTCGGCCGTCATGGTGTTTCTTGGCGCTTGTTCTGGGCGCTTATATGATTCCCGGGTGAACAGGTGCTAGTCAGATCAATGCCTCGCTATTGACGCTCAGCGTTATCGCTGTGCTACTGCCCGGTACGTCTTCTATCTCACCTCATTTCGGTTTGGCGGCGCTAGTCTGGGCTAATAAAATTTCTTTTCATCATACTTGGCTGCACTTCGCTTCACGGACTTGATTCGACTTGATTTTGGTCTTCCATGGGTACTTGCGACGATAGCTGCATTCCATTTTGCGGTGGAGCCTGAATCGTCGACATCGACTGATCCGCTGTCGGACCCTGAGGAGCTTGCGGATATCAAGAAGCTCAGTCATGGCGTTGCAATCGTATTGCTTTTCAGTGAGCGTTCCGTTTTCTGTTCCGATGATCATACTGCTGGCAACTAACGCGCCTCTCGTATAGTATATGGGTCGTATTTGGTCTTCCAGCTATGGTCGCATGCCTCACTCTACAGGGTAAACAAGTCTTCACATACATAGGTTCGGCAAGATACTTACGGACTGGATGATTAAAGGATAATCATAATGCGAACTTCAAGTCAACACCACATGACCAAGATGTATCAGCTCACGCTGTGGTAGACAGGGTGAAGAGGCGGTTCCGCAGGAGCCCTGGACGTGACCCAGGAACTGGTGAGAAACTCGCAGCAAATGGAGACTCGAAGGAGCAGAACGGAAGTACTGTCAACGGGAATGCAATCAACGGGAGTGCAGAGCACCACAGCGACGAATCATACGCGCCCAATGCTGCAGATGCCGAGGGTCAACCACAGCGCAAGGAGGATGAGGACGAGGAAATGGAGACCCCGAGTTTGAGTTTCCCTGTGTGTGTCGGATTGCTCGCGGTTGTCACCGTTTTGGTCGCGGTCACGGCGGAGTTCCTAGTCGACAGCATCGACAAGTTCACGACTGACAGCGGGATCAGTAAGCAATGGGTTGGTCTTATCCTCTTGCCGATTGTAGGCAATGCTGCGGAACATGTTACGGCGGTTACCGTGTCGGTAAAGGATAAGTTGACTTTGAGCATTGGTGTTGCTGTTGGATCGAGTATCGTAAGTCTACCAACCTATTCTGTCGATTCTCCAAAAGAGAACTAATACCTATGTTTCTTGGTTAGCAAATCGCTCTATTCGTCATTCCGTGAGCTCCGTTCATATGATCAGAAAAGAAAAGTGGAAGCTCAATTGTAAATATAGGCTCATGGTCGTCATTGCGTGGTGCTTGGGAAAACCTCTCTTACTTCTGTTCGACCCATTCGAGTCTGTGGTACGTGGTAGTCTTCATCGATCTCCGAAGCTCTAGAGACTAACTACAATTGCTCACGCAGACGCTCTTCCTCGCGGTACTCACAGTGAACTATGTCGTGCAAGACGGAAAGGTAAGTATTTCATCTGAGCAGACTGTTGGATATCTATTCAATTGACGGTTTGCGTTATAGTCAAATTGGTTAGAAGGCATGATCCTGATGTGTACGTTATTCTTCTACTTGGTCCCTCCTCCGTATTGCGTCAACTGACAATGTTCGGGCGGCTGCTGTAGGCTTATATGTCATCATCGCCATATCATTCTGGTTCTACCCTGGCAGGTGAGCTTCCTTCCGAGCTTCTATTCACTTGATGCTCCCAGGTCATTCACCCATATCGTCCTCCATCCCTGTTGCGCTTTCCCTACCTTTCGGATATTTCGGGGTCTGATGCATTGCTAACCCGTGTTTTTAATCTCCGTTTTAATGTAGCACGATATCGGAGGTGCTCAGGTCGTGCTCATAAGCGCCGATATGGCGTGGACAACACGTTTCTGCTGTGGTGCCGTAAACACAGGTGAACGCAATTCGCCATGCGACGACGTTAACTTCGCTTCTAGCTTTCCTTCTCTAAAGTTAGGACTTTGTCGTGTATACACTTCGTTGGCTTCGAAGGGCAGTATCACACATACCCCCATCCTCCTGTCGAAACCAGTGTCAGTCACCATACTCATTCACGTTTCTTCAAGTTCCCACATTCTCTTCATTCCACCGTTGCTTCTTTCCGACCTCAACCTTCGTTTACACATGTGAATGATACCTCTATAGTACTATATGACCTTTACTTCCTTATTTCACAGCGTCGTTCCTTCCTCCCCTTTCTTCCAACTCGCACCTAATCACCACTCGTTCCTTCATTCTCCTCCTAGTTCTTTTATTTATTACTTTCACTTTGGTCTTCTCTTTCTTATTGACTTCTGGCTATACACGTGGACTTGGACTCGAACTTGTATCGATAGGCGCATATACGAAGAATTTGCATGGTCAGACAATAATTTCGCTCTATCGCTGCAGTCGAGCTCCTTTTGTCCACCATCCGTCCTTTGCGTTTCTTTTCTCTTTTCTTTTCTATTGTCCTTTGCTGAGTACTTGTTTCTCGTTCTCACTGGTTGCTCGAGTTGCTTACTGTATATATATATCTTGTTCCTTTCCTTTGTTCCTGGAATAGACAGTTGGGCAGACAGACAATAAAAGGTTAACATTCTTTCAACACAAAAGACTCAAGTAAATATGACAAAAGTTTGCTTTTCATTTTTCTCTCAGGAATAAGGATACAGCATATATGTATAAGTGTGTCGGATGAACAAGAGCAATTATTGTGCATTTTATACAAGCGAAAGAAGGTAACGGACCTTTGCCTCTCGCATACATCATAGTTTCGCCTTGCTTGATCCGGATGAGAGAGTGGCACCTGCGGCAGCCAGTACTGTTGTTCCTCGTTCCTTGACTTTCGTGGCTATAGACACGAAACAATCAGTAATTTCGCAAAAGGAACACGGATTGAGAGCATACTGAAGACAACTTTGTTTCCTTCTTTCCACATCTCCGTGATGAGGGTCTCACCGGGGTACACGACACCCGCGAAGCTAGATGACAGAACATGTTGGAATGGAGAATAGCAACTAGAAAGATAAGGTACGTACCGGACTTTGATATCCTCGTATGGACCGAAAGTCTTGAGTACGTGTTTTCCTGAGATGCCCATGGAACAGAGACCTGTGCGCGATAGTATCATTGGGGCCGTTCATTTTCGAATTAGCATTTAGGATTTAGTTTGATCGACACACACGCACCATGCAGAATAGGCCTGTCAAACCCGCCGATAGCAGCAAACTCCGCAAGGATCTAGGAAATATCAAGCTGCATCAGGCAAAATTGTATTGCAGTGCAATAACTTGGGTAAACGCACATGAAGAGGATTGTAATCGCCGCTCAATCTGCAGTAACGAAAAGAAAATCAGTACGTATAGCCTCAACGAAGTCTAGGAAAGGGAAGCCGGAGCTCCCGAGGCAACAACGCAACTTACCGGTAGAGTGCTGCCTGTGACGTACTTGTCTTCTCCTCGACCACTGCATCAGGCGCACGTTTGGGAGGTGCATTAGGTGCGGTAGCTGGACCCCGGTCTTAGCAATCAAGATCTCGCATTAGTGATCTGATGAATCGGTATGAATCAAGGGAAGAAAATTGAGTTACCTGAACCAGTCTTCTTCCCTCCGAGACCACCGCTTCCTCTGATGAATACAGTTGATTGGTTCTCGAAGATTACTTTCCCAGTCGATGCATCTGTCGTCTCGACCACGGATGTCACAGCAGCGGCTTTTCCCTTGTCCAATACCTCAAGAAGCCTGAGTCATATCATATATATAATTAGCATCCTATAAGCGCCCGTATAGCTAAATGATTGTTGCTCTGACCTCGCCTTGTTGACCAGCTTGCCACTCGTCGGTATTGGCCCCTTGATCGATAGATACTGTTCTCCATGGAGAAGTTTTGCCTGCGCAGCGTTCAAGTCAGCCACTTACACAATCTCGAAAGGAAATTCACATACAGGGTTATAATTCTGTAACCAGTCTAATGGAATGCCGGAGCTCGCAGAAAATTGCGGAATGACACCAAACGTCGGCAGTGCCCCAAACGCGTCATGATTCTCGTAAACCCATTGTAACTCAGTTGCCTCCGCACCAATACCGAGGTTGTAAAGTATGACGTCGCGCTCTGAATACTCGTACTCGGTGGGCTCGGGTACTTCTTTCTTGGCGCTCACAACGAGTTCGGAGTCTTCTGGGTCTACATACGGGCTTTCTGCTGATGAATCAGAGGAATCGGTGTTGGTGAAGTTCTCAATGATCTGAGAAGGTCACGAATAAGACAACTTTGAATGAAAACAGAATGGTCCCTCTTACCTGTTGTATTGCTTCTTGCGTAGTCGTAGGATGCGTCGCCCGCCCATCATCTGCAAGTTTCCTGAGCATCAGTGCCAAGGGAAGAAGTTTGTTTTATGCATACCGAAATTAGTGAAGACATTCCACTTCTCAAGGATCGCCTCCGGTGTCAAAGGCTTGTTCACTGGGAAACCATGCCCGCCTGCACGCTGCCAGCGAGTCTGGGCAGCCCAGCCGCCTGAGATTTCGAACAGGCTCCCAGTAGTCTCTTCGTTGGCTAAAGGGAGTGATCAATGCTTCTGCATTGGCGCAGTATTAGATTAATAAACTGACCTTCGCTCGTAAGGTATCCAACGACAGGCGCGACATAGTCCGGCTACCATTACACGTCAGATGAAACAGTCACGAAAATCAGCGATAAACTGTACTTTGAATGCCTCGACCATCTCTTTTGGCCTGTCATACATTCTTCAGCCTCCTGTTGAAAACTACAGAGAAACAAGCCGCACCAAATAGTGGCGGTCATGGCAGTTCCAGCCGACGGGGCAATGCAGTTGACCAATATGTTGTATCTACTTCCTTCCAAAGCCAGTGTTCGTGAGAGACCGAGAATAGCTGCCTTTGCCGTTGAGTACTGTCACGAAGTGTCAAACTTCGTCAGCCATGTAAACCAGTGCTAAGACGTACGTTTGCCTGTCCAAAGTTCCCATCTACTGACGGTCAGCAAGAAATAAATTGGGAGTCAGAAAGTGCTTACAGATTCCCACTTGAGAGCACGTCGTAACGAGTCGGCCATACTTCTGCTTCTGGAATACTGGCCAAACAGCCTTTGCACACTTGTACGTTCCCCTGCAAGTGATCAAATCAGCCCATAGGTCAGAAAGCAACAGAGAAATTCAAAACGTACCTTAGATGCACGGCAATAACGGCGTCCCATTCCTGCTCAGTCATGGCTGTGAATGATTTGTCGCGCAGAATGCCCGCGTTCGCAACGAGGATATGGACTGTTCCAAATGCGTCAGTAGCGGTTTTCACAATCGATTCTCCATCTTCAACGGAATAGACTGCAGCAACGGCTTTGCCCCCGGCTGAAAAATCACATAGCGTCATATTTTACCCAAGTCATATCCCCAAGGAATGGTTTCATACCACTCTTAATCTCTTCGACGACAGCATTGGCGTTCTTCTCGCTGACATCGTTGACGACAACATTTGCACCAAGCCTGGCGTACATGTGCGCATAAGCACGTCCCAGACCTGCACCTGAGCCAGTAACTATGACTGTCTTGCCGTCGAAGCGGACTTCAGGGTCAAATTGTGGATTTGGTCCTGGAATACTCGTCGCCTGTTTAAGCCTAGCCTATAATGGAAACAAGTGAGTGACAAAGGGGGTTGGCTGCGAAAGGAGATTCACAATAGGGTCACCGTCCCTCAAGGCGGTCGGATGATCTGCATTGGTGAAGTCTGTGACTTCTTCCCAGCGCTTTTTTACCGCCGAAGGAGTAAAAGACGTGTCGACGCGGAAGATCGCGCCTTTGCTTCTCTCCCAGCGGATCTCCGCTACGTATCCAGCGCCAACTTCGAAGCAACGGCCCCCAGCATCTGGCGCATCGGGATGTACAACCGCCGCTACGAAAGGTGCGACGAACTCGGGCTTCAAGCCAGCAAGCATTTCAGGTGGCATGATCGTTTCTGTCATTTTACTCGCAGCCATAGGTGCGATGGTAGTCGCGCGGATATTATACTTCGCTCCTTCGATCGAAAGCGTCCGTGAGAATGTAGAGAGACCCATCTTCGCTGCGCTATAGTTTGCCTGCCCTACGTTACCGTACAAACCCGCAGCACTAGCGGTATTGATAATCCGTCCGAACTTCTGTCTGCGAAAGATTGGCCAAGCAGCTTTCGCACACGCGTACGCTCCCTTAAGATGGACGAGAATGACGAGGTCCCATTCGGCATCGGACACATTCTTGAAGGCTTTGTCTCGAAGAATGCCAGCATTATTGATGAGAATGGTTATTCCACCGAACGCGTCAATAGCAGTCTTTATGACTGCTTCGCCGTCGGTGACAGAGGAAGTATTGACTACTGCCCTCCCGCCGGCTGTGTTTACACAACATATAATCAGAAGAAGTCCACGTTCTCCAGATAATCAGCTACGCACCTTTCGTAATCTCATCTACGACCTTCTGCGCAGCATCTTTGCTAACATCGTTCACAACAACATTTGCGCCGCGAGACGCAAAGAGCAACGAGTACCTAGGAAACATTCAACATGATCTCGTTCTTCATCAATCAAGCTGGTAACTGACGCTTTGCCGAGGCCACCACCTGCACCGGTTACAACTACTGTATGCCCTTTGAACGACAATGACATTGTTTGCTCAACGCTGAAGACGATGATGACCGCTTAAAGTGAGCTGACGGACATACACTGGGCCGGTGACGTTTATAGGCTGGACATGTTGCATGTGAAAATCGTCTAAATGCATGGGATTTGCATACCGACAAACAGCTACAAATAAAGCGATGCAGCACAGGCATGAAATTTCGATTCTCACACAGTGTAAGATAGCTTTTTGTGCAAAATAATGCCGCAACAAATTAACTGCGATACTATCTGCTGAATACAAGATTACTGCCCAGATCGGGTTTTCCTCTGACTGATTGACGGTTGTGTACAGGACTGATGATTATTGCAGTTACCGTAAGCGGATGAGGACAAGGCTGATAATTATCAGCGATAGAACAAAGACTAGATGCATGCCAAATCAAGGTCACGGCGCAAACAATCAGATCGTTCCAACTGCGACTCTGTTTCAATACAAACACAAACAGATGTCCGGGTCATCAATAGTCCAGTCCATGTTATGAAAAGAATCGCGGTAGCATCAATTCGTCTAAAGTCCTTTGCAGAAGTGACAAACGGCAAAACATCATTCCTCCGTACGATAACTGGGAGGCGGAGTAATGGACGCAAGTGTCAAGTTTCGTTCCAACATACTGACCGCAGTGGCACTGAGCATTGAGATTTGATTGACCAGAGCTTCTGAACCGTTTGTAAGCTCTTACGAGTAGCGAAAAGGGGGGAAAAGGCAAACTTGCCCGAATCTTGTAACGGTTCATCTCTTGAAATGTAGACCGATCGCCCGGAAGCAGGATGCGGAGATTTTGCCTCGATTTGCGGAGAAAGACGGGGGAAATCAGGCCATTGCCCTCGCTGAGAGTTCCCCTTGCCGCTTTCTGTGGTGTTTAGCGTTGCAGCAGCCGATGCCTTCGAGCTAGCGTATCTCCGGAAGGAAAATAATGACGAGCCAGATCGCCAAGAAGACCGTAAACGCCCTTGCTCTGCAGAAGCACTGAGTGGATCAGGCACAACGCGTCTTGCCAGTTCACGATACCAACGGCGACGTCTGTGAAGGAAAAGAAAGGCCACAACGCCTCCTATACTGAGAGCTAATATAATTGCACCCAGTAAGACCTTCAAGTTGATCTCATGGTACTTTGAAGAGACCGATGATGGTTCACTGTCCGAGGAAGTCTGGTCCGAAATGCTGGAATGAGGCATGAAGTCATTGCACCAGAAGCGTAGAATAGAAAAGTGCATACATGAATGCAACTATGCTCCAAAAAGAGTCATTGGCAGCAACCGAGGACTTCTGAGTAGCGACAGTATGATATGTAGAAGGATTGAGCTTGGAAGGGCCCAATGGCAGGTCAAAGTACAAGTCCTCGTCGCCAATCGTCTGACCCGGAAGCATAAATAGCTGGTCATCGACTGTGACATTTAACTCGGAGAAGCTCGAGTTTTTCACGGCAAAGGCTAAAAGTCGTACAGAGGTACCTTTGGAGAAAGCACCGTCAAAACCTACATGTGACCAAAGTTCATTCGTACCTTGGAACGACAAAGAAACTTGAGCTCCGCTGTCTGACGTTTGCGATGCATTTTGTTCCCAACCCTCGGCAAATACTGGCAACCATACGGACGAAGTATTTAGAGATGGACTATATTGCATTCTTGGGTCTGTTGCAAAAATGCTTGTGAACCCAAAAATGCTAGTATCATCGCATAGTGCGGGAGGCAGAATTCTCAAGACGTTCCATAACGAGAGTAAGCAGAAAACCAAGTATAACTGGGTGTTATCTGCCATCGGAGTCAAGGGCAGTTGTCGACAGGGTATTCTGGTTTTATGGGCGATAGGATGCCCACAGAGGCGGAAATTGAAGACGAGGCAGATGAATGGGATGAAGCAGCTTTCAGACACTTTTATTTCGCTGGAATATTGGCAACAAGCAACTATCACCAAATATCCCAACTCCGTTGATACCTGATTTTCGTCCTTAGAACGAAACTCGAGTTCCTGTAGTGGCCATCGTAATCAAGATGAGGACAGCGCGATCAGATGGTGTGTGTAATAGAGACCAATGATCATTGCCATGAACAACAGGCTTAGAAGTGGACGTGGGATTATCAAAATGTAGAGTAAGTACAGCTCGATTACTATATCGAAGTGTCGGACTTTGAAACACGAAATTCCCTCGGTCACGTCGTGTTGGCGTCCTTTCAGTTTTGCGTTTTTCAATTTCAAATTCAATGAGCCCGAGTCACAGAGTTTGTCCATGACCTGTAAGTAGGCGTCTTACTTTTTCGGGACGGAATTGCCCGATTTTTTCTCTATAGAGTTGGAATATTGACGAAATGGTGAGAGAGGTGAGTTGCTTCGTTGCTCTAATTTATCAAGATCCATTACCTGAACTATCGCGAATAAACTTCTGAAAAAAGAAGGAATACGCCTCGTAGTCAATGCACGTTCCTGCTCCCTGTCATGTACCCCACCGACGCACGAAGGATTAGACCCACAAGGCGGACGTCGTCCTCCGTTAGTGGAGAGTAAATCATGAGGTATTCCTTTGGCAGTTTGATTACACCGCTCATAGGGTGACGTTCTCCCCAGCCTCGTTCGATAACTACAAAGATCCTGTCGTCATCAACAAATGAACCCTAGAGGAAAAAATTCGTTGCGAAAGTTGGAGATGAGAAGACTTACCAAGTCTACAATCCTGTGGTGCAAGTGTAACGTGTAAGGAGTAATCTTTGTTAGTGTGGATGTGCCCAATCTCGCGCCATGAAGCATCAGCGACTTCGTGCGGACTTTGAACTTTGGGATGGACAAGTAGTGCGTCACCAAAGTTTTCGTGAGGTGAGCGCCCAATCGTTACGAGGTCCGGGTTCGACTGGGCAATTGTCTTAAACTCTTTCACGAGAAGCTATTATTGCGGACAAGATAATCACTCTCCAAAAAACGATGAAGAATAAGAGCGGAAACGAACCTCCTGAATCTTCTTGTCCGGAAACTGCTCAATCTGACGATGTGGTATAACATGTTTACCTGTCTTCGGACGGCATCGACCTCGGGGCGACAAATCCTCAGCCTGCAACCACGCCTGCTTATAGTCATCGAGATGATAGATTCCAGCACTGGTCGTCTCGCGGCCGAACGGTTTCAGCACGAGCGACACGATCCACCCGACGATGGGAAATGTGAAACCACCTTTTCCAAGAGTTCGATAGGTACAGTAGTCCTTGAGTGCAAGTGGCAAAACTACAGCTGCAGCACCTGTATAGAGAAGAGGGACTGGGTACTGCGCGAAGTGCTTCTGTGCATTGGAGAAGAACGAGGAAAGAGCGGTGGTTACTGTAGAGACAACTTGATCAATGGAGGGAACGGTGGTCATCTTGATACGAGAAGAATACCTGCACTCCTGCTGTATTCCTTCTCATATATGTATCAATTCTGTTCCGAATTGAAAGGAGACCCAGCCCTTGGATTGTCTTCCGAAACCGACTCTCGCCGAATCTGAGGTTCTGATGGAGCTGGAACGTCGATCAGATCTACTTCCGTGTCGATTAGGACCCTAATATTCTCCATTCAAAGGACGAATGAGATTTGGATCGTTCGTAACGAGACTCGTTTAGCTAATTTTTTCGTTGTCGTGGACGGGACATGGTTGTTGACGTGTTTGCGATCTGGCATTATTGTGAAATGCTTATTCGAATCCTGGATTGAAATTTCCTCATCCATTCGTTATATACGTCATTTCAATAGATACACGCGTGTCAATACTATTTCGTGTATCAAAACTGGAGTTGCCCTGCAAACCTAATATCGCTCATCTCCCCAGTTCGCATCCAACCATTGTAGTCTGCACCTCCGCTTTCGGTTATCTCATGATGACTTTGTTTTTCTGACGCTTCTTTCAAGTGGAATAACATATGACTTCCCAGGACGCACAGAAGGGAAGGACTCCCGAGTACGTTGAGGAGAAAGACGGTCGCAAATTGATTGGGGCCAAGACGGTTGGCAATGATATTTGACACACTGCAGGATATAACCCTGTATACATCAAAGTCAGTTCTGAATGATATTAAGCAAAAGCAATAGAATTATAGAGTATACGCACAAAAGAAAATAAAAAAGCTGATCACGGACAAGAACCTTGACCAACTGCGAGCTTTTCAGTCGAAGCCGAGAACCGGTGCTTGTCTCTGATGTGACCATCCAGAATTGCAGAGTCCGGTATACGGCCATTGACATCAGGACAGATCCGTAAACCATCGGGATGATCCTACGTACACTAGATAAATATCACCGAGCAACGGCGTGCGGAGAAGTAACAGACCAGAATAGAACGCCCCATTTTGCAGGCACGATCTTCATGTACTGGCAGACTGAAATATGGCCCGGTATTACGCCGACCCCAACTGAACAAGAACGAGCCTTCTGAGCGACTCTTTCGGACACTTTGATAATCACTTGGACGTACTTTCTTGGTAAACATTGACGAGAAGCATGATCACGAGTTCTGATATAGCTTCAAGGAGAAAGAGAACTCTCAGCCATCGAATGACCTTGTGACCTGCCATGGTTCAGCAACAATTAGAATTTTCGCTCTGAAGAAATCCAAACGGGGTGAAGAGAGCATCTACTTTCTAAGTATAATGCAGCGACCCTCATAAGAAGAATGTCTTCACAAAACTAGTTAGCTGAGCTTTTGCAGCACGACGTAGGAGTACTCACAGTCAATTAGAAGAACAGTTATCCAATCTGTTATTTCGTGAGTGAGTGGAGTCACATATACTAGAAGCTCGTACCGGCGACAAGATGAGTCCAATAGGTTAGGATGCCTAAGGTGTCAAAGAGATTATAAAGCCACACGGCGAGACACGAATGCAAACCACACATACAGCTTTGAAAGATGGGAACGCCACTCCAGTCATTGATTGAACTGAGAAGAAATGAATGCAAAGCTTACAGTTCTTTATTCGCTGATAATGAATAGACTGACAGAACGGAGTCAGAAGTTTTACCCTGGTTGACAGATAGAGACACCGTACACCATATCGTAAAAATTGCTGTGGAAATACCAATATAGCGGATCTAAATAGTCATTGTCAGCAAATATGTCGTCATTTTTCCTAAAATTTATATATAAGCATACCGAGAAGTAGATTAGGCTGACGTATTGACAGGGTATCTTCTACCAACAAACGGTCTCAGTGACTCTGTAAGCACTTATACATGTGAATATTCACCCAGAAATGTCTAATCTATTGAAGGGATTCGTTGTTATATCCTACTGCAAAAGGACACTATATCGTTCGTACCTCCCTGTCCATCGTGATGACTGAGTGATATATCAATCTTCCCTCTTCCCTATCCAGAATATAAGCAAGAAGAACTCAACTGGCATCGTAGGCTAGCAGGCAAGCAACTGCGATCTGACAGCGTTCGGATAGAACAGTTTGCGCATAAACAGATTTTATCGAATCGGTGTCTATGGACCTCATAAGCGACGCAAGCCGGCTCAGGACTTGTAAGGTGCAAGGTATCGATGATGAGTCCAAATTCGTATATATGCTTTGAGTGGGAGGAGGGAGGAGGTGGTGTCACCCGGTTGACATGTCTTGCGTACTTGCCCCTGCGTAGAAGAGGTTTTATACCAGTCCGACAGCCGGGTTTGCTGTGTCATTCATTGCGATCAATATCATCAGATATATTATTAGCTTAGCGGTGTAGAAGTTGGGAAAGACTCACCCCAGATGAATGAAGCAAGCACAGCAACAGCTGTTTCGCCTAATCGAGAACTTGAAACGGCAGAATCTTGTGGGAGAATATCCATGATGAATGGCTGGACTGAAGGTTGTGAGGACAGTTAAGCGGACAAGATCCGAAAGTTTCGGTCAACCAGGACCATTGGTTGGATGCGAATCCTCTGCAGAAGGTTCGTTCTGTCTTTCTGAGGGAAGTAAAGTTGTTTTGAACCATATCAGGCGAATCCAGATTGATCAAAGACGGTGGGGTCATTGAGATATTGTGGAGAACCTCTGGACGCGTGTTTGACTCGATTTCCTATTACGGACTCGATTTCAGGCTCCGATTACACTTTCAGGTCGTTGCCATTTCCTTTCAACAACGTTTCGGGACATCTGGCGACTCCTCCATCGGACTGCTCATCCATTTTCCGAACCATCTCCATCTTCTGCACCGTATGTGCCAGATTTGGTGCCCCGTGAGACTCATGACCTCTACGGATCGGCTTCATCAGATAGAGGATTTCGTTTTGCTTCTGGCGACGTCATGTTACATATATAGCCCACGAGATTACACTGGATATCGTCGGTGCCAAAAGCTAACCGATGTCTATCAGTTCTGCAGACACAGCGAAGATGCAACTAAAGACGATACATTCTCATACAGGTCTTTCCACGAATCGACTGGCTTCGTACATACTCACGCAGCTTAGACAGTCTTGGCCGTGGATTAATCAGATTGGAGCAAGTAAGGCCTCACATCATGTCGCTTGGAATGCACAATCTGTTCTGTCATTTTCATGTGAAGATAAAATAGAACATGTCTCGCAGCAAAGACAGAAAAGATCCGGAGACTTGTCAGCCCGCGATGCGGCTGTGCTCGTTCATAGCCGACGAAAGACTGACCTACCCTTCTTTCCTCTCGCCACTTCAAGTTGTGGTCACTGTTTTTTCGGCTCAAGGTATTATCAGATGGCAGCCTCTTTGGATCAATTGTCTACCCGCCTGGTTGCTTTGAGATCGAACCTTTCAGATCTGATGTCTTCGACATCTTTGTCGTCCCTGTCTGGCTCTGGCTCAAGCTCGAGTAGTCTAGTTTGTCCTTCGTTAACCGCGTCGAGCACTCTGTCTTCCGAGGGTTTCTCTGAGCTCGAGATGGACCTGGACACTAGCGATTTCTCGCCAGTCCACTCGTCTTTCGCTGGAGCCGCGTACGACTTGACTTGCCAATTACTGGGTCCTCTGGATGAATTCAAATTCCGGGACGAGGTGAATTTGCCTGATCTTGCCACTCCTCGGCCTCTTCTCGCCAATCGCAGGAGCTATTTCACTGACCTTGGAGCAGTGCAAGGAGAATGGTACGAAAGCGGAAGCGAAGCCGAAGTTATGGTAGGGAAATGGAGACGGGGTGCGTTCAAGCGTAGCAAGGCAAACTCGTTTGTGAAATCAGGACGACGCAAGCCGATTGCACGCAGACATACATCTGGAATCCTGCGTGCAAATTCCAGCTTTTCTCCTGATACTCCAGCTCGGACAAACTGCTCTGTCAGGATGCGACCAAATTCGAAGGCGAGGAAGTCGTACGTCGACCTTGGTCTTGGTCACCCGACGACGTGGAGCGGAGAAGCAACACCGAAGGCAGATGATGGGTTATCCGGGACTAAACATACGAATAAGCTCGCCAAGCAGGGCCGACGAGAGTCTCCGATGAAGATCGTCTTGAAACCAATGGACTCTGTTCTTGCATTTGTCCAGACACCTTCTCCCATTGAATCCCTGCCGTCTCCTGTCTGGTCTGGCAAAGAATTCCCTGGCTTAGAGGTGTCGACTGTTCAAGGCCTTCACAGCAATATGACTCCGTCTCGCGATTCGGCTTACTCAGTTCCGCAGATTGGACTTGGATTTATCGACGTTGCAGCTGTCGGCCATGTTCCAGCGCAGGTAGCGCATGGATGCCCCTTTAAACAATGCGCGGACTACTCACTTCCGTAGGACTACGGTTCCGCAGAATGATTGTGATTGAGTCAGGTGAAACTCTAGCATATCAAAGTCTTGTACGGCATCAATATCCTGTAGCGTTCGTTTTTCTCTGAACTGAAATAAACTGATGCGGAACCGTGAATCGCCGATCAGAGGAGGCAGGATTATTATTATTATTTATTGTATTGATAAATTAGAGTTTTCGGATCTGTAGTCGTGGGAATGTTGATCCATCGGCTGTACCCTTTGTCAATTTCTGTCGTTCGTTCTTGCCTTGAACCGAGCGTGTCGCTGTGCCACTTTCGTCTTCCCTCGCAAAGATATTCTCGCAGCTGTAAAATCGGTCATCATGGTGCGCGAAATTATCAACGTTCAGGTCGGCCAGGTCAGTGAACTCCCCTGAACGCGTCGTGATCGCGTGGATTCTTGTTTGGAATAGCGTCTGAAACAGAGGTTGGTTTTGGTTTTCGGTAGGCGGGCAATCAGCTCGGCGAGGCGTTCTACAAGATGCTGCTGGCAGAGCATGGCCTCAACCTAGAAGGGGTGAGTGGCTCTTCCTTGTCTTATAGAAACACGTAGATTGACTTGGTGTGTTTTGTTTAGGCCTATGAGGGTAATGACCCGCTCCAACTTGCGAAGGTACACCTCGTTTACGCGTGCTGAATAATCGTCAACTAATCGCTTCGTTCATTTGCAGGCAAACGTGTATTTTACAGAGGTCGATGCTGGTGGTAACTCGTTGCGATACGTACCTCGAAGCGTTCAAATCGATCTCGAGTCAGGAGTGATTAATCGCGTTCGTACCGTTTCCTTTTGCCCTACCATTTTGTTGCACGTTCACCCATGCTCGCGTTTTCTATAGATCCGAAGTGGTCCATTGGGCAAGCTGTTTCGCCCAGATACTTTCGTTTATGGAGATAATAGCGCCGGGAACAATTGGGCAAAGGGCTGTAAGTACATAGTATCACTGTTTTCAGTTCAACTTCCACCGACAATAATTTTTATCGCCTGATAGACTATACAGAAGGTACGTTCCTCTCGGAGCGCGGCGTCATTCCGAATTCTCACCTGTTCTGTAGGAGCTGAGCTTGTGGATTCCATTTTGGTAGGCGAGCACGCTAAGAAACTACCTGGTATTTCGGCTGAGTCTCCATTGTAGGATGTTGTTCGTAGACAAGCGGAACAATGTGATTCCATTCAAGGTTTTCAAATCACCCATTCACTTGGAGGAGGAACTGGTTCTGGGTTAGGAACGCTGTTACTTTCAAAAATCCGGGAGGTATGTCTTCAGCGCCGCTGGCATTGAACCCTTGGGTTAGACCATCACTCTAGGAATTCCCGGACCGCATGCTTTGCACCTTCTCTGTCCTTCCTTCCCCGAAAGTGAGATTACTTCGTTTTGCTCCTCTGGTTGCTGTGATGTGTTCTGATACTAATGAATGTGCTTTAGGTTTCCGAGACTGTTGTCGAGCCATACAATGCTATGCTGTCTGCCCATCAATTAGTGGATAACAGCGATCTGTCTATCTGCATTGATAATGAGGCATTGTAGGTGTTTCTATCCTTGTATCAAGAAGCAGCATCTTATTATCGGACAGGTATGACATTAATTTCCGTTTATTGCACAACAAGGAACCAGACTTCCCGGCCCTAAACATGGTGAGTATCGGAATGCAACATGATGGACAATTTCCCCCTAACGTGCTATGTAGCTCGTTGCTCAAGTCATGTGTGGCGTTAGCACGAGCTTGCGTTTCCCTGGACAGCTGAATGGGTCGGTTTTGTTCTGGTTGTCGTGTGTGGACCTTATCTTACCCTTCTGCGTAGCGATTTCCGCAAGATGGGCATGAACCTAGTTCCTTTCCCTCGCGTATGCTTCTTCGAATCTTGTCGCCGAGATTTCTGACCCGTGCTTGCCTAGCTCCACTTCCTCATGCCGAGCTACGCTCCCTTCTTCGATCCAAAGGCGAAGAACTACCAACTTGGCAGTGTCAACGAGTTAACGCAATCGTATGTGAATTTATGCTGTCTCCCTCACAGTGTTTGACTTCCTCTGGCAGGCTCTTTGATCGCAAGAATCTTTTGGTCGCTTGCGATCCAAGATTTGGGTAAGGCTTTGTCTCTCTTATTTTGCGTTCAGTCTTCTTACCTGCGTTCCGAAATAAGACGCTACATGACGGCGACTGTCATTTTCCGTGGCTCTGTGAGCTCGCAAGAGGTGAGCATCCAATATCGATAGACTCCTTTTGCCGCATACTTACGGTTGAGTTCTGCTAGGCCGAGGTATTGCTCTTACTCTGTTCACTGCCTCTATGTTGTCCTCACGGTGTATTTCTTCTAGTATGCTATAGGACAAATTCAGGCCCGGAACTCCAGCATGTTTGTTGAGTAAGTACCATATTGGTTTGCCAGAGTAGTGCCGCTGTGCTCATTCACTATAGATGGATCCCGGATAACGTATCTCTGTCACTTTGCTCTGTTGCTGCCGTCGGTCAGAAGAGGGTGTGTTCCGCGTCCTTTTCCTTTTTATAATTGCATATCCTAACGAACCTCGGCTGTATGTGTAGTCGGGAACGGCCCTCGCGAACTCGACCGCGATCCAGGAAGTCTTCAAGCGTACTCATCAGCAGTTCGTTGCTATGTTCAAGCGCGGTGCCTTCCTGCACTGGTATACTGGTGAGGGTATGGATGAGATGGAGTTCACAGAGGCCGAAAGTAACACGCAAGACTTGATGTATGCGTTCATTTTGTTTCAATTCCGTTTTTTGCTCATGTTTCGTTTCTTTTCCTTAGTGCCGAATACCAGCAGGTATGTTGCCCCTTTCTGCGAATTGGCATTCGATCTCTGACTTCATTTAAATAGTACCAAGAAGCGACCGGCGATGAATATGAAGAGGAAGAAGTTGAGGAGGAAGGTGTCCCGGTTGATGAGGCTGCCTCGCAATAATGAATGACAGGTCCACTCGAGTTTCTCCGCCTCTCCAGTCCCTTTCCCGCCTCAACTCGTTCACCTGTCTGCTTTGTTTCGAGGATTCTGCGAACCTTCGTTTATTATGTTCATGAACTCTCTTTCCAGCTGAGATCTCTAGCGCGGCTCACCAGTTTACATTCGATTTTAATCTTTATGAAGCAAATTTACTGAGCATTTCCCATTTTTACGTTATCTTGGTTAATGCTTCTTGAATCTGTACGAATTCGATTAGAAATAAATCAATCTAGCAATAAAATCTGAAATCCCTGCGCGTTGATGTCGATCCTTCACAGCCACTCTTCGCAAACTTGCACATCAACCTCCATGAACTCCTCCAGCTCGTAGAAAATGGCCCCGTCAGCGAGAGCGAAAGCAGCCGGCGTCTCCGCGAGCTCGTTCCTCGACCTCAAGGCAGAACTCGCCAAGAAGGAATCTGAGTTTACGAAGAAAGTGCCACCTCCAGAGAAGGTGCGTGTATATTCCAACTTGACTTCGACCACATGATAATTATTTCTTCCTAACCTTTCATCTTTGGAATTTTGTAATCCTTTACAAAAGGGCAAGGGCACGGTATGGGCACGAACCAACAAGGGTGTCGCTGCGCGTGCGGCGCGAGATATAGCCGCACTTGCTGCAGACCGGGTTACGGCGGAGTCGGCACGCGCAGCGCTAGAGCGTAAAGCGAAGATTTACGAGAAGCTCCGGAAGGGTAAGACGGGCGGGCTGACGGAGGCACAGATTGATTCGCTTTTGGTTGATGTATGTTCTTTATTTGTTTTGGTATTTGGATTTGGATGAGTTGCTGATCTGATGTCGTATTGGCTAGTTCGATTCGAAGAGCGTGGACGACGAGTCCGGCTCTGATAGCGAGGATGTGGACGAGTCGTTGACTGTCCGGAAGCCTGCAGATGATGAAGTATGTATTGATTTTCGGAGGGCGGGATTGCTTGTTGACCGGATCTTCTTAGGACGACCCGATCATCGAATACGAAGATGAATTTGGACGCGTGCGCACTGCGAGAAGGAGCGAAGTGCCCCGAGATTACATGCCTTCCGCTCATGAGGAACAAGAACATGATGACGAGTATGTCGTATTTCATTAAATCAGTTCAGTCAGTCATCTAACATTTTATCTTGTAGCCCCTTCGTAGTCCGTACGTATCGTCTGTTTATAGTTCATCTCACTGCTTATCATTATTAACTCTGCTGTCTCAGGTAACCCGGTTGATCACTTCCCCGTCTTTGAGCCCTCCGCCGAGCGGCTTGCCGAGCTGCAAAAGGCTGCGGAAGAGGCAGACAAGCCTTTGGAATCTCACTACGATGCTACACACGAGGTGCGTGCCAAGGGCGCAGCGTTCTACGCTTTCTCTACGGACGAGGAAAGGCGCCAAAGAGAGATGGAGGAGTTGAAAAGGGCAAGGGAGGAGACGGAGAAAGCAAGGAGAGACACGGGTGCACTGGATGTGAAGCCAGGGGAGAGTGAAGGATTGGCGACCGTGGTTGCGGATGGAAAAGAGAAGGGGAAGGAGACGGCGCATAGTAGGGCCATGGAGAAGAGGAAGAGGGAGATTGAAGAGAGAAGAAAGCTTGTGGAGGCTAAGAGACGAAAGCTGAAGGGAGGTGACAAGGAGGGCAGAACTTCAACGCCCGCTAAGGATGTTACAGAAAAAATCGACCCGTTCGCCTCAGCGGAGGCAGATACGATTGCGAAGTCGCAAAAGAGCAAGTTGCGACGCAATCGGAAAGCAGCTGCATCTACACCATTAGCCAAGTCAGCAGACGACTTCCTGGCAGCGCTCGAACACGATCTGATAGCCAAGGGCAAATGAGATCCATCCATGTGTAGTGGTCCATCGCCACGATGCACTTGTCTATATACATATGATGAATGTCCTTCGACGACAGAGGCACGATTATCAGCCAATCCGTATCCACCTCGATCAGCCACCAGAGACAGGGCAAATGACAGCTACTTCCTCCCCGCCCTGGAGCAATACGCTCTCGGGCTCATCTATCATCTCGGCATTGACGCTCCATTGGCTCGATTTTAGAATCTTGTCGAGGTTCGTGCCTGCGTGTCGCCGCGATAGGAGCTCGGCGAGCGCGCTCAACGGGAACCCTGGTGAAGTGGAGTCTTTGGACGACGAGGAGGATGCGATGGGGAGTTCTATCGTCTCAGATGCGGTCCCTGTTGCCGTGAGTGCAGCTGCAAAGTAGAGGACTGTTATCGTCGCCGGAAACCGTGTTGGCTCGGACTCGACCATGTTATGTGCCCAAGATAGTTGTTTAAAGTATGATCGGCACGTCTATAGCGTTCGATTCGAGGCTTGTTCTATCACTTATTTGCATTCATCCATACCTATGACTTCAATCGTAAAATCTTGAATGTGAAAGAAAAGGAGATGATCGAGGTCGTATTGAAAAGTATAATACATCTGTGATCATCATCGTCTTACTAAGTTTAGCAATATAATATACAGTAACTGAATTTCTAGGCTTCTTGAACTTGAATTATTAGCTATTACAGAGTACTCTATTCAATTGAGGTCAAGCTCAATATCCCAGACCGGGCTTGGTGACCTCTGTCCATTCTCTTCGTCTCCTCTGCCGTTGTCTACGCTTATATACTTGTTCGTGCGCTTCTTTGCAAGCCTTGGGTCGACAGCACCTTCATCCTGACTGTTCTCTACCTCGGTCTTATTTCCAGGTTTAAGGCCGGCGTCATCTTCCTCGGGGAGGTTGAGATCGAGCTCAATATCCCAGACTGGACTCAATTCGCGACCTTCGCGACCTGTGGGCGTGGATGTAGATGCTGAAGTGGAGGGAGGTGGCATGTCCGCTGCTGAACCGAACTTATGTATGCGTTTTGCGCTACCATTAGAAGCATTGGCTTGGGTGGATGGGATCGAAGCGGAAGATGGCGGTTCCTGAGTTGCACTTGAGCGTAGTGGCAATGCGCCCTCCGTCTTCTCGGTGCTTTCGTCGTCTCTCTGTCGATCCATGCCGAGCAGCTCCTGCTCATCTTGCTCCATCGTTTCTGTGTCATTATGTAGACGCATCTCGGCTTGTGTCTGAGCAGGCAGTGCGCTCGTCGCCTTGTTCCTGAAAGGCTTGTCGAATGCATCGACGATACGTCGGACTTTGACTTGTCCGAAGCCTGGAAGCCGTCGCAACTCTTCTGGATTTGCGCGCGCGATCCTTGCAAAGCTCTGCAAAGTGAGAATCCTGTGAGTCTCTTTCTATGCAAAACAAACACGGGGAAGACAAGAAAACCAATGATCGCGAGCCTGGGAAGTTACGTACCCCGAAAGTAGTCCGGAGTGTCTCGACATCCGTTTTATTCACTTTGTTGATAGAAGTGAGTGCTGCGCGGAGCATAGCGTTATATTCCTTGTCCACGCGCTCCTTGATCAGGTCGGGTGGTTTATGTTCGAAGGCCTTGTATGTCGAAAGATACATCCCAGCTTCTTCGTTTCTTCGTTCATCAAATCATCAAGTTTGAGACAATATGTAGCCAAAGTAGATACTTACGACCAACAAACGATGATTGTAATGTTGTTCACAAGGCAAATCTTCGTGAGCTCCCGGATCGGCTCTTGGTGCTCGCTCTTAAAGCTACATAGATCAGTGGGAAGGCAGATACATCTATGGAAAAGTGTACTCACGACATCGCACATGAGTATTAGAAGCCTGAGCGTGTACAATTGTCCGAGCTTTTGTATTCTTTGATGAATGTATTCTGGGTGAAGTCGATGGTATTTCAGGCTATTGGATAGCAAGGATTAGTTTAAATCCTCCGTTATTAGCTATTCTGACACACCTGAGAAACAGAGCACACGTTGTCCTTCCAAGCTGGAAGTCAGGCACGATGTCTCCGAATTCTTTGTTCACGTTTCGTATGCAATCCAGCAATGGGTTCAGCCTCTGTCAGGCTTTTCTCCGTCATCAGAACAATCTTACAAGGGCCGTGAATCATACCTGACATGGATTGATAACGATAGCATTACCTGACCCCGGCTGCACTACAGGAGGCTTTGTAGGTCCTCTGCTTGGGCCCGCTACTGTGGACGACATGACGGTCGCAGAGAGGTAAGGAAAGGTCAGGTGACCGACGCGTCGGGACGCGAAATACGAAATAGTCGGAGATCGACACTGATCGACGTTCCATCAGTTGCTTCGGAGGGACTCGGTTTCGGGAGACATACTTGGGGTTTAGACTTCACCGCCATCGTCCCTCCAGTCGGAACAGAAATAATGCAACTGAATTCAGTTAAATAAACCACAAGCAATTTCGAGAGGCATTTTTCTCCTCGTACTTTAGCTAGTACCCGGTCCCAACATGGCTCCTTTGCCTGCGCCTCGACAGGCGCTCTCGTCCGTGACGAACACTATATCTTCGGCCCTCTGCAACGCAGGCAGACTCCTCGCACGTCATCCGCTTGTATCCATCTCTGCTGGTATAGCAGGCGCGTTGTTCCCGCTCGCGGTACGAGATTACTTGACCTATCGTACACTTGGAAAAGGAGGATACAAGTATCCCATCTTTGGATGGCTGGCGTCCCTCATTCTCAAACCGTTCGTGTGCGAAACAACTAGCGTGGCAATTTATGATACGGATGAGAACAAAGATGCTTGGTTGAAGGCTGATGACCTGCCGTCGAGAGGCAAACCACGTCCGAAGACTGGTTGGCACGTTATCCCGCATCGGCAAATTGAGCAGTATCCGGATGAAAAGATTCATGAGGTCCATTTTCGTTTCTTATCCTTGTACTGCATCATTTATACCAATTTCTCGTATTCCATAGCTCCTCGCAGGCGAGTTTAAGACCATCGCGGAGTCAAACCCGGAGCTGGTATCAGTCGGACATTCGCCACATGAGAATTTTGGTGAAGCACTGCTTGTGCACTCCAAGGTTCCCAGTCCGCATAGTGTCGCGGAGGCATCGTGGCGCGAGATTGGGCATATTCATACGAAGAAGGACCACTCCTTGCACGTTACCCTTGCACCTCAGGATTGTAAGCTCGGTGAGTCCGGCTCATTCAACTTCAGGTTGTCATATCTCTAATGAAAACCGGATTACCCAAGTTATCGAACAAGGATGGGGAGAGCGCCATCCTCTCAGCGGTGTTATTGTGCTGCCGAAAGAGTACCTCATGATCTATGCTCCGCTCACGGAAGAAGAGGTTCGGGTCGTTGGACGTATCCTTCGTGCTTCGGTTGGGTACATGACAGGGAGCAAAGTGGTACACTAAACCGAAAAGCTACATAATTGGTCGAAGTTATTCTTTGACTGTCAACGTAAGCTCGCAAGTGCATATAATTACGATGCATATACAAAAAGAAATACGCATACTTACCGATTTGACGTTGGTTGGCTACATACCCATTTACCGTTCAAATTATCTGATCCAAACAAATTCACCACCACCGACTCCTTCCGTGCGTGGGATACCATGGCCCGCTGATATCGAAAGGCTGCACGTGACCAGACATCTTTTCTTTCTTTCAGAGTCGGCGTGCACTTCATGCTTGTCTTCTTCCATTATCTCCTCCGATATTCATCTCAAACTTGGAGTTTAATCGACGGCCGAGATCATTGGTAACGATATGAGGCTTCGTCACAAGTTGGCTGTCATCATGGCAAACATCATGACAAACATCATGGCCTCTGAGGCGGACGATATCTGTCGATGTGATGCGCAAACGGTCCTGAGATTGCGGCATCACACACCAGGATATTGGTTCGATTGATTGCGGAGTACTTTGCACGACTTCAAAAGCAATGCCATATCAGAGGATGCTATGACTGTATGTTGGCAGTGCTTTGCGTAACAAGCGGGCGTTGTTAAAACAAAAATTAATCACTGAAAATGCATTGTGGCGCTGATCTTTCGGCTCGCTCGGTGTTCTAATCCCTAACTCATAACGGAACGTCTGCTATTGCTCGGAAATGTCTGATAATGTGGTCGATGCGCCTATTGGAGAATTCAACTAACTCCAATGGATTGAGCTGATAGTTTTTCATCTCTTGCTATTTCTGAGCTAGTGTACGGACCATTTCCCAGCGGCTAATGTGCTCCGATCTTTCTACGAATTTGTGATTGATAGAACTCAAATCATCAATTTCAGCCCGCCATCAGCATTCCTGGAAACGTGGGTCTCGTTGAATGATATAGTAGAACCAGGATGCTTGATCTCAGGCCTAGGAGCTGGGACTGGTCCCCTTCACCCTTCGCTAGTCATTATTGCCTGCCATTCTCTTTATAACACCCACTGGACGGCAATACCAGGTTCCAATGATATCCGGCTCGAAACAATCTTTGATTTACCGCTTCTTCGTCTTTAACCTCGCTTTTATCAAACTACCTCTTACACTGAGTGCAAATCTGAATACATCTTCCGATGAGGTCGTCGTATACGCAGCGGATCCGAGGATGCAGTACAGTCCTCCCTTGGACAGCGTCTCTGGAGCTTGGAGTCCCCTATATATTCCAACCTTGGACCGAAACGCTTCTCAGACGCTAGAATCAACTGCAAGCGTTTCACTTGTTTTTCAAGGTACGCAAAGGAAGCAGCAATATTGGACAGCCAACAATAATTCTCCTGAAGGTTATTCTTTGAAGCTATACGCCACTTCAACTACAGATTTTCCTCCGTTAAGCGTCAACATCGACAACAGCTCGACTATAGTAGAGGCTTTCGACGACGGAACAGATATCCTTACGATATTTCTGTTCCCATCTGGACTAGATCCTTCCGTAAATCATACTGTCGTAGTACAGAAAACGGCAAACTCAGGAAGTAGCGACTCCCCGCGGAACATAGTCGCATTCGGGTATGTCATTATCTATCCCTAATCTCCAAGACTTATCCTGCCTCAGGATTACTGTACCTTTTTTTATCCAGTTTGCTTCCGCCTCCTCAAGAGCAGTAACACCGACTGTCAGCGCTTCATCAACTGCCGTTGTCAATGTCAATGTGAAAGCCGCAATAGGCGGTGCTATTGGTGGAATCGCGGCTCTAATAGCTTGTGTTTGTGTCTTTCTTCTACTATGGCATAGTTTGCAACGTCGACGTAGATCATCAGATCTTGTTCCTGTTCCTTTCAACGTTACCATGGCGCAAAGTCGCGCTGGTGTTCTTTCAAACTTAAGGCGCCCTAGGTTCACTTTCCGGAGACGATTTAGCTTGGGCAGTTCAAACATTGCAACTATGAACTCAACCGAAAATGATAGCGTAGGACAAATGTCTATTCGGCGACGGTCCAATGAACTTGTGACTCGAGGCATTGGGCCGCGTCCTGTCTCAAGGCCACCGACGTACATCACATACGACACACTGTCCCAAACCTCGAATACAAGGCCACCGTCATACGTATCTCAAGATGATCCGTTCAGAGACCAAGGTAAGCTTGATCCACAGTCCGTTCTTTGGCAACATCATAATAGTAATTCTAGCGAATCGAATTCCAGAGCCTAGTAGTAGCGCAATGCAACGACTGTCGCAAAACGCGACTCTTGGTTCAATCACATGTAATCCACCTCCTAGTTATCGCACGACAGAATGACGCGTCAATAGCTCGTCTGTTTGCCTGTCCTATTACGATGCGGGATTTTAGACGGTCCATAATTCGTGACGATATTTTTTTCTTGGATTTCTGACAGTTGCATTGATTGTGTAAATTATAATACTGAGGGAGGCATCAATTTCAGCATTCATCCGGAATTTTTCCGTGTGTTTTTGACATGAAGAGTCAACCGAGAAGCCAACGGCCCGGGAGAGGAAAAGCTGAGGCTTCCGAGACGAGAAGGTGCTGATCAACCAATGATCGGCATCCAATTTGAAAACTTTTCTTGGCTTCCGTCATCGCCCTAAGTTGACTTGGTCCGACTTCAAATCTCTTGCGGGGTTAGCTGACCGAGCGCTGGGCTGAACATTCGCAAAAGAGGACCGTCTGCATCCTATAATGTCTTGCACTGTTCTTGCTTTCTCACCACCACCACTTTCATCTCGACCGCCATGAGCGAGAGTGGCGAGAGAAAAATACTTTGTGGACCGTTGGTCAGGTGCGTGCATAACTCGACGTCGGTCTTTATCTCAGAATGGGCTGACTGACGGTGCTCTCCTATTCTTTTACAACGCAGATATACGTACATAGATCATACAACCTCAACATGGAACGGTTCCATACTTGTTGTCCTGCGCGGCTTACCTTCCGAACCACCTACGCTCTGCGTCCAACCAACGCTGGACGGTCATAAAGCGCCAGCCGCCACAAAGTTACTTTCGGAGAAAGGGAGGACATTCTGGAGATTCAACATCTCTGTGCCGTTGAAGGACGGGGAAGATACGAGGGTCGGGTATAGAATCGGGCTCCCGCGCGATAAAGATGATGATGCTGTGGTGCGTGAGAAGGGAAAAGAGAATGAAACGGGGAATATGGAGCTCCATCGCAATGGCCAAGATGAAGACAAGGATCATCCAGACGAAAATGAATTCGCCTTTTGGATCCCAGCCAAAGACGAGACGATGCGCATACTATTCCATTCCTGTAACGGCTTTTCTCTGGGCGTTAAAGAGGGAACGTTTGCGGGTCCGGTGCTTTGGAAGGATGTCATGCGCGGTACGTATCTCGCATTTCCCTCATTTCGTCCCCCAGAAAATCCGGTCTAACAATGTGATGGTAGTCCACTCTGAACAACCTTTGCACGTTATGATCGGCGGCGGCGACCAGGTATGCCATACCGAGAACTCGAAGTTACGCGAGATTAACGTCAAATTTCCATAGGTCTACTCCGATGCAGTCCGGACGAAGGGGCCACTGCGGGGCTGGGCTGAAGTCAAGTCACCTCGAAAAAGAGCAAAGGTGCCCATGACGGAAAAGCTTGGAGAAGAGTTGGACGATTGGTATAGCCAAGTCCCTTGTCGTTTTGGCGCCCTGAAAGATGCTGATGAATGATCCTCGTGACCAAGGTATTTCAAAAATTATTGCGAATGGTACAGTGCAGAACCGTTCTGTGAGGCTGCTGCGTCCATTCCCTGTAAGTTAAAGTTTGGTATGGTAGAGTAATTTGACTTACGCTTCTGTGTGTCCTCAGCGCTACAACTATTTGACGATCACGACATTATTGTATGGGATTCTTCCTTTTGCATGTATTAAAGCCAGAAGCTGACTGATGCCTCTAGGACGGCTTCGGCTCATACGAGGACAAATGGATGAGAGCACCGATCTTCCTTAGTATTGGAACTGTGGCTTGGAAGTATTACATGCTGTTCCAACAGCACACTCCGCCTAAAGGTGAGGAACGGGAAGATCCGACCTGGGTCCTAGGCACCGAGAAAGGCCCCTACATCCGAGAATACTCCCGCTCGATCTGTACGAACTTAGGCAAACGTGTCGCGTTCTATGGACTCGATTGCCGTGTCGACAGGACACTCGAAAGGGTATGCTATGGTAGTACATACGACGCCATGTTCGCGCGTTTAGACAAAGAAGTCGTCCGCGGTCAGACGAATCATTTAATATTGCTTTTAGGAGTACCGATTGCTTACCCGCGTCTTGTCTGGCTCGAGTATCTCCTCAGTACGCATACGGTGACGCTCATTCGATGGCTGAACAAGGTTTTCGGTATCGCTGGCGGCGTGTTCAACAAGTTCGACGGATCAGCTGAGTTGCTAGACGATTTGAACGACCACTGGTGCGCCCATCCCCACAAGAAGGAACGAAACGCATTCGTAAAGCGCCTGCAGAGGTTCGCCAGGGACAAGCAAGTTCGGGTAACCATTTTGAGTGGGGACGTTCACCTCGCTGCAATCGGCCGGTTCTTTTCCAAGGCCTCGCTGGAGATTCCACAAGTACGTTGGTTTCTCATTACCCGGAACTTCGTCGGCCAGGATTCTGATGCAGATTAATCATAGAACAAAGACCCGCGCTACATGGTCAACATTGTCTCAAGCGCCATAACGAACACGCCACCACCAAACGCTATTGCAAACTTGCTCGACAAGCGCAATAAACTGCACCATCTCGATGGCACTACGGACGAGAACCTCATGACGCTTTTCTATCAGAATCCTGATGGGAAAGCGAACCGAGTGAATCGTACCACGCTACCGGCAAGGAACTATTGTATCATAACAGAGCACGCTGGACTCAGTGCGAATGGGTTGCACAGTAGAGATGCAAGGGCGCCAACAGAGAAGGAGGGAACAGAGAAGGAGAGCAGGATTGCCAATGGCAACGTAGAAAGCGAAGGACAGGAGGGCGCGAAATCTGGAGGAAACACGGAGGACATGATAGTCGCACACCACCAAACAGGTGGCGTGGACCATCCCTCGGCAGCTGCTCCACGAGACGGAACCACGCGGAAGTATGCTCTTGACATCTGTATCCGCGCCGAAATCGATCCTAAGAGCGCCGAGGGAAAGACTCTTGGATACGGCTTCAGCATTCCCTTCCTTGAAATCTAAGAGTTGAGCCCCCGGGCAACGGATGCATCCCATCGATCTAACATGTCCCTCTATGTAGATAGACATGAGACCCATGCCCTAGTTTGAGTTTCGAAACGAACTTCGTATTCTATGTATTGGTACATTATTGGACTTCTCGCTTCTTTTCTGATAATACAATGTTCTTGATGGCACTCACAGTTTTTCCCATCCTGAAGCTGTCGAACTGTTCTCGAAAACCACAGCCACGACCAAAATCCTGGTCATACTACGAAATGAGGTGGGCAGAGTTTTTGCATCTCGTTCGTTGTTTGAATACACGTATAAGAAGGTGCAGCTTCGAAGCTTGCTTCCTGGACTGGAATGGGTCAAATCGTGCGCGCTCGCACGCCGCAGGTCCTAGGGGCGTATCTTGATCTGAATTCAATGTGCGAGAACCAGCACCGAGCTTACACAACACTGAATTTTCCCCGACCTAGCACTTCCTTTGGCAAACCAATTTCCGTTCTGTGGAAGGTAGCAATATCTCTCCACCCGACTTCTTGGCTCCATTTCAACGACTGCTGGAAAGGTCCGACCGCATGCCAAGGCCTCTTCTGCCGATGTTTGTAGAAATTTGTATCGGTTCCAAAAGCGCCATTCGCTCTGTATTTTCGTACACATCTTCTTTATCAGACGAGCTAGATGAACGTGCTGCAGGGACCCCGAGTGTACTACCAGGGACCCAACCCTGCTTCTCCAAGAGCCGATGGCCCACGTTCATGTCGGAAATAGGTACAGGCGGTGCAGAGATCGTAGAAGACTGGCTGAGACCATAAGCGGGATTCCTATCCAGCGACATGGCGAATGGTGTCGCCGGCGTTCTTGACGTGTCAGTAGGCGGAACGCACAATCCAGAAGGCGAAGACCTCAGATAGCGATTTACAGCGAGGCCAGGAGGTGGTGAACTTGACCGTGAGTATGGGTGTAGAGCACGGCGCTTTGCCGAACGATCGACATACTGCTGCGAAGGTCCGGCTATAGTCCTGAGGGGTGTATCCATATGACGAGTCAACAGGCTCCTTTTTAAACGAGATATGGCAGTTCTGGCGTCGCGCGGAGCTCTTGCTTTATCTTCTGCTATGTCGACGGACTTCTGAGTGTTCCCCCTTAAACTACTCGGATCGGAAAATAGAGGGATATCAAAATCCCCTTCAGAACAGCATTCGTCGCATGGAAGTCCGGACAGGTGTATATGTATAGCGAAGTTTGTCCTTCCCAACAATAATTCATCCATATGATATAGTGCACGAGGTCTGCTTGCGTGTCGTTCGGGGGACAGTCGTATAAACGAAGAATCTGGGATAGCGGCATCCAAGTCATCGCTTGACGCAGTACTTTTGTCGATAGTAGGCAGGGCATTGGGGAAGCCTGACTTCACAAATGTACCATGTTTGGAACCCATGTCGACAATAGCCCATACTTTACTTTCGCGGTCCCAGAAGAGCGTCGCGTGCAGCTTTGATACCTCCATGTCCTTGAGGCGAATTCGCGGAATATCCTCAGAAGAGGATGCATCACGCCCAATCTGAACCTCCTCATATGCATCCAGAACAGCAACTCTCCTCTTCCGTGCAAGTACCTCAGAGGATTTCACCACGAGTCTGAAGCATGTGTGATGCTGGGAAGTTGGGCGAGTCTCAGTCTCAGATTCGGAATCCACATCTGACCCGGGCGCCTCAAGAGATGGGTCATAATCTAGCGGAAGCGTCGGCCATGATTCCATCCAGGTTGGTTGACGAAACGAAGACAGTCATGAGTAACGGCTTGGCTTGACGTAACGATTCTGCTTAGTAATCTAGTTCCCATGTTCAAACTCCGACCTCTCTCTCTCTCCCGAAAGCCAACGAAACCCACAGTGCCTAGTTGTGTTTGTACTAAACACTGAAAATTTCTAGAAGACTGAACGATATTTCTCACCATCACAACAACAGCTAATCCCCGAAGAATTAAAAAAATCACCGGGAACAGCCCTCCAAGTGTGGGATTTGAGCCACGGTTTTGCTATTTATCCTCGGCGCAACGGCGCCACACATTCTCATTTTTACAGCCTTTCTAATGGAAGAGTTCACGGAAGTACGTACTGAGTCATCTTATGAGAGTTTCGGGACCAATACTAACTTGGCGCCCGGGAGGAAGGAATACTCTCGCATACTACAGTCGAAAGAGTGGCTAGTAAAAGTTGACAATACTCGGTCAGTCCCATATCTTCTTGTAAGTCTTTGTACGGCGTATTCTGTTCCACAAAAGCAAGAGATCGAAACTTTTTCTGCAGAAATTCGGCACTTGTGATACAAAGAACACGTGTTTCTTACTCATCACTGATACAAAAGCAGTTTGGACAGAAGGTCTATTTTCCGTTCATACTAGCCACTCCTTCCTTTGACGCGATGATAATTGCCAGTCTTGACAAGGAACCAGTTAATTCGTCGCTGGCGGCAGTGCAACCCATCAGCGAACTTGAACGATAACGACCAATCGTTCTCTTTGCTTCAGTCCCTAATATGGGATTTGCACACTCTCAGCGGTATCTCGGACGCAAACTTTGATATTGTCGAGTCTCGTGACGCGGTACGTTTGAGGCATAGGTTTACCCGCTTTTACTCTTACCCCGTTTCCAAGGACCTTGCTTTTGAGCTTGATTGTGACAAGTTCAAATGGCGTTGGGAAGCATATCTGCTGGGCCCTAAAACGTCTGCGGATGTCATATCAAAGCACTTGATCTTGCCTCTCATAAGCCTCACCCATGTCTCATTTTACTCTGCCGATCCTGTCAGCGAACTTGCAGAAGGGGACTTGGAGAAAGTAAGAGCATGTCATTTCTACACCGCCATGGCTCACGACTCACTCCCCTTCCCCCCTCCTTCAGACCGTAGATAAGATTGGTCGGACTGCTCGACGGAGTGTCGACATTCACGTGAAGCAAACGTTATCACGCCCTCGAATATCAACTACTCTGCAACGCATCTCATCAATTCTCGGGTTCGTCCAGACATTGCGTTAGTAACATAAGTCCCGTGCCACATTCTTCAGCCTTTACTGAGAAATCATCTTTAGCGTCTATCAGGTCTGAAACAGAGAGGCCGAACCTAGAAGGGCAAGTTGAAGCACTTCGTGATCATATAGCACCTTCTCCAGATGAGGCTTCCCGCCCTTCGTTTTCGACTACGGGAGATACGAAATGGCACCAGGGCGTGCAGAACGCCGTTCCTCCCGAATCCGTCAAACCGCCTATTGAGGCGAAAGTCATTCAGCCAGCTGCAGCTGACGCGGAATCGGAAACGGAAAGCGATAGTGATGATGAGCGAGATGTTCTAGCGTCGAAGTCGAGGGCATCCCAGGGCTCAGCTTCGAGGGCTCGTGCGACTCCTCCCGCGAACCTTATCTCTGAGCCACCCGTTTCAGGCCAGACATCCCGACTCCAATCCCCAGACTCAGATTCACCACCAGCCAAGAAGTTCAGAAGCAAGATAACGAACATCTCCGATTCTGACTCGGATTCAGACTCGAGGGTAAAAGGCCGCTCCCAAGGTTCACAGGGAAACACAGGCGGAGCGCGCCCCGTTATCGGACGTGGAGTTAGACAGCCGTTAAAACGAGGTGGCAGGAGGTTTTGAGGTGTGAATACTGCTCTGTTACGAAGTAAACCGTGGGGTGCTGCTTCACACGAATGCGGCTGCGCAAGCTATGTGAATACCCCTCTTCTCTTCCCTCGTGCATCAGAGTCTACGCGTCTAGTACAGATGCACACAGATCTAAGCTTTGTTGGAATTTCTGGACCTGTGGTTCGTTGGTCGTCCCTGAACCGGATAATGCCATGTAATATTTGTTCACTGAGCTCTACCTTCTCAAGGCCACAAAGACGAAGTGAAGGACTCGGGTGTTTTCTGAAACTTTCCCTTCAAGCCCCGCGAGATAGCTGGCTCACTTGCTGGGATCACCTTGGGCCGCTGCCGTTACCTTCTCCCTTCTCGAAGCACGCATTTTTAATCACTCTCTAGCTTCCAGTTCTGCGATAACGCAATGTCCCCACTGCATATGGAATACATTGTTCTGCCGTCATTTGAGCACGCGCTTCAGCGGCCCAGGGTCAGAAGGGGTGGCTGCCTTAGAATCTGAGGCCAAAAAGCGGGTAGACGAGATATCTGGAATACTACTGATATTGTACAAATCTTAGCGACATCTGATTAGCTTGAAAGGAAAAGGAATTGGGGTGCGATACAGTGGTTTGATTGCATGAAGGGGATAGCGATGACAGCACTAGTGTACAGATATCTGCTGTTTCGAGCTGGTATAAAGGATACATAGAAATTAGTTGAGGTAATTGAGTCTCATCGATTTCATGGACGTCCTCCAGGGACGCGTACCAGAAGCGTTCTTTGCTTTCGATAGACTCGCTTCTGGAATGATTGTGACGGGCTGACCAGGGGCAATGTAGATCGGAAGGCATCGAGTGAGAAAACGAAAGCCAAGGTACGCGGGGCTCATCGATGACTGCGTGAACGAGACGCTTCCATACACATATCACATTTAAACTGAAACATGTTCACGATGCGGATATTATCTTCTTGTACCTGGGGGAAAGAGTACATCAGCCACATAGTCACAAAGATCCAGAGTGACTCTTTAGAAAAAAAAACTACTTTCGGACACAAGCAATCCCTTCCTCCTTTGTGCCTGTGCTCTGAACTTGTTTTGCAATCCGGTGAATTACAATCAGCTCGTTCGCCAGAGTAATATCGTATGACGGTGTGCTAAAGGAATACATGAGATATGATAACATTATATCGCAAGAGCCAACAAAGACAAACTTGGCATCCGCGATAGTAGTCAGCGAAGCTAAATAAATAAGGGCATACAAGATGAGAACAAAGGCACAAGTGGCTGGACGGGATCAGGAACCTACGCACCATTCGTACTTGCACATTGGTACGTCTAGGAGAAGTATGAATAAGGCAACTCAGAGTACCAAGGGCAGACGGGAAGAAACGCGAAACGATGGAGAAACAGATATACAGGAAGCTTCGAGACTTTATAGGCCGGACGGGACGATACTGGTAGTAGAATAATAACACAGCGCGTCATTAGTGCCGCGCGTAGACGCGCGGAACCCGTATCACGAGACGGTTTGGAAGGCTGTGCCGTCCATTCATCCCTGCAAGTACTCGATTACCGCGGATGAAGTCGCACTATAGGCTTCTGACACTATGGTCAGTAGTCATTTGAAGGAGTTGTTGTTTGTTCATGAGTGAAAAGAGCGCATGAGCAGTATAGCGTGAGGGAAATAGAATGCTGCCTTCGAAATTTCACACAAACTACTCACGACGCTCGAGCGGTGGTCACAGGAACTCCGGCTCCGAATCCGATTGCATGTCGGAAACCTTGAGTCTATTTACCATATCCACCTCGTTACTACTTACGGGATATCAAAGTGAGATGAGATTTTCCCAAAGCTGTGCGGGGCTTATATTACATACATTAGTACAGTACATTTGTTCTGTATTTTACTTGCATTCCCCACTACAATTCGGCGCGTGCAACACTGAATCCACAATCCGACACCTCACGATGCCGGTATCTCTCCGAAAGGAGCAGCCTCGCCTTACCGGTGTTACGCCGCTCTATGAGTTTGGTTCATAAGACATCACAGACCTTGATGGCAAAGGACAGATGAAAAAAGTTCGATATGAATCTTCTCCATTCGTATCTCAGCGCAGCGTAAGCAAATGAGATAAGTACCAAGCCAGTCATTCCGAGGAGCCAAGGTTTCACTGCTGTCATCGTAATCGGGTACTCCGGACTCAGCTTGAATCCGTTCGGCCAAAACCGTGATACTTGACGCCTATATCGGCATTCGGCAAGGGGGGCAGAACTCAAAACACGAAATGGGATAAGATGACGAATTTTCTAAGCCTCCTAGCCCGCTTTGATCTCAGACCGAGGGAAGCAAGTTCAGTTGTTATGGTGTATTTGGACCACACTTCTCGGGATCGTCGAAGGGATTCGCATTGCAAATGCGGGGAATTATGGCATCCCGGCGGGTCTAATGGCGTGTCTATGACGTTTAACAGCGGTAAAAAAAAGCATCTGTAGTGCATCTGTATCTGAAACCTGATCGACATGAACACAGATATGCCGGTCGGTGGGGTCATCTCCGGGGATTGCCAGTTGAACAGGGGCGATAATCACATCGCGAAGGCAGTTCTTGTTCCGCATGAAGTAGCTCCAACATGGGAATTTCAAGTACAATTATGATATGATTGTGTCATCAGGTTGAACCGATACCATAAGAACGATATACAAATGGCTACTGCGAAGTGAGAACTGTGCCTGGATGTCTTGTTTGTCAGGTTCGCTGAGGAAATAGAAAGGCAAGGTGTAAGACAAGATAGGAATGAGCGTTGATATCTATGCATGAGAACTTGCCATGGTGCCTTCAACTCATGGGCGGCAGACTAATAGTCCTTCCTGATATAGGCCAGTAACAAACAGAGTACCGGTCCGAGAATCCCTCAGACCAGTAGTGCTCCCAGCGAAAACAGCGCCATCGCATTGATATACGGTCTCGATCTTGTGACTAGACGCCGCATTCACACGACGAGCCGCAGAATAGGGAGCCTTCGTATCGAAGTCCGTATCCTGTGGCTCGCTTTCACCTTCGCCGCGACGGGCAAGAGATACAATCCAGCTGGGCGCACTCTCACCTGTCTTATTAGCCGCGACAGCAAGCAATGCTGGATAATATGCATGTCCTGCCACGAGAAGTACCCCGTCATCATCGTAATGCAGATTATCCGGAGCAAAAGGTACAGAGGCTTGGTCCGTATATGTAAGCTTCTCTGTGCCGTCTTCGTTCTGCGTCCGGTTAAAGAAGTATACACGTGCGTATGAAGAGGAGGCGACAGCGAGTGTTCGATTATCCGGAGATAGTGCAATACCATTCGGGAAAGGAACACCGAGCTTTGGTATCGTGTGTCGGATAACGGCAGCTCCGGGAGCTGCATCATTAAGGATGGATACATGAGAGATGAATGCCAATGGAAGTCCGCCCATGGTTTCGATCATTGGGAGCAGCGCCCCGAGGACCGAAGGAAGTCTCCGTGTAAAAAGGTGGTCATTTGAGATGAAGAATGACGTTGGTGAGGTAAGAGCGAGCGCATTAGGAGAAATAAAGTAACGAGACGTTATCGTCCGCACGTATCTTGCTGAATCCGTATTCTTCGGATCAACTACGAATTGCTCGATGGTGGCGTTAAAGCGTCCGTGGTTCACGACGAACATATTTGATGTCGAACTTGACTTTGACGGCCAAATTTGTACGCCCAGAGGATGAAAGTCCTTATTATAAGGATAGCCCTTGAGTTTGAGTTCGTGAATAGTTTCCTTCTTCTCGTCAAAGTCGATAACCCAAAGAGTTCCCCGCGGGTTCGGGTCCTTGAGGGGACCCATGACCGTGTTCCAGTTCTCTCTGTTGGGATCACAGCCCGCAATGAGCTTGCGGTCTGCTAAATTCCCCTCGTCGTCTAAGAGGTCCCAGAATGTCGCATCTTCACAGTGACTGAGGCGGTTATCTTCCGAGCTCAAAGTGTGGCAGTGGTCCAAAGATTCTTTGAGGCCGTATTCTGTTGCGAAATATTGGACGGGAAGAGGGGGCCGAATGAACGCGAAATAGATAATTGACGCGCGCCATGCAACGAGAGCCTATTTTCTGTTTCATAATTGATTTCCCCTCGCTAAGAAATGAGCTCACGATTATTGCGGCCAAAAAGACATATTTTCTTGTTGAGCCCATCGTCGGTGTTCAGAGGAGAGAAATCACGTCGAACGGGCGATTGATAATCTGAACTGTGGGAATAATTGACGGACGCGTCTGGTCACGTTTCTGATCGACGCGACTTCGGCGCGTCTCCTGGCCTGGAATCTTAAGCAACGACCACCATCCCCGCCTTCGATCCTACAACTCTGGCGGAGTAAAAGACCATGGCAACACCGCCGAGACAGACCTACTTTATCCCCCCAATTCCGAGCTTACCTTCGCCATCAGGCGCACGGAAACGTGGCTCGTTTACCTCCTCGTTCTCATTCGACCCAACCTATCTTGTTCATTCATATATGGATGCCAATGCTAATCAGAACAAGCTTAGGAGTAATCAGGCTCTCGACCCAAACCGCTCGATGTTGGCGGCATCCCCTTTACGCTCTTCTCCGCATCGGCTTCGTAAGGGCAAGGAGACCGCCGGTGATCCACACCCTTTAGCCCAGGATACAACCGCGGACGTATTTCCGGAAACCGATGTGGAAGAAGAAAATTATGACTATAGAGCGGGATGGACCATGGTGGACCGGATGCGATTATGGAGGCACGACGCCATCTGGCAGCACCTGTACGAAACGGCCGCATTCTGGGGCGACAAAGTTTTAAGCTGGACAAGTGAGTGCCCTGATCCAATTTTTGAAGTCATAGCTAAACCAATCTCAGATGACAAGAATGACGCATTCTGGCTAGCTCAGATTTACTTCCAAATGCATCAATATTCTCGTGCCGAATGTCTCCTTACCAGACCTTTCCACGAGGACGAGGACGAGGACGAGAACGAACCACCAATGGCAAATGGGCACTCGTATCCAAACATGCTTGACCACATGAACATCGTGAACAGAGGGATGGACCGAGGTAAAGGCAAGGGCAAGGATGTTGCTGGACATCCGCCTCCTCGTCGACCTTACCTACCCGAGCTCGCGATACCGGGAATAGACGTACCGCCTCCATTTCGCATCCCTGGCGGGACCGACATTATTACAGAACGTGCTGGAGGATCATACACCTTAGTAGACTTAAGCGTCGCTTGTCGTTATCTTGCTGCTCAATGCCAGATTCGACAAGGAAAATGGGCAGAAGCAACGGAGATGCTGGGGGAGTCCAATCCTTTCAGGGGTACAGACGGCGTTGGTCCTCGAATAGCTAACATTGATGGCGGTGTCAAGGTGAATACGACGTGTCTAACGTGCGCTTGCGTCTCACCGATGTTAGATTGAAGCGTCAATGTGTTATCTACGTGGATTATTGAAACTCAAGTTGAATCGCGGAGAGTCTGCAAAGGAGTCCTTTATGGAGGCTCTAGCTCTGGATGTTAAATGCTATGAAGCGTTTGATCAGCTCATAAGCGGAGAAATGATGACCGCGGACGAAGGTGAAACTCCGAGGTCTCTTGAAAATAAACGCAAAGATTTGCTGATATTCCTGCAGAATGGGAATTCGTACAAAGTTTAGCTTACAAGCAGCAAATACCCGAAGATGCGGAGTTCGTTCGACTCATATACACGTCACGATTACGCAAGTATAAGCATGCCGAGGAGCACGCGCTTATACGCCAGCGACTGGTAGAAGAATTTAATCTCAAAGATAATGTCGACGTTCTCTACAGTTTCGCCGATGCAGCTTATGCTCAGTTCAAATGGATGGACTGCTTCACTATCACGCAACGAATCCTATCGTTAGTGAACGTCCATGGGCATACCATGCCGTTACATATCGCTTGCATGCACCATCTTCCGCACTTACATCCCAAGCTGTTCATCCTAGCTCACGAACTGGTGGAAAAGGAACCCGAGGCAGCTATGAGCTGGTACGCAGTTGGCGTTTGGTACCTCAGTTCGAAGAAGTGGGCGGAAGCAAGGACGTACTTCAGTAAAACATCGCTCATGGATCCGCGATTTGCACCGGCATGGATTGCGTTTGCTCATACTTTTGCCTTCGAAGGCGAGCATGATCATGCCGTCACGGCGTATTCGACGTGTGCGCGTCTGTTTACAGGGTAAGTTGTTCCCTTTCGGTGGTTGCATTTGAACTAAATAAGCTCTTTCAGGTCACATCTACCTTTGATGTTCGTCGGAATGGAACACATTATGCTCTCTAACTATGATATGGCAGACGAAGCCCTGAATGCAGCGGACAAGATGTGCAATGGAGATCCTTTGCTATACAATGAACGAGGCGTAATGGCATTCAACCGGGGAAAGTAAGTATCCTCAGTTTCCTTACGAATTTTAATTCTGACATATTGCAGCTATGAATCCGCGGTTTCTCTGTTCCAAAAGGCGCTCGAAATCTCAGACGTATCCCAGGGCTCACATAGTACGTGGGCAACAACGTACGTTAACTTAGGCTCAGCACTCGGTAAACTGGAGCGATACCAAGAAGCATGTGAGTCGTATCGTAAGGTTCTAGATATGGACCCTCGACATACCACTGCGCTTGCGTTTATGGGCAAAACGTACATGCTTATGGGTCGACTTGGGGACGCCGTTCAAAAGTTCCATGAAGTATGTGCAAAGACTTCTCTTAAGGATGTCCTTTCTGAATCAATTCCTGATTTGTCAACAGTCACTGAGCGTTGATCCAGTCAACGGGCACGTCGTCGAACTCCTCAATCTTGCACTCGAAGCAAGCTTAGACCATGCGCCTCCACTTACTTCACCGGCTTCTAGCCTAGGTGTGAAAGCGGAGGAGTTCGTAAAGTCGGCGTCGAGGCAACAGGCCATCAAAGCTGCAAAGGTCGCTCACGCGAATCCATCCTGGAGAGATCCGCCGATTGAGGAAGGATTGATGAACATTGGTTGACAATCTCTCTTGTTGTTCATACAATGTATTTGTATGAGACGTCGACAAGCTGATTGTGTAATTCAACGTTATTTATATTGCATATAGGGGATACATGCGTGTATGTATGGTTGCAATGAGATAGTAACAAGGTGATATAGCAAGATGAAGGTTCGGGTAGGCAACCTGATAATGAAGATAGCACGATACTTCAACGACACGAATAGTGCGCTGTCACAGAAAGCAGGTCGAGAAAGAGACATTGTACACGATATTGCACTATAGTCGTGAACTACAGAAAAGAATTTGGCGGCGTGGCTCGTCAAAGAAAATTGTTGGAATAGCAAGAAAAAGCAATCAAAACAGATTAGAAGACAAGACTGTGAACCGTGCCAGGAATTCAGCTACGTTTCTTCCCAGTTCGAGAGAGAGGTGCACTTACCGGACCAGCGCATCGGCTACTTGAAGAGGATGACATCAGAAGTGCAAGGAAAGACATCGACCGCGTGTTCACTTCACATCCCGATTGTTACTGTTCCAAGGACCAGACTCCATGGCTTTAACAAACTGCTTAAACATCTCCCTCCTTCCTTCCAGATCACCATAAAATGAATCCACGGATCCGCTCTTTGCATGTTGCGGAACAGTAACCGTATCCGTTTTAGATTTGTACGAAATCCAGTCCAGTTTGCCATGGTAGACTGTTCCGAAGAGTATGCCGGACCATCTGCTGATCTTGACGCTCTTGAGAAGGATGACGTCGCCTTCGGAAGGGCTCGGTAACTCGCGTGCCAGGCGGGATTTTTGCGAAAAGCAAGTTACACGGAATCCTCGCCTGAACTCGTAGCTGGATGCATCTGCTATAGTTAAGCTCACACAGAGCTCTGCACGAGTTTTGCAGAAGTTTGAGCATATTAGAGATCACCATGGATAGTGGATACTCCAGGGACGTACCATCGGTTGTTGTTGTAGATGGAGGCTTCACAGTTTCGACAATTCCGAGAAGAGGCGTCGTCATGCCTTCCGTGAGAGACACGAGAGGAGGATAAGCAGTGTACTTGTATCCATGATGAGGACTGAATCCAAAAGAAATGACAATCGAGGGAACTGACATCATCAGAAGCATCCACGACGGTGCTATCGCCCAGCGCCAGATTCTGACCGAGCTTTGGGGATGATCTGGGAGCAGGCAGTGATGCGAGTAAAGTTTCGTCGATCGACATTTTGGAAATTTCGGACTCAAGCAAGGAGCTTTCTGTGTTACGATCATTGCCTATATCAGGTTGTCAGATTGCGTATAGGGGTCATTTATAGGAGGCGCACACCTCGTCGTGTATCTATCACGTCGCCATCTGCGACGCAAGCACCACCACGAACGGATTGGATAGACAGGAAGCTACTGAACACCAATGAGAAAGGAAGCAGTCCACTTCCGTGCGGAACCAGCTCATGGATGACCCTGGCACCCTCCAGGGAGATTTTGATAGTTTGATTTAGTGCAAAGACGAAACGTATAAGCTCTGGACAAGTTATGAAGATACGAAGAGCCTCGTGAGCCTCCCTCTTCTGGTCTGCGATATCGGATGCATCTCCTGACTGCAGAGGCTGAACCAAGAGGATCTCAACCTCTTTCTGCGTTGATCGCGTCTCGTGGACACGTCCCTCTATCCAACCAATCTCAGAATCATTGCCGGCGTCAACGCACGCTGAAGCAGAGGCGAGCGTAGCCTCGATTTCAGACCATTGCTTTAAGTAAGACAGATCATTGAAGAAAGGCGCAGGTGGAATTTGTTTGGTCTTCGTTGGCATATCGCATATACGATTGCTAGGAGATGATGATGGTGAGGTCAAAAGATCGAATTTAATCGCGGTCATAGTGGTAGTATCATTCCTAGTAAGTAGTATGTAATGATCAGAAGCACGGTCGTCCGTCACACCACGCGCCGGGGCTGAAGCGCCTCTCGCGACTTGCCCTTCACCCATCACCATCAATATTCAAAGTTGCCTTCTTGTACATTCTGGATTTCGTCTCTCGATACGCGAACATAAATTGCTGATTTCCGTGCTCTAGGCCAAAGCCGAGATCTACCACTGACTTATACCAGAACGACGTCGGCAGGAACAGTCTCTCCGCAGTCGCGTTCGTCTTTTTGTCTTCTCTCTCCGTTATCGCAACTTTGCAAGACACTACATAGTATTCGCTACCCGCGTTGGACAATTATTTAGCCTGAAGTGCCGAGCCTGGCATGGTTATCTGACATAGGAAACCTAGTTCTCCTGTCTGGCCTACCGTGATTCTTGACAGTCTAGAAGGATCGCTTGCAAATTCGCTACAGTAATTGGAGTAAGGGAACGACGAAGATGGTATAGGATAAAGTAATTCCGCAAGACAATGAAGATCAAAGAACCAGCAAATCATCATCGGCATCGACGCGTACAAGTTTCAAATCCACCTTCATAGACATGCCCTTTGGTACAACGGAGCTATGCTTGAGGTATCGAGCAACCGATGCCCTCTGCGCGGCGTTTGAAGTGGTAACCAAACTGAGCAACTTGAAGGAGGGTCATTTAGGTTTCCAAAATGGGCTCAATTGATGTTGATGGCTCGAAACGTCTAGCTAGCAACAGCAACTCTGTTGTCGTTTTTCAAGAGTACTTATGCTCTTAGTCTTACAAGTATTCCGCCATGGAAAGCAAGCCGGCGGTCTGGCTTCTATTTCGGCTATCCGTACTTATATGGTTGTCAACAAATCTTCAACGACATTCGTCTAAATCCTTCTGTCGTTAAGCTCTCGTCTGGTCTGATAGGACATGGGTGGTGAAACAGCAAAAAATCTGGATGAGTAGCTTCCAATTCAATCGAAAATTTTATCCAAGTTATCAGCAATCCAATCCAACTCACATCGCAATGTTACAGTCCTCGTGGTCAAAAAGAGGAAAGATTTTCACCCGCGAAATGGTAAGTAATCAAATTGCTTTGGATCTTCTTGACAAGTCCGAATTCGAGCTTAGGTTTCCAACCCTGGAATGTAACGACTCTTCCAAATTCTGATGAAGGGACATACCCGTTTCTCCAACCCATTTACAAAAGTGTTTGGCTTCTTTTCTTCTGCGATGAAACGTGCCATCGGCTTTGTATTCTTAGCTGTATAAGAATACGAAGGGTGTGAAAAAATCTTCACTTTCCCCTCCCGCTTTACCTTCGTCGACAAACGAGCGGCAATACACGTCCACCATCGCAGTTTTTCTGCTCAATCGGTGCCCGTACCAACTGCGGGGGAAGCACCCGACAACCTGGAACCGGAAGACAGCTTCGTAGAATTCCGCGACGCTCTGAAGCGATCGCCCTTGAACTTAGCGACGGTGACGCGATTGAGTCGCATGGCCAGGGTCAATCAATCTGGTCGATCTCGATCGTATATATTGGCAAGTCGTCAAGGTTCCAGGCAAATATAACATAAAGTGCACCTTCAAATCTTTCTTTATTCTATTTCCCCTCTGCTCCCATCGGGTTTACAAAGATGGTCGTGGATTTCATGCTGCGCGATGCCGCCATCTGCGGTGATGTCGATACATTTCGTCGGTTAGTTCAGGACGGGGAGGACGCAAATACCGTTCTTGGACCACTAATTCTCGGAGCACCAAGGTGTGTACTCTTCCCACATTCGAAATCACGCGAGCTGATGCAGACTATACACCTTTGCAAATTGCGTAGCTTCGAGGACTTGGACCCACGTTGCTCGCAAGACAGTGCTCCCGGGCGGTTGTCAATTCTGTCTTTCCTTCTTGAAAACCACTGTCTCACATTGTACACTCTCAATGCGTCACACTCATCACTTAAGGGTCTGACACCCCTGGGCATGGCAACATACCTTAACCGACTGGATTTTGTAACTGTTTTATTGGGAAAGGGGGACGGACTTGTGCTGGTAGATGGCGTGGATAGCCAGAGAGCCACTCCAATCATGTGTAAGCTTTTTCGTTCAACCGCGTTTCATTCGTGAAGAAAGTCTGAGTTATAAATTCAGATGCTGCCCGAGATGGACATGACGATCTTTTGCTATATTTGGTCGGTCAATTTTCTATCCTGAAGTCTTTTGGATTTGAAACTCAAGCTACATCCTGCTGCAGATTCGCCAAGGAGCCAAAACAAATTCCGTAGACTGCTACTATCACTCTGTTCTATTTTACGCAACGTCCACTCCACGATGTCTATGGGCATGCGAGCTAAACCTCCGACTTCAACGAGCACAATCCTTATTAGTAAGTTTGTCGTCTCAACGTAACCCTTCCATCGGCTTAACTTATCTCAGTCCCACGGAAAGAAACGGAAGCTAAAGCTCACTATGCGACAAGATATTGGCTATTACAACGCCCAGGCTTGTCTATATCGACACCATGCTACGTATCCTTTGTCATCATCGGCCATACATTCATGCATGAAACGACTTGTGACGTCCATCTCGTCCTCCGACCTCTCCGCTGTTCACCACCTTCTTTTCCCCTCGCGAGACTCGCAAGATCCGAGTGTGCCGGTGCCGATGCCAGTTCTCGTCAACCACCCAGATGAAAATGGTTGGTCAGCTATTCATTATTGCGTTACTTTGCCGCGACCAAGCGTATCTGTCCTCGATGTACTTTTCCTTGCTGGTGCCGACCTTTCACTGTACACGGCCGACGGCACGATGACGCCATTACACGCTCTTGCTCGATTTGGCGCAAGCGGGAATACTGGTTCTTTCCGACTATATGCGTTTATCGTCCACCTCGTACGCGACCTTGGAGCACCACTTGGTGCAGTTGATCTGCAAGGCGAGACATGTATCCATGTTGCTGCACGTTGCGGGAGCTGCGCCGAAATTCTCATGGCATTCTTAGAGTGCGATGTAGATGGGTCCATAGTGAAGATCAAGAACAATAACGGGTAGGTTAATTGTAATTCCGAGGTGTTTCAGATTCAAGTGCTAAATCTTCATTTGTCACTCAGTCAGACAGCTTATGAGGTCGCGAAGCCGGAGTTCCGCTACGCGTTTGAGCAAGATGAAGGCTCCGTTAGGCCCGGCTCTGCTGCGTCGCTACGCACGATTAGACCTTCCTATTCATCTTCTTCGCTAGCTACTAATCGCTCGTCTGGATCCTCGAGTTCCTCCGGTTCTTTTCAGGACGATGAAGAGGAGGAGCATGAACAATTTCCGCCTCCAGTGTCTCGCGAAAAAGAGTGTTTACGCTCGGTGCTTATATCCCCAGAAGAAGCCCAGCGACTACTGGATAATCTTGAATGCGTTGCCGAGCAGCTACGGATGTCTCGTATTAGGGATGACAATCACGCTCATCCATATAGCGCGCTCAAGGGCAAAGGCAAAGAACCAGCCGATCTCGATGATGTGGAGGAACTTTTGCAGTTGACGCGCCAGAGTAGCTCGGATCTCTTAGAACGATTTCGTCAACTCATTGACTTTGAGCTGGACGATTTGCAATCTGCGAAGGACGTACATGCATCGCTTGAGCAGCTTATCTTGCGACTTGAGGAAAGAGCTCTTGCTGAGCAGGTGGAAGAATGCTCTGCGACCCCGACGTTGACTTACCGAAGATCCTCGGCAACTCCTTCGCTTGTTGCGTCTGGGTCAACCGCTTCTCTAGCTTCCCTTGCGGACCTCGCAGCGCTTGCCACACCTACAGGTTCACCGCGCATGGGTACGGAAGATCTCAGAACCACGCGGTTTGGCAAAACGTTTACAGTTGAAGATGGAGAAGCAGAAATAGATTTTGCATGTGCATTGGCTGCAGGGAGCGTTACTCGACAGCGGCGTGCGTCTGCCTTGAGCGGAGTCTTCGCCCTAGCCACTACAGAGAGCTCCATCTCCCCAGACTTGACGCTTCCATTCTCAGATCCGAGCTCACCGCTTGAGGACGGCGTCAATCTCGTTTCTATCCCTCCGACGCGGGCACCTGAAGTGCACGAGTCCATCTTTCACCCGCAAGAACCGGAAAGTTCCCCAGGTGTACGTGTGGGGAGAAAAGCTAAGGGGGAGTCATGGCTCGACCCATATGTTCGGCGTGCCAACTCGGATATCCTCAAAGCACATCTAGCGAACCTGCTGGAAATTGAGCAAATGCTTTTCGGGGAGGAAGACAGGGAACGCGAGGATGCTCCGAGCCCTGGAAGTGTATCCAGTGAGGAGGATGGAGTAGGTTGGAGGGAGGGCGTGGACGTTGCAGAGGTGCACGAGACGGACTCAAATGTATGGGAAGGGCTAGACGGCGAGGGTGATTATGGCAACTTTTTGGAAATTTTTGATGTGGATGAGGACGATGCAATCAATTACCATGAGGAAGGTAACGCTCCGTTCTTGGACTTGGTCATTTCGACGAAATGTGGAAATGAGGAAGACGATGGGTGTTGTTCGAATCGAGCGTCGACGGTCAAACCTACGAATAGGGGCAGTGTATTTGCATGTGGACCTCCCTCGGCGTTGGATATCCTGAAGATTGCACGACGAGAACTCTATGCCGCCGAAGAGACCATGCTGACGGTGAGACTCCTCAGGAGTGTAAGCTGAACATACTTGACTGACTTTACTTTTCTATAGGCCTGCCGTTCTGTCGAAACAGCCCAGCACTACATCAGCGAAGCTGAGTCTCTAACGAGCGATATCTTCGAGAAAATGGACCATGTCGTACAAGCTTCGCAGCTCACTTCTGCGTTGAGCGATATTCACTCAGCCGAAGCGGCTGTTTCTCCGCAGAGCCGGAGTCGTAACGCTTCGATCAGCAGCAGTGCGAATACGTATTACGGCCGTACACCGGCAGGTTCGCCAGTCATACAGCGCACGAAAAAGTATGCGGGATATAATGTCAATGCTAACGCGGAGTCTCGCGCTCTGCCCCGTCCTCCTCCTGTGCGCTCTTCAACACGTACCTCGCGAGAGCAATCTCTGGCCCGCCATCCATCCATCGATTCCCTCCTATCAATATCATCATCGCATGTATCTTCCGGCGATTCTCCGGTCAAGGTGTCAGCAGCCATCAGCCACTGTTGTTACCTATGGAAGGAATGCGTACACTGCGTCGTTTGCTCGTGCGCAAGATACCACTTTGGTTAGACGCGACGGCGTATGATGTAGATAAGGCATGTACGTGGGTTGGCGTTGTCCAGGCTGTTGTTCAAAACGTGCGGCGTGCAAGGATGGTATGAAAGCTGTTTGAGCGAAAATCATGACGATAGCGGCGACCTTGTCTGTGCTGATGCTGCTGCTGCAGAAACAGGGGTCTCAAGAGCATTTGGCTCCGACTATGGACCTTAAGCCTTCTTCTGACTTGACGTATTCCTGTTTTCTATCGCAGCTTCACTTGGAAACTTCAACAGCTGTATCATACGTGTCGTTCGCATCTGCATCCGTGCATTCTCGCATTCATTTCACTGTCCCCATTCGTTTTACGTTTCTTCGATTTGCCACTTCTTTCTTTTTTTTTTGCTTTCACGCCACCCAACGTTTTTTGCACTTTGATTTGTTCCATTCCGCATCAATAACTTCGACCCTTCGGTCAATAACTTTTCATTCTGTATCATTCATTTGTCGAAGATCGGTGCAATACTAGTGATAAAGTACTTTACTTGCCGTTAATAGTTTATGTTAGGTTATTTAGCTCTTTGTTATTTGTCTGGAAAGTATTGTGCTCATAGTATTAATTGGATTTGCTATATCGTGTACTCTATGCTGGCTGAGGGATTGAATGTCCGCGCCCCTGATCCGGTAATACCGGTTGATCGTCGGTTGTGTCCGTCGCGGGGTCGATATCACATGCGAGCGAGATGACCTTGTGCCCGGAGCATTACCTCGGGATGAGTGATATTTAGAACCGATACATCCAATCATACTTCTCGCATATCGCTTCTTCCCCTCCCCCGTAGTTACATCTCCTTGTAAGAACTCGTTGTTTGAAGTCAAAGTTGGTTGCAATTGTTCGAGATGGCGTCCCCTCAGTTCAAGAAGTTCACTCGAGAGGAAGTGGAGAAGGTGTGTGCAGCGTTTAGATTAGGCTTTGAAAGTCGAGGTGAGACTGACGAGTTGCGAACGAAATAGCATAACACCCCGGATGACTTGGTACGTTCATTTTACCCGTAGACAAGCCAGATGCTAACCGACGAACGACGAATGGTTTGTGTGGCATATAACCAGTGGGTCATTATCGACACGAAAGTTTACAACCTCTCGCGGTTCAAGGACCTCCATCCAGGAGGTGTCTCAGTCTTGCTGGACCCAGAGATCGGTACGTCCTTCCGCCTGTCCATTTCTTCATCACCTCTTCACTGACTTGCGCATGCCACTGTCAATGATCAGCCGGACAAGACGCAACAGAAGCCTTCTTTGGTCTACATCGTCACGAGGTTCTCCTACGGCCGCAGTACAAGCGCCTCCAAATCGGTGTCATCGACGGCGAAGAAGAGCAGATCAAGCCTCCTCAGGTCGGCGCGCTCAGCAAGGTCCCCTATGCCGAGCCCGCTTGGTTAAGCGAGGGGTATCATTCCCCGTATTACAAGAAGGTATGTGTTCAGAGTTTGCAAGTTGATTGAATCGAATTAACGGTATGATGCCGTGGAACGACAGTCGCATCGTGAGCTGCAGAAGGCCATGCGCAAGTTCGTGGATGAGGTTATATATGAAGACGGTCAGGTACGTTAATCCTATCTTGATGGCTTCTTCCGTAAATGACCCGCGTTATTTAGGCTCGTGAAGCTGACGGCAAGCGCCCTTCGCAACACGTAATAGACAAGATGGCGTATGTCGTTACTTCGGAATCAAGTCAAGAACCTTGATTTTTACTCTTTTTTTGTGCTAGCGAGGTCGAACTGCATGCGATGCGTATGGGGCCCGGAAAGCATCTGAAAGGGCGAACATTGTTCAACGGAATCGTAACTCCGGAAGAGGTAAGATCATGAGCGTCTATGGAAGAGCTACTGATTGACCCTATGCACTGCCAGTTTGATTACTTTCATGAGGTATCATTAAGCCCTCATCCGGCGAAGAAGGTTAATATCTAACTTCATTTCAAGCTTGTTATTACGCAGGAACTTACCCGCATCGGTGCGCGAGGGTACGGAGACGGTAAGTTCTTTTGCAAGCGCAAGAGGTTCGTATTGCTGATGGATTTATGTTCAGGTTTGCTCGGAGGCAAAGTCATTGGTTTACCACCGGTCTTGAACTTCGGTCGTCCTGAGATCAGAGATAAAGTAGTCCCTGAGGTATTATCAGGCAAGAAATTTATCTGTTTGGCCATCTCGGAAGCTCACGCCGGGAGCGACGTGTTCGGGCTGCAAACAACGGCTACTAGACGGAGGACGGGAAGTATTGGATTGTGAATGGGGCGAAGAAGTGGATCACGAATGGAACGTAAGTCTTTTCTTCTGGATTCTTGCCTGGGTTGGTTCTGAGCATCTCTTTTCTAGATTCGCAGATTAGTGAGTGATATGTTTTGTGAAAGATAAATAGGATTGCTGACAAGTCGTCTCAGCTTCACAACAGGGTGCAAAACAGACGTAGGGCAATCTTAGTTTTGGTCTTGTAAATGTTCATCTGACTTCTGTTCTCCAGAACGGCTTCACTGTTCTTCTCATTCCGCGCGGTGAGGGTGTTGAAACCAAACCTATCAAGACAGCATACTCGTCGACGGCAGGGACTGCATACATCACATATGACAACGTCAAAGTACCTGTCGAGAATACACTTGGAGAAGAAGGTGCTGGCATTTACGTCATGCTCAGCAATTTTAACCACGAACGTTGGGTGATGTGCTGTAGCTCGGCACGAGTTCAGCGATTGATTGTTGAGGAGTGTCTTAAGTGCGTTATCCTTTTGCTTTGTCTTGTGAGCGTTTATAAATACGGAAACGTAGATGGGCATCGCAACGTAAAGTCTTCGGCAAGCCTTTGATCGGCCAGGCTGTCGTAAGGGCCAAAATTGCAGGCATGATCCAGCGTGCGGAGGCCATTCAGGCTTGGCTGGAGCATATCACATATCAGATGTGCAACATGGCATATAAGCAACAGGCTCAGAAACTTGCGGGGTGGGTTTACCCTTCGTTCTCTCTGGTCATGTCTTCCGTTTGCTCATTATTGTTGCGTTGTTTGGTACAGTCCAATTGCCTTCTTGAAATCATTCAGCACCCAATCAGCCCGACAGACTGCACAAGATGCGGTACAGATCTTCGGTGGGCGCGGGATCACTCAGAGCGGCATGGGCAAGTTCATCGAGCATGTACGTTCCCTTCTACATCCTTCATATTCCACCGGTTTATTTCTTATTGCTTTTAGTATCATCGCACTGTTCCATTTGACGCTTTATTGGGCGGTGCAGAAGACGTTCTCGCCGATCTTGGAGTACGGCAGGCAGTGCGCTCGATGCCCAAGGATGCAAGATTGTAACGTGTGTGAATGATGACACTATTGTTCCTGTATCCGATTGACCCCATTCACTTTGTGAGAGTTCTCAGCATTACTTTAGCCGTAGAATACATAACATACTTTATTCCTTTTACTTTTCTTATCCACTCAATCATGCGTAAATATTAATATACGCGTTTATTCCGTGGTAAAGGAGCTACCGGAAGGATCGTCATTCTACTGTTTGATAACTAGGAGGTGAAGTGATGGAAGTGAACGTTCAGTTTCCTGGTAATAGCCCATTGATACGACTCCTCTGGGAATTGAGATTCGGGATATATGTCTCGGTGTTCGGAGGAGCGATCGAAGATACACCGTCGGAAGTGACGTTGAACTGACTAGACGTTAAATTCGGTTTCCCTCGTCGATGTCGCAGAGCACACCGATGCAACAGAAGACAGAGTAGCAATGCGATAATCGTTCCTAGACCAGTGATTTCCGCAACGTTTGCGCCTGTGAATAACCTTGCATCGACCTTGTGCGAGTTGCTCACGATAGGTGAAATGGATAATGATGAGGAATCGGAATCAGAGAAAGAACCGTGCATGTATGGTGACTGGTATACGTATCTACAGATTTTTTCGTTGTAAAGCCAATAGCAAATCTGTTTGCCTCCTTTCAATGAATTACTCCATGAACACGCATGTACTGTACATGTGTGAACTAGAAGTTGAAGGTGGCGATGTCCATCTATGGCCAGAACAGCGAAGAACAAACAGATTAATACCATGAATCAAGCTCTGAGGAATATCCAAAATGACCGCCAGAGCAATGCAACGTAGAATTAGAGCATAAGTATAGAACAAAAATAATGAAGATAAAACAGGGAATGGCAGTATTGCAAAAAGCGGATATCGATAACGCAGCGGCATCAAAAATCACTTTGGATAGCCTTTCGCCCAGTTCTCTCCCAGCGGGGAATCCAGTAAATCCAGCTTCATCGAGAGCTGACCGATGAAAGCAGTGTTCCGGCCTCGCCAGAGTATACCGCGCATATCCTCCGGTATCCACGTCAGCAACTCGCCTCCTTTGCCTTTCACCCAGCCATCTTCAGACAGCGTCCAGTTTAACAGTGTGCGTCCCCTGGAGGCTGCTGGGCCAGTACCTTGGTCATTTGAGTCGATATGTGTATCTGCTCGGTGGGACAACGAGGATGTTGTCGACGCTCCTTCTGCAAGCCTTTCGCCGCGTCCTGGAACGACATCTCCAATGCCCACATCCCAGACACGAATGGTCTTGTCCTCGGATCCAGGCACGACGCACGTTCCGTCCGGTGATATTGCAACTGCATAGACGATGCCTATGTGCCCCTCGAGCGGGCCTAAGACGAGCTTGCCGGTTTTAGCATCCCAGACGCAAATGGTCGAATCCCAGGAGCCCGAGACGATGCGCTCACCATCTGGAGAGAATACAACGGAGGTGAGGCCCCACAATCGTCGTTCGAGCGGCTGCTCCGAGATGAGCTTTCCGGTTCCGGCATCCCAAATACGAATTGTGCCATCTTCGGAACCCGACACGATGCGCTCGTCCGAGAGAACGCAACCGACATCACCCGGCTTGTGTGCGCCTTGAGCGGGTCCAGGACGAGCTCGCCACTATCCACATTCCAAATGCATACCGTTCTATCATCGGAGCCCGAGACGACACGCTCACCATCTGGCGAGAATGCCACCGAATTGATCTCACCTGTGTGCCCCTCGAACGGACACGATACAAGTCTGCCGCTGTCAGCATCCCAGATGCAAATACTCCCATCATCGGAGCCTGAGACGATGAGTTTTCCGTCGGTAGAAACTGCAATTGACTTGACGCCGCCTGTGTGCCCCTTAAGAGGACCCAATATAGACTCGCCACTGTCGGCATCCCAGATGCGAATGGTGCCGTCGAAAGAGCCTGAGAGGACGCGTGTACCGTCTGGAGAGAACGTCATCGAGTAGACTGCTCCTGTGTGACCCTTGAAAGGACCAATGAGATGCTTGTTACTGTCGGCGTCCCATATACAGATTGTGTTATCAAGTGAACCTGAAACGATACGTTTTCCATCAGGAGAGAACGCGACTGAGTAAGGTTCTCCTGTGTGCGCTTTGAATCCACCCGACACGATTTCGGTGCTGCTTACGTCCCAAATGCGAATAGTGCCATCAAATGAACCGGAGATGACGCTTTTACCGTCTGGAGTGAAAGTAACTAACGTAATACCTGACGTGTGTTCCTCGAATGGTCCCCAGATGCACTGTCCACTGTCCACATCCCAGATGGCAATTTCCCACCCACCTGAGACGACGCGTCTCCCATCCGGTAAGAACGCGATGGACTCGACGAGGGACCCGCCAAAAGGTTTTTTACGAGCTCACCGCTGTCGACGTTCCAAATGCTTAGTTCACCGGACGAATTTGTCACAAGATGCTTCCCGTCTTGCGAAACAGCCATTGAATACGCGATGCCTGCATTGAACGGAGCCGAGACTCGCTTCCCGGTACAAGCATCCCAAATGCCAATTGTGCTATCATTGGAACCTAAGATGTATTTCCCGTCCGGCGTGACTTCGCGGAACCAGACGTTCATGTCATCCTCAAACTGCGCAGAGACGAGCTCGTCACTCTCGAGATAAAGTACTTTCTCGCTAGAAACTGAGATGACACGTTTGCCGTCCGGAAAGAACGCAACCGACGTGACCTTAGAATCACCTGTCTTCAGCGTACCAGAGACAAGACTACCAGAGTCGACGTCCCAAATGCAAATCGTCCCTTCATCAGAGCCTGACACGACCTGCTTGTCGTCCGCGGAGAACGCGACGGACTTGACTTTGCCACTTGCCTCAAATGGTCTCGATATGAGCTCCCCACTGAGAGCACTACAGACACGAATCGTCTTGTCGTCAGAACCAGATGCGATGAGCTCCCCATCAGCGGAGACCGCTATCGACTATATGCCCCTTCAAGACCATAATGCACTGGCTTGGAGTCCTTACTCCTAATCTGTCTACTTTGACAGCCGGATGAGTTCCAGAATGACGATCTGCAACAAGCGATTCGCCTTTCCAAAGAGATATGGAGGATAGATACATATATCTGAGGAGCGCTTTGCGAGATCGGGTATGCGAAGACGCTGGCTAGCCTATATGCTGCCCAAAAGAGGGAACAGATCTCTTCGTCGACTGACTGTAGTAAGATCAGAAAAAATGATGATGCGAATGGATAAGATCACTGACCATGACCACTGACCACATACTTGCACCGTACAAAGCTCGGATGGCGACGCGATTGAATTGTCCTGCCAGACTAAGAACCTCGAGCCAATACAACAGGTGTTCGTTTCCAAAAGCCTTCATACGACTCTTCAGCTCGGTCGAAATGGCTGACCGTGATAGCTCGCACAAATGGACAGCCCAGAATCGACATGCGTAATCCAGGTGAGAACCAATATTAATCGCGACACGTGTCTGCAGATCCAGAACACACTCGTTGCAGAGGAACGATGATTCGAGGTTGCACATGTTGAAATGCAAGTTCTTCGCCATGATATCGAAACACCGCTCAGTTACGGCTTGTTTCTGTATAGCCTCCCGGATATTACATGGTTTGTCGTCGGACCTTTGTGATGACAATAGATAGTCAGCAAAAGACGCGTGGTGTAGTCGAATCGGCTTCCCGGGCTCGTATGAGATAACGGATTGAAGCTGAGTTAAGATGGGATCTACCGTGTTTTCCTCGAGTCCTAGAAAGGTTTCGATAACGGAACCTGTTAAAGCCTCTTTTACAACTAGGATAAGTCCCAACACAGCCGTGGCAATGTCCTTCAAGTTTGACCGCCACATTCCGGACCCCTTCAAAGCGGTCGTATAAAGACCGTATAGGCCGTGTTCGCCAAGTGATTGATTGTTGTTCACAAGTTGTCGTAAGTTCCGTCGCGGATCGCCAGGACCACGTACCATCTTGATCGCCGTAGACGCCCATATGAAAAGCCCATCTGCGCCACTACAGAGCATCTGGATCTCCTTAGCCAATTCCTGGACTTGATCTCCAAATTCGTCGTTCATCTCTTCTCTGATGTAAAGAGCAACGTCACTTGTTCCGTCTTCGGCAGCATGCACAAGTTCGACATGATTGATATGAGCTTTTGTCGGAAGGTCCTTCACGATATCACGTTCTGGTCGACTCGTAATAAGAATGCGAACCTTCGAAGGAAGCAGCGCGAATTTGGCCTTCAGCAGATTCAGTAGAGCTCGTCGGCTGTCAACATTGCCACATTCATCCAATGCATCGAGTATAATCACGATAGTGTTTGGGATGTCCACCTTGCTTAACGGCTCTAAGAGCAGCTTCGTGAATTGCTCCTCCTGCACACCGTCAATGATATTCATGCTTTCACCGACCACGCTGATGAAGTGCTTTCCGACAAGCGGATGACGCTCCGCCAGCTTGCAGGCAATGGTTCGAATGACATTGCTCGGCTCACTCTTATTCCGCTCGAAGAATAAATGGACAGTATCATACCCATGTCCGAACGAGGCGGTCACTGCGACGGTACTCTTTCCCGATCCCGCAGCGCCAGTAATCCAAAGAATATTTGGAGATGTCTTCGACTTCAGGAAGTCACTGATTTGTTCCAAGTATTTCGTCCGGGTCCCAGGAAGGCATCGGAGACGCTTGGAGACATTGGACATGGCTGTGAAGGGCCCGAGTTTCTCTTTCAAATCGGCGAGGTCGTGCTGCGACACTGGATTGCGAGGTCTGATTGAGGATCGACCAAAGAAAAGGAAAACTCACCTATCTTCTTCAACATGGCCGTATCCAGATCACGTCTGAGATCAACGAATCGATCTTTGTAATCTTTGATTTTTTGACGCTTGTGTCCAAGTACCATTCGACCTAGAATAAACTTTATCAGCGAAAGCAACACAGTCAAGTGCAGCATCATACGGAGAAAATAGTGCTTAGAGTAGTCCTGCACAAAGCGAGAGCATTCAACAGTCTCATGAAGCATCGGCTTTAGGAAGGGCTTCAGATCCTCTCTCCTATCAAGCGAACTCGATAGCTCGTCTGAAAATTCAAACGCAGTCTTCATTCTCTCCATCAGGCCAATAAGATCTTTGTCGCCTTTGTACTGATCGGACACGAGCTGAGAAATAATATTAATACATCACGATGATAACGCAATGCAACATGCCTGAACATACCTTAAACAGAGCAGAAGTTGACTTCCATGATAAAGTGACAATAGATGTCATCTGAAGAGTCATTCCAGAAACCTATTTATAGCTAGAAAGAAAGAAGACTTACTCCCGGAACTTTGTCAATGGCATCAAAAATCTTATCGCCTGCCTCAACAAATAGCCCGATTGTCTCAACAACGCGGAGATGTCGATCTAGACGATTCTTGATAGTTTCCACGCCGTGCTCAGCAATGCTGACTTCGATTTCGGCTAAGCGGAGTGCGTCGATTTTTTCGAGATGAAGATGAATGATGCCACTTGTCTCTGTGCGTCTTTGACGAAACAGTCGGCTTGGTGGACTAGAAAGGCTGCGTTGAACTTGGAAGATATGTCAGCTCCAGTTGCAGTATATACAGTAGATGAGAACTTACCATGTTGACCGATTTCTTGTACGAGTTCTTCGAATTGAATGTCGACGTGCCCAAGGGGATTAGCTGGCCCAAGTTTTATGTTCTCCTTCAGCTGTATGGCGAGGACAGCAGAGGCGTCCGAAAGCGCACTGTCCTATGATGAGCGCTTGAGATATTTGCCCGCTGAAACTACTTACAAGGCAACAGTGCCTTTCCACGCCGGCTTCCCATCCCCATCGAGGGTCACAGTCTTTCGGAAGACTCTACCGAGTATGACCTCCACATAAAGCGTGGAATTCCTTTTTGTCTTCCTCGAGATGTCCTCAACACGAACGACTAGAGGAATACGCATTGGCCGGGATGAAGTCTACATACGTTTAAAGGCTCACCTTCAAGCGCATAGTGAGTCGGTTCAGACATGCTGGAAGAGTGTCAAGCGAGGTCCCGTCCTGTGCCGCATGACCGTCCTCTTATAATCGTGTACGTAGCATGTCCATATCTACAGAACCAAACATGCTGTATGCGTGCGGTGCATGTCCCTGTTTCCAAGTAATCAGACTTCTTTGATTGATGAAGCGGGGTCCTATCCGTACCTTAGGTGAGTTAGCTGTGTTATAGGTTTGTGAAGCTGTACTCTAGCTGTACATGACTGCAGCATAGTAAGGCTCGACGAGACATTGACCGAGAGAGCGTAACGAATACGAGACTGCAGAGGTGATGGGAAAGAAGTCAGCAAAGACGAAAAACAAGGCTGGAACAAATTTCACTGACTTCTCCACTATCCTCCAAGCATCCCATCTATTGTCTATCTTCTCGAATTCCCGAGTCGAGCGGGGCGCTCATTCAGCCCCACAATAGCTCAAACTTTGCTCACACGTATCGCCTGTTTACGCAAACAGCCCCCATAGTACCGCCCTTCTTTTGTGGTATGAACCGGGCCCAACATGAGGCCGGCACGAGCAACAAGGTAAACCACTGAAGACTACACATCGGCATAGCATGCCAAGTACCGTTGAACACCAGTGCAAAACTGAGCAAAATAGCGGTTCTCTGGATGTCCCATGGAACGCGATTCACCCCAGCAACCAAAATGAGACAGGCGACAAGTCAGCATTGGCATAGGACAACGTCGGAGACAGTTTTCACCTGCCTATCTACTATCTTCCAATCCATCGTCAATCTTGAGTTTCTCAAACCTAACAGAGCAATCATCCGTTCATCTGCACAACACTGTGGGCGCCGCATTTCATTTGCGGTTAAATCGGAGAGTACATGAGACCAGCACGAGCATCAGGAGAAGTTAAGACCCTGGATATTTCAATCCATCTAGGTCATGGCGCTGACTCTAACTTCGTGCTTCTCGACCTCTCGTTCTCCCTTTCTCGCTTTCATGTTGTTTTTTATCAATTGTCACATACCGATTCACAAACAAAGATCGAGTATCCGGAACAGATGGTCATTCGAACTCGGGGATCCTTGCTGCTTTCCTAGATGTTTATAAGTACGGAAGAACAGAAACGACACACACGTTATAAGTAGTGGGTTACGTAACATAGCGTGTTTACTATATGTGGCCATGGTGTCTCACGCACTGTACTTCTTTGTTGCACAATTTTTGAGCCTTTCATCTTCTTCAAGTACCAATTGTACTGGCGCACATAATCAAAATTCGCTTCGTGTATCAAGTTCGTAAAGTCCATCTCTTCTCTTCGCTATATCTAACAAGATCATCGTCTACATCAGATGTCCTTCTGCGCATCTTTCTCATTTGGTATGCAATTCTTATGACGTTCTGCTCCGCAAGTTACAATTGGAGGTCAAGGTTATGATGCAAGGTCTATCGTTGTATTTGCTTGCTGAGAAAACGTACACTGAAACAGATTATGTGAAAATCAGATATCCAGATAGTGAAATGATGAAGGCTCATGTCGGTCGATAGCGTTCCGGCAAATTTTTAATGCTACCCCTTACACCAGGGCTCCAGTTCAATCCGAGTGCTATTTCATAGCAGGGATTACCTGGCCCTCGCTGTTTCAGGTGACGCACTAGGTCATCACTGCGAGTATATCCTAGCGTTGGACATGAGCATGCCTTCGAACCCTGCCCCGCCCATGGAAAATCCAATCCAGGGCACAACCATCCGTAACTGTCGGGACGCTCATGTCTGAGCTCGTGCCTTTCGAGCTCCTTCTTTGATCTACACCATGTCTTGCAGCCATGGCTACATTCATATTTTGAAGTAGGTGCGCTACGCCCGACATTATACGGCTTTTGCCGTAGATGAGATCCGGATTGCTTGATTTTGTCTTTTCCCTTCATTTCTCTTGACGTTGAAGTTGTATTCTGCTTTCTGGCGGGGTCACGGTCAGTGCTTTCTACATGACTCCGCAACGGTCCGGAGGATGGCGAAGCCCTGTTCGTAGGTGTAGCCGCATACGCAGCTGCAGCGACTTGAGCGTGGTTCGCATCGGGAACGAAGGCAGTCGCAATGCGGCTGAGGCGGGCTACGTCGACTTGCCCTCGTACATACTGGGTTTCTTGGATCTTGTTGTGATTTACAGTTTGTAAATCTCGACACGAATCAAGACTCGTGTCTGGTTGGGGTTTGTCATTTACGCCTGGCACGGGCATCATAGGTTGCGGGACGAGTGAATAATTCCCTGTGCTCAAGCCCGCAGAGTTATTAGAACTGGATTTCGATATTCCAGTTAATGCGGTTGGTCGATTGCCGAACTCCGTATTCACAAATGACGAGTTTTCAACAGGCTTGAACCGTGTCCTTAGGACCGACATAAAAGCAGGTTCTCTTGAGAGTCCTGCACCGACGTTTGAGATGAAATCCATCGACCCGCCTTGTTAGGTAAAGCCTAAGTTGGATCTATCCTCGGCATGGAACGAGGCGGCGTCAATGCCTTGGTTGATGGAGGGAGATAAGTTGGTCCGCTCGACGCTAAAGTGCATTTCTGCAGGCGTCTCATGTTGTGCCAGTCTGAGGTTATCAGAGAGGGCCGAATAGTCCACGTCAGAAGAGGAAGGGGAGATTTCTTCAGCAGAACTGATGGGCCCACGCGAGTCCATGCGAGTCGGATTGAATGGTGTATATCCCAATTTGTGCTCTTTAAAGCCAGAGGTGTCACTCACGTGGAGGGAAGGATGGAAAAAAAGCCCCTCCGTGGGTGTCAACGGGCCACCAAACTGTGTACCGTTGGCTGTCACGTTTACCAAGCCACCGACTGTGTTGATTCCAACACTCTACAAAGTCCTATCAGTAACGTACGCCTGGGGAAATATAGGAGTGTGCTCACTGAGTAAGCAGAGGTGTAGTAGTCATCCGCTCGGTCTCTGCGAGCGATAGGATACCCGCGATTAGGGACACCATTCGCAGAGTAATTGGAGACCCCTGTGTCCGGCGTCGGCTCCTCGCCTTCCGAGGACCCGTGCGTGCTGGAACCAGGCGAAATGAAGGAGTCGAATGTGCTTGGTTGAACATGAGAACGTGATGCGTGCGGAACAGGTGGGTCAGTCTGTTCCGAGCTAAGTCGGACTGAATTTCCTGAACTTGAAGAAGCGGAGGGGGTCCCCCAGGGTGAACTGACATCTGGAACTTGGCCCAGTTCGGCGTGTGCGTAACCAACGTAACCAAGCCCGTCTTCCGTTAAAGCGGATGTTTCTGACCCATGCGCGGGGGGACGAAAGAAAGGCACACCTCTAAACGTCATCGAGGGCCATTTGCCTGCATTGTCGGTCGTGCCATTGGCCAAGCCACCGAATGTACTGGGCCCGGCTCTCTTTAAAGTCGGTCAGGGACTTTTGTCTAAAGGAAGTCAAGGAGTGTACTCACTGAGGTGTCGTTATAGTTATCAAAAGCTGCAGCGGTGCGGCCATAGGCATCAGAGTACCCGCCTTTAGGTATCTGATCAGCGGGGTAATTGGCTGCATATGTAGGTGGGTACTCGCCTTGGGAGGACCCATATGCATATGAGTAGTCATATGTGGATGTGCCGTAGTCGACGTTGTAGTACGACATGGTAATGAAGATAACAACAGATCTAGAGATGGACTGCTAGAGCAAGGGGATGAGAAAGGTAGCAGAGAGAGTTGCTGAGGTCCTCTAGCGTCCAACGAACGCGTTTAAATCGCGCAACAAAGGGGTGTTTGGTTCTGTTTGTACCGTGTGGCCTAAAGCATCCGAGGCTCGAGGCTCGTGAGCGCGACAGACCGATCCTTACCGTTTTCGGTTGTTTGGCCTTGCCGAAAGCTGCTGATGGAGTTCCCGAAATTGTTCGGGCTTGTTCTCTCTGAAGAGGTCGTGGTGTATCGTAGCAGTCAAGTCGAAATGCGGTAGCTGTAATTACTGTAAGACCGACGCGTCCATCTGGAATAAAAGTGTGGTTATTCAGGTCAACACGATGGAGTAGCGTCAGTTCACAAATTGTCTCTTTCAATAAGGAAATCATTCAACAGAAGTGCATATTTGCAGCGGCGATCTTGGGAATATGTATGCTTGATCAGTTATACGTTTGTTTATGCTGCATCGGCGGATAAAATTCATGACTTCTGAATAAATTCCAGGGGTTAAGGGCTTCATGAAAGAGGTACAAACAAGTATTCTTTCTCTCTGTGGATTAAAGGAGAGTGAGACATTCCCTAACCCACAGACGATAATTGCTGCATAGGTCAGTTGACGTAAACGAGCTATTATCAGTACACGCATCGTAATCGAGAAGCCTTGCCCACCGAAATGCAGTCCCAGTCCGATTACTCAGTTTGTGGGTAGTTTGCGATCTTCACTTGTACCCCGATAAAGAGCGTACGAAACCTTCTGAGTCGAATCAGTGTGGATTACTGTCTAATAAATTTTAATTCAGCAGAGGGATAGCACGATACCAGACATTGGAGCTCGTCTCGTGGGCTGAATGAGTCGGTCCTCTGGTCATGGTCAGCGCTTGGGACTGAAATCCAAAACTGGGAGGTTGTTCGATGGAGACAGAAGGCTGTGGAGTATCGTCCTGTGATCAAGCTCTTGAGATGAGAAAAGTCCTATTCCGACTATGACGGGGCCACGAAACGTCGAGGAGTGCAGGCGCTGTCGAATAGGGTTCCGCAGCGTATCGTATATAGCGTATACGATACGGTGTATACGCTATACGCCCGTATACGTATCAGCTCGAATAGTCAATATATATGCGCATATTTATACGCTCGTATGCGTATATGGTTTCGGAAATTTTTGCGTATACGCCGTATACGCGCGTATATTTTTACTGTAAGGTCTGAAACCAGTGAGAAAACTCAGATTTTAAATAAAAGTCAGCTCCGCTTCCACCAAAATGAGTAACTACTCACCAAAACGTTAGTGTTGGATCTCAGTCTCAAGGGTTAGTTGCTTGGTACTGAGGCGTGGGAATTACAACTGGCTTTCAGTCGTGGTTCCCACAATTTCCACCCTCCTCACTGCTTACTCTTGTAAGTTTATCAATATTTATATCAGTTGTCTTAAGCCAAGGAACGCCATGTAAGTATCTTGAGGCTCGAACAAGAGGTGTAATGGTCAAAATACCATATTACAAGTCAGTATGGTCCCGTATACGCCGTATACGCCGTATATTATACGTGCGTATGCGTATCTTGCTTCAGAGACAAATATACGCGCGTATTTTATACGACCGTATGCGTATGAAGCTGAAAATATACGCCCGTATCGTATACGATACGCGCGGAACCCTACTGTCGAATAAGGATTTCTGGCTTCTTAGACATATGGTGTCTTCACTCGTTACCTTCCTCGTTGTACTTTCCAACATTCATCTGAAGCGTAAGCATGTCAGCGCGCCGCTTTCAATTATCAGACTTTATGCATATAATACCAGAGGAAAAGATGAGCATCTCGATGCGCTACCGTATGTTCTGTCCACTTCCAGTGCTGCTGTGGATAAATTTTGAAGACTTATTGAAAAGTGAATTTGACTCATTCTTGAATCTTCTGCCCATGCGATGGTGCATATCTTCGATTAAGCCAGATAGAAGCCAAGTCTAAAGTTGCTATACATGCTTACATTTGAATTTATTCGAGAGTTTGAAATCGGCACAATCATGTTGCCGGGGATGCTAGTCTTCTTCGGATACAGTGGATCGTCCAGTTGCAGGCCAAAACATTGGAACAATAATTACGGATATGTCAGTTCGTCGAACTTCCTGAGAACCAGATCAGCGTTGTCGAGGAATGTATCGACAATCGCTGTATTAGTCTATTTCTGCACCGAAATAAGTTCGTTTGTGTGGTCAGAGAGCGTTGCAAACAGGCATCACTCATATTACTTTCCCTATCGTTGTCGACTTTCACATCGCAAAGAATGATTATTACAATTCCATTTCATTGTAACTCGAGTGGCAGAGTTCCATTCACGTCGATCACCAAGAAGATTCGCCGGCAAAAGAAAACTACGTGACCCTGTCTGCGTGTATTCTGCGGATGTTGCGGGTGATTTAGTATTCTTCGTTGCGACCGGGTTAGTGATATTTTCCCTCGCCAATACAAGGCCCAAAGCACCTCGGAAATAAGGCTTCAAGTTTCAAATTCGCAATTGCATCTTCTGGCCAACAGACTATTCATTCTTCCTCTTGCGTTTTGCAAGCGCCTCGGAATGTTCGTCGTCCATATCGTAATCCTCCATGACACCCAAGTAATAGAAGTTGAATCTCTCCGGGTCCCATCCAACCTCGTAAACCGCAGAGCTTCATCACTCTCGATGCAAGATACGACATCAGTATCATATTTTTGGACTTTCCGATCGCCATTCTGGGAGACCTTATTAGACTAGACAAAAATAAGCATCAGGGTAATGCGTGGAGACGTGACGATTGAGGTGGGCTTTTCGCAGAGTCATCAGGAAAAAGTCTAGCAGAATTTATGCCACATATATGTACATATAAGTAATAGAATGCATGAAAGATATAGATGAACATACAACCGATGGCCCTTCACACAAGGTATCAAAAGATCAGTGTGAGACTGTAGCAGAGTGATGAGTTGAATAAGACTTTCGTAAATCTGCATGCATGATCAACGCTTGCAAAGCTTTGGAAGAGCATACAACCCATGGCTAATCTCACAGGGGACCAGCAGAGATATCAATCTGAATAGGTTATATGGCGACTTGCATTGTTCTTGTAGGAGTATTGTAATGCTAAATCGACCCTTTGAAATATTGTGTATCTTTGTATTCATTGTCACACCAATATACACTGTAAGTTATAAGACAATTGTTGTATTACACTACAAGTAGTACATTGAGTTTGTGTTACTTTACAGTCAAGCTACATTACAGCTATGTCAAATACATACCATTGAGTATCCAGCAAGTCAGAAGTACTCCAGATTAGAGCCAGGCAGTCAGTTTGACTACATTGCAAACAAGGGACAGAAGCACAAGAGCGAGACCGGAAGCGAGACTGGAAAAGCAGGTTCTTCAGACAGCTAACAGACACAACACGAGACAGCGACGGTGAATGGTCAGTCTTGATCAGCAAAAGCATTTTGAGTGTACTGAGAGTCAGGTTACATCTGGGAGGCAGGAGGCTAAGCCGACTGTTGAAGCCTTCCATGCTCTTTGCAGAGCGACGGTGTTTGTAAAGCAAGTTTCATCATCTTCGTCTTCATCATCTTCTATGTCCTGATCATCAGCAGGACCAAAGTTTTTGCTATAAGAGTGTCCTACTATCCAGTAGTAAAAGGGCCTGAAATTGAAATCTTCGTCAACTCGGCGTACTGTTTAAGCTTGCGGATAAAGAAGCGAGTTTGCGAAGATTTGAAAGAACAGTAGTAGAAGGATAAATGCGCTACTCGCATGGATGCAAGCATCTCTGGTGTGACTTTGTTCACACCAGAGATTTCCGTGTTGTTCCTATGAGTTCCTGTCATTTGTGACCCGGATGCTGATGTTGCTGCTTTCAGACTGAAGAGAATTTGACAAAGTACCTAGAAATGCAAAATGTGAACAGATGAGCGCATCAGATAGAAAGTGATGCACCAATATCGGAAAATGACCCTCAAAGAGCCCAATGTCCGGGTTATCTGGGTCCCATAACTCCTTGTCGTAAAGAAAGGCTGGGGCATTGTTGTGCCTCAGCTTGTAATTTTTCGCCTTAACTAAATCTTCAAAGCTGAAAAAAAGCCTGTCAGCAATGAATTTGATATGACTAATTCCTTACTTTTCCTTCTTTCTGTTTTCCTTCTTTCTGTACTTGTGTAGGACAGACATTGGAATAATTTCCCGCATAAGTTGCGGGTGACTCATTCTGCGGCTTAACAGCAGCATTATCACATTGAAGGTACAGTAATTAGAATAAAGTCAAGATGAGCGAGTACATGTACAGTCGAGCTATCTTGGCAAGATCAGGGTAAGTATGCTGTGCTGTGCTGATAGTCGGCTCGTTGCGACGATGTCCATCCATACATAGACGCCCATCTCTCTTTCTCGCAACAACAACGAGCACATTTCCCCTGAAAACAGATCAAATGCAGCAAAACAACGCACTCGCTGATCCAAAGTCATCAGCACTTCTCGCGCACATCGTCTCCCAGACTCAGTCTAACATCGACTTCCTCGTCTCGCAGAATTACATCCGCGCGTCAGATGCGGCCAATATACTCTCCAAGCTTGCAGATATCACTGTTGCAGATATCACTTTTAACACACAGTCGGCGTTCGAGCAATGCCAGCTCGGAAACTAGCACTGTCGTCTCGTCGAGTGAGGATGTGCGAAACCCTGTTTTGAGTGTCGCGGACCGCATGACCTAGATAATTGTATAGTTGAGCTCCAAAAGAAAAGAGAGAACCGTGCATGTATGGTGACTGATATACATATCTACAGCTTTTTTTGTTGTAAAGCGAATAGCAAGTTTGTTTGCCTCCTTTCAAATGAATTACTCCATGAACACGCATGTACTGTACATGTGTGAACTAGAAGTTGGAGGTGCCGATATGTCCACCTATGCCCAGAACCGCGAAGAACAAACATATTAATACCATGAATCAAGCTCTGAGGAATATCCAAAATGACCGCTAGAGCAATGCAACGTAGAATTAGAGCATAAGTATAGAACAAAAATAATGAAGATAAAACAGGGAATGGCAGTATTGCAAAAAGCGAATATCAATAACGCAGCGGCATCAAAGATCACTTTGGATAGCCTTTCGCCCAGTTCTCTCCCAGCGGGGAATTCAGTAAATCCAACTTTGTTGAAAACTTGCAACTGAAAACGGCTGTATTTCGAGCTCGACAGAGCGTATCGCGCATATCCTCCGGTATCCACGTCAGCAACCCGCCTCCTTCGCCTTTCACCCAGCCATCTTCGGTCAGCATCCAGTCTGAGACTGTACGTGCCCCGGAGGCTAATGAGTCAGTACCTTGGTCGTTTGGGCCAGTATGTGTATCTGCTCGGCTGGATGACGAGGAAGTTGTCAACGCTCCTTCTGCGAGCTTGCCACCGCGTCCTGGAACGATACCTTCGCCACTCACATCCCAGACACGAATGGTCTTATCATCGGATCCAGACACGACGCGCATCCCATCCGGTGATATTGCGACTGAGTAGATCCTGCCCGAGTGACCTTCGAGCGGGCCTAAGGTAAGCTTGCCGGTTTTAGCGTCCCAGACGCGAATGGTCTTATCCCAGGAGCCTGAGACGAGACACCTGCCGTTTGGCGAGAATACAACAAACGAGACGCGCTCCGAGTGTCCTTCAAGCGGCCCCGAGATGAGCTCACCGGTTCCGGCATCCCAAACACGAATTGTTGCATCTGCAGAACCCGACGCGATGCGCTCGTCCGGAGAGAACGCAACCGACAGCACCTCGCGTGTGTGTCCCCTGAGCGGGCCCAGGACGAGCTCACCACTATCCGCATTCCAGAGACATACCGTTGCATGAGAGGAGCCTGAGACAACACGTTCACCATCTGGCGAGAATGCCACCGAATTGACCCTGCCTGTGTGCCCCTTGAGCGGACCCGATAGAAGAATGCCGCTGTCAGCATCCCAGATGCAAATCCTCCCATCATATGAGCCTGAGACGATACGTTTTCCGTCGGTAGAGACTGCAACTAACCGGACGCTGTCTGTGTGTCCCTCAAGCGGACCCAATATAAGCTCGCCGCTGTCGGCATCCCAAATGCGAATAGTGCTATCCCAAGAGCTTGAGATGACGCGTTTCCCGTCTGGCATGAACGTCACCGAATGGACACTATCTGTGTGCCCCTTGAAAGGACCAACGAGATGCTTGCCATCGTCGGCGTCCCAGATACGAAGGGACTTATCCCAAGAGCCTGACACGATGCGTTTCCCATCCGGAGAGAACGCGACTGATTTAACCACTTCTGTGTGCGCCTCGAATGCACGTGACACGATTTCGGTGCTGCCTCCGAGTCCTACAAGTCCTCCTACATCCCAAATACGAATAGAGCTGTCTTTTGAACCTGAGATGACGCGTTTACCGTCTGGAGTGAAAATAGCTGACGTAATAAAGGACGTGTGCCCCTGACAAAAGATGCGCTGTCCACTAGTAGTGGTACAGTCGATATCCCAGACGACAATTTCATCCCCGCCTGAGACGACGCGTTTCCCATCCGGTGAGAACGCGATGGAGAAAACGTAGCGCACGTCGAAAGATTCAAATTCTTTTACGAGTGCGCCGCTGTCAACGTCCCAGATGCGGAGTGCCCCGGCATGCTCTGTCGCGAGACGCTTCCCATCTGGCGAGACAACAATTGATGTCACATCGCCTACATTAAACAGAGCCGAGACTCGCTTCCCGGTACCCGTATCCCAAATGCCAATCTCAGTATCTTTAAAGCCTATCACGTACTTCCCGTCCGGCGAGACCACTTGGAACCGGACGTCCTCAAATTGCGCAGGGACAGCATCGCCATTCTCGGAATAAGATACCTTCCCATTAGAAACTGAGATGACACGTTTGCCGTCTTGACAGAAAGCGACCGATGTGACTTCAGAATTGCCTATCTTCAGCGGACCAGAGACGAGGTTGCCTGTGTCGGCATCCCAAATACAGATCGCTTTAATAGAACCTGACACGACTTGTTTGCCGTCCGCGGAGAACGAGACGGAATAGATCGGACTGTCCATCTCAAACGGTCCCGATATAAGCCCGCCGCTGAACGCACTCCAGACACGAATTGTCTTGTCGTAAGCACTAGATACGATGCGCTCCCCATCAGGGGAGACCGCTATCGAAGTGACGGGGCCTGTATGCCCATTCAAGACCTTAATGCACTGGCTTGGAGTCCGTATTCCTAATCTGTTGACTTTGACTACCGGATGAGTTCCTGAGTAACGGTCTGCAATCAGCGATTCGCCTTTCCAAAGGGATATTGCAGATAGATATATCTGAGGAGCGCTTTGCGAGATCGGATACGCGAAGACGCTAGTTAGCCTATATGCTGCCCAAAAGAGGGAATAGATCTCTTCGTCGACTGGCTGCAGTAAGGTTAAGAAAGAAAGAAAAAAATAACGATGTGCAATAAAATAACTGACCGCTGACCACATACTTGCATCGTACAAAGCTCGGATGGCGACGCGATTGAATTTTCCCGTCAGACTAAGGACCTCCAACCAATACAACAGGCGTTCATTTCCGAATGTTTTCATGCGATCCTTCAAGCCGGTCGAGACATCTGAGTTCGATAGCTCGCACATATGGACAGCCCAGAATCGACATGCATAATCCAGCTGTGGACGAATATTGTTCGCGATACGTGTCTGCAGACCCGGAACATCCTCGTTAAGGAGAAATGACGATGTAAGGTTACATATGTTGAAACGCAAATTCTTCGCCATGATCTCGAAACACCGCTCGGTCACGACTTGCTTTTGCCTAACCTCGTCGATGTGCCACGGTTCCTTCCCGGACCTGTCTGATGACAAAAGATAGTCGGCAAAAGACGCGTGGTGTAGTCGAACTGGTTTCCCTGGCTCGTATGAGACTAAGGACTGAAGTTGCCGCAGTATCGGATCCACCGTCTCCTCCTCGAGTCCTAAGAAGGCTGCAATAACGGCACCAGTCATAGATTCCTTCGCAGCCAAGATAAGCCCCAGAACTGCCGTGCCTTCATCTTTTGAGTACGACTGCCAAATTCCCGTCCCCTTCAGTGCGGTCGCGTACAAACTGTCCAGGCCGTGTTCGCCAAGTCTACGAATATTTTCCACAAGTTTTTGTAGATTCTGTCGCGGATCGATGGGACTACGGACCATCCTGACCGCCGTAGATGCCCAGATGAAAAGTCCGTCCGCAGCCTTGCAGAGCACCTGGATCTCCTTGGCCAACTTCTGGACTTGATCTCCAAATTCGTTCTCCATCTCCTCCCTGATGTAAAGAGCGACGTCATTTGTCCCGTCTTCGGTGGCATGCGCAAGTTCGACATGATTGATATGGGTTTTTGTCACAAGGTCCTTCATGATATCACGTTCCGGTCGACTCGTAATAAGAATGCGAACCTTCGAAGGAAGCAGCGCGAATTTGGTCTTCAGCAGGTTCAGTAGAGCTCGTCGGCTGTCAGCATTGCCACATTCATCCAATGCATCGAGTATAATCACGATGGTGTTTGGGATGTCCACCTTGTTTAATGGCTCTAACAGCAGCTTCGTGAATTGCTCTTCTTGCGCACCATCAATGATATTCATGCTTTCACCGACCATTCTGATGATGTGCTTTCCGACAAGCGGATGACGCTCCGCCAGCTTGCAGGCAATGGTTCGGATGACATTACTCGGCTCACTCTTATTCCGCTCGAAGAATAAATGGACAGTATCATACCCATGTCCGAACGAGGCGGTCACTGCGATGGTACTCTTCCCCGATCCCGCAGCGCCAGTAAGCCAAAGAATATTTGGAGATGTCTTCGACTTCAAGAAGCCACTGATTTGTCCCAAGTATTTCGTCCGGGTCCCAGGAAGGCATCGGGGACGCTTAGAGACATCGGACATAGTTGTGAAGGGCCCGAGTTTTTCTTTTAAATCGGTGAGGTCGTGCTGCGACACTAGATTGCGAGGTCTGATTGAAGCTCAACCAAAAAACCAAAGAAAAGGAGAACTCACCTATCTTCTTCAACATGGCCGTATCCAGATCACGTCTGAGATCAACGAATCGATCTTTGTAATCTTTGATTTTTTGACGCTTGTGTCCGAGAACCATCCGACCTGAATTAACTTTATTAGTGAAGGCAACGCAGGCTAGTACGGCATCATACTGGGGAAATAATGCCTGGAATACTCTTGCACAAAGCGAGAGCATTCAACAGTCTCATGAAGCATCCGTTGTAGCCGGGGCTTCAGATCCTCTCTCCTGTCAAGTGAACCCGATAGCTCGTCTGAAAATTCAAACGCAGTCTTCATTCTCTCCGCCAGACCAATAAGATCTTTGTCGCCTTTGTATTGATCGGACACGAGCTGAGAAGTGGTATTAATACAATACGATGGTATGTGATGCGGAATACCTGAACGTACTTTAAACAGAGCAGAACTTGACTTCCATGATAAAGTGACAATAGATGTCATCTGAAGAGTCATTCCAGAAACCTATTTACAGCTAGAAGTAAAGAAGACTTACTCCAGGTGCTTTGTCAATGGCATCAAAAATCTTATCGCCTGCCTCAACAAGTAGTCCGATTGTCTCAACAACAGGCAGATGTCGATCTAGTCGATTCTTGATAGTTTCCACGCCATGCTCAGCAATGTCGACTTCGATCTCGGCTGAGCGGAGTGCGTCGATTTTTTCGAGATGAAGATGAATGATGCCACTTGACTCTGTGCGTCTTTGAGGAAACAGCCGGCTCGGTGGACTAGAAAGGCTGCGTTGAACTGGACAGACGTGTCAGTTCCGGTTGCAATATACAATATATACAGTAGATTACAACATACAATCTCGACCAGTTTCTTGTAGGAGTTCTTCGGATTTTATTCCGATGTGTCCAAGGAGATTAGTTGGTTCAAGTTTTCTATTCTCCTTCAGCTGTATGGTGAGGACAGCAGAGGTGTCCGAGAGTGAACTGCCCTATGATGAGCAATTGAGATATTTGCTCGTCGAGGCTACTTACAAGGCAAGAGTGCCTTTCCACGCCGGCTTCCCATCGCCATCGAGGGTCACTGTCTTTCGGATGATTTTACCAAGTTTGACTTCCACATAAAGCGTGGAACTCTTTTTTGCCTTCTTCGAGATGTCTTCAATACGAATGACTAAAGGAATATGCATCAGACCGGATGAAGTCTGGATAAGCGTAAAGGCTCACCTTCAAGCGCATAGTGAGTCGGTTCAGACATGCGAAGAGTGCCAAGTGAGGTCCCGTCCAGTGCCGCATGACCGTCCTCTTATAATCGTGTGCGTAGCATGTCCATATTTATAGAACCAAACATGCCGTATGCGTGCGGCGCGCGTCCCTGCTTCCAAATAATCAGATTTCTTTGATTGATGAAGTGGGGTCCTAGTTGTACAATAGGTGAGTGAGCTGTGTTATAGGATCGATACCATCTTGCGAAGCTGAGCGCGACTACAACATAGTAAGGCCCGACGAGATATTGACTGAGAGAGAGAGATTAACGAATGCGAGATTGCAGCGGAGACGGGAAAGAAGCAAGCATTGATGGAGAACAAGGCTGGAATAAATTTCAACTGCCTCTCCAAGCATCCCACCCATTGTATATCTTCTCAACTCCCGAGTCAAGCGGAGCGCCCATTCAACCCCACAGTAGCTCAGATCTTGCTCACGGGCGGTGCAAACAGCCCCCATAGCGCCGCCCTTCTTTTGTGGTATGAACCAGACCCAACATGAGGCCGGCACGAGCAACCAAATAGCGGTTCTCTGGATGTCCCATGGAACGCGATTCACCCCAGCAACCAAAATGAGACAGGCGACAAGTCAGCATTGGCATAGTACAACGTCGGAGACACTTTTTACCTGCCTATCTACTATCTTCCAATCCATCGTCAATCTCGAGTTTCTCAAACCTAACAGGAGCAATCATTCATCCACGTACCATAAATGGTTCACCCCATGCCCACGTGTTCTTCCGTTCATCTGCACAACACTGTAGGCGCCGCATTTCATTTGCGGTATATATCGGAGAGTACATGAGACCAGCACGAGCATCAGGAGAAGTTAAGACGCTGCTGGATATTTCAATCCATCTAGGTCATGGCGCTGACTCTAGCTTCATGCTTCTCGACCTCTCGTTCTCCCTTTCTCGCTTTCATGTCTTTTTTTATCAGTTGTCACATACCGATTCATAAGCAAAGTTCGAGTATCCGGAACAGATGGTCATTCGAACTCGGGGATCCTTGCTGCTTTCCTAGATGTTTATACGAAACGACGTTATAAGTAGTGGGTTACGTAACATAGCGTGTTTACTATATGTGGCCATGGCGTCTCACGCACTGTACTTCTTTGTTGCACAATTTTTGAGCCTTTCATCTTCTTCAAGTACCGATTGTGCTGGCACACATATTCAAAATTCGCTTCGTGTATCAAGTTCGTAAGTCCATCTCTTCTCTTCGCTATATCTAACAAGATCATCGTCTACATCAGATGTCCTTCTGCGCATCTTTCTCATTTGGTATGCAATTCTTATGACGTTCTGCTCCGCAAGTTACAGTTGGAGATCAAGATCATGATGCAAGGTCAATCGTTGTATTTGCTTGCTGAGAAAACGTACACTGAAACAGATTATGTGAAAATCAGATATCCAGACAGTGAAATAATGAAGGCTCATGTCGGTCGATAGCGTTCCGGCAAATTTTTAATGCTGCCCCTTATGCCAGGGCTCTAGTTCAATCCGAGTGCGGTTTCATAGCAGGTGTTACCTGGCCCCCGCTGTTTCAGATGACGCACTAGGTCATCACTGCGAGTATATCCTAGCGTTGGACATGAGCATGCCTTCGAACCCTGCCCCGCCCATGGAAAATCCAATCCAGGGCACAACCATCCGTAACTGTCGGGACGCTCATGTCTGAACTCGTGCCGTTTGAGCTCCTTCTTCGATCTGCACCATGTCTTGCAGCCATGGCTGCATTCATATTTTGAAGTAGGTGCGCTACGTCCGACATTATACGGCTTTTGCCGTAGATGAGATTCGGATCGTTTGTTTTTGTCTGATCCCTTCATTTCTCTTGACGTTGAAGTTGCATTCTGCTTTCCGGCGGGGTCACGGTCAGTGCTTTCTACATGACTCCGCAACGGTCCGGAGGATGGCGAAGCCCTGTTCGTTGGCATAGTTGCATACGTAGCTGCGGTGTCTCGGGCGTGTATTGCGTCAGGAATGAAGGCAGTTGCACCGTGACTGAGGCGGTGTCCTGGTACATACTGGGCTTCTTGATAATTGTTGTGATTTACACTTTGTAAATCTCGACACGAATCAAGACTCGTGTCTGGCCGGGGGTTGCCATTTATGCCTGGCAGGGGCATCGTAGACTGCAGGCTGATTGAACAATCACCTGTGCTCGTGTCTGCAGGGCCGCTAGAATGGAAGTGTGATATTCCAGTTGATGCAGCTTTCTGATTGCCGAATTCCGTACTCGCACATGACTGGCTTTCATACTTGACCTGTGTTCCTGGGGCAGATATGAAGGCAGGCTCTTTTGAGAGTCTTGGTCCAATGTTCGAGATGAAGCCCATTGACCCAGTCTGTTCCGTGAAGCTTATGTTGTATCTGTCCTGGACGCGGAAAGAGGCGGCAGGTGTCTCATGTTGCGCCAAGTTGAGGCTGTCAGAAAAGGCCGAATAGTCCGATTCAGAAGATGAGGAGCAGGCTTCTTCAGCAGGGCTGATGGGCCCATGCGAATCTATGCGATGTGGATTGAATTGTGCATATCCCGTGTCGCTCTCCCTGAAGCCAGGAGCGTCACTCATGTGGATAGGACGGAAGAAAGACCCTTCCGTGAGCGTTAACGGGCCACCAAACTGTGTACCGTTGGCCGTCACGTTGGCCAAGCCACCGTCTGTGCTGGTCTCACCGATCTATAGAGTCTATCAGTGATGTTCGGTTTGGAGAAATATAGGAGTGTGCTCACTGCGGAAGCGGAGTTGTAATAGACGCCGACGTTGCCTTTGCGGGCGATAGGATACCCGCGATCAGGGGCACCATTCGCGGAGTAATCGAAGACCACTTCATTAGCCGTCGCGTCCTCATCATCGGACGACCCGTACGCGCTGGAACCAGGCGAAATGAAGGTGTCGAATGTGCTTGGTTGAACATGAAAACGTGACGCGTGTGGAACAGGTGGGTCAGTCTGTTCCGAGCGAAGTCGGACTGAATTTCCTGAACTTGAAGAAGCGGAGGACGTCCCCCAGGGTGAACTGACATCTTGAACTTGGCCCAGTTCGGCGTGTGCGTAACCAACGTAACCAAGCCCGTCTTCCGTTAAAGCGGATGTTTCTGACCCATGCGAGGGAGGACGAAAGAAAGGCACACCTCTAAACGTCATCGAGGGCCCTTTGCCTGCATTGTCGGTCGTGCCATTGGCCAGGCCACCGAATGTACTGGGCCCGGCTCTCTTGTAGGTCGGTCAGAGAGTTTTGTCTAAAGGAAGTCAAGGAGTGTGCTCACTGAGGTGTCGTTATGGTTATCAAAGGCTGCAGCGGTGCGGCCATAGGCATCAGAGTACCCGCCTTTAGGTATCTGATCAGCGGGGTAATTGACTGCATATGTAGGTGGGTACTCGCCTTGGGAGGACCCATATGCATATGAGTAGTCATATGTGGATGTGCCGTAGTCGACGTTGTAGTACGACATGGTAATGAAGATAACAACAGATCTAGAGATGGACTGCTAGAGCAAGGGGATGAGAAAGGTAGCAGAGAGAGTTGCTGAGGTCCTCTAGTGTCCAACGAACGCGTTTAAATCGCGCAACAAAGGGATGTTTGGTTCTGTTTGTACCGTGTGGCCTAAAGCATCCGAGGCTCGTGAGCGCGACAGGCTTCTATTGTTTTCTCTATTTCTTTGTGATCCTTACCATTTTCGGTTGTTTGGCCTTGCCGAAAGCTGTTGATGGAGTTCCCGAAATTGTTCGGCCTTGTTCTCTCTGAAGAGGTCGTGGTGTATCGTAGCAGTCAAGTCGAAATGCGGGAACTGTAATTACTGTAAGACCGACGCGTCCATCTGGAATAAAAGTGTGGTTATTCAAGTCAACACGATGGAGCCGCGTCAGTTCACAAATTGTCTCTTTCAATAAGGAAATCATTCAACAGAAGTGCATATTTTCAGCGGCGATCTTGGGAATATGTATGCTTGATCAGTTATACGTTTGTTTATGCGCATGATACATAGCAAGTTTAGACTTGGCTTCTATCTGGCTTAATCGAAGATATGCACCATCGCATGGGCAGAAGATTCAAGAATGAGTCAAATTCACTTTTCAATAAGTCTCCTTTTATCACAGCAGCACTGGAATTGGACAGAACATACGGTAGCGCATCGAAATGCTCATCTTTTCCTCCAGTATTATATGTATAAAGTCTGATAATTGAAAGCGGCGCGCTGACATGCTTACGTTTCAGATGAATGCTAGAAAGTACAGCGAGGAAGGCAACGAGTGAAGACACCATATGTCTAAGAAGCCAGAAATCTTTATTCGACAGCGCCTACACTCCTCGACGTTTCGCGGCCCCGTCATAGTCGGAATAGGACTTTTCTCATCTCAAGAGCTTGATCACAGGGCGATTCTCCACAGCCTTCTGTCTCCATCGAACAACCTCCCAGTTTTGGACTTCAGTCCCAAGTGCTGGCCATGACCAGAGGATCGAGTCATTCAGCCCACGAGACGAGCTCCAGTGTCTGGTATCGTGCTATCCCTCTGCTGAATTAAAATTTATTAGACAGTAATCCACACTGATCCGACTCAGAAGGTTTCGTACGCTCTTTATCGGGGTACAAGTGAGGATCGCAGACTACCCACAAACTGAGTAATCGGATTGGGACTGCATTTCGGTGGGCAAGGCTTCTCTATTACGATGCGTGTACTGATAGTAGCTCGTTGGAATGTGCGGAAGTACGTCAACTGACCTATGCAGCAATTATCGTCTGTGGGTTAGGGAATGTCTCACTCACCTTTAATCCACAGAGAGAAAGAATACTTGTTTGTACCTCTTTCATGAAGCCCTTAACCCCTGGAATTTATTCAGAAATCATTAATTTTATCCGCCGATGCAGCATAAACAAACGTATAACTGATCAAGCATACATATTCCCAAGATCGCCGCTGCAAATATGCACTTCTGTTGAATGATTTCCTTATTGAAAGAGACATTTTGTGAACTGACGCGGCTCCATCGTGTTGACTTGAATTACCACACTTGTATTCCAGATGGACGCGTCAGTCTTACAGTAATTACAGTTACCGCATTTCGACTTGACTGCTACGATACACCACAACCTCTTCAGAGAGAACAAGGCCGACCAATTTCGGGAACTCCATCAACAGCTTTCGGCAAGGCCAAACAACCGAAAATGGTAAGGATCACAAAGAAATAGAGAAAACAATAGAAGCCTGTCGCGCTCACGAGCCTCGGATGCTTTAGGCCACACGGTACAAACAGAACCAAACATCCCTTTGTTGCGCGATTTAAACGCGTTCGTTGGACACTAGAGGACCTCAGCAACTCTCTCTGCTACCTTTCTCATCCCCTTGCTCTAGCAGTCCATCTCTAGATCTGTTGTTATCTTCATTACCATGTCGTACTACAACGTCGACTACGGCACATCCACATATGACTACTCATATGCATATGGGTCCTCCCAAGGCGAGTACCCACCTACATATGCAGTCAATTACCCCGCTGATCAGATACCTAAAGGCGGGTACTCTGATGCCTATGGCCGCACCGCTGCAGCTTTTGATAACTATAACGACACTTCAGTGGGCACACTCCTTGACTTCCTTTAGACAAAACTCTCTGACCGACTAAAGAGAGCCGGGCCCAGTACATTCGGTGGCTTGGCCAATGGCACGACCGACAATGCAGGCAAATGGCCCTCGATGACGTTTAGAGGTGTGCCTTTCTTTCGTCCCCCCGCGCATGGGTCAGAAACATCCGCTTTAACGGAAGACGGGCTTGGTTACGTTGGTTACGCACACGCCGAACTGGGCCAAGTTCAAGATGTCAGTTCACCCTGGGGGACGTCTTTCGCTTCTTCAAGTTCAGGAAATTCGGACCGACTTCGCTCGGAACAGACTGACCCACCTGTTCCGCACGCATCACGTTCTCATGTTCAACCAAGCACATTCGACTCCTTCATTTCGCCTGGTTCCAGCGCGTACGGGTCGTCCGATGGCGAGGAAGCGACGGCTAATGAAGTGGTCTTCGATTACTCCGCGAATGGTGCCCCTGATCGCGGGTATCCTATCGCCCGCAAAGGCAACGTCGGCGTCTATTACAACTCCGCTTCCGCAGTGAGCACACTCCTATATTTCTCCAAACCGAACATCACTGATAGACTTTATAGATCGGTGAGACCAGCACAGACGGTGGCTTGGCCAACGTGACGGCCAACGGTACACAGTTTGGTGGCCCGTTGACACTTGCGGAGCATCCTCCCCTCCACGTGATTAACACCCCTGACTTTGAGGAGCACAAATTGGGATATGCGCCATTCAATCCGATTCGCGTGGACTCGCATGGGCCAATCGGTTCTGCTGAAGAAGTCTCCTCTTCCTGTTCTGACTCGGACTATTCTGCCTTTTCCGATAACCTCGGATTGGCACAACATGAGAAAACTGCAGGAGGTGCAGAAATGTGCTTTGGCGTCGAGCGTACCAACTTGTCTCCATCCATCAACCAAGGCATCGACGCTAGTTCGTACCATGCACAGGGTAGATACGGCTTAGGCTTTACCGAACAGAGCGGGTCCATGGATTTCATCTCAAACGTCGGTTCAGGTCTCCCAAAAGAGCCTGCCTTCATGTCTGCCCCAAGGACACGGTTCAAGTCTATTGAGAACTCGACATATGCGAGTACAGGATTCGGCATTCAGACAGCCAAACCGATTGGAATGCTGCGATTCAATTCTAGCGACTCGACGGGGCATTAATCACTCAATCTGCAATCTACGATGCCCCTGACAGGCATAAATGGCAAACCCCTACCGGACACGAGTCTTGACTCGTGTCGAGATTTACAAAGTGTAAATCACAACAAGCATCAAGAGGCCCAGTATGGACAAGGACCAGTCAATGTAGCCCGTCTCAATCGCGGTGCGACTGCCTTCGTTCCTGACATGAGCCACACTCAAGCTGCTGCAGCTGCGTATGCGGCTACGCCTACGAACAGTACTCCGTCCCGCTCTGGCCCATCGCAGAGTCATGCAGAAAGCGCCGAAGGTACCACCGTCGGAAAGCGGAAGGCAACTTCTTCAGCATCAAAAAAAATGAAGGGATCAGACAAAAACAAACGATCCGAATCTCATCTACGGCAAAAGCCGTATAATGTCGGGCGTAGCGCACCTACTTCAAAATATGAATGCAGCCATGGCTGCAAGACATGGTGCAGATCAAAGAAGGAGCTCAAACGGCACGAGTTCAGACATGAGCGCCCCGACAGTTACGGATGGTTGTGCCCAGGATTGGGCTTCCCATGGGCCGAGCATGGTTCGAAGGCATGCTCATGTCCAACGCTAGGATATACTCGCAGTGATGACCTAGTGCGTCATCTGAAACAGCGGGGGCCAGGTAACACCTGCTATGAAACCGCACTCGGATTGAACTGGAGCCCTGGCATAAGGGGCAGCATTAAAAATTTGCCGGAACGCTATCGACCGACATGAGCCTTCATTATTTCACTATCTGGATATCTGATTTTCACATAATCTGTTTCAGTGTACGTTTCCTCAGCAAGCAAATACAACGATTGACCTTGCATCATGATCTTGATCTCCAATTGTAACTTGCGGAGCAGAACGTCATAAGAATTGCATACCAAACGAGAAAGATGCGCAGAAGGACATCTGATGTAGACGATGATCTTGTTAGATATAGCGAAGAGAAGAGATGGACTTACGAACTTGATACACGAAGCGAATTTTGAATATGTGTGCCAGCACAATCGGTACTTGAAGAAGATGAAAGGCTCAAAAATTGCGCATGCGCAACAAAGAAGTACAGTGCGTGAGACGCCATGGCCACATATAGTAAACACGCTATGTTACGTAACCCACTACGTATAACGTCGTTTCGCTTCTACTCATAAACATCTAGGAAAGCAGCAAGGATCCCCGAGTTCGAATGACCATCTGTTCCGGATACTCGATCTTTGCTTATGAATCGGTATGTGACAACTTCAACTGATTAAAAAAGACATGAAAGCGAGAAAGGGAGAACGAGAGGTCGAGAAGCACGAAGTTAGAGTCAGCGCCATGACCTAGATGGATTGAAATATCCAGCAGCGTCTTAAATTCTCCTGATGCTCGTGCTGGACTCATGTACTCTCCGGCTTACACCACAAATGAAAGGCGGCGCTCACAGTACATACTAGTGTTGCGCAGATGAACGGAGGAACACATGGGCATGGGGTGAACCATTTATGGTACGTGGATGAATGATTGCTCTGTTAGGTTTGAGAAACTCAAGATTGACGATGGATTGGAAGATAGTAGATAGGCAGGTGAAAACTGTCTCCGACGTTGTCCTATGCCAATGCTGACTTGTCGCCTGTCTCATTTTGGTTGCTGGGGTGAATCGCGTTCCGTGGGACATCCAGAGAACCGCTATTTTGCTCAGTTTTACACTGGTGTTCAACGGTACTTGGCATGCTATGCCGATGTGTAGTCTTCAGTGGTTTACCTTGTTGCTCGTGCCGGCCTCATGTTGGGTCTGGTTCATACCACAAAAGAAGGGCGGCGCTATGGGGGCTGTTTGCACCGCCCGTGAGCAAGATCTGAGCTACTGTGGGGTTGAATGGGCGCTCCGCTTGACTCGGGAGTTGAGAAGATATACAATGGGTGGGATGCTTGGAGAGGCAGTTGAAATTTATTCCAGCCTTGTTCTCCATCAATGCTTGCTTCTTTCCCGTCTCCGCTGCAATCTCGCTCTCCTTCTCTCGGTCAATATCTCGTCGGGCCTTACTATGTTGTAGTCGCGCTCAGCTTCACAAGATGGTATCGATCCTATAACACAGCTCACTCACCTATTGTACAACTAGGACCCCACTTCATCAATCAAAGAAATCTGATCATTTGGAAGCAGGGACGCGCGCCGCACTCATACGGCACGTTTGGTTCTATAAATATGGACATGCTACGCATACGATTATAAGAGGACGGTCATGCGGCACAGGACGGGACCTCACTTGGCACTCTTCGCATGTCTGAACCGACTCACTATGCGCTTGAAGGTGAGCCTTTACGCTTATCCAGACTTCATCCGGTCTGATGCATATTCCTTTAGTCATTCGTATTGAAGACATCTCGAAGAAGGCAAAAAAGAGTTCCACGCTTTATGTGGAAGTCAAACTTGGTAAAATCATCCGAAAGACAGTGACCCTCGATGGCGATGGGAAGCCGGCGTGGAAAGGTACTCTTGCCTTGTAAGTAGCCTCGACGAGCAAATATCTCAATTGCTCATCATAGGGCAGTTCACTCTCGGACACCTCTGCTGTCCTCACCATACAGCTGAAGGAGAATAGAAAACTTGAACCAACTAATCTCCTTGGACACATCGGAATAAAATCCGAAGAACTCCTACAAGAAACTGGTCGAGATTGTATGTTGTAATCTACTGTATATATTGTATATTGCAACCGGAACTGACACGTCTGTCCAGTTCAACGCAGCCTTTCTAGTCCACCAAGCCGGCTGTTTCCTCAAAGACGCACAGAGTCAAGTGGCATCATTCATCTTCATCTCGAAAAAATCGACGCACTCCGCTCAGCCGAGATCGAAGTCGACATTGCTGAGCATGGCGTGGAAACTATCAAGAATCGACTAGATCGACATCTGCCTGTTGTTGAGACAATCGGACTACTTGTTGAGGCAGGCGATAAGATTTTTGATGCCATTGACAAAGCACCTGGAGTAAGTCTTCTTTACTTCTAGCTGTAAATAGGTTTCTGGAATGACTCTTCAGATGACATCTATTGTCACTTTATCATGGAAGTCAAGTTCTGCTCTGTTTAAAGTACGTTCAGGTATTCCGCATCACATACCATCGTATTGTATTAATACCACTTCTCAGCTCGTGTCCGATCAATACAAAGGCGACAAAGATCTTATTGGTCTGGCGGAGAGAATGAAGACTGCGTTTGAATTTTCAGACGAGCTATCGGGTTCACTTGACAGGAGAGAGGATCTGAAGCCCCTGCTACAACGGATGCTTCATGAGACTGTTGAATGCTCTCGCTTTGTGCAAGAGTATTCCAGGCATTCTTTCCCCAGTATGATGCCGTACTAGCCTGCGTTGCCTTCACTAATAAAGTTAATTCAGGTCGGATGGTTCTCGGACACAAGCGTCAAAAAATCAAAGATTACAAAGATCGATTCGTTGATCTCAGGCGTGATCTGGATACGGCCATGTTGAAGAAGATAGGTGAGTTCTCCTTTTCTTTGGTTTTTTGGTTGAGCTTCAATCAGACCTCGCAATCTAGTGTCGCAGCACGACCTCACCGATTTAAAAGAAAAACTCGGGCCCTTCACAACTATGTCCGATGTCTCTAAGCGTCCCCGATGCCTTCTTGGGACCCGGACGAAATACTTGGGACAAATCAGTGGCTTCCTGAAGTCGAAGACATCTCCAAATATTCTTTGGCTTACTGGCGCTGCGGGATCGGGGAAGAGTACCATCGCAGTGACCGCCTCGTTCGGACATGGGTATGATACTGTCCATTTATTCTTCGAGCAGAATAAGAGTGAGCCGAGTAATGTCATCCGAACCATTGCCTGCAAGCTGGCGGAGCGTCATCCGCTTGTCGGAAAGCACATCATCAGAATGGTCGGTGAAAGCATGAATATCATTGATGGTGCGCAAGAAGAGCAATTCACGAAGCTGCTGTTAGAGCCATTAAACAAGGTGGACATCCCAAACACCATCGTGATTATACTCGACGCATTGGATGAATGTGGCAATGCTGACAGCCGACGAGCTCTACTGAACCTGCTGAAGACCAAATTCGCGCTGCTTCCTTCGAAAGTTCGCATTCTTATTACGAGTCGACCGGAACGTGATATCATGAAGGACCTTGCGACAAAAACCCAGATCAATCATGTCGAACTTGCGCATGCCACCGAAGACGGGACAAATGACGTCGCTCTTTACATCAGGGAGGAGATGGAGAACGAATTTGGAGATGAAGTCCAGAAGTTGGCCAAGGAGATCCAGGTGCTCTGCAAGGCTGCGGACGGACTTTTCATCTGGGCATCTACGGCGGTCAAGATGGTCCGTAGTCCCATCGATCCGCGACAGAATCTACAAAAACTTGTGGAAAATATTCGTAGACTTGGCGAACACGGCCTGGACAGTTTGTACGCGACCGCACTGAAGGGGACGGGAATTTGGCAGTCGTACTCAAAAGATGAAGGCACGGCAGTTCTGGGGCTTATCTTGGCCACGAAGGAATCTATGACTGGTGCCATTATTGCAGCCTTCTTAGGACTCGAGGAGGAGACGGTGGATCCGATACTGCGGCAACTTCAGTCCTTAGTCTCATACGAGCCAGGGAAACCAGTTCGACTGCACCACGCGTCTTTTGCCGACTATCTTTTGTCATTAGACAGGTCCGGGAAGGAACCGTGGCACATCGACGAGGTCAGGCAAAAGCAAGTCGTGACCGAGCGGTGTTTCGAGATCATGGCGAAGAATTTGTGTTTCAACATATGTAACCTTACATCGTCATTCATCCTTAACGAGGATGTTCTGGGTCTGCAGACACGTATCGCGAACAATATTCGTCCACAGCTGGATTATGCATGTCGATTCTGGGCTGTCCATATGTGCGAGCTATCGAACTCAGATGTCTCGACCGAGTTGAAGGATCGCATGAAAACATTCGGAAATGAACACCTGTTGTATTGGTTGGAGGTCCTTAGTCTGACGGGAAAATTCAATCGCGTCGCCATCCGAGCTTTGTACGATGCAAGTATGTGGTCAGCGGTCAGTTATTTTATTGCACATCGTTATTTTTTTCTTTCTTTCTTAACCTTACTGCAGCCAGTCGACGAAGAGATCTATTCCCTCTTTTGGGCAGCATATAGGCTAACTAGCGTCTTCGCGTATCCGATCTCGCAAAGCGCTCCTCAGATATATCTATCTGCAATATCCCTTTGGAAAGGCGAATCGCTGATTGCAGACCGTTACTCAGGAACTCATCCGGTAGTCAAAGTCAACAGATTAGGAATACGGACTCCAAGCCAGTGCATTAAGGTCTTGAATGGGCATACAGGCCCCGTCACTTCGATAGCGGTCTCCCCTGATGGGGAGCGCATCGTATCTAGTGCTTACGACAAGACAATTCGTGTCTGGAGTGCGTTCAGCGGCGGGCTTATATCGGGACCGTTTGAGATGGACAGTCCGATCTATTCCGTCTCGTTCTCCGCGGACGGCAAACAAGTCGTGTCAGGTTCTATTAAAGCGATCTGTATTTGGGATGCCGACACAGGCAACCTCGTCTCTGGTCCGCTGAAGATAGGCAATTCCGAAGTCACATCGGTCGCTTTCTCTCAAGACGGCAAACGTGTCATCTCAGTTTCTAATGGGAAGGTATCTTATTCCGAGAATGGCGATGCTGTCCCTGCGCAATTTGAGGACGTCCGGTTCCAAGTGGTCTCGCCGGACGGGAAGTACGTGATAGGCTTTAAAGATACTAAGATTGGCATTTGGGATACGGGTACCGGGAAGCGAGTCTCGGCTCTGTTTAATGTAGGCGATGTGACATCAATTGTTGTCTCGCCAGATGGGAAGCGTCTCGCGACAGAGCATGCCGGGGCACTCCGCATCTGGGACGTTGACAGCGGCGCACTCGTAAAAGAATTTGAATCTTTCGACGTGCGCTACGTTTTCTCCATCGCGTTCTCACCGGATGGGAAACGCGTCGTCTCAGGCGGGGATGAAATTGTCGTCTGGGATATCGACTGTACCACTACTAGTGGACAGCGCATCTTTTGTCAGGGGCACACGTCCTTTATTACGTCAGCTATTTTCACTCCAGACGGTAAACGCGTCATCTCAGGTTCAAAAGACAGCTCTATTCGTATTTGGGATGTAGGAGGACTTGTAGGACTCGGAGGCAGCACCGAAATCGTGTCACGTGCATTCGAGGCGCACACAGAAGTGGTTAAATCAGTCGCGTTCTCTCCGGATGGGAAACGCATCGTGTCAGGCTCTTGGGATAAGTCCCTTCGTATCTGGGACGCCGACGATGGCAAGCATCTCGTTGGTCCTTTCAAGGGGCACACAGATAGTGTCCATTCGGTGACGTTCATGCCAGACGGGAAACGCGTCATCTCAAGCTCTTGGGATAGCACTATTCGCATTTGGGATGCCGACAACGGCGAGCTTATATTGGGTCCGCTTGAGGGACACACAGACAGCGTCCGGTTAGTTGCAGTCTCTACCGACGGAAAACGTATCGTCTCAGGCTCATATGATGGGAGGATTTGCATCTGGGATGCTGACAGCGGCATTCTTCTATCGGGTCCGCTCAAGGGGCACACAGGCAGGGTCAATTCGGTGGCATTCTCGCCAGATGGTGAACGTGTTGTCTCAGGCTCCTCTCATGCAACGGTATGTCTCTGGAATGCGGATAGTGGTGAGCTCGTCCTGGGCCCGCTCAGGGGACACACACGCGAGGTGCTGTCGGTTGCGTTCTCTCCGGACGAGCGCATCGCGTCGGGTTCTGCAGATGCAACAATTCGTGTTTGGGATGCCGGAACCGGTGAGCTCATCTCGGGGCCGCTTGAAGGACACTCGGAGCGCGTCTCGTTTGTTGTATTCTCGCCAAACGGCAGGTGTCTCGTCTCAGGCTCCTGGGATAAGACCATTCGCGTCTGGGACGCTAAAACCGGCAAGCTTACCTTAGGCCCGCTCGAAGGTCACTCGGGCAGGATCTACTCAGTCGCAATATCACCGGATGGGATGTGCGTCGTGTCTGGATCTGATGATAAGACCATTCGTGTCTGGGATGTGAGTGGCGAAGGTATCGTTCCAGGACGCGGTGGCAAGCTCGCAGAAGGAGCGTTGACAACTTCCTCGTCATCCAGCCGAGCAGATACACATACTGGCTACAATGACCAAGATACTGACTCATCAGCCTCCGGGGCACGTACACTTTCAGACTGGATGCTGACCGAAGATGGCTGGGTGAAAGGCGAAGGAGGCGAGTTGCTGACGTGGATACCGGAGGATATGCGCGATACGCTCTGTCGAGCTCGAAATACAGCCGTTTTCAGTTGCAAGTTTTCAACAAAGTTGGATTTACTGAATTCCCCGCTGGGAGAGAACTGGGCGAAAGGCTATCCAAAGTGATCTTTGATGCCGCTGCGTTATCGATATCCGCTTTTTGCAATACTGCCATTCCCTGTTTTATCTTCATTATTTTTGTTCTATACTTATGCTCTAATTCTACGTTGCATTGCTCTAGCGGTCATTTTGGGTATTCCTCAGAGCTTGATTCATGGTATTAATCTGTTTGTTCTTCGCGGTTCTGGGCATAGATGGACATCGGCACCTTCAACTTTTAGTTCACACATGTACAGTACATGCGTGTTCATGGAGTAATTCATTTGAAAGGAGGCAAACAGACTTGCTATTCGCTTTACAACGAAAAAATCTGTAGATATGTATACCGGTCACCATACATGCACGGTTCTCTCTTTTCTTTTGGAGCTCAACTATACAATTCTCTAGGTCATGTGGTCCGCGACACTCAAAACAGGGTTTCGCACATCTTCACTCGACGAGACGACAGTGCTAGTTTCCGAGCTGGCATTGCTCAACGCCGACTGTGTGTTAACAGTGATATCTGCAACAGTGATATCTGCAAGCTTGGAGAGTATACCGGCCGCATCTGACGCGCGGATGTAATTCTGCGAGACGAGGAAGTCGATGTGCGCGAGAAGCGCTGATGACTTTGGATCAACGAGTGCGTTGTTTTGATGCATTTGATCTGTTTTCAGGGGAAATGTACTCGTTGTTGTTGCGAGAAAGAGAGATGGGCGTCTATGTATGTATGGACATCGTCGCCGTCGCAACGAGCCGACTATCAGCACAGCATAGCATACTTACCCTGATCTTCCCAAGATAGCTCGACTGTACATATACTCGCTCATCTTGACTTTATTCTAATTACTGTACCTTCAATGTGATAATGCTGCTGTTAAGCCGCACAATGAGTCACCCGCAACTTATGCGGGAAATTATTCCAATGTCTGTCCTACACAAGGTACAGAAAGAAGGAAAAGTAAGGAATTAGTCATATCAAATTCATTGCTGACAAGCTTTTTTTCAGCTTTGAAGATTTAGTTAAGGCGAAAAATTACAAGCTGAGGCACAACAATGCCCCAGCCTTTCTTTACGACAAGGAGTTATAGGACCCAGATAACCCGGACATTGGGCTCTTTAAGGGTCATTTTCTGATATTGGTGCATCACTTTCTATCTGATGCGCTCATCTGTTCACATTTTGCATTTCTAGGTACTTCATCAAATTCTCTTCAGTCTGAAAGCAGCAACATCAGCATCCGGGTCACAAATGACAGGAACTCATAGGAACAACACAGAAATCTCTGGTGTGAACAAAGTCACACCAGATATGCTTGCATCCATGCGAGTAGCGCATTTATCTTTAATTTTCCTTCATATTCTATTACTGATTGTTCAAATCTTCGCAGGCTCGCTTCTTTATCTGCAAGCTCGAACAGTACGCCGAGTTGACGAAGATTTCAGTTTCAGGTCCTTTTATTACTGGATAGTCAAAAATTTCGAGGAGGCTGACGAAGACTGGGTGCAGGACACTCTTACTTATTGGAATGAGTAAGTACATTTGCTTTTCTTCATAACTATAACTCTTATACCACAATTGAAAAACTCTTACAGCAAAAACTTTGGTCCTGCTGATGATCAGGACATAGAAGATGATGAAGACGAAGATGATGAATCTTGCTTTACAAACATCCTCGCTCTGCAAAGAGCATGGAAGGCTCAACAGTCGGCTTAGCCTCCTGCCTCCCAGATGCAACCTGACTCTCAGTACAGTCAAAATGCTTTTGCTGATCAAGACTGACCATTCACCGTCGCTGTCTCGTGTTGTGTCTGTTAGCTGTCTGAAGAACCTGCTTTTCCAGTCTCGCTTCCGGTCTCGCTCTTGGCTTCTATCCCTTGTTTGCAATGTAGTCAAACTAACTGCCTGGCTCTAATCTGGAGTACTTCTGACTTGCTGGATGCCCAATGGTATGTATTTGACATAGCTGTAATGTAGCTCGACTGTAAAGTAACACAAACAATACAATAATTGTCTTATACTTATATCGGTGTGACAATGAATACAAAGATATACAAAAGGTCGATTTAGCATTACAATACTCCTACAAGAACAATGCAAGTCGCCATATAACCTATTCAGATTGATATCTCTGCTGGTCCCCTGTGAGATTAGCTATGGGTTGTATGCTCTTCCAAAGCTTTGCAAGTGTCGATCATGCATACAAATTTACGAAAGTCTTATTCAACTCATCACTCTGCTACATTCTTACAGGATCTTTTGATACCTTGTGTGAAGGGCAATCGGTTGCATGTTCATCTATATCTTTCATACATTCTATTACTTATATGTACATATATGCGGCATAAATTCTGCTAGACTTTTTCCTGATGACCATGCGAAAAGCCCACCTCAATCGTCACAACTCCACGCATTGCCCTGATGCTTATTTTTGTCTAGTCTAATAAGGTCTCCCAGAATGGAGATCGGAAAGTCCAAAAATATGATGCTGATGTCGTACCTTGCATCGAGAGTGATGAAGCTCTGCGTTACGAGGGTTGGATGGGACCCGGAGAGATTCAACTTCTATGACATGGAGGATTACGATATGGACGACGAACATTCCGAGGCGCTTGCAAAACGCAAGAGGAAGAATGAATAGTCTGTTGGCCAGAAGATGCAATTGTGAATTTGGAAACTTGAAGCCTTATATCCGAGGTGCGTCATTGACCCAGTTGCAACGAAGAATACTAAATCACCAGCAACATCCGCAGAATACACGCAGACAGTAGGACTCCGCGCGAATCCGTAAATTACGGATACGGCCCGTATCGTATACGCATACGGCCGTGTCCGTACTGCTCTGTGGAAGGCAAATATGCGGGCCGTAAAAGTACGGCCGTACCCGTCCCAGCCTAAACTGGCCCCGTATATAGAAAATAGTTTATAAAATCGCACAAAATCATTCTTTTCACCCCTAGCTGAGCAAATAAAGCCCAATCAACCATTTCTAGGACCAAATTAGGGTAGAATAATCGGGTTTCCTGTTGGTGTGTAAGTAAATTTTGATACCGTATACGGAGACGGCCGTGTCCGTACCACTGTATTCTTTCTGTCTGTGGATATTACAGTAAAGGAGAGTGAGACATTACCTAACCCACAGATGATAATTGCTGCTCAGTTGACGTACTTCCGCACATTCCAACGAGCTACTATCAGTACACGCATCGTAATAGAGAAGGCTTGCCCACCGAAATGCAGTCCCAGTCCGATTACTCAGTTTGTGGGTAGTCTGCGATCCTCACTTGTACCCCGATAAAGAGCATACGAAATCTTCTGAGTCGAATCAGTGTGGATTACTGTCTAATAAATTTTAATTCAGCAGAGGGATAGCACGATACCAGACACTGGAGCTCGTCTCGTGGGCTGAATGAGTCGGTCCTCTGGTCATGGCCAGCACTTGGGACTGAAATCCAAAACTGGGAGGTTGTTCGATGGAGACAGAAGGCTGTGGAGTATCGCCCTGTGATCAAGCTCTTGAGATGAGAAAAGTCCTATTCCGACTATGGCGGGGCCGCGAAACGTCGAGGAGTGTAGGCGCTGTCGAATAAAGATTTCTGGCTTCTTAGACATATGGTGTCTTCACTCGTTACCTTCCTCGCTGTACTTTCCAGCATTTATCTGAAACGTAAGCATGCCAGCGCGCCGCTTTCAATTATCGGACTTTATACATATAATACCAGAGGAAAACATGGGCATCTAGATGCGCAATAGTACGTTCTGTCCACTTCCAGTGCCGCAATAGATAACAGGAGACTTATTGAAAAGTGAATTTGACTCAGTCTCGAATCTTCTGCCCATGCAATGGTATCTTCGAGTAAAGCAGATAGAGGTCAAGTCGAAACTTGCTATATATGCTTACATTTGATATTGTTCGAAAGTTTAGAATCGGCACGATCATGTCGCCAGGAACGCTGATCTTCTTTGAATTCAGTGGATCGCCCAATTGCAGGACAAAGAAATTGGAGTAATGATTACGGATATGTGAGTTCATCGAGCTTCCTGAGAACCAGATCAGCGTTGTCGAGGATAGTATCGAAATCACTGTATCAGTCTATTTCTGCACCGAAGTAAGTTCGTTTGTGTAGTAAGAGAACCTTGCGAACAGGTATCACTCACATTACTTTCCCTATCGTTGTCGACTTTCACATCGCAAAGAATGATTATTACAGTTCTATTTCATTAAACTCGAGTGGCAGAGTTCAATTCACATCGATCACCAAGAAGATTCGCCGGCAAAAGAAAACTACGTGACCCTGTCTGCGTGTATTCTGCGGATGTTGCGGGTGATTTAGTATTCTTCGTTGCGACTGGGTCAATGATAATTTCTCTCGCCAGTGCAAGGCCCGACGCACGTCGGATATAAGGCTTCAGATTTCAAAATTTATAATTGCATCTTCTGGCCAACAAACTATTCATTCTTCCTCTTGCGTTTTGCAAGCGCCTCGAAATGTTCATCGCCCATCTCGTAATCCTCCATGACACCCAAGTAATAGAAGTTGAATTTCTCTGGATCCCGTCCGACCTCGTAACTCAGGGCTTCATCGCTCTCGATGCAGGGTACGATATCAGCATCATGTTTTTGGACTTTCCGATCGCTATTCTGGGAGACCTTATTCTCCTTGCATGGAACCACTGAGTGCGACGGGTGTCTATTAAGCCCATCCTCGCGGCCGAATGTAGCATGGCAGACTGGACAAAAATAAACATCAGGATAATGTCGAGATGTGACAATTGAGGTAGGCTTTTCGCAGGGTAGTGAAGGAGCAGTTAGGATAGGTACACCTGCGCTGATTTTCTGAGCCTGGCTCATTCCATCTCCTATTTTCAAGTGCATAATGCATAACAATCCACAACTTTCATCACTTTAGGCCAAGTGACAGGAAAAACCGCATTCTCACCAGTTTGGGAGGGATAACGCGTAACACAATCAAAATTTCATCATTTCATTTTATTTCTGGGGGCGTAACGCTCCGGGAAACGCTTCCTACCTACAGTAGATACCCAGTCAGTAATGTAGAGTTGTCCCTTGATTATATATACACTTTCAACGCGTCATGAACCTTCGGTCGAATCCATTGAGGACTAGTTAACACGAACCAATAACACAACCGACTAGCGGTTGTAAATTATACAGAATGGATCAAGTACAGTACTCAACAATATTACATTACAGAATACACCTACCCTCATGAACGAATTACTATCAATCCGTTCCGACATCAGAACGGATCCTCTTTACCTTCCGATCTTCTCCCCCTTCCTCCTCCTGAACTCCATCATTCTCATTCCCTTCCGGTATAGCATCCATAATTTCCGATAAACCAGTGGACACGTAAGAGGTCCGCTGAAACGGCATACGCTCGTTCCGAGGCCGTTTACCTTTCTGCGTACCGGTTCCACTCGGAAAATCGATTTTCACTTTCTTTGACCTGGGGTTTTCCAACCATTCCTTTAGATCTTCCACTTGTTTGAGAAGCTCGAGGATCATTCCGCGAATCTTCAGTCCTCCTCCCTCCCGCGTCATCAACAGCTCAATCTGTCCCTTCGTCTCCTCAGTTGGCTCGAGACAATATACCGCAAGAAATAGACGCGAGAAGTCCAATAGAAGCTTGCGCAGTCCAGGACGCCCTGGAAAATCCAACTTGGCAACATACCCACCCGCGCCCCTCAATTTATCGGACTTTGCACTTCCGCCGATGGTCTTACCCTCAGGAAGATCCCACTCTTCATCAAACATACTCAAGAAACGAGACAGTTCAGGAGGTCCTAATGATGAGCTCGAGAATCGAATGAGCGTGAACGTCAATGTGTGAAGGAAAGACTCCAAATCGTCAGCACAATCGTGGACCTTCGTCGTTGGTGATTCCAGAAGTGCTCCAGAAATGAATTGCCAAGTGCCCTAAACAAAACATCTCACTCTCCGACATGTCAAGAGAAATAAAATGAACTTACAGTCCGACCCGGACGGTGTGACTGACCTTGCTTGGCATGTCTGCAAAGGTCCCAATCAATCAGTCTACCTACTCCACCATCCATAATTAAAATGTTGCTTGGGCTTATATCGCGATGAAGGATCTCTGAGTTGAACAACGCGTCGGAGTGGCCTGTGTGAACTATTAGTAGCAGGAAGCGCCACGAGGACTAATTGATCACTTACAAAGTAAAGCGTCCGCCACTGCTTGCAAGAGCACCGTCGTGGATGGGAATGATGTCAGATCGCGTCCAACGTCTCTGAGAACGATCCGGTACTGGGAATAACCAAGCATGTTTCGCAAAAAGAACTCCTTGTCCCCGCAAACCCAATCTTCACCAATCAGCTTGTCAGTCATGGTGCAATGGACCGTATTGTACACGGGTCCACGGACGGGCATCTGTCCCTCTTGCTCAGAAGCCGAGGCCGACGCATCCGAAGAGCCGACATCTCGAAAAGCCTTCAAATCAGTGTGCAATGCGCAACTCAATTCTTCGTAGATCTCGTCCAGGAGTCGCACATCACCAGCAGTCAGCAATGGAATAAGATTCCGGACATTGCATTGTTCCATTTTTTCATATGACTCATGTTCAACTACAACCGTTTTCATGTCGATTCTCCAGGAATCCTTAAGCCAATGGATTCCGCCGGTTTCCGGGTCGTAAACAGGTGTCCCGCGTGAGTTGCGACCTAGCAATGAGCATGCCCATCGTCTCGGGAAAGCACCTATAAATGTCTTCGCTCGCACTGCGCATGTTTCCTGACCCTTCGGAAGGACCGGGACAAGAAACTTGTAATATCTCGCGTTTCGGAAGTATGCAGACCGTTCTTGAAATTCTTCCTCAGTTTCGTCGCTAAATCGCTGCTGGATTAGCGCGTCACGGGCCTTGCTCGCTTCCGATAGTTTCAAGGGATGGACGGTCCGATCCCATCCACGCTGGAATTCCGATAATCTGTCATAGCGCTTGAAGAAATCCAGAAGCCAGGGAATCTCCATATACCTGAATGATCTGGTGACAACTGCACCGGCCCTGTCCCAGCGAATCAGACGAGCAATATTACCGGCAATGAAAACGGAGAAACAGTGAGTTCGGAACGTCATTCCCATTTGCGCAGGCGCGTAGGCAGAGATCTGTCCGATTATTTCCTGCGACGCATTATCGGTCTTGACAAACTGGTGCTTTGTCACGTCGTCTCCATCTTTAAGATCTCTGAATGGATCACTCCTGGAACGTAGTTTGATTTCCGTGGGCACTTCCATAGAGGAGAAGTCGGTATCCGAATGATGTTTGTCGAAATCGGTCTTCGCTCGAAGTCTATTGTTCCAACGATCTTTACTATAAACAGAGATGTCCGGAGCCAGATCCTCAACAACCCAATCTGGGTCGCCATTATTAGCAGTAATCTTGAAGCAAAGATTACTGAGGTTGAGTTTCTCTAGTGCAGCCACCTGGTGGGATATGGTTAGCGGCGAGATAAATTGTATTGAAAGAATGCACGCACCAGAGGCTCATACATCATTGTTTCAAGTCTCCATGTGCCATCTATCTGAAATTCGAGCCCTTTAGAGCTGCTGTTACTTCTTGTGCCGTAGTTATGAGTGGGCTTGAGGAAGGCGTCCAGAAACTCGTCAACGGGCATCGGCCCAAGAAAGTACTTGTGGGTTTCACGACACATGTCTTTTTTATTATTGCCAGCGCCTAAACTTGTATTAGAAGTAAAGAGCCGAGTGCCCGACAGTCTATCGTTGATGGGCGTAGATTGGGCATTGATGAAAGCAAGTCGGCCGGATGGCGAGCGCGTTGGTGTCTGCGGAGGATCGGCGGTTGCGGTGGTATCGCTTCGTCTGTACGCACGTGGGCGACACCATCACGTGAGCGCGTACAACTACAAGGGAACATTACATATTACATACCTGTCCATTCTGAATGACGACGAGGATAGAAGTAGAAGGTAGTCTGGAAGAGAGTTATAGAAATGAACGGAGGAGCAGGATCTGTAGAATACGTAGGGATTGGGTGTGGCCACATCCCACATTCCTTTGCGTTGTACTATGTAGGGGAGCCTGGCCACAGGCCGCAGGCTGGCAAGCTCTAGATTGCGACGAAGCCACGCTTTCTCGAGGCAGCAAAGTCTTCATTGTATATGGAAGTCGGGTCCTCGTCCGAGTCATTGGGTTCTACACCTTTTAATAAACAAGTCCTTTGGATGTCCTCTTATATGTCGGATTTTGTGGATGTAGAGCAAGTTCGGGAAATGACTTAGATGCATGTATGGGTTATGCCACATAAGGGAAAAGCATTCTTTCTTGTGATTTGAATAGAGATGCCTGTACTCAGCGGCCGCAAACAGTGATAAACTAACTACGTGTAGTTTCAGGACCGATAGCTATCTTGATTTTAGAGTAAGGAATTCAAGTGTTTCTTCAGCCATGCTGATCATTGACATTCATCAGTTCTCACAGAACATGTCAAGGATTCATATATTTGCTCTGCCATCAGGTCTATCTTCTCCAGATGTACAATTTACGCTAGAATTGATGTGTCCTGGCACCTCAAACAAGTTCCCGACTTGCTTCTAATCACACGTTGCTATTGAACGACCCCTCTGAGTGAGTTACGATTCATTGTGCTTAAGTGCATGCATAGCAATCAGTGCGAGGAAAATACTTACCTTTCGCCACAGCCTTCCTCATGCGCATTAAGTCATTCAGAGCCTACCAAGTTGTGGTATCATGTCTGACGCATCATCACAGAGTACAAAGAGATGGGATGCATACAGAATCTTCATGCGCAGCATGCACAGCAGGGAAGAGGCGAAGTGGGCACATACCTTGTGGAAGTAATTGACAACCTCGTAGGTTAGCTGCCTTTGTGCACACTCTCAAGCCTTGCGCATTTAGTCTGTTCTTGCAGAGAAACGACGCTCAGGCCCCTGTCGCTTCTCCATGAGATTGTTTCAAGCCAAGCGAAGTGTAAGGAGGCCGAATAGCATGATAAGATTTGATGAAGTCTCCCGAAAGAAAAAAATTGACCGGCATGAGTCCGAGATACGGATACGGATGGCCCGTATACGGCAGTTACAAGGCAGAAACTGCAGAATAGAAATAAAGTGAGTTAAACACGCTCACTTCTAGTTACCTAGAACTTACATATTGCAAATACCACACCTTCAAATTGTTCACCCCTGCCAGGAAGGCGCACAGACAAATTTTCAGTGGGCCATGATAGAAAGGAGATGCATGGGAACAGTACTGATTGATTCCAGCACTTCTTTCTTCGTTTTGGTAACCCAGGGATATAGTTTTCAAGTAAGTAATCTATCTGGGACTGGTACAAATATACTTAATTCTGTGCTATCGGGAGGCTCGAGACCTTGGCCCCCATATATGGCGTATAAGCCGTAAATGCTAAATTTTCAGCCTTTTGTATACGGGTACAGCCGTATTTATACGGCCCGTATATTTTGCTCTTATTGGATCATACGGATACGGCCGCATCCGTATGCGGACAGCCCGTATACGGGTTATACGCATACGGTCGGAGTCCTACACTCAGACGCGTCGATCACGTGAGCGCGAAAAGTGATATCCATTTCGAAAGACCTTGTCTCTTCCTTTCAACCATCATGATCATCATTTCTCACGAGTTTCTCGTTAAACATCATAAACTGGAGCATGTCCAATTTGGACGGAGGGGATATCTCTTTCCCTCTGTTGAAGTTCGTCGTGCTACTTCTTCCTCTGAATATACTTAAATCAATCCACCTTTTCTCGGGTAGTCATCCGAATCACCCGAGCAAGTTTTTTCAGCTTGCCACTTACTTCCTTTTGTCCCTCTTACTCTTATTTCTTTGAATGGCTGAGATCTAAGCATACTCGGCGTATGCATACAGCATAGCAAACCAGTGCTAACGTTCTTATTTATCTTCCTCGCCCACATAGCCTTCCTCATGCTTGTCCGGAACCGCCTTCTGGTACCTGAGCTTAGTATCACATTTGATGCGTCATCACTAAGTAACAAAGAGATGGGCTCCATTTTTATCGACCTTCGTGCACAGACTTTATACATATAATACCGGAGGAACATACGAGCATCTCGCAGTAGATAACAGGAGACTTATTAAAAAGTGAATTTGACTCATTCTTGAATCTTCTGCCCATGCGATGGTACATATCTTCGAGTAAAGCAGATAGAAGCCAAGTCTAAAGTTGCTATGCATGCTTACATTTGAATTTATTCGAGAGTTTGAAATTGGCACAATCTTGTCGCCAGGGATACTAATCTTCTTTGGATACAGTGGATCGTCCGGTTGCGGGATAAAGAAATTGGGGTAATGATTACGGATTTGTGAGTTCATCGAATTTCCTGAAAACCAGGTCAGCATTGTCGAGGAAAGTATCGGCAATCACTGCACCGAAGTAAGTTCGTTTGTGTAGAAAACGAGTCTTGCAAACAGGTATCACTCACGTTACTTCCCTATCGTTGTCGACTTTCACATCGCAAAGAATGATTATTACAATTCTATTTCATTGTAACTCGAATGGCAGAGTTCAATTCACATCGATCACCAAGAAGATTCGCCGGCAAAAGAAAACTACGTGACCCTGTCTGCGTGTATTCTGCGGATGTCGCTGGTGATTTAGTATTCTTCGTTGCGACTGGGTCAATGATAATTTCTCTCGCCAGTGCAAGGCCCGACGCACCTCGGATACAAAGCCTCAGATTTCAAAATTCACGATTGCATCTTCTGGCCAACAAACTATTCATTCTTCCTCTTGCGTTTTGCAAGCGCCTCGAAATGTTCATCGTCCATCTCATAATCCTCCATGACACCCAAGTAATAGAAGTTGAATCTCTCCGGGTCCCGTCCAACCTCGTAACGCAGGGCTTCATCACTCTCGATGCAGGGATCAGCATCATGTTTTTGGACTTTCCGATCGCTATTCTGGGAGACCTTATTCTCCTTGCTTGGAACCACTGAATGAGACAGATGTCTATTAAGCCCATCCTCGCGGCCGAATGTAGCATGGCAGACTGGACAAAAATAAGCATCAGGATAATGCGTGGAGATGTGACGATTGAGGTAGGCTTTTCGCAGGGTAGTGAAGGAGCAGTTAGGATAGGTACACCTGTGCTGATTTTCTGTGCCTTTGACAATCTCCTTCTGGATGTGTATAAGACATCGAAAGCATAAACCAAGGATGATTCTCGTACTTGGACTTGTTTCCTGACTGACATAGCCCGAGGTTTGTTCAAGGTGGTTTTCTTTCCTCTTTTCTATGAAAATCGGCATCAATTGTCGCAAGCAACTGGAGAAAGTGGCAGATAAAGGCGCACAAATCGACGAAGCAGACCTTTCTTCATCCGTTTTGCCTTGTTCCGCAGCTCATCTATAAGTAAAAGCTCTTGACGCGCCCGGTTCGATGCGCTTTTTGAGGTACGACCCGACAGGCCTCCTTGGTCTTTGTGAGCATGACTTTGCCCCTTCACTCCTCCTTCGGGAATAGTTGGAGCGTTGACCTTGTCGCTGACCTTAGCTTCCGTGCTCGCGACCGTTTCGTTGTCATCAAACATTCCATCATCCTGCACAACTTCTCTGGTAACAAGAGCCTCATCTGGACAATTTCTGTCGTTGTGAGCTTCTTGTTCGATACCAGCGTCGAGAGTACAAGAGATATTTTCTAGAGTTTCCTTGGTTTGATCAGAGTTGATTACGCTCGGGGCGTCGTGAATGAACGACGGAATTAGTTGAGATGGATTTTGCTGGATGTAATCGAGATGTTGCATCGGGTTCGGTCCAACCTCGAGACGGTGGTACATATCCAGCTGAGACAGAGGCGATGGCAAAGAATACTGTTCAAGCATGGCCTGTAGATAAATGCAGGACAGAGTGACATGCGCATCCAGCGAGATATAATCCAGGAGTGAGCAGTAGAATCAGTCCGTATTCCAAGGGCAGCGGATGACTTAGGAGGGAATATCTTACAGAATAGCCGTATCTTCGAGCCAGCATGGTCCGAAAGGTCTGATTTGCCATGGCGAAAAATAAGTACGTAGTTGGATCCATAGCAATACCAAAACGGAAGATTATCCGAATCACTTGACGTCTGTTCGCATGAGTGACTGTTTAAAGGGACAACAAGCGAGCACCAGGTGATTCGAGAAAAGGGGATGATTGACGAAGTCGGTCCCCGAGGCGATGACGAAGTTCGCGATGCGGAGGAGAGCAATACAGACCCGTAAAAAGAGTCCCCTTGGCAGAGGCAGAGGACAGAATACTCAACAAAGAAGGATAGGAAATTCCAAGGCGCGTGCTGAGCGAAAGAAGCGATCGGAGGAGAAAAGTGCTACGTAGTATGAATATCCGTTCAAACACGGATACCTTGTGCGTTGAGCTTTTGGCAGAATGTAGGACGGTCTCGAGACAGCGACAAGCTGACCACAATTATGCCACTGCTGATTTGATTTACTTGCGTAAGCCGGCTGCGCAGACAGACAGATACTGACAATGGTCTGCTGACTAAATGCTGCAGGCCGCACAAGGTGTGAGGATGGTAGTGGTTGGAGTGCAAGTTGTGTGCACAAATGCCACCCGCATGTCAGCTGCCATTTATAGTCTTCTAGATCTGTCCCAGCCCCAGCAGCATTATCGCATTGAAGGTACAGTAATTAGAATAAAGTCAAAATGAGCGAGTACATGTACAGTCGGGCTATCTTGGCAAGATCAGGGTAAGTATGCTGTGCTGTGCTGATAGTCGGCTCGTTGCCGACGGCGACGATGTCCATACATAGACGCCCATCTCTCTTTCTCGCAACAACAACGAGCACATTCCCCTTGAAAACAGATCAAATGCATCAAAACAACGCACTCGCTGATCCAAAGTCATCAGCACTTCTCGCGCACATCGTCTCCCAGACGCAGTCTAACATCGACTTCCTCGTCTCGCAGAATTACATCCGCGCGTCAGATGCGGCCGGTATACTCTCCAAGCTTGCAGATATCACTGTTGCAGATATCACTTTTAACACACAGCCGGCGTTGAGCAATGCCAGCTCGGAAACTAGCACTGTCGTCTCGTCGAGTGAAGATGTGCGAAACCCTGTTTTGAGTGTCGCGGACCGCATGAGGCAGTTGAGTATGGCTCCTCCTTCCGAGCCTGAAAGAGCGCCGTCTCCCCCAAAGGCCATTATGATGCCGGCACGTCGTATCATACCTCCACCCCCGCCACGTGTACAACAAGCGAAGGCTCTGTGGGATTATAATGCTGATGGATCGGTGTGTTCTTGGCCTTTCTCAACTATCTTTACTCAAGAACTGACGCCTTTCAAATCCATTCTTCTAACGCGACTCTTCATTGTATGACATAGGACCCGAATGACCTTTCCTTCCGCTCAGGCGACATCATCGAGATCGTCAGCGAAACAAACGCAGATTGGTGGACAGGACGTCTGCCAAACGGCCGCCAAGGCCTCTTTCCATCGAACTATGTCGAGAAGCTTCCCCAACCTCCATCTTCTCCGATGCGCTCTGCGTCTCCTTCGAAGTCACCCGTTCCAGTACCAGCTCTTTCGTTCCCAAATGCAGGACCCGGGTCGTATGGTCCTCCTACTGCTCCACCGACCTGGCAAGCGCCACCTCAGCCCTACGGATATCCTAATGAGAAGCAAAACGCAGTGTACGGTCCTCCGCCTTCTGGTCCGCCTCAGCAATATCAGGCGCCACAACCACCTGCGCCTGCGCCCGAACCTGAGAAGAAAAAGAACAAATTTGGAGGGCTTGGGAATACAGTGAGTCCAAGCAATCTTGACGACCAGGTCCTAACGTTGATCATTTTCAAAAAATAGATGGCGACATCCGCTGCTGGAGGTCTTGGTTTCGGTGCTGGTGCGTATGAGCTTTGAGTAAGGGTAACACGTTGTTCTGACTCCCTATCTATTTCTTTCTTTATTCAGGTGCTGCTGTTGGAAGTGGAATCATCAACTCCATCTTCTAGTACCCTTTTCCAACGCTTTGTCGCTCCTATTAGAAACAATCATGCTCAAATTTCATCGCCTGTATCTGTCGATATTTCTCCAGCCAGATCAGTTACTCTTTGATTACACTGCTCACTATCTTCATCTTGACTCTCGATATGATTAATAAAAGGACCAGTAGGATCAAGCCAGCACAACAGATGTGCCGACGACTGCTCTATCAAGTTCTGAAATACGCTCTTTATTCTTCTTCTCCTGCTCGTTACCCCTTCTTTGAAGCCTCTATGACTCCCATATTCGGCAAAGCACTCCTTTCATCACTCACAATAGCTCATCTCATCTTCACAAGCACCGCCTGTTTATCCACACAATACCGGATTCGCCGCTTTTTTTTCCTTCCACAAATTGAAAATTGCATGATACCAATCTGAGCATCACAAGAAGACTATCCTGAACAGTGAATCGGCTCCAGCGCACCCTAGATCGTATACTCGTCTTTCAGTGCCATTATAGGCTCGCTACGCTACCGCGGGGCAACGATTCCTGCAGAAATCCAGGAACGTAACCGGCGCTGTTGTGGCTCCAGATCGTCACCCATTGTAAAGACGTACAAGGCGATGCTCTGTCTCGGTGGACAGACACAGGGATTCATGCAAAGTCGAACATTCCAATGAAAATGTGACAATTTGTAATATGTATTAAAGGGTTCCGTGCAATGGTATTCACAATTGATAGCTATAGCACCTGAGTAGAGGTGGTTGAAAAGTTAACAAGTCTATATTGATGCCGAAGATGAAGACGCACCAATAGATCATTTAATTTCAATATAGCCTTCTAATGCCTTTCTAACGTTTCCTCCGGTCCGAATCTCCACCTGCGGCACGGACACCGACAGCGGTCGCTGCTCCTCCTGGTGTCCCCGACGTGGACTCAGGCGCTTTTAGCCCGAAGAATCGGACTGCCATGTTACGCGCAAAGATCTCACCAAAACCAAGCATCACTCCGTTCACGAACGGCAGGAAAAGATTGATCGAGAGGGATGAGAAGAGCGCAATTAGGCGCGAGCGCGTGCTCAGACGCGAGTCGAATATTGAAAGCGTCGGGACTGGGACAGGGCCCTCAGCTTCTCCTTGCTTCGAAGAAGCCTTTTCCGGACCGGAAGATTTCTCCTTCGCAGATGATTGTCTGGCACCTCTGGAGTAAAGAGGCCCGTGCTCAGATGAAGGTGCGCTAGCACTCTCGGAATGAGAGTGTTCCGGGTAGGATAGCGAAGGATATGAGGACCCAAGAGATTCTGCTTCTATATCTTCCCACCTCTGGCTGTGTTCAAGCGTGGCGGTCGTCGGAGGGGATACCTGCGCAGAAGACTAAAGTTTCGTCGACACCCCATTCAGCGACGTATATTCGGATATGAAAGGAAGGGACGGCGTACCTCTCGTTGTCGAGTCCTTGAAGGTTCACCGCTCATTACATCCCTGACATCTGCAATACTAGGTTCATTAGGGTATCCCTTTCCCTCAGCAGGTCTCGGATTAAAGATAGGGTTCGGAGGTCCTTTAATATCCGCTTCTTCCTCTGCATTCTGAGTCCCACGCTCAGCGGCGATTCTGGCGCGTCTTTCCTCCGCTTCGCGTCGCCGAACAGCAGATTCTTCTTTCCATGATCGTTCAAGTGCAAGTCGTTCTTCCTCGTGTCGCGCAAGGTCTTCCTGAGAAACCAATGGTACGGATGCAGGCGCAGACGCTTCCGCAGCAGGTTCTAGCGCGGGAACGTTCGGACCGGCTGGGGTTACAGACTCGATAGGCACTGGCGTGAACGCGGAGGACAAAGCGGACTAAATTTGTCAGAATTTTTGAGAAACGACAGCAATTTCAGCCAGTGAAGCCAGCATAAGCACAAAACTGACCTGAAGTAACTCTTCCGAACTACGCTCTTCGGACATGATGATGGTAAGGAACAAGTCGCGTCGAGTGAAGTTGAACGCGGTATTGGGTCTGCCGTACGTGTCACGTCATTGCGGCGAGTTGGATTTAACTTGTGCCTCTTCTGTTGAGGACATGTGCGGTGAAATGCTTCATATATATATATGCCGACACTGATGATATGCTGAGATTCATATTTTTTATATCGACACCTTGTTTCTCGTATGAAACCGAATTTCTTCTGAACATTTCAGTTTTCTTTGCTTTTTGTGTTTACAAGTGACTCACGATCACGTGGACTCTTGACAGTTTTTTTATTACTAATATTATTACCGAAACTTGTCAACTTCGTTTTCCTCTTCAATTCAGTTCGGTAGGCTTGATAGAACAGCGCCAAGAGCCAAACGAACAGTCAAGTGATCCGATGAGGAAATATTCAGGTGCTGTCTTGATAATGCTAAGAACATGAGATTGAGATCCTTCATGCTCTTGCCTCGAGTGTGCAATTTTTCAAAAACGGTCTAAACTTCAACACTCTACACCTCAAGTTGCCGCTTCAAGAGACTTCAAGAGCCAAATACTAGTACTGTAAGGAATACTTTCTGTGTCTTCAGTTATCTTCAGCCCATAAAAATGGTATTGTTTCGCATCATTGACGATCTTGGACCTATTTGGACTAGCCTTGAAGATACTGAGAGATAGGCTTGTATCAGTACTTAGTAGTGATCTGCACGAGGAGGATCGACGTCACGGCATTCGGAAATCAGCCGTGGGAATTCGGTTATCCGTCCGTTACAAGTTTTCCCTGTCCCCCACATCCTCACAGGCTCTTTCGTCCTTGACAATCAAGTGGACCTCATAGAAGGACGGCTGTCCGGTATGGATTCAGGGGAAGCTGCCGTTAGCTTTAGGGATACCTTCGGTACGTGCTATTCTCGGGCGCGAAGCTTTTCTTCGCTTCCTGTCCATCATAATGGCTTCCCGAAGCATAAAGCTAATACTCATCATCATCCCTTCGACTGCTGGAAATCTTCGGGACATTCCCATATCCACGACAGGCTCGGCATATGTTGGTGCGATGGTTATGATGATGTACGATTATCCCAGTGCTGGGTGACCTATCTGTGCACGGAGAACTGCTGATAGACTAACGAATCGTCTTCTCTTGCCGTACTCTAGCTTGTATGGGATTACGTGTCTACAGGTGCGTAGATCCTATTGATTGCTAAAGCATTTTTAGTCTGACATGCCCGACTTAGACTTATTTTTTCTATATACACTACCCGAACGACGACCTGTTCACGAAGTTCCTCGTATGTTTTGCTGTTCGAGAATAGTCTACGAAGCTTAACGTACTTCTTCTTGGGCTAGGTTTTGTCAATCTGGTATGTCCATCCGTTCAGATTGTCTCAGTATGAAACTCAGTATTCTGCAGGTCATTGGACACTTTCCACGCCGTTTTAGGTCAGTACGTTCTTCCAGAGGATCCTTATTTGTCACTGAACCTGGCTTCAAAGTATCCCATGCGATGTATTTCTACTTGGTATGTTTCTGCAAGAGCACCTTTGCGTTTCCTCTTTCATCTAAGATGCTTACTATGATGGAAAGGTATCAAACTACAACAACCCGCTCGCACTTCAAGATCACACATGGTGCGTTTAACATCCGTTGAAGTATCCGAGCTGAACGACTATATTGTACTGATGCAGGTCACTTTGCGTATGTCTTTGGTCCTCGTCCTCCACCGGTATATTGATTAGGGTCGCACTTAGTTGTCATTGGGCGTTAATGTGCTCATTGCGTGTATCGTGCAAACGTGAGTGAGATCATGCTTTGAACTTTTAACGTTTCGTGCTAATTTCTTCGTCATCCGTCAGATTTTTCACTCACAAAATTCACGGACGTATGTTCATTCACCTCGTCGCTTGAATCAATTGGCTGGCTGATCGGTTGGTACATCCGTATTTGCCCATAACAGTAAGCGGAAGAAATTGGTGGTTGACTGGGCCAACTGTACGCCTCATCATGTATAATTGTTTCTGCAAGTAACCAATTTCAAAACGTTTTAGGCATTTATGATACTAGCCCATTTCGGTACGCACGCACCGTGGTTTATGAAAGGATCTACTGAAATGTGGATAATTTCTATCTGTGTAGCTTTCGGATTAGGCAAGCCTCATCCTATACGTAATAAATAGTCCTTGTGCGTGCTAAAGGACCACTGAATTCTTGGCACGCAGAATCAACGGTTGGATTGTGTGTTACATCCTTTTTGACAAACACTTCTGTTCACAGACCGAAACTAACTATCGCCTATCTCACATTCCAGCTTTATCAAAAGGGCATTCTATCGCTTACCGGAGCTGAAGGTACGTGCATGTAAGATTATGAGAGGGAGAATTAAGCACTTCAATACTTATCGACACGATATAGTACATCGCCGCATTACCATTTGGCATCGCTTCGGTGTTATCGGACATCATGATTACAGTCGCATTGTGCTATTTACTCCAGAACCGCAAGACAAGCTTTCGATCGTAAGTCTTGTTTTTACCCGGTCAAGGAGCGCAAGAACTGAAGGATCGCTTTGTGAACTCGCCAGAACCAATGAACTCCTTAACCTCCTCATCATATATGCCATCAATCGATGTTTGGTAGTGTCGTACGTCTTAGCTTTATATTCATGTTGAGGTATCTTTTCTGACTATATCTAAGCATCTTGGCGGTGGTCGAGGTTATTGTGGTAAGGCAATTTACTCGGTCCAGCTGATACGTTTATTTCTTATATGTGTCGTGATAGTTTGTCTTGCTACCGGGAACGTTCTGGTTCCTCGCACTTGACTTCGTGGGTCTATTCGACGGTTTCAGTTTTTGTAAGGCATTGCGCTCAATCATATCTTAAAATAGGTAATTGGAAAATGTACGATATAACCTTCGCATCTAACAACGCCTCACCATCACTAACATCCATACGTTTGACCTTAGGTTATGCGAACTCTCTTCTGGCAACTCTCAATTCAAGACATTCGCTACGTGGGAAGGGGTTAGGTGATTCAGATCGCTTCGAGAGCACCGGGCCGGAGTTGTCCACGCTCGACGGGTACTCACCGACAGCGATTGAAATTGCTGGCGTTACGCCTTCAATGATCTCAAGAAGTCGAATGGTTACTACTAACCAGGTGTGTTTCTCCTCGGATGATTTAAGAGTATCACGAAACTCAACATCTTTGGTTCCTAGACGGGTCAGATGTCGATGGCATTTAGCTTAGGGAACGCCTCGCGAACAAGCGCAAGTCGGTCGACGGAAATGAGGGAATTCAAGGTGAGCATCCTCATCTGACATCTTGCCGAGCACCCAAGTAACTAATGTAATAAATATTCGTTCCTAAGTCGCAATCACAGACAGAAGAAGGGATCACTCCCGTGCCCATTATATACGAACAACCGGAAGAACGATATTCATTATCATACTCTGAAAGAAGAGACAGGCGCAAATCGTAACATATTCTCCCCACTTTCCCAAGTCACTACTTCGTACTGGAGCGGCACTCGTGTATGAACATCCTTTGTTTTATGTTTCTTTCTCGCCGTTATTTTTATTCCTTTTTATATGTGTCTCTCGCGCTTCTTTAAAAATTATTGAGCTGTAATAGCTGGATTGATTCTAGTTCTGGGATGGAGTATCCCTTTCTGCCTGTTTCTCATATTTCTATTTTCGAGCTACACTCTTTAGTCAGTCTCTTTCCATCGTTTATAAAGATGGTTGTTCCACCGGTTGCATTTACTTTCTTTCTTTCCACTCTCTTCGTTTCCTCATCTTCTGTTTCATCGCATATACATGGGCAGACCTTCATGCCCGCTTTCTTTCGAATCGGAAGCCATCTTCAGCAAACATATACATACATACTTCTTTTCTGGCTCTGTACTTCTACCTCTTGGACTGCTCACTCATTCTCGTCAGCGCACTCTCTTAGCTGCTTACGTATGTATTCGAGGTTTGTACAATATGAAATCAAGTATATTCAAATGTTACATTGGTAATTCGTCCATCCTGCTACCAACCAGGGATTATCAAATTAGGGTAAGACCAAACGGCGCGTAAACAATACGAATGATCGACGCATCTGAGTCTCTCCGAGGAGCTGTCATGTCCATCCCAAAGTTCACCAATCCCTATATACTCACTGCGTCCACACAACCTTGTTCCAGGGCAGATATTTTCGGTACTTCGGACGGTCTGAAGACTCTTGAGAAAGATGAAGGGCTGAAGTGGTTAGAAGATTGTCTGCGAGGTTCACTAGTATACGATGTCCACCGGAGACAAGAGAGGGGTGAAGACGCACAGGAGAGACCAAGGAAACGACGCAAGAAGTCTGATGAGATGAAGGACGAACGCGAAGAGTCATCCGTCTTTGGTGAGCGATATTGCTCACAATTGAATCAATCATGTCGTGACGGCATGTATGTAGAATTCCGCTTATTATCGAGCGATAAACGGCCTCGTGAAATAAATGTCCAACCGAAACCTCCAAAATCCATACGGTCAGTGTCTCATACCGCTTTGTACTATATATATTTCCATTTCTTCTTTGTTCTTTATTCTTTGTATGCCATCTCAATGCTCTGTTTCAAATCGTAGTTTTTCAATAAGCTAACCTGCCTTTCTTTGTGATAGCGTGATCGAGCCTGAATATGAAGACTCACCAAAGCGCGCAGAGCTTCGCGAGCACCGTGCCCGAGAAGTGGCAGTTGACTTTGGGTGGGTCATGGAACAGTCGCGTTTGTCTTTTCCTGTAAGTCTGTTTCTGCATGCGAATAGCGAAGAGTAACAGCTCACGATTATACAATACGAAATAGGCTTCCGGGGCTAACAGGAAGGAACAGAACGCCATTACACTCCTTGTGCCTTCCTCAACATTGCTTCGCAACGGCAAGCCTAATATCCTCCTTGCGGAACGTCTAAAGGTGGAGAAGCAGACAAAGAAATCAGCCTCGTTTGCAAATTCTTCGAAATTCCGGAGACATGCAAAGTCGAGTCCGCACGAGCTGAAAAAGCGATTGTGTTGTCCTTTACTATCCGTGGATCCTGTACAATCAGAACTTGAAGGTCAGAGGAAGAAGAAGAGAAAGCGAGGTGTTCCGCCTCCGAGACGGCAAAGAATTCAAGCTTCAAGCTGATGACTATTGGTTTATATTCTGGGGACGTCTGGTATCTTAGCGTCGGGTCTGTCCTCCTTTTTCATGGTTGCAACGGCATGAACATGCATCTGTGTGTACATAACCATGGTCCTAATACTTCTGCGCAATCGATATGTAGCATTACAGGAACCTTTTCGCTTGGCCTTCCGCGTCAGGATAGATGCGTATATTGAGATGTATTCGATATGTATTTGTACCGTACGTACACTTATCTTTTACTTTTATTTATGCCGTTTTTCCGATCTCTACACTTCTGCCGACTCCGAAAGGGAAAAAAAAGAATGCAAAAACAATGAACACAAGAACACAGAGCTATGGTATGTATGACTAGATGATCGTACGAAGGTATGGACGTGTATGAGCACAGCGATACACAAAACGACTCGATAGTTACGACTCGAACAAAGAATGAGAAAAAAAAAGTTAGTTAAAAAGGATAAGCATACGTCAAATAAAAGCAGTGATAATAGTCCATGCATCTCTAACTCTAGCTCCCCCGGTCCATTCTAACCTCGACAGTGATATTCACAGCCATGATCACTAAATAAGAGAGCACCAAAAGATCCCCCAGCTCCTCGTCAAATGGTACCCATTCAGCGGTACGCACACTATCGTCGCCACCAGCAGAACGAGCAGCCCCAGCGCGCTCACCACGAGCGTCTCGCTGAATTCCAGCGTGTAGGGCTTGTTATGTTGCGAGTGGACGACGACAGACCCGGATATGCCGACGCCGAGGAGCATGTTGAGCATGGGCCCGCCGAAGCAGGCGGAGAAGCCCATAACGGGCGCGAAGGCGGCGACGGAGACGTTCGCGACGAAGTCGGCGAGCGAGTTCCCCACGGCGAATATCGTGAGTCCGATTATAGCGTCTGACAGCCCGAAGATGAAACCGAATGTCTATATTAAAACACCGGGTACAATGAATATGCTTGAAAGTCAAGATGGAGAATGCAGGACTGACCTTGAGAACGTTGACAACTTCATCGGCGATGGCCATGATCCACACAACAGCAACGAAGAACCCCATGAAACATCTCGCCATCTGCGCGAGCGGATCGTTCCCCTTCTTCGCAAAAGCCAGCACCAGAACCGCCCCAGCGATGCCCGCACCAAGCGTCGCGATCAACACCCACACTTCCCTCTCCCACTCCATCCCCGAGAACAACACCGCAACACAGAATAATGGACCGAGAACTATCTGCACGGCCATAAGCCATTTGTTGAACTTCAGCTCGTGTAACTCCTCTTGTACGTCGTCTTCTGCCGTTAAGACGCGCTCGATACCTTCTTCCTCGAAATCGACAAGCCGGCCTTCGGGTACGACTCCGTTCCCGTTAAGCACGATCGCCGCCCCTCCCGAGCCGATCTTCTCTTCGTGTTCTGACGCGTTGCGAGGCGTAACTTGCACAGGTAGCGTAACGGTAAGGAACAGAACGGCAGGGACAGCAAACACGGACGCGATCATCCCCAACACGCTCTTCGCGCGCATGTTGTGCAACGTTGGGAAGAGCACGTGTAATGTGTGTCTGAAAGCGTGTGCGATGCGCTGACTGCGCGTTCGATGGTGACAGTGGCCCTGCGCACCCCCTGGAGAGCTTAAGAGCCCTAAGTTCCCCGCGTCGAACGAGGCTTCGGAAGTACCTGTGGGAGAGGCAGGTGTCGTAGATATGAGAGGAATTTCGGATGGCTCACGTCCTCGCGCCGCTCCTCCTGGGACAGTAAGGATTGGAGGTGGCGAAGCCGTACTTTCCCTATCCGAGCCCTGCAAAACGTTATTCTGCGAGCGCGGAGATCGCGGATGTAAAGGCAGAGCAGGACCATCCCATCTCCCAGTCTCCTGACTTGCCAATGAATGGCTAGAGCGAGAAGACGTTCTGCGCGAGAGCGAATGTGCATGACGATGATAATGTCCGCCTGCATACGGCGAGACGGGGCTCTCGAACATGTGTAACGAGGCACCTGCAGATTGGTTCTGCAACGACGCGATGACTTGTCGGAATTCCAGAGCACCGACAAGGGAAAAGGAAGGCATTTGGGAGATCTGAAGAGCTTGGGTTGGGGAGGGTGAACGAGAATGAGGACGGGGTCGGAGAGCATCAGTTTCTAACCCTAAAGAGGACGGTGCTGCTGGACTCGAATGTGCTCGCTGTCTATGGGGTGTAGGTGCAGGTATAGACAGGTAGTCAGATGCTGCGTTGAACAGATTAGCAGGCACATCGTTATTGATTCAAGATGTAACGTACGTTCGTCCCGGTAAGGCTCAGGCAACTCCTCATCCGCATACTCCCCTCTCACGATCGCCTCAAGCTGCTTCTTCCTAAACTGCCTCTTATCCCACCAAGTCCCCACAACCACAACAATCACATACACCACATACAGCCCAATAAGTGTAGCGGCTTCCCAGGCTCTGATATGTTCGTCCCATAATATACCAAGCAGGAGAGCAACAGCGACGGTGAAGAACCCGACGTCCCGAAGGAACGGACGAGCATCAACAGAAAATGGTCGGATGATACACATCGTGCCCGCTACAACTGAGACGATGAAGCTCGCAGCACCTAGCAGCTCCCCAATCGCCAGCGCACCAGCACCAGCACGCATAGCAGAAAACGTGCTAAATACATCCGGGGAGCCATTTCCCAGTGCAAGGAACGTGACACCCGCAACGTTCTCATCTAGCCCCAGCCTCGCTGCGAGGGTAGCGAGGTTCGGGCAGAAGAAATCCGACGCGCTTATCCCGAGCGTGCTAAAGAGGAAGAACAGCCATACGAGGAGGCCGCCGAATATGAACGGTCTCGCTGCCGGTGCGCTGCAGAAGTAGGATTGGAGATACGGGATGGAGAGGAACGTATCTTCCGCGTCGCAGTGTTCTTTCACGTACGCGCATTGATCGGCGAGCGGGACGGAGAGCGGGGCGCACAGCTCTCCGCCGACACTCCGTCTTAGGATACCGCTAATAATGCTATCTGAAATTGAAGCTGACGATGCATAGCGAGAGTGCGACCAGAGAATTGACTGGAATACGATGAATGCGACGAAAGCGAGCCTTATGATGCGCAAGTTGGACGACATTCGGTGCTCGTCGTCGTCGTCGTCGATGATAGCGATGAAGGAGGGCTATGGACACGGACACGGACACGGACACGGAGACACATGCAGACGGCACGGTAATGGGAAGTAACGGCACAGCCTCAGTCGAGTCGACGTCAGAATATGGATCATAACACGTGATCTTTCAATAAAAAAAATTCACTCAAATTCTCAACAACTAAAACCCAGCTAATAGGTAAACCAAGCGGGAGAGGAAGGTATAAGTAACAGTCACATTGTCACCGTTTAAAAGGTATTCAAGAGTGCTGCAGATATCAAAGCGGGGACAACAAAGCCCAAAGCAATCATGAATCCGCCCTTCAAGCTGGCATCGCCGCTCGTCAACCCAGGGATACCCGCCGCATCCGTTCCGTAGCAGTCGAAGTCGAACCAGTAAGCGTCGCCGTCCTCGTGTTCGAAATAATCGGGGGGAGGACATCCGTGTCAGTTGGGGTAGAGGAAGAGAATGTGATCGATCTCGACGTTCCAGTAGCAGTTCCAGTGACCGTAACGGAATCTGCGGCGCCCTCGCCGATAGGCACTCCCGTGAGGGATACGGCGCCGGATTCGGTGATTGTTGTTGCATCGATCCCTGACCCGACGACTTGCCTGCAGACGGCTTCCCCGCCGCCCATTGCGCACTGGACGTCGATAGGTACGGTTATGCCTGCTGTCTCCAGTGCAGCGGTGATAGAGACGTGTGTCTCGTCTTGCACCAGGGTCACTGCACGTCAAGAGAGAAGTAGGTGAGTTTGATGAGAATTAAACGACGAGAAGTGACGTACTGGTGTAGGGAACGCTGAGCTCATCGAACGTCGCGGAAAGGACGAACGTTGTGCCATCTGCACCAGTCCCGACAGCTTCTCCACTCAGGCCATCATCCATGAACCCGACAGGAAACAAGGAGGCGGTTGATACCTGCGCTCGAGCAGCTACATTGAGCAAATTAATCAGTCACTCGTTTTGTTTGTACCTGAGAAGACTTACCATTTGCAGCAGCGAGAACGAGTAAAGTCGATGCGATCATTTCGCAGAAGTGAAAGAAAAGTCTGCTTTCTGACCAGAAAGGACAGGCGAATTTGCTCGACTGAAGGGGAGTAGGAAACGCGTTTGAAGGGAGAACAAGAACGCGCCAGACTAACCCATGCCTTTTACCCAGGGCGCGTTATATACTTGCAATCTCGTTCAAGTAGACAGAACTCTACTGCCCTGAAGGTATCACTTAGCCTAATATGGCAAGAATGAGCGTCGGTTTCGTGATGGTCGATCTCGGGTCATCGGATGATTCGGTTCTCACGCGCACGTCGGGATGAACCGTCGCATCACTGATCACTTGGCTCATCCCCGAGTACGTTCGAGTCTTCAAAGGAATTTTGTGTCCTGCTTGGTGTGTATTTACAAGGTCAGTATACTGTCGTACAGCATCGTTTCAGCAACGCGTTTACTTACAATTGTCTATAGGTCTCCGATGAATCCGGATGCTGGAGCGCTACCGAGGGACGAAATCACGTCTATGAGCACAGCCTGAGGTCCCGCCTCGACAACCCCTTGGCAGATGAACGATGAATTAAATCGTGAGTTCATCCTATTCAGCCCCTCGCGCCCACCCCCGCACTACCCCCGCCCATCAAGGCTCAACCGATGTCACGGAATCCGCCTATTTTGATCCGTTCGATCCATAATCCTCGACTTCCTTCGACAGTTGTGAAAGTATATATGGGCGGTGCACAAGAATGTCCGAAGGCGGGAATGATCGACAAGATCAACCTCTTAGCGCGGATTCCGACTTTAAAAAAGGAACAACTTCACGGTGGAAGGAGACCATTTGGAATTTCGTTTCAAATTGTCTATAGTTACCTTGAAACAGTCTCAATGAAAGTGACAGGGTATAAATCGTCAGCTCCAAGTACGAGGAACCGATCCGCGAGATCTGACAGCGTGCGCGGAACTGCAGCTTACCTACAATATTTCACTAGCACGTGCTGAAATCCCTCCACTTTCTTTTCTGCTGTGTAAGAAGTTTCGATAGGTGTAGATGATCTCTTTTTTGCTTTATGGTGGCGCATCAAATGTGATCCCAAGTTCAGATACCAGAAGGCGGTTCCAGACGAGCATGAGGAAGGCTGTGTTGGCGAGAGATAAGAGCGGCTAGCACTGGTTTGCTATGCTGTATGCATATGACGAACAGTGCTTAGATCTCCACGATTCAAGGATGTAGAGAAAGCTCAGAAACGTGATTGAACGACTACCCCAGAAAAGGTGGATTAATTTCAGTATATTCCAAGGAAGTAGCACGAACTTCAACAGAGCGAAAGGGGTATCCCCTCCGTCCAAATCGGACAGGCTCCAATTTATGATGTTTAACAAGAAACTCGCGAGAAACGATAATCGTGATGGTTGAAAGGAAGAAACAACGTCTTTCGAAATGCCACAGATAGGTTTCGTCACCTTCCGCGCTCACGTGATCGACATGTCGCTGCGATTGAAAATCTTTGAGTGCGCAACTGCAGAGCCTACGCACTGGCACTGTCCGCCTCCTCCAGCCACACAGCGGCCTGGTCGTCGTGCTTGTACGATCTCTCTATATTTTCCCATTCGTGATATGGCGTTGTGATTACGCTTTCTTTGTTTCTAGAAAATTATGCTGAAGACGAGAAAGACATGCATCGTATCACCGTGACGAAAGCCACGGTGGCGAGTATCTCGGACCCGTGCTGGTCGATTCTTTTCTTTCGGCCGCCTTCAACAAGTCTTATCATGCTTTTTATGTTTTCTTATACCTCACTTGGCTTAGAAACAGCCTCGCGGAGAAGTTACAAGAGCCTTCGCGTCGGTTTCGCAAGAACAGATTAAATGCGCAAGGCTTGAGAGTGTGCACAAACGTAGCTAGCCTACGAGGTTGTCAATAATTTCCACGAAGTATGAACCCACATCACCTCTTTCCTGCTGTGCATGAAGACTCCATATGCATCCCATCTCTTTGTACTCCGTGATGACGCGTCAGACGTGATACCACAGCTTGGTGGTTCTGAATGACTCAATGCACTTGAGGAAGGCTGTGGCGAAAGGTAAGTATTTTCCCTGCACTGATTGCTATGCATGTGCTTAAGCACAATGAATCGTGACTCACTCAGAGTCGTTCGTTCAATAGCAACGTGTGATTAGAAGCAAGTCGGAAACTTTTTTGAGGAGCCAGGACACATCAATTCTGGCGGAAATTGTTCCAGAGGACCCGGAGAAGTAAGATAGACCCTATGGCAGAGAAAAAGAGATATCAATTCGTCCTTCCAGCTGGGCTTAGTATATGGTATGTTCTTTGACAACTGATGAATGTCAACGATCAGGGCGGCTGAAGAAACAGTTGAATTCCTTACTCTAAAATCAAGGCGGCTATCGGTCCTGGGACTACACATAGTTAATTTATCACTGTTTTTGACTGGTGAGTGCAGGCATCCTGGAATGTATCTGCTTGATGTTCAAGGAATAAACGATTTTCTTCTATGTGGAATAACCATGCACGCATCGAAGTGACTAAGTCAGTTCCCGAACTTGCTCTGCATCCTCAAAATCCGACATATAGTAGGAGATCCGAAGGACTTGTTTGATTGAAAGGGTAGCATCAATGGAAGAACTCAATGACTCTCACGAGGGCTCAACTTCAGTATACAATGAAGACCTTGCCTCGAGAAACTGTGGCTTCGTCGCAATCCGGCGCTTGCCGACCTGCGGCCTGTGGCCAGATAGGCTCCCTCAGGATAACACAAAGGAATATGGGATGTGGCCACACCCAGTCCCTATATATTCTGTGATTAATGCATGTGTATTCATCTCCAGAGCTCTCGCTCAGACTACGTTCTACTTCTATCCTTGTCATTATTCAGAATGGACAGGTATGTATATTCCCTTGTACGCGCTCACGTGATGGTGTCGCTCACGTGCGTTACAGGGCTCCCACCGTTTTGCATGCAACTGCAGATCCTCCGCAGACACTACCACGCTCGCTACCCGGCCGACCTGCTTTCGTCAGTGCCCATTCTACGCCTATTCGCAGTAGAGTATCAGGCAGTCGACTCTTTACTTCTGACGCGATAAACGCTGAAGATAATAAGAAAGACATGTATCGTGAAACCCACAAGTACTTTCTTGGGCCGATGCCCGTTGATGAATTTCTGGACGCCTTCCTCAAGCCCACTCATAACTACGGCACAAGAAGTAACAGCAGTTCTAAAGGGCTCGATTTCCTGATAGATGGCACATGGAGACTTGAAACAATGATGTATGAGCCTCTGGTGCGTGCATTCTTTCAAAACTGTTTATCTCGCCGCTAACCATATCCCACCAGGTGGCTGCGCTAGAGAAACTCAACCTCAGTAATCTTTGCTTCAAGATTACTGCTAATAATGGCGATCCAGATTGGGTTGTTGAGGATCTGGCTCCGGACATCTCTGTTTATAGTAAAGATCGTTGGAACAATAGACTTCGAGCGAAGACCGATTTCGACAAAGATCATTCGGATACCGACTTCTCCGCTATGGAAGTACCCACTGAAATCAAATTACGTGCTAGGAGTGATCCATTCAAAGATCTTAAAGATGGAGACGACGTGACAAAGCACCAGTTTGTCAAGACCGATAATGCGTCGCAGGAAATAATCGGACAGATCTCTGCCTACGCGTCTGCGCAAATGGGAATGACGTTCCGAACTCATTGTTTCTCCGTTTTCATTGCCGGTAATATTGCTCGTCTGATTCGCTGGGACAGGGCCGGTGCAGTCGTCACCAGATCATTCAAGTATATGGAGATTCCCTGGCTTCTGGATTTCTTCAAGCGCTATGACAGATTATCGGAATTCCAGCGTGGATGGGATCGGACTGTCCATCCCTTGAAACTATCGGAAGCGAGCAAGGCCCGTGACGCGTTAATCCAGCAGCGATTCAGCAACGAAACTGAGGAAGAGTTTGAAGAACGGTCTGCATACTTCCGAAACGCGAGATATTACAAGTTTCTTGTCCCGGTCCTTCCGAAGGGTCAGGAAACATGCGCAGTGCGAGCGAAGACATTTATAGGTGCTTTCCCGAGACGATGGGCATGCTCATTACTAGGTCGCAACTCACGCGGGACACCTGTTTACGACCCGGAAACCAGCGGAATCCATTGGCTTAAGGATTCCTGGAGAATCGACATGAAAACGGTTGTAGTTGAACATGAGTCATACGAAAACATGGAACAATGCAATGTCCGGAATCTTATTCCATTGCTGACTGCCGGTGATGTGCGGCTCCTGGACGAGATCTACGAAGAATCGAGTTGCGCAGTGCACACTGATTTGAAGGCTTTTCGAGATGTCGGCTCTTCGGATGCATCGGCTTCGACTTCTGAGCAAGAAGGGCAGATGCCCGTCCGTGGACCCGTGTACAATACGGTCCATTGCACCATGACTGACAAGCTGATTGGTGAAGATTGGGTTTGCGGGGACAAGGAGTTCTTTTTGCGAAACATGCTTGGTTACTCCCAGTACCGGATCGTTCTCAGAGACGTTGGATGCGATCTGACATCATTCCCGTCCACGACGGTGCTCTTGCAAGCAGTGGCGGACGCTTGACTTTGTAAGTGATCAATTAGTCCTCGTGGCGCTTCCTACTACTGATAGTTCACACAGGCCACTCCGATGCGCTATTCAACTCAGAGATCCTTCATCGCGACATAAGCCCGAGCAACATTTTGATTATGGATGATGGAGTAGGTAGACTGATTGATTGGGATCTTTGCAGACATGCCAAGCAAGGTCAGTCACACCGTCCGGGTCGGACTGTAAGTTCATTTTATTTCTCTTAACATGTCGGAGAGTGAGATGTTTCGTTTAGGGCACTTGGCAATTCATTTCTGGAGCACTCCTGGAATCACCAACGACGAAGGTCCACGATTGTGCTGACGATTTGGAGTCTTTCCTTCACACATTGACGTTCACGCTCATTCGATTCTCGAGCTCATCATTGGGACCTCCTGAACTGTCTCGTTTCTTGAGTATGTTTGATGAAGAGTGGGATCTTCCTGAGGGTAAGACCATTGGCGGAAGTGCAAAGTCCGATAAATTGGGGAGGGCGGGCGGATATGTCGCCAAATTGGATTTTCCGGGCGTCCAGGACTGCGCAAGCTTCTATTGGACTTCTCGCGTCTATTCCTTGCGGTATATTGTCTCGAGCCGACTGAGGAGACGAAGGGACAGATTGAGCTGTTGATGACGCGGGAGGGAGGAGGACTGAAGATTCGCGGAATGATCCTCGAGCTTCTCAAACAAGTGGAAGATCTAAAGGAATGGTTGGAAAACCCCAGGTCAAAGAAAGTGAAAATCGATTTTCCGAGTGGAACCGGTACGCAGAAAGGTAAACGGCCTCGGAACGAGCGTATGCCGTTTCAGCGGACCTCTTACTTGTCCACTGGTTTATCGGAAATTATGGATGCCATACCGGAAGGGAATGAGAATGATCGAGTTCAGGAGGAGGAAGGGGGAGAAGATCGGAAGGCAAAGAGGATCCGTTCTGATGTCGGAACGGATTGATAGTAATTCGTTCATGAGGGTAGGTGTATTCTGTAATATTGTCGAGTACTGTACTTGATCCATTCTGTATAATGTACAACCGCTAGTCGGTTGTATTATTGGTTCGTGTTAACTAGTCCTCAATGGATTCGACCGAAGGCTCATGACGCGTGAAAGTATATATATAATCAAGGTACGACTCTACATTACTGACTGGGTATCTACTGTAGGTAGGAAGTGTTTCCCGGAGTGTTATGCCTGCCCCCAGAAATAGAATGAAATAATGAAATTTTGATTGTGTTACGCGTTATTCCTCCCGAACTGGTGAGAATGCGGTTTTTCCTGTCACTTGGCCTAAACTGATGAAACCTGTCACTTGGCCTAAACTGATGAAAGTTGTGGATTGTTATGCGTTATGCACTTGAAAATAAGAGATGGAATGAGCCAGGCACGGAAAATCAGCGCAGGTGTACCTATCCTAACTGCTCCTTCGCTTCCCTGCGAAAAGCCCACATCAATCGTCACACTTCCACACATTATCCTGATGCTTATTTTTGTCCAGTCTGCCATGCTACGTTCGGCAGTGAGGATGGGCTTAATAGACACCCGTCGCATTCAGTGGTTTCAAGCATGGAGAATAAGGTCTCTCAGAATGGCGATCGGAAAGTCCAAAAATATGATGCTGATACTGTACCCTGCGTCGAGAGTGATGAAGCCCTGAGTTACAAGGTTGGACGGGATCCAAACAGATACAAACTCTATTACTTGGGTGTCATGGAGGATTACGAGATGGACGATGAACATTTCGAGGCACTTGCAAAACGCAAGAGGAAGAATGAATAGTTGTTTGGACAGAAGATGCAATTGTGAACTTTGAAATCTGAAGCTTTATATCCGAGGTGCGTCGACTTTTGTATTGGCAAGAGAAATTATCATTGACCCAGTCACAACGAAGAATACTAAATCACCAGCAACATCCGCAGAATACGCAGACAGGGTCAAGTAGTTTTTCTTTTGCCGGTAAATATTGGTGATCGATTTGAATTGAAATCTGCTACTCGAGTTACAATGAAATAGAATTGTGATAATCATTCTTTGCGATGTGAAAGTCGACAACGATAGGGAAAGTTATGTGAGTGATGCCTGTTCGCAAGGCTCTCTTACTATACAAACAAACTTACTTCGGTGCGGTGATTGCCGATACTTTCCTCGACGACACTGATCTGGTTCTCAGGAAGCTTGATGAACTCACATATCCGTAATCTTTACTCCAATTTCTTTGTCCTGCAATTGGGCGATCCACTGAATTTAAAGAAGATTAGCGTTCCTGGCGACATGATTGTGCCGATTTCAAACTCCATCGCATGGGCAGAAGATTCAGGAATGAGTCAAATTCGTCTTTCAATAAGCCTCCTTTTATCCACAGCAGCACTGGAAGTGGACAGAACATACGGTTGCGCATCGAGATTCTCGTATGTTCCTCCGGTATTATATATGATACCAAGCTCAGTTACCAGAAGGCGGTTCCGGACAAGCATGAGGAAGGCTATGTGGGCGAGGAAGATAAGTAAGAACGTTAGCACTGGTTTGCTATGCTGTATGCTACGCCGAGTATGCTTAGATCTCAGCCATTAAAGAAAATAAAAGTAAGAGGGACAAAAGGAAGTAAATGGCGAGCTCAAAGACTTGCTCGGGTGATTCGGATGACTACCTGAGAAAGGGTGGATTGATTTCAGTATATTCAGAGGAAGAAGTAGCACGAACTTCAACAGAGCGAAAGGGATATCCCCTCCGTCCAAATTGGACACGCACCAGTCTATGATGTTTAACAAGAAACTCGCGAGAAACGACGATCGTGGTGGTTGAAAGGAAGAGACAAGGTCTTTCGAAATGCCACAGATAGGACAGGTTGAAGTCATTTTACGCGCTCACGTGATCGACGCGTCTGCTTCTAGCACGCAACTGCAGAGTTCTAGTACGCACTGTACGTAACCTCAGCCACTCACGCAGCCTGGTCGTCTTGTTTGTACGATCGTCCTATATCCTCCCGTTTATAATATTACTCCGTGATATTTCTTTGTTTGTACAAGCTTTATGCTGAGGACGATAAAGACACGCATCACGAAAGCCACGGCGACCAGTATCTCGGACTCATGCCGGTCGATGTTTTATTTCTGGAGCCTTCATCAAGTCTTATCATGCTTCTACTGTTTTCTCATACTTCACTTGGCTTGAAACAGTCTCGCGGAGAAGTGACAGGGGTCTGAGCGACAGCTCTGCAAGAACAGATTAAATACGCAAGGCTTGAGAGTGTGCACAAAGGTAGCCGATGATTTCTACAAGGTATGTGCTCACATCGCCTCTTCCCTGCTGTGCATGCTGTGCATGAAGATTCCATATGCATCCCATCTCTTTGTACTCCGTGATGACGCGTCAGACATGATACCACAGCTTGGTGGTTCTGAATGACTTAATGCGCTTGAGGAAGGCTGTGGCGAAAGGTAAGTATTTTTTCCAGCACTGATTGCTATGCATGTGCTCAAGCACAATGAATCGTGACTCGCTCAGAGGGGTCGTTCAATAGCAACGTGTGACTAGAAGCAAGTCGGAAACTTTTTTGAGGTGCCAGGACACATCAATTCTGGCGGAAATTGTTCCAGAGGACCCGGAGAAGTAAGATAGACCCAATGGCAGAGCAAAAGAGACACCAATTTGACCTTCCAACTGGGCGTAGTATATGGTATGTTCTTTGAGAACTGATGAATGTCAACGATCAGTGTGGTTGAAGAAACAGCTGAATTCCTTTCTCTAAAATCAAGGCAATATTTGGTCCTGAAATTACACATAGTTAATTTATCACTGTTTGTGACTGCTGAGTGCATCCTGGAATGTATCTTCCCAAAGTACAAGAAATAAACCTTTTTCTCACATGTGGGATAACCATGCACGCATCTGAGTGACTAAGTCAGTTCTCGAGCTTGCTCTGCATCCACAAAATCCGACATATAAGAGGACATCCAAAGGACTTGTTTTATTAAAAGGTGTATCATCAATGAAAGAACTCAATGACTCGTACGATGATCCAACTTCCGTATACAATGAAGACCTTGCCTCGAGAAAGCGTGGCTTCGTCGCACTCCGGAGCTTGCCGACCTGCGGCCTGTGGCCAGATAGGCTCCCTCAGGATAACGCAAAGGAATGTGGGATGTGGCCACACCCAAGCTCTATATATTCTGTAATTCCTGCTCCTCTGTTCATATCTCCAGAACTCTCTCTCAGACTACGTTCTACTTCTATCCTCGTCGTTATTCAGAATGGCCAGGTATGTAATTTGTATTCCCTTGTACGCGCTCACGTGATGGTATCGCTCACGTGCGTTACAGTAAAAGCGCTCCCACCGTTTTAGAGCATGCAACTGCAGATCCTCCGCAGACACCACCACGCTCGCTACCCGGCCGACCTGCTTTCGTCAGTGCCCATTCTACGCCTATTCGCAGTAGAGTATCAGGCAGTCGACTCTTTACTTCTGACGCGATAAACGCTGAAGATAATAAGAAAGACATGTATCGTGAAACCCACAAGTACTTTCTTGGGCCGATGCCCGTTGATGAGTTTCTGGACGCCTTCCTCAAGCCCACTCATAACTACGGCACAAGAAGTAACAGCAGTTCTAAGGGGCTCGATTTCCGGATAGATGGCACATGGAGACTTGAAACAATGATGTATGAGCCTCTGGTGCGTGCATTCTTTCAATACAATTTATCTCGCCGCTAACCATATCCCACCAGGTGGCTGCGCTAGAGAAACTCAACCTCAGTAATCTTTGCTTCAAGATTACTGCTAATAATGGCGATCCAGATTGGGTTGTTGAGGATCTGGCTCCGGACATCTCTGTTTATAGTAAAGATCGTTGGAACAATAGACTTCGAGCGAAGACCGATTTCGACAAAGATCATTCGGATACCGACTTCTCCTCTATGGAAGTGCCCACTGAAATCAAATTACGTGCTAGGAGCGATCCATTCAAAGATCTTAAAGATGGAGACGACGTGACAAAGCACCAGTTTGTCAAGACCGATAATGCGTCGCAGGAAATAACCGGACAGATCTCTGCCTACGCGTCTGCGCAAATGGGAATGACGTTCCGAACTCACTGTTTCTCCGTTTTCATTGCCGGTAATATTGCTCGTCTGATTCGCTGGGACAGGGCCGGTGCAGTTGTCACCAGATCATTCAAGTATATGGAGATTCCCTGGCTTCTGGATTTCTTCAAGCGCTATGACAGATTATCGGAATTCCAGCGTGGATGGGATCGGACTGTCCATCCCTTGAAGCTATCGGAAGCGAGCAAGGCCCGTGATGCGCTAATCCAGCAACGGTTCAGCAACGAAACTGAGGAAGAGTTTGAAGAACGGTCTGCATACTTCCGAAACGCGAGATATTACAAGTTTCTTGTTCCGGTCCTTCCGAAGGGTCAGGAAACATGCGCAGTGCGAGCGAAGACCCTTATAGGTGCTTTCCCGAGACGATGGGCATGCTCATTGCTAGGTCGCAACTCACGCGGAACACCTGTTTACGACCCGGAAACCGGCAGAATCCATTGGCTTAAGGATTCCTGGAGAATCGACATGAAAACGGTTGTAGTTGAACATGAGTCATACGAAAAAATGGAACAATGCAATGTCCGGAATCTTATTCCATTGCTGACTGCTGGTGATGTGCGGCTCCTGGACGAGATCTACGAAGAATCGAGTTGCGCATTGCACACCGATTTGAAGGCTTTTCGAGATGTCGGCTCGTCAAATGCGTCGGCTTCGACTTCTGAGCAAGAGGGACAGATGCCCGTCCGTGGACCCGTGTACAATACGACCCATTGCACAGTGACTGACAAGCTGATCGGCGAAGGCTGGGTTTGCGGCGACAAGACGTTCTTCTGGCAGAACATGCTTGGATATTCCCAGTATCGGATCGTTCTTAGAGACGTCGGATGCGATTTAACATCGTTTCCATCCACGACGGTACTCTTACAGGCAGTGGCGGATGCAGTAATATGTAAGTGCGGAAACTGACCTACTGGCAGTTCGAATTGCTAACGTTCCGCGCAGGCCACTGTGACGCCTCGTTCGGAGCAGAAATCCTTCATCGGGACATAAGCCCGAGCAACGTGTTAATTATGGATGATGGCACAGGTAGATTGATTGACTGGGATCTGTGTAGACATGCCAACCAGCGTCAATCCCATCGACCGGGTCGTACTGTGAGTTTGTTTTATTACTCTTTGTCTGCCAGCGAATCATATGTTCTGTCTAGGGCACATGGCAGTTTATATCTGGAGCGCTCCTAGCATCTCCGAAGACAAAGATCCACGATTATGCGGACGACCTGGAGTCTTTCCTTCATACGTTAACATTCACATTAGTTCGATTCTCGACCTCATCATTAGATTCTGATGAGCTATCCTATTTCCTGGAAATGTTCGATGAAGAGAAAGAGCACTCCGATGGTAGGGCCAGGGGAGGCAGTGTGAAGGGCTTTCGATTAGCCGCAGGCGGCTATGTTGCGAACTTGGACTTCCCCGGCCGTCCTAGGCTGCGCAAACTTTTGCTGGACTTTTCTCGTCTGTTCAGGTCGGTCTATACTTATGACCCAACTGAGGAGACAGGAGCAGAGGTTCAGCTGCTAAAGACGAAGGAGGGCGGAGGGCTGAAGATAAACGGAATGATTCTTGAGCTTCTCAGGTCCGTGGAAGAATTCAAGGACTGGATACAAAATTTTAGATCGAAGAAAGTTAATATCACGTCTTCGACCGGGTCTAGCGTCCAAAAGGGAAAACGGACTCGGAACGAGCGTATGCCAGTTCAGCGGGTCTCTTACGTGTCCACTGGTTTATCGGAAATTATGGATGCCATACCGGAAGGGAATGAGAATGATCGAGTTCAGGAGGAGGAAGGGGGAGAAGATCGGAAGGCAAAGAGGATCCGTTCTGATGTCGGAACGGATTGATTGTAAGTCATTCATGAGGGTAGGTATATTCTGTAATATTGTTGTGCACTGTACTTGATCCATTCTGTATAATGTACAACCGCTAGTCGGTTGTATTATTGGTTTGTGTTAACTAGTCCTCAATGGATTCGACCGAAGGTTCATGACGCGTGAAAGTATATATATAATCAAGGTACGGCTCTACATTACTGACTGGGTATCTACTGTAGGTAGGAAGTGTTTCCCGGAGTGTTATGCCTGCCCCCAGAAATAGAATGAAACAATGAAATTTTGATTGTGTTACGCGTTATTCCTCCCGAACTGGTGAGAATGCGGTTTTTCCTGTCACTTGGCCTATACTGATGAAAGTTGTGGATTGTTATGCGTTATGCACTTGAAAATAAGAGATGGAATGAGCCAGGCACAGAAAATCAGCGCAGGTGTACCTATCCTAACTGCTCCTTCGCTACCCTGCGAAAAGCCCACATCAATCGTCACACTTCCACGCATTATCCTGATGCTTATTTTTGTCCAGTCTGCCATGCTACGTTCGGCAGTAAGGATGGGCTTAATAGAAACCCGTCGCATTCAGTGGTTTCAAGCAAGGAGAATAAGGTCTCCCAGAATAGCGATCGGAAAGTCCAAAAATATGATGCTGATACTGTACCCTGCGTCGAGAGTGATGAAGCCCTGAGTTACAAGGTTGGACGGGATCCAAAGAGATACAAATTCTATTACTTGGGTGTCATGGAGGATTACGAGATGGACGATGAACATTTCGAGGCACTTGCAAAACGCAAGAGGAAGAACGAATAGTTGTTTGGTTTGGACAGAAGATGCAATTGTGAACTTTGAAATCTGAAGCTTTATATCCGAGGTGCGTCGACTTTTGTATTGGCGAGAGAAATTATCAATGACCCAGTCGCAATGAAGAATATTAAATCACCAGCGACATCCGCAGAATACGCGCAGACAGGGTCAAGTAGCTTTTCTTTTGCCGGTAAATATTGGTGATCGATTTGAATTGAACTCTGCTACTCGAGTTACAATGATAGAATTGTGATAATCATTCTTTGCGATGTGAAAGTCGACAACGATAGGGAAGTAACGTGAGTGATACCTGTTTGCAAGACTCGTTTTCTACACAAACGAACTTACTTCGGTGCAGTGATTGCCGATACTTTCCTCGACAATGCTGTCTTGGTTTTCAGGAAATTCGATGAACTCAAATCCGTAATCATTACTCCAATTTCTTTATCCCGCAACCGGACTTTTTACTGTATCCAAATAAGATTAGCATCACTGGCGACATGATTGTGCCAATTTCAAACTCTCGAATAAATTCAAATATAGGCATGTATAGCAAGTTTAGACTTTGCTTCTATCTGCTTTACTCGAAGATATGTACCATCGCATGGGCAGAAGATTCAAGAATGAGTCAAATTCACTTTTCAATAAGTCTCCTGTTATCTACTGCGGCACTGGCAGTGGACAGAACATACGGTAGCGCATTGAGATGCTCGTATGTTCCTCCGATATTATATGTATAAAGTCTGCGCACGAAGATCTAAAAATGGAGTCCATCTCTTTGTCACTTAGTGATGGCGCATCAAACGTGGCACCAGGCTCAGGTACCAGAAGGTGGTTCCGGACAAGCATGAGGAAGGCTATGTGGGCGAGGAAGATAAATAAGAACGTTAGCACTGGTTTGCTACGCTGTATGCATACGCCGAGTATGCTTAGATCTCAGCCATTCAAGGAAATATGAATAAGAGAGAAAAAAGGAAGTGAGTGGCGAGCTGAAAAAACTTGCTCGGGTGATTCGGATGACTACCTGAGAAAAGGTGGATTGATTTTAGTATATTCAGAGGAAGAAGTAGCACGAACTTCAACAGAGCGAAAGGGATATCCCCTCCGTCCAAATTGGACACGCACCAGTCTATGATGTTTAACAAGAAACTCGCGAGAAACGACGATCGTGGTGGTTGAAAGGAAGAGACAAGGTCTTTCGAAATGCCACAGATAGGACAGGTTGAAGTCATTTTACGCGCTCACGTGATCGACGCGTCTGCTTCTAGCACGCAACTGCAGAGTTCTAGTACGCACTGTACGTAACCTCAGCCACTCACGCAGCCTGGTCGTCTTGTTTGTACGATCGTCCTATATCCTCCCGTTTATAATATTACTCCGTGATATTTCTTTGTTTGTACAAGCTTTATGCTGAGGACGATAAAGACACGCATCACGAAAGCCACGGCGACCAGTATCTCGGACTCATGCCGGTCGATGTTTTATTTCTGGAGCCTTCATCAAGTCTTATCATGCTTCTACTGTTTTCTCATACTTCACTTGGCTTGAAACAGTCTCGCGGAGAAGTGACAGGGGTCTGAGCGACAGCTCTGCAAGAACAGATTAAATACGCAAGGCTTGAGAGTGTGCACAAAGGTAGCCGATGATTTCTACAAGGTATGTGCTCACATCGCCTCTTCCCTGCTGTGCATGCTGTGCATGAAGATTCCATATGCATCCCATCTCTTTGTACTCCGTGATGACGCGTCAGACATGATACCACAGCTTGGTGGTTCTGAATGACTTAATGCGCTTGAGGAAGGCTGTGGCGAAAGGTAAGTATTTTTTCCAGCACTGATTGCTATGCATGTGCTCAAGCACAATGAATCGTGACTCGCTCAGAGGGGTCGTTCAATAGCAACGTGTGACTAGAAGCAAGTCGGAAACTTTTTTGAGGTGCCAGGACACATCAATTCTGGCGGAAATTGTTCCAGAGGACCCGGAGAAGTAAGATAGACCCAATGGCAGAGCAAAAGAGACACCAATTTGACCTTCCAACTGGGCGTAGTATATGGTATGTTCTTTGAGAACTGATGAATGTCAACGATCAGTGTGGTTGAAGAAACAGCTGAATTCCTTTCTCTAAAATCAAGGCAATATTTGGTCCTGAAATTACACATAGTTAATTTATCACTGTTTGTGACTGCTGAGTGCATCCTGGAATGTATCTTCCCAAAGTACAAGAAATAAACCTTTTTCTCACATGTGGGATAACCATGCACGCATCTGAGTGACTAAGTCAGTTCTCGAGCTTGCTCTGCATCCACAAAATCCGACATATAAGAGGACATCCAAAGGACTTGTTTTATTAAAAGGTGTATCATCAATGAAAGAACTCAATGACTCGTACGATGATCCAACTTCCGTATACAATGAAGACCTTGCCTCGAGAAAGCGTGGCTTCGTCGCACTCCGGAGCTTGCCGACCTGCGGCCTGTGGCCAGATAGGCTCCCTCAGGATAACGCAAAGGAATGTGGGATGTGGCCACACCCAAGCTCTATATATTCTGTAATTCCTGCTCCTCTGTTCATATCTCCAGAACTCTCTCTCAGACTACGTTCTACTTCTATCCTCGTCGTTATTCAGAATGGCCAGGTATGTAATTTGTATTCCCTTGTACGCGCTCACGTGATGGTATCGCTCACGTGCGTTACAGTAAAAGCGCTCCCACCGTTTTAGAGCATGCAACTGCAGATCCTCCGCAGACACCACCACGCTCGCTACCCGGCCGACCTGCTTTCGTCAGTGCCCATTCTACGCCTATTCGCAGTAGAGTATCAGGCAGTCGACTCTTTACTTCTGACGCGATAAACGCTGAAGATAATAAGAAAGACATGTATCGTGAAACCCACAAGTACTTTCTTGGGCCGATGCCCGTTGATGAGTTTCTGGACGCCTTCCTCAAGCCCACTCATAACTACGGCACAAGAAGTAACAGCAGTTCTAAGGGGCTCGATTTCCGGATAGATGGCACATGGAGACTTGAAACAATGATGTATGAGCCTCTGGTGCGTGCATTCTTTCAATACAATTTATCTCGCCGCTAACCATATCCCACCAGGTGGCTGCGCTAGAGAAACTCAACCTCAGTAATCTTTGCTTCAAGATTACTGCTAATAATGGCGATCCAGATTGGGTTGTTGAGGATCTGGCTCCGGACATCTCTGTTTATAGTAAAGATCGTTGGAACAATAGACTTCGAGCGAAGACCGATTTCGACAAAGATCATTCGGATACCGACTTCTCCTCTATGGAAGTGCCCACTGAAATCAAATTACGTGCTAGGAGCGATCCATTCAAAGATCTTAAAGATGGAGACGACGTGACAAAGCACCAGTTTGTCAAGACCGATAATGCGTCGCAGGAAATAACCGGACAGATCTCTGCCTACGCGTCTGCGCAAATGGGAATGACGTTCCGAACTCACTGTTTCTCCGTTTTCATTGCCGGTAATATTGCTCGTCTGATTCGCTGGGACAGGGCCGGTGCAGTTGTCACCAGATCATTCAAGTATATGGAGATTCCCTGGCTTCTGGATTTCTTCAAGCGCTATGACAGATTATCGGAATTCCAGCGTGGATGGGATCGGACTGTCCATCCCTTGAAGCTATCGGAAGCGAGCAAGGCCCGTGATGCGCTAATCCAGCAACGGTTCAGCAACGAAACTGAGGAAGAGTTTGAAGAACGGTCTGCATACTTCCGAAACGCGAGATATTACAAGTTTCTTGTTCCGGTCCTTCCGAAGGGTCAGGAAACATGCGCAGTGCGAGCGAAGACCCTTATAGGTGCTTTCCCGAGACGATGGGCATGCTCATTGCTAGGTCGCAACTCACGCGGAACACCTGTTTACGACCCGGAAACCGGCAGAATCCATTGGCTTAAGGATTCCTGGAGAATCGACATGAAAACGGTTGTAGTTGAACATGAGTCATACGAAAAAATGGAACAATGCAATGTCCGGAATCTTATTCCATTGCTGACTGCTGGTGATGTGCGGCTCCTGGACGAGATCTACGAAGAATCGAGTTGCGCATTGCACACCGATTTGAAGGCTTTTCGAGATGTCGGCTCGTCAAATGCGTCGGCTTCGACTTCTGAGCAAGAGGGACAGATGCCCGTCCGTGGACCCGTGTACAATACGACCCATTGCACAGTGACTGACAAGCTGATCGGCGAAGGCTGGGTTTGCGGCGACAAGACGTTCTTCTGGCAGAACATGCTTGGATATTCCCAGTATCGGATCGTTCTTAGAGACGTCGGATGCGATTTAACATCGTTTCCATCCACGACGGTACTCTTACAGGCAGTGGCGGATGCAGTAATATGTAAGTGCGGAAACTGACCTACTGGCAGTTCGAATTGCTAACGTTCCGCGCAGGCCACTGTGACGCCTCGTTCGGAGCAGAAATCCTTCATCGGGACATAAGCCCGAGCAACGTGTTAATTATGGATGATGGCACAGGTAGATTGATTGACTGGGATCTGTGTAGACATGCCAACCAGCGTCAATCCCATCGACCGGGTCGTACTGTGAGTTTGTTTTATTACTCTTTGTCTGCCAGCGAATCATATGTTCTGTCTAGGGCACATGGCAGTTTATATCTGGAGCGCTCCTAGCATCTCCGAAGACAAAGATCCACGATTATGCGGACGACCTGGAGTCTTTCCTTCATACGTTAACATTCACATTAGTTCGATTCTCGACCTCATCATTAGATTCTGATGAGCTATCCTATTTCCTGGAAATGTTCGATGAAGAGAAAGAGCACTCCGATGGTAGGGCCAGGGGAGGCAGTGTGAAGGGCTTTCGATTAGCCGCAGGCGGCTATGTTGCGAACTTGGACTTCCCCGGCCGTCCTAGGCTGCGCAAACTTTTGCTGGACTTTTCTCGTCTGTTCAGGTCGGTCTATACTTATGACCCAACTGAGGAGACAGGAGCAGAGGTTCAGCTGCTAAAGACGAAGGAGGGCGGAGGGCTGAAGATAAACGGAATGATTCTTGAGCTTCTCAGGTCCGTGGAAGAATTCAAGGACTGGATACAAAATTTTAGATCGAAGAAAGTTAATATCACGTCTTCGACCGGGTCTAGCGTCCAAAAGGGAAAACGGACTCGGAACGAGCGTATGCCAGTTCAGCGGGTCTCTTACGTGTCCACTGGTTTATCGGAAATTATGGATGCCATACCGGAAGGGAATGAGAATGATCGAGTTCAGGAGGAGGAAGGGGGAGAAGATCGGAAGGCAAAGAGGATCCGTTCTGATGTCGGAACGGATTGATTGTAAGTCATTCATGAGGGTAGGTATATTCTGTAATATTGTTGTGCACTGTACTTGATCCATTCTGTATAATGTACAACCGCTAGTCGGTTGTATTATTGGTTTGTGTTAACTAGTCCTCAATGGATTCGACCGAAGGTTCATGACGCGTGAAAGTATATATATAATCAAGGTACGGCTCTACATTACTGACTGGGTATCTACTGTAGGTAGGAAGTGTTTCCCGGAGTGTTATGCCTGCCCCCAGAAATAGAATGAAACAATGAAATTTTGATTGTGTTACGCGTTATTCCTCCCGAACTGGTGAGAATGCGGTTTTTCCTGTCACTTGGCCTATACTGATGAAAGTTGTGGATTGTTATGCGTTATGCACTTGAAAATAAGAGATGGAATGAGCCAGGCACAGAAAATCAGCGCAGGTGTACCTATCCTAACTGCTCCTTCGCTACCCTGCGAAAAGCCCACATCAATCGTCACACTTCCACGCATTATCCTGATGCTTATTTTTGTCCAGTCTGCCATGCTACGTTCGGCAGTAAGGATGGGCTTAATAGAAACCCGTCGCATTCAGTGGTTTCAAGCAAGGAGAATAAGGTCTCCCAGAATAGCGATCGGAAAGTCCAAAAATATGATGCTGATACTGTACCCTGCGTCGAGAGTGATGAAGCCCTGAGTTACAAGGTTGGACGGGATCCAAAGAGATACAAATTCTATTACTTGGGTGTCATGGAGGATTACGAGATGGACGATGAACATTTCGAGGCACTTGCAAAACGCAAGAGGAAGAACGAATAGTTGTTTGGTTTGGACAGAAGATGCAATTGTGAACTTTGAAATCTGAAGCTTTATATCCGAGGTGCGTCGACTTTTGTATTGGCGAGAGAAATTATCAATGACCCAGTCGCAATGAAGAATATTAAATCACCAGCGACATCCGCAGAATACGCGCAGACAGGGTCAAGTAGCTTTTCTTTTGCCGGTAAATATTGGTGATCGATTTGAATTGAACTCTGCTACTCGAGTTACAATGATAGAATTGTGATAATCATTCTTTGCGATGTGAAAGTCGACAACGATAGGGAAGTAACGTGAGTGATACCTGTTTGCAAGACTCGTTTTCTACACAAACGAACTTACTTCGGTGCAGTGATTGCCGATACTTTCCTCGACAATGCTGTCTTGGTTTTCAGGAAATTCGATGAACTCAAATCCGTAATCATTACTCCAATTTCTTTATCCCGCAACCGGACTTTTTACTGTATCCAAATAAGATTAGCATCACTGGCGACATGATTGTGCCAATTTCAAACTCTCGAATAAATTCAAATATAGGCATGTATAGCAAGTTTAGACTTTGCTTCTATCTGCTTTACTCGAAGATATGTACCATCGCATGGGCAGAAGATTCAAGAATGAGTCAAATTCACTTTTCAATAAGTCTCCTGTTATCTACTGCGGCACTGGCAGTGGACAGAACATACGGTAGCGCATTGAGATGCTCGTATGTTCCTCCGATATTATATGTATAAAGTCTGCGCACGAAGATCTAAAAATGGAGTCCATCTCTTTGTCACTTAGTGATGGCGCATCAAACGTGGCACCAGGCTCAGGTACCAGAAGGTGGTTCCGGACAAGCATGAGGAAGGCTATGTGGGCGAGGAAGATAAATAAGAACGTTAGCACTGGTTTGCTACGCTGTATGCATACGCCGAGTATGCTTAGATCTCAGCCATTCAAGGAAATATGAATAAGAGAGAAAAAAGGAAGTGAGTGGCGAGCTGAAAAAACTTGCTCGGGTGATTCGGATGACTACCTGAGAAAAGGTGGATTGATTTTAGTATATTCAGAGGAAGAAGTAGCACGAACTTCAAGTCTTCAACAGAGCGAAAGGGATATCCCCTCCGTCTAAATCGGACATGCTCCAGTTTATGATGTTTTAGTTCTACGAGAAACTCGCGAGAAACGATGATCGTGATGGCTGAAAGGAGGGGACAAGGTCTTCCGAGATGCCACAGATAGGATATATACACAGGGGGCAAAACCCTATTTTACGAACCTGGAGACTTTATCCGGAACTAAAATCCAGCCAATCAGAGGCGAGCTTTCCAATTCTGTTTCATATCTAAGGACGTAATTTTGCCCCTTGTAGGTTTCGTCAATTTACACGCTCACGTGATCGACACGTCTGATGGCAAGTAGCACACAACTGCAGAGTTCTGCTCACTGTCCATAACCTCAGCCGCTCACGCAGCCTGGTCGTCTTGTTCGTACGATCGTCCTATATCCTCCCGTTTATAATATGGCGCCGTGATATTTCTTTGTTTCTACAAGCTCTACGCTGAGGACGATAAAGACACGCATCACGAAAGCCACGGCGGCGAGTATCTCGGACTCATGCCGGTCGATGTTTTCTTTCTGGAGCCTTCATCAAGTCTTATCATGCTTCTACTGTTTTCTCATACTTCACTTGGCTTGAGACAGTCTCGCGGAGAAGTGACGGGTCTGAGCGTCAGCTCTGCAAAAACAGATTAAATGCGCAAGGCTTGAGAGTGTGCACAGAGGGGACCGATGATTTCCACAAGGCATGTGCCCATATCGCCTCTTTCCTGCTGTGCATGCTGTGCATGAAGATTATATTTGCATCGCATCTCTTTGTCGCTCCGTGATGACGCGTCAGACATGATAAGAACCACAGCTTGGTGGTTCTGAATGACTCAATGCGCTTGAGGAAGGCTGTGGCGAAAGATTGATATTTCCCCAGAACTGGTTGCTATATGCTATGTATGCGCTTGAGCACAATTCATTGTGACTCACTCAGAGAGGTCGTTCAATAGCAACGTGTGATTAGAAGCAAGTCGGAAACTTTTTTGAGGTGCCAGGACACATCAATTCTGGCGGAAATTGTTCCAGAGGACCCGGAAAAGTAAGATAGACCCAATGGCAGAACAAAAGAGATATCAATTTGACCTTCCAACTGGGCGTAGTATATGGTATGTTCTTTGAGAACTGATGAATGTCAACGATCAGTGTGGTTGAAGAAACAGCTGAATTCCTTTCTCTAAAATCAAGGCAATATTTGGTCCTGAAATTACACATAGTTAATTTATCACTGTTTGTGACTGCTGAGTGCATCCTGGAATGTATCTTCCCAAAGTACAAGAAATAAACGATTTTCTCACATGTGGGATAACCATGCACGCATCTGAAGTGACTAAGTCAGTTCTCGAGCTTGCTCTGCATCCACAAAATCCGACATATAGTAGGACATCCAAAGGACTTGTTTTATTGAAAGGTGTATCATCAATGAAAGAACTCAATGACTCGTACGATGATCCAACTTCCGTATACACTGAAGACCTTGCCTCGAGAAAGCGTGGCTTCGTCGCACTCCGGAGCTTGCCGACCTGCGGCCTGTGGCCAGATAGGCTCCCTCAGGATAACGCAAAGGAATGTGGGATGTGGCCACACCCAAGCTCTATATATTCTGTAATTCCTGCTCCTCTGTTCATATCTCCAGAACTCTCTCTCAGACTACGTTCTACTTCTATCCTCGTCGTTATTCAGAATGGCCAGGTATGTAATTTGTATTCCCTTGTACGCGCTCACGTGATGGTATCGCTCACGTGCGTTACAGTAAAAGCGCTCCCACCGTTTTAGAGCATGCAACTGCAGATCCTCCGCAGACACCACCACGCTCGCTACCCGGCCGACCTGCTTTTGTCAGCGCCCATTCTACGCCCATAAACGATAGACTGTCGGGCACTCGGCTCTTTACTTCTAACACAAGTTTAGACGCTGGCAATAATAAGAAAGACATGTATCGTGAAACCCACAAGTACTTTCTTGGGCCGATGCCCGTTGATGAGTTTCTGGACACCTTCCTCAAGCCCACTCATAACTATGGCACAAGAAGTAACAGCAGCTCTAAAGGACTCGATTTCCAGATGGATGGCACATGGAGACTTGAAACAATGATGTATGAGCCTCTGGTGCGTGCATTCTTTCAATACAATTTATCTCGCCGCTAACCATATCCCACCAGGTGGCTGCACTAGAGAAACTCAACCTCAGTAATCTTTGCTTCAAGATTACTGCTAATAATGGCGATCCAGATTGGGTTGTTGAGGATCTGGCTCCGGACATCTCTGTTTATAGTAAAGATCGTTGGAACAATAGACTTCGAGCGAAGACCGATTTCGACAAAGATCATTCGGATACCGACTTCTCCGCTATGGAAGTGCCCACGGAAATCAAACTACGTGCCGGGAGCGATCCATTCAAAGATCTTAAAGATGGAGACGACGTGACAAATCACCAGTTTGTCAGGATCGATAATGCGTCGCAGGAAATAATCGGACAGATCTCTGCCTACGCGTCTGCGCAAATGGGAATGACGTTCCGAACTCACTGTTTCTCCGTTTTCATTGCCGGTAATATTGCTCGTCTGATTCGCTGGGACAGGGCCGGTGCAGTCGTCACCAGATCATTCAAGTATATGGAGATTCCCTGGCTTCTGGATTTCTTCAAGCGCTATGACAGATTATCGGAATTCCAGCGTGGATGGGATCGGACTGTCCATCCCTTGAAGCTATCGGAAGCGAGCAAGGCCCGTGATGCGCTAATCCAGCAACGGTTCAGCAACGAAACTGAGGAAGAGTTTGAAGAACGGTCTTCATACTTCCGAAATGCGAGATATTACAAGTTTCTTGTTCCGGTCCTTCCGAAGGGTCAGGAAACATGCGCAGTGCGAGCGAAGACCCTTATAGGTGCTTTCCCGAGACGATGGGCATGCTCATTGCTAGGTCGCAACTCACGCGGGACACCTGTCTACGACCCAGAAACCGGCGGAATCCATTGGCTTAAGGATTCCTGGAGAATCGACATGAAAACGGTTGTAGTTGAACATGAGTCATACGAAAAAATGGAACAATGCAATGTCCGGAATCTTATTCCATTGCTGACTGCTGGTGATGTGCGGCTCCTGGACGAGATCTACGAAGAATCGAGTTGCGCATTGCACACTGATTTGAAGGCTTTTCGAGATGTCGGCTCTTCGGATGCGTCGGCTTCGACTTCTGAGCAAGAGGGGCAGATGCCCATCCGTGGACCCGTGTACAATACGACCCATTGCACAGTGACTGACAAGCTGATCGGCGAAGGCTGGGTTTGCGGCGACAAGACGTTCTTCTGGCAGAACATGCTTGGATATTCCCAGTATCGGATCGTTCTTAGAGACGTCGGATGCGATTTAACATCGTTTCCATCCACGACGGTACTCTTACAGGCAGTGGCGGATGCAGTAATATGTAAGTGCAATTAGACCTACTGGCAGTTCGAATTGCTAACGTTCCGCGCAGGCCACTGTGACGCCTCGTTCAAGCAGAAATCCTTCATCGGGACATAAGCCCGAGCAACATGTTGATTATGGATGATGGCACAGGTAGATTGATTGACTGGGATCTGTGTAGACATGCCAACCAGCGTCAATCCCATCGACCGGGTCGTACTGTGAGTTTGTTTTATTACTCTTTGTCTGTCAGCGAATCATATGTTCTGTCTAGGGCACATGGCAGTTTATATCTGGAGCACTCCTAGCATCTCCGAAGACAAAGATCCACGATTGTGCGGACGACCTGGAGTCTTTCCTTCATACGTTAACATTCACATTAGTTCGATTCTCGACCTCATCATTAGATTCTGATGAGCTATCCTATTTCTGAGAAATGTTTGATGAAGAGAAAGAGCACTTCCGATGGTAGGGCCATTGGCGGAAGTGCAAAGTCCGTGAAATTTCGGTTGGCCGCAGGCGGCTATGTTGCGAACTTGGATTTTCCCGGCCGTCCAGGCTGCGCAAGCTTTTGCTGGACTTTTCTCGTCTGTTCAGGTCGGTATACTTATGACCCAACTGAGGAGACGAAGGGACAGAGGTTCAGCTGCTAAAGACGAAGGAGGGCGGAGGGCTGAAGATAAACGGAATGATCTTGAGCTTCTCAGGTCCGTGGAAGATTCAAGGACTGGATGGAAAACCCCAGGTCGAAGAAAGTGAAAATCGACGTCTTCGACCGTGGAACCGGTGTCCAAAAAGGAAAACGGACTCGGAACGAGCGTATGCCATTTCAGCGGACCTCTTACATGTCCACTGGTTTATCGGAAATTATGGATGCCATACCGGAAGGGAATGAGAATGATCGAGTTCAGGAGGAGGAAGGGGGAGAAGATCGGAAGGTAAAGAGGATCCGTTCTGACGTCGGAACGGATTGATAGTAATTCGTTCATGAGGGTAGGTGTATTCTGTAATATTGTTGAGTACTGTACTTGATCCATTCTGTATAATTTACAACCGCGAATCGGTTGTATTATTGGTTCGAGTTAACTAGTCCTCAATGGATTCGACCGAAGGTTCATGACGCGTTGAAGTATATATAATCAAGGGACGAGTCTACATTACTGACTGGGTATCTACTGTAGGTAGGAAGCGTTTCCCGGAGCGTTATGCCCGAAGAAATAGAATGAAATGAGGGAATTTTGATTGTGTTACGCGTTATCCCTCCCAAACTGGTGAGAATGTGGTTTTTCCTGTCACTTGGCCTAAACTGATGAAAGTTGTGGATTGTTATGCGTTATGCGCTTGAAAATAGGAGATGGAATGAGCCTGGCACAGAAAATCAGCACAGGTGTACCCATCCCAACTGCTCCTTCGCTACCCTACGAAAAGCCTACCTCAATCGTCACACCTCCACACATTATCCTGATGCTTATTTTTGTCCAGTCTGTCATGCTACATTCGGCAGCGAGGATGGGCTTAATAGACACCCGTCGCATTCAGTGGTTCCATGCAAGGAGAATAAGGTCTCCCAGAATAGCGATCGGAACGTCCAAAGATATGATGCTGATATCGTACCCTGCATCGAGAGTGATGAAGCCCTGCGTTACAAGGTTGGACGGGATCCAGAGAGATAGAACTTCTATTACTTAGGTGTCATGGAGGATTACGAGATGGACGATCAACATTTCGAGGGGCTTGCAAAACGCAAGAGGAAGAATGAAAAGTTGTTTGGACAGAAGATGCAATTGTGAATTTAGAAATTTGAAGCCTTATATCTGAGGTGCGTCGAGTCGTGTATTGGCGAGGGAAATTATCATTAACCTAGTCGCAACGAAGAATACTAAATCACCAGCAACATCCGCAGAATACGCGCAGACAGGGTCAAGTAGCTTTTCTTTTGCCGGTAAATATTGGTGATCGATTTGAATTGAACTCTGCTACTCGAGTTACAATGAAATAGAATTGTGATAATCATTCTTTGCGATGTGAAAGTCAACAACGATAGGGAAAGTAATGTGAGTGATACCTGTTCGCAAGGTTCTCTTACTACACAAACGAACTTACTTCGGTGCAGAAATAGACTGATACAGTGATTGCCGATACTTTCTCCGACAACGCTGATCTGGTTCTCAGGAAGCTTGATGTTTCACATATCCGTAATCTTTACTCCAATTTCTTTGTCATGCAATTGGGCGATCCACTGAATTCAAAGAAGATTAGCGTTCCTGGCGACATGATTGTGCCCATTTCAAACTCCATCGCATGGGCAGAAGATTCAGGAATGAGTCAAATTCGTCTTTCAATAAGCCTCCTTTTATCCACAGCAGCACTGGAAGTGGACAGAACATACGGTTGCGCATCGAGATGCTCGTGTGTTCCTCCGGTATTATATATGATACCAAGCTCAGGTACCAGAAGGCGGTTCCGGACAAGCATGAGGAAGGCTATGTGGGCGACGAAGATAAGTAAGAACGTTAGCACTGGTTTGCTATGCCGTATGCTACGCCGAGTATGCTTAGATCTCAGCAATTAAAGAAAATAAAAATAAGGGGGACAAAAGGAAGTAAATTGCGAGCTCAAAAACTTGCTCGGGTGATTCGGATGACTACCTGAGAAAGGGTGGATTGATTTCAGTATATTCAGAGGAAGAAACAGCACGAACTTCAACAGAGCGAAAGGGATATCCCCTCCGTCCAAATTGGACACGCACCAGTTTGTGATGTTTAACGAGAAACTCGCGAGAAACGACGATCGTGATGGTTGAAAGGAAGAGACAAGGTCTTTCGAAATGCCACAGATCACTTTACGCGCTCACGTGATCGACGCGTCTGCTTCTAGCACGCAACTGCAGAGTTCTAGTACGCACTGTCCGTAACCTCAGCCACTCACGCAGCCTGGTCGTCTTGTTTGTACGATCGTCCTATATCTTCCCGTTTATAATATGGCTCCGTGATATTTCTTTGTTTCTACAAGCTTTATGCTGAGGACGATAAAGACACGCATCACGAAAGCCACGGCGGCTAGTATCTCGGACTCATGCCAGTCGATGCTTTCTGGAGCCTTCATCAAGTCTTATCATGCTTCTACTATTTTCTCATATTTCACTTGGCTTGAGACAGTCTCGGAAGAAGTGACGGGTCTGAGCGTCAGCTCTGCAAGAACAGATTAAATACGCAAGGCTTGAGAGTGTGCGCAAAGGGGACCGATGATTTCTACAAGGTATGTGCTCACATCGCCTCTTTCCTGCTGTGCATGCTGTGCATGAAGATTCCATATTTGCATCTCATCTCTTTGTCGCTCCGTGATGACGCGTCAGACATGATACCACAGCTTGGTGGTTCTGAATGACTCAATGCGCTTGAGGAAGGCTGTGGCGAAAGGTCGAGTATTTTTCCAGAACTGGTTGCTATATGCATGTGCTCAAGCACAATGAATCGTGACTCATTCAGAGGGGTCGTTCAATAGCAACGTGTGACTAGAAGCAAGTCGGAAACTTTTTTGAGGTGCCAGGACACATCAGTTCTGGCGGAAATTGTTCCAGAGGACCCGGAGAAGTAAGATAGACCCACTGGCAGAGCAAAAGAGGCACCAATTTGACCTTCCAACTGGGCGTAGTATATGGTATGTTCTTTGAGAACTGATGAATGTCAACGATCAGCGTGGTTGAAGAAACAGCTGAATTCCTTTCTCTAAAATCAAGGCAACATTTGGTCCTGGAATGCATCTTCCCAAAGTACAAGAAATAATTTTTCTCACATGTGGGATAACCATGCACGCATCTGAGTGACTAAGTCAGTTCCCGAGCTTGCTCTACATCCTCAAAATCCGACATATAGGAGGACATCCAAATGACTTGTTTTATTAAAAGGGTAGCATTAATGAAAGGACTCAATGACTCGCATGAGGGCCCAACTTCCGTTTACAATGAAGACCTTGCCTCGAGAAAGTGTGGCTTCGTCGCAATCCGGCGCTTGCCAGCCTGCGGCCTGTGACCAGATAGGCTCCCTCAGGATAACGCAAAGGAATGTGGGATGTGGCCACACCCAAGCACTATATATTCTGCAATTCCTGCTCCTCTGTTCATCTCCAGAACTCTCACTCAGACTACGTTCTACTTCTATCCTCGTCGTTATTCAGAATGGACAGGTATGTAATTTGTATTCCCTTGTACGCGCTCACGTGATGATATCGCTCACGTGAGTTACAGTAAAAGCGCTCTCCCACCGTTTTAGAGCATGCAACTGCAGATCCTCCGCAGACACCACCACGCTCGCTACCCGGCCGACCTGCTTTCATCAGTGCCCAATCTACGCCCATCAACGATAGACTGTCGGGCACCCGGCTCTTTACTTCTAATACAAGTTTAGACGCTGGCAATAATAAGAAAGACATGTATCGTGAAACCCACAAGTACTTTCTTGGGCCGATGCCCGTTGATGAGTTTCTGGACGCCTTCCTCAAGCCCACTCATAACTACGGCACAAGAAGTAACAGCAGTTCTAAAGGGCTCGACTTCCAGATAGATGGCACATGGAGACTTGAAACAATGATGTATGAGCCTCTGGTGCGTGCATTCTTTCAATACAATTTATCTCGCCGCTAACCATATCCCACCAGGTGGCTGCGCTAGAGAAACTCAACCTCAGTAATCTTTGCTTCAAGATTACTGCTAAGAATGGCGACCCAGATTGGGTTGTTGAGGATCTGGCTCCGGACATCTCTGTTTATAGTAAAGATCGTTGGAACAACAGACTTCGAGCGAAGACCGATTTCGACAAAGATCATTCGGATACCGACTTCTCCTCTATGGAAGTGCCCACTGAAATCAAATTACGTGCCAGGAGTGATCCATTCAAAGATCTTAAAGATGGAGACGACGTGACAAAGCACCAGTTTGTCAGGACTGATAATGCGTCGCAGGAAATAATCGGACAGATCTCTGCCTACGCGTCTGCGCAAATGGGAATGACGTTCCGAACTCACTGTTTCTCCGTTTTCATTGCCGGTAATATTGCTCGTCTGATTCGCTGGGACAGGGCCGGTGCAGTTGTCACCAGATCATTCAAGTATATGGAGATTCCCTGGCTTCTGGATTTCTTCAAGCGCTATGACAGATTATCGGAATTCCAGCGTGGATGGGATCGGACTGTCCATCCCTTGAAGCTATCGGAAGCGAGCAAGGCCCGTGACGCGCTAATCCAGCAGCAATTCAGCAACGAAACTGAGGAAGAATTTGAAGAACGGTCTGCATACTTCCGAAATGCGAGATATTACAAGTTTCTTGTCCCGGTCCTTCCAAAGGGTCAGGAAACATGCGCAGTGCGAGCGAAGACCCTTATAGGTGCTTTCCCGAGACGATGGGCATGCTCATTGCTAGGTCGCAACTCACGCGGGACACCTGTTTACGACCCAGAAACCGGCGGAATCCATTGGCTTAAGGATTCCTGGAGAATCGACATGAAAACGGTTGTAGTTGAACATGAGTCATATGAAAAAATGGAACAATGCAATGTCCGGAATCTTATCCCATTACTGACTGCCGGTGATGTGCGGCTCCTGGACGAGATCTACGAAGAATCGAGTTGCGCTGTGCACACCGATTTAAAGGCTTTTCGAGATGTCGGCTCTTCGGATGCGTCGGCCTCGACTTCTGAGCAAGAGGGACAGATGCCCGTCCGTGGACCCGTGTACAATACGACCCATTGCACTGTGACTGACAAGCTGATCGGCGAAGACTGGGTTTGCGGCGACAAGACGTTCTTCTGGCAGAGCATGCTTGGATATTCCCAGTATCGGATCGTTCTTAGAGACGTCGGACGCGATTTAACATCGTTTCCATCCACGACGGTACTCTTACGGGCAATTGCGGATGCAGTAATATGTAAGTGCGGAAACTGACCTACTGGCAGCTCGAATTGCTAACGTTCCGCGCAGGCCACTGTGACGCCTTGTTCGGAGCAGAAATCCTCCATCGAGACATAAGCCCGAGCAACGTGTTAATTATGGATGATGGCACGGGTAGATTGATTGACTGGGATCTCTGTAGACATGCCAACCAGCGTCAATCCCATCGACCGGGTCGTACTGTGAGTTTGTTTTATTACTCTTTGTCTGCCGGTGAATCATATGTTCTGTCTAGGGCACATGGCAGTTTATATCCGGAGCGCTCCTAGCATCTCCGAAGACGAAGATCCACGACTATGCAGACGATCTGGAGTCTTTCCTTCATACGTTAACATTCACATTAGTTCGATTCTCGACCTCATCATTAGATTCTGATGAGCTATCCTATTTCCTGGAAATGTTCGATGAAGAGAAAGAGCACTCCGATGGTAGGGCCAGGGGAGGCAGTGTGAAGGGCTTTCGGTTGGCCGCAGGCGGCTATGTTGCGAACTTGGACTTCCCCGGCCGTCCTAGGCTGCGCAAACTTTTGCTGGACTTTTCTCGTCTGTTCAGGTCGGTCTATACTTATGACCCAACTGAGGAGACAGGGGCAGAGGTTCAGCTGCTAAAGACGAAGGAGGGCGGAGGGCTGAAGATAAACGGAATGATTCTTGAGCTTCTCAGGTCCGTGGAAGAATTCAAGGACTGGATACAAAATTTTAGGTCGAAGAAAGTTAATATCACGTCTTCGACCGGGTCTGGTGTCCAAAAGGGAAAACGGACTCGGAACGAGCGTATGCCATTTCAGCGGACCTCTTACATGTCCACTGGTTTATCGGAAATTATGGATGCCATACCGGAAGGGAATGAGAATGATCGAGTTCAGGAGGAGGAAGGGGGAGAAGATCGGAAGGCAAAGAGGATCCGTTCTGATGTCGGAACGGATTGATGGCAAGTCGTTCATGAGGGCAGGTATATTCTGTAATATTGCTGTGTAGTGTATTTGGTCATTCTGTATAATTTGCCACCGCGAGTCGGTTGTGTTATTGGTTCGTGTTAATTAATCCTAAACGGACCCGAAGTAGAATCCGAAGGTTCGCGATGCGTGAAAGTATATATATATATAATCGAGGGACAGCTCTACTTACTATTGACCGGGAATCTATCTTTTTCCGAGTAAAAAAAGGCTTGAATGCATTGATTTTTTTCTCTCTTCATTGTAAGGCCGTCTAAAATTGCTATCTCGCCTCCGGTATTCACATAATTATCAAATCTGTTGTGTTCGCGAAAAGATCAAAACCTCTTATTCTGAATCATGATTCGACTGAGCAGAGCAACAGTACTTATTCATAGTGATGGTGATGATTGATGATAATCATTGTCATCGCCATGACATACATACTTGAGGTTCCTGTGGTCGCCGTTGTTGAGGAAGATCTGTCTGTCACCTGGACGACAAGCTATCGCAGCTATGCTGTACACTCCGTCCGTTCTCCGAGCCCGGCGTCATTGTTCTGTGGGGTTTCAAAGCGAGGAAACTCTGGAGTTCATGGTTCGCACGTGCATATCTCATCTGATTTACGTGCATGGACGGTGATTGTACAATTTTGCAACGGTAAGCGTGTAAGAAAAAAGTTCTATTGTCCTATAGTCAATATTCATAGCAGGTTCATCCTTTTTTTTGCCTTTTCCCCTTTCCTAGAGAGCGCGACAATTAGACCCTAAAATTAATTTGAAAGGAATCGTGTATGCTTACAACAGCTTATTTGTTTCAAACTTCATCTGAAAACGTTCCTAACATCGTACTGTCCGCGCCGTCCTCTGAGTTGGTCGAGAAGTCATATGCCGAAGGTCGTCCGTAGCGCATATCCGATCCAGTCGTTGATAGCGCCTTATCGGTGATTTGCATGCGGACGTTCACCAGAAGGTGTTGACTCATGATGCTTCCTACGGCGAGTGTGAGGCCGATGGAGAGTTCGACATAGTGTTGCTATTTGAAGGATAAAGATAAGGTTAGCATTGAGAGATAAGGTAAATTGGGAAGGGTAATACCCCGGCATAAGTCCACACAAGCTGACTCATGAGACAAAAGGCAAATACCCTACAGTCCGCATTTGTGAGCGCCATTCAGCAGTTTTGGCCCATGTCAGTACTCACACGAGAAAATAAAGTATTGAATCTTTCACAAGCAGCACCATCAACTGACTCGCTGCACCCATCCCTTTATACTGCTTGAGACTTTGAATCCCCTTGTGCAGAGCAAGGAGGAACATCAGTGCCTCGTTCGCGAGTTTCGCGACCCATATCTTGTCGTACACCGGCGGAAGTGTTGACCCCTCGCAGATGTACATGTCTGCTCCCGGTCCGAGATACGTCATTTTTTCTGAGTAGGGGAGAAAGGAGTTCAGAAGATAGATAATAGCATGCACAGTGACGAAGATATATTGACCTTCATCGCCACGGAGTATAATTGTGAGAAAAGTGGCAAAGGAGGCAATCATGGCTGTAGATGATAGTATTATCAGACAGAGGATTTTGCGGCTGCCTTGGTACAGAGCATATACTCTGAGTTGAAGGACGACTGAATACACATTAATTTTACGCTTGACTATGAAAAGAAGAAATAGCTTACAATCTGTAGCGAGAGCGATAACAACAGCAGATACCCAATAGAAGATATTTCTCGCAGAGCCTGTGCATGTTGTTAGTGTCCTATAGTGATACGAATCTAGTAGAAGAGTACACATACACCTGAGGGAACACATCAGTAAGGGTTATCAATATAAGCCTCCTATCACATGCGATTTAGAAGTTAGATTCTCTTACATCTGGAAAGAGAATAGGAGCGTAAGTCGGTCAAAATCCATACGAGAAGGAAAAATGAACATACCTCCGGGGTAGACCCGGGAATATATAGGCCTGAACCGAGTAAGACTTTTCAGTCGGATCCCTTATACTGAAGGCGACTGCTGCTTTTCTCACCAATATTTAATAATCTACTCGTGATATTAGTGTCTCTCCAATAGAAGTAGATAGCTATGACACTCACACAGTGCTGAACAACGTGCAGTAGCGAAGCTATTAGAGAAAAGATGTTAGGTATGACACTCGAGTAGGTGATTCAGAAAACGTACGACAAAATATAATGTTTTGCCGATCCCCTGGCCGGCTCGCTGATGTCCAATAAGCATTGAATCACTAACGACTTCTAAAGAAGTCGTACTTACCCACATGACAGAGACTTCGCTGTCGAGTGTAAGAACTAGACGATTCATGATCAGCCCTCATTCTTCAAAGGCAAGAGACAAACACTACGATAGTTGTATATGTACAACACCATCGAGGACACTGTATGAAAGGACGTTAGAGTCACCCCACCATTCATGAGGTAGAGAACCTACAGCTGAAGAGTTTGACTAATTGTACGATTTGAACGAACTCCACAAACCCTTCAACGACACTACCGATAGTGGGCATGGGAGCACTGCTCGCCATGCTTAATTAGAGCTCTAGTGAATAGGGTACAAGGTATATGTACAAGAAGGGAATCGCGGGTTGCTGTCCAAAGGTCCGCAGCCTCTTGGGGGAGTCCGGCTTTATAAACGCCGCCCGAGAAGTGTCAAGACGAACTTAGAACAGACACGATCTCAGAAGTTTGTACCGCCGCAGATCAAGATGGAATCAATTGTGTATCCACGTAACGAAGAAAGACATCTAGGGCAATGATCCACAAAGGGCACGGAGGGCGAAAGTCCGGAGACCTTGTGCGCAGCATCAGATGGAGCCCGAGCGGATTGCTCTTCAAATTATCGTGGCTTCCATAACCGACCTCAAGAGTGGCTCAGCAGCGGTGGGAGGTTGATTCAGTACAGCAATAGGTGAATCTGAGTCCTCTCAGCATCTGATCTCTGCCTTGGCTTCGCGCACGAAGGACACGAGACGCGGGAGCATCATTGTCAGATCAAGAGCAGCTGATAATCTTCCATGTATGGCAGTTGTAATGGACGTTAGTGGAGAAAAGTCATATAGTCGGACAGGAGACGTGACTGGCTAAGTACAAGGTTGTCTGGCGTGCCTTGCTGAGCTAAGGTCCACTATTTAGTGGCATGTCTGTAGGTCTGTCTAGTAAACCGGAAGACACCACATTGCGGATGGAGATCTAATCATCAATCCTGACCGCAAGAAAGGTTTACCCATTCTTGTTTCAGAGAGCCACACATAGGAACAGCTACTTTACAGGCACAACGCCAACAGCAGAAGTCACGCCCATGCCCAGATCCCAAATCAAAATCACCTTTGGAAGATCTAACATCCCAAATTGTTTGTGGGACTTCCATCTCGTTACTGCTGTACCTGTTGGCATTAAAGAATGGATATGAAACGAGCCAGAAAGCGATGAACATGTTAGTACAAGATCGTAGGCCATTGAATTTCGTTTTTGTAGCTGAGTTTCAATTCAGGATGGTGACCGCATCACGTGCTTTTCCATGCACAGGGTCCTACCAAGTTCAGTTGCGATATAGCAGTCTCCCATCGGTTGCGTTGCATAGCTCGTTCACATCTGTCAATGGTGTCAATGATGATTTGTCCTCGAGCTCAATGCCACCTTTAAACTGTCTTAGCTGTCGGGAAAAGAGTTTGTTTAACTTAACCAGTCCGACAATGGCCGTACCTTGAAGCTGATACGCATACGGGCGTATCGCGAATTCGCCGTATCGTATACGCTATACACGATACGCTGCGGAACTCTACTACCTTCAAGTCTCCGATATGTCGAAGCGACTCATCAGCATCAAAGATCCGAGTTCATTCTGGTGAACTGCAATGTGCACCGAAATGAGGATCAGTTCTTGGTCGAGCGGCGGCGCCAAACGGTGCATCAGATGGCTTTTGAGCAATGATGGTACAATCGTGACGCGGCACGGACGGTATCATTAGCTGTCTTGCAACAAAAGAAGTGCACCGCACCGCACATGTCCGACAAATCTCAGGTCATGAATAAATACAACCTAGAACGAGGTGAGTACGTGAATATTGCTAGACCACACTGGTGTTCACGAGCGGCGTTTCTCTCGTAGATACCTAGGATGAGACACTTTAATTTTTCAAATCCATCCTCTCGTATTATGAGGGATTTTCTCTGCTCCAAAGGATAACGGTTTGTCGTCTCGTCTCGTGGTTCCCCTACATATAGACGGGTCTTAAGGGTCTCCTTTAGTCAAGGAAGCCTCTCCGCTCATCAAGGAGCATCGAAACTTCTGGTAATAACCTTCTCACGATTTCCGCTTCTCTTTTCTAGTCTTGATGACAGCAAAAGCGGCGATATTGAGATTCGTTGGAAAAAGAGCAAGCGATGGGACCAACTTGACGCAGCTTTTCACCTCATACCACACCCCAAAATTCGACGAAGCAAGTCCCAAGGGTGCGTTCGACGTCTCCAAAACCTAGGTCACGTCTTAGCGCCTTCAATGCTCCGGGAAGAGCGGCGCCGTGGAGTTGCTTGCGCAATACAAGTTCATCATTGGTAATCGTCCACGTGTGCTTCATGCAGGTATTTAAGTTGATGCAGTATTGCTCAAAATGGAGCTGTTGTTTCTCCAGCATGTCCCACTCAACGCACTATTCCGTACAAGGCCAGTTGCGTTTTCTCTCGTCATTTTATCTTGTCTGACAAGTTTTGAAGTGGTCGGTGTTCGAGGTGTCCATGAAAGGATAAAGGAACGCAGGCTATACGTGGGAATCAAACTCAACCAGGTTGCTCATTATACGGGTATCGTCGACGATGATGGAAAACCTACTTCGGATGCCACATTCACGTTGTAAGCGCCGTGAATACTTCATCTAGTAAGGTGACAAACAACGAATTACGTCTAGTTCTTGCTCGGATGTTCCTAATGCGCTCGACATCCGTCTGAAAGAATCAAGGTTACTCGGTCCGGATCGGATCATCGGCCGCGACGTTATCAACGTCGAACAGGCATTACAGGATACTGCGGTGTACAATGGTGAGTAGATTTTGAAAGGAGCTGGAGATACAACTCATACGGTGGATTAGACGAACTTTGTATTACTCCGGAAGCTGGGTTCGATGCAGGGTCCCCTACATGTGTTGCCATAATCACCATCTGTCTCAAGAAGATAGATAATCTGGCACAAGCGAGAGTGGACGTCGAGACTGCCGAACAAAGCTTGCGGAAGATTCGGACATGGGCAGACAAAACGGAGTCCACGGACCACGTTCTTGGGCTTGTTGTCGAAGTAGCAGATAAGCTTCTCGCCGCCGCGGACGAAGTCGTAAAGGTAAACCCATACTCATACTTACCTGTTCAAGATTTAACCGTGCCTCAGATCCATCCCCTAATTGACTTGTCGTGGAAGGCATCCACCGTTCTCTATAGGGTTCGTTATACATGCGATGAGGGATACCATATCAAACCTGACACTATTCCGCAGGTCGTATCACATCAGTTTAAGACTGATGCAGAACTTATTGACTTGATTGATAACATGAGGAAGGCTTTCGATTTCTCTGCAGAAGCAAGGAGACTAAACGACAAAGCCGACATGCTGAAGCCGATAATCAAGAAATTACTCGATGTAACTGTCGAATGCTCTCGCTTCGTGAAAGAATATACTGAACATAAGTTCCTTGGTACGCTCGCCCTCTTAACGTGTGCTTACTTCAACTAGACCCTCTTATAGGACGCATGATACGTATGGTAAATGGATACAGGATAGATGAGTACAAAGCGCGCTTCGCCGTTCTCAGGGAAGATTTGGATTCTGCTATTGGATACAATGTGGCTCATGTCACCGATGAAATTCGTACGCCAAGTTTGTCTATATCTAACCTAGCCGGTGCTGATTGCTAAACACAGAGTTACAACAACAGCTCGATGTATTACTCGAACCTATTAAATCGGACGCATCCGATTTATCTATTCGTCCTCGATGCCTCAAAGGAACTCGCAAGGAATATTTGGATTCAATCATGAAATTCTTGTTCTCAGAGGCAGCTCCAAACGTCCTGTGGCTGACTGGAGCTGCGGGATCGGGGAAGAGTGCTATTGCGGCAACTGCTGTGGACAAATGCGGAGATAAAGGCTTGCAACCTACCTACCTGTTCTTTGAACGGGAAAGGAACGAGTATAGGTCTATTATTCGGACTATTGCTTACAAGTTGGCGTTGCGTAGTCCATCCATTTCACGACGCATAAACATGGCCATCAGCGAAAACAAGAATGTCATCGGTAGTGTACCAAAGAAGCAATTCGAAGAGCTACTCCTCAAGCCACTATGCGGAAGCGAGGACGAAGTCACAGGTCCCATCGTGATCATTCTTGATGCGTTGGATGAATGCGGCTCAATTTCGCAACGTCGAGACCTCCTACGATTGCTGAAAACTGATGTTGCTCAGCTTCCGGCGAAAGTTCGCATTCTCATTACGAGTCGACCAGAGCGCGATGTGATGCTAGGCATATCGTCGAAGAATCATATTCGTCACGTTGAACTAAGGCACACGTCTCGGAATAGCAAGTTGGATGTTGATCTTTACATCAGGAAGGAGCTGAAGGACGCTCTCGATGAACCAGTGCAGCGGATAGAAGGTTGGGATGAGAAAATGCGTCGTCTCTCACTTGCTGCAGGAGGACTTTTCATCTGGGCGTCCACGGTGGTCAAGATGGTGCAGAATTCCGATAATCCAAGGCGGCAGTTAGAGAAACTTCTGGACAACATCCCTGCTGTTGGCACGTCCGGCGTTGACGTATTATATGCGGGAGCACTCAGTGAGTCCGGAATTTCATGGGATGACGCGGAATCCAGAAACCGTTTTACGAGAGTTATGGGAGTCATTCTTATTGCGAAGGAAGCCATGTCCGATAACGTTATTGAATCCTTTCTCGGCCTTGAATCGGGCATGGGACGTCTGACTTTGGGAAGTCTGCGCTCTGTGCTCTCTTACAGACCCCGGAAGCCCGTTCACGTTCATCACGCGTCGTTCGCTGACTACCTTCTGTCGCGCGAGAGATCTGGCGGCAGACCATGGCACATTGATGAGCACCATCAGAAACAGGCCCTCACTGAATTATGCCTTGGTATCATGGCAAGGAACTTGCGCTTCAACATGTGCAATATTAGAACGTCATATATCCGCAACAAGGAGGTGCCTGGGTTACAGGAACGCGTCAAGCAGAGAATCCATCCCCATCTGGAGTACGCTTGCCGTTATTGGTCCGTTCATCTATGCGAGGTTTCCCAATCCTTCATTTCAACTACATTGCTGGATCAGTTGAAAGTATTTGCAAATTTCCACCTGCTGTATTGGCTCGAGGTGCTCAGTTTGACGGGTAATTTCAATCGCGTTGCCGCCCGGGCTCTATACGAAGCTAGTCTATGGACCTCAGTCAGTCCTTCCGTGATTTTTAGTGTTGCTTACTCTCACGTTCTTTCAGCCAATCGACTCGGAAATTTCATCGCTCCTATGGGCTGGGTATAGACTAGCCAGCGTATTTGCATACCCGATCTCTGAAAGCGTTCCTCACATATACCTTTCTGCGATTTCTCTTTGGAAGGGCGAATCACTTATCGCGGATCGTTATTCAAGGACCCATCCAGTGGTCCGGGCGCATCGATCAGGAACTAGAGTACCTACCCAGTGTATAAAGGTCTTTGAAGGACCCGGGAGTACTGTCACGTCAGTGACATTCTCTCCGGACGGAAGACGCATCGTGTCTGGCTGTCGCGGTGCCGCCATTCATATTTGGAATGCTTACACCGGAGAACTGGTCGCGGGTCCTATCAATGGGCACAGAGGAGAAGTTTGTACGGTCGCGTTTTCTCCTGTGGGAAAATACATCGCCTCAGGTTCTAGAGATGCGACGGTTCGCGTCTGGGACTCCACTACTGGCAAGCTTGCTTCCGGACCGTTCGAGGGGCACGAAGACGCGGTTACATCCGTTTCATTCTCAGTTGATGGTAAACGTGTTGTCTCAGGCTCTGATGACTCTACGATTCGCGTCTGGGATGTCAGGAGCGGTTCCATCGTCTCAGATCCTTACCGTGGGCACACAGACCGCGTAACGTCTGTCATGTTTTCACCCAATGGAAAACACGTTGTATCGGGCTCTCGCGACAAGACGATCCACCTCTGGAGTGTAGAAACCGGAAAACTAGTCTCTGGACCATTTAAGGGACACACAAAAGCCGTCATGTCAGTAGCGGTGTCGCCTGACGGGAAACATATCGTCTCGGGTTCTCTGGATAAAACAATCCGTGTATGGAACGCTTACGGTCGCAGGCACGTCTTAAATACATTCAAAGGACATATGGATGGAGTAATGTCAGTTGCATACTCTCGCGATGGGAAATTTATCGTCTCGGGTTCTCAAGATAGGACAGCTGGCGTTTGGGATGCCGAAAGCGGCGAGATCACTTCGGGTCCGTTCAAAGGGCACTCGCTCTGTGTCCAGTCGGTTGCGTTTTCGAGTGACGGGAAGCGGGTTATTTCAGGCTCGACGGATACTACAATTCGTATGTGGGATTGCTCTGACGACAACCATAATTCTGGTCCGTTGAAGGGGCACACAGAATCCGTTCTTTCTGTAGCGTTCTCGACCGATGGGAAGAGTGTTGTGTCAGGGTCTCGAGATAGATCTGTCCGGGTGTGGGACGTCGCCAGCGGAGATCTTAGCTTAGGTCCGCTTAGAGGACATGCCTCCTGGGTTATGTCGATGACGTACTGGTCTGACGGGAAGCATATTGTTTCTGGTGCTTCCGACAAAAAAATTCGCGTCTGGGACGTTGAAACTGGCAGAAGTGCCTCGGGGACAATTGAGAACACAGATGCAGTCACAGCGGTTGCATTCACAGCGAAGAACGGGAGGCGCGTCGTCTCGGTCTCTCGGGATGGGTCTATTCGCGTCTGGGATGTAGGTAGTGGTAAGTTGGTTACAGGCCCCTTCCATGGACATCGTGGCTGGGTCTCGTCAATCGCAATCTCTCCGAACGGGAAGCGATTTGCATCGGGATCCGGAGATAAGACCATCTGCATATGGGACACCGACAGTGCGAGACTCGTTGCTGGTCCGTTCAGAGGGCATACGTGCGCAGTGCGGTGCGTCACATTTTCGCCCAGTGGAAGACTTGTTGCATCGGGATCCAATGACGGGACTGTTCGCATCTGGAATGCGAATAACGGCAAGCTTGTGTTGAATCCACTCAAGGAGCACACAGAGTTCATTACGTCGATCGCGTTCTCCGCGGACGGAAAACGCATCGTGTCAGGCTCGAATGATACTTCAATATGTATCTGGGACTCTAACACCGGCAAGCTCGTAGCTGGTCCGCTGCGCGGCCATGGAGAGCGGGTAACGTCGGTTGCGTTCTCTCCTGATGGAAACCATATTGTCTCAGGTTCCGACGATCGAACGGTCCGAATTTGGAATGTGAACAGCGACGAGGTTAAAACAGACAACGCCGGAAAGGGTCGAGGGAACATCCCGCCAGGCTCATCCCAGTCTGCCCGTGCTGGAAGAGGCGCAGGCCCAAACGATCGGGAAACGACTAAAAATATCAGAAGACACGAGAATTTCTCAAACTGGACACTATCTGAAGATGGCTGGGTAACTGGCGAGCAGGGTGAACTGCTTACATGGGTACCAAAAGATATGCAGAGGTCCCTCTTGTTGCCCCGGAGTCCCGTTATCCTCAGTTGTGATTTCTTGATGAGCTTAGACTTTGCTACTTCTCCGGTGGGAAAGAATTGGCCCAGAGGATACGATTTGCGTTGCCAATGAGTCTTGTTAACCTGTAGTCATTTTGTGCATGCTACTTCCCTCGATTCGTTACCAACTGTACTACTTACTTCGATTGTGCTCTTTTTTTTTCGTCAAATATGAGTGACAGGTCGGCGATGCTGTCAGCCAAAAGGCGGCACGCATGCATTCCCATGGCCTGTGTCAAGATGGCTTTGAAGATTAAGGATGCTCTTGGTTTATGTCTAGAAGATGACGGAGGTGCGATGTGCATAGACTCACAAGCAGACATCTTATCTCTGAACTGATACCTGTGGCGCAGACCATCTGTATTGACCTTGCTCCACGTGAGAATCTCTCAACTGCGGCACCCTTGCGCAGGTAAACACAGACGATCTATCCTCATCTACACTAAGCCCTGGAACAGATCATCTATTCTAAGTTTCCCCCAGGTCTGTCTAGATTGTCTAGTTTGACCTACCTAGGGTGGGTGACCTTCATAGATTTGCTCAACGCACAGATGTTCTTGTATTCACGCTTACTTCCGCATACGCGTTGTAAGCATGTAGTACAAGTGTCTCCTGGCATAGGGAGTTCCCCAAAAGGATGATAATACAAGATTCAAAAAAAAAAAAAAAAAAGAAGAGAGAAGCTCAGCGTAGTGATAACAGTGACAGCGATAGTTGCAAGCTGAGTCAAGCGAAGCTTCTGTATACGGGAGGACGATATCTAGTCCTAGTCATTCCATCAATTTCGATACACTTACTTTTATTTGTTATTGTCTTTATAATATTCCTACATTTCTGCCGCGCATGCAACACAACACACAACATAGAAGAAGCATGCAAAGCTTGATCTCGCTGCTCGGGTCACCGAACCTAGAAGAATCGAGCCTACTTACATAGCACAGCCATTCTCAAGGCCACTTCCGGAACGCCGACAACATCAACAACAACAGCAACAGCAACAACAGTAACAACAACGTCAATATATCGTTGCTTCCGACCTCCCTCTATCCAATGATGGAGACGACTACGACTTCGATGGACTCGGCATGTGGGATGATGGAGATAGGGATCTCGAGGCTGAGGTTGACACGGGCGAACTTCCGGAGCTGGATGTCAAGGTGCAGAATGTTAGTGACGAGACAAGCGAAGTTGACAAGACAAACGAAGGTGAGTTCTTCATTCTATGGCATGCTATTGCGATGACAGCCCATGTACCTAGGCCTTATGCACTCTTATCGAATTCCAAATGAGTTCGTTGAGCCGTCGTACATCTTCAAGACTCCGAATACACCCTGGGATCCTGTGAAAACCTGGAACTCGCTCGACAAAACTTTCTTCTGGAAATCTGTTCTGGCTCTTGTCGCTTGGCTTCACCTGATATACCACCTTCCTCATAGAGCCTGCAACCTCATGCTAAAAATTCTGAAGCATATATTCATTCTTCTGGGCGCTGGTCCTCCTGGCTGGACTCCTATTCTTTCTCTTCAAGCAGCTTACTGAAGGCTTCACCTAGACGACAGGTTTCTTATCATGCCAATGTGTCCTAGTTGTCGTCGTATCTTCCCTCCTGGTGCCCCTGATACTCTTGAGTGCCTTGAATGTCAAATTTCTCTATTTGACACTAACCCTCGAACTCAGGAGAAGAAATTAAAACTTAAGTATCCATTCTTTCCGATCTCCCAGCAACTAGCAGAAATAGTCATGCAGCCAGGAATTGAAGATCTCCTGGACTCATGGCGAAATTTCGAGCACAGAGAGGGCGAATACCATGATATAAGTGATGGAAATGTCTGGAATAGCCTCAAGGGAGCAGACGGTAAGCTATTCTTCGACCGAAGTCCCGAGCGCAAGGACGCGACCGAGCTCCGAATTGCCTTGACCCTCGGATTCGATGGGTGAGTGTTTCTCATTCATTCCATTTCATACAGTCATACCGTATGTGAATGGAGAGATGTTCAACATGTTGAGTAGAGTCGCCTCGGATGCCAACTAACAAATCAACTAGATTCTCGTTCACGCAAAGCAAAAGCGGACGAACACATTCGTCCAATGCGTTATCCTTCAGTATCGCGAACTTACCGATTCAACTCAGGTGGGCTCTTTTTTTCGTACGCTATGACGTGGGTTGCTGAGCTTCATTAGATACCGACCTCGTTTTCTACTCTTGACTGGCGTTGCTCCAGGGCTGAAGGGACTAACGTCAGAACAAACTCAGTACATCCTCGAGCCCGTCGTTGACGACTTCCTTGTGCTCTATAAGGATGGATTTATAGTATCGACTCCCCGATTTCCGCAAGGTAAGTAGTTTTTCATTGGTATATAACGAGACTGACCTTTTCTAGGTTGACTATGCCGAGTGGTACTCATTGCTAGATGCATGGATCACATCGCGCTGTGCAAAGCATGCGCGATGGCAGGCCATGCATCCAGCAATGATTTCTGCACGAAGTGCAAGGCTACACACGACATGCTGAAGATGAGCGAAGGACTTAAAGACTGTGAGTTCGAACTGAAAGATAAAGAAATTTTTACTACTGACGAATTCTCAAAGCATTCCCTCATCGTTCTGGAGAAGAAAACTGAAGGCTTGCCTTCGAGTACCGCTCAATAGATGACGAAGAAGAAAAACAAAAGTTTTTTGACATTCATGGTGTAGGCTATACTGAGCTTGCCAGGCTCAGTTACTTCGATCTCGTTCGCATGACTGTTATAGATCCGATGCATAATGTATTGCTTGGTAAGTGGCTTGAGTTCAATCTTGCCTTACCACTTGACTGATTCGAGTATCAGGAATCATGCGTTGTCAATGGCATGAGTCCTGGATCAAAACAAGCGTGCTTCGTAAGAGAACGGAACCATACCTCGTCCAGCGCGAACTTGACCTTCTCAATGCGTATCTCAAGGAGGTAAGGACTATACTCAGCTAGGATCTATCTATAGGTACTAACTCAAGTCTCTAGTTCGAGATGCCATCTTGGCTAGGCCGTATTCCATCGGAAGTTGGCTATCCTGCAGCCGGTTCCCTCAGCGCAGATGAGTACAAGACTCTCACGCTCGTCTATCTTCCGATTGTTGTGAGACTCCATCTCATTGGATAAGCATCGCTGTACTCTATCTTTGTTCCGGCTTATACAAGTCTTTCATAGATCCCATTCGTCTGGTCTGAATGGCAGCCAGTTGCTGCCAAAGACCATGAAGCTGCGCTCAAGAGATGGAGAAAGAAATCGGGATCCGATCCCGAACCTAGGATTCGGATGCACGAAGATGAACCAGGAAATTTCCTGAAGCTTGCTGCCGCACTTAAAATTCTTCTAGGGAGATCTATCCGAGACGTCGACCTTGACCGAGCGCAGAAGAACCTTCTTGAGTACCTTCAGGGATACCTGGTAGTAAGTGTCATCATATCTCATTTCCAAGGATTGCGTCAGTAACCTGAGGTTCATAGCTTCATCCAGATGATGTAAAACCCAATGAAAATTGGGTTTTACATCTATTCGATCAGATTCGTGACTACGGGCCCGTATATTCGTTTTGGACTTTCACGTTCGAGCGGTTAAACAAGGTACTCAAAGGCTATAAGACTAACAGTCACAGAGGTGGAGAGGTCGAAGTTTCTTTTTTTCGTGAATTCCACCGAGACGTTCGTCTTCGGGATTTTATCACCACCATCGCACAAAGCGACGAGGCAGCGGGACTAGGAGCTGTAAAGACAGCTCATCTTATTTTAGAGACGGACTCAGACAATCGGGGGACAGTAGCCTCTCTGTGCCGAGAGATTGATGAGGCCGCCATCGAAGGTAAGTATATATATTTCTTGGCTGCATATATCTACTTAAAAATATCAAATCATAGCTGGAAAGCATTTTTTTCTGGGACCAAGCTCCATCGGCCAGCTGACGAATGCTCTGCAAAGTCAGCTGGTCCAATTTTACGATACTTATCATAACTACGCAAAGGTTTGCTCACTGAGCGCAAATTTTCGACCAAATATGATCCCAGCACCAAACTTTCTTTTCACTCGAGTCGAATATCCCAGATATTTAGTTTTTGATGGCCGCCGAATCGTCCCCAGCTCCGATGTATACCATTCCCCAGATTCGATAATTCAAACACAATTTAACGGCGGAAAATTTGTCGGCCAAGTCGTCAAGATCCTCAAGCACTCTCAGAAACTTATAGAAGGGTCCAATACCCTATTAGAAGTCCGCTGGTTCAAACCGCTCGAGCCGAACATACTTAATACATCAATTTGGGATATACAGTGAGTCATGACAAGCTCAAGACAATAGATAATAACAAACGTAATTTCCTGCATTTTATAGCCCGAAACTGGAGATCGGATTTTTTGAATTCGATACTTATCTCGAGGCGAATGAGGGCCCGCCAGCCCTTCTTTCCCCCGACAAAATCATCTCCCAGGCGTGCCGTTGTAGTGCCCTGGCCAGTCCTGTGCCAGGACACTCATACTATGGCTCTCCCCTACTTCAGATACCATATCCCTTCGCCGCCTACACCTCAGAGGACCAAGGCATACTCATACCACACTCTAGAGGCCATACGAGCACATATCTATAGATTCTAGCCTACGCTTCCCCCTGCGGTGCCCTCCGAGAGTCCAGACGAGTCCGCCGCTGGCTCCCTGGCACCCATACACATCCGCCGAAGGCTCCTACCCAGCACCAGACACCATAGGAGATGTCCCCCAATCATTATAGGCCTTCGTTATTACGATTCCTCATACGTACAGGCTCGAGGCGGATTTGGACACCCCTGCGGCGGCCCCCCAAGCCTCAGATTGGTCCGGCGGCCACTCAGGCGTCCTCAGGTGCCCTCGCCGAGGCCTCCTACAACTTACCAGGCAGTCCCCCAAGGCCTATGGATTTATCTAGTATCATCCCTGCTCATATGCCACTAAAGGCCGCAGTTTTACGAATCCGCCGCCGATCGAGCGGCGACTTGCAGATCCGCCGCTCCGGCGCCCTCCTTAGTTACCATGGATCGCCTACACTCTATATTGAGTGCGGCGGCGGCCTTGGGCGGCCCAGAGACCCTGACTGATGCGCCCTCTATCTCATATATGCGATATGAGCCTCCGAACATCGGCCCCGATGTTTCCCGACTTCCCCCCAAGCAGCGGGCGACTCTAGACCATATATGGCAGTCAGGCATGTGGTACAGCGGCGTGCCAAGCCACCGACCGCCGCCGCCAAGCCAGACTCCGCCGGCGCCCATTTTATTGCAGATACACGATATATCATACTATTGGATAGCCCCCTCACGTTGGCGCTGCTATACGCCTCCTAGATGCTCCGGCGGCGGCCCTTGGCAAGCCCAGTGACTCAGGAGATGTTGTCAGACAGTAGGACTCATCGGCGAGAGCAGTAGAGTATATATAGAGTGTATATTCATCAGTAGACGACACCACATACCAGATACAAGAGCACATTCATAGCAGAGAGCTTCCACATCATACAAGGGCCAGGGTTCGAGATTCCCTCACTCTGAGCTCCCCCTCATGTACTGAGCTCCCCCATTGACTATATACTACCCTTGACTCATCGTTCTATTCTCCTTCGGCGCCTCTGACATTTAGTGTGTGAGTCAGGACTGGGAACCTACCCCCAAACGTCCGCCGCACTCCATTGTACCTGTCGGGCGGCCTCTATTCGACCTCGGCAGCCCTCCGGCGACACGGGCCTTCTGTCCTACACCCCTGCGGCGTCTTTTCCAGTTACTCGCCGCATGTTGTCCCTTATATTCATCATAGACGGCCCCTACCTTTCATTTATCTGGTTTACGCTACTGCGGTGGATTTGTACACGCTCCCTCGTCCCCGGCGGCCCCCTATTCGACCTCGGCGGCCCTCCGGTGACACAGGCCTTCCATTGTATTCCCCCTCGGCGTCTTGTTCATCTACTCGCCGCACGTTACGCCTCGTATCCGTCGTATACGGTCCCTACCTTTCATTTATCCAGTTTACGCTACCGCGGCGGATTTGTACGAGCTCCCTTGTCCCTGGCGGCCCCCTATTCGACCTCGGCGGCCCTCCGGCGACACAGGCCTTCCATTGTATTCCCCCTCGGCGTCTTTTTCACCTACTCGCCGCACGTTACGCCTCATATTCGTCATATACAGTTCCTAGCTTCCTCCTACTGAGATTGCGCTACTCCGGCGGACTCCTGTGACCTCCCCTTCGGTCCGGCGGACCTACTAGAGCATTCCTTTCATACCTTGGCGTCACTAGGCCACTCCCCCACGTCTCTGACGGTCTTTGGCACCTGCCAGGTGGTTAGTGGTTGGAGTCTGATAGCTTGAGGCTTCGTTTCTGGAGGTTTCTTCACACATTCAGCTCCCTTAGTAGGACGGACATCTGTAGCGCCTTCAGATAGAGAGACCACCCAGAATACCACATCTTGGAGCCCACCAGCGAGGGAGCTGTTTGTTTTTGAAGACCCTTCCCTCCCACCCTTATTTTCGCCGTTTTTCAACTTTTCAATACTCCGGCGGACTGCCAAGGCCTTCGGCGCCATGACACTCCCTCAATTCATCGATCCTGATGATCTCCCATTCACCGGACCCTCTCCTACCATCTCAGGCTTCACTATGCCACTCCCTGGTGACAAATCTATCCCCAAAATCGATGTTTCTGGCTCCCCAACCTCCATACCTAGGTTTTTCGACACTGTCTACCTCCTTGGACGAACCGCCGGCCTCTCAGACTGCCATATCATCGCCTGGGCTCGCTTCTATGCACCGGCGAAAGAACAACCTCTCTGGAGACACTGCGCCGAAGTGGCAGGCAATAGCTATTCTGCCTTCCGAGATGCCGCACTCAAGATGTACCCACATTCCCAACCGGTTTACACCCTCCAAGACCTCCGGCGCCTCATTTTATCGACTCAGGCACTCCCCAGCTTCACCCTAGAGTCCTACGGCGGATTTCTGCAAGACTTCCACAGAGTTTCTGGGTACTTACTGCGAAATGGCGAAATTTCGACGTTTGAAGAACAACGAATGTTTATGGAAGGAATCCCCGCCACCTATCACAGGGAACTCAACTTCTCCCTTCGCCTGACTGACCCAGAACACGCCGCCGGCGTTCCCTGGCCAGTAGAAGCAGTGACAGACGAAATCCAGCGAATTGTCAAGGTACAACAGGTTTTAGCATATACCGAGTCCCCAGCACCCCTAGTCGAGGCCTACTATGCCAGCACAAGTCCCCCAGCCATCAGTCACATCCAGAACACCCTCGGCGTCGACGCCCATGCCAAAAACAAGCCGCCGATGCCTGCAGCACCAGCAGCCAATGGTCTATACGCCTCGCCGGTGAATGTATGGCCTCCTCAGCCAAAACTGAGCCCCTCGCTGATGCCTACCAATGCCCTGATCACTTCGCCAGCCCCATGGCATGTCCAGCGGCCTACTCTAGCCTTGCCCTCGACATTTTCGCCGGTTGCACACCAGGCCCAGCCCACACATTTTCTGGACATGCAAAAGTGTTCTTCAGCCCCCAATGCATTCGCCGCTGACTTTCCTGCTCCGCCGCCGCCACCCCCTGCCAAATGCAAAGCCTCGGCGGATGGTTCTAGCCTACAGAACATCACTACCATCCCTCTGGCATACCCCCCAGCCCTGGCGGCCTCATGTAATGTCCTAGACCAATGGCCTATACCTGGTGTCTCTCTCATTCTGGCGACTCACGAACGGTTCTATCGGCGGCCAGACCCCGGCGCCCCTGCTCCCCATTTGGCCTCGGCGAACCTCAGGCAACCTTCCAAGCATCCCCCTAAAGGTTCCCAAGCCCCGCCGGCGGCTCAGGCCTGCAGTATTTGTGGTTTTACGACACACCGAACAGCGAAATGCCCTACACGAAGCTTCCTACTCAATTCTGGCATTACTGTAGCTGACATGCGCGGCCGCCTCATGCAACCTGATGGCAGACCTTTCACTGGCAATCACTCTGGAGGCCGCATCCTAGATCAGCTGAATCATTACTTTACTCGGAACGTGAACATGATACCTCTTGGACTGCAAATACCTATTCTACCGCTTCCAGATGACCTAGGCCTCACTTCGGCGCCCCAGGAACTGCCTTCCAACCGCCGCCGCAAGCCTCCTAGACAATGGGGCGTCCCCCAGGACACTCCAGGCGCCGGCCACACGCCTCAGGCGAAGTTACAGGGCCAGACGCCGCCAAACAACACCTGCAGCGCCTCTATGGTACTTGAACAGCTCCCAGACATGTCCCCCAGCCCGGCCACTGCTCCCCAAGTCAGGAAAGTACCCTCACCCTTTGGCACCATCCTCCCCAAGCCCACGGCGGCGATTCCAGATGACCCAGACGAGCCAATTAATCCGCCGATCCAACACAGCAAAGCGTACATGAAGGCCTACTCACGTCAAGCATCCCTCACCAACGCCGCAGACACGCCACCGCCCTGGAAACCACCGGCCGGCTTCCCTAAGGTCCTAGACAAGCCCCTAGCACCAGCAGTCGTCCCCTTGCATGAGATCAACGTCCGCCTGAATGATACATTACAGGTTAATGGTGTCCTCGACTCTGGAAGTTCATTTATTGGTATTCCCCGACGTATATGGCGACAAATAAAATCGCCGGCCTGCATTTCCAACCCCACACACATCCAGACAGCCTCGCCGAACCCCAGCCAGAGCTCCCACATCATCCCCTGTGTCAAGATTTCACTCCCCGGGTTCTCTATGCATGCACCGGTCTACATACTCGAAAATGCGCCGTTTGACCTCCTCCTTGGCCGGCCCTTCTTTGCACACACTCATGCTGTCACTGCAGACCTTGACGAACACTTCCAGACCCTCTACATCACAGATCCAGTCACCGGCGAAGTATTCTGCCTGCCTACAAGCCCCAGAACGCCTCCGCCGGTGCCCTAACAAAGGCATAACTGATGTAGCACACTGCGGCGAACCCCCCCCAGCACCGGTACTCGAATCAGGACACCCTTTAATCACTATCTCATGCCCAACACCATCCCTCACCTTCCCGCCTTAGCTCCCAGGCAACCTCATTGCTGGTACAGCCCCGGCGATCAAAGAAATGTACGCCTTGGCGACATTTTCAATGTCTACAAGCTCCCCCGCCCCAGAATTCTCATGGCCGGCCCCTGCGGCGGCCAGAGACGCCTCCCTACACTACAATACCTCCCAGACGCCGCCGATGCCTGCGGCGCCTCCTCCGAGTGATGCCCACTCCTCCTACACATTTTCGGCGAAACGCCCCCCCAAGCCCCCCTCAGTGCTATACAGCCAATTCCTGGCCTCGGCGCCACTCCGGCCACACACAGACATATCCCCTTAGGCCAAGAGACGCCTCCCCATGCATCTACGCTGCCGCCAAACACTGGCACACACTGGAACAAACACCTGCGGCGACACCAGCCCTCCGAAGCAGCCAATACTTGAGATTTCACAAATCCATCCACCGCCAACCCGGCCCCTTCATCCCATACCCTCCAAATTCACTCCTCTATCACCCCCTTCTATCGGCGACCAGCCACAGCACCATACAGCCCTTATTTTAACTTCGGCCCACTGTATACAGCCTTTTTTTTTAATGATTTTTTTATATAGTAACCTGGAGATGTAGTGCCCTGGCCAGTCCTGTGCCAGGACACTCATACTATGGCTCTCCCCTACTTCAGATACCATATCCCTTCGCCGCCTACACCTCAGAGGACCAAGGCATACTCATACCACACTCTAGAGGCCATACGAGCACATATCTATAGATTCTAGCCTACGCTTCCCCCTGCGGCGCCCTCCGAGAGTCCAGACGAGTCCGCCGCTGGCTCCCTGGCACCCATACACATCCGCCGAAGGCTCCTACCCAGCACCAGACACCATAGGAGATGTCCCCCAATCATTATAGGCCTTCGTTATTACGATTCCTCATACGTACAGGCTCGAGGCGGATTTGGACACCCCTGCGGCGGCCCCCCAAGCCTCAGATTGGTCCGGCGGCCACTCAGGCGTCCTCAGGTGCCCTCGCCGAGGCCTCCTACAACTTACCAGGCAGTCCCCCAAGGCCTATGGATTTATCTAGTATCATCCCTGCTCATATGCCACTAAAGGCCGCAGTTTTACGAATCCGCCGCCGATCGAGCAGCGACTTGCAGATCCGCCGCTCCGGCGCCCTCCTTAGTTACCATGGATCGCCTACACTCTATATTGAGTGCGGCGGCGGCCTTGGGCGGCCCAGAGACCCTGACTGATGCACCCTCTATCTCATATATGCGATATGAGCCTCCAAACATTGGCCCCGATGTTTCCCGACTTCCCCCCAAGCAGCGGGCGACTCTAGACCATATATGGCAGTCAGGCATGTGGTACAGCGGCGTGCCAAGCCACCGACCGCCGCCGCCAAGCCAGACTCCGCTGGCGCCCGTTTTATTGCAGATACACGATATATCATACTATTGGATAGCCCCCTCACGTTGGCGCTGCTATACGCCTCCTAGATGCTCCGGCGGCGGCCCTTGGCGAGCCCAGTGACTCAGGAGATGTTGTCAGACAGTAGGACTCATCGGCGAGAGCAGTAGAGTATATATAGAGTGTATATTCATCAGTAGATGACACCACATACCAGATACAAGAGCACATTCATAGCAGAGAGCTTCCACATCATACAAGGGCCAGGGTTCGAGATTCCCTCACTCTGAGCTCCCCCTCATGTACTGAGCTCCCCCATTGACTATATACTACCCTTGACTCGTCGTTCTATTCTCCTTCGGCGCCTCTGACATTTAGTGTGTGAGTCAGGACTGGGAACCTACCCCCAAACGTCCGCCGCACTCCATTGTACCTGTCGGGCGGCCTCTATTCGACCTCGGCGGCCCTCCGGCGACACGGGCCTTCTGTCCTACACCCCTGCGGCGTCTTTTCCAGTTACTCGCCGCATGTTGTCCCTTATATTCATCATAGACGGCCCCTACCTTTCATTTATCTGGTTTACGCTACTGCGGTGGATTTGTACACGCTCCCTCGTCCCCGGCGGCCCCCTATTTGACCTCGGCGGCCCTCCGGTGACACAGGCCTTCCATTGTATTCCCCCTCGGCGTCTTGTTCATCTACTCGCCGCACGTTACGCCTCGTATCCATCGTATACGGTCCCTACCTTTCATTTATCCAGTTTACGCTACTGCGGTGGATTTGTACGAGCTCCCTCATCCCTGGCGGCCCCCTATTCGACCTCAGCGGCCCTCCGGCGACACAGGCCTTCCATTGTATTCCCCCTCGGCATCTTTTTCACCTACTCGCCGCACGTTACGCCTCATATTCGTCATATACAGTTCCTAGCTTCCTCCTACTGAGATTGCGCTACTCCGGCGGACTCCTGTGACCTCCCCTTCGGTCCGGCGGACCTACTAGAGCATTCCTTTCATACCTCGGCGTCACTAGGCCACTCCCCCACGTCTCTGACGGTCTTTGGCACCTGCCAGGTGGTTAGTGGTTGGAGTCTGATAGCTTGAGGCTTCGTTTCTGGAGGTTTCTTCACACATTCAGCTCCCTTAGTAGGACGGACATCTGTAGCGCCTTCAGATAGAGAGACCACCCAGAATACCACACCGTCTCTGTATTTTATATCGGCAGCCCTGAGACACTGACGAGATCGATGAAGCGGACAATCAACCAGCCCATAAAATATGGGCAATAGTTGGTTTAACAAAGGACATATTGGCTAACTGAACTCTCAAAAGCATATCGACATTCGAAAGCATTTTTTGATTCACAGCGACAATAGTACATGAGGACACGAATACGGTGAGTTCGGAACATTCTGGTGCTACAGTTACTAACGTTTGAACACGATCTAAAGAGAAAATGGAATTGAAGTTGAACATCGATGGAATTCGAAGAGCAGCTGCGCGATTAACTCTAGACTTGGTGATGCTGATGCTGAAGTAGGTGGCGATCAAAGGACAAGAGAACAAGAGAGGGCCAGTGCCATAGTAAGTTTCGGACATGACTTGATTCGAGTACTGATTGAAGTCGAACATCGATGGAATTCGAAGAGCAGAAGCTTTTAGTCAGAGGACTGGGAGTCGGTGTTGATCTGGAGGTCGAGGCCGGCAGGGTCTGCTTGCTGAAGTTTCGTCCAGGCCGCCTTTCTGAAGTCTTCGTTGTCGTCCAGCCACGCTTGGTCAACCATGAACGGCCAAATGGCCTTCTTGCACCTCAGTATGCGGATGGTCTTATTCCCTAGCGAGACTCGCCTTGCCCACATTCGTACGCCTTTTGTGTCTTCTTCTTGTTCCTTGTCCATGAGCTTATCTAGTCGCTTATAGATTCTATCAAGCTTTTTAACATGAGTTCGTGAGTTGGCGTTGTATGTCATGATAATGCGACTTACCTTCTTTGAACGACAGGCCGACTTTCTTTCTTTCCAGAGCTTGACCTTGCGTCTTCGCTCTGTGGAAGTGAGAGAAGCATGTGCGGCAAGGCGAGCATAGTAGTCGGCTCGCCTTGCCTTTACATGTTCTGCCCTTACGAGGGACTTCGGCACAATCTCATCCTCTTCATCAGCAGACTCTGCTGACGAAGGGGATGAGATTTCGGAAGAGTCGAGACCACTTACCAACTCGGTCATAAGGTCAGACTGGAAGACTTCGTCCGGCAGCTCAACATGGTACTTTGTCAAGTAAGCTTCCACCTGTGTCGCCCTCTTCTCCTTTGTCTGAAGAATCATATCATCAGAACTAGAACGACAGCAGTATATACAGTCATGGATGTGAGTTAATTGTTACGAAAATTGTGGATATACAATGCGGCGTGGTATCAGACGCTTTACACACCGAATTATGCAGCCCAATCCAGAGCATTTCGAAAGGCTTCAAGGACAGAATAGTGGAGACGATTCTCACCCACTAGTACAGCAAGGGCCTGGGGAGGTCGCTGTGGAATATATTCAAGAGGAACCCGATCGACGATATTATGAAGACGAACGCGATGAAAGGGAGGACCCATACGATTTACAGCAAGGACTAGCTGGAATGCATATTGGACATACTCCTCCACCCGAGCGAAGCTACATGGACATGGAAGAACGGAACATCGCAAGATACATGGAACTCCTGCAGAAGAGACGATATCGACATAGTGCAACCAGACGCTTTGTTCATGAAAGCCTGGTCTGTACAAACTGCTATTTGGCATACCAAAGGAGTTGGGTTCTTTCGGAGTGGCTCCTCAAGAACTTCGTGGAGCGCTTAGTAACTAGGGAAGGAGCCGATGTCAAGATTCGGCATAAACCCGGACCCTCAGAACAAACGTTTGACCAACCATTACCGAACCGCGGAATGAGCGCATGAGCTTGGATCAATCAGCATCGTCACCAGACCTTGTGTCGAAACACTGCAGTGGAAGTCGATTGGCCGATCTATTACAGGGCGCCATCGGACGTCGAAAGTCTTATCGAAGAAGCAACGGATCGAATGCTAGAAGCATGGGAACGATCGGAAGAAGGGGTTATTACAGTCGACGAATGGCGTGGGACGAATCACCTGGGAAGAAGATACAGGTTAACGTCGGGTACCGGACTACAATTCTCCGACATCGATATCGCGGCTAGGCACAGAAGGGTGTCTGCTAAATTTACACAGCCGCCGAGGTTAATCTCCGATGATCGGCAGGGGTTGCCAATCCCAAATCCCGAGATAACGGTCAGCCCCATGATGGAAGACTAACGGCAGAAGCTCGGCCGGAGTAACGGAGCGCCGGCGAAGCGAGATCGCGGCACAGGGAAGAAGTCTCTCGTGGGAGGATTGGCGTTAAGGATTAACATGTGATAGGAACGGAGATCGATAGAAGCCTGGGGAAAGCTTCTTCGGAACGGAAGGAAATTAGGGCCTGCCTAATAGGGAAGGAAGTAGTCGGTGGTGCAACCAGGAGTTTTGATAGCACCACCAGAGTTGTCAGTGGTACTACAGACTCAAGAGAGTAGTAGTGACACCAGCTGAAACACATTGTCCTAACCAATAGCGAGGCATGGTCGGTAGTATTTGGTAGTCGGTAGTATTCAGTAGAAACTTTATTTAAGGCGCCAGCTGAGCGGGGTGTTGTCCCTCAGCAAAATTATTTTGTACCTTCAATCATAACTGTACCCCTCTGATTGAACCTCTGCTCTACTGCTGGGTCAAGCTTGAGCCTATAGCTCGCTTCTTAGTAGTACATCTAACCTTCGCTACTCTACTCTCCAATTATACATTGTCAGAAGGAGGAAGCAGGGACTTGTTCCGGTACGCTCGGACTAACCACCTCGTCCGAAAATACTGGTCCTAACATTATAATTTTGCTCCAATCCTGGGATAATCAATCTTGCTGTTTCATAGTGCAATACCCACTATCGATCAGTAAGTATTGCTCTGCCCCGGGAGGGTTTCTCCTGTGCCTGTTAATTCAGTTAGCTGATCTCCGATAAGCGTATCGTCGACGGCTAAAGCAGGCTTACACACTCCATCGGAGTTTTGTTAGAGCACTCCATACATTCGAAGAAGAAGTCAATTCGGCGTTTCGCACGATAAACTTCTATCGAGGTAAGAAGCGCTCAAACACCCCTATCTTAGAACCCTACCGGTCGGTTATACTATCCGCCCTGGAGCTTCGTATCACCGCCGAAAGACACGAAAGAGTTGGGAGGAAGTTCTTGCTTGTACACGCGGACAACCTGTTGAACGGACACAGTTTCAATTGGGAGGCACTCAGAGGTCCGATGCCAGTTGAAGAAGAACTACTCGCTCTGTGTCAGGAATATAAAGCGTTCGAATACACCCTACTCGAACATTCTCATTTCCTCCACCAAGTCCTACTACAAGTTTATCAAGGCAACTACACTACTGCGAAACAGCTATGTCACCGATGGAACTGTGGCAAGCTGGTTGGTCTAGTTTCTGGTTTACACTCTGCTTCATCTGGTTTTCTTCCTTGGTATACGTCATTGCTCAACAACTCCGAGGTCGAATCAGCCTTCTTCGAGGCTTTGGAACGCTATGGACGTGGGTGGAACGGCAAGACAACGAAAGAAGTTCCCCATTCCGTCGTGCCGGTCGGAGATTTCTACTCCAAACTCAACGACTGGCAGTTCCTCAACCCGGACCTGGAGAACGTATGGAATCCACTCTGGCACGCATCAGCGAACGACTCGACAGTCTACACGGACGCTTGGACCGAATGGTCAGTACTGACGGGCAACCCAACCAAGTTGTCTCCGCCCTGCGACACGCCGTCATCGACCTCGACAATCGACTTACTAGCGTTGATCGGTCCCTCAGAACTCTCACAGCTACTGTCGCTCGACTCTACGACATGGGCTCTCAATACTCCGAGAACCTTACCGTAGAAGGACAGACACTGGGGGAGTTTCTGGCGCATATCCAGGGACATATCGGGGATGCGATCGCCGAGGCAGTCATCACCAACCTCAGGCGAGAAGGCGAACAGCGAGACGTACGGATCAACTACGCATTCGGTATTCTTCAGGCTCGTATTCTGGGAGCGGTAACAATGGCCATTCAGGGCAGTCAGTCAGCCCTTGCTCAACAAGTGGTCAACTCCCAGCAAGAGATTATTCGGCTCACTGGTACGGACTTCCTGCAGTTACACACGCAGGCTAGCTACCTGGTCGAACAGGTTGAGGCTATTCAAGCCCGGATCAGCAATGCCGAGGAAGAACTCGCGGCCCAGTACTCGATCACGGAAGGCATTCGTCGGATTCAACAAACGATTAGGCTTCGTCAATCCTACCTGACGCAGCGAGCTAGGCGAGGAGGGGCAAGGTTGAGCCCTGACTCCCCGCTGCGAGGTAGAGGCCTAGGTCTAGCCAGCCGCTTCGAAAGCGTGAGCTCGGACTCCGACGACGACCAGATGCCCCACCTGATCCCAGCAGGAGAACGCTTTGTGGATCAGATGGTTGAGATTATTCGCCAGAGCAGGGAACCAGGAGGAACGGACCCTCGAACAGGACAACCGTCGTCGCAGTTGCGACAGCAGGCAGTAGAAGTTGGAAGGAACTACGTCGCTGAGGTAGTTGCAGAAGGAGGGCTGGTAGCGCCTACTGCGCTCGCCCAAGAGGAACAGGAAGTCAAAGGAAGCATCGAAGTTGAAGAAGATCTCCCGGACTACGTCTCCACAGAAACGCAACCCGGAAGCCTGGACCAGCAAGCAGAAGAACTGCTGAGGGAGGTGATTCCCGAGTCATCGCAGCCCTGGCCATCCAACGACGGATGGGGGCCGCCTCCTGATGCTGGGGAAGCATGGGAGGCAGACAACACGGCGGAAACGGGGTATGGCACGGGAATCCGGGAGCTCATGTGGAATGAGCAGGGAGAACTCGTCGAGGGAGTGATTCAACGGCTGGGATGGAATGGCCACTACGTCGAAAGGAACCACCTTCAATACCCGCACCAGGACTCGCCGCCAGGATCGCCTACTCCAAGTGCTCTTGAGCTTGAGGAGAGAGAAGCAAGGCTCCAGGCGGTCAGTGAGTACTCCCCAGACTCTGATTATATCTATGATCCTATCATTCGTCCTAACAGCTGCCCTATACCATCAGTCTTTCTCGACATACGAGAGGGACCACCGAGGCAGGGGGTAGCGAACATGGCGATGGTAGTTTGGGTGCGAGGTAACAATGTAGAAGAGCCAACCAGCGAGGATCAAGAGTACTTTGATGCGAACGACGAATGGGAGACAGAAGAGGAAAGCGAGGAACACGAAAGCGGCGAGGAACGATACGAAGCTCGGGAAGAAAGGAGATAGGCCCTGGTTTAGAGCTGGGAGCTTGCCAGGAGGAAGAAAGACGCCCAAGAACCGACCAGGGAGGAAGGGTAAGGTGGCTAGTTGGAAAGCGGAGGTGGTACTCGCTGGATAACTTAGCTACTAAACCATGTATTATTGTAATGCGCTGAATGAAGGTGATACTCATAAAATGTTGGTTGAATTCGTCTAGGTCATTATGTCAAACAAAGATATCATGAAGTATCCCTTGTTCAAGGGAAACCCTTATGAGTCGCTTGAGAACTTCCAGAATCAAATGATCAGCCGGTTGAATGAAAAACATCCGAGCGACCCAGTCAAGAGGGTTAAGATTATTTTGGAATGTCTGCGAGGTCAAGCTCAGACTTGGGTTAATGGCAAGTGGGCCGTGAACAGAAATCAATTAGTCTCCACCTACAAGCGAGATGCGGATGGCAAGCTTGTTATGGACAAGAAGGGTGGATGGGACAGCGAGGACGATCTATGGAACGAATTAGCGCTCAACCACAATGGCATTTTTGGACTTCAAGAAGAAGCCGAGCGGAATATTAGGACGATTTATCAGGAACGGGCGCGGGTGAAGCAGTATAACAGGGCCTTTGATGACATTAGGATGAGGCTGCCAAAGCACTACGATCATCAGGCACTGATTTACGAGTACAAGAGAGGACTCAATCAAACGATCCTAAAGGCCCTGCTTACGAATACAGACCACCCAGAATGGGACCTGAACCAATGGAAGGAGAACGCTAGTAATCTGGAGGCCAGTCTGATGGCTGCCAAGGTGATAGGCAGCAATAGGAAGTACACCCCTATGTTTAAAGATGGGCAGGCAGTATCGTACACGCCAGTGCCCCCAGAAGCTCGCCGTCCAGCTGAGTTTCTGGGTGAGCCTATGGACATCGACATGTCTAGGCGCTTTACTAGGGGGTCCCGAGGAGATGCCGGGATATGCTGGGCATGCGGCAAGACAGGTCACTTCGCACGGGACTGCAATAATGTAGGGCGAGACACACAGGGAAGCCGTGGACACCGAACCAACTACAAGAGACGGGTGCAGAAGAAACGATCTGGCAAGACTGGCCGCTTCCTAAAACGCCGGGAAGTTGGGATTAGCAGCGATTCTGAAATGGAAGAACTACTGGACAAGAAAACGAAGTTACCAAGGCGTAAGGAACGGGCTTTGTATGCCCTCGAGGAGGATTCCGAGGAGGATTTTTGAAGGGCCGCCAGTCAACATCGGACACTGGCGAGGGCTCGAAGGACACACAAGAAATAAAGCGCCGATGGACTATTGCTAGACCAAACTCCAACCATCCCACTATACCCATTGACGTCATTCAGGGATAGAAAAAGGTTAATCTCTCGGCTATGATTGACTCCGGATCTGCGATCACTACTATTAGCCCCATGGTTGTACAGAGCCTAGGACTGAGAACAGTGCCTGCAGAAGGTAATTATACCATCCGGAATGCCGATGGATCGATTAATCATGGTGGATGGACTCGGAACGTCAGAGCAATAGTGGACACAGGGATTACAAGAGGTTTAATGGACATCGCAGTGGTGGATACACACGAAGACAAGTTTCTCATAGGAAATGATTGGCTTGAACAGCATAAGCCAACTATCGACTGGACAAACGGGATTCTTCGCAAAGGCGGGAAGGAAATTGCATTTAATGGAACGGCACGATTGCGTTCCATACAGCTAATCCTAGCCCCAAGGAAGCTCCGGAGACGCAGAAGATGGCGAAGAATTCCAGACTACATTTCACCCGAATGGGATGCCGATGATGAAAAGGAAGAAGCTTGGGAAACTAGGGTCTATTACCACAGCGACATCGAAACAGGACAAGAAACCGAGAAGGAAGACATAGAAGAAGAACCTACGATCGTACCACCAGACAAAGGAAAAGAAAAGGAATCAGCAGCACCGCTTGTCACGTTCGAAGAAGTCATGCACGAGCCGCCAGAACTCTCCTTCGCTAAGCAAGAAGGAAGATGGAAATTCTTTTGGTTCGGGGACAAGTGCCGAATAACGAAGGACGATCAAAACTGGCACAACTTTAACAGTCTCGAGGATGCAGATGGTGCAGTATACCGCACCATGGTCAGAGAAATGGACAAGGGCGCCAAACATGATGAACTCCTCAATGAATATGGCGGCATGTATATGGCGCGTCTTCAGCTGATAGCGATTCAGGGAGGCCTGGGAACAACGACCTCACCAACAACATCTGAAGACCAAGCAAGAGTGCGGGAAGAAATACAGGCACAAATGACAATCGACGCAGAAGGATCTGATATGAGTAGAAGGAAGAAGCCTAGTGTACCACCTAAAGGAGGAAAGCCTGGACACTACGCACCTGATCCTCTCAAGATGCGTCGACAGAAGAGCGGAGGAAGTGGTACGGATTCAAACCCTGTCATAAGGAGTATAAGGGTGGAGTGGACTCCTCCATCCGTGCACGAGGGCCACAATGACTCAACCCTGGCAGTGCAAAAGCAGTCGGTAAGCTTCACCACACGAAGCAGAGGTACAAGCAGGAGTACTTCGGGTCGGGAGCGCCGTGGAACTAAGGCCACGAAGCGTACTAGGTTCGGCCACCTAGCGAGAACTCCTCCTACGAGAAACCGAGGAGTGACTAGACATGAGACGCCGTTCAAGGGTAGGCTAGTGTCTAGGAAAGTGGTCCACCCCAAAGGGAGGGTAGTCCCACTCAATTGGCACAGGGCCGAAGTTAGTACGCCGCAATCATCAAGTAGGCTAGCTTCGGGAGCTCAAGTGCGCCCGCGAAGACCACGGTTTAAGAACCAAATGCAGGGCCCTGCTCCGACAGGGAAAACAAACGGTAAAGGTAACAGGTTCATTTTGAATGATGCCGCGATGGAGCAAGGGCTCTCGCAGGGGCAGAAGAGGCGCCGATGGCGCACGCCTGTTGACTCGGTCATGCAGCCGCCCAAAGTGGAAGGAAAAGTGCTAGAGAGAAGAGCTAGATCTGAGACGGAGTTCAAGAGTATCCTAGGATCGCACAAGCCTGCTACCTCAGGGGAAGCAGAGGACGCCTCTCGAAGGGGAAGGCCACCCAAGCCTCCCCACTGGATTCGCCGTCTAGAGCATCGACAAGTCGCATCAAGGAGAGAACGCCTTCTCAAGTATAACAGCATAGCTCAAAAATATGCGCAGGAGAAAGCACTCGATAAAAGGATGGCAGACTCTGCTGGTGACAAATCTCTCGAAGAAATTCTTCCAAAACAAATATGGGAGTTCAGGGATAGGTTCGACAAGGACGCCGCCAAACGGCTGCCGAAGTCGGGACAATGGGACATGAAGATCGAGCTCCTACCAGGAGCAGAACTCCCGAAACCTGGACCGGTATACCCACTCGCTCCTGCTGAAAAGCGAGCGGTAGAAGAATGGATTTGCGAGGACCTGAAGAAGGGATGGATTCGTGTTGTAGGAAACCGAGTACCAGCTGAAGAAAAGGCGAACACTTGCGCACCAGTATTTGTCATAGCCAAAAAGACAATAGGGAAGGATGGCAAGCCGGAGTATAGGATTGTTATCGACTATAGAGGACTGAATGTGGTGGTCATTCCAGACCACCAACCGATGCCTCTATTACATATGCTCCCGGACGACCTTGCACATGCCAAATGGTTCTCTACACTGGATTTGCGAAGCGGGTATAACAACATCAGAATACACCCTGGGCATGAGAAGTATGCCGCCTTCAGGACTCACATGGGAGTATACCAGCCGATGGTAATGCAGTTTGGATTAATGAATGCACCTGCGGTATTCCAACGTGCAATGAACGAGCTCTTTCAGGACATGATTGGGCAGGGCATACTCATTTATTTGGACGACATTATAGTCTATGCGGAAACGGAACAGGAACATTGGGACCTGTTAACAGAGGTATTGCGCAGGTTGAGGGAAGCAGACTTCTTCTGCAAACCAGAGAAGTGCTACTTCGGAAAGAAGGAACTCGACTATTTAGGATTTGTGGTTAACCAGTCGGGCATGCAGATGGATCCCTACAAGGTAAAGGCAGTTCAAGAATGGCCAGATTTGTCAAGCAAGCGAGACATTCGAAAGTTTATCGGTTTTGCAAACTTCTACCGAAAATTTATTGAAGGCTTCGCCAAGATCGCTAGGCCACTAACGGAACTTATGTCCGGCAAGAAGACGTTTACCTGGGGAGAACGACAACAAGAGAGCTTTAGGAAACTTAAAGAAGCTTTTACCACTGCACCAATGCTAGTACGACCGGATCATGAGAAGCAATTTGTGCTGGAAACCGACGCGTCAAACTTTGCGATGGGAGCCGTTGTAAGAAGCATCGACACGCTAGGTCCGAGATCGCGCACGTGACACGTGTTCCGCGGTGATCCGCATCGTAACAGCGGAACTCGGTGCGGATCGATTCGATTCGAAGTGGAACGGACTACTGTAGCCTCTCGCACTCGACCGCTGCGTAGGAAGAACCTTCGGACGCTCGAGCCACCCAGTCGAAAACTTACAAAGGCTGACTTAGCTAGCTCGTCTTACTAAACCCAGGCACGAGAGGTAAATTGAAGGATCCGCAATCGGCCCCCGACACCTCCCAAGTTTCGACCCGACGCGACGCACTCCGGCTTTTCCCCTTTTTGAGTCCCATATGCGTTCATATTTTGTTTTGTTCCTTATGATTCTTATGCTCATTATTCCGTGTGCGCTCACATTTCGTATTATGCTCTATGGTCATTATCTCGCCACCTTCCAGATATGCTCACCTCGTACTTTGTTCCCGTGTGTTCCCTTATGATTTTCACTTCCGATTTCCTTTCGTTATGCTCCCTGACGCTCCGATGGCTCAGGTTCGGACAAAGTTATAAATAGGCGAGCAACTTGTAGTAGGAGCCCAGTTTTAGCCCGAGAGTTTTAGCAGAAAACAGTTTAGCTCGGGCTTGAACCCACTTTAGCTACAGTCGAGACCAATTCGACTCTTCCTGTACTCTCCTCGACTCTATCTCCCACAAATACACGATAGTTCTGTCTCATACGCCTCGAGTCTCCTGCTCTGCAGTCGTACCCGAGCCCAGTGTGATCAGTTCAACCCGTGTTGAAGTCGGAGACCCTCATCTCTCCTCCCTACGCCCCTACGCGAGGTCTCACTTGAGTCCCTTGCGTATCGCTTCGTTCCGCGTCGTATCGCTCCGTTTCGCTTCGTAACCCACCGAAACCCGTCGTAACTCGTCGTAACCCGTTATATCGTGTCGGATCCTCGAAAGGATCACCTTCGAATCGTCAGCGCTTAGGGGAAGTCCTTCTCTAAGCTTCGTCTCATCGTCTTCCGCCTTCAGGGTTCGAATCCATCGAGGGATTACCTGTGAGGACATCGATTACCTTCGCACCGCCACCGCCGATCCCCCCTTGCTTCGACTTCTCCCGCCTTGCTTCTTCGCCTATCTCCTTTAATCCAATCCCCCCCCTCGCATACATCCAGCCGCCTTCAATCCCATTTCTCCTCCATCCCTTCCGGAACTGCTCCGGAACCCAGATCGACGCATCAGCCCTTCTCTAGTTTTCCCCCCGAAGATCACCCTTCTCTTTCCCACTCGTTTTAATCTTACCGAACAGCCCCCAAGAACTGTGACACTCCTCAGCTATCAGACAGTGCACAGGAGTTTCAAGTGGAGCCCCCGGCGAGGGGGGAAATTCACTGTTCGTCCAAAACGAGTAACCAAACTCCAGGTAGTACTCGGACTACCCGAAGCCAATCAGCCCGTATCCCCGTAGTTCACCAAGCCTTACCCCAAGTCACACCTCGGACACCTAGGCAGAGGGCAAGCGCTAGAAGCACCACAGCATCGTCGCTAAGTTCTTCAGTAATTCAACCTTCACCTCTGACCGAGTCCAGTACCCTACCATCGTTCGAGCCGTCGGCCGAATCGTCTCCTTTTAGTTTCCAAGAAACCGATCTACCTACCGAATTCTCCGAGCAAGAATCCTCGTCGCCTGAGGATATCACTGTTCGACTCGATTACCCAGACCCCGCTAGGCTCAGACAGCCTCAAACCTCCAATCAAGCGATCCAAGTCGATCCGCTTGCGCAACAGTCGCAACCAAGCGGATTAACTCTCGCTCACCACCTCCAAGGACTGGGAAGTAACCTGCAGATCCTTAACCAACTTCAGACCAATTATCAGCAGTTGCAGCGTATATCGAACCAGATGGCTGCAGTTAGACCACCTCTTCGAGGTGACAAGAGAGCACCAGTATTCGACGGTTCCGATCCGAAGGAACTGTTCCGCTTCTTCGACGACGTGGATGCGATCGCAATAGATTCCAACTGGGATGCGTCGACTACCATCAGACGTGGGTACCTGTACTATGCGAAGACTGACGTTGCAGAAGTATGGGAGACCCTCCCCGAAGTTTCTGCCGCCCCTGCGAGTGTCGGAGATTTCAAAACGGCCGTCAAGAAGCTTTATCCAAGTTTGGCAGACGGCAAGAGATACTCTAGGGGCGAATTGGAGCAGTTCATCGCCGAATGGGCCGAAAAAGGTATTCACACCAGAGATGAATTCGGCACTTATCATCGCGAGTTCCTACGCAGAGCCAGGTATCTAGTTGCCAGCAACAAACTTACCGAGAACGACTCGAAATTCGCGTTTCTTCGAGGCATTTCTGGCCAGACTAGGAAGGATATCCTGCAAAGGCTCGAAATCAAGGACCCGGACCACGAGAGGGGCGACCCCTACGACATCGAGAAAGTAGCAAACGCAGCTATGTACATTCTTTCGGGATCCGCAGTCGATCAGATCGGATCCGACCCAATGAGCGGCGGAACGAGCGCAACGATGAGCGCGTCGTCGGGAGGACATGGAATGACCGTCAAGAAGGAAGAAACGGACTTGAGTAAAGTTTGGGAAACGCTGAAGGGTTTTCAGGTAACACTGGAATCGCTCACTAGAGGCCAGGGCCCTCGAATCGCAACAGGTCCGCAACCGGCCCCATTGGCTCGCACGCCCGGATGTGCGTTCTGCAGCGATCCCGGCCACTTTATAAGGTCGTGCCCGAAGGTACTCGAGTATATCCAGGCCGGAAAGTGTCTACGTGACTCGAACGGACGAGTAGTCATGCCAAACGGAGCCTTCGTATCAAGTAGGGTTTCGGGCCGGAACCTGATGGAGCGAATTGACAACTTGCTAAAGCCGAACCCGTCACATCCAGTCAACATCATCGAAGTCGCCGAGCACCCGGAAACCCCGGCCGAGCCGATAGCATCAGCTATGCTCCAGGAAATCGGCGAGGATCAGACAGAAGAGACCGATTACGAAGTAGAACGTTTAGAAATCTTGCTCAACGAGGCAAAGAAGAAAGCGGCGACTGGTAAAAGGCAGAAGTTCGACGGAGTAGTCATTCCGACAAAAGTGGGACCGCCGGGAAGAGGGGCTTCGAAGGCGCAGCAGTCGCCACCCCCTATTCCTAAGTCCCCGGCGGTTTCACGTTCGTCACCGCAGCGGGATGATATTAGAAAACCCTCGAACCCCCAACCCCAATACCGCTACGTAGTCCCCGTTGAAGATTCTAACGCTGTCTCTAACGTGCTCACTCGGACGCTCGACACGAGCATTACGCTTAGCCAAAGGGAACTGTTATCGATCGCCCCCGAACTACGAAAGCAACTAAAGGAACTCACTACCGCAAAGAGATATAACGCTGCCGATGTGAATCTCGTCGAATCGCCGAGTTACGCCATGCAACTGTGCGGAACCGCATCGCAACAACCTGAGGACTCGATTCTGTCCATCGGAACGTCGGGAGTGACCGCGGAAGCAACTCTCCCCCTTCGTACGATTACAGCCGTAGTGGAGGACGCGATGGAAGTGGAGTGCGTACTCGATCAAGGCGCAGCAGTGTGTCTGATTAGGGAAGACGTTTGGGAAAAACTTCAAGTGCCCCTATCACCGGACCAGAGCACGACCATCGAGATGGCGGACACAGCGAAGTCGGCCACCGTGGGACTAATCCCGAACGCCAAGTTTACGATAGCCGGGATTGATCTTTCCCTGCAAGTGCATGTCGTTCGTCAGGCGCCGTTTCAGGCGCTACTCGGACGACCCTTCTTCGCAGTAACCGAATGCGAAACCAAGGATTATACCTCGGGAGACCAGCATATAACGCTATCAGACCCCAACGACAGGAATCGACATAGCAAGGTCGCGACTGGAATTCGGAACGTGTTGCGCAACGTTGCGCAACAGGGTTTTCAGCAGACGTCGAGGAACTGATACTAAGACGTCAGCGAGACGTAGGCGATTATTCATGTTCAAGCCTCAACAATACATTTTCTATCTATTCTATTGATGTTTCCGACGCTTTCACCTCTCTATTTAGTAACCAGCTTCGGAAGCTGATGAAAGACCCAATGCGTTTCGCTACTGACTATTCAAATCGACCTTATAGATCATGTATTCTAGAGACCCCGGACGACGACGACCCGGCGGTACTCATGTACAAACGCGTCGCTCAGAAAGTACGGCCCGTCCCCGGGGTACTACCAGAAGAATTTCGGATCGTTCGAAGGAGGCATCCGAACCCGCTCGAAGGACTGTCCGAAATACCAAAGAAACCGAAACCGTTTACGCCCATAGGCAGACTTACGAAGGAGCGGTTTGAAGCCCTCAGGATTGACGAGAATCAGTTCTTATGGCCCAAAGAAAGGCTGCTAGTGGCTAACCTACTTATGCTGCAGGAAGGAGCACTAGCGTGGACGGAAGCGGAACGGGGTAGTTTCGATGCGCAATACTTCGATCCGATTCGCATCCCGACGGTACCGCATGTACCGTGGGTACACAAGAACATACCTATTCCTCCGGGTATTCTCGAGCGTACCATCAACCTGATTCGCGAGAAAATCAAGAATGGAGCCATTGAACCGTCTAACTCCTCGTACCGATCACGATGGTTTTGCCTAGTCAAGAAAGATGGAGTCTCCCTTCGATTTATACTCGACCTGCAAGACATGAATGGCGTTTCCGTCCGAGACTCAGCCGTTCCGCCGAATATAGAGACCATTGCGGAGCGTTGCGGCGGACGAAGTTGTTATTCGAGCCTCGATTTCTATGTGGCTTTTGACCAGCGAGTTCTAGACGAACGCTCTCGAGATCTCACGACATTTCAGACTCCCTTGGGAACGTTCAGAATGACGGTTCTCCCGATGGGATACACGAATTCCCTTCAGATTATGCACAATGACGTCGCTTTCATCCTACAAGACGAGATTCCGCACTGTACCGATCCGTATGCAGACGATTCGCCCGGATTAGGTCCCAAAACGCGCTACGAACTCCCGGATGGCTCTTACGAAACCCTGCCAGAGAATCCAGGGATTAGGCGATTTATTTACGAGCATATATGCGACGTAAATCGAATTTTGCAGCGAGTCAAGGCAGTGGGAGGGACGTACTCAGGAAAGAAAATGGAGATCGGCGTTGAGTCAATCGTATTTCTCGGACACAAACTGACATATTATGGACGAGAGCCAGACGAATCGAAAGTCCAGAAGGTCAGTGACTGGCCGCCATGCCGATCCGTAACCGAAGTCAAAGGATTCCTCGGAACAGTGGGAGTCCTGCGAATTTTCATTAAGGATTTCGCCAAGATAGCACGCCCCCTCAATCGACTCACTCGGAAGAACAACATTTTCGATTGGACAGACGAAGAACAGGAATCAATGAACGAGTTGAAAGAAGCGGTCATTAGGTGTCCAGCTCTATGCGCAATAGACTATCAATCGCAACTCGAAGTCGTACTTGCGGTGGATTCATCGATTATCGGAGTAGGATGGTATTTGGGTCAAGAACACGTAGATGGACGAAGAAGGATTAATCGCTTCGGTTCCATAAACTGGAATGCCACGCAAGCAACATACTCCCAACCGAAAATCGAACTTTACGGACTATTTCGTACGTTACACGCCATGCGACTATATCTCATCGGAGTGCGCAAGCTTGTCGTAGAAATGGACGCAGCATACATTAAAGGCATGATTAACAACCCGGACTTACAACCTAACGCTACGATCAACCGCTGGATCGCCGGGATACTTCTATTCGACTTCGAGATTCGCCACATCCCGGCGGCAAACTTCAAATGCACCGACGGACTTTCTCGACGACCCCCGGCACCCGAAGATCCACCTCCGGACAAAGGATACGAAGAGTGGATAGACGACACGTATGGATTCTACATCGAAAACCCAGTTACGACGTATTGCGCAGACTTACGTGCGCGCAACCAAGCGAAACGACTCCCATCGAGCCCTGGAAATGCGCAAGCAACTCTCGGATCAGTAGGATACCTCGAGGGCTCGAACAGTAAACGCCGGAAGGGAAACGGCAGCTCTGACTTCCCGAAGATGACTGACATCGCGTTGACCTTGTTTCCCAGCTCCGAGAGAGCTAACCCGAAAGATGCTCGCTTGGATCACGTCAAGAGCTTCTTGATCGGCCAGAAGCGACCGGATCAGTTAGACGATCGTGGCTATGCAGCGCTGATCAGGTACGCGGCAAATTTCTTCGCTAGAGACGGACGTTTGTGGAAGAAGGTGCGGAACGGACGACACCAGGTCGTAATCGAACCGGAACGCAGATGGAACCTCGTAAAGCAAGCGCATGACGATCTAGGCCACAAGGGAGTATACTCTGTTCGAATTCGACTCCTGGAACGATTTTGGTGGCCTACCCTCGGTCCAGACGTCAAATACTACGTGCGCACCTGTCATGAGTGCCAAGTTCGCCAGACGAAGAACATTCTAATTCCCCCGGTCGTACCAACAATACCATCGATTTTCCAGCGCATACACATCGACACCAAGGTAATGCCGAAGTCTGGAGGATACCGGTACATCGTACAAGCCCGATGCGCTTTATCCGGTTACCCCGAATTTCGACTCTTGCGCGAAGAAACCGGCAAAGCGATAGCCCAGTTCATTTTCCAAGACCTCCTTTGCAGATACGGCGCTTGTCCCGAGCTCGTAACAGATAATGGGAAACCGTTCATCGCAGCACTCGATTACCTCAAGAATCGATATCACATCAATCACATACGCATCTCAGCATACAACTCTCGCGCTAATGGAATTGTAGAAAGACGCCACTACGATGTGCAGGAAGCCCTGATAAAGGCTGTAGACGGTAATGACAAACGATGGAGCGACCAAGCTTACTCAGTATTTTGGGCAGAAAGAATCACCATCCAGAAGGCGACCGGAATGTCCCCGTATTACATGGTACACGGAGTAGAGCCTATTCTACCTTTCGACCTCGCCGAAGCCACGTACTTAGCCCCCCGGTCGATACGCCTGTTCCGACTGCGGAACTCATCGCAACTCGCGCGAAGCAGCTCCAGAAGCGTCCTGAGGAACTGGATCGAATCGCCAGATTAGTTTCCGATGCCCGGCATGCATACGCGCGACAATTCGAAGAGATCAACAAGGCCAAAATCAAAGACTACGATTTCCAGCCAGGACGACTCGTATTGTTGCGAAATACGCGCATCAAAATGGAACTTAATCGCAAGACGAAGCCCCGATACCTAGGACCCTACGTGGTAGTACGCAAAACAAAGGCCGGTTCATATGTCATTGCGGAACTCGACGGATCAGTCTCGAAGATCCGAGTAGCTGCGTTTCGCCTGATTCCTTACTTTCCTCGTTCGAATCTCTCTGTACCCGTTACTAAACTCGTAAACGCAGCAGATGACGAACTCGAGGACGACGCCAACCCCCAATCGAACCAGAAGAAGACGACGTTTCCGACGCCCAGTCGGAATCTCAAAACCTCAACTTATAAACACCATTCAGTTCTGATACCTTCCATGCAAACCACTGACATTCTTCTTCTATTAGATCCCTTCGATTATTCGTTTCATTTCATTCCTCTCCCGATTTTCCTCTCAATTTTTCCTTCCTTCGAATTATTCGCGCTCAACCGCATTTAGACCCTCGGAAAAGTGTTCGCGCAAACCGAGATACGCGTTCAACCGCGTGTTCACCTTCATGCGCTCAGTTGCGAATCGCAACCCGGCGTAGCGCTGCGCAAAACAGCGCAACTAGCTTATTTTTCTCTCAGTCCTTTCGACTCAATAATCACCGCTTATTTTCTCTAATCTCTCATTTTCTCATATCTCAATCCTCATTCTTCCATTATTCTTCGACCTCGCCTCATTTACCTTCACCCCAAACGTCAAAACCGCAAACAAAAATTCATAACATTCAAAAACGCACAAAAACTATATATACAAAAGTTCAAATTATTTTTTTCTTTTTCTTCTTTTTCTTTGTTTTTATTCGTCCCATGAGGGGACACTAGACGAAAAGCGTCGTTTTTGACGCACTCTACCCCCTCTCCTCACTCCTCTTACTCCTTACTCTTCCTCCTCACCCCTTACCACCCTTCCTAGCGCACTGGTCTCGGCCAGCATCTCCTCCGCTAGGTTGCGCAGTTGATCCGCAGCGCGGAACAACACGCGCGCGCGCCTCTCCAAGGCCGCCATCCGGAAATGGACGGCGCTCTCGTCCGTCCCGGCGACCAACTCCTCGATGTCACTCACCTCGAGGACAGGCGCAACCGGCATCCTCAGCACCTGCGCCGTTGCGCACTGACGAGCTTCGCGCGTCTCGCGTTCCACCTGCTCGTTCCGCAGGCGACGCGCAGCCCTCCCGTGCGTAGCCAGCTCGCATCGCCGCCTGGCCTTCGTGCGGCAGTAATCACAGGCCTGCCCAGGGAAACCCTCACAGACCCGGCCTGTCCTCGCGCACCTCTCACACCCCTCATCATGCACGACCCAGCCACCAGCAGACGAATTGCTGCTGCTGCTGCTACTGCTGCTGCCGTCCCCGCCATCGCCTTGGCTTCCCTCATCCTCTTCCATTCGTTCTGCACTCGGAGACTCGCTCGCAGCCGGAGGATTGCTGTTGCTGCTGTTGCTCTCGCTGACAGCACCGTCCGGAAGAAAGAGGGGCGCTTCGTCAAAAGCCCCAAAGTCGTCATCTCCAGCCGGACCCCCAGAAGAGAAACCGTTGGCAGCAGAAGGAATGTTGCTGCTGCTGTTGTTGCAGTTCTCCTCTACCGACTCCTCGTCGCTCGAATAATCGACAATCCGAGGCCGCTTCGTGGGCCTCTCATCTCTCTCGCGATCCGAAGACGGCGACGGAACCCTGACCGCGCTTGCCATCTTCTCCAGCTCGCTCAAGTACGAAACTCGGTCCGCACGATCTTCCAGCTCGCTGATGACGGACTCCCGCTCCACCTGACTCAAGTCTTGACGACCCAGCAGCGTCCTGAGGGCAGACTCGGTCAATTCGGATATACCCGACGAAAAGGGGCCCGATCCGCCGAGATGCGCATCGGAACGCAGCGCAACGAGGGCGTCTGCGGCTTTGACCGAGCACGGGCAGCACTTCTCCTCATACGCAGTCCAGCACCGCAGGGCCTCGTGGACGTGACTCTTCAGCGGCGCTGAGAGGAGGATTCCCCGGATCTCCGCCCAAGCGAGCCACCCGAATTCGGTCCAGACGTCGTCAATCTCCGTGCCGGGAGGACGACGACCGACCCAAAACATCCGCCATAGCTAGAAGTTCAACAGTTAGCAAGATTTGAAGAAGAAGCGAGAATGAGCACTCACCTGGTCCAGATCGATCTTCATGACCGTGTTCTCCAGCTCGTCCTTCCTTTCGTCGAAATGGCCAACCAGTGGCCGTAGCAGATCGCGGTGACGACCGATCGCCCCTTCTAGACCGGTCAAACCCGCGCGCCATTGCTGAACGTAGACTTCGGTGTCCGGCTTCGAACGCTTTTCGTCCTCGAGGTACGAAGCCTTGAGCGCATCGAGCTGGTCGCAGTTGATGTCGAGGGTTGCGCAACGATCCGCAAGCGCAACCACGCTTTCCGCCCAGAAACGCGCGGCATACGGCGGCCACATCAAATCGATGGGCACCCACTCGGGCCGAAGGTCCTCGAGTCTCTTTCTCGCAGTCTATGAAGTTCAGGAAGTCGGAACGGAACGAAGAGAATAGATGAAGACAGAAAAGAAAGCGCACCTGGATCTCACGCATTTCCTCCGCCCTCTCAACGGACTGCGCAACGGTCATCCTCACGAACCGTCTCTGATCCACGTCCTCGTGCAAACGCTCGATGACCTGGACCTGGTTCCGACACCGTAAAGCCACGTATCGCTGAACACGAAGCCCTCCGCTGAGACAGGGATCTCGTCGAACAGCGGCTGTTGTTGCTGCTGTTGCGGTTGTTGCTGTTGTCGCTGTTGTTGTTGCTGTTGATGGGACATGACGGAGAGAAGAGAGGATAGATGAACGGAACGCGTCGCGAACCGCGTTTTACGCGTCAAGAATCTAGAGACGCCGAGTCTAACCCTATTGGGAGTGTGACTGCGGACAGTCACGATTTCAAGAAACCGGGAGATGTAAGAAGCATCGACACGCTAGGTCCGAGATCGCGCACGTGACACGTGTTCCGCGGTGATCAGCATCGTAACAGCGGAACTCGGTGCGGATCGATTCGATTCGAAGTGGAACGGACTACTGTAGCCTCTCGCACTCGACCGCTGCGTAGGAAGAACCTTCGGACGCTCGAGCCACCCAGTCGAAAACTTACAAAGGCTGACTTAGCTAGCTCGTCTTACTAAACCCAGGCACGAGAGGTAAATTGAAGGATCCGCAATCAGCCCCCGACACCTCCCAAGTTTTGACCCAACGCGATGCACTCCGGCTTTTCCCCTTTTGAGTCCCATATGCGTTCATATTTTGTTTTGTTCCTTATGATTCTTATGCTCATTATTCCGTGTGCACTCACATTTCGTGTTATGCTCTATGGTCATTATCTCGCCACCTTCCAGATATGCTCACCTCGTCCTTTGTTCCCGTGTGTTCCCTTATGATTTTCACTTCCGATTTCCTTTCGTTATGCCCCCTGACGCTCCGATGGCTCAGGTTCGGACAAAGTTATAAATAGGCGAGCAACTTGTAGTAGGAGCCCAGTTTTAGCCTGGAGAGTCTTAGCAGAAAACAGTTTAGCTCGGGCTAGAACCTACTTCAGCTACAGTCGAGACCAATTCGACTCTTCCTGTACTCTCCTCGACTCTATCTCCCAAAAATACACGATAGTTCTGTCTCATACGCCTCGAGTCTCCTGCTCTGCAGTCGTACCCGAGCCCAGTGTGATCAGTTCAACCCGTGTTGAAGTCAGAGACCCTCATCTCTCCTCCCTACGCCTCTACGCAAGGTCTCACTTGAGTCCCTTGCGTATCGCTTCGTTCCGCGTCGTATCGCTCCGTTTCATTTCGTAACCCACCGAAACCCGTCGTAACTCGTCGTAACCCGTTATATCATGTCGGATCCTCGAAAGGATCACCTTCGAATCGTCAGCGCTTAGGGGAAGTCCTTCTCTAAGCTTCGTCTCATCGTCTTCCGCCTCCAGGGTTCGAATCCATCGAGGGATTACCTGTGAGGACATCGATTACCTTCGCACCGCCACCGCCGATCCCCCTTGCTTCGACTTCTCCCGCCTTGCTTCTTCGCCTATCTCCTTTAATCCAACCCCCCCCCTCGCATACATCCAGCAGCCTTCAATCCCATTTCTCCTCCATCCCTTCCGGAACTGCTCCGGAACCCAGATCGACGCATCAGCGCTTCTCTAGTTTTCCCCCCCGAACAAGAAGTCACCCTATCTCTTTCACCCACTCGCTTTTTAATCTTACCGAACAGCCCCCAAGAACTGTGACACTCCTCAGCTATCAGACAGTGCACGATATTTTATGGGAGGATGGGCGACATTTTAAGCAGATTTCGCATCAGTATCGATGGAACCAAGTATTATCAAGGAGGCCAGACTATGAACAGGGCCAAGAGGACCAGCCAGGGTCCGCAATTGTTCAGAACATCGGACCTGCCCTGCGCACAGTACGGGTATTTGAGAAGATTCTGAACTGGGAGAGAAAATCGAGACGCCTATGAACGATCCAAAGAACCAGTGATCGGAACGTTCGAAGAAGGATATTGGTGGAAAGACAATAAATTGGTTATCCCACCAGATGAAGAAGTTAAAAAGGAAATTGTACAACAGTGCCATGACGCACCGGCATCGGGACACCCGGGGTTACAGAAGACTATAGACAAACTGGAGAGAAGAGTCTGGTGGCCAAAGATAAGGGAATGGGTCGAAGAATATGTGCGCACATGCGACGTGTGCCAGAGGACGAAAGCGCGATGAGGAAAGACGCAACCACCACTGCAGCCATTGCAGATAGCAACAAGGCCCTATGAAGAGATTACCATGGACTACGTCACTGGACTTCCAACAACGAGCAAAGGAAACAATGCGATACTAGTGGTGGTAGACAGGTTCTCTAAAATGGGAACTTTTATACCTACTACAGTAAATGCAAACTCGAAAACCACTGCGGACTTAATGATCAATTATGTCTACAGCAAGGTCGGAACTCCAAAGACAGTAATCAGCGACAGGGGACCTCAATTTGCTAGCCGGTTTACAGAACAGGTGAACCAGGCCCTCGGGATCAAAACAAAGCTTAGTACGGCATATCATCCACAAACAGACGGTCAAATGGAGCGAGTAAATCAAGAAATGGAACAGCTATTACGTTGCTATTCCAGCTTGCAGCAGGACGATTGGGACGAACATCTGCCCATGGCAGAATTCGCCTACAATAGTCGCTCTCACTCCAGTACGGGCAAGACACCGTTTGAATTGGTGTATGGATTCCAGCCGGAATTAGGATTCAAGCTTCCGATCCGAGGAACACAAGACTATGTGGCTATGCGAAAGAAGAATCAAGAAGAAGCAACAAAGGCGTTGGAGAAGGCACGAGACGCGATGAAGAAATTTGCAGACAGACACCGAGGCCCAATGCCGTCATTCGAAATTGGCGATAAAGTTATGTTAGATGGTCGGAATCTAACCTTGCTAGTTCCCACAAGGAAGCTAGGGGATAGAAACCTGGGACCTTATCAAATTGTTGCGAGGCATGGGCTAGTCAACTACGAGTTGGACCTCCCGAAGGAATTGAGGATCCACCCGGTGTTTTATGCAGGACTATTGATTCCCTATCGAGAAAGGAAAGATCCGGCACAGAGAACAAGACCACCACCAGAAGTTATCGCTGGAGAAACCGAGTATGAGGTAGAAGCGATCCGGGACATGAGGAAAAGGCACGGAAAATGGGAATATCAGGTTAAATGGCTCGGCTACCCGGAGGAAGAGAATACCTGGGAACCTGTAGAAGGGCTGTGCAATGCCCCAGAGAAATTGCGGGAGTATCACGAGAGGAATCGTTGGCCGGACACGATAGATCTTCCCTCTAGAAAGAAGATCGCGGATATTATAGACTCTACGCAGAGAGTAATCGACATCAAGAAGAAAGATGACGAGTTCCTGAGGACGGCACTAGGAGAGTCCGTAGCTCAGAGGGTAATTAGGAGAAGAAGATACCAGAGCAAGACAGGTATCAAGCAGCGAGATTTCGGTTATCCGAAATGGCACAAGCGTCATTGGAGAGCCGCAAAAAGGCCATTCACTCAAAACAAAGCGCTGCCGGTTCGCAGATGGGACCTGCCAGAAGAAAAAGGGGATCCTTCATACAAGGATTGGTTTTGGGCTGACTCCTCGGATAGTGAGTGCAGCGAGGCTTAAGAAGGCCCATATTTGACCTGAACAAGTCGTTAAACTATTCCAAGCGTACTGGGACGTACCTTGTAAGTTGGGACCGACACTAATCGAGGTCATATTTGACCTGAACAAGTCGTTAAACTATTCCTAGCATGTTGGGAAGCATCTAGTATGTTGGAAGCCGACACTCAGCGAGGCTTTGAGTTATTGAGCAAGTGTCACGTGACCACCGCCTTTCTCTGAGAACAGGTTGAGCGTCAATCACGTGATTGCCAGCCTCTCGTCTAAACAGGAAGTGTTTAAGTCACATGACTGCCGCACTTTTGTTCAAACGAGTTGTGCGTCAGGTCACATGATCAATAATGAGTGGAGGACTCTGGATGTACAGTGCTACAGTTATTCCAGGCAAGAGGAATGAGACACTAGTACACAAGAAGGGTCTGGTCTAGAAAGCAACAATACGAAACAGCAAGATTATGGCTATCACAATTAAGGGATCCACACTCTCCTTGCAGTCCGAAGTGGATCTTAAGGGGAGGAATGTTACGAAAATTGTGGATATACAATGCGGCGTGGTATCAGACGCTTTACACACCGAATTATGCAGCCCAATCCAGAGCATTTCGAAAGGCTTCAAGGACAGAATAGTGGAGACGATTCTCACCCACTAGTACAGCAAGGGCCTGGGAGGTCGCTGAATATATTCAAGAGGAACCCGATCGACGATATTACGAAGACGAACGTGATGAAAGGGAGGACCCATACGATTTACAGCAAGGACTAGCTGGAATGCATATTGGACATACTTCTCCACCCAAGCGAAGCTACGTGGACATGGAAGAACGGAACATCGCAAGATACGTGGAACTCCTGCAGAAGAGACGATATCGACATAGTGCAACCAGACGCTTTGTTCATGAAAGCCTGGTCTGTACAAACTGCTATTTGGCATACCAAAGGAGTTGGGTTCTTTGGAGTGGCTCCTCAAGAACTTCGTGGAGCGCTTAGTAACTAGGGAAGGAGCCGATGTCAAGATTCGGCATAAGCCCGGACCCTCGGAAGAACAAACGTTTGACCAACCATTACCGAACCGCGGAATGAGCGCATGAGCTTGGATCAATCAGCATCGTCACCAGACCTTGTGTCGAAACACTGCAGTGGAAGTCGATTGGCCGATCTATTACAGGGCGCCATCGGACGTCGAAAGTCTTATCGAAGAAGCAACGGATCGAATGCTAGAAGCATGGGAACGATCGGAAGAAGGGGTTATTACAGTCGACGAATGGCGTGGGACGAATCACCTGGGAAGAAGATACAGGTTAACGTCGGGTACCGGACTACAATTCTCCGACATCGATATCGCGGCTAGGCACAGAAGGGTGTCTGCTAAATTTACACAGCCGCCGAGGTTAATCTCCGATGATCGGCAGGGGTTGCCAATCCCAAATCCCGAGATAACGGTCAGCCCCATGATGGAAGACTAACGGCAGAAGCTCGGCCGGAGTAACGGAGCGCCGGCGAAGCGAGATCGCGGCACAGGGAAGAAGTCTCTCGTGGGAGGATTGGCGTTAAGGATTAACATGTGATAGGAACGGAGATCGATAGAAGCCTGGGGAAAGCTTCTTCGGAACGGAAGGTAAATTAGGGCCTGCCTAATAGGGAAGGAAGTAGTCGGTGGTGCAACCAGGAGTTTTGATAGCACCACCAGAGTTGTCAGTGGTACTACAGACTCAAGAGAGTAGTAGTGACACCAGCTGAAACACATTGTCCTAACCAATAGCGAGGCATGGTCGGTAGTATTTGGTAGTCGGTAGTATTCAGTAGAAACTTTATTTAAGGCGCCAGCTGAGCGGGGTGTTGTCCCTCAGCAAAATTATTTTGTACCTTCAATCATAACTGTACCCCTCTGATTGAACCTCTGCTCTACTGCTGGGTCAAGCTTGAGCCTATAGCTCGCTTCTTAGTAGTACATCTAACCTTCGCTACTCTACTCTCCAATTATACATTGTCAGAAGGAGGAAGCAGGGACTTGTTCCGGTACGCTCGGACTAACCACCTCGTCCGAAAATACTGGTCCTAACATTAATCAGATTTGTGAGTGTTTCTTCGATAAAAAACACTCGCCTGACACTGACGAAGGTGCCTTCTATTGTTTCATTTGGCTCGCTCGTATCTTTTCTTCTTCTCACTGGACTTGCTGATCTGGTAAGCACGTTTCTTGTTCTCGAAAAACGTTGTTGCAAGAAAATAACAGTCCTTTTTGTTGAACAAAACTCCCTCGCAGGTGTAGTGGCCAGTCGACTCATTCAACTAAGGACAAGCATGAACATATTACGTTAAGACACATATACTCAAGCTCGAATCAGTGAGTACGTACCTCATATTGTCCAAGAAGAATTTCCACAGTCCTCCTGATAAGACTTTCGTTTGTTTCATATTTCGGCGGTTTGCCATAGTCCAGGTGGAAACCTCGTTCTGTGGGCGAAATGACGCTCTGATCGTCATTGTCATCGTCATCTTCGTCGATTCGGGCCCCAGCTCTCTTGGTGAGTGCTTTCATTATTTGTCTAATTTGTCTCTAATGAAAAAAAAGCACATATATTCAGTGAAGAAGAAGAAAGAAGGGAAAAAAGGTACGTGCCGCAAGTTCATTTCGTGCCGCCTTCTGATCCGATTTCAAGTCCCTATACCTACCTCCTAGAATGTACCCAAGATTCGTTCTACAGCTTCCACCGTCGCCTTCGTCGTCCGCGTCGCCGTTTGCGTGCTAACCGCATAAGTGCAGCATGCAGAGGAAGAACAAAGCATTAGAAAAGTAATGAGAGGTGGATGAAGAAATACAAACCGAAGTACGCTCCAATAGCAATTTTATTGCATCTTCCATTGCTGACAGCCTCTCATCATCAGGCAAGAGCCTCAGAGTGTCGCTCGAAGGAAGTTCGGAGCTCGAACTTCCTTCGAGCTACCAAGAGGTATAATATCACCAATATATTCCGACATTTTAGATCATCTACACAAACTACACATTTGAGCCTAGGTAATCCACACAAAACTACACAAATGCCCTGTCTAGCTCAACAAAAAAATCAGTGCTAATCCTGAAAGTTCAGGAACTTACAATCTATCAGCAAATCCGTGTAGGTAAGCTACATTTCTCATGTAGTCACGCGTTTTCTCTCCTATCAGCGAACTATACAGGCACGCGATAATCGCGTCAATACGCAGTATATATATAGTTCACGACAATCAGTCCTAATATATATATATATATGGTGACCTGGAATCGATCCAAATACATCAGGATTTGACACGGGGACTTCCTGTCACGCTGGTCGCGGAGATAGAAGCATGTCAGATCCGCGGATGGCTTTTTCAGCGACCGTCGATGACATTGACAGACGGACACGCGACAGAGACAAGCTTGGAGAGGGACGACGTCGGGCTGCGTGCTTCGCGATTGCAATACGCACGCGACAGGAACGCCACGCGCACGCGCGTGTATGTACGGCCAGAACCGTCTGGCATCCGTGATGGTCGGTCGGTCGGTCGGTCTGTCCGGTGGTAGCTCCGCGAAGCCGCGAACTCTATCTTTGTATTCCAAATGCAGTGCGTGCGTGAATGTGCGCGAGTCAAAACACAAGAATTTCGAAAGCCAAATAAACAAGAAGAAGAAGATATTAAAAGAACCATTTCTTTGTCTTCGCGGTTCGTTCCGTCGGGTTTTTGGGATGTCGTGATGTCGGTGTCGATGGTGACACCAATAGACGATGGGTTGTCGGTGAAGCTGTAGACGTAGATGTAGAGGGCGGTCCCCGTCCTTCTGCGCGCTCTCTTGCTTCCCATGTGTTGTCTTCGAGGTACGTATCAAGCGCCCGTTCTTGCATCGTCCCTCTTCTCTGACTCAGATTGGCCTTTTCATCCGTACATGTTGACTTTTCGTCCACCCCGTTTCGCTCCCTCGATGAGGGCTGACGTAGATGGTATTGATCTCTATCCGTAGACGTATGAAACCCGTTCAATCGTGTACGCATGTCCGCGGAAAGAGAAGCAGACGACGAAGATGACGAGGAGGAAGAGGGTTGAGCGAGGACAGCATAAGCTCTCGCGACGTCCCAATCTGCTTCTTTCGTGATCAACTGCAACCGCTTCGCAGTCTTCTCCAATTTGATTTGATGTTCTCTCTCCGGATCACAGTCATCTACAGGAATTCATTCAATATATGTAAAATCCACCGGATGAATGAAAGTATTGAAATGAGTTATTCAAGTTTTATGAAGGTGAGAAGTGGCGGAATAGACGAACAGGATCACTTACGACTCTCTTCTTCACTTGGTGGGAGAGACCTGGCGGATGGAGGTAGTATCAACGTGGTGCGCGTGTGTAAGATGTGAGGTGTCGTTGTCAGCGTGCTCGGAGGGAGGTTGTTCAGTCGACATAACGCACGGCCCTATTAGCGATAGTAATAAAAGCAAGAGCGGAAGTATCATTCAGCCAGAAATGTAGTAATGCACATGCGTGTCATGAAATGAAGAAGGAGGGAAATAAATACGTACGTCCACGCCGTATCGTAATGCTAAACCGCGTAGCGTGTCGCCCTTTTGGATGTAGTGTTTCCGTGGTGTGGGTTTCGTCGCGATCTCGGTCGACGCGGTTATTGGTGTCGTTGTTGGTGTTGGACTTGGTCTTTCAACTGCTGAATTGACTTCTCTTTGTCTCCCATTGATAGTAACTTTAGTTCCTCCTGTCGATTGGAGTTCCGAGTCTACGTCTGCGCCCGGCGGTTGCCCTGGTTCCTCGTTCTCGCCACGACTTGGAGATGGTGTATTTGATATGGTCGCGGAATAAGCAGGAGGCGGAGTCTTACTCGTACGTCTACTCGGCATGCTCGACTCTGCATCCGAATAATCTTCCTCATCGTCTCCGAGCACGAAAACGTCCCGATCTCTCAGGGCTCCATTCAGATTCGTATCCAAGACTTTGTCTTGTTTCAGCTTTCGTGAACTTGAGATGGAATGCTTTAATGAAGATGATGACGGTCCTGACGGTCCGGCAACGGCGTGCACGCCTCCTAGACATGCGAGACACGGTACGTACCGCGCCAGACGCGGGTTGGAAGCGAGGCAGGCGGAACATATGGGTCGGTTGCAGCATTGAGTGCGAAATATCGACATATCTAATTCATGCTCGTATTCCAGTTCTAGCTCGTCCTTTCGGTCAGAGTCATCCGGTGAACTCGAGTTTGATTTCGCCGCGTTAGTACTCGGTTGTTCTTTCGATGAGGATTTGGAACGAGGTTTGGAAAGAGGCCGCGGTCGTTGCGATCCTGAGAGTGCGCTCCCACTGCATGCGAGGCAGAGCTCGGTTGAAATTGAGTAAAAGGCGGTCATTACTTTCGTGAATGAAGTGTAAAGTGTTGCGTCAAGGATTCCAGGAAGTGAAGCGTCATCATCACAGTTTGAAGTCATGTGACCTAATTTCGGCTGATCTGATTTGCAGTTGATTCCCTTCTTGACCAATGACTATCATTATCCGTCCTGCGGAATACACGCTGTCCCGATGCCATGCTTCCCGCTAGAGGACGACTATTGCAGACGAGTCTTTGTAGCGGACGTTGTTCCACGTTTTCCATCGCGGCTCATCTCTTCTGCCCTCTAATGCTCATATGAATACGCCTGAAGAGTTTGATGCCTTTGTTTAGCAAATATGCTCGCAAGCTCCTCGGGAGAAGTTGAGGGGCAAGAATAGAATGCGTGGACCGTGTGGTGTGTCTACTGGCAGGCACCGAAGTCTGAGATCTATGGACGGGAAGGCGATTACCGCTTATGCACTCTGGCTCTTTTACCTCTCGGAGTCTGGTCGGCTTTTCAATACCGGGCGGGACTGATGCGCTCCTTTTCTCAATCTCACTATACTTTGGATGCACTGCGACCGGCTTGCTAGAGACTACGGAGTTACTTTGTCGTTACTGACGCCTGGATGAAAAGGTCTCTGATAGTTGAGATGACGATCACGAGAACGGCGATCGCTTTGAGAGAGCTTCTGACACGCCATTGTGACACGCAAAGAGTGGCAGAAGCTAAGGGGCCAAACTGACACCGGCGTTCACATCCACACCATTCCCGCTCTCCCGCACTTATGGCCCCGCTCCCCTCTCTTCTCAATTCGCTGGCAACATCCGACTTCCTCCTTCTTCCTTCTTATACTCACCCTCACCTCTTTTTTTACATGTATCCTCGCCCCTAGCTATCCAGCTTCCCCCCTCCCTCCCTTCCGTGCCATCGTCATCACAGCCGCAGCCGCAGCCGTCTCCAATGTCGGTGTCATACCCCTCGTCTGCGTCCACTTCAGCGTCAATATCGGCTGCCGATGCTGTGACTTCCTCGTTCGCCCCGCCTGGTGAGTCCGGGACGGACCTGTGGGAAGAACGGTCCAATTTCGCCGGCGTAGTCCTTTCCAGTGTAGCTTATGGAATCCACCTCACCATCTACCTCTTCGTCCTGCATCACCTCGTCAAGTATCCCACTCAACGCGCAGGCGCGTCCAGTGTGCGCGCACGTATCTCATGGGGCCTCGTTGCGTACATCACCTGGAACTTCATCCTCGGCACGTTCGGCATTGCAGCCGAGTCAAAATTCAACGAAATGACCTTTATCGACGAGCGAAACTTCCCAGGTGGACCGAATGGTTTCGTTGCGGCGGAGTATGGAAATTTCATTAATATTTTCGGCACGGTCGCGTATGTGATCCTGAACTGGTTTGCGGACGGGCTCGTGGTGAGTTGTACGAATGCGGCGGCGTCTGGTGCTCTGCGATCTGTCGATTCTGTCACGGGCTGACGTTGACTTTTATTGTTGATCGCCGTAGATCTACCGATTTTGGCTGATTTACAACTTTAACTACTGGATCGCGCTCATCCCCTGCCTCCTCCTCCTCGGCTCATTCTGTGCGTCGTCGATCTCTCTTCACATCAAACTCTAATTTTCTTTTTTCTGACACGCGCATATATCCACATTTTTACAGCTATGGGCGTGATACTTCTTTTCCAACTCACGCAGCCGAACGCGAATCTCTGGACAAAGACGACACTCAACTTCGGGATACCATACTGGTCGATATCCATTTCGCTCAACATCCTCGTCACTTTGCTCATCGTTGCGAAACTGTATTTCATCCGCCGCCGCACGCGGGCCGTTCTGTCCACGCACCATTCGCGGACGTATACCTCGATTGCGGCCATGCTTGTCGAATCTGCGGCGCTATACAGCGGGACAGCGTTGATCTTCCTCATTTCGTATGCTCGCAACAGTATGGTGCAAAACCTAGTGCTTCCGGTACTTGGGCAGGTGCAAGCCATAAGTCCGCTGTTGATCATGTGGCGTGTTGCACGCGGTCAGGCAATCTCACGGGACAAGTTATTGAGCACGAGTGCGGAGGGAATGACACCTTCGAAACTCTCTTGGAGGCGGAGTTATACGATCTCGGGGAGAGGTGCTACGACGACTATGAGTAGCGCAAACGGGAGCGCGGGAGTTCTGGATTCGACATTCAGCGCAGCTGACTCGCACGCACATTTGCCTCTTCCTTCAAATAAGGACTCGCATAGCCATAACGTCTACCTCCCTCCTCTCAGCAAGATCACGCGGTTCTCGGCTGGAGGGATAGGTGACACAGACGCAGACTCGGAAAAAGACATGCAAGTTATACCGGAGAGTCCGTCCCAGTGGGAGATGACGACGGTGAGACCCGGGAGCGCTGGGAAGGATGGGAAGAGTGGGAAGAAGGACGAAAAGACGGGAGGTTTAGGGGGTGCAGGTCGTGGTTGAGAGGCAGGTTGAGACGTGGGAGGAGAGACCGACTTCCAAGGGTGGGCCAAGAGCGATGTGAGAGGACGAGTCGAGTTCCTTTTTTTTCAACTTTCTTTTCTGTGCTGTTATCCTCGCGCGCTAGATTTACTTACTTGCTGCGATCTCCTTTATCTCAACCTTCAAGTCGTTAAACCGATGTCAGCGATTTTGATACTGAATTATCAAGTTGTCCTGTTTCTCTCGCTCTCTTTTTTCTCATCGTCCTTTTTTTTCGCCTTTACCTCGTGATAACCTTGGGCTTTCTCTCTCTCACGCGACTTTCGATCCGCGAAGCAACTGCGGAGGGACTTTTCCCTCCCTCTTTCCTTTTCGTTTCTTCGTTTTTCTTCTCATCATTGCTGGCTTTCATAATGTTTTATATTGTAACTGAATCTGACTCCGAACCGAAGAACATTTCACGCTCCTTTGACTTCGCTTCTCCCCCTTCCCCTTTCTTCTTTCGTTTGTTCCCTCCTTTGTCTCTTCCCCCTAGCTTCTTACTTGTCTGACTTATCTCGCCTTTCCGACCCTTGGGTCCTTTTTGCATTCCTTGGTGACAGAGATAGGATCTCCTTCCGTCGATTCCGTTCCGCCGGATGCTGCGTCGTTCTTGCCGTGTTCGAGACGAGGAGAAGGAACCCGTTCTATCCTTTATCCTCCAAACGAGACGCTTCCGGCTGATTTACCCCTTCTCGAGCTCTCAGCTGCGCTCGCTCCAGCGCCCACTTCCTCGCTCAGCGTAAAACAGCGTATGAGGCAGATGTGGGACCCGTTATACCTCTTGTATGTGTCGTTTCTGTATGTACTTGTAGTTTTAATAAGTGTGCGCGTGTGCGCGCATGTAGTTAGTTCTGTAGTTCTGTATACGTGCCGAAAGTCACTTGAATCGAAGTATCTGTGCTACATATTCCGACGCTGTGCTAGTCGTACCGCTGTGTGAGTAGTTTTGCTGGGAAGACTCCATGCTAACCGCTAACCACTACACCAACAATGCTCAGCTTAGTTTATTTCTGTGAATAAATAACTACCACCTGAAAGTTGAAGGCACAAAACAGACACAGACACAGGTGCCTTATTACGAAACATGAACTACTGAGAGAGCGAATCGCATTTGAATGGGTTTCCGTTGACTAGCATCACCTTTGCATGGTCTGTGACGGTGCGAGATTTATTGCTGACATCCATCGCTTGAAGAATGAAATGACGCTCTTCCATACTAGACTGTCCCGTTGCTCGAGCTGCTCTCACTCCGCCACCTCGACCAGTCTGTGTCTCAAGGGTGATGAAGGATACCTGAACAACGAACAAGAATACCAATACCAAGCCATCTGGGATGTTTAATGGTGACGTGGCGAATGGATTTAGACTAGAAGATGTCGGGATGGTTATGCTCTGCGATGCAAACGATTGGACCTGGCACTAACATCGCCTCATTTTCCGAGCCTCTCTTCTTCTCTGTCTACTAGATCGATGGGCCAGTTTTGACGAGCCGTGGACGACAGGCACCTTCGGCAGAAATTTGTACGCTTGACTGGATACGAAAGATGCTACCTGACAACAATATTCCACACACCGTGATTGATACGATAACGTTCTGAGCACGGCTATACTTGTCACTGGGTTATCAAGACCAGATTGGACGATCATCTCAAATTTGATCCTTCATCAACCTTCCAGTTGCTCGGTCACGCCTCCAAAATGTGTCATTGCTTGCTTGCTATGTCGCATTTCTTTGTCAGTCTATGGAACATTTCGCTTCGTCTGATTTGTTAGACAGCTCGTGACTGAATTCCATGTTTCTGCCTCCGTATGAACACCTAATAGTTCCAGGCTTACAGGAAATAAATCATTTGTGAGAGCTATTCTGGGCGTCTTCCAGGTTCCTGCTCTTCTGGACATTTGACGGGGCATCTTCTCGTGAGATGATACGGTTTAAAAGCCAATCCAAGCTGTCCTTAAATCGCCTCCTGGCTTTTCAGTGATTCTCTTGCAGACGCCCACCATGTTTATTCGTCTCCTCTTTCTGACTGGCGCGGTTGCTTCTAGTATGTTTTCGCTTGTGTCTCCTGCTATACGACGCTGATATGTATTGGCCTAGTTGCTTGGGCACAAAGTGCAACTATCTTTCCAGTCGCATTGCGTCCGGATACAAATCTACGAGGAGAGATCATCGGCAGTGGTGGAGAGGTTGGAACGACCTATATCCTCAGCGGCGAAACTCACGGGATCACTTTTACTTGTCAGTGTGCTCCTATTTGTCGAATACTGCCAATTGACCTAATCTTCGTTTGACTTCATGCGAAAATATAGTAACTCTTGCAGAAGACGCGACTCGCGTTGTTGAAAGGGTCTCTGTCCCGACTCGTTCGTATGATCTCAGCGTCGATTGTATCGTCAGTGCAGGATCCGCGATTTGCGAGAACGTCGTTGTTAGCGACGGCGTTACGAGCACGCTTGAACCTACCATGCTACCTTTCTCTCCATTCGCGGTACCAGTGTCGACGTCCGGAGTATTTCAAAGGACACGGTCCGTGACAGGATCAACATCGCGTAGTTCGGCTCGTTCAAGCTCAACAGTGAGACCGACCTCGGTCACGGGTACAAATAGCGTTCCGACGAGTTCCGCATCCACGTCTATTTCAGTGACGGATGCATCGTCCGTACACGCATCTGCACCATCAGTCTCGCCTTCAGTACCGATCTCGGTCACAAGTGCTCCACCTGCCTCTGCATCAGCTTCTTCCGTGCCGGCGGCTGCATCCTCGGTACCGACTCGTCAATCAAGTATCTCCGCATCGAGCGCAGGAGCTTCGTCGATTGCTATCATCCCGACTGCATCTGTAGCGACTCTTGCATCTCCCGGTGTATCCCAATCTTCTACGAGCGATGCGTCAGCGTTCTGCATCGAGAGTTGGGCTTGGTTTTCTCTTTGATTGTTGCATTGTGTAGTATTGGATGAATGCTGCTTTGGACTTTGATCCCTTATTTGCTGCTCACCTAGCTCTGCATCGAGGATGATTGATCCAAGATCGACTCTATTTTTCGTACTCTTTCCTCTTAATATTTGCGTAGGTAACTCTCCGTGTTCTGGGGTAATGAATACCGCTTGTGGGATTATCGACGACGGAACTCGTATATTGTCCGGATTTTGGACACTGCCGAGCTCCGAGAAACGCTGTCGCGGCACTTCACAACGTGTGGTTTACCAGTCTTAGCGACATTTCACGGAATTATGTCATTAACGGTCTTCATCATTGCCAGGGACTTACCATTTGAACCTTTGTTCAAGATTTTAAATTTGCGCGAAAAGGTACTCGGAGCCGGGCCAGATAATCACTTTAGGATTAAATCAACAGATGCGTACCAAGGTGTAGCTCATACTGGCGTTTGCCACAAACCTGGCGGTGTTGTCGATAATTAATATGCTGACGTCTGATTTCGGCTGTTTAAGAACTCAGGTAAATCGCTCAAAATGGAAAGGGGATCGTAGCAATTGAGGATTGTGCCGTCCTGCACGTAAATTGACGTGTATTCACAACTTGACTTCTAGGAAAAGCAAAGGAGATACAGGAGGTGTAATGGGCAGTGAATCAATAGATCGACAGGTGAAATCGTCTAATTGTTGTCCGGAGGAAAGTAGAAATGTGGATCAGACACATTCGTCCACGGTCATCACCGAGCCCCCCTCCGTGTTCTCATGCTCTTTTCCATGTGAAGCATCACCTGCACTTCCCTCTGAGTCAACAGTCGCATCGCTCAGCTTCCTCTTCCTCCCTCCCGCTACAGCACCTCTCGCTCCCTCGCCCACTCCCTTGCAGAATCTGCATATCGATGTCCAGGAGTCGAGAAAGAGAATATGAACTCCAAGCGCATAGCAAATCCAAGTAGTAGCACAACAGCAACTATGCTGAGGACGATCTTGGTGGCGAGTGAGTCTCCGTGTGATAGCGCTAATACTGCGAGTGTCCATAATACGCTAAGAGCAGGTAGTTTGGTAATGCATGCAAGAACGATTCGGCCGCATGGTATTTCATCTATTCGTTTCTGTTCGATTCAAGGTGAGAGGTGAACGGAATATTTGTTGATGAGTTGCGGCACGGCATGGTAGTATAACTTTCGACATACATGGAGAGAATCGCCCGTCATAGCTTCCAATGCAATGTAGGTGATGAGAGTGAACATCAGGCATGCCAATGTCTGAGACAGCAGCGCTGGTTTTTCAGCGACTCTATTTCTTCCTAAGATCCGCGCTCTAAACTTTTGAATCGGGAAACTCACAAGAGGATAGCTAACAGCTGTATAAGAAACTTTCAGGAAACAGCCAAGACATGTAGATCGAGGAAGATACGCACCGTTTCGCTGTAGAACTTCACTTCTCTGATCGTCCGCCGCAGAATCAAGTCATAATCACCCGGCTCGGATGCCAGGGTCAACCGGGTGTGAGAAGTGAGAGAGAGTACAAGTGCATCAAATACGTGGAAGGTGGACGAAAGCAATGAGATAAACGGCATTATTTGTAATTGAGTTCTGGTTTGGAGATGAACGAGATATGGACGAAGCTAAGGGGGTATTCTGCCTGAAGATCGTAAAGAAGAAGAGTATATGAGTTGGAACCGATACCAGATCGGCGAGACGAGCGGAAATCGGAATCAGAGGTTGGATGTGAACCGTGCAAACAGTGTAGGCACGTCTATTCAAGAGGGTTTTTATACTCATCCTTTTCGTGAAGAGGAGTATGCTTTCGTTAGATGATCTCCGAAAAACCCGCGGCGATCTCTAAGTCAAACAATGATCGAAACATATGAGTTAGCGGCACCGGAAATCGTGGCAGTGTGCCGACTCTGTTATCGCTTTCGACGCTTCTCCACAGAGGAACGAAGTACTCCAACATAAGGTTGGCTTTGAGGCATCTGGCATGAATAAGAAGCAGTAAAAGGTCTGCCGTCCATGTGTTTTACTATTCTAAACAAAACAGGACATCTGAAGCTGGGCAACGCGATTGGATCAATCATCATGCAAGAAAGATAGAAGCTCAGAGGACGCTGTCACCTATTTCCATCCAGATGCAAATCTCAGAGACCGAGAATGTCGAGATGCAACGAAGCAGAGTTACAGAAAAGAATCAATACGGCCTTATACAAGCATCATAGCCACCGGTAAGACAGTCAAATTCATCCGATGCAAGAGACTATGCAGTGAATCTGGTCGCGTGGGCAACAGACAGAAGAAGATTCCTTTTGCATTCTTCGTTTCCAGTCCTCCCCATATAGTCAATAGCAATTGTGCAGAAAATAGATCTCTCCAGACCCACAAAGATCCACAAAGGGGATATAAAGGGGGGGCACGAAAGTCCGAGGACAAAGAATCAAGGATCATTGGCTTCGAGGGTGTAATAGTGATGTCTCACTCATTGTCACAGAGAATAGACGAATATCGTTTTGGCCTCCTTCGAGGCGCAACAGCACAGCAGTCCGATCTTGACTGCACAAACACTTATTTCGCCTTTGTTACGCAAGCATTGCAGTAGATGAAGGAGGGGTTATCGACATCAAATCAGGATCTTTTTCTCTGGGTCAGATTCAAAGACATTACAAATCATTATGTAAACAATAAGCTCTTATTTGTACATGTGTACACGACTAACTTTGACCCACCTCCCGTGTACATGCAAATTTTCAATTTAGCCTCAAGGTGAGTCTGGCTCGTCTGTGGCACGCTTGTGGTAGGGAGAATTTTCTGGACTAAGTCTCGGCCGCCACCATCAGTAATAGGCAGACCTTGCACATTTCCCTTAGCACGTCCGTTAAGAGCGACTGCTAAAGCATACGAGTATGAAAAGTCCGATTAACAAGTTCTCGCTGGCTTTTCCTCCGGTAGGCTTGAGGGCTTTCCTTATTGAATCGAGTGTAATCTCGTATCTCCTTATCGCCGAATTGTCATCAAATTTACAGAGCGCAATCTTACTCGATCTTATACTGAATCGGTTATATTGCACGGTGATTGGAAGAACAGCAAGTTGCGCTTTTCCGCAGCAAAGTATCAAATTTTCCGTTGATTTCTTTGCGCCGAGTCTTCTTTGCATCGGATATAAGTTCAACGGAGCCGTTATCATACTTGCTAACATTCCGAAACCGAACCAGCACTTGGCTCCACCACTCGACTTGCAACGATATTGTTATTATCACTTATGAGCGCACCAGGCGAAAAGCAAAATATGCTGAAAGCCACCGATTCGAAAGATGGCCATGTCCAGCAGAAGGCATCCACGCGTCACCATCACCATCAGCACAAACTCAGAAGCAGGATAGTCAACCGGGCTCTGAGGCGCGAGGTAGGAGTCGCGGCGGAGCCGGCGCTAATTCACGAAATGCCAGTCCAGTTGCCATCAATTCCCGTGATACTGGCAAATCAGGCCGGCGGGATCAGAGTGCCAACAAGGATGGCAGAGTACGTCGAGGATCCAGTATTCCTCCTGACGATCGTCAGAGCAAGTCGCGCGAAGAACACCGCCAGACCCAACCTCAAGAGCGCTATCAAAAGCTCAAAGGTATCGACTACGGAATATATTGGAAAGTATATGTGAGTTCTCCGTACTCTCGTATTCTAAATCATCTACTCGTGTTAAAACTATGAACATGCAGATGGCTAAAGACCACGAAACTCACAAACTGGTTGCACTTCGGAAGTTCAGGGACGACATACTAAAACAAGAAGATGTGAAGAGTCAAATCGAGTCCATAAAGATAAAGGAGTGCAATGGCCCTACGATCGTAAGAAATCTTATGCGCAGAGCAATCGAAGACCAGAGAAATGGACGCGGAGAAAATGTAGAAAATATAGTAGGTATTCGTCTCTTTTGCGCCCTGATAATTGGTTAACGAATCTTCACAGATGCAAGTTCTGGATGTCTTTGGTGGCTCAACTACGGATTTACCTATGATTATCTATGAATATCCCGAGCCTGGAAACCTATACAGTGGACTTCGGAGGATCGGGTCCTTTTCGAAGCTAGACGTGAGAGACATTATAGAGTAAGCATGCAAGCTCTTCAGCATCCGTGTATTTGCTTGCTGACGCATGTGAAGGGGTCTGTATAAGGCCGTTGGATTATAGCCAGCACGATATCGTTCACAGAAACATAAAGTAAGATACTCATTTCACATTCAGAGTACTTCACTTGTCGGGGGCGATCCTAACTTTATTTCTCTAGACCGAATAATATATACTTTGATTCGTTGAAACGTCCTTTGAATGTCAAACTTGGAGATTTTAGCTAGTAAGTCCTCTGCACGAGCTCACAAGTCATTTTCTGATCAAGGATTCAGCGTAATTCGCGCGAAGGAAGGTCAAATAGTCCGAGCATCATCATCGACGGTATTTTATACGCCGCCAGACTGCCTTATTAAAACCGATCGTAGTAAGGACATCTTCGCAATAGGGTATCCTTTCTCTTTTTCTTCCCATACGTAGCACTATACTGAAACATTTCGCGCAGAATAGTGATGCTTGAGTTGTTTTTGGGACGCCATCCATACATGACCACCTCCGTCGACAGGGCTGATGAATTTAAAATTAAGAAACTATTCTACAGCTTCAACATAATGGAAGCCGAGAAAGAGTATGAAGGTGTCACGCAGGAACGCAAGTACCCTGAAGAAGTCCTTAAGATCACTAGGTAAACTGAAGGGAAATTTGTTTCACAGCCAAGGATCTTCTGGATAATCTTATCAATGCAGACAGACAATATAGACCGGATCTCAAGACTGTCCTTAACGATCCGGTGAGTTCCTGCGCGGACTCTGTTGGTCGATGGCAAGAGCTCATGAGTGATATGCAGTGGTTCAAAGTGGGATCAGACAAACTGAAGAAGATATTCAAGAGGATCTCGAAGCGCTTGGACTTCTACAAGGCTCCGGCGGATTGGGAATGAAGACGTGTTGCAGGTTCTGTGAAAGGCTTATCAGTGATGATGCTGCTACGAGGGATAGACGTAGCACGTGCATAGCCTTGTCCCAATATGTAATGTCAATGTCATAGGTCAGGTCACTCAGAAACATGGCTGTGTCGCGCTGTACTGTCTCAAACCAGAACTTTTTTGTTTGATTTCACCTCCAACAAGTCACAGTGTGATTGCATGAGAGATAATTGAGTTAATTGAGACTGGGACATATTTATCATTGCACAATACCTATCGTATGAGACGATGGTATAATAAATTTCGCGACTTTGCAGGCTGGTAATCTGCAAACGTGTAGTAGTGAAAGCGAGCACGTGCTTACCGAAACAGGGATGGTTTTATTGTTTGTACATGTGTACGTCTCAGTCACGCCGCGCCACTGCTTTGTCGGAAGGGAGGCTCCTTCCTTTTCCTTGGCTGTCCCATTCCGCATCGTCTCGCATGTCCTTTGTCCTCGCCCCGCCTCCTCCCGCCTCCTCTGCCGCCGCCATTTCTGCCAAGTACGGCGACAACGCTTACCGGATATCTCTTTCAGTCGTCTCTGGTCTATGAAATACATCGAGTTCTCCGAGCTCGCGCGTCTGTCGCAAGCACTTACCCACGAGGGCCCCGAATGTTCTGTACACACGCGCATCGAGGCCTATAGCTGCAAGAACGTCAACCGTGACAAGAAGCTCTTTCGTGCGCTCGAACATGCTTATGCAGAAGAGGCAGCGCACATCCCGCCTTCTTTCGCGGCTCTTGACAGAGAAGCAGACAATACACCCTTTGGACCGATGGACAGACACGCCTCACGCAAGACGCTTTACCTGCTGATTGCTACTTTGAATATCGCGTTTCCCGATCATGACTTTGCGGGTGTGAAGCCCGCGCATTTTTGCAAGGAGGTTAGTGGGGCGGGGGTGCTGAATGCTTTGAGCACGACCCTGGTTACCGCAGGCTCGAACGGATCCCCGACGCAGCGACCCGGCATGCCTGCACCACGGACGTATTCTGCATACCCGCCTACGTCCTCTGACTTCTTTCCGAGCTCATTACCCACCTCTTCCTCGCCTGTGAACACGATGATGCAAAGTCCGCTTGCGCCGCCTCCTATAGTAACAGGCACCCACCCGACGCTCTATCGCATATTGGATGAGGTTATTGGCCTCGCGGATTGCGAAGTCTACTCATACGTACCTGATATTGCCTCTGATCCTCACGCAACGGACTATTCTGACGACGAGGATAATGAACCCGCACCAGGCGACGATGACGAGTCTTTATCCGAATCGGATGAAGAAGTGTTTGCGTTTGACGATTATGATGTGGACGAATTGCGAAGTCCGCGTCGCTCGGCTCGTATCAACATCCCAAGTCGAAAGTCCTCGGATACAGACTCGGATGGTTCGCCGCTTCGCGTGCGACTCCGTCGGCGCGGTGCGCTCCTTTGGAGCTCGCATTGGTTCTTCCTTAACCGGAAGCTGAAGCGAATACTGTTCATTTCTGTTTGCGCGCGAACGAAGGGCGGGCACCAGTGGACAAGTGATGAGGAATCGTATGGCTCGCCGGAGAAATTGAGCAGTAGCGAGCGTTTCGTGGGCTGGGAGGGTGCCGCCGGAGCCGGTGCGCGAGCTCTCAATATAGGAATCAGCGGTCGTGCTTGAATGAACGAATGAACGAACATCTATCTGTGAGTATATGCGTACATACATACTCAAAATGCCCTGAGCTCACCTTTTGTTTAGGCGCAGAACATTATTCCGATACCTGACTACCTATGCCGACATCTCGGAGGTCTTTCTCGTCCCACATATGCCCTCTTATCCCATTTTTCACTATGTTACTATCATTGTCTCCGTCCATCAATTTGCCGCTCCATCTTCGACCTTCTTTCGGAGTGGTGGTTCTTGTGATTATTTGCCTTCTTCATCTCTCGCCTTGTCCTATAATTTACCTTTCTATCAAGGCTTGAAGAATGTGTACTTGTATGTTACTGTTGTATCCCTTCGCCATGGACGCTTGGCGAGCTATTCCGTGGACTGTACAATGTACAACTTTTGGTCTATGTAACTATCTGTTCTAAGCATTATAATATTTTATCAGCGGAATGAATATACGAGAGAACATTTGTCTTGAGACGTACCGTCCAGTCGTCACAGTTCAATGAGAATTCGGTTCGTAGGGAGAGCTTGGATACGCAAGGAGAAATCTGGATGAATCCTTGAGAAATTAAATTCCAGGCAATTTCGATGATTTGTGCAAAGGGAAACATTGATATCGATTGGGAGATATATATCCATATCCATAGCATCCGCCTGTATCGGCGTAGGGGCGTGCTCTGAATACAGATGTTCCACACGATAGTCAAGCTTGTCGAGCTGAATACATCATGACGACGTTCTTATAAGAGGACAGAGTCAGCATTTGCGGCACCCATCCATGACTCACGACCGATGCCTAGCCTAGTCATTCAATCCGCATTTACTTACCACCACGCGCACTGTGTGACAGAAAATTCCTATCTCAACAGGTTGCAACTCCACGACGGTGTGGAATAAGACAAGGGTACAGGGTATCAGGTCGTAGTGTGCCGAAGCAAAGAGCAGAGCGTGGTGAATTTTTTATCTCGAAAGAATTTGGGAAGGCTTTGGGTGACGAGGTGAAGTTCTGCCGGCCGATTTCAATCGATACGAGAGAGCAAAGCAAGAAGAATGGCTGTATTTGGTAAGAAAGAAATTTGTAACGCGGAAATTTGTTACTAGTTTGGAAATTCCTGAATCAAGAACGATCAATTTCCAAACAGATCGACGGGTGCCGTCTTGAGAGATTCTGACTGGGTGACACTCTCCTTCCTTACCATCTCACCTCACTCCTACCCAGAGTGCAGCATCTAAATATCATTCTACAAGAAGTCTATGCATAGACTCCTCTCGTACTTTCTTGATCACGTCTGGCATCCAAAGGCACACGAAGCGGAGTGTACGAATCCGATGGCGGACAATCCTGAACAGCAGCAACATCTCTCGGAGCAAAAGACTCAAGATGATTCTGGTCCGTCGGCGTCAAAAGGGAGCACGAGTGAAGTGAACCCAGGGACAGAGGCAGAAGTGAATGGAAACGGGATTGGAGGAGTACAGAAGCGTGCCGTTGTGGTTGTACAACCTGAACAAGAGCATGAACACGACCAGGATGCCGACAGCGACGATGGTGATCACGACGGGAAGGAGGGCGAAGGCGCAGAGGAGGACGAAGAGGATGACGATAGCTATCTATTACAAGATTTGCCAGACGATACCGACGTATGTCTCTATCGTTTTTCTTCCCTTTCGCCACAACGCATACACCCATGCTAACCAATTCCTCACTCAAAGGAAATCTCCCTCATCCACGCGCAACTCAAGTCCCTCCAGTCCCTCCAACTCCCACGGTTTGGTCCTTACCTCAAACGACTATTTCTGAGGCAGAACCTACTGAAAAGGCTTGAGCCCGAGGTGTTCCGTTCGCTTGTTGAATTGGAAGAGCTTGATTTCTATGACAATCGTTTGAAGGGCGTTGGAGACGCATTGAATACGTGTACGAAACTAAAGTGAGGATGATCGTGTTATATGTAATATCAATGCTCACGAGTATTTTACTTGTGGACGAATAGCGTGTTAGACCTATCCTTCAACTTACTCCGATCTGTACCCGACACCCTCGATCATTTCCCTCAGTTGCGCACGATTTACTTCGTGCAGAATCGAATATCGCATATCACCGGGTTATCGAGTCTTGGTGCTACACTCACGAGCCTCGAGCTCGGAGGGAATAAAATTCGGGTAAGCAATTTGATGGAGGAATGAAATTGTCGTCTTCGATGTTCACGTCGACTCGGCTCGCAGAAAATCGAGAACCTAGATGCTCTCGTGAACCTTGAGGAGCTTTGGTTAGGGAAGAACAAAATCTCGAAACTCGAGGTGCGTGCACGCTTTCCAGTATTTTGTCTAGCCTCAGATCATGTCGGACTGATGCATGTATACTTTTCTCGACACATTAGAGTCTAAGTTCCTTACGCAGGCTCAAAATCCTCTCGATCCAGTCCAATAGACTTGAAAGGATCGAAGGCCTAGAGGAACTGGAAGATCTAGAAGAGTTTTATATCAGTCATAATGGTATAAAACGACTTGAAGGGCTTGAGAAGAACGTGAGTCTCCCTTTCAACGTTCATATAATCTTGCTGAAGGCTTAATTTCGGACTTCTGGGTCTTTTAGAAAAAGCTTCGCATGCTAGACGTAGGGAATAACTTCATCGAGAAGATCGAGAACTTAGAGGAGCTTGAAAACCTCGAAGAGTTCTGGGTACGTTCTTCACTTCATCTTGCTTTCCTGTTTCTCTCAACCGGATCTATCCAATTATTAGGCATCGAACAACAAAATCACAACCCTCCTAGATCTCGCGCCTCAACTACGTCGCAAGAAAGCACTGGAGACGGTATATCTGGAGGGTAATCCAGTACAGCGAACGGAGGGAGCAGCATACAGGAGGAAGATCAGCTTGGCATTGCCTCAGTTGAAGCAAATAGATGCTACGTAAGTTATTTTGTCGGACTGTTCTGGAATGAATGCACGCTGACGGCTGTCTTCGATTAGTTTTGTGAAGCCATTTTGAATTAGGGTTTTCTAATGTCGCTTCTTTCTTCCAGGTTCAAGGACTTTTTTGTCTGACCCAGAAGCATCCTCGGGTGGTTTATTTTGTTGTATACTTCATTGTAGTAATCATATTGACGTCGAGCCGATGATATTGTCTAATGTACTATATCGACGTCCTCACTTACTCTCACCTCCCAATCCAAACAAATGTCAAATTTATCTTGCAAGGAAGTGGGCGAATCGATTGTAATAATCGCTTCTTGTGCTTTATCGCAAGAGGTAAGATAGGGAAACCGTCGGGATTCGTTCGAATTTCATACAGAGAAGATACGGATTACCATAAGCAAGATGCATTTTCACTTGAATTCTCACTGACTCATGACATGGTCATGACAGCAGGTATGGACACCAAATCACATACAGATTCTTTGTATTTTTCAATCATTCCCTCTTTACATACGCACTGTCTCGATATTACTACATCATGATGATAGCCACTGTGTCATTAGCGATGTGAGTATATGGTACTCAGCGGAACACGAATCAAAAGTATGCACCTCATCAGCGAGCGCTTCTTCCGCAAGAATCCTCTTGTACGAGTCTGGCTCGAGCATTTTTCGGCACAACTCATCGCTTCGTTTACATATATGAAAGATGAATAATCTGCGTTGAGAAAGGCCATTACAGGGCTTGCACAAGCGCTGCACATACCTCCAGGAGGACCTCTCCACTTGGTCCATGTACTAGGATCCTTCAACTTCTGATATTCCGCCGAGTATTCGACTTCGCTACGAGCCCGGAACGTTGCATCATCCTCGGATGCACGTTTCCGAGGCACTTGAACGGGATAATGGCGCAGACCTTGAAACATCAACCACAGTATGACACTGCGGACATAACCATTCTTGAATTGGAGTAGGTATGGATGGATGATTGAATGTATACATACCCGATGGACCAAATATCCACTCCACGAATCACATTAAACTTTCTGGCTTCAGGGCTCATATACAGAGGTGTGCAAATTGATACGTCGACTATCTTGGAGATCTGCCCTTCGTATTCGTCCAGCCATTCAGATCTAAGTATATAGAATTAAAATCACAGTAAGACTTCCCCACATGAAGAATAGGCATCGAAGAAGAGGACTTACCCTCCAAAATCGATTATCTTTATTTCAGAAGCACCGGGTCGACTGAACATAATGTTGTCTGGCCTGAGATTGTCAAGGATAGTACGGTAATTGAAACCGGGTAAAAACACATAAGTCGGACTTACTTGAGATCACAATGGACGCATGCGTTTTTGTGCAGGAAGCTGACTCCATTTACGATTTGCCTTCATCAAGGAAGTTCAGCTGTTGGCTCGAACTTACCATCGAATATAATATAACACATGTTCTTACCGTAGAGTTAACTTGCACTCTCGATCAGACATTGTAGTTTTCGCCATTCTGTCGTATAGACTGCCTCCATCAGCGAGTTCAAACATGTAGTACCTATACGACTCGTCTGAGAACTTGGCAAAGTATTGGATCTATACAAAAATTTTAGCAGCCAGGTCAGGTCAAACTTCAAATACTTTCTCAATTTATCACGAGAAAGGTACGCACGATGTTGGCGTGCTTGGCTTTCTGTCTCAGCTTCTGCAAAGCACGAATTTCTTTCAGTTGGGTCTCAGACTCATTCTTCCGTACTTGTTTGACGGCTATCCATCCTCGCTCACTACTTTTGCATGGCTTGGATTGTTACGGGCAGCAGATGAGGAAGAAGAGTTGGTAAAATGCCGTGCCAGGTATAGTTTGATCCTACACTCACCAAGACCAGCCCAAACTTGCCTTTTCCCAAAGGCGGACTGTAGAGTTCGTAAGTGACATTCTCACCTACAGGGACAAGTCGCTACCGAGTTTATTGCTTAGTTTGTTCAAAAAGATAAGGATGTGAATATGGGACCTACTTCAATTAGAGTTCGCTGAGGATACACCGGCTGTGGTTGCGGTGCTTGTTGTTGCTGGGGTACAAGCGCAGGTGTGGGTGCGGGTGCGGGTGCAAGTGCGGGTGTAGGGTCCCGTCGGGTCCGATCTACAAGTACATATCTGGAAGCATTTTGAGTACTCCTCGGATCACTGCGACGACTTTCATGATGACGAGAGCCTGAGGGCGCGGGTGCGGGTGCGGGAGGAGGCGCAGGTGCAGGTGTGGATGCTTGTCTAGTCCGATCTACGACTCGATATGTGGTAATGGTAATCCTTGTGGTCCCGCTATGATGGCTGTCACGACGATGAGAGTCTGCGTGGGATCTAGAATGATCTCTAGGCATTGGGATATCAGCTGTGTCATAGAACAACTTTCGGGACGACAACTACGAATCGGTATAATTACTATGGCAATTTAAAGCCCCCCCTAAGACCCCTCAGGTAACTTTGCAAAGCAATCCTGAACCGATTGAGTGCAGGGAATGCCGTCACTTTGTACATATTTTTGCATCGATGCACATAAATTTGCGAGAATGACTGCCGAAAACTTCGTAACGCTGTGAGTGTACTTCTAGACATAAAATGCCTTGGCTGAGATGACAACGCGGAACTAACTAGAAAACTATACATTGTTGACCATTGGGACCTCGCGTGTCGATTTCCATCTCTTCCATCTCCAAGTCGTCGCGAAGTCGATGTACAAACATTTGAGCCAAAAAGGTGGGTAATCCTTCGAGGATCTATGCATGGTGGAAGATGACATCAACTTGGACGGGGGAGCGGACAACTGACTCAACCAAAGAACGAGGATTTTTTTAAGAAAGAAGAAAGAAAGAAAATAAACCAACAGCATTGAAAGCACTGAGATGCAATACGCAATATAGTCATGGTTGAGAAGAGTCTGCGGAAATTAAGAATGGTGAATGGCCTTCAAGTTGTAATCGAACCAAGGTAATTTTATGCATGTGCAAGTGCAACTAGACAACTGACCATGCGCAAAAGACGCCCTGTTCAACCTGGCCTTTGGAAGTTATCTTTATTTAAACTACTCCGATCCGTTTCCGGCAGTTTGGATTGTTATCCTTACTGTAAGCGCAGAACAATTGTTTTCGTGCAGAAATCGCCTGTCGATTGTCGAGACTAAGCAAGCTCTATCCAGGTTCCACGTACCCTCAGCCTGATCACGGTTATTAAATGCAGAGAACGGATGCGCAGAGTACAGGAGGACAAGCTGGATATGCACACAGTGGCATGCAAAATTACGATTCCGATTTTTCTGAACATGGCATGCAAGTAAGTAGTGACGTGACACTGTCTCTCGCCCTGATGGCCTCGCCTACAGTAGTGGCGATGAAAAGCTGTGCAACAATCTACGCGATGTTCACACGACTAATCAGGCAAGTAAGCGAGCCACGCTCCTATTCAGCAATTGCCACAAAATTCAAACGGCGACATCAGATTCAATGACTCTTGACTGCAGCAGGGAATGAACATCTCCTAGCGGAACCTTTCACGATTAGCTTAGCTGCTTCAATTGATAGTTGCCTGTCTATTGCCAATTTGGATGGAAGTCATCTTTATTTACAGTTTGCTGAGATATCTCAAAGTCACCTGAATGGAGAATAAAGGCGGGTACGGATGGATTGCTTAGTCGGAGTTTCGTAGCATCTTGTAATTATACCCAACTGATTTTCTTATACTTCTTGTCAACGGAATTATGCGGGTAACCACTGTATTCGCAATGGTATAAGTAGCTAGAACACAGAAGCGGATGAAATATACATGCGAACCTCATGCTTGAGTGCTTCCCTCGCAAGAATCTTGTCATAAGTATCTATTCGAAGCATTCTCTGGAACAGATCCATGGCTGCGTAAGGACACATGCATGTTTTTCAGGCATCAGCATCGTACTGGCTTGTGAGAGTAGTATGCTTACCACCGGAAGGACCTCTCCACCTGGCCCAAGTTCTGGGATCCCTCAGTTTCCTGCATTCCGCCTCATATTCGGCGGCGCGACGAAGCCGGAACTTCTCACGCTCCTCGGAATCATCTATCTGTCTGAACTGTGAGATCTTATTGGATAATGTCTCAGACCTTGATACATCCCCCACAATATAATTCTGCAAAGAGATAATCAATATGAGGAGAATCAGACGAGTTGCGGATGGCGTATTCAAGAAGCAAACGTACCCGATGGACCAAATGTCGATGCCACGAATAACGATATAGTTCAGATGTTCAGGACTCATATATTCAGGCAAGTCTATTATCGAGTTGACCTTTGATTTCTGGCCTTCATATTCGTCGAGCCATTCAGCTCTAGTTAAGAGTTTTGTTTCAGCGAGACTGCTCTGGAACGAGAACCAGAGTAAAAGACGGTGCAAAAGACGGTGCAGACGTACCCACCAAGACCGATGATCTTCAGGTGATGAGTATGAGGATTAATGAACATGATGTTTTCTGGTCTATGATTGTGAAGGATAGATAAGCAAATAAAGCCCAGTTGCTACATAAACTGCTTGCACTCATTCAAGGTCGCGATGAAAGCAGCCGTGTCGGTGTCGGTGCACCGTGCTCAAAATTTGTCTTGACACAGAAGATGAACAACTATTGTGAAACTGCGATAGGATAGGTTAAGTTTATACCACAGAATCTCCTGAAGATCAGTATCGATCATTCTAGGTCCCGCCATCCTGTCGTCCGGGCTACTGCCATCCGCGAGTTCAGAAATAAAAAATATTTATAGGACTCGTCCGAGAACGCATCGGAGTATAGGATTTACGCAGTTCGCCGGCGCAACTCAGTTGGCTCATACTTTGTATGTGTTTCGAGAGTCTGTGAAGAAGACACGCATGACGATGTTCCGATGTTACAAAGCAAGAATTTCCTTCTGCTGGGAACCAGCGTCTGACTTGCATACTTGTTTGACTGCCATCCATCCGTGATTCCGTGTACACTACTTTCATATGGCTTGAAGCAGAAGAATTGGTGAGATGAAGTGCAAGGTATGACTATCTTCTATACCTAACCTGACCACTACAAACTTACCATCACCCAGGCGCGGGCTGTAGATATCGTAGATAACATTCTCACCTCGAGCGCGGATACTCTACCAAATGTATCGCTTATTTTATTTTTTAGATAAGAATGTAATCAAGGAACCTACGTCAATCAACATTCGCTGCGACTGTGTGAATTGTGTTTGTCGTGCAGGTGTGGGGTCGGCTGCTTGCCGGGTCCGATCTACGACCACAAACCTATGAGCCGTTTGAGTACTCTTGGGTTCATTTTGGTAGCTTTCATAACGACGAGAGCCTGACAGTGCGGGTACGGATGAAGTTGAGGATACTCGTCCGATCTGATCTACGATTTATATCCAGTGATAGTCCTCTTGGGTTCACTGTGGCCTTCGCGATGCCGAGAGCCCGACTGATGAGAATGGCCTCCAGACATCACGCTATTGATCGTTTCATACAACAGTTTTTAGCGTGCCTTTTGCAAGCCGGCATAACTTCAGTAATATAGCGTTCCACTGAGACTTCAAAGGTGACTTTGCAAAGCAAGTTGAACGGAAATCCGCACAGAACTGAGCCGCCTCAGTACAAGGAATGCCATCACTTTGTACACAGTATTGCGTTAATGCCGTAGCTTTGCAAATAGTTGCGACGGGTTTTGTTCTGAGATCGTGTTTTTCCAACACAAGTTGCTTTGCTTGAGAAAATGTACTGGATGGAATTCGAACGATTTATATGTTGCCTTTCAAACTAGTTTCACGATAACGCTGCAGGCCGCAGCAGATCTGACGTTTCTGACCATTGCGTTCCGTGTTCGTCTCCAAGAATGTTACATCGCAAGGAAAGAGTCCAGATCCTGACTAGTCTTAGTAGCAGGTGCCAATGAGCAGACGCTTGAGCCGACGAAGTGAAATACCAAGGTGGAATATGATGGAAACAGACGCGAAGTGAAGTGATCATGATGGTAAAACAGTCACCTGACTGCTTATCAATAGTCTGAGGGCAGGGCATGACCTTCTTCACGAAAAAAAGAGGAAGAAGGGACACGGCGAACACCACCGAAAATGGTGATACGGCACACCCGATCTATTCGAGATAGTCATTTGTACATATGTGCAAGACAATAATTGTAAGAATAAAGACACTATCCGACATGCCCCTTCGGAAATAGACTCTCAAACTGACGAAGGCAGGATCCCCTGTTGACAGCACAGACAGTGAATCAGTAAGGTTTTTATAGGGCACATCAGGCACAATCACGAACCATGAGTAATCTTTAAGTCCAAGCCATATTCAATTGCACACGCATTACCGGCGCAATGTTATAAGCATAATGTCAAATCCATCAGAAGTCGAAAGAAATTTCACTTACCGTAATTATTTGTGAACTTGCAGGTGCATTCGCCTAGGTGATGCGGTGGGCCTCTTGGACAATGCTGGAAAGGCGGGTGTTCATACCCAATCTCGTTGAAAAAATGAATTTGAGATTTCGGTAGGAACAAAGTTGCCGCTATACTGTGCACTGGCGCGTCCCCTGTTTGGCCGCACCGTATTAGTTCCATTTCATGTGAGTAAAGGATAGGGCGACTCACCCCATCTCTCATAGTAGAAGTTACCAGTGGCGTCTAGGAAGTCGAAGTAGGCAAGATAGAACGGGGAACGGAAGAAATCAAGGTCTGCGACCTCGAAATTCGACCAGACTGGGGAATATGAGTAAATTATGGAGTCGTATGAATGGAAAAATAAATAGATTATACAAGACTTACAATGGCAGAGATTATACGTCTCTCCCTTATCATCGGTGAGGAAGGAAAATGCGTTGTCCTTCGCAACGACCTCAGGATATGTTCTTTGAAAATCTGTGAAACTCAATAATCAGTCCTTGTCTCCTGAGACGCGGGTAATTTAGTGAACCTTTGATTGTATCCCAAAGAGATGGTATTGTGGGTGCTACTTCCTTCAAAGCGATGGTGAAGGAATACCGCTTGTTGTTTTCGATCATGTACACAAACGGGTCGAAATAGACATTGCAAGAAAAGGTGACATCGGGCTCGACTCGCCAATACCATCTATAATCCTTTAGCAATGGATGTCGGAAGAAGAACTGGAACTGTCGTTGAGCTGCCAAAAACAAGAAGGTATACCGAGACAATGGTGGGCTTACCCCAGAGTTGAATCGACACATATTCCGATATGGAACGCTTGATGCATAAGGAACAGGCCAGGCGCCTTTGTAGTTGGCGAGAGCTGTCCTGTTCTTTTCAGCTCGTTCCTCATCGATCCAATCCGGTTGATACCAGTGCTCGGGAGGAATGAGGCCAAATTTTACATCTGCTCTCGTCATTCCGCGAACGCGAGCCTTAAATTCCTCGTCAAATGGTACTTCGTTCAGGAAAACCCATGGATAATTGTGTTTCCAGTTAAAGTGCTCTTCAAGACTGCGCATAGATGACTCGACTCCATCTATGTCACTATTGCGCGCAAGCATTAGTAAAGTGGCATTGGCACGGTGCGTTATTGGATCGACAGCAGGTGATAGCCTGACGTCGACCTTATCAATCGGTCCGGGGATGAATTCTACTGAGGTTTCTTGCGTGGCATTTAACTCCTCCGTACGGAGTATGTATATGTTTTGTGAGTATCTCGAGATGAGAAACAAAGTCACCTAGAGTCCGCTTTGTGAGGAGACAGATTGACGCGAAATGAACACTCACAACAGAAGCCAGGCAGGCAAGGACCATAACAAACCGGACGGGTCGGCCAAGGCCTGTGAGTCGTGGGCAGGAGAGCTCCAGCATCCCAGGTACACAGTTGATCCAGTTAGCTGCGGCGGCCGCGGGCAGAATTCATACTTCTCTATCAGCTCAAAGCGAAAGCTGCGATGAGGGTTCAAGATAACAAACCTGCCTAAGTATCTAATCTCAGGGCATTCCAGAGTTCAAAGAAGTCAAATGTCCTACTCGGAGACGTGTACGGTATGTGGTGGTTCACGGACAAGAAGAGAATGGAAAGCGGCAGCCGATTTGAGTCCGGAAAACGTGGTCTATAAATACGGTTTCGCTCGCAACCGCGCTTTGATGACAGAATTTGCATGATAGATAGAGGATCCCCTTGAATTACGTAATTTTATGCTTTGTAATCGCTTCGACTTCACACGTGCTAGGTTTCTCTTGTTTTCTCAATCCATCCACTTTCCACCGAAAAAAGGCCAAAGCGTTAGTTTTCATCACTATTGTGATAGTGATTGCACTGAGCTTTCAATAGGGCGGCCTCTCGGATGCTTCGGACTACCGTTGTATGCTCCGCTCAACCTCTTCAAGACTTCCTGTGCATTTCTGTGGCCCGAGAAGGAGGAGATCACGTCCTTGGTACAGCCATTGCCTGCCGTCCGCCTGGATCTCAATGAGAACCGTTGTGTGATACGCAAGTAAGGGATGGAGGCGACCCTGTCTATTCTCTTCCACGTGGCCGCTATTCTGGGCGTCTAATTTTTCTTGCAGCTTAGACGCTAAGGACCGTTGTGCCATGGCCATCTGATTCATCGCCCTGCTTTCATGGCCATCAAGCAGTGCGTTTTCCATCTAGATTAGTCGTAATATGATCATGCATGCCCCGTCACATTCAACTTCGACGCGTTTTAATGCACAGCACTAATATGTGCTTGAGCCATCACTTTCTGCATATCCCTGTTGTGCTGTGTTAACCTAACTACTGGTATCTCTACTTTCTTGCCTTTTCTGGGAGTCTCCAAGATCTAAAATTTGGCCCTGGCACAAGCAAGCCGGAAAATAAAAGGCGCGTGGACGTGTCCTTGTTTTCCGCCACTAAAGCGCTCGCTACTCCCGCGACACTCCCTCTCGTTGCTGCTCATTCATGCCGTCCAGGTTCAGAAGAATGAGTACCAGAGTTATTCCTTGGCTTTCGCCCAATGTAATTCACGACAGCCCGAGTACTATGCCACTCTCGCCCATATCCCCTCCGAACTCGCGGCGCTTTGCAGCCATAGGAGACTTGTTTCAAGGTCCATCTGGTTTGAACGGACGCGACTCCACACTGAGATCGGACGCACCTGCATTTGTCCAGCTTGAACGGCCGGATCCACACTCTTACTATCCTAGTGGATTTCCCGCAGAGCCTGAACCGGGATTTCCGCCTGGATTGCCCAGACCTGGTCCGTCTGCTCCTTATATGGACCCAAGAGGCCCTGTACCAGTATTTAATGTGCGCCCGGAGCCCCGCGGTCCGAACCGGCCATTGCCAGAAGTACCCGAGGTAAACCCATACGTGGACGCGAGTGGGACACCTCCAACCGCGAGCACAGGTGAAGAAACGGGGGCAACGGAAGCCGCGCCAGGATCAATAAATCTAATGCAGGCGACAAATCCGGAGGCTCTAGTTACGTCTGGCCCCAATAACTGTGCCTGCGCCACCAAGCTTGTCATAGACTTGACATTCTTGTACCAGTGGATGCTGTTAGTGTGGCAGAGTGTACAAGAATTTGTGTGCCGTCATTTTCTTTGGGACGACTTTGGGATGCTGACGTCAGAATTTTGTCTAGATAAACATAGCAGAGAAAGTGACTGCGGTGAAGCCGTTTGTTACTGGCTATTGGGAGAAAGAAGAACGGAAAGAAGTGGGTAACTCTGCTCTTTACTCTTCACACTGAATGGCTGATCACCTACGTTTCATCATGCAGTATTGCTTGGGTCCCATTCCCAATCCACTGCCCGAACGTCATAAAAGTATATATGGCGATCAGATTTATGTGGTTACAACAGAAGATACGAGCATCCTCCAATACTCGCTCTGGCCCACGCTGTCTGTCAACCAACCATTGGACGATGATGATGACGAGTGGTTAGGCCGCACAGAATACAACGTGCTCTGGCAACCTGAACCCGCACACTTCCCAGGACAACTCCAGGCATCCGAAGTCTGCAAAGCTCATCTCGTGATATACGCCCTTCTCGTGCTCTCCCGCGCTCTATGCTTCGTCATCGTGCAGTGTGCTACGGAAATTCTCCCGATTCGCCCGAGAGCGTCACGCATTTTCGAGACTAACTTCCGAATTTTTTCCGTAAGTTTCCCAACTTTAGCCTACCTCGATCTGTTATCTTACGCATATTTTTCATCGCGATCAGGCATCGCCAACGGAAATGCATAGACGTTCGGGGGCGACGAGTCCGTGTTCCGCAGAAGACTACAAGCCACTCAGAAAGGATCTCATTCGTGGACCAGAAGCGCTGAAAGCGGCACGTAGGGCAGGATTCAGGTATCGTGTGTAGAACTCTCACTTTTTATTGAATGAATCGGGATGCTTTCATCATAACTATATTTTTTTTAATGGAAATTCAGTAATATACCCTCACTTTATATTGAGTATTCACGATTGTAAAGAACCTTACGAATCCTTTAGTGTTTAAATTCATCCTTGAGAATCTGATAATTTTACGATGCCTTAGACGGTGTGGGCTCTAACTGACCTCGTGGTCAAGAGTTGAGCCACTGCGTGATCTCAGTCGTGAATTCGCGGGGAAACTCGTTCCAGTCATGCACGCATACCTCCTCATTGAATGCGTCTTTTGGTGTTATCCTACCCATAGAATTCGGCTGAAGCATTTTCTGGCACAAGTTCATTTCTGTATATACTGGGAAGGGACAAACGACATGACTAGTCAAGGTAGGACAATGGCTTACAGCGAGATGGACCTTTCCAATCTTCTCAAGTCTTTGGGACTTTCATTTTTTCACATTCTTTCTTGTAATCGTTATGAACTCGCTGTATGAACTTGGGAAGGTCTTCTCCCTTGACGTCTCTAGGCGTCGCTGGCGGGTCGATCGGCAAAGGATCCGGATCACGGTACATCTCCCACAACATAGTGCTGCCAAGAATGCGAGAATCCTCGCTATGTGGGATGGAATGCAATACGTACCCGATCGATCAGACATCCTGTCCGCGGTTAGAACCTAAAACTCTGAGGTCCTATTCCTCATCGATCACATATTGAACCTTTTCCGGAGCCATGTAGTACATTGGCGAACCAGCAAAACTTCCCACAAATTTATAGGATTCGTCTTTTTCTAACTATTCGCAACTAAGTGGATCAATCCCGTCGGCAATTGCAAATGGTTGAAATGACGATGACTTACTCGCCGAAGTCGATCATTTTAAATCGAGTTCCTGAGGTACCGTGAACACAGTATCTGCTGGCCTGGGAAATGCAAATAGTAGAGAGGAGGTCTACTTGAGATCACGATGGGACGCATCCTTGGGCATGTAGGAAGCACACTCCGCTCAAAATAATAGACCTTCGTGATGAAGAGACTGGGCGATTCAATAACCGAGCACTAGTATGTTCACCAATATCTCTTACCTGATGATCACTTTCGCCGTGGCGTCAGAGATCTTCCCTTTCATTATTCCCGCCGTGCGCAAACCCAAATTCATAATATGTACATTTCCTGAGACTGTAAAAAAAAATCTGTCATAAAAAGCGGATCTGAGATGTCAAACCGATATTCTCTGTCCTTCTTCGGCACGGCACTTTGTCTATCTTGTTGGCTTTGTCAGACCCCTTGGTGATGGCTTTCGTGACGATGAGAAATGAGAACGTGAGGATCCACGCATCGTGAAACAGTCTATCGTGCGTGCACAACGCATTAGAATCGGTAAGTTCGACCATTGAAAAAAAAAAAGTCTTCGAACGGCGAGGTACCGAATGTCAAGGCGCAAAATTTAGACCGGGAGGTTCACATGATGAGTCCAGTTTGCAAATATCAGTCCCGAAGAGTTTTCTTGTACGTGCGCCGGAAAAACGAATTTTGGAGCATCGCTAAAGCCGAGATAACTTTGCAACTGGATTAATGTCACGTTGACCGTCTTGTGGGGATTGTTCCTAAATTGTCATGGATGTTCATATTCATTTGAGTCAAACTTTACACACTTAGATTCGTAAGAAACAAGGACCTTTAGGGAAGCAGAAGAAAGCGTCGTCATTGACATCGGTGAGTATCATAGAAGTAAGCAACGGTCAATCGATCAAACAAAAGAGAACCTTGGAATTGCATAGAAGGATGGGGTTCATGGCTAGACTGGTTGATCAGACGTACATTGACTCGACGTGAGAGGGACAAGGTCGAGCCTTAATTGCGATGAAATGCCTATGTAACGATCCACATCGTTACAGTCATTGGGACGATCAAGGCAACACCCACGGAGAAGGTCGCAATTTTAGATCCATGGCTCGTATCAGATTGAGATGCACTTGGGGAAGCGAGAGTTGCTGTCGATGCGCTCGGGCTTGCGGTAGCACTTGACGCGGAGATGGTAACTTGCGACGTTATCGCCGAGGACGCGACTACAGGCGCCGAAGCTGATGACGTCGACGGCGCATTCGTCACCAAAGTAGAACTAGGGATGGAAGTCAACACAGTCGTAACAGTCGCCGATGCGGATCCGGATACAGAAGAAGAAGAAGTTGAGCTAGGCAAAACACCCGAAGTCGACACAGGTACCGCAAATGGCGAATATGGTAGCGTCGTCAAAGGTGGAGTGCTCGTAACGCCAGCACTGACGACAACGTTCTGGCATATAGCGGACCCGGCACTAACGACGCATCCTACGCTGAGGTCGTAAGATCGCGAAGGGATGGCGACTCTCTCTACGACACGGCTTGCATCTTGTGCGAGCGTCACTATAAATATACGGAATTTCAGGTGTAGACGAAGATGGAAAGGAGGTTTAATGAGCGAACGAGAGGTGTAAATGTAAGTGAGTAGAAGGAACTGACGAGTGAATGAGATCCCAAGCGTCTCTCCACTAAGAACGAACGTCGTCCCGACCTCCCCACCACTGCCGATGATCTCACCCTGCAAGTTCGCTTCCGGGCCTAATGCCACCGGGAAGATTGTTGCGCTTTGAGCCAAGGCACCAACTGCAACAAAACGGACCTCCAGTTTAGCAAAAGAGGGTTACGGGGACGAACATTTAGCATACAGGGAGCAACAATACCTGCAAATAAGAGCAAGAGCAGAAGCATGACGGGGGCAACAGCAAAAGAACAGACGTTAGGGCCGCTGCTTTATACTCCAGAGAAGGTGCTTCTTCATCAGCCTGAGATCTTCAGAGAAAGACCCTGTGGTCTGCCCCTGCCCTGACTTCTTCTGGACCAGTTGAGTGGCGGCGGGATGAATTCGGCAGACGTTCAGGTGACGCTGTGGCGATAGCAGGTGCAGAAGGCATCACGATCTAGAAGGTAGCCATGCTGAGTTGATAGTTGGGATTACTTCCAGTCCGGTCTTTCTATAGTCGGAAGCAGAAATCGCACGCGTTCGGTATCATTATATGCATGTTGACCGTACCGTGGTCGATGTCTAAAGTACTGGTGTTTATATCTGGCATGCTGTACTTCAGTCCTGATCTTTTAAGCTTGGGTCTTGCAATCCCAGTTACTAAGTTCGACGAGCTTGAACATTCAGACCGTCACGTCAGTTTGCTTGCGAGCAACTCTGAGCAACTCTGAGCAACTCTGATGCTGTTAAGCCTTGTCACTGTCCTTTCAACGCCATTATTCGAGCACCATTCTCGGGACAAGGAACGAGGCTCGAACAAGCTGCGCCGAGGGAATACCGGCATTGACAAGAAGCAGATACGTATATGTCAGTGTACTTATGTTCTGGCAGTGAATGATGTAGCTCAGCCGCCACCTCGACAACATTAATGGAATATAAATATAAGGAGTCATGCCGAAGGTCACGTGCATTCCCGTCTGTGTACTCTCCCCAAATTGGTTGTAAAAGCCGTTGATCCGGCTTGGCTCCGCGCAGCATCTCTTGATAATGACGAATTGCGCTGGAATTTCCTGTTCTTAACCACAACTCGAGTCGAGTGGAATCAAAGGTAAACTGCACAAAAGGTATCTAGTTCTCTCCGTGTCATTGCCACAATTCCATTCTCAAGAGTCACGAGGGAGATGACAGAACTACACCCGCCCATTCCCGGATCCTCGTCAAGTGTTCATCAGGATCAACCGCAGGACTCACCAAATATACCCCAGGATCATAATCTTAATGCATCAGTACCACAACAGACGCAGCAATTATCAGAAGCGGAACAGGAAGAACTGGCGCGGGCAAGAGCTGCAAATGAGAAGGCTCTTCAAGAGTCGCGCGAAGGAGTTTGGTTTTTGAAGGAGATTTCCTTCAATGGACAGAGGAAGAAGATCGTAACGCAGAATTACAACGGGTGCGTATGACTATGAACTTCTAATGTTTCCCTTGCAAATCTAACGACATGCTTGCTTGACATTCGTGTAGACCATGCTCTTTTATTGCTATATGTAAGACTGCGCGTGCAGTATGCTTTCGGGGACGAGGACTAACGTTCGCAAGGATGCTTAGGCAACATACTCATTCTGCGCGGAGATATACAAGTTGCCCCTCCAGAGCGCACGTCCATATCCTACGACATCCTTGCGCAACTTGTGGGAGAGTATCTCCTACATGCGTCGCCGGACGTTGATGTTTCCGCAGCACTGACCATGATGCCACTTACTCAGAGTAAGTGTGTCATATCCCATTACTATTGGCGGGCTCTAATAACGAAAGGATTTTTTGTTTGAATTGAATTGAATTGAATTGTGTTCGCTTCTTGGATGTGTGTGTTTAGAGGGCATGGACCTGAACCCTCTCTTCACCTCAGCGACGGCATTTCGTCCACACGGGGACAACGGCGCACTCAAGCTATTCGAGCAAGCTAACATACCCTCGTTCACGGTTGGCTCGCTGACCCCTCGCAACCTGAATACCAAGCTCTGTCTCGTATAGAGGATTATGATTCCGCGGTGAACTTGATCGTCGAGGCTGATTCGCTCGCAAAGGGGCAGCTTGTCGTGGACGAGACTGCTCCAGGACCTAGCGAAAGTGGTGCTTCTGGAAGTGGGAGTAGTGCTACTGGAGCGGATCCGTCGAATGCTCATGGAAATGCCGGACATGTACATGTCAGTGATAATTGGAGTAAGGAAGATAGAAGAAAAGTTGAGGATGGTAAGTGAAATGAGCCTGCGGTTGTTGAGATTCGATATGATAATCCCTTCGTTTTCTTAGCTTTGGTCGTCCAGAGATTTTTGGATTCCACGGGCGCGCAGCTGACATACCACGGTTAGACTCATTCTTTTCTTTCGCGTTTCTCCTTATGGATACCCTTCTAGGTCTCTTTACACTTGTATCATCGATTCAACCGGGCTCGCTCGTCGCGCTCTTCAGGAACTCGCATCTCTCCGTCCTCTACCGTCGTCCGGCGCCTTCGCCTTCCTCTCCTCCCATCGCCTCCTCTTCTAGCGGCCGCTCTTCGAACACGAACTCGCTCTCGCATATACAGGCAGAGGAGGCGGATCCATCACTCTACAACCTGGTCACAGACTACGTTTTCTATAACGAACCTTCCGTCGTCTGGGAACGCCTCGAGGATGTCGACGGCTCTTCTTCTACTTTCGTCGACTCGAACTTTCGTAGGTCCGCACCTGTCGGGGGAGACTTTGCTGGTGCGGCGCATGCTCTGAAGGGGGGACAAGACGATAGAGAAGCGGCTGCTGCGTTACAGGCCCAGGTCGACCCTGCAGAGTAAGCGCTCTTTCCATACATTTCTGAGTATAAGTATATTTAATCGATGACACTTTTAGCCAAGAACTTGCCCGTATGCTCCAAGCGGAAGAAGACGCTCGCGCACAGGAAGCCTATGCGCGTCGATATGCCTCGCAGCAACAACAGCAACAGCAACAGCAACAGCAACAGCAACAGCAAAGGGGACAGATGAAAGCGCCCAAGTGGTGGCGGCAGCCCCAGCCTTATCATCCATCCCCTGAAACGTATGCTGCGCAATACCGTCAGCAACAACAACAGCAGCAGCAGCAACAACAACAGCAATATGATACCAATGATCCGAGGTATAAAGCGTATTTGGAGCAGCAGGAGTATATTAGGCAGCAGCAGGCGATGTATGGGCCTGGTTCCCAAGTCGGGCAGGGACAAGGGCAAGAGGGTGGAAGTGCTGGCCAGACGGGGCATCGTCCGTTCCATAAGCTGAAGCGCAAGACGTCGTGTTTGATAATGTAGCATGTGGTCGAAGGTAGAGGGAGCCTTGGAAAGAATGGAATGTACGTACTGTACATGCAAATACCTGTTATTCATTCATATAGCTGGATGTGTATGTGTATGTGTATGTACGTAGTCGTATATACCTCCCTTGCTGTTAATGTTACATACCTGAATTATATTACATGTACGTGCCTCGACTCGGAGCGAGCGAGGTATGAATAATCTATTCAATTTGTATGCAGAACTACTTGATTATGAGATTATTACATGCAGTCTTCGATGTCGTACAATACCATAAAGATTCCACTTCGTTTCATCTCACCCCTCTTTTCCATTATCCATCCAACCTCTCAACAAATCGACCGACCAACGAATCACTTCTTCAACTTCGGATCCACCTCCTCCTCGACGAGCGCAGTGCGTCCACCAAGCATGCTAACCATCGGCTTGTACTCCTCCCACCACGTCTTGTTCCCCCTCCGGTTCTTCACGTCCGCACGGGCGAGCATACACTTCACAGGCGTGAACCCCACCTCGTTCCGCTGGATCGTGATGACCGCCGCGCTCTCCTCGGGGGCTTTGCGCTTCAGCTCGGGCTGGGCGAGCAGGAGATGTGGTGCCGCTCGAGGAAGGCCATGCATTTGAGGGAGAACCGCACGGCGCGTGCGCGGTCCATTGGTGAGGGGATGCCGCCCTGCAGGGTGTGCCCTAGCGAGGCCATCCGAGAGTCGAAGAGCGAGCCGCCCTCTTCTTGTAGCATTTTTTGGATGAAGTCGGTTGTGAAGACGTTGGAGGATGCTTCGTTTCTAGATAAGACGAAAAGATTGTGAGTAAGGAGAGAGCTTTGGAATGTATGGACTCACCGTAGGATGAGTCGACCCTCCGCTTTACCTTTCTCATCTAGACTGTACCGGAGTTTCAGGAACTCGACGTCCTTGCGTAGACCGTCGAGTGTAATCCCGTCTTCGGGAGTGTAGTAGCACACGGCACCCGTCTAGGCATCCAGATCAGCCATGCAGCATGAAACAAGGCCAGATGGATCAGAAACTCACTGCCAAAGCGCCCATCGTCGCAATATACCCGCACTTACCTCCTTGAGTCTCAACAACGAACACCCTGTTCCTACTCGCACTCGCACTCTGCTTAATCGCATCGCATGCTTCCACAAGTGCGTTCAAACTCGTATCGCAGCCCAAACTGTAGTCCGTGACGGGAACGTTGTTCGAAATCGTCGCAGGGACGCAGACCATTGGGATATGGAACGCTGGATAAAGGCCTCTAGCCTCTTCGAGTATTTGCAGCGAACGGAAAGCCTCGAACCCGCCGATGAGGAAGAACGCGTCGAATCGGTGTTTCTGGAATTGAGAAGCGACGGCACCAAGGTCGATGTCAGGGAGTGTGCGGTTTGTACCGAGTTCGGAACCGCCGCGCGTCATCCAGTTGTCGACGCGCAGCCAGGAGAGATCTTCGACGTTGTCTTCGAGGAGTCCGCGGAAGCCGTTGTAGATCGCAATCGGCTTGTGACCGCGACGGATGCAATAGCGCGTAGCTGTACGCGTGGCGGCGTTCATTCCGCCTGCTGGAGCGCCCATGCTGAACGCACAGTTAGAGCTTGAGAAGTCGTATGCGGAGAATTCAGCTCACTTGATAATGGCAACGCGCATTCTCTGGACAATGCTAGATAGTTAGAAAATGGAGGACTTAGTGCCGATGAATAAATACCTGTTCCTTAGGTAGCTTCTTCGTGTAATCAAGAGATGAAACGGCAACGAAGCCGTCCAACATCTCGCGGAACTCGGGATCGCGGTACGACATAGCCCTCTCGAAGTCTTTCTCAGAGATGGCTTTGGCTACAGCACGAGTCTAGTAATCGGGATAACTGTCAGATAATGGAAGCACACGTGAAGCAATAGAGAACAGACCTGAGCGACCGCTTCCACTAATGGGACGCGAGATATCTTGTTCTCGTGGATAGCAATCATGTAAGAAGGCGACTCTGGTGTAGACTCGAGGAGCGCATCTACTGCTTCGACTCCTTGCATAGTCGGCTATGTGCTCATTGGCTTGGAATGAAAACTGAGACAATTTGTGGTCACATACCAAAAGACGATCATATGCGCAAGGTCGACCACCGCGTTGGGTATGTCCAAGGCAAGTAACCCGTGTATCGAGTCCCAAGCGCTCAGTCAGGACATCTTTGACGTACTCTGCGCGAATTGGGTTGAGGTTTGCATCGATAGCACCTTCGGCGACGATGACGATCGTCTTGCGCTTGCCAATGTCACGGTGCTAAGCAAGCAAAATAAAAGGTACCAGATATCAAGTTGGTGCGTACACTCGCACATAATAACAGTACACCCACGTTTTGGATATTCTTGCACATGTCATCTTCCCAAGGATCTGCAACTGGAGGGCGTTCCGGGATGAAAATAAAGTCTGCTCCCGCACTAACCCCCGCCATGAGTGCAAGCCAACCACAGTGACGTCCCATAACCTCTACGACGAACGCGCGCGAATGTGAGAACGCCGTTGAGTTGATATTATCAATCGATTCACAAATCCTATGTAGCGCTGTATATGCGCCGATCGTAATGTCGGTCATGGACATATCGTTGTCGATGGATCCGACTGTGCCTGCAATGTTGAGGTGTGCATAGCGCTCCGCTTGTTCGGATGTGATGGTGTTTGATTGGCGAAGTTCATTGACGAGGGAAGGCCATTCGGCGCGGAAGACGTCCGCGCCTGTGAGAGACCCGTCGCCGCCGCATACAACGATCGAGTCGATCCCTTCTGTGATGAGGTTGTTGGCTGCAGCCAGCCGGCCCTCCTTTGTGCGGAATGCAGCTGAGCGAGCTGTTCCAATCAGCGTTCCTCCCTATAAATATAGTAAGACAAAATTTATTTCTGTGGCGCAAGGTCTCGCCGCACCTCTGCAAACCAAGCCCGCACGTCGTCCCAACCGACTCGGATAATGTAGCGACCTTTCAAGCTCCTTCCTCCGGGATGCTCGATGGCATCACCTTCACCTTCCTTGAGTAGGTTACCATCCCCAAAGCGAAGGTTATTGATGAGTTTGTCCTCCGCACTATCATCGCCATGATGATGCTTGTCGTTGTTGCTGTATCATTGAAGGCAACCTTGCGCTTAGGAGCGTCGACGTTGCCGCGAACGAGGCCTTCATAACCTTCTCTCACTACGTACACTTCGCATCCTCTTCATCATGCGATGTCTCAGTGCCTCAGTGCCAAGGACCCAATCCCCAAAGAAAGTTACATACCGAATTATACCGTACTTTACGACTGCACGCACACAGGCGTTCATGCCGGCGCTGTCGCCCCCTGAGGTGAGGACGGCGATCTTTCGCTTTATTTTCGACATTATGGATGGTGGTGGTGGTAAGGATGAAAGAGCGCAATGACCGCACGCGCAAGCAATAAATAAATAAGAGCTAAATGCGGATCAGATGGATCGCCGGCGCCGCGACACAACATTTCTTGTCCACGATCACGTTTCCGTGTCTCTCTCTTCACCACAGACTACCGCGACGACGAAGTGATTCAGCCTGTCTGTCTTCTTCGCTATGGTCCATCTACGTCTCAACGAACGAGAATCAATTCCGAATAAACACATAAATTTTATCTCACCTTTGCCAGCGCCAGAGATCCCAGTGCCTTACTCCGAGGAAGACGCCCGGCAGCTGCTCCGAGCTCTCGCAGCTCAGATCCGACCGGTAATGAAAAGCCACGGATTTGCTGTTAACAGCTTTGAGGAGGTGCGTGCGTCGGCCGAGCTCGAGTGTATGTTCACAGATGATATGGATGATTGTAGTATGAGTATAATCGGGTATTTGCCGGTCGCAATTGGAATAATGGCGAGACTATCGGTAAGCAGTCTCGTTCGGGGCCTACAATGGGTCGTAGTAATCTTTCTTCCAGAGCTCGTTTTGCGTCGTGCCGATGGAACTTTTGCCCCCGTACCTTGGCTCTTGGGTACACTGTGTCATGAAGTCAGCGTCTTCATCTGTTGCTTATACTTCGAGACTGAGTTATTCATACGGAAGTTGTACCTATAGCTCGCTCATATCAAGGTCAGTTGCCTGGATATCATACAACTGTCGGTGTCTCACTGCTTTAGTATACAGCATATGAACCATGGCCGTGATTTTCAGAGACTTTGGGCTCAACTACGCATGGAAGTCGAAGCCCTTCAGGTGCGGGGATACTTTGGCGACGGTATGAACAAAAGTATTACTATTAAATTCCAGATGAGTGATCATCCTGCAGGCTATTGGTCAAGTGGAACAAGAATATCTGATTCCGTTCGTATCGGCGGACAAGGTGTCGAAGATTTCGATCTTCCGGAATATGTTGTAATTTTATCGTATCCGTCCAAGCATCTATTCTCTCTGATCATGACTTTCAGTGCGGGGGCGCACAATCCCGTTCCCGTCCCAAATCTATCGGCCAAAGAAGAAGACGGGTTCAAAGGCGCGCAAAAGCGGGTCCGTCAAACCATACCGGCGCTCAAGTGGAGAAGAGACGTAAGCCAGGAACGAGAGTGAAAGCCAAAGGAGCATTTAAAGGAGAAGGAAAGGCTTTGAATGACGACATTAGCGATGAAGATGTGAAGGCGAGAGGGACTGGATTTAGGAAGCAGGCTGGAAGGTGAAATTTCTAGTTCCTGTGTGATCTTAGACTAATGCGATAGTGCTAACCTCCGATTCCGGTAGTAAGCGTGCCCGGGAAGAACGAGCACTAGCTGCTGAAAGACGATTGAGAGCCTTGAAAGGTATTAGATTGTGTATGTCATGCTCATTGTATTCGCTCACAGTCATCCCAAGGAGAGGCGATCAAAGACGAAGAACCTAAAGCGACTCTCGACGAAGAAAGCGTGACCGAAAGTGATTCAGAGTATGACGAGTCAGGAGAGGAAGAGACAGACGAAACTCGCAGGAAGACTATGCGGGATTCAATTAGGGATAGCGACGAGTCCATCAACTCTTCTCAGCAGTTCATGCGAGATTTCCTCTTGAAGGCTAAGGAGCAGAGGGGAGAGGGGAAGTCGAAAGGCGAAATGGATGACGGGAACTTCAAGAGCGTGTTTGATGCTATCGAGATTTCAGATGACGAAGTCGAAGCTGAAGAGGGTGACGGCGCTTGCGCTATTCCTTCGACCTCTAATCCAGTCATACCTAGTCCCTCGAGCTCTACAAATGATACGAGACCGGCGAAACGCCCTCGCCAGCAATCTCCGCCTCGATCAACAAAGGGAACGAGGCCCGCTTCGTCTCGAACTCCAGGAAATATCGGGCTGGGAAGGATTGCGGAGGAAGAGATGATATTTCGGAAGAAGGAAGCATTAGGGTTGACAGGCGGCGGGAAGAAGCTTGGTTCTTCAAGAGGAAGTAGGATAGGAAACGGTGGTCAAGGTCAAGGGAAGGAGCATCAGAAGCGCGATGAGGAACGCAGACAGAAATCCCCGGTGACAGTCAAAGACTCGAGTGATGATGGCCCCGGATGGTCTTGCTTGGTGTGCACTCTGTGAGTGATTCAACTCAATCTAGTACGTGATGTCTGACTCGGACGCGCTTTCTTAGAGACAACCTCCCAAACCACCTGGCATGTTCGGCCTGCGGAACTCCTCGCGGAGAGATTCAATGGCCTCAGCAGTGATGACACATTCTTTTGTTACTTTACGCTTATATGTTTGCCTCTAATCAAATCACCATACCAAAATGGAAGCTGTTCTGGTTGTGGTTGTGGTCCGACGCGTTACATAAGCCATCATGTCACGTGTGATTGTTGTGTCGTCTCCCACGTTTGGTGAGGGTGGCCACGGCGCGGACTCAGTCGTTTCGTCTGTCACGCCCTTGCTCAACGTCCTCCACCCTCTCGACACCGTGTCTCCCCCGTCACCTATACTTACTTATCTGAATATTGCTTATTGCATACAATGACTACACACGCTGCTAATGGCGTCCCGAAGACGTCGACTGGGAGGCCATCGTTGCCTTACCAGGCTATCAACCCACATCTGGCCTTACGTACGCCCATTACTTACTCGTTCGCTATAAGTCTCTGTACTGACCATGGCTTCCTACCGGGATGTTGTAGTGGATCAGTCAAAGCTACCGGCTGTCAAGTTCCAAGTTATCACGCGCGATGGACAGGAGATCGTCGTAAGTCGAGCCGCTCGAGGCGGTGCACTTGACATTTCGTTTGCGTGGCTTAACTCTTTTCTCTTCGTCTTGTTCCTAGGTGGGGAGGATAAAAATCCAAACAGTGAGTGATTCCCAACGTTGCAAATAAACACTTAACTGATGTCTTTGGTTGCATCGCTCGTTCAGCCAAACGGTCATGCCTTCATCCTCCGTCGATACGACACAGGCGCGGTCAGCCAAACCACCATGTTCCGCGCAGCTTTCCCCGCTGCATCAGACGATCTCGAACGCACCGAATCGAATTGGGTCAAACTGAACTTCGACTCTACCGGTGCTAACGGTGGCTCCGCACCTGGCGGGGGAAGGAGTGATACCCTGCGCCTTGCAGGCGTTTGGGTGCGCCCGGAGGTCGCGAAAACGATCGCACCGGATTACTCGCTAGAAAGTATCATTGAACCGTTGTTGAGCGCGAGACCCGACCCAGGTCAGGAGTATCGTCGGTCAACGAAGCAGAATGCTGCAACGCAGCAGGCGAATGGCGCTGCCGCTGGTGGTGTTGCGGGTATCGTGTCGTCCTCGCCTGTGAAGCCACCATCGACCTCAATCCCGACATCCCCGCCTGGAAGCCCAAAGCCGAAGAGACGAAAGGAGGCGTCGATCGCTGCGACAGTGGCTGCTGCTGTTCCTGCCTCTGCGCCGGCAACGGCGAGCCCGAAGAAAGCGGCTTCGACTACTGAAACGCTGGGTCTTCCTACGCCTCGCAGGAGCGGCCGCACGACGAGTCCTGCCCCTGTACCGGCTCCTGTCACCCCATCTATGCGCGGAACCCGCTCGAAAGTTACAAAGACTACAGCTACGAAAGTTACTACTGTTAAGGAGCAGCCATCTGCTAGGCTGGCTACACCCGAAGAAGAAGACGATGAGGGCGAAGAAGCTGATGTACCCGGACCAAATATGCACGAGGATATTGCAGAGCAGAAGGAGCTCATCGCGAAGCTCAAAGCTGAGCGTGCGCAGAAAGAAAAGGCGAAGGAAGTGCCGTCAGCTGTCCCCCTAGCTCAATCAGACTCACAGGGTTCCTCGAAACGATCACGCGAGGACGTTGAGGAGAAGAAACCTCTGAAGTTCAAATTCCGCGAGGCTGGGTCGGGAGAGGAAGAGACTGCTGTGTCGAGACGTCCGATTCGCTCGAATAGGAGGATTAGCTTTGTTGATATGGAACCCCAACAGAAATCGGCTGCGTGGGGCGCGTTGTGGTTTGCTGCGGGTCTTGCTGCTGCGTGAGTAGTTGTTGTCGTTCTTCCGGAAGGGCGATGCTGATTTTCTTCCCTATCTTATAGTGCGACGATCCCGAGTTTCTTCATGTAACGCGATACGATGATTAATTAACGAAGGAATCTTTTTCTCAATTTTCTTGCTTTTCTTCCTCTATTCCCCCTTCCTCTGGCGTGCGCTACCTTTCCTCCCCCCGTACCGTTACCATCCAACTTATTCTACTCACCCCACCGATCTATACTCCCTCCACATCGAGCACACCGCCCCTAAATCTCCAATGCCATTCCTGCTGCTACAGGAATTGGCGACTGTCTCTAAAGGAGACTCAGGACCAGAAGACTGCGAGTCATCGAATCGCAGAATTGCGATTCTTTACGTAGTTCGATACTATGCTCAGTATCCTACCCCTCCAACCCCTTTTTTTTTCCTTTCTGTACATTTTACATTTTTCTTCCAACCATTCGTCTTTTTCGCTGTCTTTATTTTACCAATTTTTACCCCCTTTCCTCTCTTGAATTCTGGTTGCTACAGGCTGTGTGAGATTGTGCTCATTGTTCATTTGTTACTGAGTGTTTGTTTTAATTATATAAATCCGCTTTCCACCGTCCTTGCTGTTGCGGCGTGATGGTACTCTGTTCTTTCTTTTTTTTCGTTCTTCAAGGCTTACATTTGGCTCTGACTATTGGGTAAATTTTCGAAACCCGAAACTGATTTCCGTTTTCAAAGTAGGATGGGTACCGACATACAAGAAAGATGGCAGCGTTGGGGTTTCATCAAGCCAAGATGCAAAGACTACGGATGGCCGATCCAATGATGCACGTCCTGCGAAGCTACTACCTTACGAGGTGCGAGATGATGCCAGGGAGAATGAGGCTCCATGCGAACCCGATAGAGATGCTCGAGTAGCGCGACAAAGCGCCAGACGTGGCCGTCTCACTAGGTGCACTCGACGTCCCGCTGGCAACAGTAGCAGTCGAGCCAGACGTCGAAGTGCTTAGGCTAGGCGGAAGCACCGACTCGCTCCCACTCGCACTCCCACTCCCACTGGCCGAGCCGGTAAAAGACGGGGGGGCGGTGCCGGAGAGGATAGGCACGGCTGTGAAGCTCTGCGCGCCTGTGAGGGCGAGGGAGGTTGTGAGCGTGGGCTGGAGGATGGCTTCCACGCAGGAGGCCTCTGCGCCTGAGTTGGTGAACGCGCATTCGGCTTGGATGATGAGCGATGCCCCGGACCCTTGGATGAAGGCTGCTTCGGACATGTGCGAGGCGTCCTGTACGAGTGTGGCTGAGTAAATAATTTGAGTGTTGATTTATTTTTTTTTTTTGGGGGGGGATCATGCCGTAATTGTATTTATGTTTTTTTTTGTGAATGAGAAAGAACGAACGTGAGTAAGGGAAGCTACCTGTGATTTTCGTTAGACGTACGTACCTGTGAACGGAAGGTTGAACTGCTGCAGCGTGCCGAAGAGTTGATACGTTGTCTCTCCGTCCGACCCTGTACCTAGCACTTGTCCTTCCACTCCATCCGCAGCGGGAATAACTTGGATGATGGAGGCGGTGCTCGTCGGGGAGAGCGACTGTGCAAGCGCAACTGAAAATATTGGGTAAAAAGCACGATCAATAAATCATCAATGTTGAACGCGGTGAGTATGATTTAGAGTCCAACTCACCATTCGCGAGAGCCAGAACAAGCAGAGTCGATGAGAGCATGGTAAACTCGAAAGAAACGGCTCTGGACTCGTAAGAGTGGAAGGGCTTGATGTACATGCGAAGGCGAGAAGACGGGCCTTCGGGCATGAGCCTCGTGTTCTTCGTGCTCTTATACTTTCGAACAACCTAGCGGGTCGCCGGAATTATTTATGTTACCGATCATCCATCATGATCATCAAGTTCTGGTTTGATCCACGGGTAGGCCGAGTTGCGGATGTTTTTGGAACTTGAGGTTTGGATGACGTGACGAAGAAAGGCGTTGGCCGCATCAGAACGACATCATGAGATCGTTGAGATCTCTGGACAAATGAAGGACTATTTGAATGGCTTCGGTCTTATCATCGTCATCTTGGGATACTTAAGTGTGCACAAGTATTTGTAAAATCGACTTAGACTGAAACGAGTGAGCCAAAATCGTTGATGGATGATACTTCCGAGTCATCAGAGACTCGGGTTCTCGAAAAATGAAGGAGATTTGAAAAAATTTAAACAACTGTTTGTTTATTCGTGGCACTAAGAATGAGGTAAGTATTTGTCGGTCGCTGGATGATCTTGCAAATGTCATATTACCGAAAGAGGCCCAAGACTAGTATTTTATGAAAGAGAATGCGACGATGATGGAGTTTGAAAAAAGAAAATCACTTACAGTATCCCCGGAGCAGGGTCTGAGGAACTGAAGGAAACGAAGAAAGCGTGAGAACCCGGTTCAAACGCATACACCATAATGCACTTTCTTATCTCCCTAACTTATGTAGATTCCACGGAAAAGCCAGACTAGAATTTTATGACCGCTCAACATAACCGCGCCATATTCGATTGGCCAAACAATTGGTGCAATACTTCACTACCGTCCTCGAGTCGCCTGAATCAAAACTTCCTAAACACCCGTATCGAATGGAGAGCACAATTAAAACCGCGTGGCTTGTTCAGTACAGTATTTCTCCTCGGGAATAGGAAAAATGGCAGCGAGAATTGTGGAGGACCTCATGCGAGACTACAGCCCCCTTGTATCTAGATCCGGAAGACGCGAAGATTAATATTCAACGAATCAACAACGATCGTGCTCGGGAGACAGTATTCGAGATCCGGAGAGTCTGTCGCAAAAAAAAAGGAAGGGCTCAGCAAAGTTTCGGTTCGCGGAGAATATACCATACAGATACATACGTCAATACCATTAACCGATAGGAAAGCAATTCCGTTAGCTTTATTCCTTGCAATTCGGGTTGGACAATAGTACGTATGCACTCATGATCACTTCGTCCTTGAGATCTGTCCAATCTTCATACATTTCGTTGGAAAAGATTACGAGTTTCTGTGTAGGTATCCTGCAGGGTCTTCTCACCAAAAGATGTGCGCGCGGAGAAGCGTCATAGCATTCTGCCATCGTGCGCAGACATGACCGTCGCGGTCTAAAGAGATTTGTGTTCTTCCCGATCTTCACCTTCAGTGCAAGTCCTTTCTCACGCTCTCGACTCCTAATTTGAACCTGATCTGCTGAAATTTGGCTTTTTGTGGTGTCGCCATTCAGTATTTGTTTATACAACTAATCGTCCGCAACATGCAATTCATTCGATACAGTGTGTCGAACCGACCTGGACATCATAGCTACCTTCCAATAGGAATGGATACTCGTAGATCGGAGAGTCATTTTGAGTGTTTACACGGCTCAATATCTCTTTCTCCGGGAGATTTATTATGATTTCTCATGGGTATAAAACGTCCCCTGCGCGCGCTCCGAACATTTTGAAACGCGCAGCTCGCATCTCAGCACATGTTCACTCTTTTGGTCTTGCTAGGTAGTATTCTTGTTCCTGGTACGTTAAATCTTGTAAATCTGTTCCGGAAGGATACTCATTCGTATCACTTTCGCAGAGACTTCCGCGCAGAGCGCGACAATTTTCCCGGTAGCATTAGGTCCGGAAGCGAACTTGCAGGGTGAAATCATCGGGAGTGGTGGAGAAGTCGGGACAACGTTCGTTCTTAGTGGGGAGATTCGTGGGATCGCGTTTACTCGTTAGTATTCTCGTATCCTCGCCTTCAACTTGCTTTAACTACTCACTTTGTATATGTATAGTGACGCTCGCAGAAGATGCTAGCCGAGTAGCGGAAAAGGTCTCCATTCCGAGTCTCTCGTTCGAACTCGACATAGGATGTGTCGTAAGCGGTGGGTCTGCAATATGCGAGAACGTCGCGGTCGGAGCTGGGGTCACGAGCACTCTTCCTTTAACTACGCTGCCGTTTTCACCATTTGCGGTGCCTGTGTCGACTTCGGCTGTTATCACTGGTTCATCATCCTCTCCGGTAGGAACTGCGCCGATAGCTGATATGGATGCATTGACTTCTCCTGCTTCTGCTCCGTCGCACTATTGCAGCTCTCCGTAGATAGATGAACCAAACGTCAAGTATGGTATATATTGACCAATCCAGTCGCTTCAGGGCGCCTCCAGAGGTGTCATGTAGTTCTCCATCTTTCCGATGTATGTGGTCCTGTGTTGCCTTCTCGTCAGTATTTCTCTGCAGTACCTCAATCTTCCTCGTATCGGGTTTCCACATCGTTGAACCTGGAGGGATAGCGCTGTATCTCGAAGGCCCGTCAGGCTGACTATAACACTCGCCCACGAGCAGAGTCTGAGGCATTAGAGGTAAATGCTCATCGGAAGCCAGAACGGGAGTCCCAGACTTCGGGTCGAACACATAGCGTGCATGAGTTTATCCAATCAAAGAAGACTCGAAAGCCCCAGGATGACCGAGCTGTGTCTTTGCCGGAGAAGAAAAGATCACAGCGGCGTACTCTTCTGAGTCTTCACGAGTTCTGTTACGAGTAGATAATTAGAGTAAGGTTGCCATTAATTTCCAACCGTTGCGAGACAACAAGTCCAGAAATCATCAGTTTCTTTCATTGAGCTTACATCACCGCATGGTCAAAAAAAAAAAAGATATCGGCGGCTCAATTGGGTAATTCGCAGAGTCACGTGATTCTCGATCAATGATCGCGATTCGTCGGCTCGCTCTTTACTTGCTCCTCAACATGCTTGAAGAAGAGCAAGAAACCGAGCTTCGTAATCCTTTTCCATCTCCACCGTCTCATTATCACAAGTACACATCGCACAATTTACACCTGCTATCGCTTCTCAAGCAGAGAACTGCTGACAAGTCTGATGAAGAACGTGTACAAGTTGACCAGAACGAGGTTCTAAAGGACCAGAAAGATGTACCGGATTGGCCTCTGGCGCAACTTGAGAAGCCGAGGGTCGATTGGATACTTGAAGAGGGGCACTATAATGTCTTCGGTGATATGTGGTTTGTAAGTCAAACATGCTCGCCATGTTTCGTGGTTTGAATCTGAACGTGCCGAATGTGAAGGTAAAGGAGAAGATACCTTCTTTGGGAGAATTAGGTGGTCAGCAGTTATATCCGGACGATCCTACAATCGGTATCTCGTCTTCGATTTCTTGAAGTTTTCCAGATGGTTCAACTGATAGATCATCAGATCGTAGACCCGCTTTACTATCCATTCTTCGCTCCATGCTAGTTACGTACTCGCGTTTACTCAAGTCGCTCCTCTCTCCGCCGCCTGGACCGACGTCGACTGAACGACCGGAATGGCAGACGCATGTGGAATGGCTTGCGGTCATGAGCCAGAATATCATGAGCGCAGCGAATGATCTACGACCAGTTCAGGCGAGGTTCAATCTAGAGATGATGATGACGAGGCAATTGGAACTTAGACGAGAGGAAGCAGCTGTTCTCCATAAGTGGGTGAATCATAAGCGCCCACGTACTCAGTGATTGATGACTTGTCGCAGAAAATGCGACGATTTGCAGTCGAGATTGCAAGAGTTAAAGCAAGCTACATCAGACATGGTGAGATCTTTTTTGCTACTTTTTTCTAAATACTTTCTTTTTCTGACAAGTTCATTAGGTGAAGGTATGCTGATATTGACTAATTGTCCCTTATCCGAGCGCTGATATGTGACAGGTGAATGATCATGGTGAAGAGAGTTCGCAACTCGTACGAAAGATACTCTTTGATGGTGTTGATTATTACTGACATGTAGGTCTAGGACGAAACTTCCCATCCTCCAAATATGGAAGATGTTCTACGATGGGCTGAAGGAGAATGACGTCATTCCTGGAAGAAACGTGAGTGGTGACCGCAAAGGCTATAGGACCTGACCGGAAGCTGAGTGAGCTGGAATCAGCATGTCCTCGTCTCGTTCCAATAAAGAATGTCTTCACTGCAAAGACACCTGCGTCTGATCCGTCCCAAAGGTCGATGCGATTATGACGAACGTGCGCAACCTCGTTTTATAAAGTCCGGATGCGCCGACAATACCTAATACGGGTCTTCGCTACTTGTTTGGAAACTAATCGCAGCACGGTTCAAGTGTATTACAATCTGCATTGGAATGAGAAGACATCTAAATCTCCGTACACAACCTCCCCGTCATGTCGAGACCGACTGTTTTTGTAGAGCTGGCGTCAGAAAGCCCAAGTATATGCGGGAGGCGAAATAGGGGCAGATTGGAAGGCTATCCTCAGCGATTCTACCCTTCTGGACTTCTGATGAGATGTCTTCTCGTGGGTATAAGATGGGCTACACTCTGTGCCCTTTCCTCCCGGTCCCTGCTCCTAGCATCCAACATGCTCGCTATCTTGGCGTTGCTGGTCGCTGCGCTCTGTCCAGGTACGTTCAGTCCTGCGTACTTATCTTCTGTGTATCAAGCGATCAATTGTGCTGCCCGTGCTTCCATAGTTGCTTGCGCGCAGAGTGCGACCATCTTTCCAGTGGCATTAGGACCGGAAGCGAATCTACGGGGAGAGGTCATAGGTAGCGGTGGAGAAGTTGGAACCACCTACGTTCTCAGCGGAGAGACTCTCGGGACTCCATTCACAAGTCAGTCCGACAGTCTGTACTGCTTGCAATCCATAACTGAGGCGGCCTTGGGGATCTCGTGTTTCACGTGCAAAAATATGCGCGATTACAGTGACACTTGCGCAAGATGCGAGCTTCATTGTGCAGAGAGTTTCCATACCGACGCTCTCAGTTGATCATAACGCCGGGTGCATCGTCAGCGCAGGGTCTGCTGTATGCGTCAATATCGTCGCGAGCGCTGGTGTTACGAGCACGCTTCCCATAACGACTCTGCCGTATTCGCCATTCGCGGTGCCGGTATCGACATCGGGTGTCGTGGCTAGCAGTTCGAGTGGTGCGCTGGAGTCGACGACCACGGGCATCGTGACGAGTTCTTCGTCAGCTGCTGCTTCTGTTTCGATATCGAGTGCACCGGTTGCCACTCTTGCATCGCCTAGTGCATCTCAGAGTTCTACTAGCGACGCGCTCACGTCTTGTCCGAACATGCTCATGGTTTTGGTGTTCGCCGTCTCGACCGTCGTACTATGGATTACTACATGACGAGCGTTTTCTTCACATATCGGGTTGTTGATTTTTGTGTTGGGGACAGATGAAACCGCCCTGCGGGAGTGGGGAGTGGGACTTACATATTCATTGCCTTTGTCACGAATTTTACGTATGACACTGATGTCTTTTCACATTACTCGAGCTTTCGGATTCTTCCGCGTTTTGACCTTCCCAAAACCCCAGTGCAGCATTTTCATGTTGCATTGTGTTTTTGGGAAGAGAGACGTGCGAGAGTCGGTGATCTGAACGACCTCGAGCTCTATGGTTTTAACCTTCGGATTATTCTAGCCGGGACTGGGTGAATTCATTGTAAACCGGGATTCATTCGCCTTTTACTTTCCGCGTGCGTGTGTTAAGGCTAGGTGGTTGGCTGCTGGCTGGCACGTGTTGGCCAGACTCGGGGCTATGCGTCCTTATACGCGTGGAATCCCTTCCCAATTACTCCCTAGTATCTTATTTTACCTCACACTGTGTTGGCCTGTGTAGGCGTCTGGTGTACCATATGGAAAATTTCACCGCGATAGATAATAGTAGCTTTTGATTGATTGTGGATTATAAGAAAGTAATTTGTTATTGTTACAAAGCTGTGTGTTGGGTTACTTGAGTGAGATGCTGATTTTGGATTGGACCGGACTTTATCGATAAAATTAAGGGGCGCATTGATCCATAGGGGCGCTGGTGTCTTGTTTGGCAGATCGTGTCGAATCGACGGATGCTTCCGACTGAGAATGTATGTACAAGAAGGAGCGCGGGTGATTCGGATGTACCGACGTTCCGTCGTCTTCTTCTACGCAGTTCTCCCGTATATTCATTAGAGTATAGGCTTGCATCTTACCTATTGCGATTGCGATACTGATAGGGGCATTCTTTTCTTCTTTTATCGCAAGGTCGCATTACCGTTCAATTGCGACGCTCAACGCTCCGATCCTGGCGCGATGGGGATTATGGGATCGAAGGCAGCGTGGACCGGCTATGCATACCGGGGTAAAGAGTGACTCCTACTAGCGCGCACTGGAGCGCGCGGCAGATTCGGATACCCCGCTGCACTGCCGTCTTCTAGCCTGCTAGGACGCGTTGCGACCATTCCACATGAATTCATCTCATTCATTGCGTTTTCCGGCCTCTACTGTCTGACGGGATTTCTGTATGACCATGACCATGCCCATGTGATCGCGCGTTGCCATGCCGTTCCAAAATAACATTCTACAATTTACACAGGCTTCGCTTGGAGGGTGGATTTTCGATATCCCGCGACAGGCGGGAAGTCATGAACGGAATCGGTGCGGAGTTTTTTTGCCTACGGATATCGATATACTGTATTTAGTTATCCCGGTTCTGAATGATACTTGCTGTAGTGAATCGGTCCGCGCTGGAATCAACTTTGCTCGCCAGAGCGACCTCTATTTTCATCCCTAATTGAAGCCGTAGGATTGAACGGGAAAAGACCGCGACGTATCGCATGCTCCAAATCCAACGTTCAGATCATGACTCGGATGACGTGTGCACCGAGGGCAACTTACCCATGTGTCCGATTGACCTCTCCCAAAGGACTTATCGCATTAGAGAAAGGAGGCATGGATCAGGTTTCCATGCCAGATATCTCTTGAGGAACGGAACGAAGAAAGAGCGGAATGCGGAGTGGGCGGGTGTTTCGGGCTCATCTTTGCATCGCCCATCTTGATTCATATTTCTCCATTGATCCGCAAGACAGACGAGGCGTGCTCCTACACAAAAAGTCCAAACGCACTTTGCAGTGCAGATCAATATCTGCTTGATGTATAGGTGTCCTTGAAGGGATCTTTTTTTCCTGTATAGGTGAACGAGACGACTCGGGACCGTCTGTGATTTCTGATCAGAAGAGATATTAATATTTATGGATGGATGGCAGAAATGACTTGGACTGCAGAATTACTTTACGTGTGAGGCCATTCCAGCTTGAGAAGGAGAGACAAGGCGGCGCAGATGCTCTGTTCGGGATTCCGCATTCGTGTGCCGTTGGACGCTTGCATACATACAACGGCCCATCATAGACGGCCAGGCGCGCTTATTCCACACGCTAGAAGTTATGCCTCGAACAGAAGAAGATTATGTAGCTGATGTGATCGCTCTGCTGCGGGTCACAACAGGCACAACCCGCCCTCGCGTCTAGCGCCGTTTTGAAATGTGACGAAGAGAAGGCAATAAATAGCCCATTCGAGTCATGAAGGGCGTTGACAAATCACCATGCTTTCCTAATCTACACGAGCTGTAATCGTGTGTGTGTGGTTGTTGGGCAGTGCTGGCTGGCTGACAGGAGTAGTATTTGGGTTTGGAAGACACCTCTTGAGGGGTTTTCGCGGTCACGCCCATGTTGGGGCTATAGTCGGCGAAGAACGCACGAGTCACTTTGTTCCCGTGTCACACGGAGCCCCGCGTCCTTCTTGTTGTGGGTAAATATGACGAGTCACAGTCAAAGTAGTCGTAGTCGCGGGCCGTTAGCTTCGTCCCTGAGAACAAAGAGGGGCAAAGAAAGCGGAAAAAGGAAGGAAAGAAATGGAATAAACCTCGGGATCTGCCTTTTGGGGAAATACCATACTTTGTTTGTAAATTAATGTAGGCGGATGGCGATGCGGTTCATACACCGCCCACATTTACCACCAGCATATATTATATTATAGTCCTGTGTGTCTCCTCGTCTTCCTCCTCCCATCTCTCCCTCTCTCTCTTCCGCTCTCATCATCGTCTTATAGGCTGGGACTGCGACGAGAGTCGAGGTCCACCACGCCTTGTCCATACAGACGCGTTCATTGCTCACCACTATTTGACGTAGCTTGCTGCCCATCTCCAGCCGCTTCGTACCAAGCGATCTTGCGTTTGGGAGCGATTGCCTGATCGGACGTCATCTGCGCTCGCTTGAGGGCATCCAGGAACGCGGCCCGGCGAGTATTCGCCTAGCTTAATTTCTATTCTTTCATCCCGGTCCAGCGTTGGAGCGCGCTTGTCTTTCCTCCACTCCTCGACATGGGCAACCAAAAGCTTCCATCTGTCTCAAAGACTTCCGCCAAACAGCCCGTCGTGCATCGGGGCCGTTCTGCTTCCCTTCCGTTACCCGCCAGGAAGCCCAGGAGGGTCGCGCTGCTCATCGGGTGCAGGTACAAGGGCAACGAGTGCCATGACGAGCTCCGGCAGACACACAAAGACGTGTTGAGACTGAGGAAATTGTTCATCGGTTCGTGCTGCTTCACTCTTGTCCTTCTTCTCTATTCTTACATGCTATCTGGCACGCTCTTGTCCAGACGTGTATCATTATAACGATATGGACGTTATTGTCCTGCTGGACGATGGCGAACATGTAGCGCCAACGAAGGAGAATATCGTACGTCCTGAAAGACACTGTCGGTATTGAAGGTGATCTAATGTGGTGTCGAGTATAGCTAAAGGAAATGAAGAAGCTTGTTGCAGGCGCGAAGGCTGGCGACAGCTTCTTCTTTTATTGTACGTATGCTCTTATAATTGTCTCGCTCGTGCTTGACCCTATTATTCAAATGAACAGTCGCGGGCCATGGTGTTCAAACGCCTTGCGAAACTGAAGACGAAACGGAAACGGATGGGATGGACGAAGGTTAGCATATGAACATGTAACCCGGAATTTTATTGCTGATGTTGTCTTTGGGTAGCCATCGTGCCCTGTGATGCCACGGAGGACAAGAATACTTGGATCATCGATAATGTCGGTCTAGTCTATTAAATTTCAGTTGCGTTCGCTGGCTTACATCACGGATTTTCTGGCATAGGACATGAACAAGCTTCTTGTGCGCAAGATCCCAGTAAATGCGCAGCTCATTGTAAGCCTTCCAGCGTTTTTCTCTGGACCAGTAGCTGATCATGGACTTTGTGATAATCCAGGCATTCTTCGATATGTGCCACTCTGGAACTGCAATGGGTAAGGATCATCTCACTCTCCCTAGTACACGAATGAGACTCATTAGCCACGCCACGATGTGTAGACTTGAACCACTATTGCTACAACGAAGAGGGCTCGGTTCACACATTCAAGCGGTCATCACATGGTACAGTCGAGAACGAGTCGAGGAAGATTAACGAGCTCCCTCCGCAAGATGTGGCAGTCCCTGGTCAAGACGCGTCTACTTCAAAAGCGACGCAGAGGAACAGTACCCGACGCTTCTCTTACAAGAAGCGTACGAGTACGATACGTTCCGAGCTTTCAGGGGGGTCGGATGGCGGTGCTTGGCTGCGTCAGTCATTGACCATGCTAAGGCTCCAAAGCCGGTAAAGCCGAAACCACACAGGGAATACAGCTGCGCAGATTGCGGAGGATTCCTTGACGAAGGTGACTTACCTGATGACCTGGCAGCTGTCCTTGTCCATGAACAGAATGAGAATCAACAACAAGGCTTCATTCCTGATAGACCGGCCGAAAGCCCCGTTGACATGCTCAGACCAGCTCCCGAACGGAAGACGGCTAGACTGCCGAGTCTAGATGCCTCTTCTCCTGCGCAGGAGCAGTGCGATGCGGGTGCGGCGTCTGCAATTGCGCGAAGACATTCTTATGCATCTCCACGGGAGACGCAGTTCGGATGTTTGTCAACTCTTCGTCTGAATTGGCTTCCGGTATTTCTCAAGAGGAAATTCGGTATTGCAGGCAAAGGCGCAAGTAGCGAGAAGACGAATGAGAGTGCACGTCATGACGCCCGTTCGCGCACATCGACAGTCAACTCCCTTACCCCATTCTTTTCTACCGCACCTGTCTCTCGCCCTGTTTCTGCTTCTGCGTCAACCACCGTCTCACCCACGGCCCAAGCAGCAACTCCTATACTGCAGACCCCCAAACCGATCAAGAACCTCTTTAAGAGAAACTCGACGCCGGTCGCTCAAGTTCCGGTGCTTGGAGATATCCAGGAAGATGAGCCTGTCTCCAGCTTCCACGATGGCGATATTCCGCGATGCATGTCTCCTCTGCAATATACCGCTTCTGGACCTGTATCTCCGATTAGTATTGCTGCTCCTGAAACGCCGCCTCGACTGCTGGTGTTGCATTCAGAGGACCAAGGAGACTGACGCGGAACGTTGGAGCTGAGGTCAAACAGAAGAAGTGTAACTGTAGGGCTTCTTCGGGAGTGCAGGAACATGGGCAGGTGGTAAGGACTGTTCCTCCTCTGATGCGCGTTGTCTATTACTGACTGGTATGCGTTTCGTTTTGAATAGATCACGATCGGAGGCTGTAGCGATGCCCAACTTGCCTGGGAGACAAAGAGGGGCACTTTGACATCTGTAAGTATTTCCTTCCTTTGCGTACTGATCATGCAGTGAATGAACGGTCGCTGTTCTTCTCTCAGGCTCTTATCGAGATTCTGGGTACGTTGATAAATGATCATTATATTTCGGTCCACTTATATGCAAACAACAGAAAAGGATGCTCACCCTACATACGAGTCGCTGATCGCTTCGTTACAGTATGTCCACATTTGTCCTTTACTCACTACCCTGTAGTGCTGATCAGTTCTGCTTCTTACCTTGCAGAGCATTTTTGAACGGCATGTCCGATGAATTGCGGCAGCATGTTGCATGGACGAAGAGGCACCTGAGGTTCAAGAAAGTGAAGCGCGACGCTAAGGGACAAGGACAACAGAGACAAGCGAAGCGAAAGCCGCGGTCAAACTCGGTGTCTACGCCAGGAGGATCCCACAAGTCGGGAGATGATATTGGTGCGGATGTGTTGAACGCATTTGATCAAGTGCTAGAAGAAGCGCAGGGAGGGCCTGTGCAGACTGCAACCGTGAGTACTCACTACTCATTCCTTATTATAACTTTCAGTGGACGATTGTTGACGTACGTGCGTGTACTTTTTTGTACATACAGATCGGGACTCAGAACTACATGGTATGTCATTTTTCTCGAGTTTTAACATCCTGATGTTCGCTAAAGAGTGAACGTTCATAGGACTTGGCTAAAGTACGTTTCAACCCACGAGGTTCCTTGCCCGCAGAGTCGGCTCCTCTGGCGAGTCACCACGTTGAGCATCATCTATGAATATGAGTCTGAAGACCTTCGTCACGTCTCGTCCCGACGTGGATCCCGAATGTGTCTTCTGACCACCTTGACCTGAACCCAATGCTCTCGACAATGACATTCGAGCTCCCGTATAACTCCACACACTTCCGTGGCTTCCGAATTTCCTTGTGACCCGCAACTCCTGCACCTCATGCTTCGTATCACACTGCACCGCATCCTAACGATGCACTTGCGTTCCGAATGACACATTTTTCTCTCGCTTATTCGCTTGTCAATGCCAGCTTCGCCAGCTGACGACCTCCGACGTTCTCGACTCATGATCGACCGAACCCTTTTCTCGACCACGCCATCCGGATCCGCATCATTTACGCGCTGCTTACGCCATTTACTCAATCCTTCCCGCGCGCACGATCAGAAGTACACAAACATCGAAGGATTGCGGTGTTAATATTTGATAAAGGCGGCTCGGCTTTGACATCATCTTTACTCTATTTTCTGGAAGAGGCTTATCTCACAACGCGTGTTGTTTGCTCCTTCTCTCCTGTTCGCTCGTCTAGTCGATCCGAGTTTCTGGGACGCTTGAAGGAAATGTGGGATGTGCCGGCATTTACAGGGACAAGCGAATAGGCGAGCGCGCGTGGAGTGGGGTACGTTCTCGAACTGAACTGGACCAAATTGCTCTGCTCTGTTCTCTTTATTTCTTGGTGGCGTCCCCCTTCCACATCTTCCTCCGGAATCTCCGTGAGGGTTCTCGCTTATCCTGGGAATAATGACGTTCGTGTGTGTCTTGCCAGCTCCGCGTCTCAGACCTTCGTATCGCATCGCCATTGTACCCTTTTCTCGTCCACCCCTTTCTCGTCGTTCCAGATTTAACTCTTCAATCATATTCGTGCTATTCTTGCATTCGCTTTTGTTTCCGTTTCTTTTTTTTTTTTTTTCTCTTTTTTCGCATTGTTTTGTTCGTTATTTTTGCACCTTTTTTTTTTTCGAAAGCCATTATGACACCCATGCATATCTCGCGCCGTTTTTTTCATTCGTCTGTCCGTCCTCGCAAACATACGCAATAACAACACACGCACATCCTCATTACTTTTTGTCTCATCTGCATATCACTCATCCTTCTTTACTCGTCCACTGTGTTTCCCATGTTCCGCTACCGGCTTATTGCTACGTACTGTACTGTGATCCAGCCCAGCTAACTCTCCATGCTATGTCTTCCTATTGCTCTCAGCTTTCCATTATTGGCCTTCCACACCCTGTGCATTTTTGTTGGCCAATGTCCTAATCACTTCTTTCTTCTCCGTGCTTTGATAGCTGCCTTATGTTATGACATTATTTGTTGGTCCGCGTCGACAGCTAATGCAATTTCGTTGTAACCGGTGTCGCGCGTCGTCCGTCAGTTCGATAAGCTGCCAAGAGAAGTGGAATAAAGAGCCCAGCGCAAACTCATAGAACATTTTTTTTCCGTCAAGGTCTGAAAAGAGCAAAACATTCGACATTGTGGTTCATGAAAAGTAACCAAATTCCCGCGTCACAGAACAACACTTCGTAAGATTTTGGAGGTGAGTAGATGTTCCAGCCATCTTCCTGAACCTGACTCATTATACGATTTTCAGGTCTCGTTCATTCGATTTCCCGTTGGTTTTTTATTTATTTTTATTTTACCCAGCCATGCGGAACACGAAATGGGGTCTGTTGAAAACGCTTTGTCGGTCTCTTTCATTCCGCACCGGAAACCCTCCATGCTCTTAGACAAAGATACCTCAAAACCGAGGTCCCCGAGTTACTCTTTATTTACTAAAGATCCTACTGTCAGAAGCGTGGATGGTCCTTCTTTTCATACCAAGACGTATTATACGGCTCCAGGAACTGAACTGCATGGTGACTTTTGGAAGAATCTGAACGTCTCTTTCTAGAAGTTTGGCAGACGTTTCCCTTATTGGACGTGGACTTACTGTTGGGTTCTTTGTCCGGACACTTGGGCACACCGTGGCGCTAGCGTCGTCCAGAGGGTTTTCTGGTTTTCTTTGGCGATAAGTCAGTCATTCTTCCCATTTTACTATTCGCATGACGTGAAATGACTCGTTTTGTTCTCTTACTGGAAATCAGCTTTAGCTTCCGCGGCCTTTCTTCATGGCATCCTCCCTCGCAACGATACATCGTCGTGTTGCCGTGGTGTTGCTCGACCCACCGTGATCTACTGATCCAGCGTCAATCCATGCCCATGCTTTGATGCTGTGAGTGATCTTGGATGAGGCTGTTATCGTTTTGTTTGATTGAATGAATCACTGATTGATCCTTGCCTCCTCCAGGCCTGTGCTACTTTGAATCACAAAGTACGATTGTGGTGCTGTTGATCACGCCCAACCTTATGTGTGTGTGTGTGTGTGTGTGTGTTTTGGTTACACGTTTCCTCCCTGTGTTTGTCGTGTTTGTTATCTTATTTCCTTCGTTCCCAGGTACGTGTCGAACCCCTCTTTTTCCCACCCACCCAGAGTATCATTGTGACGAAGTAACCGTCACCATGCTTTCCTCCATAGGGTTCCGCAGCGTAACGCAGACGTTACGCGCGGAACCATATGACTAAGTATCTTACCAATAGCTTATGTGAGCGCGACCCTATGCATTTAGTTAGCTTTAGTTTTCACGTTTCCCCCATGTGTAGTTTAGTTTATATAGCTGGTAGATAGCAAATGTAAGAGGGATTCTTCCCTCTCGACTATCACTCTAATACTACGGTTAATCCAGTCAGTAACGGTGTGATCTGAGTGCCAGAGGAATCTCTCGTGTGACCGAATCTTACCATTCGTCACATATTTTTGACTGTTCAACCGAACTGCTTCGTATTTGATCGCTATCTTGGTAGTCGACGTTGTCGAGGAGCCTACAGGTCTGATCAACCTACTGGTACCCGCAATAGTTGACTTATTATCTAGAAAAACACAAAAATAGCTGAGTTTCACTGATTTTCATTTGTTCTGTGTTGTTTTTGAGTGCTCACCGTATCTATGGATCCACCAAAGAATATTATAACGTTGCGCAACAAGGAAGGACGTGTTCGGGAAGTCAATAGAGACATACCGATTGTAAAACGTCAATACCGGGGTAGACGGCTGTCTGTGGGGGTTGTTGAAGAACAACTCTCCCCGAATTCGATTCGTACTGAACAAACGAAGAGAAAAGAGTCAGAAGAAGATACTCTGACTGGTGGGGACGCTCACCGAGATACCGCAGCGGTAGTTCCGCCTGCGAAGGGGCGCATCAGGGATGCAGCTCAAATTTTCCGCGAGAGAGTCGAAAGACCTCGCGAAGAACCGCGTGCCAATCCCGCGAATGTTACCAAAGAAGTACAAGGTACTCACCGGATTGACGTTGATGATAATCCGTCTATATCCAACTGGAAACCGGCGGGGTACTACCCTTCGACCGGTCCAGCTACTGTAATTACATCAGAACCAGTAAAATCAGAAAGAAATTTGGGAACACGCACCAGAACTGGGGAACAGACCCCCATGAGTCAGTATAGCACAGTACCAAGTAATGTACTGAGCCATACCACAGCTGATAACGAAGGTTTTATCCCAGTAAGCAGGAATAGACGAAATTCCGAAGGTAAACGTACCAGTAAGGAATTATCGACGCAAGAACTCGAATCAGCTGCGCAGAAAGTGCAACGCATGTTCACTGACATGAGGCTCGAATTTGGACTAGACGAATCCAATAGATTCGTGGTTGCGCCACGAGGCGAATCAAATATTCCTCTTAAGGAGGCAGTAAAGAAACTCAATGAAGAGTTGAATAATCCACCTCGGGAAGGGAGCCGCAAGTCCGACAAAGTCGAGGAAGAGAACGAAGATGATCAGTTCTCGGTTTTCTCGACTCAGACCGACTCGAAAAGTAAGGCCGAGCGTAAAGCGGACAGGAGGGCCCAGAAAGAAGAGAAGCGGTTTCAACGTCGTGCAGAGGAGATACGAGAGTGGGCTTCCGCTAGCGCAGTAGGGTTGCCCATCTCCAGCGGATCTCTTCGAGTATCAGGATATGACCAGGAATCTATGAGTCAGGACACGAAGACACCAGCAAAATTTAAGGGTAAATTACCAGACCCTGATAATTACGGAAACGTGGGACTGGCCTTCACGTCTATCTCCGATATAGATCAGCAGATGGAGTACCTTCAGGCAATCAAGTTCAGACGTATGCAAGAACAAGAAGAGGAGAGAATGCGTGCCAAAGAGGCACGCACGCAGACCTTTCGCTCAGGATACGCCGGACCGTCTACCTGGGATGCCTCATCTCCTGACCAGCTAATTGAAAAGGAAAAGAAAGAAAAACAGAGAACTCATCGTCGGTACAAGTCCAAATCCAGATCGCCTAGTAAGGAGCACAATAGGGAATTCGACCGAAAGAAGGAGAAGAACATCAAGCGAGATCCAAGTGAACACGGGGACAGACACGAGTATAGCACGCGTCAATTCCACAGAGGACCCCCAGGAAGTCCGGATCACAGTTCCGATGAGAGCTCGGATGACAAGAGACGAGGCAAGGCACCCAAAGACTCGGACACAGGCAACGAAAGCAAACTATCAGATGAACTATCTGATAGTGAGCTTGATGGACCCAGACAGTCGGTACGAAAGATAGCCATTCTTGCTGGAAGACACAAGTCCCGAGTACAAGAGACCAAGAAAGCCAAGAATAGGGAAAAGCGAGACAAAAGACATGAGAAAGAGAAGAAAGAACGACATACAGGTCGTTTCGCGTCAATCAAGCCTTCTGAGAATTTAGGTCATCAGAGTTTTCTCAAACAAGCAATTCGTCGATCGTCTCGTAAACCTACCAGCCCATCTTCAAGTAATCCAAGTAGTTCGTCTAGCTCTTCATCAGATGATTCTGATTATTCGAGTGATGATACGTTAATGGAACCCTCAAGTATTAATTCGAGTGATTCGGAACATACCAAATCCAAGAAGAAACGAGCTAAACGTAGATGGAAGAAGAACATGTTACTCCTCAAAATTCAATCTCAAGGAGTAAAAGCGATTCCACCTACCCCGTACGATGGAGAAGCCAACTTGACCAAATTTAATAAGTTTGTGGTCGAAACAAACTTGTATATGCGCCAAACAGGGTTAGAAAGACTTCCAAGACAACAAGTAGGTGTCTTACCTAGTTTCTTGAAAGGTAAAGCAATGGAGTTTTATCGCCAGAAAGTAGGTATTGAAGACCAAAAATGGACTTTGTCGAAGTTCTACACCGAGTTAATGAATTACTGCTTTCCAACAAATTATTCTGAGGACTTACGAAGACAATTCCAGCGTATGAGACAAGGACGCAAAGATATACAAAAATATTTGTATGAAATGGAAGTCATGGCCGAAAACCTGGGAGATATTTCAACTAGGGAATTGATTCGCAGAGTATGGGAAGGCTTACATCCCGAATATCAAAGACAATTGCGTCTAGATAACTTGAGTCCCGATACTGTGTCTTACGAAGATCTGCATGATCGACTGGACAGCATAGAACGAGCTAACGAAGCAATTGGTGTAAAATGGCACGAGGGAATTTATACCAAAAATTATAGTCAGCAAAATTTACGTTCTGAACGTCCAGAAGAACGTAAACACTCCCCAAATGTCAAAGGCAAGCAGCCATGGAAGAACAGACGTCGATTTGAGGAAAGCGAACGATCACGTGCAAAACCGTCTCATCGGAATGTTAGTGCTAACAGCACAAACATTCGCCCTAATAATGCAAAGAATAAGGACAGAGACGAGAGAAATAAGAAGAAAGGCGCACCTAAGAAAGATAGACGTCCAAAGACCGAGAATCCATATGTAAAGAAATGGAGTAAGGAGAAACTGGATGAAATGCGAGCTAAAAATCAATGTTTCATATGCGAGCAAGTTGGACACATGGCGAAAGATTGCCCAACTAAGAGTACTGTCAAAATGGAAACGACGCTACCTAGCACCTCCAACGCAGTAACTGTCAATTACGCAGCGTTGGACAAGCTTCGTTCGATGAATCGAGACGAACAGTACCTAGACCTGGAAGTGGTTACACAAGGAGCTTCATCATCAGCTGGACAACATACAATCAATGCCTCAATGATATATGTTGACGAGACCGAATACGACGAACCTGATGATGAGTTGGAGAGCGATCCGATGAGTTACGAACTCATACGAGACATGTTCCGCTTGTCTCGAACGGATCTACTAAACACCAACCATTTTGTAACCTATCAGTCAAATGCATCAGAACGCGAATTGAATGTCAAACCATTGAAACATCACACAGGGAAATTCACCAAACCAAGAATGATACGTTGCAATGGAAAGAAACCATGGGAATATAAGGATGCGTTCAGTTATGGTGCGATTGAATGCTTGAAAAATGGGATACCTTACCCATTTGACCGAAAATGCGTCAAGAAATGGAAACACCAGTATGGCATTTCGAAACGGTTCCAGGTTACCAGAGTAAATGACGAATATTTCTGTGTCGAAGATTGGTGGGACAGAGATGAATTCATGTTACCAGTCGAATTGGCGTACATGCCTGAATTCGACATAAGAACATGGTATGCTTTAGGAAGAGAAGCAAGATACTCACCAGATGTTGTGAATACGAATGGGGTAAGGGAAGAAATCGAAGATATCTTCAACCCTAGACTGTTCGATCACCTAGACGAACCTGGAATTGAGCAATATTTTGAACCACGACTATTCGATTTGGACGTACCATGGAATAATCAACAAGTTATAAACTTGTTGCGAGGTTACTCAGAGCAGGAATGTGAATTCTTAGTGTATTGTGCACTAGCTTACCTAGTACATGGCATATTGGAGCGAGCAAACGAAAATACTGTGACAAAGATTAAGTATGAATATATTGTCAGGAGCTACTCCGTGAACGCTGTACAGACTAAGAAAAACGTACATTCTGTACCTATGCTCGAACGAACATCTGCTTACGCAAAAGACTTCAAGAGAAGTATCCTGAGTCCCATAGTCGTGATTGTACATCTTGAGGGACAGCCTGCAAGAGCTTTGGTCGACTCAGGATCACTTGCAGACTTTGTATCATCGAAATTTGCTGATCAGATTGGTCTAAGACGAATTCCACTAGCAAAACCGTTAGCAGTGCAATTGGCAGCCCAAGGATCGAGAACGAAAGTGAATTACTGTGCCTTGGCAGAACTCAAGTTTGGGAGTGTGAAATGTAAGAGACATTTCGACATAATGAATTTGGACAATTATGATATCATCCTAGGGACACCATTTTTGTACCAACACAAAGTTTCGATTGGTTTCAACCAACCAAGAATCTGGATCGAAAGCTCAGATCCATTACCATTGGAAGGTGAACAAATCACAAACCTTTCTTCGATGGTAATTGACACTTACGAACGCGAACTTGAGAAATGCCGGCTGGAAATTAAGGAATACGCACGAGATCTATTCAAAGATGCTTCGCAAACTTCCTTACCACCACTTCGAGCAATAAATCATTCTATTCCATTGATAGACGAGACTAAGAAATATAAATTTCGTCGTTCGACATGTCCAGATCCCTTGAGAGAACAATGGAAAGAAAAACGTAAGGACTACATTCAAAGTGGAAGATGGAAAGTAGTTACCGGTTCAAACGCAATGCCAATGTTATTGCTGCAAAAACCTCGTAAGAATAAAGACGAACCGATTCGATTGAGAACGGTTGTAGACTTACGAGATCGGAACGCGAATACTCGAAAATTATCTTCACCATTGCCCGACATTGAATCTGTACTTCGCAGAGTCGCATCCAAGAAATACAGATCATTAATAGATGGAAAAGATGCTTACGAGCAAATTCGAGTTGTCCCAGAACATGTATCGAGAACTATATTCAATACACCTGACGGCACAATGGTTAGTCAAGTAATGCAATTGGGAGATTGTAATAGTGGAGCGACGTACCAAGCTCTAATGAATCATATCTTTCAACCATACCTGGGAGATTGGATGGATATCTATCTTGATGACCTGGTGATATATTCTGATACGGTCGAAGATCACATTCGACATCTGAAAATTGTTATCGACATTTTGCGCAAAGAACAGTTTTACCTTAGCGAACACAAAATGCAACTGTTCCAATCAGAATTACGCATATTAGGACATATAGTCGACGATAATGGTATCAGAATGGACCCACATAAAATAGATTCGATTCAGAAATGGAAGGTACCGAGCAGCAAAGATTCGTTGAAACGATTCTTAGGAGCAGTAGGATATTTAGCACCGAACATTCCACAACTAAGAATACCAATGGGAGTACTTACCAATATTTCGGGTGAAACTGCTCGATTTCGATGGTCATTTACTGAACAACGAGCGTTTGACCAAATTGTAAAACTGGTACATGATTTTCAGAATCATCACCGCGTAGTTTTGCAGTATGGAAAGAACGCACCTCCAATCAATGTAACTACAGACGCGTCTCACACTGGAATTGGAGGAATAATCAGCCAAGGAGAAGACTGGCAAAATGCAAAGGTCGCTGCATTTTATTCCGCTAAGTTGAATTCTGCACAGCAGAACTATCCTGTACATGACAAGGAATTGTTAGCAGGAGTCGAGACTATGCTCAGACACAAAAACTTACTTCAAGGAGCACATTTCCGATGGTTTACAGATCATAAACCACTGCAACACTTATTCGAACAGCCGAATCTAAGTGGCAGACAAGCTAGATGGATAGAGAAATTGTCGGATTTCGACTTCGAAGTAATCTATGTTGCAGGAACTGAAAATATCTTAGCAGATGCATTATCACGCATATATGCAGAAGACTTACCTGGTACAGTTCGAACTAGACCAGAATACACAAACCAGATCGATGAGGACGACATACCAATATTAAGTCGCTTGGAAAACAAAGGTGCAAGCCCAATACTAGTCAATCCAACGCATATACTTCATATGTATTCTATTCCAATCCATGAGAACATGGATCGACTTTCAAACATAGCTATGAACGTACCTAAACGACTCCGAATTACCTTCAAAAGAGGAGAACAGCAAGATAATTTGTCTAATATTCAGGAGGGCGGAATGCAAAGACCACGAATTAAAAAAGTGACTTTGAGAATCCGAAACCGCGACACACCTAGCAACAACGGTCTCGATGATCGACAAAACGATCTGCGTGAGAAAGACGCGACTCAGCAAAAAGATCGACTCACTGATCTATCCTCTGAGCCAATCACTGGAAATAGCAAGACGATCCAAGATCGTCCTCACGCGCCAATCCCATCTGAACCTTCGCAAGTCGCGACTTCCGAATCAACGCATACAGGCAAGGAAATGGACACCATTGATCCACAATTTCCTACAATACAGTCAGATATTCAAAATTTACAACAATCAATAGAACCAACGCTCACCGATGTGATTGCACAAGCACAACCGCAAATCCAGTTTCCTAACTGTTTGAAAAATCGATTTCACGAAGATCAGTTTTTCAAACTGATCATGGAGAATCCTGCCCACTACAAAAATTTTCACGTCGAAAATGGATTGATATTTCGACGGGAGGGCGAGAGGTATCTGCTATGTATACCCAAAATTCTGATTAACAACAGGAGTGCACGAGAAATTGTAATTGAGCACGCACATTCAATTCTAGCACACTTGGGAGCACGGAAAACATTGCAATATCTGAGAGACCAAGTCTGGTGGAAAGAAATGGTATCAGATATTACCTCATATTGTGATTCATGTCATACCTGTAAGATTTCGAAGCCGAATCACCAAAGACCATATGGATTGTTGAATCCATTGAATGCACCAACGCGACCCTGGCAAACTATTGGTATGGATTTTGTAGGACCGTTTCCCGAATCCAAGAATCGACTTAGTTCGTTTGATATGATATGCACGATTGTATGTTTACTCACCGGAATGGTTCATTTGCTACCTTGTAAGCAAACGTACAGAGCCAAAGAGTTTGCTGAGTTAATATTCGAAAATGTATACAAATTGCATGGCTTACCTGAATCGATTGTGAGCGATCGAGGATCACTATTCACAAGCACGCTGTGGAAACACTTGAATAAATTGCTTAATGTCAAATTGAGGCTATCAAGTGCTTACCATCCACAAACCGATGGAGCTACAGAGCGAATGAATAAAACGATTGCTCAAATGCTGAGACAATGTGTTTCACCGAACCAGAAAGATTGGGTGATGAAATTACCTATGATTGAGTTTGCAGTCAATTCTGCAAGATCAGAAACAACTGGTTACGCACCTTTCTTCCTGAACTATGGAAGAATGCCTCGTTCCATGATATGGAATGATCCGAGCCAAGACGAGTACCCGGGGGTAAGAACTTTTGCATTGAAGCTGAAAGAAGCAATCATGTCAGCACACGACTCCATCTTACAAGCTAGGGTAAAACAAACGAGGCAAGCTAATAGACATCGGCGGATGTCACCATTCGAAATCGGAGATTTGGTATATCTGTCAACAAAGAACATGAACTTACCAAAGCAACGTGCACGAAAATTAGTACCTAAGTTCATAGGGCCCTACAAGATACTTAGGGTCGCTGGAAACGATTCATATGAGATCGACTTACCTAGAAGTTTGAAAAATCGAGGCATACACCCCATTTTCCATGCATCTTTGTTAAGAATACATATGCCGAACGATGATAGATTGTTTCCTGGAAGGGATATCAGCCAAGTAACTAATTTGGAGGACGGTACTAACGAATGGGTTGTCGAATCGATAGATACCCATTATGGGAAAGGTACGGATTCATTGTTCAAGGTCGTATGGAAAGCCGGAGACCACACATGGCTTCCATACGAGAAAGTAAAGCATCTCGAGGCACTTAATACGTACCTCGAGGTCCTGGGTGTCGATTCTATAGAGAACCTGCCTATGGGGAATGATGAGCCGGATACAGATGATCCACAGATAACTGTACATACCGTTTGGGTAGAGCACGAGGCAATTTTAGCCTCTCTGCATGTAAACAACGTGTACCAACTAAAGGACTCACATAAGAAGCACTGGAAGAAGTTCAGAAGAATATCCAAAACGCTTACTATGAATTCTGACAGCCTCCCAGTCAACTTCTTTGCCCCGAACTCGAATGTTCCGAATGCACCTCCCGAAAGATTCACTGAGCCGGATACTGGCCCAATCACCCAGTCCTGGGCCACGTTTGACACGGCCACGTCCACGTCGTATGTATTCCTAGCCGCCGAATTGAGGAAGGTCTTCGAATTCCATCGATACATCGAGACGAACTCGATCCCGCCTGGTGTTAATCAACCAGAGCGTTATTTGATTATACGCAGGTTGTATAATGGACACGTACCGGATTTCTATGCGTTGGCAGCCTTGCCCCCGTTTGCAGACCCGAGGCACCTCGCTGAAGCGATCCAGAACCATTTCGACTATTCGAGACGCAAGAATCTTGCCTCGAATCAAGGTATACAGTTGATACTCTACTCCAGAACAAGTTTAGTTTTGTCACTGAATAACTCGCCGACAGGTTCGAAAGTCCGTGAGGCTCGTTTCCGAGAAGGTAGTGCCCCGTATAGTCGTCGAAACCGGGCAGCCCAGCGTAAACTCACCCCGGGAATCGAAAAGCGGCCCGACGAACCAAAAGTGGGGGATGATACCACACTTTCGTTGATTCGTCCTGCCGTTCTTCCCAACTTCGCGAGCTCGTCCAAGTTTGATGGGCCGAGTCAACCCTCCGTACGAGTCCCGAACACACTCACCCACTCGCCGTCCGCAGCACAGGTTGTTGATACTACGCCAAGTACTTCGATGACCTTCATGACCTCGAAGTCCGCCAATTTGCCAACGACCGGCACGTCGTTTTCCAATGTCCCTGCGCGTAGTTCTACTCCGATACCAGAAGGGCCTCTCTTTGGTGACGACGACATGAAGGATTGAGGACAAGTAACGTTAATAGTACATTGCTGCGCGAGATGTGATATGTGTGCTACTCTCCTCTATGCTGCTTATGTAAACTCTTTTTACGGAAATGATCGGCGAAGTCGATCGTTTACCCGATCGACTTGTCTTAGATATGTTTTATGCCGTCCTTATGAATTCACACTTGGAATATAAATTCTATACATAGATTATGTTTATTCCATTATGCTACTTTACTATAAGAACTTGTAGACAAGTTCTGGAGGGCGTATGTGACGAAGTAACCGTCACCATGCTTTCCTCCATAGGGTTCCGCAGCGTAACGCAGACGTTACGCGCGGAACCATATGACTAAGTATCTTACCAATAGCTTATGTGAGCGCGACCCTATGCATTTAGTTAGCTTTAGTTTTCACGTTTCCCCCATGTGTAGTTTAGTTTATATAGCTGGTAGATAGCAAATGTAAGAGGGATTCTTCCCTCTCGACTATCACTCTAATACTACGGTTAATCCAGTCAGTAACGGTGTGATCTGAGTGCCAGAGGAATCTCTCGTGTGACCGAATCTTACCATTCGTCACAATCATACACTTGGGTTTGGGTCGCATGACCCTTCAGAGTAGCCCGTTGCGTGGCTAGAGAATACATACATGTGGCTGGTAAGAACTCGTTCATATTACGGATCGGCAGGCTTCTGGGACCGAGTGTGTATGTATGTGATTTGGACCCTCATTGCAACGTTGTTGATCTGTTGATCTGTTAATCCCCGTTTCCAGCGCCCTTCTTTATTTCATTCGGGATCTGTTGATCTCAGGCTTCTTTTCGTTCTTTCCTGAGTGGGAGCGAAATATTGTTCCTCCGCCCCCCCCCCTCCCTCCGGTGGGGACTGACTGTCCTCTTTCATTCCATTTACAGTAGGTTCAGTTTATTGGGTTGATTTCATTCGTGGCTTTCTTGAAATGAATTGGGCCTGGCTCGAACGTCACGTTCGGACTCGGTCTGCACCTCGATGCTTCCCTTTCCTTCCGCCCCTTGCGCGTTTCGCGCAACTCTAACTCAAAGTCTGTTCGTTTCGAAACTATAACTATAACTATAACTATAACTGTATTCTCCCAGAACCGTCAAGGCCGTTACTGGATAACTTTCCGCATTTAGAAGAATATCTCAGCTCCAATACACACACGGGACACGGACACGGACACGGACACGGACACGTATGTACAATCTATGTACAGATATCTTATGTGTATGTATATATATTGCATGCCAAAAATAAATTAGCCGAGCGGGAGTGGCGGTACTAACTGAGCAGTGACAGTCAGTACTGGTGCCCCCTCGTTCCTATGTACTTAGCGACGTTTTCTGACCGAAGCGAAAGAGCACCTGGGGTAAGTGTGTATATTACGGTGGGGCGACGTTATTGATTGACGTTAGCGAGAGGATCTGGGCCTCTGATGTCCGAGGAGGGGGGCTCATTCGAGTCTTGGAGGATACATATGCCGGAGTCATAGTGTAGTGTCCACTTGTCCGCTGGAGCTGGATGCTGTTGTCATTGTCGTCAGCGTCCGATTGTGGTGGAAACCTTTTATGTTTGATTCTTTGTTTCGTGTTTCATCCCGTCATTCATTCATTCATTCATTCATTCATTTCCGAACTCTTCAAGCATTGTCCTGCCACGCTCAAGCACAAAGAAATTAGTTTACAATGAGATTTACAAGAATGAAGAACGGAATGGAGCTCTTTGTCTTTGTCTTTGTCATTCGTTCAATAATTCTTTTCTTTTCGTTATTGTAAGTCCATGATCCCAAAACGCGAGTATTTATGTATGAATGTAAGAATACAAAAAGAGCACGACGACCAAAGCCAGACCGAAACGCAAAAAAGATCAAAACGCATGTCTAATGGAGAGCAATGAGTATGTGGGTAAGCGGGCATATCAAGTAGAGAGCATATCAGCGATCATGAATCAGGTAAAGGGTGATTGCAGTCATAACGAGAAAAAAAAAGGAAATCGCGAGAAAAGAAAAGAAAAAGGTGAACGCTCCAGACGTTCGACCGGATAGAAATATTGATATCTTACAAGAAAGAAAAAAATTGGTTAAAAATGAAAAATAAACAGAAAGAATCGGGGTTTCGACTATGGATAAACGAAGATGGGAAGAGAAAGACGAAACACCAAACATCAAAACCAAGAAATGAGCAAGAAATAAGTCGTAAGGAGAAAGTTATGTTTACCACATGTAGATGCAATAGTCCCTGTCCGTGGAACGAGGATATTTAAAAATGGTGAGTAAGGGATGGAAAAGGGAAATAATCGGTGAAAATCGAGAGTAGGGTACGAGGGAAGAGGTGACGAGACATGATGTGTGGGGAGGAGTACGTATGGTACATTTTTTGGAGCTCGGTTCAGCTGAGACGAGTCGATGGTTACCTGTGTGTAAGGCTTATGCGGCGGCAGGCTTCGTGAAAACGAGTTCGCATATGCCATCCGGTCGACATTCAATACCACACAGGAGCGTCCGCCCGCAAAGATAGTCGACACGTCGTATACCGGAGTCCCACTCGCGTTTGCTACCGGTCATTTCGCACCTGCGAGAGTAAGCTTCGGCCACGCGACGTTGTGCGCTAGAACCTGTCCCCAGAGCCTCCCATTCAAAGCGGGAAACAGGCTCGCGAAGGACAAATACACGGCCTGAAGGACATCCAGGTTGGTAAGTGCCGTGTGCTGGGGATCGGTGGCACTCATGCTAACAGCGTTGATTTTCCAGTCGCGCGGGCATTGAATGGACATACCGGAGTCAGGACCAGGAAGGTAGAGCGAAAGTGAGGGCACGAACGGGCGCGTCGCGGGCAAGGCAAGCGTGTGAGCTGGCACAGGCTGTGGTGGGCCTCTTGAACGTCGCGTCAGCGACGCGATGAAAGACGTCGGCGGGGGCGCGAGGATATTGTCATGCGAAGGTGCACGCGTGACGTCGTATAAAATCGGCGGAGAACCATTATTCGACCTCGAGTACGCCAATTGGCGGTGAATCTTCAGCTGAGGTTGGAACGTCTGTCCCGACGGCTGTCCCTGCCATGTTGTACGGCGCGCTGCGTTGGGGCGCGTCAACGAATGCGTTGACTGGTCACGGTGGTGGTGCGAAGAGGACGAAGAGACGCGCGAACGCGACTGTTCGCGTCCACGGGAGCGGTGGTCCGAGCTTGAGCCCGAAGATGATACGAAGGCGATATTCGCCGGGACGACAGAGGCGAAGTCCGGGTGGTGACGGCCGACTACGTGCAGACGCAAATGACATTGGTGACGGTCAGTACCAAAGCTCGTTCCCACAGCGCAGTGAGGAAACACGTACCTGAGCCAGCCCGACTACGCGAGCGCAGAGCCATCTCACGTTCCCGCTCGTATACCGGGTCTCGGTGGTGCGTGCTCGCTGAACGGCGGTGCGGTGGACGAGAGACGCGCGGTTCTGAGTAAGCTGAGCCGAGTGGGACCGCGACGGGACCTGCTAAGCTCCTGCTGCGCTGGCGCGCCATCATGGCTGCGGCTCCATCGGACGCGTAGGGGTCTGCGACTATGCGACGAGAGGTGGCCAACATTGTCTTAAGGTGGTACTAACGGTGGTGAGCAACAACGTCGGTGGTAGTGGCAAGTGGATGGTTGAAAGTACACAATGATACAAGGCGTCGGCCTGCGAGTCGTACGGGAATGTCGTGAACAGAACGTGGAAGTCGTTGTCGTTGGTGATAAGATTGAGCGTCGGTGGGACGACGGGAGGGATGGGGAGGGAGACATGGCGGGACGACGGACAGGGTTTATATAAACGGGAGGAAGAGAGTAAAAAGAGAAGCGCGAGGAATTAATATTATTATTATATTCTTTGTTTGTGCTCGTGTTTGTCCTGGAACCCCAGATCGGGTAATACCACGTGGCAATGTTCTCGATTCATTTCACATTCCAGACTCATTATTTTTATTATTATGTAACCCCACTTCACCCTCTTAGACTACTACTAAGAGTACAGCCAATCCGGCGCTCGCCTATTACCATCATCGCTCTCTCGGTCTTAACGCTCTCCTTGTACCCGCCCAGGCAAAGAAACGTGGGGGCAACTCCAACGAGGAGAAATAGGATCAAGGTTACAGTTACGACCTCAATTCAATTCTAGGCTTCAATTGACTTGAAATTAGATATGGGCCATTATTATCCTCATCAACGTTCTTTTACATAGTGAATCATAATCATAATGATGATGGATGATGATGATGCCGTACACGTTCACTATCGTAGCACTTTACTTATAGCCGTGGCATTCCGTGGGCGCAGCACCCACCTGCACGCATACCCGGCACGCGTGCACTAACGGCGACACACTGCGAAGCGAAGCGAAGGCGAAGCAAAGCAAAGCATAGCAGTAACAAGAAAGGAGAAAGGGAAAGGAAGCTCGTCAAAAAAAAAGTGTTCATCCCATTTCGGGCTTTGTAGATTCACTACTATATGCTCTCGGACTCGGTCCTATTCCTATTCTTCCCATCCATTTGGCGCATACACGCAGTAGTAGCAGCCCAGGTCCGTTCATCCCGCTGCTATACACGCCCCTATACCTTGTTACTCACTTTTGCACCCATATATAGAGCTATAATAAACCCGCTATCGCTATCTTTCCCACTTCTACGTGATGACGTCGTCTCCCCAACCCCCCTCTTTCCCAGCACGGCCCTCGTGTGCTGCCTTTCTCGCGTTCTCATCGCAGAGCAATTCATCTCGAAGCCAGGTTTCGAAGGTCCCGAGCCAAATGGGAGGTCCGCATGAGCCGCTATTAGGCATCGCGCCAGGGACGACCGCCATCCATCATCATCATCATCATCATCAAATAAATGGAACGAACGTAACCCGCAGAACCAGAGAGAAAAAACTTTCTTCTCTTCTCCTGTCCTTTCTTCTGAGTGGCTCGGCGGATACGATGGACAGCGACGAGAGCTGATCATTGATAGAATTAATGGAGTTCCCAGGTTTCTCTTGTCTCCAGCGTCAGCGAACACTGAACAGCCCGATTCATTTCCGAGCCCGGACGCGTTTCATTCATTCTTTTTCTTTTCTTTTTTTGATTGTCCACCTCAATGAAGGCTATTCTTAGTATCGCCCGCACCATTTGCGATCATGACTCACCGAAACATACATCTCGACTAATTTGATTACCTATCTGCCTTTCCTTTTCTTCTTGATTTCTCGCTCTTATGCCCGCGGCGCCGGCGCGCTTATTCTTTCTCACTCATATCTTCATATCCTTACAAGTCAACAAGTTCGCCCAAATACTAAAGAGGAAAAAGAAAATACGGCAACACAAGAAGATAAGAAAGACAACGAAGCCATCTTCCTTTTATCCTCAGGGCGGTGTTTTGCACCACGTTTTTCCAGAACACACATAACACGAAACTAGAATCTCGCATCCCCAACTGCGTACCCAAATGCGTCGGATACTCCAGAACGGGACCACATGAAGCGCGAGCCCAGACCGACCGATGTCCTCAAGAGAAGCCACCCTCATCTAGGCGCGCTAGCCCCTCCTCCCGACGACGCGTGCCGGCGGTCGGCTTGATGCAGTGGCCTCGGGTAAGCGGTTTCTTTCTTTCCGTATCTCGTAAACGAATTCCTCGCCTATTTTGCCACGCGTTTCTCTAAGGAAGTCCACGTGGGATGTGATCCTCAATGCAGGCCACCAAAAACCCCGACGCCGGGATCCAGTACTGGTTATCTCACTACCAGTTGGAAAGAATATTATTCCTCACCGAGTTATTTTTTGCTACTTCAGACTGCAAAAGCAGGAAAAGCAGCTACATAAAATTCCATAGTAAATCTTACGCCTCAGCTCAGGTACCTAAGTGGCCACGGTCGGTTTTCCATCGCAAAACCGCATAGAGGATATACAGTACATTCGTACCCTGTTCCTGTTATGCACACAAGGAAAGGTACCGCGAACATTCGCTAGACCGACTACGTATTCCACCGCGCTGCAAACGCGACCTCGCGATACGTCGCATCTCTCGCAAGGAACGCGAAAACGGAGAAAAACGGATTTTTAATTCAATTCCCCCCGGATTTCGACATAGCCTGTCTTCGCCTTTTTCCGGATGTTTTCGACAGAGAATGCCAATTTCTGATATGTCCCCTGACGCGCATCCCGCGAGAATCTACAAGAAAGGAATAGACTTGCGGAACTTTATGCGCAGAGTATCAGCGCTGGCGTCAGTATATACGAGAGATAGCACGAACGGTCTGGAGCATTTCTCCAGTGGAGCAAGCCACCAAGCGAGCAGAGAGGTGCAATTGCAAGCATCATAAAGACGTCAATATTACACTACAGTTCTCTATCTTCAAACCTTGCGTGCCATAATTTCGTCAAATGACAACAAGCTTGGACAACGTTGAACTCTTCTGTTCCAACAAGGTAGATGAGTTCGCAATCCCAGTCCCGTTACCTAACGTTCCAGTACTATGAAAACCTCTGAAACATTAGGCCATGACGTGTTAGGACTATTTCCAGTCCTGAATGGAAGCAAACATGAGGAGATACAGGGAAGTTCTAACATCAAGTCAGTCCCGTCCACGTTCCGCTCGCGGGAAGGCCCAGTGCCAGTGCATGCTCACGGCAATGTGTTGATAAGATTGTAGGGGAGCGCAGCAGATGCATATCATGAATAGCTATACCAGTATTGGTGAACCAAATTTGGAGGACCGTAAATCACCAGATCATTAAGCCCCGCACGACTCGGAAGTTGCGTCTCCCAATCACGGGCGGCCTTGGATCTATCCATTCATTAGCTGTTCATAAAGACGCAATAGAAGAGAACCCATATGCATCACATAAATAGATCTGCCTCATCATAGTTGATGTAGTTGTTGCTGCAGAAAGATCATGGCGTGTCGCGGAAGAACATCTCAGAAGGGCCGGTCCTTCCTGGGCATCCGAGCGAATTTAGACGCGTAGAATAGGCAGGAGGACATTCCACCGTAGATCGAGGGTACGTTCGATACTGACAGAACCCCGGTATCGGATAATCTTGAAAAGTTCATGGTGCAGGAAGAAGCCGATCAGTGATTCCAGTCGAAGGTCAAGTTCAGAGCAGACTCAGTTATGGTCATGCCCTTGTAGCCAGGACTTTTGTATATACAGTTCGCCATGGTTGAAAGGCACGTTTTGATTCGAAAAAGAAGGGATTCAAGTCGAGGGCGCAAATTTAATTTGCTCGTGTCTTTCGAATAATGACTGAAGATGCAAGTGTTGAGTCATAAGTAGTCTTCTCATGTCAAAAGTCGTCTCACTTAATGCATGAACAGATCATCTGAGCAAAGCATGGATAAAAGCGATGACCACGTTCCGGGCAGCAGCCAGAATAGACCCTTGAACGAGCCTCGCTGTGCTTGAAATAATCCAGTATATCCAATTGAGCCAAGGACAAGGCTCGCCTACGCTGATCCGAGTGCCACGCGTTGTACAAACAGAAAAACGGGGCCACATTGGACCAACATACCAAGCACCCGTGACCTTTCTTGATCAGAGCGTCCCTTAGAAAAGAAAAATGCCACGTGCGCGCATATATCCACCGAAAACCAGAATTATTCAGATCGAAATGCTTCCGGTTCTTCATATGTCATACTTGAGCGAGTGTATGAGTGGCGGAAGAGATCTGAGCCGACCCCTTATCGTGAAAGCCTCCGCAGAAAGCTGATTAGGCAGAGAGATAAGCCGTGAGCACGCCAGTTGTCTCGTATTTGCTAATTGACGCGTAATAGACGAGAAGCACAGTCCTGGTGAGGGTACCTGCCAGCTTAATTTTGCTTCCTTAAACGCGCTAGAAGATCAAACAGATGGAAAATGCCGAGTATGTTCTGCACAAGTCAAGGCCAGCATCCTGCTGGACATGGCAGTTGATGCTGCGGTCAACATAGAACATAACAGCCCGTCAACCGCGGAGATCAGCAGTTCCCAAGAAAATTATTTTACCGTGGTCAACAGAGCTCGAAAGGTGTGAGCTCGATGCCGGGCACATATATGTAGCGCGTCGCATGTTCACGCACGTTCGCAAGGTCTTTCAAATGGTGGCGCATTGTAATGTTGCCGCAGGATTGACGCCATCAAGCACGAATCATCCGTGTGTGAGTCCGATTCAACTATAGATCGTGCGGTCTTCCTGCGGCCCACGCTAGTCAGCGAGAAGAGCTTCTGTGGCACCAAGCTGGGACGGTCGCTTTCAGGCAGTGTGGAGCCGATAACAGAAGCGAGGGTAAAGTGCCTGAATGGTTCTTTGATGATACGACGAATTTGACCAGTCAGGTCTCGCAATACTGAATAAACAATGCGCGAGAGAATGACTTGTATATCATGTAGATTGCAGAGCTAAATTTTTGTTAGTATCAAAGAGAGAAAGCGGAGAGCAGATATACGCAGAAGAGTAAAATCCGGTACGAGCGAAGGTTCCTTGTCCAGCCCCTAGGTGTATTGAGAGCGAAATGAAGAGCGATGATGCAATTGCCCAAACACGTACACGCTTATCTTCTGCTTCCCGGCTTCTCAAATTCATAATTGCAACGTCGCCGCTCTAAAGCGCGGAATATGCAATAGCATGAATCATCATACGAATCGGAGGAAGTTGTAAAGACACATGGGGAACGAAATCTGTACGGGCGCATATACAGTTTCATAGTGCCGACTTGGGATACTCGCAGGCTCTCTAACCCGGTGCGTCTGCTTCCTGTCTTCCCTGCTCGACCTTTTCGCTCGTACGTATACCCAGGATAGACTCGGATATCCGGCCTCGACCAGGTCACGAACCAGACACCCTGGACCCAAGACGTCATGATCGGTAAGAAAAGGAAGGAGAGCAGTCTGTTCAATGCTTGAATTTGATAGTAACAGATACCAGTTGAAGGACCGCCAATCCGCCAAACTTGGTAGATATCCAACACCATCGCATGGCCAAGAGACCGATAGACCGAGTGCATCGATATTCTTCCATAACTATAGGGAGGAGTCCGCGTACTCCGAGATGCTGTTGACTTAGTGAGAATCACCGTCTATAAACGAGCTGAGCCGCGTTTCCTTGCTTCGAGAGCCTACCACTCATTGATATTCATATCAACGCATCTTCTAACTGTTTTGACACGTTCTAAACGTGGAACCGCGTTTTCAACATGTCATCACGTTGCTCCCGCCGCTCCATCACCTGCACCCACCTTCTAAGCACTGGCAGCAGAGAAGTGGGACGCAGCCCTGCCTTGCTCAGCGTGGTCTAGAAGCACCGACTTTCTGGGGTTTCCTCTGTGGCGCGTAAACGATGAAAGCACACGACCGAGGGTGTGCGCGCGACGATGGATACGGTTCTGTGGGTCCTGCGCAGTCGCCCCTGAGCTGAAAACGTTACTCGAGGCCCCGTACGTGTTTCTGTTCTGCAACGCCACGACGGTAAATTGGTAGGAGAAGATTCGAAGGCGATGACGGAGTCCGAGTCCGACAAAGTTGAACTTTGCCTGCGCGTACTTGCTTTAGCGAGGGAAGATCCTGAATCCAGAGATCTAGAAGGCATATGCGGCAGACGGAAAGCTGTGTAGTTAGGTCCGTGTACGTGTACAGTACTCGAGGTGTTGAGAAGCTTGTGTCCGTCGAGCGCGCGGCAAAATTTGCTAGACATGAGGCTCGAATGCTATTGTGTCTTGCTAGAAGAGCACAACGAGTACTCTGACGAGGTCTAATGAAATCAGGTTATCAGATCGTATCAAGCACATTGGACATCTCCGGACTGAATAGGCGCAGAAGAGAGTGGGAAGCAGGATTATTGAGTGGGTACAGCCGGAGAATTGAAGGGATGCCACTGAAGATTGACTGGATGCAGCATGTGAAACACGTAAATTTTCAGCGGGGTTCGGTAGCAACATCCGCCGAGTATACGTTGTAAACCAAGAGATACTTGTCTTTCTTTCGCTTCATTTGAAAGGCGTCGATGTTATGGTCAAGTACAAGATGGGTTATTGCAGGGCAGGTTAAACGGGAATTATGTTAAGGCACGTGACTTGTGACCTAACCACGTCCGTGATTTCCCTTACCCCATTCGTATTCACAACATCTGGTGAGTATCTTGCTTCTCTTCCTAAAGCATACCATGTTCTTATGTCGAATTCAGGCATGTACGCCAATTCGACTGGTAACATGAATTCATCTCTGTCCCACCAATCTTCGACACAGAAATATTCGTCATTTACTCTGGTAACCTGGAACCGTTTCGAAATGCCATACTGGTGTTTCCATTTCTTGACGCATTTTCGGTCAAATGGGTAAGGTATCCCATTTTTCAAGCATTCAATCGCACCATAACTGAACGCATCCTTATATTCCCATGGTTTCTTTCCATTGCAACGTATCATTCTTGGTTTGGTGAATTTCCCTGTGTGATGTTTCAATGGTTTGACATTCAATTCGCGTTCTGATGCATTTGACTGATAGGTTACAAAATGGTTGGTGTTTAGTAGATCCGTTCGAGACAAGCGGAACATGTCTCGTATGAGTTCGTAACTCATCGGATCGCTCTCCAACTCATCATCAGGTTCGTCGTATTCGGTCTCGTCAACATATATCATTGAAATGATTGTATGTTGTCCGGCTGATCGTCAGCTCCTTGTGTAACCACTTCCAGGTCTAGGTACTGTTCGTCTCGATTCATCGAACGAAGCTTGTCCAACGCTGCGTAATTGACAGTTACTGCGTTGGAGGTGCTCGTAGCGTCGTTTCCATTTTGACAGTACTCTTAGTTGGGCAATCTTTCGCCATGTGTCCAACTTGCTCGCATATGAAACATTGATTTTTAGCTCGCATTTCATCCAGTTTTTTTTCTCCTTACTCCATTTCTTTACATGGATTCTCGGTCTTTGGACGTCTATCTTTCTTAGGTGTTTCCTTTCTTCTTATTTCTCTCGTCTCTGTCCTTATACTTTGCATTATTAGGGCGGCATCGTTTGTGCTGTTAGCACTAACATTCCGATGAGACAGTTTTGCACGTGATCGTTCGCTTTCCTCAAACTCAGACGTCTGTTCTTCCATGGCTGCTTGCCTTTGACATTTGGGAAGTGTTTACGTTCTTCTGGACGTTCAGAACGTAAATTTTGCTGACTATAATTTTTGGTATAAATTCCCTCGTGCCATTTTACACCAATTTGCTTCGTTAGCTCGTTCGATGCTGTCCAGTCGATCATGCAGATCTTCGTAAGACACAGTATCGGGACTCAAGTTATCTAGACGCAATTGTCTTTGATATTCGGGATGTAAGCCTTCCCATACTCTGCGAATCAATTCCCTAGTTGAATATCTCCCAGGTTTTCGGCCATGACTTCCATTTCATACAAATATTTTTGTATATCTTTGCGTCCTTGTCTCATACGCTGGAATTGTCTTCGTAAGTCCTCAGAATAATTTGTTGGAAAGCAGTAATTGCTTAACTCGTGTAGAACTTCGACAAAGTCCATTTTGGTCTTCAATACCTACTTTCTGGCGATAAAACTCCATTGCTTTACCTTCTAAGAAACTAGGTAAGACACCTACTTGTTGTCTTGGAAGTCTTTCTAACCCTGTTTGGCGCATATACAAGTTTGTTTCGACCACAAACTTATTAAATTTGGTCAAGTTGGCTTCTCCATCGTACGGGGTAGGTGGAATCGCTTTTACTCCTTGAGATTGAATTTTGAGGAGTAACATGTTCTTCTTCCATCTACGTTTAGCTCGTTTCTTCTTGGATTTGGTATGTTCCGAATCACTCGAATTAATACTTGAGGGTTCCATTAACGTATCATCACTCGAATAATCAGAATCATCTGATGAAGAGCTAGACGAACTACTTGGATTACTTGAAGATGGGCTGGTAGGTTTACGAGACGATCGACGAATTGCTTGTTTGAGAAAACTCTGATGACCTAAATTCTCAGAAGGCTTGATTGACGCGAAACGACCTGTATGTCGTTCTTTCTTCTCTTTCTCATGTCTTTTGTCTCGCTTTTCCCTATTCTTGGCTTTCTTGGTCTCTTGTACTCGGGACTTGTGTCTTCCAGCAAGAATGGCTATTTTTCGTACCGACTGTCTGGGTCCATCAAGCTCACTATCAGATAATTCATCTGATAGTTTGCTTTCGTTGCCTGTGTCCGAGTCTTTGGGTGCCTTGCCTCGTCTCTTGTCATCCGAGCTCTCATCGGAACTGTGATCCGGACTTCCTGGGGGTCCTCTGTGGAATTGACGCGTGCTATACTCGTGTCTGTCCCCGTGTTCACTTGGATCTCGCTTGATGTTCTTCTCCTTCTTTCGGTCGAATTCCCTATTGTGCTCCTTACTAGGCGATCTGGATTTGGACTTGTACCGACGATGAGTTCTCTGTTTTTCTTTCTTTTCCTTTTCAATTAGCTGGTCAGGAGATGAGGCATCCCAGGTAGACGGTCCGGCGTATCCTGAGCGAAAGGTCTGCATGCGTGCCTCTTTGGCACGCATTCTCTCCTCTTCTTGTTCTTGCATACGTCTGAACTTGATTGCCTGAAGGTACTCCATCTGCTGATCTATATCGGAACGACGGTGCTCTCATCGTCCTCTCTCCGTCGCGTCGTCGTGATAATGCTGAGCACTCGTTTCGTCGGCCTTGCGCCTGCTCTTAGGCGCACTACCTTCGCACCCGCTCTCGGTGAGAAATTCTGTATATGAAAATCATTGCAATCAATGACTCTGGATGTAGCGGCGCGAAACCATACCGTCTTGCGGAACGCTGTGTTCAAGCGGTGAGCACCGACTTGTTCGAGTCCTAAGTTTGTGGATTCTAACATACTTGTTGCTTAGAGGAATTCAAATTGAATTTAAGCCTCCTTCACAGGCGACTGAAGTTCTGAATTCTCAGCGTCTCAAGCGTCCGTCGAGCCCGCATTTCACTATCTACCAACCGCAACTCACCTGGGTCGGGTCGATCGCCAATCGTGTCACCGGAACAGGTCTCAGTGTTTGTGCGTTTTCCCACTAATGGTCTGGCTTAGATGCACTTACTGACATTTTGTCTTAAATAATAATCCATTAGTATTATATGGATTTACTATCTCCTACGTCGTCTTCCCTCTTTTCGGCGCCCCTTTCAGTAGCGTGGATATCGTAAACTTGGTCTCTGCGCTTCCAGAAGGTATCAAGTATGCTGGGAAAACTCTTCTTGCTGCGCCATTCGCTTTCCACGCCTGGAACGGTATCCGTCATCTTGCATGGGATAGCGGAAAATGTAAGTTGGCATTTACACACCTTGCAGCTGATCAACTTGTCCTTATACGCTTCATTGCAGTTTTGACTCTGAAGGGCGCATATGCAACTGGTTACGCAGTCCTCGGAGCTACAGCGGTGACAACTGTAGCGCTAGTGCTCATGTAATGCTATGTCCTCCTCGCCTTTCACCTGTAAAAATGACTAGACAACGAAATCCGAGAAGCATTATCAAATTTCACGTCGGACTTAGAACGCTCCAAAATCTGGGCACAATGCGTTGTGTTGGTAGCATTGACTTGACGCAGGCCAAAAACTCCATAGCTACCTCAAGATTCTAAAGAACAGACTGCAATGTTTTAGTGTCGTGCTTTGACGTAGTGAGATGGACGGAACACAAAGTGTGGCTTGGCTTGCCCGTTCATTCGTAAGATGAATCCAAGGCAAGACGTTTTTCTTTGATGCGAGACGGAACTGACGAGAACGTTTCCGGCGACCTACATCTTCATATTCCCGAAGAGCCGGGGGTAGATACATCTTCCCTCCGTACGCCTGCTAGGTGCAAATGCTAATTCATTTCGCTACGAAAATGCTTTTCCAGTAGCAACAGGACGTGGCCACTGACATTCAGAACAAATCAGTCAGCACCCGGGAATGACTCGGCTAGGACGGTGATTATGAGCTTGATTTAATCTTGTCAGTGTCAATTCGTTGCTACGTCCGAGGTAGCTGGGATGACTGCAACAGATACCTGAAACGCCTTGAATTTCAGCAAGATGGGGCGAGCCTTTTGAAGTATTTGGAGTTTGCAGAACGTCATTCTGTCCTAAAGCCAGTATGGACCGCATCAATCCTGCGTACGTTTACACGTAATTTTAATGTTCGTTGTCACCTACTTGAGCATACCTCTCAGTACACGTAAGGTGAGCTCAGGACTTCATAGTATACATCGGTTCTTTTTCGTTTACAACTTGATCCTTATTGTCCATACGATGGTCCTGCAATAGTCATACAGCTCCACTCCCGAGTACAAAAATCGCACATGAAAGACTTCTGTCTTGATCCGTACAAAGAAATGTCATCTCCGCTAAAGCCTTGTTTTGCTCATACCCAAGTGGTGAAGTGCTCGACGGCGCGTTTCATTACATCCTTCGCATGGTTCCTCTCTGTGAAACTGTAAACAAAATCCCATCAGACGCCTTCGCTGAGGAAAGAGCTACTGAGGAACTACGATCAGATGCGGTTCCCTCGGATAAATTACGAGCTGATGCCGCTCAGGGTATTTAGAACGGCGGCGCAAGCCACGCAAGAATGCAATGCCCTGTGACGCGGGCACTCGCTCATCTTTCTCTCCGTGCAAAATAAGCATAGCCGTCTCGAGATCCGCTACGTGTCCGATCGGATTTCCGCGAATATCAGAACGCTGACTTACGTCCGGCGTATCTCAAGGGGCACATCCTCCAAGGTCAGCCTTTCCAATAAAAAAGAGGCGCAGATAGTTAGAAATTAGATCCGGGGAGTTAACTCTGTACATACTTCGAAATCCGGAAGGTCTGATGTAGCTGTCAACATGCCCCAGTCGCTCACACCAGCACCCATGACGCCGGCCTTGGATCGTTTCTTTGTCTTCACTACGCCCCATGCTGTCAAGAATCCGCCTCGCAATCACTCATCACTCCAGTCAATGGTACCCATTCCTCCATGAGCCGCGCGTGCAAACTTTGAACCACGGCCTTGTCCTAAGGTCGTCGGAAGAATGAGCTAGATGTCTGGGGTTCAAACGACAACCACACGTATATCTAAGACATACCTCAACGATAGTTGTGTGAGATGACCAGATATCCCTGGGCGGCGAGAAGATGGTGCCAATTATAATAGGAAGGGGAATATCCAAATGTAACGCGCCTGTTCATGATTAGATCCGAATGCAACTCGTAAGGCATTAGATAACTAACGAATAAGGACCTGAAGAATAAGTTAGAAAAACAGTCTTCAGTAATCTCTGGGTAGCTACCGCTTGAATTACCGCCGTGGATAAGCATGATTGTAGGATACGGCAAGATCGCCTTTGCATTCTTATTTTCAGCCGGAAATGTCATGATACCATTTACTATTTAGCCACGTCCGGTCTTTGGCGAGCCAACGAGTTAGTTCGCTATGCATATTCGGGCCTTCCACTATCCAATTGAGATGCGATGATAACTTTGTGGTAAGGCCGAGCTCGATATGATCCGAGGTACCCGTCCATACGTTGAGGGGATCAATGTTTACCGCCGAACTTTTGATTGCTGCAAGGAGGAACCTTCCATCTGCCAACCTTCGAGCGTCCCACGAGTTCTTTTCGAGAGCCTCGTTGTAGGTGCGAAATAATACCGTGTAATCCATAGTATCCGACTCAAGAGCACGAGGAACGTCAATTTTCGTCTCCATGCTATCCGCAATTTCGACAGCGAAAAGTCCGCCGTCCCTCATATCGACAAGGCGGACAGCATCATCGTCCTTGCCGTACAGCTGCTCTATCTTGGTAAAATCCTCCGAAGAGTGGATGAAAACCGATTTTGAATCAGAAATGCGGCCTGGTTCGTAGCTTTGAATATCAACTATTTCCCCCGTTGGTAGGAGACATGGTCCTGATAGGGAACGTGAATACCTTCCAATGACCTCTGGTTAGGCTTCAACTGAGACTGAGATACGCTTCAATACGGCCTCTTCTTGGGTGAACTCCAACGCAGAGTTCTTTCTCGATAGATAGACCAGGGATTTACTATCGGATGACCACAGAAACCGATCGACGTGATGATTTTGAGCCGCTTCAAAAGTCCGCACATCTCCAGTCTAAAGCTGTAAAACCTGAGACGGTTGAAACTACGCTTATCGCCGAATACCTGTGCATCGTCTTTCTCTTTTTTACGTCGTTCGTCTTCGGGTGTTGCTTCGTTGGCACTCGTGAATGCGACGTAGCGTCCATCAGGAGATACATCAAATTCGGAGACTCTACGTTTGTTCTCCTTGCCGAACAGTGGATGCACTTCGCCTCCCTGTAATTCGATTAACCTCCGGCTTTATGACGATCCGATAGAAAGAGTATCCTCTTGCCGTCCGGGTGGAATCGAGCTGCGTAGTCATTGAAGAGACCCGAAGTAAACTGCGACGCACTTTTCAGCGCGATCAACTTCACCTAGCCAGATAGCGCACGTCTGGTGCTCGCCAGATTTATAGAGAGGCTTCACGTGGTATAGTAACTGCTTCGCATAAGGCGAGAGCTTGACGTCGAATAAACATTCAGAACTGGCAATATTTTCTGGCGCGAACGCGATTTCCTGCTCTTCCTTCTTAGGCATATTGGAGATCCAAAAATTGAAGCAAAAGGAACTGAACTGCCACAGCAGATGCTGCTGATGGCGTATAAGCTTGTGGTAGGTGAGCTGAAATTTAGGTTGTGTGAGAGTCTCTATACACTTCGATCTGAGATTCAAAATCCTCGCTTTATTCCGACTGACTTCCAGTCGCAGTAATCGCGAAACCAACGGAAATTATTGAGTAAAGAATAAGTGAAAGAAACAATATCGAAAATGATGGTTAAGAACGAGAACGATTCTGGAGTGGTGCTGTTTGAATCCGGTAGAAGAAAACTTCCTTGTAAATGAGATGAAATATAGATGCAATGTTACATGAAAGTGATAGCGCATAAGTACGTGTAGCTCGTTAAGTCATAGAAGGATCGTACAAGGGGAAAGCGAAGAACTTAAGAAAGGGAGGGAAGGAAAATCACATGATAATGCAACGCCATTTGCTTTCGCTCTGCTCCGATGCGGGCTCCGTCGACGGGGGCGTCACAACAGGTGAGATTGATGCACCTTCAACGACTGGCTTGCTGAATACTCCTGTCGCAGTCTCGAGAGACGTACGCTCCTTCTTCACAGACGAGGAGACCCATCCACCGGGGAAGGCGAGTGCAGATGCAGTTGATTCAAGACGTCTGCGTGAGGCGAGTGGAGAGAGCTGGTCGTCACCCTCAAGGGTATCCGCCTCAAGGGTACTATCCGCCTCAGCGACTTGCCTGTATGAAGTATTTATTCAGTCACATGAGCACAATGATACATACTGAAGAACTTACGTGGGTTGCTCGGATGCTGAGTGGCCTTCCGTCTGAGCGAAGGCAGATGGGAACGATCTCATAGCAAGAGTATGAGCAACGCCAAGCGATTTACCAATGCCTACAGTACCAGTCGGAGTGACAGTGCTCGATTGTTCTTCTCCCAACGATTCGACTTCAGAGCCTTCATGCAACTTCGGAACCGACATCGTCTCGATGTCGGGAGTCGTGACATTCGTTCCAGTCTCTTGTGACGGAGAAAAGGTGTCGGAGATCTGCGTATAAGCACTGTCTGTACTTAGCGTGTTCGTAACAATGACTGGCAGCGCAGGATGAGCAGCAGTAATGCCAACTTTAGGGATAGTCAACTCTGGAGCTGAGAGGATACTATCTTCAGTCTCAATTGCTTGGCTTGGATGGTTGTCTGCGGTTTCGGCCGCGATGATGGTTTCCTCGGTTGCATATTCGGTCAAGACAGGCCGGCCGGCCTCCTGCACTGCGTCGTCCTCCAGAAGTAAAGGTCGTGGCTCAGCGTCCTCAATTCCAGAAACAGCAGCTTCAGTCAAAGGCTCCGATGATTCCCCGAGACCCTCAACTATCTTCGCTGACAGAAGAGGCGTACAGAGCGGTGAGATTGGCTTATTCCCCTCTTCGGTGCTAGTCACAAGAGGAGTCTTTGCTTCCGCCTCCATCAACGAAGTGACTTCTGGATCAGTCCTAGGTGAATCTGGTGGATTTGGGATGTGACTGGATTCAGATACTTCTGAGAGGGTGTCGAATCCAGGAGTCACAGAGCGGAGCTCGGACCTTGGAGTCGACGGCATCTCTGGCTCATTACTGTCCGCAATAGACCCGCCTTCCTCAAGTTGTCCGGCAGTTGCTGCTCCCTCGACTACTCCAGGGCCCATCTGCGTCACAGAATACGAGGGCGGATAGGGTGACTTTGGACGTGCGATGACTGGCACGGACTCGGACGCAGGAGCATCCGTCTGCGGAACTTCAGTAACATCAATATGAACAGATGGCGCCTGTTCTTCCGCTACAGCTTGTTGCTCTTCACTAGAAGCATCCAGCTTGGATTCAGCGGGTGCGTCAGCATCAAGATGCAGCTCTTCTGGCTCAGGAATGCCAGGTCCGACTTGTGTTACAGAATATGAAGGTGTCCACGGTGACTTGGGCCTATCTGGTACTTCTTTCGCACTGGTGTCTACGGCTAAGGCTGCCAGAACAGTTTCGAGTGGCGCCTCTGGCTTCTCATCAATAAGGGGCTCGTCCGAAGGCTCGGCCTGATGGACCTGCAAGAATACATAAGACATTGCGTTTTGATGACTTCTGTGAATCATACCTCAGTTATCGTAGGTACCTCTTGCTCGGCATCACTCTTGGCCAAGACTGTCGTTTCTTCAGGTTTCGGAAGTTCGTCCGTGATCGTTTCAGAAGCCGGTGTCTCAGCCATGACAGACTCAATAGTCTGAGTATAAGCTGCCCGTGCGACGGGAACGGACGCCAGGACTTGTATATCTTCCACTTGCGAGGGCTGAGATACTTCTTCGGCAGGAGGAAGCTCAGCGACAACGTCAACGGCCTTCTCTACGGCAGGCTCTTCTTTGGGTTCCTCCGGCTCCTCGGGATGAACGGGAGATGCACCTTGAGTAATCACGGAGTAGGAGGACGTCCAAGGCGATTTGGGCCTTTCTGGAGTCTCTGAAGCATTCATATCGACATTTACAGCCTGTGGTGCAACAACTTCAGCATCCTCAGGTTGTTCCAAAAGAATCGATTGAGTGGGTGTCTCATGCTCCTGTTCAATAGTTAGCGAAGGAAGCTTAATAGTGCACAGGAAGCTCACTTGTGAACCACCAGCAGTTGTCTCTTCCTCTACTTTACCCTCATCAGGTTTAGTCTCGTCCACAATCTTTGTAGGAGTCGTCGCCTCGTCCTCAGCTCCAGTCTCTGTTGGCGTGGACGAGGACAGTGCAGGTAACTTAGCAACTTCCTCTGATGGAACTCCTACAGCTTTAGCAAGTCTCAACTCCACAGGGATATCATCCTCTTCATCCTCGTCTGAGGAGATGAAAGACAGAGTCTCCGACATAGGCGTAGGCGTTTCGATTGAAACGTCAGGGACGACTTCGACTTCCTCTGGTTCTTCGGCGTCCTCGATGGTTTCTGATTCGTGCGCTTCAGCGGGTTCAGCCGAATTGGGCTTTGCTTCGGCCTGAGGCGCACCGACCGTGTCTTCAGGAGTGTGTTCGGGTCCTTCCGTAGCTGCTGAAGCATCCTCAGCAGACGGTGGTGCCCGGACCTCCTCTGCCTCCGGAATCTCTTCGTCATGTTCAACCGCGGGTTTGGCTTCATCCTCCGCACTCGCTGCCGGTTCCTGCTCAGCCAAAGCGGTTCCCGCTGGTTCAGCAACAGTCACAGGCTCAACGTCCTCAACCGTTTCCTCGCCCGGGACAGCAACAGCCGACTCCTGGACTTCAGCCCCGTCGCTGACAGCAGCAGTCGGTTCCTGAGTTTCAGCGGGCTCTTCAGCAGACGCGGCTTGAACCTCCGGAACAGTCTCCTCCACCTCCTCAGCTGCTTCCGCTGCACTTTCTTCTTGAAGGAGCTCATCTACCTCGTCGATTATCGCCGCTAGCACATCGGACGATGCAGCTTTCTCCGTTGTTACGGTCCATCCTGTTGCTGGAGTAGCAGCCGGCTCGAAAACTTTCTCTGTTTCAATCGTTACACCGGAATCTTCTGCCTGCACGCCTGTAGCTATCGGTTCTTCGGCTGGACGTATGTCTGCAGTAGGTGTTTCAGTTTCTACGGCTTCCGGTGTGTCCCGTTCACGAATGGGCAGTGATTCTGCAGCGTCCGTCGGAGTCGCTTCCTCAGAAGGAACCTTAGTGGAAAGTATTTCTTGCGCTGCCTCCGTTACAAGCTCTTCCTTCGCAGCATCAGCTGCCTTATCTTCAAACTGTGTAGCTTCTTCACCGGGAGCGACCTCTCCAGAAACAACCTCTGCCGCGGATGTTTCTGCCTCTTCGGGATCGGGAGAAACAAGGTCTTCAGTTGCTTTTTGCTCATCTTCAAGCCCAGTCGGGGGATCCTTCGTGGTGTCATTGTCTACAGGCTTTTCTTCCTCAGCTTCGGTCGCTGGTACCTCGTGCGAGTCGCTTGCTGGTTCAGCCGGCTTACTATCAACGCCAGTGTCCGCCTCAACATCAGTGGATGCTTCTTCCTTCGGAACGACTACATCTTCCGCAGAAGGGGCTTCGGCGACGACATCAGCAACTGGTTCGACAGGCGCATCGGCGGAACTCCCAGAGACTTCTTCAACCTTATCTTCAAAGTCAGCTGCGTCAACTTCCTTCGGCACATCCTCAGAAACTTCTCTATTCTCATCGTCTTCGGGGGCAACTGCAACGCCTTCGGCAGATGGAGTCTCGACAGACGGAGCGGGAGCTTCAACTTCGTCCTTAACCTCGGAAGATGAGACAATCTCTTTCTCCTCCGGCTTGTCCTCGGACTCAGATGCTAGAGTTGACTCAGCAATTGTTGGCGCTGGTACATCTGAATTCTCCTCTGCGAGAACAGTCTCTGGTTGTTCCACTGACGCTTCGACTTTGTCCGCCGGTTCGTCTGCCTTCGCGATTTCCGTGCTCTCAGGTTCTGCAGGTAGAACTTCAGGAGCTGCTTCAGGCGCCTCTTCGACCTTCACTTCGGAAATCGCAGGAGCTTCGGGCTCCTTAGCCTCCTCTTCCTTTTCCGCCTGCTCCTGTATCGAGGATGCATCATGTTCTTCAAGTGCCGCGGACGGTGCCTCGGCTGTCTCTTTCACCTCAGGTTCAGCGATAGGCACAGGCTCCTCAGTCTCAACTCGCGTTTCCTTCTCTCCAGTCTGGATCTCCGGAACGACCGCACTTTCAAGACCAGCCACTGCTCTAATCTCTTCGTCAGTCGGAGTACACAAGATGACTTCGTCGTTAGCGTGTGCGTGAGCCAGCTCGTATGCCCTTTTCGCGGCATCGTCAACGGTAGTAGCAACGGTCTCGAGGGGTTCTCGTTGTGCTTCAGGGGTGCAGTACCCTCAGGTTCAACATTAGGTACTGCAGATACCGGCTCGACATTATCCTGCTCAGCACTAATTTCCACTGGCTCGGCAGCAGGCACGTCGGCAGGAGGCTCTGGCGCAGAGGTATTAACCAGAACTGACTCCTCCGCAGCAGGTCCTTTCGCCTTGACATCGCCGGCGGCTTTGGTTTCTACTTCCGCCTCGACGTCCTTCTCAAAAGCTTCTTGAGGTTTAGTTTCGCTTCCAGCTGGCTCATCTGGCACAGTCTCCACTGGAGCAGCATCGACTTGAATAGGCACCTCGTCGTTATCGGTCGTGATCTCATCCGCCGGTTTCGTCTCCGCCTCGACGGAAAGAGCAGATGCTGAAGGGTCCTCTTTGACCACTTCTTCGACGGTCGCTGGAGCTTCAATTACGAGAGGAACCTCGTCTGCAGCAGGAGCAGGAACGCCAACTAGCGTCTCTTCTTTATTAGACTCTTCTGCAGGCTTGTTCACCTCACCCTGCCCCTCGATAGGTTCTCCTGCAACTTTGTCCAGCACTTCTTCTTTCGCATCTTCCTTAGCATCAGCTTCGGTTTTAGTAGCAGCGATATCTTCAGGTTCACCGATATCCTATGTATATGCGTTATCAGAATTAGTTATGAGCAGGTATGAACTCAATCAATGATGAATTAACGAAATAAATGCGTACCTCCGTCTTGGCAGCCTCGATTTGTGTTTCAGACGGCTGTTGTGTGGATACGGCGAAATCCACCGGTATCGACTCGGATTCTGGTTCGGCCTTGGATTCAGAGTTGGACTCCGCATCTTTGCCCTCTGATGTAGGTTCAACCGCGGAGACCTGCATAACCGCGGAGAGTAATAATACAATGAGATGATGTATTGGAGTGACACGATTAGCTTATGCGCGTTAAAGCCACAGAAATGTCACGAACCGAGGCGTCAGGACTGATTCCCAGTCCAGTCTCTCCGCTCTTCGCGTCCAGGTCGGCTGTAGCTCCGACTGGCGTGGCTTGAACCTCAGGGACCGATTCTTCCGTTGGTCCCGCGCTGGGCGGTGGCGGCGCGACGTCAACGTCGACGAGCGGAACGGCCGTATCGTTTGCAGCCTACACGAGCAAAAAATAGGCGCGCATAAAGAACAAAGAAGGAATTGAAATCAGCAATCTTCAAGAGCCAACAAAGAAAATGGACAGGAAAAAAAAATACTAACCACAGTATCCGCATCCGTTTCCTCGAGACCCAACACAGGATCCTCCGCCTTCTCAGCTTTCTCCTCCGGGATCGTGTCTCCAGAACGTACGCGCTCCTGGAGCTCATCCAGTTTCTGCGCCGGATCCACACCCACACCACTCACATCCACCCCCTTCACCGCCTTTTCCAATTCCGCCTTTAAGACATCAACCACCTCCGTATCATGAATGTCCTCCGCTGATGATGCGGAATGCATCGGCATGAGCGGCACAGCGACAGCAGGAGCACTTGCAACCTCCGTCATTTCCTTTCGTCCAATAGCAAGTCAACCTGACCGCGCGTCGGCAAAAGGGGAGCTCGTGAGTCGTTAGAAAGAAGAGGAAGTTCACGTTATCCGTATCGTTCAGGCGTATAAAGAAAAGAGACGGCCCTCAACAGTCAAGATCCCCAAATAAGTAGAAGTAGGTCAGTAGGTAAGGCGGTTCCTTCTTTGAATGGGTGGACGAGAGAACCAAGTAAATCCCCGTCCGCTCCGATTATATCCAAGAAAAAGAAAACCAGTCCCGTAATTAAGAAAAAGACGCGTTCTACGTGATATCGACGTGTCTCCGAAGGGTCCCAAGCAATCCCAGAGCTTGTCGTCGGTGGTTTACCAACGACGAAGAAGGAATAGCAAGAAAGGGATAGGGAAAGAAAGGCGCAACAGGAGATGCCTCGTGGCTTTTCTTATTCAGTCGGCATTTCCCGAATCGCTTCAGGGCCGGATCAAAACGCGTCAAGACGCGACTCGACGTCGTCGCGTCCACCAGTCAGGTCATCAGGATCACGCGATTTTCATCCCAAGTCACACGCATTTTATCAAGAGAAAAAAGAACCTGTTCATGCCGCGCAGTTATGCACACGCGACATCTACTACAGACAAGGGATCAAGGACAAGAAAGAAAGAGAAAAAAAAAAAAGAAAATAGTATGTGCTAAACTATCGTAGTCATCCGTAGATAATAGAGAAGGGAGTTGAGGCGGGACAAAGGAACGCGTGCTATTACCTACGTTCGCGTGCATGCAATCTCTCCGTGCATAGTCCAGGTAAAATAGATACCATGAAATTAAATGTCCATCGATGTTGTTCTCTAGTCATCCGAATTCTTTTACAGAAGGGCAGCGCCGACGAGGCCAACCAGACCGGCAAAGCCGGCCGCATTCATCGTCGATCCGCGCATAGCGCCACTCGATTCTGAAGAAGTAGCGGAAGCCGCAGTGCCTGAAGATGCATGTACTGATGAGGAACCAGTCGACTTGGCTGAAGAGAGGGAGTGGAGAGAGCTGGACGCCCCGGCCAAACTGGCCGAGCTGACCCCAAGGGAGCTGGGAGTGGTCGAAATCGAAGACATACCCGATGCTGTACCAGTAGATGATTTTGTGCTGGTTCCACCTGTACCTGTGGTGGATGCGGACGCAGCGGTCGCGGTGGCACTAGAACCGCTCGTAGCGGATCCGCTTACGGTAATCGAGGAGTTGACGCAGCTAAATGTAAAAGCTACTGTCAGCCTCCCAAGCCGTGCCAAAAGCCAGCCTCAGGAAAACTCGTCAAACCGTTATGCACTTACCTAGAGTCTGAGCTGCTGGCGATGGTCACAGCGCTAGAGTAGACCTGCTCGCCAGTGCTGTCTCTCAAGGCAACGGTACTAAATGGGGAATTAGATGAGTTGTCATTCTTCGTCCGCTCTAAGACAGATAAACTTACATGGACGTGCCCGCAGCGATGTCAACAGTCCACGTTAGCTGAGTATCGTTGGTAGCATCGAAAGACTTAAGCTAAAGATGACGGAAGCGAAAAAACCTCTCGTCAGCATGATAACGCCACCCAAGAAGCGCACCATGCTTTGCTTACTGCATCTGCAGAAACTTCTCCACCTAGCAACGACAACAAATGTCATGAAAAAGGTCATACTCGAGGCAGTAAAAAGATATGCTATACCTGGGATGATGGAAAGGTAGTAGGGTGCCGTTCCGTCACTCCATGTGAGTAGGACGGGCTCTGAGGTGGCAGTCAGCAAAAATGAAAAAAGCCATGCCATTTTTCACATACGGCACTGAACGACACTTGTACTGAGGTGAACATGTTAGACTCTGAAACGATATCTAATAGTGTTTTTTTCTTTCTACTCACGGAGTGTTGACCGTCAAGGCATAAACCCGAGCGGCGAGTGACGCGAAAAGAGCGATGGCAGCGAAAGACTTCATGATGCTTGCTTGTTTGCTTGGAAGATAAAAGACGCGGTAGTCGAGTAAAAGGCGAGGGAGAGAAGGGAGGGACAATGAGATGGTGGGAGATGAAGAAAAGAGATGAGACGAGGCGAACAAGGGGATTCGATTTGTAGCGTTTCGGGGGGCATTTTATATTTATTCTTATTAGAATAAAGAACAATCCGGGCTGACATTCCAATAAAATTCAATCTCCGCAATAACCGAAAATGACTTCCATGACCGACACTAGTACTGTATGCGGCTCCCGAGCTGTGCTAGACTGCGCTCGGCTTCCTCTTTATCATGCTCGCTGCTGCGCACTCGGCGTCGTCGACAACTCACGAAATATCATCCTCTTCCTCCTCGGTGCTCTTGAAAAAGACGCATATATGCACATACTTACCGAGTCAGATGCCAAGTTCTCCATATCACACATCACACGAAAAAAATAATATTCTCAGTGGTTCGTTTCGAGGCGGAAAAACAAGATAGCAGCCAGTCGTGAACCCTACAAACACAGCCTTGTCTTCTTTTGTGGAGCTTCCGAGATCTTCCCCATCACTCTTTCATCAAACCAAATCACCGGAAGCCGAAAAAAAAAATCCCGTCCGTCCCGTAAGTACTGGGTACTGTATTCCCCTCTCAAAGGCCGTACCAACTGCTGCGCCCGCCAGGATTATGCAAACTCGTCTGTCCGATCTTCACCACGCCTATTACTTCCTCTTTCCCTGACATCCCATGTCCATTCCTGCTATCAGTCCCAGTATCAAACCCAAATCCGAGTCTAGGCTCGGGCGTGGAAACGAGAGGAGGAGCAGGAGCAAGAATAGGTGGTCCTCCACCAATGCTCAGATCAACTGCATCAAGTAGGGGACTCCGTGCGCGGGGCCCTGGCGACGCCGTCACTGCAACCGGGGATGCAATCAGCGAACCGGCGCCATTGACGCGGTGGGGCGTTGGAGTGGGAGTCGCGCTTGTAATCATATTCGCACTACTTGGAGTTGGCGTTGGTGAGGACGGTGGAGGAGGCACTACTTGATGCGCTCGTGCGCTAGAACCTAGCCCTGCAGAGTGCGGCTGTGATTGCGTTCGTATTTGGTATGGCGAACGTAGAGCACTCGAACTCGGAAGGGATACCGGTAGGAACGCTTCTGCGTACCATTCGTACCACACCTTGTCGGATGCAGTCAGCCGCCAGACATTGACGCGCAGCTCTGCATTGCTAGGCAAGTACAGCGGTTCCTGGATTTACACACAAATTAACTCAAATCATTTCACCCAGGGGAATGAAGCCCACCTTTAAGGGAAAGAAACAAGGGAACCAGCTGAGCATGTCTTTTGAGATGTAATCCTTGCGGTCCGGATGTATGCTCAGCCCGATATTATCATACAACACCGCCTCGAAGTAACCCGCGAATCCATGAAGGATACCAGCATGAGGATTGCAAACGTCAGCGACGCAGACCGCGAGTTGTGACTATTCGTGAGCGGTAGTCCTGCGATCAAGTTTGCTAAGTATGACACGGACCATGGAAAAGGCGCATATACTCGCCATTAGAATCTAACACCGCATCCTTCCTCGGATGCTCAAACTCCCAACACTGCTGGATCCGATCTCCACATCGCCCAGAATGTCCAAGTCCAGGCGAGTCCTCCACAAGGAAGTTGAAAGACTGAGGCATCACCACATATGGCGTCTCGAGTCCCTTCTCCCGATCCTTCTCTTTCGCGTCTTTGCTCCCCCTGCTTCGTGATACAGCTTGGCCGATTGGATGGGTGCGAGGAAGGAGGCATATGAAGAAGGTATCGATACTCCGCCGTCTTTTTTTACTTTAGCGCGAGTAACCAAGAGGACACCGCAGATGTGTACGGACCTTTCAGAAACCTCATCGCTCCGTCAAGACATTCTGGACTGAGCTCATTATCACCGAACGAGCCTAGTAGCTCGCTAACGAGAATATCTGCCTTATTCGGTACTTCAAGTCGCCTCATATCGCCGAACAACACAGACACTTTGTCCTTCCATTCCGTTTCTCGTCGCTGTTGTAACCTGATATCATCCTTGCACCATGAGCACTCGTCATGAACTCAGGTAAAGCGAAACATACGTTACATATGCGGACGGGTTCTTTTCAATGGCGTATATGAAGACGTTGCGTGAGGAACGCTCGACTGCTTTTAGGGCCCGAGAGACGAGTGGTCCTCGACCAGCACCTGCGACCGTGAGGACGCTATTAATACAAGATCGTCAGCACAGATGTACACATCATGATTTGCGTAGACGCACATTCGGTCCTCCGCAGACCGACCGCATAGAGCCTTAAATATTGCCTGCATGACTGATATATCATAAGTACAGAGCAAAGACTTTTAATGTACTCACCTCCTCATACTTTTGATATTTCACCGGATCACGCTCGAAGTTTTCGTACACAGTACTCGCCAAATGGTCCTGCAAAGGCTATACAGGAGCTAATGAAATCGGCTCATAACATCTAATTGTGTATGACAGAAGCCCAACTCACCTGAAGGGGCATTTGTAAGAAATCCTGATACCCCTGGGCGTAGTTTTCGAGGGTATTGGCTTCTTGTGCGCGACGAGTGTAGGGAGAGCTTTTCTCCAGGTATCGAATGTAGTCGACGTATTTGTCTTCTGTGCCCGGGGGTGGAGACGTGAGCCGGTGCCGGATAAAACGATTGCTGGACGAGTCTACGTATGAATGATCAAATGTATTGAGATTATAACTAAGTTTTCGAAGAACAGGATTGAGAGAATTCGCTTACTCGCATCATCATTTGAAGGAACTGCTGAGTGCCTTTGGGAAGGACAGGGTATCCTTTCGCATTGGGGATGAAAGTAGAAGCAGGGATGAATATATGCGATATGGGCTCAGCAGCCCATCGGGTCAAAACCCCGCGTATCGAAGGGAGAGGCAGGGTTAAATCCAATGCTATCAAGAAAAAGGCGCGTTTAAAGGAAGGCAGTTGATAATTGAGATGGTAAACATACCTAACGTCAGTCTGGAACTGTGTCCGCAGATCGTACGTATACTATCCCAAGCCTCCCAAGTTCCGCTCAACTCTCCAACAGGCGGCGCTTTCAAGTTCAACGACGGGCTTCGCATCGCAGTCGGGCTCGTCTGTGCTGAACTCAAATTTGATCCCGAAGTCGAGCTGGACAACTGACTAAGGGTAGATGAACCAACAGAGCTCGAGCTCGAGCTAAACGCCGGAGAAGGCGGTGGGGGCGGGAAGCCTGATGAAGCAGGCGGGACAGGCGTCCCAGAAGACGTAGTCTTCTGCGCCGTCGACAATACAGCAGGGTCATACAATGGCAATCTCACAGCAACATACAGGAAATGCGAGCTCTCCAAGCATGCGCGGATCGCTCGCCCGTATGATGCTGCGTGTGCGCGCTCGAGCGGAGGAGGGAGGATGACGCTCGTCAGACCTAGGTAGGTTGCGTATGCGATCTCGCTCTTGAGTGCGATTTCGCAGTCATGACGGATCCAGTCGTCTGGGGAGTCGAGTTCGAGCCAGTCGGATGCGAGGCCTATGACGTTCTCTGCTTCGTCTGAGCCGATTATTTCACTCAGCTGAAAGTTATTACCGTCGGGCTACGAGGCGGGATGACCCACCTAATCCAATCATATTGCATTCTTCCCTCAGGAAACACGGCGCAGCCCTCCATCTCTCCGCTCTCTCCTCAAGTTCCCTCTCCTTCCTCTTCCTGTCCTCCTCTTCACTCTGCTCTAACCCTCCAAGAACATCGTCGTCAGCATTACTCTGGGTCGCACACATCGAAGTCCACCTGTCCTTCCATTTCTCGTTCGCAATAGGTAAGGCAAAGCCGTCAAAGTACCCCCGTCCATCGGCTTTAAGCTTGAGTAAAGGCGAAGCAAAACCAGTTAGATCATCATCTTGAGCTGCTGTTGCTGGTTTGTTGAGCTCTTCCTGGGTATATAAACGGATGATCGGGCTGACGTTGTTCCAAGATGCGTCCATCTGGGTTGAGATACAAGACTCAGACAAGTGGTGTTACATACACTCATTGACGCGTAAGTACCAAGTCGGGATCTACCCGGATTCAATTCTGACTCGGAGAGGGTTGGTTTAGTTTAGCGGAGGTAGATCTTCACGTGATGGCTGCGGAGATAGACACCCTTCGGAGTCCGAATTTCCAAATCATGAACTCTGGCTCCGCTTCAAACTGTGTACGATCGCTCACCTTTTGGTCAGGGCGCAGCTTCGCTCAGCTCAGGAAAGGCAGAGCCGAAGTACACATCGCAATAACAACAGGGCTTCTGCACCGAAAGGCATGTCTGTGTCTCTAGGTGTCTGTCTATGCTGATTAGCCGACGGCCATTCAGATTATCCGCCACGGACATATCTGTCGTCTTCCTCTGTGCTTACTGAACTTATCGTTTACAATACAATACGACCACGTTACGATGTTCATGCATGCATTGTATCTTGGCTTATTTGCTGGCACGATAGCCGCTTAGGTCGAAATCCCAAACTCGTCCAAATGACGAGACACGTCCAATAAACCTGTACCCTCTCGTGCAGTTGACAACTCGAGTTAGTTTCGTTGCGTGGGACACTCGCGTGGATGCCGTGTAGAGTGGGAAAAGCAATCAGCGTTCCGATCGCGCGTCTTTAAGCACGCGCATAATTGCCACTTCGTCCCGGACAGTCTGAAACGCGAGGTCAGCGGCCAGTTACAGAACCGGTCGCTAGGCCATTACTTCGAGAAGAAACATGAAGTCACGGACTCCAAGAATGACCAGACGACGTCATCCGAGACCCAGAAGACCGGAGACTTGAAGTATCTGGTGGAAGAAAGCGGTCGTGTGCAGCTTATCAAAAAAATAAACTTTGCTGTACTCAAATTGATCTGCACCTGCGGGATTCCACCATCCATCGTTGACAGACAGGAGTGGAAGGAACTCCTCTGCGTCGCAAACCCGAAGTACGACCCACCGAGCTCGAAAACTTTCACGGACTCACTTATTCCGTCCGAGCACGCCTTCGTCAAATGTAAGCAACTTGAGCACCTCCAATCGCGCGAAAACCTCACCATCAGCTTCGACGGAGGCACGACTGCGGGCCTGCAGTCGATCTACACGGTACATGTCATCACCCCGGAGCGCAGAGCCTTCCTAGTTGAAGGCAGTGAGGCGTCTACAGTGTCTCACACTGGTCAGCATTTATTCGATGTTCTTAACTCGGTGAGTGGTGCACTTTTATATTTCGTTGCACTTCTGTATTGATTCTTGTGATAATTCGTTGTACTTCCGTATTGTTGGTTGCAGGTCATCAAAACAATCGGTCCTGAGCGTTTCAGAGGCATAACCTCTGATAATACTGGCAACACCACGGTGGCGCGCAAACTCATTCGGGAGGCATACCCGTGGATCATCATTCTCCCCGATCCATGTCACCGCCTCAATCTGCTGTGCAAGGATATCGGGAAGATTGATGCCTTCAAAGAGGTGAGTAAATTTCATTGTCTCGCTATCAGATATGAGACTGACCAATTTTGATACAAGATAATTGCTCAAGTTCAGCGCGTCGTGAAGTATTTCCACAAGTCGACGAATAGTACTTCGACTTTGAAGCTCAAGCGGCGTGAGCTCGGAATCTCGCAAGGCATCAAGTCTGTTGGGAAGACTCGGTTCGGAACGATTTATTACGCTGCGCTATCCATCGAGCGAAACTACGGGGCCCTTGTCGAACTCTTCAAAGGGGGCGATATCAAAGCTTCAGAGATCGCCCCCTATTTTGTTCCTGGATTCACTGCTTCGGCCTTTTCATTTGGCCTTCAACGTCTTACTATGGTACTTTCGCCTATGGCGAAATCCATCACATGCCTCGAATCGTCTCACTCGACTGTTGCTGATGTTTATTTATTTTGGCTTGCAGTGACCGCCGACATCCATTTTATGCTCTCACAGGATGGTCTGGCAACTTCTGATAGCGAAAAAATTCGTCGCGCAGTGAATCGCCGCTTTAACCAGATGGTCAATGAAGCGCCATCTGATGTTTATATTACAGGATTTGTTCTCGATCCCAGTGAGTGATTCGAAAAAAAAAAATCATTCATTACACAAACTTTTCCTGCAGGATTTCGTAATGTCCACATTATGCAAGACCTCAATCCGCTCGAGATACCCAAGATCAAAATTGGTCCCCGGGACTCTACAGGAAAGCCTGCGAAGTCCAACGAGACACTCCCGCCGACCCTGGTTAGGGTCGGCAATTTTTTACTCTCCATGTTGCGTGAACACTACCGCAGTCTCAACAAAGACATTGCCGGCCTCAAGCAAGCAGATGCGCGTCTCCGCCTCCCTCGACAAATTTTGGAGTATAAAAAATGCGATTATCCGTTCAATATGCGCTTCAAAAAGAACTCCACGGCTGGAGATTGGTGGGCGAAACTCGACAAGAATCCAGATGCACAACCTCTCGCGGTGAGTCCCGAAATACAACCGTTACATTTCAGTAACTTACTGTTGTTGCAGAAACTCGCCCGTAGTCTCTTCGAGGTTCTGCCAAACTCCATGTGCGATGAACGTACCGCTTCAACATTCACTTGGCTGAATTCGCCACTTCGTAATAAGCAAGATTCTTCGACACTCGCGCGAATGACAACGATTCGCGAATGGTATAGATTCAATCCAGAGGTTGGTTTCTCTTAGAAACCTTGTTACGACTTTTACTTTCTTATGCTATCTAGAATCGCCCTGATCCGTTTTGCCCTACCGTCAAGTTCTGTAACATGACAGAACTCTTGTTTCGGGACAAGGTTTCGTCATCTCCGCCGCCGGTCTCTTTGGAAAAGCATCGCGAGACATGCGACTCCAGCTCAGAAGAAATAGTTTTTGATGCTCAGGATGTCGATTTCGACAATTTCGTCGAAGAGAACGACAACGACAATGACGATGACGCAAAGGACAATATATACAAGTATGCAGCTGACAAACTAGATCTGGCAAGCCAGATAAATCTGGCTTGCCCGGTACTTCGCGATGTTCTCTCTGATAAGGGGGTAGACTCTCGTATTTTGGAAATGTCTGCAAATGATTCAAATGCCACGCGACTGATCACGTCCTTCTCTTTTTTTGCGATCAATTTCTTCCTACCTCTCGTGAATAGCATGATGCTTGGCTTTGGTACGATCCTTGTGTGGGGGCATATCGGCACTATTTCTCAGGTGGTAGATGCCTGGTTCTGAGTCGCAAATGCCACGATGTACGCGCTGCTGGTGGAGATTCAGACGGGAGGACCCGTCAAATAATATTAGAAGGCTAGATAGAAACTCGATGGCTTATTGGTGTGTAAAGCATCCTCCTTCATGTGAAGTTGCTTGATGTAACGCCTTTGTCCATCCGGAGAGCAGTCTTCATCGTGGCTTATCTTGATCGTGTCGGCGTCGTATGGGATCCGATCCATATCGCGAAAGAAGGGCAGAGCTATCGGTGCTGCGTGGGTAAACAAATAGTACATATGAACAGGAGGTAGGCACTTGAAGCAGGTAAATGGGCGCTACGCCAACTCGAGAGTTAGAGCGGAGAAGTATGTAAACTTTATCTCGACTTTGTCCTCCGTCGATATTACAGTAATCCTGACCACGCCTTCCACCATTTGGGTCCAGAAATATATTCCGACTCTCTGATAATCCCATCGCCGTTATTATTGCCACTGACAAGAGACTATCTCACCGCACAACCGATAGCTATCGTCCAAACTGTATTCCCTAGGGACCTCAATTCATCAATCAATGTACGATGGCATGGAAGAGCGCTGATATAGTATTGGCCACGAGGACAACTCGTGGATCGAGTACTTCATTGGCTATAGTATAAAAGATGGGACTGATCAACAAAGAACGGGACCCCACCTTACTCTTCTCTCTCTCCAGCATGGAGGAGCAAAAACATTTGGCGCTGCAAGGTCCGTGCGCTCGCTTATCGATGTTTTTTACCTTGATTAACATGCCTGCAGTCATCCGTGTCCACAGAGCCTCGAGTCACGCAAAACATGCTGCAATTTTCGTGGAAGTCAAGCTTGCCAAATCTGTCCGCAAAACAGGAATTCTCAACGATAATGGAGAACCTGCCTGGAATGATACAGTAACATTGTGAGTGCTACTTGCAGTTCGTCCTTTCGGTCGCTCAGCGCGGAGTAGCTCTCAGTCCGAAGAATCTACTGTTCTCAAGATCCGTCTCAAGGAAGCACGAAAATTCAATCCAGATCATCGGATCGGTCAGGCCGACGTCAATGTCGATGAACTGTTGATCCATTCTTCCGAGGATAATGGTGAGTTCAGAGGCAGTTCAGAAGTTTGTTATTGATGTATTCGACTAGCCCGAGTTGTCCTTTCTGCACCGACAGGTTTCCTGTCGAGTCGCAAACGGCAGTCATCGACCGGGAGTATTTACCTTCTTCTGAAGAGTGTAGATACTCTGAACCGCGCAAAAATCGAGATCGAGACAGCCGAAAAGAGCACGGAACGCATCCGAACATTGGCAAGTAGGACGGACTCCACCATGGAGGTTATCGGGACTGTAATCGAGGCGGCGGAAGTGATAATTGAAATGATCGATAATGTTGCGAAAGTCGGTCAGTTTCTCACGAGTTTGGATAGACGCTGATACATCTTCAAGATCCATCCTCTATTCAACTTGTCATGGCAAGCAACGTCAGCTCTATTCAAGGTATGTCGAACGTAGTGTATTCCATCTACGTCGAATCATTTGACGACACCGTGCAGCTTGTATCTCAGCAGCTCCATACCGACTCGGAACTGATCGATCTTGTGGATAAGATGAAAACAGCGTTCAGTTTCTCGAGAGAAACCAGGAACCTGGACGACAAGACGAAGATGCTGAAGCCCATACTGCGGGATTTATTGAATGAGACTGCTGAATGCTCTCGCTTTGTGCAAGAATACTCCAGGCATGGTTTCCCAGGTAGGCCTGTCCCTTGACTGTCTTTGTGCAGAGGATAATCTTTCATCATAGGGCGAATGAGTAGAATAAGTAGCAGTCGAAAGATCAGTGACTATTCAGCACGCTTCGTTGAACTGAGAAAAGAGTTGGACTCGGTTATTGGCTTGAATACGGCCAGAGAGGTCCTTGACATCAGTGCGTCTCAATTACAGCATGCGCTTCATTCCCTTGATGTTGTTTCCCAATCCAGGAGTACACCAACAGTTGGAAGCGTTACTGGAGCCGACCAAGTCAGATGCTACCAATGTGTCAAGGCGACCTCGATGTCTTGATGGAACGCGCCAGGGATACTTGGATCCGATCATGGAATTCCTCTTCGTTGAGACGTCTCCGAATGTCCTTTGGCTCACCGGAGCTGCTGGATGCGGGAAAAGTACCATAGCGGTGACTGCTTCAGACAAGTGCGGAGCGAGAAGGTGTCCACCTGCCTATATGTTTTTTGAACGGGAGAAAAGCGATCCGAGCTCCGTTATTCGCACTATCGCGTACAAGCTAGCGTTACTCCATCCCTCCGTTTCGGGGAACATCCTTGGGGCCCTCGAGGCAAACAAGACGATATGCGGTACCACAATCAAGAATCAGTTTGAGAAGCTGCTTCTAGAACCTCTTCATACTATCTCGGATTCTTTGGAAGGACCGATTATTGTTATTCTGGATGCGTTAGACGAATGCGGCAGTGTGGAACAACGTCGAGAATTACTGCAATTACTGAAGACGGGTTTCATGGAGCTCCCGTCGAAAGTCCGCACTCTAGTGACTAGTCGTCCCGAAGGGGACATCATGCAAGGTCTATTACGGATTGACGGTATTCAGCATATTGAACTTAATCATGATACCGAGGAAAGTAGACTGGATGTCAATCGGTACATCCAACAGGCGATGAGGGATGCACTCGGTGAAGACACGCCGAAGGTGCAAGACTTGGGGAAGAGACTCCAAGTTCTCTGCGATGCTGCAGGTGGACTCTTTATTTGGGCATCGACTGCAGTTAAAATGGTGCAAGGTACTATTAACCCCGGACGGAGCCTGCTAAAACTTGTGGACGATGTTCAGTCAGTCATTGGTCTTGACGGTCTTTATGCGACTGCGCTCGAAGGGTCGGAAATCTGGCAATCAGACTCGAAAGACGAAGGCACGGCCATTCTGGGACTTATATTAGTCCAAAAGGAAGCTGTGACCGGATCCGTTATCGCGGCCTTCCTAGGACTCGAGGAAGACACTGTGGATCGTATCTTGAGGCGCCTTCGATCCGTCGTTTCACATGAGACTGGGAAGCCGGTTCGTCTGCACCACGCGTCTTTTGCCGACTATCTATTGTCACTCGAAAGGTCTGGGGGCAAACCATGGCACATCGACCAGATTACGCAGAAGCAAGCCGTGACTGATCGGTGCTTCGATGTCTTGGCGGAGAACTTGCGTTTCAACATAGGTAACCTTGAATCGTCGTTCGTCTGCAACGAGGATGTTCCGGACCTGAAGACGCGTATCGCGAATAATATTCAGCCACACCTGGGATATGCATGTCGGTACTGGGCGGCCCATTTGTGCGAACTGTCAAAATCTGATGTTTCATCCGAATTGACGAAACGTATGAAAACATTTGGAATGCGGCACCTGTTGTATTGGTTTGAGGTCCTTAGTCTAACCGGACAATTCAATCGCGTCGTCGTCCGAGCTTTGTACGATGCAAGTCTGTGGTCTGCGGTCAGTATTCCTATCAATACGCATAATCTATTTTTCTGATCTTGTTTCAAGTCAAAGGATGAAGAGTTGTCCTCTCTGTTTTGGGCAGCGTATAGACTAGCTAGCGTCTTTGCCTACCCGATCTCGCAGAGCGTTCCTCATATATATTTATCTGCCATCTCTCTATGGAAAGACGAATCGGCGATTGCGGACCATTACTCAAAAACGCATCCGGTTGCCACAGTACATCGATTAGGAAAGAGCGCTGGAGCACGTTGCATGAAAATCTTGAAGGGACACGCATCCATAGTCAACTCGGTGACTATCTCCCCCGATGGTGGACGCATCGCTTCTTGTTCTGGTGATAAAACCATTCGCATCTGGAATGCCTTTAGCGGCGACCTCGTGTGGCAGTTTGAGGAAGACACCGAGGTCCACTCCGTCGCGTTCTCACCGGACAGTAATCGCGTCGTCTCAGGCTCTCGAGATGGAATGATCCGTGTTTGGGATGTCGGTATCGGCCAAATCATTTCTGGTCCCTCAAAGGCCAGCAAATCCTCGGTCACGTCTGTTGCGTTTTCCCCGGATGGGGAACATGTCATCTCAGTTTCTGCCGGCAAGGTCTGCGTTTTGGATTTCGACGATGACGAGCTAATCCCTGTTCGATTTGAGGACGACATCGGTGCCCTCAAGGTCTCCCCGGATGGAAAATATGTCTTGGGTTCTAAAAATCGGAAGATTGCCATTTGGGATACCGGCACCGGGAAGCGAGTCTCGGCTCCGATTGATCAAGCCAAGGACAGTTGGCTTGATATGCTTTCGTCGTCGTATGCTGTCTCACCGGATGGGAAGCGTGTCGTGACGGGCTCTAAAGATGGGACGGTCCATATTTGGAATGACAGAGGCGAGCTCGTTACGGGACCGTTAAAAGCACATTCTTCGCACGTTTTGTCAGTCTCGTTCTGTTCGAACAGCAAACGCGTCGTCTCGGGAGTTGAAGACGGTACGATTGCCGTCTGGGATGCTGACAGTGGAGGACTTCTCTTTGGTCCATTCAAGGAACACACGAACTGGGTTACATCGGTCATTTTCGCTCCAGACGGTAAACGTGTCATCTCTGCTTCGCAAGATAGGACTATTCGCATTTGGGATGTAGGCAACCCCGACATCGTACCAGATGTATCCCAGATGCACACAGACAAGGTTACCTCAGTTTCGTTCTCTCCTGACGGTAAGCGCATCGTCTCAGGCTCTTGGGATAAGGCTATCCATATCTGGGACGTCGAGAGCGGCAAGCATCTCTCGGGTCCATTTATGGGGCATACACACTATGTGTCTTCGGTGACATTCTTGCCGGATGGCAGACGTATCGTCTCAGGTTCTTTCGATTGTACCATTCGCATTTGGGATGTCGACAGCGGCAAGCTTGCCTTGGATCCGCTGGTAGGACACTCAGGCTGGGTGTTGTCAATCGCAGTTTCTACTGACGGAAAACGCATCGTCTCGGGCTCCGAGGATAATACCCTTCATATCTGGGATGCCGACGGCGGCGAGCTTATTTTGGTTCTGCTCCGAGCACACACCGATCGCATCACTTCCGTCGCATTCTCATGCGATGGCAGGCACATCGTGTCTAGTTCTTGGGATAAAATGATATGTATTTGGGATGCCGACAGCGGCGAGCCCGTCTTGAACCCGCTCGAGGGACACACAGGCAGCATCAATTCGGTGGCGTTCTCGCCAGCAGGGAAGCACATCGCGTCGGGTTCTGGGGACAATACGGTTCGTATCTGGGCTGTCGACAATGGCGAAATCGTTTCAGGTCCATTCGAGGCACACACATCGGGCGTCTTTTCAGTCGCGTTTTCTCCAGATAGCGAGTTCATCGCATCTGGTTCTTGGGACGAGACAATTTGCATATGGAATATCGATAGTGGCAAGCTTGTCTTGAGACCGCTCAAGGGACACACAGACGGCGTCTCGTCAGTGATGTTCTCGCCAGACGGCGATCGCGTCGTATCGGGCTCTTGGGACAAGACAATACGCGTATGGAGTGTAAGTAGTGACGGTGCCGCTTTGCAAGGTGCTAGAGAACACTCAGAGTGTGCGTCGTCGGGTTCATCCACGTCCCAGAACACAGACACGGATGTAGTCCGTTACAATCAATGCACTTCCACGGATCACGAAACCTCAAATTGGACTTTGTCCGATACCGGTTGGATAAAAGGGAAACAGGGTGAACTGTTGATTTGGATACCTGATGATATGCGCACGACCCTGTGGACACCTGGAACCATTGCGGTCCTCAGTTGTCAGTTCTCGACGAAACTGGATTTATTGAATTCCCCTGTGGGCAAGAAGTGGTCGGAAGGTCACCCTCGCAAGTGACATTCGATGCGATCACATTTTGGTCCTGATTTGTTCATGATGTAGTTACTCGTTACTCTTTACTTATTGTCGATTTTATTCAAAATTCCTCCTTGTATACAGTAGGCCATCGGGTTTGCTGTGTACTTCACAGTCAGTGTACGATGTTCTCAGACGACGCGACTGGTGTCCGGATTTCTAATTCATAAACCCTATCTCTTCGATCTACTCGTTGTCTTTCAGCTTTCGTTGCAATGTAGCAAGCTTGTAACCATGTCGTGTGTATCGAGTCATATATAGATAGACACGGTACATCTAATAACGTGAGATACATGCATAGGTAATCACTTGTTTATCATAGCAGAAATTTCAAGACTCCGCCTGTGCAAAGTATACATAATGGCGAATCAAGGCAGTGCGATGTTTCGGGGTCGGGTAAGAAATCCACCCTGCAGCAGACCTGCAGCATAGTCTGGTACACGATGAAGGAAGAATCGACGGAGTGAAGTGAGGCTGCACGGAACTATCCGGTATCGTGACCCAGACAAACTCTGACTTGTTGTTTTTACCACGTATACCACAACTGGCAACAAGTTCTGTTCTTCAATAAGACCGTGAGCAACACGAGGAAGAATTGGAAGGGGAAATTTGCTGCTAGCGACGCCAAGGAGAGGAAGACAAGTGAGAATTGTTGCTATGCATGGACCACAGAGGAAAGCAGATTTGCGGAAGATGCTCGTATTTCAGGATCTACAATCCATCCTACACTGAACAGTAGGGCTGGCGCTGATAAGGGGTGCGCTAATGAGCCTGGTCGATATTCTAGCTGTGGACCTTCGGGGGACTCAACAACCAGGTACATATGCCACTCGTACCTATGTATCAGAACAAAATAGGCTCATAATAACACTTGTCTGCTCAGATGTTTCGACCAGCGATGGTCATGCTCAAACTTAAGCACAGACAATAATAGGAGCGTATTGAGGCTGACTATTTCGAAATTTCATATCATTCGTTATCCTGCCTCAAACGCTCAGTCCGGGAATGCAAGTGCACCTTCGTCGGACAGAACGCGCAGGTGCCGGAAAAGGCTTCGTCTAAGCAAACTGAAACTGAGGGGCCTTCCTGATTCCGGCCCATCCAACATTTTGTTCCTGCCTTAGAAATCGCACACGAACGATCGCGCTCTTCCCGTCCCTTGCGATCAGTCTCTTCGTGAACGGCATGATCCTTGCACGGGACATGGCGGTGCGATACCTCGAGTGCTCAGCATCCTGTTCTGAGTCAAAGGCTCCATGTACGCACTGCTGGTGGATATTAAGATGGGAGGTCACGTCAAGCATTAGAAGACAATACTAGAAGGCAAAATAGAAATCAAATGGTTAATTGGTGTGTCAAGTATCTTCACTCCCTCATATGGACTCGCTTGATGCAACGTTCTTGCTCATTCGAAGAGGGCGTAGGGACGTTGATCGTCCATTCTGGTTGCTCGAGGCAATCGCCTCTAGGGGAATGCATATGCCGAGGACTGCAACGTTGTCCAGATCATAACTGGTTCTGTGGGCTCTGATTCATATCACGAAAGAAAGGCAGTGCTATACCGTACGGGTAAGCGGACAGTTGAGTACGTGTGAACTGGCGAGCTATTGTGGGAGATGAACGAGTGCTCCGCTCGACTCGGGAATTCGAGAAGTGCAAAGAAGCAGGTAGAAAGTATTTTAACATCGCCTTTCGTCAATACCAATTCTGACTGCTTACTGCCTTCCACCATTAAAGCTCAAGAACTCATCACCTCTTATTATTGGCATTAACATGTCGCACTGCAGAACCGATGGTAATCGACTAAACTGCGCTATCTAGCCGCCTGCTCCTCACGGACCTCGGTTCATCAATCAAAGAAGTACGATGGCATGGAAGGGTACTGATAATAGTATTGGCCTCGAGGATAACTCGTGGATCAAGTACCTAGTTGAATATGGTATAAGAGATGGGGAGGATTCGTGAGGAGTAGAGCCCCACCTTGCTCTTCTCCAGCATGGAGCAAAAGCACTTTGCACTGCAAGGTCCGAGCGTCCCTTTATTGATGCATCTTACCTTGATTGACATTCTTGCAGTCATCCGTGTCCACAGAGCCTCAAGTCATACAAAGGATGCCGCATTTTATGTGGAAGTTAAGCTTGCCAACTCTTACCGCAAAACGGGAATCCTCAATGGGAATGGAGAACCCATCTGGAACGCCATAGTAACGTTGTGAGTGCTATTTGCAGCTCATCCTTTCGGTTTCTCAGCGTGGAGTAGCTCGCAGTCCGAAGCGTCTACCGTTTTCAAGATCCGTCTCAAGGAAGCCCGAAAGCTCGGTCGAGATAATCTCATCGGTTTGGCCGAGGTAAATGTCGACGAGCTGTTGGTCGATTGTAGTGAGGATAATGGTGAGTTCAGAAGCGATTCTGAAGTTTATTATTGATGTTCTCGACTAGCCCGAGTTGTACTTTCTGCACCGACAGGTTTCCTGCCAAATCGCAAACGGCAGTCATCGACAGGAAGTATTTACCTTCATCTGAAGAATGTGGATACTCTGAACCGCGCAAAAATCGAGATCGAGACAGCCGAGAAGAGCACGGAACGCATCCGAACATTGACAAATGGGACAGACTCCACTATGGAGGTTATCGGGACTGTTATCGAAGCGGCGGAAGTGATAATCGACATGGTTGATGATATCGCAAAAGTCAGTCAGTTTCTCACGAGTTTAGATAGACGCTGATGCATCCTCAAGATCCATCCTCTATTTCACCTGTCATGGCAAGCGACGTCAGTTCTATTCAAGGTATGTCGAAGGTAGCGCATTCCATCTACGTCGGATCATTTGACGGTATTGTGCAGCTTGTATCTCATCAACTCCGTACCGACTCGGAGCTGATCGATCTTGTGGATAAGATGAAAACAGCGTTCAGTTTCTCGAGAGAAGCGAGGAACTTAGACGACAAGACGAAACTGCTAAAGCCTATACTGCGGGATTTATTGAATGAGACTGCTGAATGCTCTCGCTTTGTGCAAGAATACTCCAGGCATGGTTTCCCAGGCAGGTCTTTTCCTTGACTGTCTTTGTGCAGAGGATAATCTTTCATCATAGGTCGAATGAGTAGATTGAGTAGCGGTCGAAAGATCAGTGACTATTCAGCACGCTTCGTCAATCTCAGAAACGAGCTGGACTCAGTCATTGGCTTGAATACGGCCAGAGAAGTTCTTGACATCAGTACGTCCCGATCATACTATGTACTTCATTCGTTGATCTTTCGTGATCCAGGAATCCAGCAACAGTTGGAAGCGTTACTGGAGCCATCCAAGTCAGATCCTAACAGTGTATCGAAGCGACCTCGATGTCTTGATGGAACGCGCCAGGAATATTTGGATCCAATCATGGAATTCCTCTTCGCTGAGACGTCTCCGAATGTCCTTTGGCTCACCGGATCTGCTGGATGCGGGAAAAGTACCATAGCGGTGACCGCGTCGGACAAATGTGGAGCGAAGTGTCCACCCGCCTATATGTTTTTTGAAAGGGAAAAGAGCGATCCGAGCTCCGTTATTCGCACTATCGCGTACGAGCTAGCGTTGCTCCATCCCTCCATTTCGGGGAACATCCTTGGGGCCCTCGAGGCAAACAAGACGATATGCGGTACCGCGATCAAGAATCAGTTTGAGAGGCTGCTTGTAGAACCTCTTCGTGCTATCTCAGATTCTCTGGAGGGACCAATCGTCGTTATTCTGGATGCGTTAGACGAATGCGGTAGTGTGGAACAACGTCGAGAATTACTGCAATTGCTGAAGACGGGTTTCATGGAGCTTCCTTCAAAGGTTCGCATTCTAGTGACTAGTCGTCCCGAAGGGGACATCATGAAAGATCTAGTGCGCAATGACGGTATTCAGCACATCGAACTTGTTCACGATACCAAGGAAAGTAGACAGGATGTCAATAGTTACATCGAACAGGCGGTGAAGGATGCACTCGGCAAAGACGCGTCAAGGGTGCAAGACTTGGAGGAAAAACTTCAAATTCTCTGCGATGCTGCAGACGGGCTTTTCATTTGGGCTTCGACTGCAGTCAAAATGGTGCTTAGTCCCGTCGACCCACGACGGAACCTGCGAAACCTTGTAGACAATATTCAATCACTCGGCGAACACGGCCTCGACGTTCTTTATGCGACTGCGCTGAAGGGGTCAGGAATCTGGCAGTCCGACTTGAAAGATGTCGCAACGGCCATTCTGGGACTTATCTTGGTTGGAAGGGAAGCTATGACCGGTGCGATTATCGAATCTTTCCTAGGACTCGAGGAAGATACTGCGGATCCTATATTGAGGCAGCTTCAGTCCGTGGTCTGGTATGAGCCCGGGAATCCGGTTCGACTACACCACGCGTCTTTCGCCGATTATCTATTGTCGCCCAAGAGGTCTGGAGGCGAACCATGGCACATCGACGAGATCAAGCGGAAGCAAGCCGTGACTGAGCGCTGTTTCGACGTCATGGCGGAGAGCTTGTCCTTCAACATATGCAAAATCGAATCGTCATTCTTCTGTAACGAGTGTGTTCCGGATCTGCAGGCACGTATTGCGAAGTACATTCGTCCGCATCTGGGATACGCATGTCGATTCTGGATTGTCCATTTGTGCGAGCTATCAAATACGGCTGTTTCGACAGAGTTGATGGATCGTGTGAAGACGTTTGGAAAAGATCACCTGCTGTACTGGTTCGAGGTCCTCAGTCTGACCGAACAGTTCAACCGTCTCGCCGCTCGAGCTCTGTACGATGCAAGTCTGTGGTCAGCGGTGCGTGACTCCATCAATACAAATCGCACCTTTCTGATCTTATTTCAGTCGATAGACGACGAGATCTCCCCTCTGTTCTGGGAGGCGTATAGACTAGCTAGCATCTTTGCTTACCCGATCTCGCAGAGCGCCCCTCATATATACCTGTCTGCTATATCCCTTTGGAAAGGTGAATCGTCAGTTGCGGACCTTTATTCAGAAAGTCATCCAGTTGTCGAAATACATCGATTGGGAATGAGTACACCAGCGCGTTGCATGAAGGTCTTGATCGGGCACGCATCCAGGGTCAACTCGATAGCGATCTCCCCAGATGGAAGGTTAATCGCATCTGGTTCTGACGATAAAACGATTCGCGTCTGGAACGCATTCAGCGGCGAGCAGATATCGCATTTTGACGAAGACGCCGGTGTCCATTCTGTCGCGTTCTCACCGGACAGCAAACGCGTCGTTTCAGGCCGTGACGATGGAATGATCCGCGTTTGGGATGTCGACCTCGGCAAGCCCGTGTCTGGACCCTTCAAGGCGGGGAATTCCAAGGTCGATTCGGTCGCCTTTTCTGTAGACGGCGAACGCGTCATTTCAGTTGCTGATAAGAATGTCTACGTCTTTGATTCCGGCAACGGCGAGCTCGTCTCTGTTCAGTTTGAGGACGATATTGATGCCCTCGCAGTCTCAGCTAACGGGAAGTTCGTCGTAGGTGTCAAAGATGGAAAGATTGGCGTTTGGGATACCAGAACCAGGAAACGAGTTTCGACTCCGTTTACTAGTACTGGAGCTTTTGTGTGTTCATTTGCTATCTCGCCAGATGGAAAGTGTGTCGTGACAGGCGATCCTGATGGGACTGTCCAGATTTGGAATGACAGAGGCGAGCTCGTCACGGGACCGTGGAGTGCTCAAGTCGAGTCAGTCGCAATCTCCCAGGACGGAAAACGCGTCGTCTCCGGTGACAGGAATGGTACGATTGCCATCTGGGATGCCGACAGCGGACAACTCATCTGGGGTCCATGCAGTGAACACATATCATGGGTTACGTCAGTCATCTTCACTCCAGACGGTAAACGCGTCATCTCCGGTTCAGGTTCAAACGATTGCACTATTCGCATTTGGGATGTAGGACTCGGAGGCAGCACCGAAATCGCGTCAGGTGCATTCGAGGCGCATACAAATACAGTTAGCTCAGTCGCGTTCTCTGCTGATGGGAAACGCATCGTATCAGGCTCTTATGATCACACAATCCGTGTCTGGGACGCGGACAGCGGCAGGCATCTCGTTGGTCCTTTCGAGGGTCATACAAAACATGCTGAATCGGTGGCGTTCTCTCCGGACGGCAAACGCGTCGTCTCAGGTTCTCGGGATAACATTATTCGCATTTGGGACGCTGACAGTGGCAAGCTCGTCCTGGGCCCACTTAAGGGGCACACAGACAGCGTTGAGTCAATTGCAATTTCTACCGACGGGAAACGCATCGTTTCCGGCTCCCTTGATAATACTCTTTGCATCTGGGATGCCGACAGCGGCGAGCTTCTCTTAGGTCCGCTCCGGGCACACACAGATAGCGTCACTTCCGTCGCATTCTCGTTGGATGGCAAGCGCGCTGTATCTGGTTCTTGGGATGGGACAATATGTATTTGGGATGCCGATAGCGGCGAGCTCGTCTTGGGCCCACTTAAGGGGCAATCCGTCTGGTCAGTCGTGTTCCATCGAGATGGGAAACATGTCGCATCGAGCTCTGGGGGCGAAACAATTTGTATCTGGGATGTCGACAGCGGTGAGTTCGTTTCGCGACAGCTCAAAGCATACACACGGCGCGTCTTGTCAGTCACATTCTCGTTGTATGGCAAACTTGTCGTCTATGGTTATCGGAATGGTGCGGTACGCATATGGGATGTCGATAGTGGCGAGCTTGTATGCGGACCGCTTGAAGGACATAGAGGCTCTGTCCGGTTAGTAATGTTCTCGCCAGATGGGAATCGCGTCGTATCGGGTTCCTACGATAACACAATTCGTGTCTGGGACGTCAGCAGCGTCAACGCCGTTCTGCGCGTCGGAAAGCCGGCAGTGGGCGCCAGGTCGGGTTCGCCCACTCCTCATGACGGAGATAGAGATGTGACCCATGACGACAAAAGCACCAGCCAGGCGGTGTCCACGTATCGCGAAACCTCAAATTGGACATTATCAGGTGACGGTTGGGTGAGAGGGAAACAAGGCGAATTGCTGATTTGGATACCTGAGGATATGCGCACGACTTTGTGGACACATCGAACCATTGCCATCCTCAGTTGTCAGTTTTTGACGAAACTGGATTTCCTGAATTCCCCCATGGGCGAGAACTGGTCGGAAGGTTATCCTCGCAAGCGACATTCGGTGCAATGAGTTTTTTGGCCTGTTTTGTGCATGCCGCGGTTATTTCCGTATTTATAGTTAACTTTATTCAGTGCCTACGTATGTTTCAAGTTCCGTCTTGTATAGTTCCCCCTACCGATCATCTTTATGGTAGAGTAATGCTTGGATCTCGATCTATGGATTCTTCGCGAATTTGAACATGGATATACTTCTTCACGTTGTATTCAGTGCCTCGGTCGTGGGCAATTGGGCTTACTTTGTAGTTTACGGTGTACGATGTTCTGATTCATATTCGTCTGGAGTATGGAATGTCCCATAACTGTATCTCCGCTTTGCGCGTAACTTGACTATTTTCCTCCGTTCTTAGAATGCAGAAACCTTGTAATCATGTAGTGTGTATATTGAAGCATATTAGAGATAACACACTACGTCTGAATACGTGTTGAGATACACGGATATACCAAAGGAAGATGAGAGGCCGCGCGTGAGTGTAAGGTGCACACAAATGTGGTTTTGTGGTACGAGACGAAGGAAGATATCGACAAGAAGAGAAAGTGAGAGAAAAAGAAATATTAACGTGTACGACAACCGAAGCAGAGTATCGTCGAAAGAATCCATTTTCTCGTCCATCGAAGTAATTAACAGAATTTCGTTTCTTCATCATCCCTTTCCTTCTTTCCCAAGCGTCAGTGGTACCAGTGGTTGGTGACAATTACATCCTCCGCTACGTCTGCAGTAAGTAACATACATAAACTCCTCTTCACGCGTCGACACGAAAGCGCGTCTTATGTAACATCCTCGGCGTCTCCCTCGACATTCTTCGCACTCATCGTCGTCGCTATCTTCGCCCAGTCGACCACCGCTAACCCCAATCCTAACGGTCCTATCTCTAGGTGCTGTTAATCCCTTAATAGAATACGCTGACCCAGCCGAGACGCACCTCTCGTCTGTCGGAGTGCGCCGTTCCATCTCCAGCTCCAAGTCGCCGTTGCTGGAGGAACTGGAGGAGCTCACGCTTTGTGTGGTCTGGTTCTGTGGGCTCTGATTCATATCACGAAAGAGGGCAGTGCTATCCGGATAAACGGACAGTACGTGTGATGAATGTGCTCCACTCGACTCGGGAATTCGAGAGGAGCAGACACGCAGGTAGAAATTATTTCAACATCGCCTTCCGTCAATATTACTACTGCCTTCCACCATTGAAACATGTCGCACTGCAGAACCGATGGTAATCGACTAAACTGCGCTATCTAGCCACCTGCTCCTCACGGACCTCGGTTCATCAATCAAAGAAGTACGATGGCATGGAAGGGTGCTGATAATAGTATTAGCCTCGAGGATAACTCGTGGATCAAGTACCTAGTTGAATATGGTATAAGAGATGGGGAGGATTCGTGAGGAGTAGAGCCCCACCTTGCTCTTCTCCAGCATGGAGCAAAAGCACTTTGCACTGCAAGGTCCGAGCGTCCCTTTATTGATGCATCTTACCTTGATTGACATTCTTGTAGTCATCCGTGTCCACAGAGCCTCGAGTCACACAAAGGATGCCGCATTTTATGTGGAAGTTAAGCTTGCCAACTCTTACCGCAAAACGGGGATTCTCAATGGGAATGGAGAACCCATCTGGAACGCCACAGTAACGTTGTGAGTGCTATTTGCAGCTCATCCTTTTTTTTTCGGTTTCTCAGCGTGGAGTAGCTCGCAGACAGAAGCGTCTACCGTTTTCAAGATCCGTCTCAAGGAAGCCCGAAAGCTCGGTCGAGATAATCTCATCGGTTTGGCCGAGGTAAATGTCGACGAGCTGTTGGTCGATTGTGATGAGGATAATGGTGAGTTCAGAAGCGATTCTGAAGTTTATTATTGATGTTCTCGACTAGCCCGAGTTGTACTTTCTGCACCGACAGGTTTCCTGCTGAATCGCAAACGGCAGTCATCGACAGGAAGTATTTACCTTCATCTGAAACATGTGGATACTCTGAACCGCGCAAAAATCGAGATCGAGACAGCCGAAAAGAGCACTGAACGGATCCGAACATTAACAAATAGAACAGACTCCACCATGGAGGTTATCGGGACTGTTATCGAGGCGGCGGAAGTGATAATCGAAATGATTGATGATATCGCAAAAGTCAGTCAGTTTCTCACGAGTTTGGATAGACGCTGATACATCTTCAAGATCCATCCTCTATTTCACCTGTCATGGCAAGCGACTTCAGCTCTATTCAAGGTATGTCGAACGTAGTGTATTCCATCTACGTCGGTTCATTTGACGGTACCGCGCAGCTTGTATCTCATCAGCTCCGTACCGACTCGGAGCTGATCGATCTTGTGGATAAGATGAAAACAGCGTTCAGTTTCTCGAGAGAAGCGAGGAACCTGGACGACAAGACGAAGATGCTGAAGCCCATGCTACGGGATTTATTGACTGAGACTGCTGAGTGCTCTCGCTTTGTGCAAGAATACTCCAGGCATGGTTTCCCAGGTAGGCCTGTCCCTTGACTGTCTTTGTCCAGAGGATAATCTTTCACCATAGGTCGAATGAGTAAACTGAATAGCGGTCGAAAGATCAGTGACTATTCAGCACGCTTCGCCGATCTCAGAAACAAGCTGGACTCAGTCATTGGCTTGAACACGGCCAGAGAAGTCCTTGATATCAGTACGTCCCGATCATACTATGTGCTTCATTCTATTGATCTGTCGCGATCCAGGAATACAACAACAGTTGGAAGCGTTACTGGAGCCGATCAAGTCAGATCCTAACAGTGTATCGAAGCGACCTCGGTGTCTTGATGGAACGCGCCAGGAATACTTAGATCCGATCATGGAATTCCTCTTCGCTGAGACGTCTCCGAATGTCCTGTGGCTTACTGGAGCTGGGGGATGCGGGAAAAGTACCATAGCGGTGACCGCGTCGGACAAATGCGGAGTAACGTGTCCACCCGCCTATATGTTTTTTGAACGGGAAAAGAGCGATCCGAGCTCCGTTATTCGCACTATCGCGTACAAGCTAGCGTTGCTCCATCCTTCTATTTCGGGGCACATCCTTGCGGCTCTCGAGGCACACAAGACGATATGTGGTACCACGATCAAGATTCAGTTTGAGAGGCTGCTTGTAGAACCTCTTCATGCTATCTCAGATTCTTTGGAGGGACCAGTTGTCGTTATTCTGGATGCGTTAGACGAATGCGGCAGTGTGGAACAACGTCGCGAATTACTGGAATTGTTGAAGACGAATTTCAAGGAGCTTCCTTCAAAGGTTCGCGTTCTGGTGACTAGTCGTCCTGAGGGGGATATCACTGAAGATCTAGTGCACAATGACGGTATTCAGCACATCGAACTTGTTCACGATACCAAAGAAAGTAGACAGGACGTCGATCGCTACCTTCAACTGGCGATGAAGGACGCACTTGGCGAAGACATGCTAAAGGTGCAGGATTTGGAGGCAAAACTCCAAGTTCTCTGCGATGCTGCAGATGGACTCTTCATTTGGGCATCGACTGCAGTTAAAATGGTGCAAGGTACTATTTATCCCGGACGGAGCCTACTGAAACTTGTGGACAATTTTCAATCAGTCGGCGGGCATGGCCTCGACGGTCTTTATGCTACTGCGCTCGAAGGGTCGGGAGTCTGGCAACCAGACTCAAAAGATGAAGGCACAGCCATTCTGGAATTTATCTTGGTCGGAAAGGAAGCTATGACTGGTACCATCATTGCAGCGTTCCTTGGACTCGCGGAAGACACTGTGGATCGTATCTTGAGGCGACTTCGATCCGTCATTTCATACGAGCCCGAGAAACCAGTTCGACTACACCATGCGTCTTTCGCCGATTATTTGTTGTCGCCGAAGAGATCTGGAGGCAAAGCCTGGCACATCGACGAGAGTAAGCAGAAGCAAGCCGTGACTGATCGGTGTTTCGACGTCATGGCGGAGAGCTTGTCTTTCAACATTTGTAAAATCGAATCGTCCTTCCTCCGCAACAAGGATATTCTGGATTTGCAGACACGTATCGCGAATAATATTCGTCCGCACCTGGGATACGCATGTCGATTCTGGGCTGTCCATTTGTGCGAGCTATCAGAATCGGATGTTTCGACCGAGTTGAAGGATCGCGTGAAGAAGTTTGGAAAGGAATACCTGCTGTATTGGTTCGAGGTCCTCAGTCTGACCGACCAGTTCAACCGTGCTGCCACAGCTCTACGCGATGCAAGTCTGTGGTCAACGGTCAGTAGTTCTGTTAATGCACACCATCGCTTTTCTGATTCTATTGCAGTCAATCGACGACGAGATCTCCTCTCTGTTCTGGGAGGCGGATAGGCTAGCTAGCATCTTTGCTTACCCGATCTCGCAGAGCGCTCCTCATATATACCTGTCTGCTATATCTCTTTCGAAAGGCGAATCGTCAGTTGCGGATTTGTATTCAGAAAGTCATCCAGTTGTCGAAATACATCGATTTGGAACGAGGACTCCCGTACCTTGCATGAAGGTCTTCAAGGAGCACACAGATCGCGTCTTGTCAGTGGCGATTTCCCCCGACGGAAGGCGCATCGCGTCTGGTTCTCGCGACAGAACAATTCGCATCTGGAATGCCTTTAACGGCGAGCAGATATCGAAGTTTAAGGGAGACGCCGAAGTCCGCTCCGTTGCGTTCTCACCGGACAGCAAACGCGTTGTCTCAGGCTCTGGAGATGGAACGATCCGCGTGTGGGATGTTGACCTCGGCCAGCTCGTTTCTGGCCCTTTTAAGGCGGGAGATTCCGAGGTCAATTCGGTTGAGTTTTCTGCGGACGGCGAACGCGTCGTTTCAGTTGCTGATGGAAAGATCTTCGTTTTTTATTCCGACAGTGGCGAGCTCGTCTCTGTTCAGTTTGAGGACGATATAGGCATCCGGTTCCACAAGCTCTCGCCGGACGGGAAGTACGTCTTGGGTGCTAAAGATGGGAAGATCGGCATTTGGGATACCGGCACCGGCAAGCGAGTCTCGGCTCCGTTCCGGTTCAATGCAGGTAACACGTGGTCATATGCTGTCTCGCCAGACGGGAAGCGTGTCGTGACAGGCTCGACGAGTGATGGGATGATCCGCGTTTGGAATGCCAGCGGCAAGCTCATCACGGGACCGTTCAAAGCCCACGTCTGGTCAGTCTCATTCTCAGCGGATGGAAAACGCGTCGTCTCTGCCGGGGGTGAAGTTGCCGTCTGGGATGTCGACAGTGGACAGTGCATCTGGGGTCCATTCAAGGCATTCAAGGAACACACGCCATGGATTACGTCAGTTATTTTCACTCCAGACGGTAAACGCGTCATATCAGGTTCAAAAGATGGCACTATTCGTACTTGGGACGTAGATGGCAGCCCCGAGATCGCGTCAGGTGCATTCGAGGCGCACACAGGAGAAGTTAGATGTCTCGCGTTCTCTCCTGATGGAAAACGCATCGTCTCAGGCTCCGATGATAAAACGATCCATGTCTGGGACGTCGACAGCTGCAAGCATCTCGCTGGTCCTTTCAAGGGTCACACAAACCGCGTCGCTTCGGTCGCCTTCTTGCCAGACGGGGAACGCGTAATCTCAAGTTCTAGGGATGGTACTATTCGCGTTTGGGACGGAAACAGTGGTGAGCTCATTTTGGGTCCGCTCGAGGGGCACACAGGCAGCGTCCGGTCAATTGTAGTCTTTACCGACGGAAAACGCATAGTGACAGGCTCCTCTGATGGGAGTATTTGCATCTGGGATGCCGACAGCAGCAAGCCTGTCCTGGGTCCGCTCCGGGCACACACACGTAATATCACTTCCGTTGCATTCTCGTTGGATGGCAAGCGCATTGCATCCGGTTCTTGGGATGGGACAATGTGTATTTGGGATACCGGCAGCGGCGAGCTCGTCTTGGGCCCGCTTAAGGGGAAGTCCATCCGGTCAGTCACGTTCCATCCAGACGGGAAACATGTCGCATCGAGCTCTGGGGACGAAACAATTTGTATCTGGGATGTCGACAGCGGTGAATTCGTTTCGCAACAGCTCAAAGAATATACATCGGGCGTCCAGTCACTCGGATTTTCTCGAGATGGAAAGCTCGTCGTCTATGGTTATCGGAATGGTGCGATACGCATATGGGATGTCCACAGCGGCGACCCTGTATGTGGACCGCTTAAAAGGCACACAGGCTGGGTCTGGTCAGTGATGTTCTCGCCAGATGGGAATCGCGTCACGTCAGGTTCCGGAGATAAGATAATTCACGTCTGGGACGTCAGCAGCGTCAACGCCGTTCTGCGCGTCGGAAAGCCGGCAGTGGGCGCCAGGTCGGGTTCGCCCACTCCTCATGACGGAGATAGAGATGTGACCCATGACGACAAAAACACCGGCCAGGTGGTGTCCACGCATCGCGAAACCCCAAATTGGACATTAACAGATGACGGTTGGGTGAAAGGGAAACAAGGCGAATTGCTGATTTGGATACCTGAGGATATGCACAGGACTTTGTGGACACATCGAACCATTGCCATCCTCAGTTGTCAGTTTTCGACGAAGCTGGAATTCCTGAATTCCCCCGTGGGCGAGAACTGGTCGGAAGGTTATCCTCGCGAGTGACACCCGGTGCGATGAGGTTTGGGCTTGTTTTGTTCATGATGCGGTTATTTGTTACTTTATTGTTAATTTTATTCAGTACCTACGTATGTTTCAAATTCCATCTTGTATAGTTTCTCCTACCGATCATCTTTATGGTAGAGTAATGCTCGGATCTCGATCTATGGATTCTTCGTGAAAAAAACTGAACATTTTACCTCTTCACTTTGCGTTCAGTGCCGCGGTCGTTGGCAAAAACGGCCGTTCATTTCATAATCAGTGTACGGATGCTCTAGCAACGGGTTTCCAATTTGTAAACTCTACCTCCGTCTTGCCTTGACTGTTCTCCTTCACCCTCCATAAGTACATACGTTGCGGAAAACTTGCAATCATATCGTGTGTCTGTCTATTGAATCGTAATTAGATAACACACATCTAAATATGTGTTGGGATACATGGATAATTCTGGTTTGACATGAAGGAAGATGAAGAGGACGCGCGTCTGTGTGAATCGCACAAAAGTGTGGTTTTACTGTACAAGACGAAGGAAGATATGGACAAGAAAATATCGACTTGGAGGTAAAAGTAATAAAAAAAAAAAGGCTTGGAAAAGTGAGAGAGAAAAAAGAAATATTCGGCTTTTGTTTTGATTTCGTGCACGACACGACAAAAGAGTCCGTTCTCTCATCCATCGAGATAATTAGCACCACTTTTCTTCGTCTTCCTCAAGCGTCAGCGGCAAAGGTTAGCGATACGTGATTGGGTTTGGGTCGTTACATATCCTCCGCCTCATCTGCAGTGACATACACAGACTCCTCGTTCGCCTCCAAGCGTCGAAGAGGCGGGTTCGGGCGCTTCGAAGCGCGTCTCAGCGTCCTCGGCGTCTCCACATCCACCCCGTCCTCGTACTCATCACCACCACTATCTTCGCCCAGCCGGCCACCGCTAACGACGATCCTAACGCTCCTGTTTTTAGGCGTTGCTGTTAGCCTCTTGATGGAAGACGCCGCCGCCGATCCAGCGGAGACGCGCTTCTCATCTGTCGGCGTGCGTGGTTCCAAGTCCAGTTCCAGGTCGCCGCTGCTCGAAGAGCTGGAGGAGCTCGCGCTCCGCGCTGTTTCGCTCCCCTCGGAGGATGAAGCGAGGCTCGATAAGCTTGGCCGGGGCGAGTTATCTACGATGGTCGGGAGAGCTTCGCTCTTTTTCGTCATAGACCCTTCTTCTTGCACTTCCTTGGGGTTCTCGTCTCCTTCTTCACCCGTTCCCGTCACTGCTGGGAGACCGGGAGGCAAGATTGGGCTGGTAACATTCGTGACTACTACTGGTGTCTCAACGTCAACAATCTCAGGAGCCGGCGAAGGCGCGACGATAGGAACAGGCCTCGCGCGGCTCTTCTTCTTCCTCTCTTTCTCCTTCTCCTGCGAAATGGTTGGTTTTACTTCGGATGCAGGGACGGAGGGCAACGAGGGTGCGTCGCACGTCCCTCGCCCAAGTGCGCGTGCTTGCGTGTGCGCGAGGGTATGTCTTCGCGGAGGGGGCTTTGGTGCCGGGGTGGAGGAGTGTAAGATGCATATATGCTCGGGTGCATTCTGGACCGGTGATTGTGTCAAAGCAGGCGTGGTCGTCGGAGTAGAGGTTGACTCTTTCCTCGACTTCTCCTTTACAGTAGCTGCCCTTTCCAACTTTGCAAGCGTCTCCTTCTGCGCGACCTCTCGCGAAACTTCAGGCTCCCGCGCCTCGAAGCTCGTCTTCCCAGCAGGCGCGGTCTCTGGTACCTGGTGCGACTGACCAGGAGCTGGGTCAGGTATCAGGACATACTTCGCCTGAGCGGGGATGGATGACCTAGCCGGATTCGAGGTGGTAGTCGGCATAGGCTCCATTTCTTCTGGGTAGAGAGGCGGAACGGGTTTCCGTTTCACGAGACTCGCGCGTTTTGCTTGCCGTTTTGTCTCGTTTGTAGATCCATCTGATCGTGTATCTGTTGACGAGGACGGCGTTGGTGTTGAAGTGTTCGCGCTAGCGGGCGACGCTGAGGATGAGAATGTGTTGGCAGTAGATACAGAGGTAGCGATTTGAAGAAGGTTCGGGCTCGAGAGTGATGCACTCGATTGTTCCGTACGTGAGTGGGATCGCGAATGCGTATGCGAGAACGACACATTCCGCTCCGAGCTTGAGCTCTCCCTGGATAGGTCCGCAACAGCGCTCGACGCGGTAGGAGGCACGACATCAATGACCAGAGTGTCCTGTGGATGAATGTCCCCGCCCATAATCGCCCGTCAATGATATCGTCAGATGAACGTGAGAAAAAGAGAAACGGGAATTACGTACATCCTCATCGGTCTCACGCATTTCAATAACCTGACGCCAGCGCATTTCGTCCCACGACCCGTCACTCGTCCGCTAGAAACCAGTAGGCGTCAGTAAAGCGCATATTTCAAAAATTGCCACGTCATGACAAAAATGAACAGGATATTCCGAGCAAGGAAACAAGGTTCAACTGCGGAGTGTTATCATAGTGCAATCTAGGTGTTTTTCCGTCGATACAGGACATGGTGACATATACACACCGACGGAAGTCCCAACGCTGCGGACAGAAGCAGACAGAAGCCTGACATAGGTACAGACATATCCGCATAGACTCCGAGTATCCACGGTAATAACGGGATTCAGGAACGAATGGAAATACGAACAGATACTCACCGTATTCGTACCGAGGTGGAACTGGTGCTTGAACGCACTGGGCGCGCTGATGTTCAGGATGTTGAGCCGTCCTCCATGTCCAGAGGAACCGCTAGCGCTCTTGTTGCTCTTCCCGCTAGCGAAGGAAGACGTCGAAGCGCCACGGGTATGAACAGAGCCCGAGCCGGTTGTGGGTCCAGAGGCAGAGCCAGACATAGATGCAGACGTATTACCGGCAGAAGATGATAATGAAGACGATCCGGAGCTGGAATTTGACCCCTGAGACGCGTGGCGGAAGAAGGAGAAGGCCGACTTGCTCGCGGCGTTGCTTAGGGTTGAAGTGGCCTTGTCGAGGGATGCTCCGGATGCGCGCGATAGTGACTGTATGCGCTTGCGGATGGACGGGCGGCGCAAGCTGAGCTTCCTGGTCGGCGTCGTTGGGCTCGAGCTAGGTCCTGCTGCTGCGGATGCTGCAAAAGAGGAGTATGCGCCACCTGAAAGGGGAGGCGGAGGCGGAGGCGGAACGCGGGAGAAAGAGAAAGTGTTGGCGTTGGTGCCCTCGATGGGCGAGCCGACCGACGAGTTCGGCGCGGTACAGAGGAGAGTGAGCATCGTTCTCTGTCTGCACGACGAGAAAAGAGAGAGAGAACACGATATGGTCACTGATGAACTCCTGAGGGGCGACCTGTCGAAAAGAAAAGGAGGAGACGGAGTAAATAAGTGGGGATAAGTACTTAGACGGAGGACGCAAGGATATATCCATCCAACTGATGTGCTCACCTGAGCTAGATTCCGTGTAAAAGCAGTTTAGCTCGCCACAAGGATCTATAGCTTTATAGACAGTATGTCCCTAAATGCGCGGAATAAAAGAGAGTTTTGTTGACGTGGCGAAGAAGAGAGAGTCCTTGAATAAATGTGGCGTATATGATATGACGGAGTCGGGGCCGTTCCGTTTCGCGTGTGCTTCGTCCGTTAGGTGAAATGTATTCTATGGAATGCGATCGAGTGGACGGGGCAGGGACGGATGAGTTGAGGCTGGCCGTGAGCGTGAGCGTGTGTGAGTCCGTGTGATCGTGTGCGTGTATGCGCGTGAAGACGTTATGCTAGATAAGGAGCTTGTCCGAAGTCGCAATGTCAAGCCAAGTCCAAGTCCAAGTCCAGTGCCAACGCACAAACTAACTAACGGACGATACGAACGAACGAACGAACGAACGAACGAACGAACGAACGAACGAAAGTTCGACTCAACGACTGACTGACCGGGGAGAGACAGGTATTTGAACGTTCGGGATTAAGCTTCGCCCCTGAGTCGACTCGTCGCTCGTGTGGTCGCGTGTCGAATGCGGATAACGCGAAAGCCCCCAGAAAGTCAAGAAATTCAAATCAAATCGCGTTGTCACCGTTCGTTCGTTCGTTCGTACTCAGAGTCAAAAGGAGGTTAAGACCGTCTGTTCTGCTGCTGCTGCTGTCCGGTCCGTCGCTCGGAGTCCGGGGTGGTCAGGCGGAAGGGGCTATGTGGTGATCAGACAAAACAAAACAAAAACAAATCGCCTTCGGGGATATATGATCTCTGTACTGTGCAACTCGAGTCGTCGGATCGCCGAGGCGCAAGCGTAAAGAGCAAGACCTGAGAAACGCAGGCGTAGGAAAGAAGGCAAGTGCATAGTATATAAATGAGGACAGGTAGATAGAGACGACGGGGTCAATAGACAACAACAACAACGCACTCACTGTGTAATGTAAATGCTCTTGTCTGCCTTCTTTTCTTCCCGCGCCAAACGTTATAAACAACAGCTCCCGAAAGTCACGATACGATACGTCGAAGCGTTGCAACGTCGCTCGCAAGAGGGCTAAGAAGAGGCGTTGTTGTTGGCGTGGACGACTCGGAGGCCTACAAAGGACGTGTACGGCCGTAGCTCCTTAGCACCCTGTCCAGTCTCCTACGCAACGCAACCAAATGAAATGAAATGAAACGAAACGAAACGCAGTCGTACGTATACACACGCTGGAAAATTCGGGATCCATCTCATCCAGGCGAAGCCGCCCTTATATATATATACCCACTCTCACTCGCATACCGAAATTAGCGCGGGCGGGCGTTGGCACACTAGCACTAGATGGTGTGGATGATCGCATGGGAACAACGCCGGCGCGACGGCGCGCAACGGCGCATAAGTACCTACTGCAGGCCTTGCTGTGCATAAAATAAATGACGCACGGCCATAACAATGAACGCAAAATTTTGATTTCATTTTTTTACAAATTTGCTGCTGCACTGCACAGGAGCGGCGTAGTAGCCTCACCACCCCCGCTTGGCCCCTGCGGAATGGGCATGATGATGAGTCCTTTTTCACCGACCCTCCGACCCTCCCGAGAGTGTACAGACATGCCAGTGGTGACTGGCGAGGGGCTGTTCATCACTCTAAATATCTTACTTTCATCTTTCATCAATTTTTAGTCTGCTCGCGTATTTCGCTCTGTCCCCCCCCCCAGCCCTTGGCTTTTCGTCAAGACCAGCCTGAACAAATTAAAGTTAGTTTTCGATCAAATCCCAAAGTCCTGTTGAAGCTCTTAGCTTGCTCATCTCAGGCGCCGTTACGGTTGCTCTCCCACAAACAAAACACATCTCACTGTCGAAGGTCAGCCGCTCTAAAGTCGGTCTCTCGGGAATCCTCTACTCTACGCCAATCCAATCACAAGGAAATCATTTCCAGTCACCCATGAGAAAGTCGAAAGTCATTATGTGTGCTTTTTCCGGTATGAACCACTTCTCGAAATATGTTAGAAGTTACATGTTTACACCCCTGAGAACTCGACCACCAAATAGTCTGGACTAACCTAAAAACCTCTTGTGTCTTTCTTTCTCACAGACAGAGGTGCGTGCCTCGATGCAAAGCAAAGCGCGCACTGATAAACGAATGGATTGAGCAAAAGTGCATATGATTCTACTATGACTTCAGGAAAGCATATTTCTTGCGAAACCTAATGTATGACACACACAATGTGGAGAGACCATGCGACTCTAATACGGCTGTAGGATTAGTCTAAGTATTGAACGTATGACAGCCTCTATACACAGGCCAGTACACGGAATGGAATACGAGAGATCGAAAGGGGCAGAACAAGGAGACATAGTGCACCGGTTAAAGACCAGCGAGAAAACGACGGCAAAATCAACTTTACCACCGGTCTCCGCCTCCCCGACTTCCCCATCCAGAGTCTCCGCCTCCGCCTCCGCCTCCTCCCCTTCCACTACCGCCGAACCCGCGGCCACCTCTGCCGCCTCCTCCACCGCCACGCCCGCCTCCATAGCGTCCTGAACACACACAGACGTTTATTAGCAACACGGAATCCAAATACGAATGAAATGAAATGGGTCCTTACCACGACCACCGCCTCCACCGGAGACACGCGCCATCTCTTCAAGCTGCGGAGGGATATCCGCTTTCGCTTCCCTCAATATCGTCAGCAATTCACGTGCGGATTTCGCATTCTCCGTCGTGAAGAACGTGTATGATGTGCCCGTCTGGCCCGCACGCTATAAATAGATAAATAAATGAAGCCTTATTAGCGCTCCGATCTTTACAAGCGATGTGGGGTAGATGGGCGCATGACTCAAACTCGTTACTCACCCCTGTACGACCAATGCGGTGAATGTAGTCCTCGCAGTTGTTCGGGAAGTCGTAGTTCTGCGGCAATAGAAATTATCCCAAATCAGTCGGCGCAACGAAGATGAGAGAAAGAGACAGATCGAGAAACGATACGTACAATCACATATCCGACATCCTTGACGTCTATTTGAGGTTCGATCCCATTTCCAGATCAAGTTCCGAAAATGCAAGTAGAACAGATGGAGAATGAGGAGGTAAAGCAACAAAATTTGGTCAACATCACAAACACGGTTGTGCTCCCAGCACAAGCAGTCTGCTGCACACGCCACCCACACCATAAATAGGGCGATGCACAGAATGACCAGACGACTAGACGGACTACTACCAGCTAGCTACTCAACCCAAGGCACCTACATAGAGACAAAGTCCACTGTCCGTTGTCCATGTAATAATGCTCTCGTTCACTCGGTTGAGTCAGCACAGCTCTAACCCCATATGATAGTCCGCTCCAGTACAGTCTAGTCCGCGGTCCGAGCCAAGATACTTTTGACAAGCGATGACAACAGTCCCAGGCGACGCACACTAGAAGTCGAAGGGCCACTTGAGGAGGATATGGTATAGTCCATGACCAGTCAACCCGGCAAACATCATGAACAAGTCACTGCTCAGAACGTTTCATCGGAAGGACAGAGGGAGCCAAGACGCATTTATCCCCTCGCTTGACAGTGGCACCAGTGCCTGAGAGTTGTCCCTTGTTGCTTGCCTGGATCCTGTCCCGGATACGTACCGCATCATGATCATGACGGACAAGCTGGACCGAAAGAAAGCCCGCCAGTCAAGCAGCAGTCTTATCGCCCGACTCCTCGTCAAGGTGCACATGGTGGCAGCAATCCGCCTGTCGCTGACAGAGCGCATGAAAAGAGAATACATACCGAGACCTCTGGATGCCACGTCGGTAGCAATCAAGATAGGAGACCGACCGGCTTTGAATTCACCGAGTACCCAGTCACGCTCGCGCCTAGAAGAAAGTCAGAAAAAAATGAATTGACAGCCATAATGAAACGGATGCGCACTGCTCCTTATCTCCGTGGATTGCAAGCGCAGGCCAACCGTCCTGACGGAGATATTTTGTGATGTCGTCCGCAACGCGCTTCGTGCCAACGAAAATGAGAACCTTCGCGTTCTGCGTGCTGATGTAGTCAAGGTGCTTAATAAGCTTTGTGCGCTTCTCAAAGTCCGTGCAGATCTCAACTATCTGAGCGATGTTGTGGTTAGCTGTCAACTCCATCGAGCCGATGTTCACTTGAATCATGTCATGGAGGAAGTCCTAAGAATGCACATCAGACAAAGGAAACAAAGGGAGTAGACTTCAGACATACATTAGCGAGTTTCTGCACGTCCTTCGGCCATGTCGCGCTAAACATCAGCGTCTGTCTGTCCGGACGAATCTGCGAGACAATCTTGCGAATTTGAGGCTCGAAACCCATATCAAGCATACGATCAGCTTCATCCATAACGAGATACGTGACACGGCGCAAATTCGTCTTGCCCGTCTCAAGCATATCAATCAGACGCCCGGGCGTGGCAATGACAATCTCAACACCGCGCTGCAAGTCACGAATCTGCGGGCCCTTCGGCGCACCACCGTAAATGGCAGTATTACGAATTCGGGAGCTAGCGCCAAACTTCGAGCATTCCTGCTGAATCTGGACAGCCAGCTCACGCGTCGGCGCAAGCACAAGTGCAACAGGCCCATCACCGGGCGCAAGGAGAGGTTGCCTAGAAAGACCGAGAGACGAGAAAAGTCAGTTCATTTCACTGTGATTAGTCAAAGAGTATTATGAAGGCTTACGCATTGATGTGAAGCATGGCAGGCAGGGCAAAGGAGATGGTCTTGCCGGAACCAGTCTGCGCGATGGCGACGACATCACGTCCGGTCAGAGCCATGGGCCAAGCTTGGCATTGAATGGGAGAAGGTTCCTTGAAACCTTGAGCATAGATGGTCTTGAGGAGGTACTCGGGGAAGCCAGCCTCTTCGAAGGTCGATACGGGGCGAGGAATGCCGCGCCCAGATACCTACAGTACATCAGCATCCACTTCACGACCAAGAGGGAAGAAAAGATCACCTTCATCTCCTTGACCCTTCTGAACTCCTCGATCTCGCGATCGCTGCGGGCCCTGACGTTTTCATGCTCGTTATAGAAATTTTTCTCGAACTTTTCGAGACGCTGAGCATTCCAGTCGATGGTTTTGAGGCCACCGCCGAGGCTACTCATTTTGTCGCTACCGTAGCTTCCGCCGCCGAAGCTTGCAGTGCTGCCATAGCCGCCCCCGCCATAACCTCCACCGAGGCTCCCGCCGCCACTGTATGAGTTACCTCCACGATAAGACTGCACAACAAGCGAGTTAGTACAGAACACAATGCAAAATAAGACCGCTTACCATCCTATAGTCTATACGAAACTAAAGAACGACAGAAAAAAGAGTAGAATAAATCTAAAGTCTATGGATACCGCGCGAGCAGGCGGTAGTTGATGAAGAAGTTGTGAAGAACGAAGTTGCGAAAAAAATCGCGTCACAGCCAAACACTTACAAATACCACACAAATTTGGAAGTAAATTACCACGTTAATTTATAATATATTCCTAAAGTAAAGTACGCAAAATTAGACTGATAAAATCTCAAGAAGATTACTTGGAAAGTAAGCTAGAACGTCTTGGGTATAGATGTGAGAATAGAGTCGGTGAAAAGAATATGCCTTTTACAATGTAGATGTAGATATGTAGATGATCACTGATGAAGAGATACAAGAAAGCAAGATCAAGGAATCAAGGAACCAGGAGTCCAGGACAATAGCAATAGCATTCCAAATGTGGTGAGGTGAAAATGCAGACAGGAATAGGGGTAGGGGACGAGGAAAGATTAGATCGAAAGCAAGGAACGGATAGCATGCAAGCAGAGGGATGAAGGTTGCCTATATATATACATGGAGATAGAAAGATGAAAAGTGAATGTAGTAAGGATGAAGATGAGCAGGAAACGAGAAACGACAGTGTGTCCCAAGATGCGCAATCTGAGAGAACGTAGATAAGTGAAAGAACGGAGAAATCAGGGTTTGAATCTGAATGCGGTCCGTGCGCCTCGCCCATTTGCGAAGCTGATAGTGATATCAACCTGACCCGAGGATAGAGGAGAGGACAAAGTCTGAGGGATCCCAGCGGACAAGACAATTGTGCGATCACATAATTATACATCGCTCGCCTCGTTTCTTGCGCTTGGGGCTCGCCGGGTAGCGCTCACGCAACTGACGGATGAGGTCCTCGAACACGTCGTTAACGTGCCAATTCCTTTTTGCTGATGTCTCGTAGAAGGGTAGCCCCCACCGTTGCGCGGTCGCTGCGATGATCTCCTTGTCCACATCTCGCTCTGCAGTCAAGTCCGACTTTGTACCCACAACAACTATAGGTACTTTCTAAAAACGTTCGTGCAGTGCAGAGAAGACAATAAGACATTCGTTAATGAACCCGTGAACAGCGCAAATGAATGAAAAGGAAAACCACACACCGAATTGGGTCCTTTGATTCGATATATCTGCTGCCGGAGGTTATCTACCTCTCGAAGAGTCGCGCGCTGTGTTAAACTGATGCCGAAAAGAGTTAATACAAGGCAAGGAAAAGGGGCCAGAAGGATTGTCGGCTACTCACCTGAACACCAGGATGAAGGCCATTCCGGACTGATAGGAACGACAAGTGAACAAAGGTCCGGTGCGCTGTGCATATTACAGTCGCTCTGCGCACCTTGATGTACATTTCGTTGAACGCGGTGAACTGTTCTGCACCAGCTGTATCGAGGACCTCAAGCTGGAGAGCAAACAGATGAATGAGCTGAGCACATGTAACATGTTTGAAACGCGTGTCGGATGAAACAAACTTTTGTCCATTCGCCGTCGACAAGGAGTTCCCGACTGTACTCCTCTGAAGTCGGTGTAGCATGAGAGACTCGGGCATTGAAGAAGCCAAGAGGAGAAGAACATACCCTCGATGGTTGGGTCATAACCGTCGACGAATACGTCTTTTACGAAGCGACAAGTGAGAGCTGATTTACCGACACCCCCCGCTGTAGACACGTCGTTAGCGAGTGAACTGAGATAGAGAGAGACGAGACGTACCACCCAGGACGACTGCATTGAATTCGCGCATGCAGAAATGAGCGGTGAGATGACTGGTACTTGGTGGTTGGAGAAAGAGACGAACCAAAGCGCGTTTTCCTGGATAGGGAGGGCCTGGGACTAGGTTGGTCGAATCCGATCGCCAGCTCGGATTAGACTGAGTGGAAGTAGGACAGAATAAGGACCTCGGCTAATCACGTTCTGGCTCTGCTCTTCACTTCCTTCAGTCACACTCAATATATAAAATGGTAAACCCCCGTGTATTCCTCGACTTTGCAGTCGACGGCGCCTCAGTTGGAAGGTATGGACATAAAAACAGTAACCTACGTTATTCTAATAAAATACATTTTCAGAGTTATATTCGAACTGTACAGCGTATCCGCGCCAAAAACTACTGAGAAGTCGGCACTCAATTTCTATTCATCTCATCCATACTTCTCACATTCTCTTTGGATTAGTTTCAGAGCACTATGCACAGGAGAACGAGGCGTGTCTCCAAAGTCTCATATACCCCTATACTACAAGCACAGCAAAATGCACCGCGTCATACAGGACTTCATGGTCCAGGGCGGCGACTTCACAAAGGGCAACGGAACCGGTGGAGAGTCGATTTACGGTGGTCCATTTACGGATGAGGACCTTTCTCGTCCTGTTGACCAGCCTGGGTGAGTGGCCTTTTGTTCGTTGGAACAGGCTCGGAGATTACGGAAATCAATCGCTTAGGCGAAGCATTTCGAAAAAGATCGTCTACGCGTCCCTACAAGCTTCGTCCAAAACGCGCTTTCATTCTTTCAAATACTCTTTTTAAGGGACACATCGCTCACACTATGTATACCCCAGGCTACTCTGCATGGCCAACAAAGGCCCCAACACAAACAACTCCCAATTCTTCATAACCCTCCGTCCGTGTCCGCACCTGGCAGGCAAGCACGTCGTCTTCGGGCGCGTCATACGCGGATTCGACGATGTCGTGCTCAGGCAAATCGCGAACGTCCCGACGGATGAGAAGGATAGACCGACCGTGCCGGTGGAGATCATTAATTGCGGGGAGCTGCAGTTGGTCAAGCGGTCTGCGTCGGCTGCTGCTGCTGCTGCTGATACGAGGAAGGAGAATAAGGAGAGGGGGAGTGAGGGGAGTGAGAGTGAGGAGGAGAGAGGGAGGAAGAAGAGGAAACGACGGCTTCATTCGTCTTCCCGCTCCCGTTCGCTGTCCCACTCGCCCTCAGTATCGCGCTCTTACTCGCCCGTCAGATCCATATCTCGCTCCCGCCCACGGTCGCTCACGCCAGATTCTAGGTCTGAGCGATCCGACAGCGAAGCGGATCGCAGACGTCACAACAGCAGTAAGAAGAGGGAACACCGCAAGGACAAAAAGGAGGAGAAGAAGAATAATAAGAAACGTAAAAGCCACAGGCGTCGTTCCCCCTCGTCGTCGCGCTCTCGGTCAGCCAGTTACAAGCGGGCGCTGAGCAACGGACATACGAGCATCCCCCGGCAAGAAACGGAAGAAGAGTACGACGCGCGGCTGGAGCGCGAGGAGCGCGAGCGGATCGAGGAAGCTCGCCGTCGTGAGCTCGCCGAGATCAAGAAGCGATATGAAGCGGAGCAGGCGAGGAAAGCCGGAACGGGTGTAAGGTTCAAGGGTAAGTTGACTTATTTGTCTGTTCTTCTCTCTTTCGGACGGATTCAGCTGATTTGTGGACGGTCTCGTTATAGGTCGAGGAAGGATGAAGTACATTGATCCTGAGTTTCATTCGAGGCGGAAGAACTAGATAGTACTACTTCAACGAGGTCTGCCTTGATAGGACTCGATGCGAAGCAGTATCAATTTTTTTTGTCGTGACAACAAGGCAATACCCACACAAAGATGTTCGGCCGTCAGGCAATACCAATATTGAGCAGAGGAATAGTATCAGTATTTTGAGGACCATAGTCCCGAGCCAGAGAGATCCATACATACAGGAGACACAAAATGTAAGTAAGTGCCGAGAAACTGCTCCATAAACATAAAACGGAAAAGCACCATGAAGAAAGAAAGCATTCAAACAAGAGCGAGAATATAATCGGAAATACGTTGACGATACGTATGTGTTGTTGAGAATAAAATTGCATAAACAGCTTTGGGGGAGGGGCTGGATGTATTTCGTGTCCTGTCGTATCGTATTGTAATACGTTACTTACATACGATCTTCAACCGAGATCATACATAAGGGGAAGCTTGTCATTGTTTTCTTACACGTTAACTTCAGCTAATTTGTCTGCTACTGCATCTGCATCTGCATCTGCAGGTTTTTCAGCATCGGCATTTTCATCGGATTTGGCCTCGTCAGACTGGGGAGCCGCATCTTTCTTGCCCGCTGCTGCGCTTGCGAAGCTGAACGAGGGACGGATAGTCGCTACAGCTGCAATGTTCGGAGACGTCGAAGAAGGAGCAGGGGTACCTCCAGGAGAGGACAAATTCGACGCACGCGGCGAACCAGGAGTTTTCTCATCCGCAATGACACCGGGCTTTGAAGAGGGCGAGCGCGTACCAATCTCTCCGCGCCCGCTTCCAGGACGTCCACGCGGCTGTCGAGAGCTCTGTCGCGACATCGAGTGCTGTTGATGCTGTTGATACTGTTGATGCTGATGCTGCTGATGAGCGACGCGCTCTCTGATCTCTTCTTGCTCTTTCTCGATCTTCTCCACCGCTGCTGCTTCGCGAGCTGATACGTCAACAGGTCTGGTTGAGATAACAATCAATCAAAGGAACCTTCATAAGACGATAGATTGTAAGACTTACTTCGCCGAGCCGAATGGATTGGGCTTGCTAGAGGAGAATCCCGTGGATTGGGGAGAAGAAACCGGAGTTGGGTGGGAGGAGCCACTTGTCGATCGAGGCAGAAGCTCGAGTTTGCGACGAGCCAGCTGAGGTGTAGGAGGAACCGAGTTACTTGCTGTATAACGATGGGAGTCAGACAAGCAAACGCCAGCAATAGAGTTTTGGAACGTACGAGAAGGGCTGCTACCAGCAAGTCCAGGTTTTCTCCATGACGAAACTTCATCGGCGGCAGACGGGGGAGGTCCCATATCACCTCGTCCTCTCATAGAACCAAATCGGCCACCAGATCTCTCTTCAGAATGCTGGCTTGGCTTGAATCTGGAGCCGATAGCCCATTTCTCTTCGGTATCGGCTGGACCTGCTTCGCCATCGTGTGTAGGCGTGGAGAAACCAGAGCCCCGTCTTCGGACAGGTGGTGCCTCTAAGTCATTGGGTATACGAGGCGGAGGACGACTAGATCGCCAATTGTCGCTATTGTCCGGCGCCGAGTCACGATTCTCAGATCCAAGACCTTCGTATCGTCGGCGGGTGCTGGTCTCGCGGTGACCGAGGTCAGGAAGCGGGCCATCTCGACGCCAAGATCCAGCAAATTTGTCGTCCTCTGCATGCCCGTGAAAACCAGGACGTTCTTTCGCTGAATTAATCGTCTCAGAAAACTGAAGAAAGTCAAAATAGGGATACTTACGCGGATCAGCTATGTTTACCCGGATCGAACGATGCGAGAAAGACTTTAGGCCACATTACTGAGCCTGTAGCATGATAGAGACAATCGTGCTTTACTTACGGCCCCATTTTTAGCCAAAGCTTCCTTTAAGCCTTCAACAGCGTGAAACTCGACGTAGCCAAATCCCTTTGGTTTGTCATCGCGATCGCGGATGATTTTAGCGCCTTTGACCTGAAAGATACGTATTATAACGAAGAGCATGCTGTGAAAGTTGCTCAGAAAGACAGACCACATCAGCAGAGCCGAAGAAAGATCCTAAATCGCCCTCAGTGAGATCAAACGCGAGATTTCCGACAAACGCGGTGAAAGGAGGGTTTGTGGGCAAAGGAACGTCTTCACGGGGCGCGAGAGCCGCCCGATCAGCTTGTAGACCAAGAATACGCCGTCAGACCAACGTGAATGCACAAATGAAGCGAATGAGCTTACGCCTCGACGACAAATAATCATCTCTTCCCCTGAAGTCCCTTCCACTCGTGTCGTCAAGCTTTGGGGCAGCTATATTTACGCATTAGCGTTGAATTCATGTATGCCTGTGAAGCAGCGTGGCGTAATACTCACGAGCAGTCGGAAGTGAGTCCATTTCGTCTGCCCAAGATCCCAGGGCTTCAAATCAATCAGCATGAATCGCCTCTGTCTTCAACATAAACCAAATTTACTTCTATCCTCCAGGAACTCATTGAGCGACATTTTCTGTCCCTTTTTTGGAGCTATACAAGGAGTCAGCAAAGACTGGCTGGATAATGAAAGAAGGTGTGGATGCCGACCCATAATTGATGCTTAATTTTGTGCGAGCTGTAAGTGATTGTTGTACGATGGCGGTTGTAAGCAAGAGTACTTCGACTTGTGAGTCGATGACACAGACGCTGAAGAGAATCTCAAAGCTTTCAAAATTTCTCACATTCACTGGAGTTACGTAACCAGGCTCGGCTCCGGCCCGTGCTGTGCTGACTCACTTATTTGGCTCTGGCTGGGACAAACAATGCATTAATATTTATTCTCTCATCAATACTAATATTCTGGCTGGTCATCCTCTGGTAGATGTCTAAAGCCGTTTTCTCGAAACGACTCTTGTTGATTCTCAGACATGCTCGAAGCGCCTGGCGCATGTGTACGAGTGATACTCATCCAAAAAATTGCGACTTTGAGATCACGTAAATACTAAAATAGACGAGTCCGAAGTATGAAAATAGAGGGCTCTGTATAGTTTTATCGACAGGAGATGCAGAAGAACACAGAATGTAGAACTTTATGATCCCGGAACGCTACAGATGTTGATGCACAGTTGGGCTCCTCTGAGCTTTAAGCATACCTTACATTGTTCTCAAACGTTTTTAGCTAGTCGGGCACCAATGAGTCATTAAATTACAGCGATGACCAAGGTATTGAGCCGAGAAAAGCCCACTGATGTCTGAATATATTATATGAAATGCTGCCTCATCAGGAATCTGGTCTAAAAATTGACGAATGCATCTAAGGATCTCGGCGATCAAGATGTCTTCTGAGGTTTCGGTGTCTGTGGCGCAAGCCTCACTAAGCGCGGAGTAATTGGGATATTGTGACTGGTCGTACAGTGTTCTATTTGCAAGATTAACTGCGTTGCAAGATTCAATATCCTATCACCCTACAAAACGAATATACAGATAATCAGTGCAAGGGAAAGAAAAAGGAGCGAGGGCATGAAACAACGGCAGTCATGAGAAGTGGCACTGAGCGAAGTATAAGTAGGACCAAATTCTGGCCATATCAGAGCCGCATCCATAGTAGATGTTGCCACCTCTGTCGAAGCGGCCACCGGTATGAAGGGATGAGGGCCTTGCCACCGAAATTGAGAGTAAAGGTTGTACTGCCGGACTCGTTGGTGTGATAAAGTTGGTCAGAACATTCCGCGGACGATGTGGATTCAAGGCTGCATTCTTCATGTTGTTCATAGGGATAGCCCGGAGGTGCCATGAACCAGGAAACATGAGCATCGTTCTCGACAACAGTAGCTAGGTCAAGTATTAGCGACATTTACCTTGCAGGTCGTTTAATTTATGACGATTTGGAGGCACTTACAAACCAAACGGTACATAAGACGAGTCGGTTGACTCGGATAATAATAAAAAAACAGCGTAGGTTGTTCCGTCTGTGCCAATGCCCAATATTTGACCAGGTTAGGATACGATAGGAGATAGTCAGGTAAGCGGAGCTAGTAACAGCGGTCGTGTAGTAGCCTTCATCCTTTTACATTCGCGAGCAGCTGGCTTCACAGCTAGCGAGAACCATCGAGATCAAAATTTCCGATGAATGACTTTGAAATTCGTGCCCGTAACGACCAAGCACCGCGAATGCGAGTTGCTTAAACATAGAAGAGAAGCCAAAACGGTATCGGTATTGAAAATGCCGTTTCCTCAACCGCACATGGCAGATAGATCATAGCAGTTTAGAGAAAGGAAAAAAGAACGAGAATAGTTTTTGATTTTTTTTCGCAGTACTGGTCACGTGGACACAGCGCGGTCACGAGCTCGCCTCGCGCGTTTTTCAACAGAATCAACTTCAACTCTTTTCACCTACTAAGAATAGTTGATTATCTCCGAGGTAACAGATGCATCGTACTAGCAAGTCAGAGGCATGGATGCAGAGGCCTGGACAACCTCTCCAGCCATACTGGATTGTCTGGGCGTACGCGTAGCACTTGACATATGAGAATGCATACCCACGAGATCAGACAAGCTTAAGGTGACTCGCCTCTCCTCCATTAGTCTGCATGTCGGACAGCGAGCAGAAAAATACCTCGAAGGCACTCTATAGATCACGACGATTTCACGTTGCGTCTACGGTCACATTAAAAGAGACGAGACATTCAATGAAACAAGCCCAAAACACATATCATCTGTGTTCCAGTTCGAATCGTCACCAAAGTGTTGCGATGAATCCCAAAATAGGTGCGGCAGCGACGAACGCAGCAAATCGCGGAAGAGCCGGAGCTGAGCTGGCACTGGAACCGCCGTCGGGGCTGCCTGTGACTTCGATAGCTACAGGAGCGAGTGTGAATGTCCAGGGAATAACGCTCGTCACCGCAGTCTCGATGCCTCCCGCGCCACCGCTAGCAACTACAGTACAGAGTCCAGAGTCGTTCTCGTCCAGGCCGCATGCTTGGGCGACAAGACCTGTTACTCCCCCAGTTTCGATGACGACAATTTCTGACAAGTACGTCGAGGCTTCGACAATCGTAGCTGACAAAAGAGGAAGTGGGTAAGTAAGCATCCTGCGAAATTCTTTCAAAATACTTCGACCCGTACCAGTGACGAAGATGCCGGAGACAACACCAGAGACAGCGTATGTAGTGCCATCTGATCCGGTGCCGAGGACTTTGCCCTGAAGGTCTTCAAACGCGTCCGCGTCGCCAGGGAATATGTTCAAAGTCGTTGTCTGTTGGGTAAGGACGCCTGGATAATGAAAGCAATGATGGGTCTTCAACGATAAATGCGATCCATCTTCTCCGTACCTTGAAGTAAACCAAAGCCAGTCAAGGCGAGCACGGGCAGTTTCATGAGCATAGTGGATGTCAAAAGTGCAACAGGGGTATTTGCTGCAAGGCCTTGAGTATAAAGAGGGCAAGTTGGGACTTATTTCACTTTGGCATCAATCCCTTATATGGGGAACATGAGGAGGCCATAGAGGCGCAAGACCGCCCACTACATGGATCATTTCGCTTACGTGCAGGCGCTGCCTAAAGCAAATTAAAAGGGCGCGTGAATGCTCTTGGCAGGGACATTCGTGCATAGCGCGCGCGATTCGAGAGGATCTGAATTGTCGGTACCGGAGTCTTTACGGTTTGTCCTGGTTTGTCCCGCACTGTTCCGCAACCGTTGCGCACCTGCATTGATTGATGGTGCATATATCAAAGCTAGAGTGTCGTTAGCCTCTTCCTGCTTATTTGTCTAGGGAGAGCGCTGAAAATCTATCTCAGTTAACTTCCCCGTGGTCTCCCGACGAACGTTCGATCCAAATCAAAACCCGGTCGCATAGCACCGGACCTAGTGACAACTTATTCAATATAACAGACTAGGGAGCAGGACCTCATTGGACATGAAGTGTCCACTCGCCCTGCGCAAAGGAGATAAAGCATGACGTACATATATGAGACCACTATGAACATGAAGTTTCAATCCTTATACATCAATATCAAAAAGTCACAAGAAAACCGGGAAGAATAGCAGTAGCTATGATTGCGCTCAAGCAAGGCACAAGTGGAGCCGGCGCAGGATTCTGGCCGAGATCCATAGCCCCAGGAAGCGGAAGTGATCGTGGCAAACGCAATATCTATCATTGCTGTTTGGGTACCCCCACCATCTCCTCTGACTACGACGGTGCGGTTTCCGACGTTCTGAGCCTCCAGCTCGCATTCACGAATAGTTTCGAATTCTATTCATATCGTGCTCCCTGCGGATATTTCATCGTAAAGTCTAACGTACCCGTGATCGGTTGTCCAGAAATTATGCAAGAGAGGTCGTTTGGGCAAACAGTTCCTAAAATCGAGGTACATCGTCAGATTGTATTCATTAGAAGCATTCAGAGGTTTCATATTGGAGAAGTGTGACTCCTGTCAATTTAAGCATGGTTTCTTTGGTGAACATGCTGGATGTTAGAAAGTTCTGACGATTCTGCTTAATACTTCCTTTACTTCTAGTACGGAAGCGGACCAAGCAGACCCGGTACACTTTGGCGCCGATGCCCCCCGCGCGGATAGTCAGCGAATCCTTGCCAATGGTTACTGTAATAGGGCCACATTATAGTCCCGTTCTGCATTGCCTATGCCTTTCTCTCGTGGTGTCATGGATTCGTGGTTCCGGCTAGGTAAGCTATGATATACTCATGTAAGCGATCTCATCCAGCATCCAAGTCTACGTCTTTCCCGCGAGTATCAAGGGACAAAACAGATAGATTAGGTTGAGATGTTTAGTGTAGCACCGACTCGACGTTTCGGGCACAGCAAATGCTGTGTTCATGCATTTCAGCATGTGTTCGCGCACCCTGTCACATGATGAACCGACCATCTGATGCACAATGCAAGAACTGTTGTGTACACCGAGGTAAGGGGCCAGTCGCAACAAGATGATCACTATTTTAGCAACCTGTCCGACGTACCCCCTCTAGTGAGAGTCTATTATTATACATTGAAAGAAAAGCCTTCGTTAAGGAAAGCCACAGCACAATCGCAGCTCATTTGAATCAAACTTTTAGTATTGCTTCTATAGTCCTCTGCAGTAACGGTATGTCGAAAGGTAAACAACGGCTCGCACGCTCCCATACTTCATCACGAAACTCAATACCAGGACGCATCATCTATTGGCATTATCTCTTCAGCGTAACGAATGTATTATCCATACTCATCTTGGCAATGGTCCGCACATCTTCCTCTTTCAAACCAAGGCCAGTTGGTTTCTCTGCCAGAAGCAATGCGTATTCTCCAAGGAGGGAATTTCGAAAAGGTAGTGTATCATCCGTCTAGCGAAGTAATTGATACTAGCATCAAAGAGAGAGAAAATCTACTCACACAGATCGCAACGGGATGATTGAGGCTGAAGTGGTAATTTACGTGATGATCTTCCAGGCTCTTGACGGTCTTGCTCCTAAAATCGTGAGAGAAGATCAGCCTCTCGAGAGGAAGTAGATAAACAATTGATACGCTTCAGAAGTCTTACAGGATATTCGAAGTCAAGCATATTTCGATCGCAATTTTATTGTCGAAGACGAACTTCTTCGCTTCTTCGTTTAAGTACGTAGCGTGTCCGAGCCGATCTGGTTTCAATGATAGTAATTCCATAGTTTCCTCTGGAGTATTTGACTCCGTCTGAGAAAGGACGTGACTTGAGTGAGCAGATAGAGAACTGATGCGAAACGATCACCTCAGCTACATGCAGTGTCATTCCGAGGCCGACGGCCTTGGCCCTTTGCAAGAATTCAGAGAATAAATTCATGTTCCCTGCCTGAAAAGGACTCATAAATCTGTGAAACACTTGTTCGCGGATCCTCTACTCACCAAAGGGTCACCGCAGAGATCTACACCGACGATACGACGGCCGAGCTCTTTGAAGGCAATCGCAATCGAAATACATTCCGCCACGACGTCCGGATGCATCTTCCGATCTATAGAAAGTATATACGCAGCTTCGTTTTCGGGGAATTTTTCAACTTCGTAGAGGACGGTCTCCACATATTGCATCCGATTCATATGGGGCGTTGCGCGTGGAGTGCTTCGCAGTTCTAGGTAAGTGCATTGTCTATCGGGTCCATGGAGAAAGTCGCTGAGGACTGCACGCGTAGCAAGTGCGAGGTTCTCGCGCGTCGAGGTTAAGGCGTATATTGCTGTGAAGAGTCCGAAGAAATCATCGATCTTCTTCAGGGTCACGCCGTTGCGTAGTTTGTTGATAGCCTCTTCAATTACGCTCGAGGGTGTACTACCGCCTTCTGGAATGTAAGATTTTGCGAGTTCTTGCAGGCAGGATAGAGGAATACACCCGTTTAGATGCGCATGGAGCTCTGCTTTTGGAAGTGATTGAAGAAAGGCGATCTGCTCTGAGGATAGAGAGGCAAGAGCTTCCGCAGGTGGTCCAAAGATCTTTCTCGGCATGTTCTGACTGAGTGTGTCCGATCTATATATCGATTTCACCCGCTTTTGAAGAGTTATAATGTAGGGTTCACCGTGGAAAACGAGTCAGAGTCAAAGGTTGGTTACTAATTACAGTATATAACTACTGTATGAAAGGAAGGTTATGATTTTTTATTTACCCGGCCGTCGCCGGCCCGTCATCGGTCCTTCCAAGACCTACCAAATTGGGCTCTACCTTCCTATTCCGGAATCACGGATTTGGCTGACACTTCTCACTTGAATACTCTCCAGCTCAACAACCCCTCTAATTACACGACACGAGATATTTACTCGAAGCAATCATGCGTGCATCCGTATCTCTCACATCATTTTTTTCGTCTCTACGGAGCCCGACCCTATCTTCGAGTATGCTCACCCCCATTATTCGGATCATTAGCCCAACGGATCCTACATCTGCGCGTCTCTCAGCCGGTCCTGTCGGTATCCGTCGCTGGCGCGGGGCTAGAGGTACTCTGGGAGATCTCACACTGCAACTGCCAAGTCAAGGCTTAACAAGTGGTGCGCGTTTGGCACTTGCACGACAGGGTTGTGCTACAGGAAGTTTTAGACTTAATTGCGCGGAGAGCCTTTACGTGAAGGATGAGAGAGGGCTGGCTATGTTCCAGAGAATAGAATTGGAGGAGGAATTGGATAAGGCTCGTCTTGGGCTGCGCGAACGACCGCCTATGCTGGCGACTGGTAGTGCTCCGGAGAACTCGGAGGAGCTAACAAACGTTGCTCTCGATACTATCACGACCACAGCTGACTCGGCTGACCAACCGAGCCGGAAGACAAGAAGACCATCGCTACGAACGCAGAAGAGGAACATGCTTGCTAGCCAAGGCATGCGATTTGACTCTGGCGGACTATCGAGTTGTGTTACGTTTACTGAAGGACTCTGTCATCTGGAGGACTACGTTCGAGCTAGTGAGAACAACGATTCTGCAGCAAGCGATTTTCCGACTGTCCATTCTGAGCAAGAGATTATCGACCTCGTAGCTACTGGTGAGACCCCGAAGTTGTCTTGGCTTGACTCTCTCCGTAAAAAGACCTTTGCGGCTGCCGCTGATAAATCTTCTGGACTCAAGAAGAGACGATCGACGAACGAGATTTCCCGGTCATTCTCTTGCGTGGACATAAGCGCATCTTTATCCGAGGTTGATTTGACTTTCAGCGTCGATACGGCGTCCTCGAGCTCGGAAGATTCAAGCCATATGATGGAAGGACAGATGAAAAGCCTGCTTTGCCAATCTCCAGAAGATGACGAGGTTGATAGCACGTCCACTGGTACACTGCGCCGCGAAGGTTCCTGGACTCGTCTCCGACGCAGATTCTCTAGGCGACTGTCGATTTTAAAGAACCTGAACCTACCAGTCGACGATCAAGCACTAGACAGCCCAACAAGTATCGCATCCGGGCTTTTTCAGATTATCCAACAAGGAGTAGCATCGAATTTCTCTCAACCCAAGCTACATGTCTACAGGTGACAGGACTCCCTCTTCCATTATCAACTTCTTTCATCGTGGGTTTGAATGTTTTCGTGGTCCTCCCTTGTCGTCATTCAGTCTCTGCATTTGTAACTGTATCACGCGCATGATTTTCCTGCTGAATCGCAAAAATTACCTTGTTCTCTTCTATTAACGCTGTGCATTCGAAGAATCAGGAAATGGACTTGAAAGGTTCAGTAGACAGGAAAGCCCGGATCAACATCCGCAGCCCAGCTCCTTAGACCTCCGATAAGATCTGCGACTTCGGCATCGCCGCTGTCTCTGAATGCATCTGCGGCAATTTGGGAGTCGTTACCCAATCGACAGACGAAGACTGTGAGTGGCTTCTTGTCAACCGAATGATTTAACACGGGTCCGGCTTTTGAAGTAAGTAAAGGCGAGGCGACGAGCTCTGATAACGGTACATCTACGCAAGCATCACAGTAAGCTAGTGAATCTAGTGTATTCAAAAACCTAATGCTTACTCTGGGAACCAGGGAGATGGCATATGCCAAATTCTACGGGACTCCGCACGTCTACTATTCGTACTGAGTTATTATCATTTCTTAATCGTTTGCTCAGTTCCTATTATTCGGCACGATTGTAATAGTCGTCAGAAAGTTTGCCAAGTTTACACATCGATTCAGACATACGTTTGCACTTATCCGTCTTCGTGAGCCATCCGTAACTAGTCCGCGCTCGACCCAGTCTGGTCTAGGTCCACCACAGAAAGCGACATAGTCGAGCTCAGATATCTTTCCGATTCGCTCCCCCTCTTCGCCGCAAGCAGGACAATTCTTCCTTCGTGAACGAAGTTTGACACTTCGGAAGGGAGGAAAAGCAAGGGCGGAGTAGATCAGCAAAGAAGGTTTATGGTCTGCGTAGTGTGTCACGAATCAGAAATAAGTAATAAGGAGAAGAGTCGCATACCATGAAGACCGCATATAACCTTGATCGCCTCAAGTGCCTGTAGGGAGCCAATGACGCCTGTAACAGCACCCAGTATGCCCATCTCTTCGCAACTTCCCTGCATCTCTGGCGCAGGCGGAGTTGGGAAAAGGCATCTATAGCATGGGCCTCTCTCTTCTGTTCTATCAGTCTCCAAAGGGAGGTTGTATACGCAGAGTTGGCCATCGAGTCGCTGGGCTGCGCCGCTGACTAGCGGAAGCCCGAGACGCACACATGTATCCGAGAGGAGGTACCGAACGGGCGCATTGTCCGTGCAGTCAAGAATTACATTGTATTTCGAGAGGATATGTTCTGCATTGGAGGGATTGAGGGCTTCTTTGTATGTATCTGTGCGTACGGTGCTGTTCAATCTGGGATAAAAATAATTGCATAAGGACAAGGGTTTCAAGAAACTAAAAGCAGAGATGTACTTTTTGAGAGCCTGAGCCGCAGATTCTACTTTGGGCATCCCAAGTGTCTCTTCGGAATGAAGAACCTGTCTTTGTAGATTGGATAGCTCGACGAAGTCGTGGTCAACAATACCGATCCGGCCTGATTGTACGCATAAGACACATCTCATCGGGAGATCGTACCAGACAGAAACGCACCGACTCCAGTAGAGCATAGATATTGAAGCGCAGGACAACCGAGGCCTCCTGCGCCTACGACGAGCACGGAGGAGTTCTGTAATTTGACTTGAGCTGGATAGTTCCGCAACCAGGATTGTTATTACAGAAAGTTGAATTCATTGCTCAATGTCGGTGCACACCAGGAAGGCCCAGTCCATCTATGATCATCTGGCGGCCATATCGCCGATAGTCTGACAACGACGAGAGTGCGAGGGATGAGGCCATGGTGAAAGTAAGTAAAATGTAAATGATTTATATGTAATCTGTGTGATAATCGCATTGTTCTTGCGATTAGTGTCGTTTTCTCACGACTAGAATTTTGGACCCGGGAGTTCGCGTCCGGAACATTGAAAGTCGGCGAGGAACGTCAAGGTGCGTCGTGAAAAATGTTTCATTAAAATCGAGAAAATTTCACAAAATAATTTCCAGGCATGTAAGGATGCCCACTCTATTCCGAGGCATCCTTCGAATACATTGCTTTGGGCATTCTTCAAGATTATCGAGTTTGCCATCGCGACGTAGCTCGTCAACCGCCTCTGCTGCGTTCACTTCGTACTTCTGGCGGAACGACCAATGGTCGCCAATTGCACGACGGCGAATACAAACGCCTCGACGAGATGTTGCTATCCAATCTCAGACGATGGCTGCGGCTGCGGCTGCCGTCGCACCGTCACCCTCGCTGTCCGAGACGGTCCTCAGCACTCTCGCACTCCAGTCCTCCTCTTACCCGCCTTCTGTCTCTGAAGTGCTTTACAAACCAATACCTCCGTTAACACTCCCTAGGCTACTCTCTATCTATTCACAACTGTCAAAATCACGATTATCGGTGTTGATTGTCCTAACAGCCATGTCCTCCGTCGCGCTTTCGCCCCTGCCTACTACGGTTCCCGTCCTGCTCTCTACAGCCCTCGGGACGGCCCTGTGTAGTGCTTCTGCGAACGCACTGAACGAGCTTCAGGAAGTGCCGTTTGATGCTCAGATGGCGAGGACGAGGAACCGACCGCTCGTGCGACATGCCATTTCGCCTGCCCATGCAATGGGTTTTGCGATTGTAACGGGGGTAACGGGTCCAGCGCTTTTATGGACTTGTGTAAACCCGACAACGGCGATTTTAGGCGCAGCGAACATCGCCCTATACGCGGGTGCTTACACGTACCTTAAACGAAGGAGCATCGCGAATACGTGGGTTGGCGCCGTCGTTGGCGGGATACCACCCGTGATGGGCTGGACGGCCTGTGGAGGACATATTCTTCCCTCAGCAGACTATCCTATACAACTATTCTTGCCCTTTACATCTGTGTCTCTTCCGCCGGCACTCGCGGACAACCCGCTCGCACTTCTAGCGCTGTTCATGTTTCTCTACAGCTGGCAATTCCCGCACTTCAACTCCCTCGCGTTCCTTGTGCGCGAGTCGTACGCTAAGGCCGGTTATCGCATGCTGAGCGTCATCTCTCCCTCTCGAAATGCTGCCGTCGCGCTCCGACATGCGATCTTGATGGTCCCACTTTGCAGCGTATTGTTCCCGTTGAGTGGGCTTGTAGGATGGGGCTTTGCATTGACGAGTTTGGTGCCTAATCTCATTTGCGTCCGACATGCATATACATTCTGGCGTGTAGGCGGGAATAGCGAGAAAGCTGCGCGGAAATTGTTTTATACGTGTTTGTGGTACCTCCCTGTGGTCATGGGTCTTCTGATGGTGCACAAAAACGGACTCGATTGGACTGGCTGGTTGAGGAAAAACGAGTCGGATGGGCCAAACGAGAAGGAGAAGGCAAAGGAGGAGAATGTCTGATGGTATTGCCGTTGCTAATGTATGTACGATAGGATAATACTATTACAAGATAATCGAATGCTATGTCTTTGGCGTTTTTCGTCTTGCCTCCCGTGCTTTCTTGAGCGCCTCAACGCGCGCTTTCAGTCGCCCGACTCGTTCGTCTGCCTCTTCTTGTGCTCGTTCCTGAAGATGCAAAATTAGTATATTTCTTATGGACTGAGTTGCGAACGTACCTCTTCTAATATTCGGTCCATGATCAGCTCGCGCTCTTCCTGCTCCTTCCGTAGCCGCTTCTCTTCCTCCGTCTCCTCCTTCTTCTCTTCTAGTTCAGCACCGTTCGCATCTCCTGTGACCCCTTCTGGGAATCCGTTCGCGTTGGTAGCGACCAGCTCTGGTTCTGCGGCGACAGTTGCGCGCTCGAACGCCGCCCGACGGTCGTCTTCTTGTTCCTCTTCTACAATAGTTGTAGCCAGTAACGATGCTTGGAATTGCTCCCATTCGAGATCGATCTGTGATTTTGGTTGGTCCTTTGCTGGTGGTTCGGGAGGGACAGCTTGGCTGTGTTCGTCTTCTTCGTCTAGTGTTGAGAGGACGGGTGCCTGTGATGGATCTGAGAAGAAGTCGGCTGGTAATGCGCCCGCTTGTGGACTCGGCCGCACTCCGTCAGGTTCCACGCTCGTCTTTCTCTTCTTCACAATATTCGTCCCATTCTGCGGCGCATGAGCATCGTCGACATCCATCTCATCACCAGCCTCCGCCTTCCTCTTCCCCAGCTTCTTCATTTCCTTCACTCTTTCCGCCTCTTCCAAAGCCTTCATGTTCCTTACAGCAACACGATGTGCCTTGCTTCCGATGTGTCCTTCCCACATCGCTGCGGTCTTTATGGATATTCCACACGCCGAGCATCGGAGCTGCCCCGTTGAAGTGTAGGAAGCGTATGGGTGGCTAATACGCGCCTCGGACTCTTGGCGCCTTGCGCGTAAAAGGGAGCGGGCGTCGGCCATCTGTGCGCCTACTCGTAGGTGGTTCTTAGCTGGACGAAGTGTTGTAGTCTTGAAGATCGGCGCTGATCGACGTTGTGGTGATCGCGCTGGCATGGTCACGTGCGAGACGGAGGAGGAAGCGAAAATTCGACTCTTTTAAACTCTCAAGTGCTCCGTGTCTTTCTGTGTAACGAGGTGTGTCGAGCAGTTCCTGTGTAACGAACACTATCTTAGTGTCTATTGGAACTATTAGGAAACTTAAAGCATGTCGTCTCTCTTTGGGTCTACCTCTGGTCCTTCACCGGGCACTCCTGCGAATCCCGGTACGTGTCATTGTCTCGTATAGTTCTGCAAGTGCAAGGCTGAAGGCATTCATATCAATTACAGACATGCAAGCGCGTAAAGAAAAGTTCATGACGCAAGTCCGGAACGAGCTTGCCTTGAGTGGTGCTCAGGAGCTCATCAATGTACGTGTTGCCAACTCCTGTCGAGCAAGACCGAAGAGCTTACAATCCTCTTGTAGAAAATCAACGAGAAGTGCTTCGCAAAATGCATAACGAAACCGAGCACATCTTTGTCCAGCTCAGAGGAGGCACGTGTACTTCCCATTCAGAATGTGAATCAAGGTTCCGGTGTACTGACAAACAACTGGAAATTAGACATGTCTTTCGAGGTGTATGGATAGGTACATGGAAGCTTGTGCGTATTCTTCACTATTTCTTGTGACAAGTGGAGGTGCTCACTTTGCCGCCGTTAGTCAACATTGTTAGCAGGACGTACTCTGCTCGTCTCGCACGAGAGCGTATCGAGGGAACCTTTGATAATTAATCTTACCTACAGTATAATTTTGCATAGATATCCGCATCCGTCCCGAAATTGCATGCTGCGCATTCTCTTATTTGCATATCACGTCAACTCTCGATTCAACCGCTCAAGCTGCGAGCAGGGCCCTGCTACATTGCTATGCTTTTGAGAAATTGGCATTGACCCGCGGACACATATTTTCATGAAAACAGATGAACTATTTCACCAAATTAGCTCACTCTAATAAACCGAAATAAAATGAGGGACCTCTTCTTTATTGTATTCTAAATTGCATCCGGAGTCGGGGGGTTAATACCACACAATATGTCGGAAAGTCGTCTAGTTCGAGAGGATTTTACTACCATTACAATGTTGCGTCAAAGAGCTTGCACAGCGTGGCCATAAAGTAAACACTGCTGATTGACTAGCCATTTGCAGGTCACTCGAATTTTATAGTTACAGATGTACGAAGAGCGCCTTGAAAGAGTCGCACGGCTGAAACATCACACATATTCGAACAGCGTTACGAGCGGGAGACTTGCTGTCTTTCGGGGCGATCGGTGCGTTGTCAAGTATAATCGCGGTCTGCAACGTAATGGTATAGAGTGTTCCCCTATCGCTTCTTGCCTTTCGCCGTCCCAGCACCCGCTCCCTTCTTGGACGCTCCACGATTTGCTGATGGTACGGCTGAAACAGCTAGTGCATGCCCAGTCTTGTTAATGTGTTCGAAGAGCTTTGTGCGCGAGGGGAATGCAGCACTGCACACATTGCATACCTAGTCGATGGCCCTTGTAAGCGTCTTATATTCATGATATGATGGAGCAACGTACCTGCTCACCAGGCACGCTCGCTGCCTCAGCCTCCGCTCTGGCCTTCTTCGCAGCTTCTCGAGCACGGCGCTTCTCTTTCTTCGATAGCTCAGATCTTGCGTCGGCTCGTGCTCGTCCATCCGGCTCTCCGTCGGGCTCCTGGTCTACGCCTCGTTCTTCCGAGCCGGCGTGTCCATCTAGATAATGATCTGACGGGAGAAACTGTTTTGCGCCTTTCTTGTCTTTCTTCTGGCGGGATTTTGAGACAATTTCTGGTCCCGACTCGATGTCTGATTCGCGATCGACTTGTGTGGCAGAAGGTTTGGAAGATGCTTCATTTGCACCGTTGTCCGTCTGACTAGCAGTTGGACTTCGCGGCGGTTCTTCTGTTTCATTCTCTGCGGTATTCACTTTGGCAGAAACATCGCCGTCGTCTAGGTCTTGGCCTTCCCTTTCAGCGTCGTTATCGGACTGCGCAAGTCCCAGCTCCTCTTCTTCAGCTTGCATTACTGCACGAAGAAGCTCCATCTCCTTCAAGTGCTTTTTACTTCGTGCATGGCTATCCCACGCAGCCTCACTTCGGAATGTCTTCCGACACGCAACGCATTCATAGACTTCTTCCCCTTCCTCGGAGCCCGAGCCATCTTCACCGGCCGCAGTTGTCTTGCGCGAGCGAGCACCTTCCGCTGCAGCCCATTCTTCCCCTACGTCTGGCGCGTTTGCAAGAAGGTTCACATCCTGCCAGGCCTGCGGGACGAATGTTGAAACGGTAGGTTTGAGCTTGGATGAGGAGGGTGTGGAAGTTCCGGAGCCACCTCGCGGCGTTGAGGCCTTGGCGGCGGCGACAGCGGCTTGTTGGGCGAGATGCGCTTTGTATCTCGGGTCACGCTTGCGAATAAATTTTACCAGTTGCTATAGAGAACGATTTAGCTGATTATGATTTAATGATACTTCTATAGTAGAAGAATGAACATACCCTGACAGTATCATTGTATTCTTTACGGGCCGTTTCACGCGCCTTCTTGTTGTCCCGCTCCATATGGCGCCGGATCTGTCGGTCAGGAGCCTCGTTAAGGTTCCACTGCTCTGCCCAGACGAAATCCTTTGCGGTAGCGAATCCGAGCCAAAAGTTGTAGAAGTATCGTGCACCCTCTTTGGGACCTGTATCTCCGCGTCCAGCGGGCCCATTCCATGTCCATGTAGAATCTCCGAATGAAGGATAGTCGGATGGAGAATGAGATGTAATGGCACATTCGTCAGAGGCAAGACGATTGAAAAGGTTTCGGTAGAGTGTAAAGAAGCCCTAGAACAAGAGTCAATGGTAAGCCTTAGATATCAAGTCGATAGCAAGCTCAAGCATACACTATCACTGTCATCGAACCCAGTCCAACTTGACGGATTGAAGAAAGGCGTTAAATGCCTTACGGTGAGTCCTCGATCACCTGGTCGTCCGCTGCCACCGCCGCGGCGGACCTCCTCAAAGACGGTTTCAGCATCAGGCTCGGGAACGAGTGAAGCGCGATGCGAGTCATACCATGCCCGTTCCTGGATCACGATTAATGATCGGTATTTCGTGAGTGCCGTGTGGAACTCACTTGTTCATCGCTCAGGACCTATCGCAGAGTGTGCGTTGCCTGGTGTCAGTGAGCTCTTTGGGAAGCGTCCATGTGCTAAGCAGACAATGCGTACCTCGTACGCCTGCTGAATCGCAGCAAATCGCTTAGTTGCCGCCTCGACGTCGCCAGCATTCTTGTCCGGATGGTGCTTGAGTGCGAGTCTCCTGAAAGATCGCTTGATCTCATCCGCCGTGGCGTCTTCGCTCACTTCGAGCAATGCGTAATAGTCTTCTGGACCTTCCTGCTCTCGTGGGGCATTATGCCGAGACTCATTTGCGCCCATAGATTTTGTACTTTTTGAAGGAAATAAAGATTATGGCGGCGGGAGGCAGAAGCCTGCGTCAGTCGCGTCGATCACCTCTAAAGTTTATCAATTTAAATTTCTTCGGAATTTGCCTAATTTGCCATGACCGTTTAACATTTGTCAATTTATAAAATGGATAATATGCTGCAAGGTACAGGGCTTAAGATGGACATGCAAAGAGTTGTAGAGAAGTAGAGGAGACGGTTTGATTACAGAAACCGAGCCCGCAGGTCTACTCTTCCTTTTTCCGGGACCGGAAAGATAGTAAGGATTTAAGTTGCTGTATTCGCTCTCTCTCAAGGAAAAAGCTGTTGAAGACCAATCAGCTGACTGAGTTAACTCAGATTCGTTGTTAGGGAACAGCCTACCACACAGCAAGTAGGGCAAGTCCACATGATGCTCCGACGCCGAGATGAAGAATGCATGGACGTGATCTGAGTACTCCTCGTCCCACGGACCGCGCGATGGCCTCTACTTTGAAAAGTCGGGCACTCAGACGCGTGACGAGTCCTGCGAATGCAAACGATAACATGACCGAAATCGGGGGCACGACATCCTTCCAGGATAACATTTTGATCCTGTGCTCGGCAGTTGTATGTTTATGGACCAAAGCTGAAATGAACTCGACGCAGTAAAGAATCCGAGCACCCAAATTTGCAATGTTCGCATATACAACGGCCGTATCGCCTAGTCCCCCGAAACTATACAGTGCCACGGTAAGTGTAATGTACACCGCGGAAGCTCCAGCCATCCACCTGTGGGGAGAACATGAATAGGAAGAAGTAGGGTCTACGAAAACTCCGATAACGTACTTAGACTGTCTGGCCAGGTCGTTTGATGATGCAACACTTGATACAAAGGCCTCGAGGATGCCATTCACGGCCAGCACAGGTATGTACCACACCCAAGCTGATAGCACGGCTGGTGCACTCGTGGTCAGGTACCTAACTTGGGAGTGCTTTATCCGACGATCTGAGATCGAGTTCCACGCGGACCTACTTACCTGGGCGGAAGCAACACTGACAACATCATCGTCAAGTATGGCGGTGCTAGTGTCAGCAAGAAAAGGCTGAAGTGGGCGTAGAAAAGTAGCAAAGACCCCAGCCGGGTGAGCGAAGACTGGAGTGCACCGGCATCTAGGCCGCCGTTGGCTTTCGAAGGTAAGGTCTTCGAGAAGACTAGCCGGGAGGTCTCTTCAATGGGTTGAAAGAAGATTCGTGCAATTAGAGCGCCTGGGTGGGTGGAGTTACTGGCTCAGCTTCACGAAGACAACAGAAAAGAGTCTCAAAGAGGCGAAGAGCCTACCGTAGTTATTCGCTACAGCATAACCACCTTGATCCTTGAGAGGACTGATACGAGATATAATTAGCTGGAAGACAGCAGTCGTTTTATCAGCAAAAGCGGAGTGCCGAGAATTGTATAGCTACTTTGTCTCCCTCCGTCAGAATGTGCTTGACGAAGCCTTGTGCGGTCATCGCCAACGAAACTTCTAGTAAATTTTCGTCGAAGAAGGAACGGAGCTTCAATGTTAAACATGTCAGCATTGATCCCCCTACCGAACTGAATTGTCCACTGAGTTATTGGCCCGTTGTCAAGAAGAGTGGGAAAATACCTTTCATGCCCGTTGTTCCTTGACGAACGGAGGATTAACGATATTGATTTCCCGTACTCAGGAAGGTATCCGAGAAGCAATGTTACCGAATATGATAACTGGCCAAGCGCAAACGCTACCAGCCCAAGGCTTCCTGTGTTTCTATACGAGGTATCAAAGGCAAGGACCGCGACTGTTACGATACTTTTGACGATGACAGCACTACCCTCGGCTCTGACTCGTACTGCAGAATTCAGCGCCTGCACAGATCTGATGTTTTCTCTCAGAATAATGCTTATTTTCTAATTATATCATCCACATACCTTATGTGCATTGGTTCACTAAGCAGTTCCACGAAGGCAGCTAGTGTGTAAAGAAGCACACTGAGTTTGAAGAAAGGCTGCTGGATTGTTGCTTCCGATGCTGTATAAATGTAAATAGTCGACGTGACGGTGGATATGAAAATCCCAAAGTAGACCGGCAATAGTGCTATGTTCGATACGAGCAAGGAACCTCGTCTTTGCCCCCTTTTCTCCGTGTTGGTTCTTAGCAGAGTATTTCTAAATCCTTCTCTGCTGAGGAAAAGAATAGTGTTGAGCAGAAGCTCGAGTTGGATTGATACAGTTCCGTAGACATCAGGGGAAGCTAGTCGCACTAGAGCTTGGTTGAGTGTAAATGTGACCAGCCTTGACAGCAGCTGTAGGCCCATAAGCGACGATGCTGATTTGAGGGCAGCATTTGTGAGATTGGGATGAGCGTCTTTTGAGTTCATCGCGGTTCGCGTGTAAGACGCGCATCACGCGTCTGACCGACGCGACAAACGCGGATTTTTTTTTTCTGGACTTTCTTCACAAATCTTATCCTCGACCCATCATGGTGAATTCGTTTTTATTCTTGTTGTGCGTGTATTTAACTTACAAAGTCGTTAGACGTCCCGTGTTGAGATTCTCAACGATGGAGGCTATCGATCTGATGGAAGAAGACAACACGAATTACGTGACTTCAACATCGACCTTTCTGTTCGAGGCCAAGCAGATGGGTGCGCCATGGTCTCGCATGGTCTGACTCAAGTTCTCGTATCTGTACTTGGCCCGAGGGAAGCAAAAAATAGGTCTCAGACGATACATAATCGCGCTATCATCAATGTTGAACTCAGCATCGCCCCGTTCAGCAGTAGCGAACGAAGAAAAAGATCTAGAAATGATAGGTGAGCTGCCATTTAAGCTTGTTGTTCAGTATCCGCTCGTCTGACTGTTCGCATCGTGTTATGTCCAGGCGCATCTTGGAATTCGCCGCCGCCGTCAAATCAACGTTCGAACCAGTCATCCAGGTTCATCTGTATCCACGATCACATATAGATATATTTATTCAAGTATTACAACAAGACGGAGGGCTTTTGAGCGCATCTATCAATGCGACAACGCTCGCACTCATCACGGCTGGGATATCCTTATTCGACTACGTTTCTGCAGTTTCTGCTGGAGTTCACTCAACGCACCCGCTTCTCGATCTGACGGCGCTCGAGGAGAATGATGTGCCGTATTTGACAACAGCCGTCATGCCTCGCACTGGCAAGGTCACCCTTGTGACTCTCGAAACTCGCCTCCATGCAGACCGCTTCGAGGAGATTTTCAGACTCGCGTGCGATGCAGGCAAAGTCATCCACAAAGAGATGCGTCAAGCAGTTATGGCGAGAACCGGCCAGCTCGTGCGCGCACTAGATATCGGACTTCATGATCAGGGAGCTCTTCAAAGAGACACGGAGGACGATCAAGAAATGCGAATTGACTAATTCACCTATTCCTGATCCTCCTACCACGGACATCTGCTGACTGTTATTTGTTACTCATTCGTCCAACGCGTTAGGACGCCCGAGCCATTCATTTCTTGCGAAGTCCAAAATAAAAGTGGATCTTGTTTCCAAGCGACATCACCGAAATCACCATGTCGAGAGCTTCGATCGTCGTTGTTCGATGGGCGAAAAGAACATGTTCACGCCAAATTTCATGTGCCTTATCTGGAATTCCCCGCAATCCCTAGTTCTCACCACGTACAGTTCAAAATCCTCGGTTCCTTTCGTAGAACGACGATCGTCTTGCCTCCGCGATTTGTCAAACAAACGCACGGTATTTCAATCAGCGGCAGTGCGACACCGTCTGCACGGACCGTATCTTTTCCACGTTTCGGTGCCCTTCTCGCTGTGTCGCATGTCCGTCGTTGTTCGGATGACCAAATAAAAGTACACGGATGTATTGTCCGGAGAATCCATCTCACTCTGATGCAAGTCAGCACTGTGCAATGCAAGATCGCTTCCGGCTCGCTCGAGCACTTGGAATACTCGTTGCCTCAAAGCTCCGGTCTCGGTGTTAATGACTTCCCGATCCAGGAGCTTCGTTTTTTTCTCAAAGCGCCTGCTCCGTATCCCAAATATATCACATGCCAACGCCTAGCTCGTCTGTATGTAAGGAAGAGGCGGTCGCTTTTTACGCCTCTTGCATCTTGTGCCTCCAAAGTCCGTCCGACGCGGTGGGACTGGCTAAAATTACCTCAAAGAAGGAGAAGAGTCGCTAGTAATGCGACGATTATCTCTATGTTTGGCCCAAATTCCCTTCCATTATGGCTTTCTCGCCGAGATGCCATCATCACCCTCGCCTCGTGTCTGCTGGAGTGCTGGCGTGGAAAGCTGAAGAGAGGTGGAGACGGGATAAATATGTAAAATCATATTGATATACGATAGAGTCTCAGCGTCGTAGATACTTCATGTTGAGAAGACATCTATCTACTCGCGGATGGGGATCGAGGTACCATCAGACAGGCTCCGTGTATTTTATATGTATTACTGTCGATCGATTAGCGTACATGTGAAGCGTGTCGGTCTCATGAGAGAAGCGCCCTGGGCGCACCTCGTTAGCGTGGCAACGCCTTCTGGACCATACCTCTTTCAGCATCCTGGGTGGAATATTTAGAACTTATGTTCTGATCGCAATTAGCGGTGACCGACTCTAAAGATTAACATATTCGCGGGGAAGCGGGCGGTTGTTTAGACTGTATTCGACTTTATTTTAGCGTGTTTCGTTGTTAGATCATGTCAGAACAATAGGACCAGGTATACTACCAGAAAAACAAGAACTGTTGGCTACAGGAGTGGTGATCAACACATATTGGTATCAAAGGAGCGATCGATTCTGACGACTAAATGCGGCGTGAGACAGAGATTAGACAAGTGAACAACGAAAAAAAGGGGGTTAGAGCTGTATATCACAAGACAGAAGGCGAGAAAAAAAGCCGAGACCGTTGCTCTGAACGACGGAACCACGAGGACAACAAAGAGAGCAAAACAAGAGACCAACAAGTAACTGAGGGTATACGGATACGCGCGCACGATAAGGAATTGATGATGTAAGTGTGTGCACAATGAGGAAATAGAGCCGACTTCGTCGGACCTTGAACCGCTCCTCGAGCTGAAATTTTCCCCCTTCACATTGGTGGCGGCGGTGAGAGGATGTCTGAGGAAGAGGACGCAGTCCCAAAACGACCCGCAAGCGAGCTTTGATCATGACTCGGGCTACTACAAGAACCCTGACCTTGGGACTCGCCTGGACCCATGTAGGATAAGCCTTGTAAGCCCATCGATGGATCTGTGCCATAAGGTTGAGAAATTAGAGGAGGGGACGGTGTCAATCCATGTGGAGATTGAATGGTAGAACTCTGCCGGAGTCCAGCTTGCAGAGGGGACGTATTCCGCTCGCCGGTCGGGAAAAATTGCGTCGTCGTAGGGCCGGAAGAAAAGGGCCGCTGAGATGCACCATGAGAGATGGGAATGCTGCTGTAATCAGGTATACTCTGCTCATGGATAGTCTGTTGGAACGACGTATGCATTGAGCCCGGCATGTAGTCAGAAATTACTCGCTGTCCGTACGGGTATGAAGACAGCTGAGATGGCCGGTTGAACGAAGTCGATGTATACCCTGCTGAGTACGGATGAGACGTAACAGACTCGGCCACCGGGCTTACCGACGGAGTAGTCTCTATGTATGAAGAGGGAGCCATTCGCGTGAGAGCAGGCGGCCCGGAGTTCGACCGCTTCCGTGAATGGCCCATGAAAGACGGCCTTTGAGAGAAAGTGTTGCTCTGCAGGCTTGCGAAAGGAGGCTGGGGAATCTGCATCGTTGTGGGCGATGCAGATGTTGATGCGCTGAGCATGTCGCTTGAACTGTAGGCCGATGGGCTCAAAAGAGATATGCTAGACCGTTGACGATATTCCCGAAGGTCACTCAAGACATGAGCAAGCTGTACCGCAGAACCGACGAGGTCGTGACGCAGGATTTGCGAAGCTTGCGTCCCTTCCGTCCAGTCGGAGCATTTTTTCCACATCTTCACAAGTCCGCCACCAAGTCCACCAGCTGAGCGGGGTGACGCGATGTGTTCGAGGTAAAAGTTTGGAGGCTGAGAAAGGTGGAAAGACGCAAGTCCCTCTCCAGGGGACGCATTGCGAAATTCCGTATGCGTGATAATTTCAAAAGGTATCTCCATTTTAAATCCGTATCCCGCGGAGTGGATGAACCAGGTCAAGCAGCGTTTGGCCTCGCAAACGTAAGCGACAAGATCATGTTTTCCGGTAGCAATACGTCTCCACGAACCAATGGATAGATCGGTACAAGGGATTATAGAGATCGCTAAGGAAATTAAAGAATCAGGAAAATGCGTTCATATACCTATCTTCAGACTTACGATGATCTTCGTGTATAAGACCGTGTAGGTCGGCCTCGAATCCGGCACTAAGCTGCGGCGGGGTGTCGGGCGGAGTGTCGGACCATTCATTCCCAAGGTGTCTAGACTTTTTGCCGTCTAAAAGCTTCGCCTTTGCGCGTCTAAGTTCGGAAAGGCGAAAAAAAAAACGTAATCAATATCCATGACAACGACGCTCGAGACTACGGGTGCACTCGCCTATTCTGGAACCAAATCTGCGTTTGCCGCTCTTGCATGCCCAAGAGCTCTGAGATCTCCTTACGGCGCGCGGCTGTCGGACTCCTGTCTGCTGCGAAAAAGCGTTCGAGATGTGTAAGCTGCTCGGGAGTAACGCGCGATCTCTTGCGCTTCTCTCGGGGCTGCCCGGTCCTACTCTTCGAAGAGGAAGAGGTCGCCGTAGCAGATCGAGGTTCAGTCGCAGCCTCCTTTTTCTCATCATCCTTAGTCGGAAAGTCCGGCTGAGGATCTGTCAAGGCCGAAAGTGGCACATCCCCAGGCGTCGTAGGGGACATAGAAGCACTAGGCGAAGATGATGAGTCTTCGGTCACCAGGGCTATATCTTCACCAATGCCGTATTTAGACGAGGAGTCAAGGCTAAGGTGGGGAAGCTTGGCGCGATTACGAAATCCAGGAGGGCTGTCGATGGAAAACAGCGAGTCCTTGGCTGTAGAAGGCAAGTGGATAATAAAGTTAAGGATGAAACGTAGCAGAATACCAAAACGGAGACGCACCCTCCATACCTAGGAGGTTCCAAGAAGCGTAATTAGTCAGAAGAGCAGCCGCCAGATTGAATACGCGGAACTGCGAACGGGGCCAGGATTAGGCGCGTTCACGCGGATAAGACGAGTACGGCTTTATAGGATGTCTATCTTGCCAGGATAGAGGTCACGATCTGTGATGAATCGGCGCAGCCGGGATATGACAACGCGAATGTTCAAATTCGGAATTGCAACCGCGACGCGTATGTGACAAACGAAAACAATGACGGAGTAGGTATTAGGTGTTGGCGTCAAGCGTGTCACAAACGAGACAAGAATGAGAGAAGAAAAAGAGAGCGCAGATCAAAGAGCGATAGAATTGAACAATGAAAGCAAATGGGAGCGAGCGTGATAAACGAGTGTGTGTACGCCGAGAACACGAGATAGATAATAGCGGGAATAATCGGGGGGGGAGTGGAGGAGCAAGAGGCAGGAGAGACGAGAGATGAGGGAGAGGGAAGAAAAAGATCAACGGCGGTAAGGAGTGGTTTAAGCTTTGTAGGCTTACCCGTTGCTCCGTTACCGGAGACAGAGGTAGAGCCGATCAGACCGCCTTCGCGTACGGTTAAGGTCGCGGGCTAGTGGCAAGGTAACGGGGAAAACGGAAAAAGCTTCTGGTTGCCTACTGGAAGAGGGTTCTAGGAGGGCCTCTGCCGGGAGCGGAGGGACATACTGTATGTACTATATGTATCGGTGCAGACTGCTGACGCTGGTGATGACTTAAGTTGTAAGGCAGGCAGGAGGCTTGAAACCTTCTGCAGCCGTATGCCGGGGATGACGATATGGTGGCTCGTAAGTCCAGATGAGCCATGATCATGATCATGGACCGAGTCGGAACAAGGGTGCGGGTGCGGGTACGGGTACGGGTACTGTGAGGTCTTGATCTGATTCTGGATATGTGGCCGAAAAATAAAAAAATAAGTGTACGTGCCAGGGGGACGCAGCGCAAGCAGGGCAGGGCCTTTGAGATCTGATCTTTTCGGTTGAGGAACACCCAGAACGGGAAGAGCTGCGTAATCGTAATCGTGTCTGGTCAGGAGCCCCTTTTCTTCGTCAGGCACCGGCAACAGAGACGGGTGCGAAACGAAGAGACGAGACGGTCGTCGCGTTGTTAGGACACGCGGACGTCACAGACAGAACGGGCAATGCTCGATGAACGTTCATGCTCACAGGCTCCCGCCCATCGCAATGAAGATGGCGTGGTCAAGCCAATAAACAAGATTTCTGCGTGTCTCTGTGGAAACATAGGAAACGGTCAAGATGAGATAGATGGTCAATCCTGCTGTATCATCAACATGACAAGAAAGAAGAGAACTGAGTTAGTAACGCTCATTGTGACAGGACCTGGGTTTCCCCGCCAAGACCAGGGTCTGAGAGCCCCCTGAAAATCGAGCTTGGGAGACTGAAACACAGAAGAAAAAAAACACGCGAACCGGGGCCCGTCCTCGTCCTGTTCCAACGGGAGAAGACTCCCTCTTGGTACTCAACGGCCGTCCTGTTTGTTTTGTTCGGGTGCGCGCTGTTGTATCATCAGATCGAGGAACAAGTAAGGAAGGTGAACTACAGAACACGCGAGAACGGTCTCCATGGACCATAGTCCTACGACGGTCCTTGGTTACTCCCGTCGTTATACCCGTCCGTTTACATAACCGTTCCTTAAAAAAATGCATGATCATGACCCATTTTGGTTCGGTGAAGGCTCGTCAGTATTACGCGTACGGATCGACTGACCTATCGATGCGCTTCTTCAGGATGGAACTACATACTGTGAGAAACCGGCCGGATTTTTTTCTTCAGACATTTGCTTCGGTTTGACCGATCGGTGCGTTGTAACGCTGGCCGAGCCCGGCTAGACTGGCGGGACGAGATGAGACTTTTCTCCATTCAGAATCAGATTCATTGTCTATCTCCGTGATCTAATCAAGATCATTCTTCTTCCTCCACCCTTTCTTAGGTAAAGACCGACGACATGCAGCAACATATGAATACGGATGTTGCTCTGCACGGCGAGTCACTGCAGAATACATGCATATTGCCCTCCAGTTGCGATCTCGGCTCACTGGAAGCATTTTACGGGATGCAATTTATGAGGACAGGACAAAAATCGAAGGACCAGACAAACAAAGTTACAAAGCAAAACAAAAACAATGAACAAATGACGTCAAATCACTTCAAAAAGCTACTACAGATCAGTAACGGTGGCTTTGGGAAAAGCAGACCTTTACGGTTGCCAATTCGAAAACTGGATATACGATGATTGCAAGTGGTTCCCTAAGGGAGTTAGAAGTGTAACAAAGGCGTTATTCTGGCAATTGAAATTGATTCATCCGGGGACCTACCTGTGGCAACTTACGTCTGGAGAGATTTTGTTCTTGACTTTTGAGCGCGCACTCGAATGTCACAAACCACGTGCACATAATGCTGACGCACTAGACCGATCATCACCGACCAGCGTAGAATGAACGGTGCAAAACAGTCGCGCTCATATCAGATCGCGGGTTCTCAACCTTCTGCCCTGCGAAGCTGCTTTTAGGTTACAATACATGGTTTATACTTGCCTCTCTTTCCCGGAATCCAACGTGTATTACCTTGATTGTTGATACTTACGCAACATAAAAAGACCGAAGGCAACAACAATAGAATGGGACATGGAATGGGAAAGGACAAGAGAAAAGGAGATTTACACTTACATGCCTCGACATGGAGTTTGGAACAACAAATAAAATGTGCCTACCAAGTCCGATTGAGACATGATGATGATGCATGGTTGCATGTGCAAGGGGAGCAGTAGAGAGTCTGCCTAGATCAGCAAACAAACGGACGGATAGAACGAGAAGAGTGGAAAAAAAATCGTGAATCTTTCGCTTCCTCTCGATCCAACGAGAGCACTCAATAGCGAGGGCGTTTGGCATCTCGGTCATCATACCCACCGCCGTCCCTCTTGTACCCACCGGACGGTGGTCCATATCCACCACCTCCACCCGGAGGACCATACCCATTTGCATGACCACCTGAGAACCCGCCTTGATATCCGATACCAGCGCCACGGCCACTGGATTTCGATGAAGATAAGATCAGTAAGAGCGACAGATCGCGAGAAAAAAACAGATAAGAAGTTTTTCACGATGCAATGCATTGAGTGATGTTTATGCGAATCCCCGCATAAAATCAGAGAGGAGGCGAACAAACAAACAAAGGAACTTACCGATAGCCACCGTCACCCCCATAACCACCTGGAGGACCTCCGCCTCTGCTTTCATACCCATCATCCCGAGGCCCGAAGTCTCGAGGAGGTCCCCCACCACGGAAGCCACCTCCTCCACCTCTTCCACCGTAACCTCGATCGGAGCCTCTATCGGCAAATCCTCCGCCACGGCCACCACCATAACCTCGATCGGAGCCCCTATCGGCAAATCCCCCGCCACGGCCACCACCATAACCTCGATCGGAACCCCTATCGGCAAATCCTCCGCCACGGCCACCACCATAACCACCACGCCCCCTCGGGATCCTCCGCCCCCTCCACCTCCTCCACCTCCTCCACCTCTAAATCCACCGGTGGCACGAGGCGCAGGAACGGCGGCAACAGGAAGGCGAGGTTCAGGCTTGGGTCGTCCACCGAGCCCTCCACCAAGGCGACGCGGCTTCCAACCCCGCACCGTTCGACCACGTTCTACGTCAACAAGAATGCGCTTGTCAAGAATATACGACCCATTTGACTCTTTATAAGCAGCTGTTATAAAATCAGTTTAGTAACCGTTTCTTCCTGAAGTAGAGACAACTTCAGGTGGTGATTAGTGATCTAACGTATACCTTTCATATCACGTTCTCGCTCATAGACGATGAAAGCATATCCTCGATTTTTACCCCTTTTGTCGCGAACTATCCATATTCTCTCGATAACGCCATAAGCGTCAAATACCCTGCGTAAGTCAGCCTCTTTTGCCTGCTTACTCTGCGATCGGGCACACATTAGCAGAGCGAGACACGAAACACAGTGAAGATACCTACGAGACGAGCAACGAATAGAGTCTTGTATGGATCACCGACTGCTTGCGGATCCTCTGATGGCTTGTCTGAGTATACGACAAAAACAAAGTCAGTTGAATTGGTTTTCATAACGAAACAAAATGAGAACCAAACGCACATAACTCCTTGGCTTCTTTGAATTTGTCCTCCTTAGCCTTTTTCCTTTCTTCCCTTGCAATTTGTCGCTGTGTCTCCTCCGTATGAGTGAAGACAGGCTCTTCGCCTTCCTCCATGCCCTCTGGCAGTTCCTGGTTGCCTGCATCGATCAGTTCTTGCGTGCTTTGTTCCTTCAGCTGAGCGAGCAAGCCTGCTACTCCATCTACGTTCTTTGAGCGGATACGGTCTGGATCTTTGCCTACCGGACGGATGTAAGGAAGAGGTGGACGAGGTGCGAAAAGTTTAAGGAGATTAGGGGGTAATAGATGTGTGCCAGGCATGATCGACTATCAGGCTTAAACAAAGATATCCGAAATTTCGTGAGATAGACGAGTATATGGCCTTGGAGATGTATGAAAAGTGGTTTCAAGGCAGCAAAGCGAGTTCGTCGTTGTCGACGCGAGTCAAGCGCCGTGTGACTGAGCAGCACAGGAAAGAAATGATGCTTACGTAACTGCAACAACAGATCATCACTGTCGGTTTGTTTACTTACTTATGTCTAGACTTGAGGTAACTTGATGGAAACGATAAAAGCAAAGAAAAAAACGTGTTGGTTTTGAAGGTGCGGACAGGACCTCTCGCATTGAGAATTACTTAGAAAGTTTATTATTGGCAATTTCACCCCATCCTTGCATTTATCGGCAACCTGCTATGCCTGTTGTCCTTCAGTCTCCTACCAAAGACCGAGCTTCGGCACTTGTCGCTTCCGATTTCAGGGCTCAAGGGACGCAGGGAAGTTGCCATTCTCGCGCTGCTCATCCCACTTCGAGATCTGAAGACAAATCATCAATCAAGAATCCTTGGGTTATGTCGCAAGCATTTGGAAGCATACCCATTCATCTGATATACACAACCGCAGATGACATATACTTAGCGCATGGTAAGAAAATAGAGAATTGACGCGACATACTGGGGCAAAGAGAGTTGTAGGCACGCTTGAACTGCTTGCACGGTGCGAAGTCTTCACCCTTGGCGGCAATGCATTTGAAGTAGTCGGTATAGTTCTGGAAACAGTGCCTGGTCTGGTTTGTATTAGGGAACCGAGCTGCGGGACACAAAGGCCATCAACAAGTGAACGACGCCGTTGCACCCTTGCCTACCGTCAAAGCCGGCGGTCTGAAGAACGTATTTGCTGAAGATCAGGTCAGTGGAAACTCATTGAGAATAGATTGGCAACAGCGTACCTCTTGAGAGGGCTTTCAGCAGTGGCTTCAGACATGGCGAACTCAACAAATGGTGGTGATGTCGAGAGCTTGAGGCTGGATGGATGGATGGCTAACGAATTCTCAACTCAACGATTCTCTCCGAATCAAATGCGGCATTTTACGGATATCAATCACGTGGTCGTCGATCATGTCTGATCACGAGTGAAGTCACAGTCACAGATGATCCCTTCCACATTGGCAGAAAGGCAATAACTTCAACGTCAGCCTTTGCTTTTAGAAATTCCTACTAGTCGCTCGCTATGTCACTCGACGCGTTGAAAGCAGAAATCGCCGGGAAGCGCAAGCTTACCGCAGACGAAGTGCCTCGGCCAACCAAGTACTTGCGACGTGGCGAGCTGGAGAAGCTGAAGGCTGAACAAGAGCGAAAGGAGAAGGAAGAAAAAGAGAAGCAAAAGCGCAAGCAGGAACAGAATGAAAGGGAAGTCGCTGAGGCTAAGGAGAGGATAAAAGTGAGTCCCTTGCACCGACTGTCTTCGCTACGAGAGTACTGAGGTGAAATTGGAGAACAGACTGCGCGAGCTTTCTCCAACTCACCAGTGCCAGAGTCTTCGGCTTCTGCGCGGAGCTCAGCTTCTCCTACACCCGAAACTAGTGGCTTTAACATCTCGAGTGAAGAGGCTATCAGGCGGTTACGAGCAAGGGTCAGCCTATCCGTCTGTTTGGCGAGAGCGACAGAGAACGTCGTTTACGACTGCGAGCTCTGGAACTCATTGAGGAGAAAGGACACGATCGACACGGCGGACAGAACGACTTTAGGAAAGCATTGGAGAATGTTGAGATCAAGGAACTTGAGGCGAAGGCGAAAGGAAAGGATGTAGACACGAAGAGCAAAGAAGAGGCAGACATATCTGGAGCCGCATTGATCGACCTCGAATTGATCAAGACGGATCCAGACAAGTTATATCCTCTGATTTATTATGCGTTGAAGAAGACTCTGAGGGAATGGGCGGAATATATGGACGAACGGCCTGAATATACCAAGCAGACAACACAGGGAAAGCTTGCCGCTGCGACGCAAGTTCAGTCGGCACAGTATCTTAAGCCTCTCTTCAAGAGTCTTCGGCAACGAGTAGGTGTCCATGTTCTTGGTCAGGATGACATTATACTTACAGCTCCGGCTCAGAATCTTCCCTCTGATGTGTTAGCTCGAGTAACGGAAATAGTCCACTACATGCAGAAACGTCAGTACCAAAAGGCTAACGACGCGTACTTGCGGCTGTCAATCGGGAATGCACCTTGGCCTATCGGAGTAACGATGGTTGGGTGAGTTGGATCCATCATATTTAGGGAAGTCCTGTATGTTCACCTGTTTTTGATTCTAGTATTCACGAACGATCTGCACGAGAGAAGATTTCGTCTGATCAGGTGGCGCATGTACTGAACGATGAAGTCAGCCGGAAGTACATCCAAAGTCTTAAACGGTATGTATGATACGAGCATGGTTTCTGAAAGACATATTGATATTTTATTCGTAGGTTACTCACTTTCTCTCAAACGAAGTATCCCCCGGAGGATCTTACCCAACTCATGGGATGATAAAGTACTCATCTTGTGTGCCTGTAGCCTGTACATTAGTCATCGTGTCGGGAATTACCGGATCATAAATATTTGTTTTGTTTATGTTTTACGTTGTGCTGATCACGAACCCGTGACGAATGATGCCGGGAATGTCCGCCACCCGCCTCATAGAAACAACCATCTTTGCGTCCCCGTAGCCTGTATCATCCTGTATCACCACCAACAACTTTGTACATGAACGGCAATGTTGGCAGCCCAGAGCCAACAGCATCAACACCGGCCGATACTCAGGCTCCGCGCGTCTGACATTGTGCGTGTCCATACGATCCTAGGTCTCCTCGCGTTCGGCTCGGCGTTTGTTCTAGGCTGCTTGTTTCACTATAAGAAAATTGTGAAGAATGGCATTTCAGGATATCCTCAGGAGTGGTTTCCTTCTGTATCCGCAACGTACGTTGTGTCTCTGGCGCATACGTGGATTTTTGGTCAAGTGACTTGAATGCAGGATCGGAGACTGGTATCCGGAACGCAGCGTCTTTCAGATACTTATTGCATTGAACTCTGGTGGGGGGGGTCTTCATCGTCGAGCATAGTGCTTAGTCTGATATGTCTCATGCCAGGCCCTCGTTTTGCGTTGGGTACATTGCAATATCTCGTCCAACGAACGCGCTCCTCTCTCGCGCTAGTAGTCTTCATTACTGGCATCATTCGTACCCTTTCTTGTGGTGGTTGGGTGTACATCACATCGACTGATCACCATGACGTCCACGATGTTCTCATGATTACTTATATTTTGTGCAATATACCCTGGATGGTGGGTGGAATTGCTTGTACTCCAAAGGAGTGCGCACGACAAAGGCGAAGACGGTGAGTAAAGCCGGCCTCCTAGTAGGTGATCATTCTAAAGGTGCCCAAGGATTACCCTTGCCTCAATGTATGTTCTCCCGTCTGTTCCGGATGCTGGCCTTTTGAGCCGAGATCGTTCACAGATTCTTTGGATCAATCGTTCCTATGATATATTTCTTTATTCAACACAAGGTTCACCGGATTGCTGGAGGTATATAAACGGCTACCTGTATCCTCCGAGACATGCTGACTATGCATCACAGCGTATACACACTACTCTTTCTTCGAATGGGGACTCATCATTACAGACATTCTTTATGACTCCGTGACAGAACTAACTTTTGCGGAAGCAAATCTTGAGGTAACGTCCGCATTTCGACCGACAAAGCTTTGCCCTCTAAACTGAATCTACAAAGATTACCATTGGCGCCAGCAGCCACATGGACCTCCACACCGCAGATCAACCGTATGTAAAGCGTCATGTATAACAATGGAATTAAATGAACTAATTATACCTTGCGCAAGTAACATTGAACATAAGTTGCAAAGTTCCAAAGCAGTAGAGAATAGCTCATCTACTGAGCTGAAAAGTCTTGTCAACGATGACAACAAAAAATCAAACACTGAGGACTCGCCACCACCGGCTCAAAATATTCTGAGCCGTATCAGTCTCTTCTTCAGTGCACTCCGAAGCCATAGGGGTGTGCTTTCCTTTGTCGTAGACCTATATCTGGGTAGGTGACTCTTCATCGAGCCTGTTACAAATCTATCTGAAGTACATCCACCTAGCATTCATATTCTGGACCATCTTCACCTCTTTAATCCTCATGCTTTTCTATTTCTCCGTCTGGGAGTTGGGTATCGCAGGCGCTGAAGCTTCTCTTCTTTCAATACTTTCACCGGCAATGCTTGGTATAAAGTCCTTCAGGACTTGGGCCTCGACGAAATTCGGCCGAGTGTCAATTCACGCCTTGAGCCTGGCCGGTCTCGTGGCGTATAAATACCCGTCGCCTGCACTTCGACTTCTGTTCGTTACGTTTGCGGCTTATATCGTTTGCATTGGTGCTGTTGTCGATTGGTCCAATCAATCGTCAGCGACGTACAACTCCATCTGTAAGTTATTCTCCATGTTTTTGTTTCACGCTTGTGTTCTCACTGGGCCCTTTTACTCAGTATTGGGACTTGGCTTGATTTTATCCTCGCTTTCAAAGCATGCAAACCACTCCAACAATCCTTGTCTGTATTCTCTTCCAGCATTTTACATCTTTCTCGCTAACCGAATATAATAGTGTGGCCAATGGTTGATGAACGCAACGGAGGATACAATAAAACCGGAATCTTTCTTGCTGCTCTTGCTATCCTCCACCTAGCGCTGCGAGACGACCCTGGACAGACTCAAGCTGATACGGATGCGGAGGAAAAGCAAGATGCGGATAGAGAAACTCCCCTGCGAGCTTCTACCAAGTCATGGTTTCCCGGCTCACTGGCCCTTGGAAGTCTTATTTTCAGTCTTCACTGCTTCCTTACGGATCCAAGTACATTGATCGCGTGGTCATGGACTGGTTATCCAATCAAGGGACCGCTCCCACATCTCCACGGCACCCTTACGCACATCGCTCAGTCGGTGGGCTTACTTCTCGTTCTGCTGGAACCTTCGGCGAACAGAGTGCTGACCAGCCCCTTATGGTTCTTCTGTGGGACCATATCTGCCTACGTTCTTTACAGTTATAAAGATTGGTTTGGATATTACGGAGGCCTCGGGTTTGCCGTCTTCTTGATGTCTATCATCCCTCAGACCCTGCAAAAAGCCGCCTCTTCGCCCTTCATCGGGAGAACGTACTTCACAGCCTTTTTCGTTACAGTACTTCTCTACTTAGCGAATGTGTGGACTGTTGCATATGCATTCGTCCCAGCTGGTCATTTGCTGAGGGAAAGAACCGACTTGTGCGTCTTTACGGTTTTCGTGGCTTGACATTCTCACCGAACCCGTCATTTATGGTAGCGTCCTGATGGCTCAAATCGTCCTTTTGGCACCTGCATTCGATTGGCAGGGAAGTAAATACAATAGAACTTCCCTGTCGAAGATCCCTCCTCGTCTGGGCCAGTATTCTTTCACGGCCCTTTCTCTTATGGCGGTTGCTTCTGGACTGGTCACAATGTACCGAACACCCACAAGTGCGCCTCAGCCTTATCGACCAGGGCCCCGTATAGTACGGGCAGGCATTTGGACCGTGCATTTCGGGATGGACAACCAAGGCAGAGATAGTCAGAGAGCTATGAGAGATTTAATACGGTATGCGGCCCTCAATACCACTGACTAATATAACTAGTTGTGCTGATGGCTCATCTCACATCAGTGATTTGGAACTTGACGTGGTCGGACTGCTTGAAACGGACCTCCATGTGAGTTTTTGGCTTTACACAGTGATCGATAAGAGCGGCTGAATATGAAGCCTCAAGCGCACTGTCTATGGTAATCGTGACCTGTAAGAGTTCATATTTAGAAAAGTGTTCCCGCTGATTGACTTGCTATTCAGAACCCGGGTTATGGCTGAGGAAATTGGGTTTGTATGGACGTTTCCTTTGATTTGGTAAGAAAGAAGACATCTGAAGACTTCATGCAGTATGTGGATCTGGGTCCCGGACCAAATCAGCATACATGGGGTGCCGTACTTTTGTCTAAGGTTGGATTTTATCTCGTATTTTCAACTTCACATAATAAAATCTTCCTCGACCCAGTTCCCGATCATCAATTCCACGCATCATCTTCTCCCTTCTCCAAATGGGGAGCTAGCACCAGCTATTTCAGCTTTTCTCAATATGTATGGAACTGAGGTGCTAGTCGTTGTCTCACACAATGGGCAAGGTATTGTTTCCCTCGGTAGACTCACCTGTTGAGAATACAAGCTGAAACAGAAGATCAGAGGAAGATCCTTTGGACAGAGAGCTACAGTCAACTGAGCTGGCTCGAATTATGAATTCGACATATCCAGCTCCAGCCATATTCTTGGGTTATGTTGTAACAAAGCCGCATGCATCTCGACGTATGCAGATCACTTTAATCTAGCAGCACACTGTACTGACTCTCCGTTTCAGCGGCTCCATATCGTATTCTGGTGGAAGATGGCAGAATGCATGACATTGATTCAGACGACCTTGACCGATGGTAAGCTTGATGCGGAAATAATTCCTACATAGCTTTGATCATCTGGATAGGTGTGAATACATACTCTATCGTGGTCTATATCGAACATCGTACTTGCGCATGTCACGAGGGAAAGTCACGGACACAGAGCTGCAGGCCGGACAATTTGTGGTCCCTCGGTTTGGACACACGGTCGTTGACGATTCGGAAGCGGCCAGATATCTCCGGGTTCACAAAGAAACCTTGGATACTCCTCATGTAAGTCGTCCACGCCATACTGCTTCTTGCTTGACGCTCACCGGTCCGTCTAGTGGTTTCCAATGGAATACTATGGAGATAGGCGCTCGGGAGGAAAGAACGGACATTACTATCATGTATTTGGGACTCCTCTATATTATAATCTTCCTGAGGACGCATTATTGTGACTTGGTTGAGTTTTCCCTTCTACCAATACATGCGATATGTTTTTATCCATCGTACGAATCATAAATGTTTTACAATGTAATTACATCCCTTCTCTGGTTGAATCTTCGCCGTTATTACTCTCGTCCTCTTCCTCTCCGCTTTCCGTTTCCTCCTCACTGGATATATCGCCGTGTTCATCTCGTACGACAGTGGTGTCGAGTTGTCCAGGTATCTCGTTTCCTTCCGCGTACTGCTCGACTTCATCCTCGGTCTCTTCCTCTTCTTCCTCCTCATCGCTGTCTGATTCGTCGTAAAATTCATCCAGGCTCTTCCATTGTCCCGGCCTACTGGTACCGCCCTGCAAGCTCGGAGATTCACGACCGGTTGGCGTCAGAACAATTTGTGAAGAGGTCCTCGTCGGCGCATCGGAAGCCGAGCGTTGACCGGCAAGACTTGTTGCAGGGACACTGGGATATTCTTCCTGAGAGTCACGCAAAGAAGAGTCGGTGCCCTCTTCTGGCCAGTCTGGTAAGCGCATGCTCGACTCTAATCCCGTGGGTCTGCCCGTGATAATTTGCGAGGAGCCGAGGACATCATATTTTTCTATGGGACGAAAATTAGCATATCGAAGTGAGATGATTGTTTATTGCACACCTTTCGACATTTCCTCCTGCTGTTTTTCAAGCTTCCCTTCGAACAGTATAACTTTCACCTGCTCGCGACGCAAGATTACTCCGCCTCGGTCGAAAGCGTCACCTTCATCGCCCGTATCACCATCACCATCCATACTGCCGTTGGTTTGCTGCAGATGGGGTGCTATACCGGCGAGGAAGCCGCTGAGTAAACGAGCGCGGTCTCGTACGTCATAGTTTGAGTCGTAACGCGCGAGTGAGAAGACATATCTCGTGAGGAGTGCGAATGCGCGATGATAGTTTGTAGATAGCACCTGGAGCTTTGCTGCCAGCGTCAGTGCCTGCAATTTCACGAGGGGTGCCTGATGAATTGTCAGACTCATATCTCTAGAACAAATGAAAGCACGAACTACCTCGATAGGGAACGTTTTGGCTATCTTCCGCAATACGTCCGGAGCCCACAACGCAATCCCGTTCAATCCATTGCTTTCCGTCGAATTCACAGTATCTGCTCCACGATCAGCATATTGGCCAACCAGCCATACGATGCAAGCCCGAGCCGATGCATGCCGAATTTCGTCTATCCTACTAGCTAGATCTGAAATAATGCGCAATGGAGAGTGTCCCTCCGACAGAGAATAGGGTTCTGTGGAGAGCCCCTGTAAACGAGCCTGGACGAGGGTCTTTAAGACGAGAACAGAAGCCGGAATGGCCAATTCTTTTTTTTTCTCACAATCGTCAATACGGATATCCGAGTCGATGAAGAACTGCACTTACCAGGGCCTTGCTTGATGAAATCCATTAACGCAGAGAGACACTGGTTGATGGACTCCGGTACAGTATTTGCACATGCACCGATAGCTCTAATGGATTCCGACACAATCGCCACATCGTCATCAGCTGCATATACCTAATGAAGGTTCGTCAACTACAGAACATTACGGAAAAATCTAATATCCTACCACGAATTCCCGAAGGAGTATCTGATAATTCTCTGATGACAGAAGTTTCAGTAGAATGAGAAGTTTTAACCGCTTAGTCTCCCTTAAATCAGTCGTCCGAACGAGAAACCGGGAATAATGATGTCTAAATAGAGTCTATAAAAATACAGCTTATTAGTCCCCGACTCGCCATTCCCTCCTATCCAGCTATCACGTACCGAATGTTTGACCAAGATGATAAGGAGATTGGCCAAAACCACTCGCTCGACTTCTTTTGACAGATGGAGGAGCCGAAGAAGAGGCCCGACGACCTTGCTAAGCTGTGACGGAGGTGCGAGATAGTAAAATATCCGTGTAACAGTCATGACCACCTGTTCGCGAAAACGATGGGTGCACAATGGCTATAAATCGGGGGGGAAGGACATACGGATGGGTTCTGCGACATTAATAAAGGCTCCGAGCTCGATAAAAGAAGCTGCAGATCCGGATCAATGCCCTCATCACCTACGTCTGGTTTACGCTCGTTTGAATCACAGTCACTCGGTTTTGGAAGCATGCTGCGCGCGTATCGAGCCAACAGTTCAAGAACGTGTACCTGACCCCAGGAATCAATGTCTAGGAGCATGCGGCAAAGTCGACGATAGTGGGCATGAAGGAGGTCAAGGCGTGTCGGGCAGATTGCCTGGAAGGCCACAACAACAGAACCAATTGATAACGGAGATTTGTCGTGGACCAAGGTCGTGATGATAGGTATGAGTGACGGAAGGTGTCCGGGATCCATGCTGGATGCCATTGGTGTTATAACAAGATCCTCGCAATTCCCACAGATCCGACCTGGACGTACCTGTAGCATTTTATAACAGCAAGTGCCGCTGCTTTGCGAACGTAGGGACTTGGGTCATTTGCACACTTCTTGACTGCCAAGATGACTAAATTTCCGACCATGGGAACGTTGATTCCGCTGAGTACACGAAGAGCCATGGCACGAATGAGCGGATTTGGATCTGCCAAATCGCGTTGAAATGTGTTGATACTGAGCAACGCAAGATCTGGCTCTGTTTCTGCATAGCGTAGCAGGAATATGTAGACAAGCTTTCGAATTTCGAGATTGGATGAAGCTACATTCTTTACGACGGAAGGGAAAAAGTCCGAGACGTTGCGTCCCTTCGAGATGAGCTGTAGTTTCATTGAGCGCGCTGGTTGAAAATTGCCACATGGTATGATCAAGTGCACTCACGGCTATAAGAGTCTTGAGAGCATCGAGCTTCTCCCTGTCGCTATTGGTTTCGAGCTGCCGGCGAACGTTACGAATTTTATCTTCGGAGACATCAAAGTACGCTGCGCCAGGACCTCGAGCAATAGCTAGATCACGAGTATGCTCGATGAAGCTTTCCTGAATTCGAGCACCCAACCTGGACGTGTTTTCAGTTAAGGCATTCAGATTGATACCTATGCCAGCCATGGAATGTAGCACGAGTACCGTGAAACGAGAAATGTTGGTCAGTGACCAAGTCCGATTCTCATGCACGTGATCTATGATTGATGTACTTCCTCTTCTAGACCTATCACGATGTGTTTACCGAATCATTGAGATACATTTGCAAAGTGATGTTTCATTCTATCTGTTCATTGACGACTTTTATATCTATCGCACCTCTGCACCGAGTGCTTTTGCGAATCTGGAAGCGAATCTTCTCACTTCTCCATGTTCACCCATGACCGTTAGGAGAATATCCTCGTCTGGACCAATATCCGAATTACCCTCGCGCGACTCGAGTCTGGTGAGCTCGAGCCTGCCAAACGCCCAGTTGACGATATAGTCTGTGGTCGAGGTCTCATAGCATCGCAGCTGAACTAATCCCTTCACTCTCCATACGTTCTCCTTTGGCAGCAAAGACAGGGCTGATGTAAGCGAAGCCTGGTCTAAAGTGGGTTCATTCTGTTCGTCCGTCCCAGGATGATTGTGGGTAGTATTGCAATTGCAAGATGCTGGATGACTTGATACTCTTCCTCGGCGTACAGAGAGCACTTCTATTTCGTCATTATGGGATCCATCTTGAGCGATATCTGACGCTTTGGCGAAGAGCTTCGTATCTAAACCGAAAATCAAAGCAGGATCTACGCCACCTCTTCCATTACATTTAATTTTTGGAGTGAGATCGTTAAGCGTATGCAAGTGGTCCATGACAACGTCTAGTTGGCGTTCTGAAACGAACTCCCATTTGTTCTAGTCGATATAATAATTGATGATAAGTGACTGTCCAACGTAAGTGATACCGCTCAACATACGATCAGGATGATATCGGTGTAGCTAGCTTGCATTCTGGCCGTTGGGCTTGTATCTTCGTATCCGGTGAAGTTCTCTGCGTCGATAACGGTGACTATGGCATCAAGTTTCAAGGACCCATTTGTCTCCTGTTCGAGTTCTCGGATTTGGAATGCCAGAGCAGCGGGAAACGCCGAGCCCCTGGATGGGATATATGGACGATGTGCTCTGCTCGAAATCGAAAGGTCGAGATAGGCGACTTACGAGGTTTCTATGAAAATTCTATCTGGATTGTATTTATCTAATTAAATTCGGTCAGATACAATTCAGTAGAATAGGACAGTCCGTTTCGAACGGAGTGAAGAAGATGGGGCCATCAACTCACTTACCTGTTATCTCAAGGAGAGCAGTCTTCATCTGACCGACGAGGATACAACATCTTGGAAAAAATAAATCAGCCTGATACTGTCAACGACAGTAGAGCAGGGAAGACAAACAAACAGCCGTTGAGAATTTCGCTCACACCGGCCAGATTAGATTGACTAGCAAGCTGAGAGTCGACTCGCACGTCGCCAAATTCGTTCTTAAGTAGACATGCTTTGTAATCCTTGGGCAACGATGCAAGCAATCCTAAGATTGTTGTTGTTTTCCCTGCACCGACGAAGCCGGTGAAGATAGTGATTGGGATGGGCATGGTATCAAAGAAAGTTAAGTTATAATACACAAGATTAATACAGTTCGTTACTAATGCTTTGATTGGAAAAGTGGCCAAATAACTACAAACAAGACCCACGAGGCCCCTTTCCTCCTCCTCGTCGACCTCGCCCTCTGCCCTGCCAGTCGCTGTGTGGCAGCATTGTCGACGTCGCAGCGCAAGAAATGGCCCATCCAGGCCGTCCTGATCTGAGCATCACACCATCCATTTCGTCTGCGCTTGCCATGGAGCAACAGCAGCAGCAACAACAGTCTCCACTCACACCATCGCACGACGGCCAGCAGTCGCCTGGCATAAGCGCGGCCAACCGCAAGCGCAAGAAGGTGACCATCGACGGCGAAGAAGCGGTGGCAATGAGCGAGCCGCGGCGATTGCGCCGGTCCCATGAGGCCTGTGCTCGATGCAGGAGCAAGAAAATCAAGGCAAGTGCCGTTCGGTACAGACCGACGTCCACCCGGCAAATTCCCTAACAAACAATCGGCAGTGCGACTCAAAGCACCCCCGCTGCACAGCGTGCGCGACGGCGGGCGTGCAATGCAACCAGGAAGACCGACACAGAAAGACACTGACTCCTAGAGGTCATGTTGAGAAAATTGAGCGCCAACTTCTGCAGTGCCAGGCTCTTCTTCGCAGACGTATTCCTGGATTCACTCTTGACAATCTTGAGAGCATCCTCGTCCAAGAGGGCATTGAAGTTGAACCATCGAACGAAGATTATGCTGAGGCATTTCATCTCCAACCCGCCAACGGTGTTCCAAAGCCTTTTAGCGATGGCATGCCGCCGCCTATGTCAGGCAAGGGTTATCCGTACCCTCCGCCTCACATGATGCACCCCGGTTATCCACCCATGGCTATGCCCCCGCCTGGCTACCCTGCTCTTGGGCCCTATCCACCGATTGGAATGCCTCCTGGGGCACCTCCGTATGACCCGCGCATCCACCCGTCCTTTCAGCCTCATGCTGTTGCACCGCCCGTGGCTCGTCCCGACTTAGATATCAAAGGACAGGATCCGCAGTCGAATGATTTGTCCAACGACCAGGTTTGCTTCTTGTTATTTCGAAATTACATCGAGTATGTTGATGTTGACCAACAGGCACTGGCGAAGAGCTTCGGTGTCTCTCCCCAGATAGTGAATGAAGCCAAGATAGGTAATGTTTCTACTTCAGAGTCGGAAGACCTCGCCGTTGGCTCTGGTGGCCTTCTGTCCGGGCGTGACCGCGACCTGACGGAGACACAACCTCCGCGAGAACCAAAGATCTGGGTCTGTGCAAAGATGCAGCACGTTAGCGCGGGTAACCCTCGTAATCACGTTCAAGAGGTTCTCGTCTGGCTTCCCAAAGATCGAAAAACGGCGGAGCACGTCGTCTCCGCTTACTTCAGTTATCTCAACTGTCACCGGCCTGTACTACAGAAAGACAGGTTCACGAATCAGCTAGAGGCTCTTTATGACGGTAACCGCGAGATGTATGACCCCGGCTATATTTGTTGCCTATATCTCGTATTGGCTCTTGGTACCATGAGCGAACTCAACAAAGCCGTCGGAAACGGACTAGACGACCAGGCGGATACAAGCTTGAAGAAAACTTTGGTCCCCGGTTGGCCAGAACATGAAGAATTCTTTGAACGTGCTCTGGCTGTAAAGCCGGACCTAAGAATGACCATCTCAAGTCTGCAGGCCTTAATTCTTCTCCATTGGTATCTATACACAGAGGTGCGTTTACTGCTACTAATTTCTCGTGATTAACCTAACACTCCGATAGCGTCAGCAGCGCTCCCTATGGAGACTAGTTGGGAGCTTAGTTCGAGTGGCCATCGAACTCGGCCTTCATCATAATCCCTTCCGTCAGGGCCAAACGTTCACCGAAGAAGAATCCCAATTGCGTATTCGCCTGTGGGCAATCGTGATGATTCATGATCGTGGAACATCTATTTTACTTGGTCGACCGTTAGCCATCTCGCCTCAAGATGCAAGTACGCCGCCGCCTTCGCGCGGCAAACCTCATGACTTTTCCGAGCACTTCTTCTTATCTGCACCCATCGCCGAGATACAGGCCGATATTGTAAACGCGCTGTATTCTCCAACGTTCCACAATACTGACACGATTATGCGCAACGCTACGCGAATCATCAAGAGCATGGTCGAATTCCGTAAACAACTTCCCGAGAGCTATGCCTACTTCTTTGGAGGGACTGAAAATTGGCCACTCGAAAAGAGGAGAAGGCTTGTTGAAGACATTAGTGAAGATCAGGGTCTGACACTGTTGAAACTCGGTATCGCTCGGATCCTACTCTTAAGAGCACTATTCAGTTCTGGTGAACTTCCTTATGCGCAGCGGCGCAAAGCGTTGACGGATGGTAAGTTCCTCATAAGAGGGTCTGTGCTCTTGGGTCACTGATTATTTGCCCAAGCAATCGTCGCATCACACAACATCATTGTTGTGCATTACTGTCTAATCAAGTTCGCGGACGTTGCATTCTTTGTATCACCTATCCCTTTACACATCGCTGCCATGGTGATATTGTACGGTCAGATGTCTCAATGCGATCGATTGCCGCGGGATGTTGCTATTGAGGACATCTGGTTCGCGCTTGACATGCTACCGCGTTTCCGCTGGCGCTGGGAGCGAAAGGACATGAACGGCGGGCATCCGCTTATCGAGAAACTTGCGGAAAAAGTACTAGGCTTGAATCTCAGCGAGATGAAACGTTCCGGTGGGGTGCCGGTCCTTATCCCTGAGGATGACTGGGAATCGAGCAGCCCGACCGGTACTGGCTCGCTGTCTCCGACAGTAGGTTCTCTGTCACCGAAGCATCCTCGTGTTCCGTTCTCGGAGTCTTACGCGAGCTCAAATTCTTCGGGCGATGCGGATGGCAAGACTCTCGCAGCAGTGCCTGCCGGCTGGTTTTGGCCGATGGACCCAGAAAATCCTGTCGAACTCCCCCTAGAACATGCTCATGTGGCCGTCCAGCAGCAAATACCTCCCCAGCCCTATCAGCCCATTGGTACTATCGGTTGTACGCCCTCGCAAGGGACTTACATATTAGAAGAAAAGGATCCTGCTGTTCCGAAATCGATGGTACACGACTATGCGAGTCGTGTAAGTTCTCCTCTGGTACCCGACGATTTAAATGAGTACTGAGTAGCCTTCATAGATCAACTGGAGCCACGGCCAACCTTCCTGAGATTTCTTACCTGATCGAAGCATACTCGACATCTGCTGCTCATAACTATTCTTTTTCACCTTATGCGTACCCCTTTCCTTTCATCTTGTTTGTTTTGATTGTAAAAAAATAGGGATTATGTTCCATACAAATTGTTCGGATAAAATCAAGCTCTCGTGTCATTTGCTACTTTGGTCTGTGCAATGCAACAACACAACGAGTGGCAATTATAACGGATGTGCCGATAAAGTACAGTGCATAATGACAATATAAAAAGGGTTAAAGTAAGTTGCCAGACGTGAGTAATACAAGAAGGGCGGTTTAGTGGGGGATACTAACTAAAATATGGCATTTGCACAGTGTGGGACGTTTGTGAAAATTCCAAAGCTGACACAGGACTAGCGTTCAAACTCGTCCCAGGCCAATCAATCCTGTCGGTGGTAAGTTGAAACCGTGCAATAGGTGCTTCTTGTTCTCTTTGATGATCTTTTGACTGTAGATCTTCCCGTACGACGGTCGCAGCAGCAACTTCGGCTAGTGCGCGTGACTGCTTGCTCATTAGATGCAACTCCTTGTCCTTGTTCTTTCTTTTGCGAGAAGCCACGCCCTCTGTTTTCGCTCGGGAGCGCGAGAACCTAAGGCCACAACTAAAATGTACAGAATTAATGAAACAACCGTAAATCATAGATGTGGACTTACGCATTGCACAAGTCCTTTTTTCCACTCGGACCCTTTCTCCACTCTGGGCTGTGTTTTATTTGACAATGTGCGCAGCCATTTATGCCGGTGGGTGGAGTTCCTTGGCCCCGTCCGTGGCTGATCACACGATCCCGTGCTAGCTTGACTTTGCTGGAACTGGGAGTTTCAGTGTCTCGAGAAGGACTACGCGATTTTTTGTCGGAAATATGAGGGGTGGGGATTGTGGATGACGCAGTCGATGATGGCACGGTTCCCGCACTCTCGCAACTCGACGTTATGACCGCTGAGGAAGGTTGTGCACCTGCTTTGCTCGCTGTAACTATGTGAGTGGATTTCTCTGCAGGACGCGACCCGTTCTGCCACTCGTATTGATATGGCTGTGTTCTTGAGCCAACGATACTGTATTCGATGTGATCATGTGTTGACGGAGAAGCGGACGGCATATTTCTTGAAACGTCCCAAGATTGGCTGTCTCGATGTACTTGTGCCTGCAATTGTTGATCAACCCAATGTCGCACATAAGTGTGTGAAACAAGCTCTTGATGCGACGGAGGTAATGTAGAGTTGCCAAAGTCAGGGCCTTTGCTACTTTCTACATCTTGGAAAGCAGAGTCGGGAATTCGGGTATCTTGATAATCTGTGATTGAAGGATACAAATTTAGATATGCATCGGAGACTTTGTGGCAAGCAAATATAATTGTTCCTGATATGAATATTAGTGTCGAGTACGTGACTTCCGTCAGACTGGCAGGCTACTAACCGTGGGGTATGAGAATACTTTCTACTTGCAGGATCTTGGAGCCTGAGACAGTGGGTAGCTTGACGGTTTGGACGCTCTTATAACGCCTCGTGCAGCTCGTTCTTGCATTGTCTCCGTCCTCATTGCCTACTGAATATCCAAGCTGCACCTGTTGAGCGAGTTGTGCAAGCGTGTTTCCGACTGAAACGACGTAACCATCTTGTGCTAAAGCTGAATCAGACGGCCATGAAATAATAAGGTCACGATCTGACTGATTTTGAAGAATTTGGAGAACCCGTAGCGATGGGTCTGCAAGAGTTCTTGGAAACGTGATCGCAATGTCACACAGACGCTGATACAATGCATGGGCATGCTGCAGAAACTAGTAAGCATGAGTGAGAAGCGATGAAGATAAAGGCCACGACCTCCTGATCAAACCCATAGGTACTGCACCAGTTCGACCATCCCGTCCTACGTTGTTCGTCGTTGTCGGCTTGTGGAGCGATATCCACAACTGCATGGATAAAACAAAGTACGATACCATCAGAGACGCAGTTGACCACAAGATATACTGCCATATAATCCGCATCGACAGCTATGCGTTCTGCGGGAAAAGTAGGCGGGTAGGGCAGAGAGTTATCCGACCATCCCAGGAGACGGCGTACACGGCTGAGACGACAGTAACGAACGCTGTGTCCGAATTAGTATGCATGGTGTGTACTGAAATCTGCTCCAGGTATAAAGCTCACCGCGTCACACTGCCATGGAGAGCCCTCTCTGCCAGAACACTTCCCAAGTCTCTTTCTGCAGATTCCCGTTCATCTGGATGAACGAAATCTAGAAGGCCGCGATCGAGGATACAGGGTGCCTGTTCTCGCAAGTGATATTTAAGAACGGGATCCAAGACGGTGAATTGAAGGGATGCAGTGAGAAGAGCCCAATCTGATGAGATTATGAGTACCGCCTTGCCAGAGCGAGAAAACAAGTCAACTGCATACAACATCGAGTTTGACCAACTTCAGGTAAGACTGGCCGCTTTCCTTTCGTCAAGACATTGCCAGAAAGCGTACCGTTGGTGATTGGAGAGGGCGGTAGATGATGTCCAGGCAAAGGAATAGTAGAGTACTGCGAGTAGGTATGATCGTGAGGAGTGGGTTGATACGATGAGGAGAAACTGTGTGGATGAGTTGAATGAAGGTCCATGGAAGTGCAGGAGTTTGTTAGAATAAAGATAAGGTACAGCTAGGGAATGGTGAGAGACATCGAGGTCGAGGACTAAGACAAGCTTGCGGAAAGACGAGCCGGGTCAGCTGCGGATGTTACGTAGGTCCTGTACACAGTTCGAGCGCACCGCCACGCCACCGTCGCGAACGAACAGTGGTGATGGTGGGTATCGGTGATAGAGGAGCGTATAAGACACGGAACACTCGAATAGTAAATAAAATAATATATAAAAGTGATCGAAAACTGAATTGGATCTACGCGTTCGGCCGCAATTCTCGATCACTCGTTTACGCCGATACACGGTCTCATGAGTTCTCGAATCTATTAGTGGTGACTGGCAATCCCCATGTAAAAATGTTTATTCCCACGGGCCCCGGCATCACATGCCGATGAGATGCCGCGACTCGCTTATTCTCCACTTTTTGAGTCTGACTTACCATGCATACAAAGACCTGTACCACACATAGTTATGGCCAGAAAAATTCTGATTTGTGCATTTCTGAGCTGGTGGTATATATTGTATTGAAAATATCAAAAATTTTCTGAAAAATGAGTGAGATACAGCATAGTCACAAGCAATATTGAAAGAACCAAGCAAATCCTTGAAATTTTTTTTTCAACAATTTGAAGATTAGGACCATAAAATACCAATGAAGCATTTCTGGTGATGATTCTTGGTTGCGATCGAGCGAAGGAGAATTATCTTCTTGAGGGATGAAGAGTTAGAAAAGGAAATTATCGGTCATGTGACTTGAACTTTCATGGTGAAAGTGCTTGAATTGACATATACCGGACAAGAAACAATTTCTTCTGACATAAATATAGTACATATATACATACAATAAGGTTTCTGGGAAAGATGAAACTGCTTCCAGGTACTTTTTGCAATGAAATATTGAGTTTTGGAAAGACAAAAAGCCGACTCTCCCTACAATTTTTTGATGCTGCAAAAGTCTTCCAGAACCATTTCATGTGCTCATATTGAGGCATGAGAGTCCTAATTTTTCTCCTAAAGGTCTGACCATTCAAATTCAGGGAAATATAGCTTCAGTATGATCACCAGTCATAATATCTTTCATATTGGTCATGTATTTTAATGAGATAGACTGGCAAATGCCATATTATACCATTTCATCCCATTTACATATCATTATGAACTCAAAGATCCCACTTCTTGATGTTTGGGAGCATTGAGCACTGTGCATCCATCATTCAAGAAAGTGGACAACTGAGATCGACATTTTGCACCTTATATGGAAAATATAAAAGCTCCGACACAAATTTCTCGGCGCACATGTGATATAGAGAATGCCAGTCACCACTATTAGCTGTGTGCTGGAGCGTCGATCAATCGCTGTATCTAGAACAACATACATTGCAAATTATTTCCAATATTGTACAGAAACGACATTTTTTTAGGCGAAGATTACTTCAGTACACCAAGCGATACACATCCCTAATCAAGTCGACGTCAGGGGGCGTATTTATATCCGTTCCGCCCATTTCATCACACACGACTACAACGTCGACAGTATGTTTGTTTAACCACTTTAATCCCTTTGTCTTGATGTCATGAGTAGACACCTTGACAGTGCATTGTAGAATCACCGTGTCGTTGGTAGACGGCTCATATATCCATGCGTCAAAGGATTCCTGATTGTCCGCATCCGGAATATAGAACCCCGCTCGGTCTTGCGCAGGGGGAGAGGGGCTCCGTCCGTATTCGACTCGCCTCACGCTCGAAAAGACGTGCGATTCCGTAGACTGCTCGCTCGGCAATATCTTCACCGCCTGGCCCTCGTGTCCGATAAGTAGAGTGAACGCAGGTGAAGTTTCATCCATGACCCAATGCTGGTTATGTTGATCTCGCCGACGCTTCACAATTTTCTTCATACGACGCATTTGCCATTGTCCGCCGAGAGGAAGCATATTTAAAGATAATGCCTCCAATAAGTTACCAGCGGACGCCCTGGCCTTAGGTGCCTTCAAGAATAGGCGATAAAGTTTGTTACCGTACTCTGTCTCCCGGTGCATGAAGGTTTCGAGTACCAATTCCGTGATGATTCTCGATGCGAATTCAACATAAAATTCGAGAGGCTGATCGTGCAGACGCCTTGCAATAAGCACGCGATGAGAGAATTCAGATTCGAAGTAGCCCTGGGCCAAATCATCGAGTGCATTATTGATTCCATCCCAACTGACCCCTCTGATGTGGCCTTCGACCATGTGTTTGTAAATGTTCGGCTTTTCCGCGTTCTCGTATGCGGCGCGAGCACTCGGGCCATACAGTCGGAAAAACGTTTCCAGATCCCGCTCTCTGGCAGTGTGTTGGGTGCTTGCAGCCCTCGCCTGTCACAATTATCTCTGTTACAACTTGATTCTCTGCTGACTATGGCGAACTTCTTACGCTGCGACATATTCTTCAAGCGAAAACGGGTTCATCCATACAGTGCGGTAGCCCATTTCTTTAGTAGTGAATTCGAAGCGGTCTCTGCGCGGCTTGCCGCCATGATGAGCTTTCGGCTAGATGAGCTGCACGCCTTGAGGAACGATAGAGGCGGTACGACATTTTCCTCGTTGCCGTCCACCAGGAACCATGTGTGTTGGGGTAAGAAAAGGAGATCATTCTTCGTCTTTTCCGAATGATATACTCCATCCGCGTGAAAAAGGATAAATTCGTCCCTTTCAAACTGATAGACAGTCGTCTGTCCCGCGAGAAGGCGCAGCGCTAGCACGACCATAAGGAACAAGCTTTTCCCTGACGTACGACGATTTAAGTAAATGCGCAAGAAACTGAAGCATTTCTCTCTCACCTATTCCTGGAGTACCGGAGACAACGACACCAGGGATCTCCTTTTCCTCAGACCATTCGACCGTCAGACCCACGAATGGATTGTATGGGGGGCCTTCCACACCGATCCTCCCTATGCTTGGCTGCGGTCGGTAGCCACTTGATGAGCCACCGTATTCACCGATTATATCCCAGATGCAATGCAAGATGTAACGATATTCGTCCCGGATAAGAACCCCCTTAAGTTTGAAAAAATTATTCAACATTGACGGGCGTTTCCCTCCAACAGACCATGTTAACGCGGTAACGCGGTCTCCGACCTCTACTCTCGCTCTGGATTCCTTCGGTTCATCGCGTACAACGTCGTGTGGGACGAATACAAGATCCAACTATTGCTTATTCCATGTCAAGTCGTACAACACGGCCAGAGATCCCTCGTACAAGAAATTATCTTTCGCGACTTCTGTTGCGTCAGGGAGATACTTCGTCACGGCCGGCATGGTGGAAGGCGTGGCGGCCTGATCGATGGAGCCAAGTGTGATGTGATGATGTAACAGTCACTCACATTACCTGAGTACTGATTACTTAAGATCACAGTGCACCTGTCATGCCTCACTGCCTGCCACCTTAGTGATATTTCCTATCAGAGATTCATAGTATATATAGCCAGCATGTATCTATCCTAAAAAGCAGCAGATATACAGTCTAAGACAGAGACATCAGAAGAAAAGCCACAAGCAAAACTCTCCCTTTACGAGTTGGTACATAAAAGATGATAAGGTGACTACACTTGAGGATTTCTCAGTCATATGCCACTGCCTACCTCACTATCGCTGGGCACACTCCCCACCTCTGGGCTGCCCACAGCAATATGCTAGGATCTACTGCCAGTCAACCATTCATCCCTAGCTGAGCATCCAAAATAGCAAAGCTCACACACCAACTTAGATATCCTCTCTCAATGCCATCATTGCTCTTCTCTTAGTTGAGATCTGAATTAGCTGCTCCCATCCTTCTATAATCTCTGCCACTATGCTTATACCAATCTGCTACAATTTTCCTTAATATCTAGATGTCGCCATCGCTCTACTGCTAGCTGGTGCCTGCTCAATATACCCATCTCCCTTCTAGTAGAGTCTATCTCAAGTTCAGCAACATCCCTTCTCAGTCTTTGCCAGCTATGACCCCTCTGTATCATCTCAATGCCACTGTCACTCTTCTAAATAAGTTCATCTCAAGTTTAGTGATATCTCTTTTATTCACTTCTGCCACTGCTCTTTTATAGGCTAGCTGCAATCTTCCTCAATGCTTTGACACAGCTGTCACTCTTCTAGTAATTGGTGCTGGGATTTCTGACACTTTCCCTTTGAGTATATCTAAGGCCCCTTTATTTTGCTGGTGCCACACTCTCTGCATCATCCCAATATCACTGTCACTCTCCCACAAGAGTCTGTATTGAGTTTGGTGATACTCTTTGTCTACTTCTACCACTACTCTTTTACAAGTCAACTATAATCTTCCTCGACATCTTAACATCACCATCACTCTTCTAATAATCAACACTAGAATTTCTAACATCTCCCCTTTTGTGCATATCTGTTAGAGGTGTAGGTCTAGGGTTACACCAGTTTTGATCCTTTTGTCTAAGCAGCAGTATATTGTGCAGAGGTGATCTATCTACTCACATTTAGCTGTACTATGTGGTCCTCTTACTATCCTTCCTAGTTGCAGTCCTGGTTAGGGATGCTTTCAGTGACAAGGTAGAGTAAGAGCAGATTGAGATTTCCAAGAGGTGTAGTAGTACAAAGCATATAGTGGATTGTGTGTTAAGATGATGTCACCAGTGTGTTAAGAGGATTGAAAGATAGGGAAAAGAGGGCCTACTTCTAATGCTATTTATGCTTTCTAGATAATCTATTTTTCGTCCTATTCCTTACTCATCTTCTCTCTACTTTACTTCACTTTGCTCTACCTTTCTCCACTTCTCTCTACTATTATATCACTTCCTTTGTCATTCTGCTCCACTGAGCGCCACTTTGCTCCAATGTATCTCCACTATGATAGAATTCTATAGAGTTGTTAACTGAGACAATAGAGCACCGTTCCAGTATGAAAAGCTCTACTGTCAGTGCTCTATTATGATGTCAATTTCATCACTAGATGGGATTGTAGCTCTTGGTGCAATGTAGGCAGCTTAATATGTGACTCTTCGCTGTTTGTTTTGTGGTCCAAAGGATGTAAGTACAACTCACACATCGGTATTAAGATGTTAGGTTAGTGTAGAGTATAGTCTAATGCATACCATAAACTGTATAAGTTCCACTAGGGGATGCAGTTGTATTTGAGTGACTAGCCATGCTTTGCCTGAGAGTCAGATGTTACAAATATACTACCATATCCTTTATTGGAGTACCAGTTGTAGTTACTTAGTGTCCTAGTTTGTGTTCCTTAGTAAATAAAGATTTACTTATACTATAGAAGCTGGACATAAATTGTGCAGCTCTGGCTTGTACCATCCTATTATCCTCCAAGTTATTGGGTCTGCAGCTTGAGGGGTTCAAGTTGTAACAGTGAGTTCTTCATGTTGCTTGAGTATTATAGGATTTGATGGATTAGCATGTAACACTTCTTACGTATGATGTTGGACTTCAATTTGACAGTCATGCATTTTGCTTGTAGTATGACACACTGTAAAGTATATCTCATAAAGGACCATGTACACTCGGGCACAAGTCTGACAGTGCTGGAATCCCAATGATGTCTTCATTAGGCTCAGATTAGCCTTTAGACTTTAGTCGTTAGGCATTAGGCTCTGGTAGTCACATTCTAGACTCCTTGGGCTTCTAGTAGTTTAATCGCTTCTTGACTTCTTTTGATCAGGTCAGATCGGGAGTTTAGTCAGCAGTGTTAAGGTGACAGTCAGTGGTAATAAATTGGCAGTGGTAATTACCAGTTGACAGTGTTAAGTAGTCTATGAGGTTACATATTTGTGGCATGCTTCTTAGGTGCCCGTATATTGCTATTGATGCCCGTGACCATTGTCTTGGTCATGTGAATAGTAGTTTGGCTCCAGTGACTGCTAGCCTGTTACTAGTTGCATTTAGAATGCTGATCCTATTGATCTGCCAATTGTGTTGATCTTGATGTAAGTTTTTGAGTGGATTCTTTCACTACCCCCCCTTCTAAGATGAACTTTCAGAGAAATGTTCATCCTAATCTGTGAGAAAGCTTGGATAAAGGAGTTACCTAGTGATAGTTGATATTGCTATCAAACTATCATCATCACTATCCAGTTATATCCAAAGTTGCTGCTATCTGCATTGTTTTTATCATTCTTGTTGCAATTTTCAGCATGAATCTTTAGATTCTAGAGTGCAGGAGGCATAATGAGGTAAGTTCTCTTACCTCTGTTTGCAGGTTGTAGCTGCTGATAGTCTTATAGGAGGATGATTATGAGATGCAATTAGTTCTTGAAGGGACTGCAGAGATTTAGCAGTATATTAACTGCATATTCTCTGACCCTGATGCACATTCCAATTTAGCTAAAGCTATTGATAAGGCAGGTATTTCGACACAGGAAAGTTGTAAGAAGGGTGTTTGGAAAGTCATCAATTTGTAAAGAGTGGTAGGAAGAGATGTGAATGTAAAGTGTGAAATATGCATCATGTAAAAAATTATGATGCAATTGAAAGTGATAGGAAAGAAAAAGTTATAAAGTCATTACTGAATGAGTTTTTATGTCACTTTGGAAGTGACTTGCCTAGTATATTAACTGGGCAAGGGGTGATATTTAACTAACCCAATGCACAGCAATAGGTTCACCTACAGTTTGCCTGCCTTCAAAGTAATTTTCAAAAATATAAAATAGAGTCGGAGTGCCTATTTATTATGTTGTTCTCTTTGTCTAGATAAAGCAAACTATGCAATAATTGACTTGGCTTCTCTTCCTCTGCATAGAAGATAAGAAAAGGGGTGCATAGTGTGCTATATATCACTGGCATGTACAAAAAGTGCAACAGTGGGTAGGTGGTTAAACCTAGTAGGCTTGGACCAGATAGGCTTAAATCACCTATCAACTGTTCACAACTTGGCATATCAGTGAATATGGTGAATAAATACCATAGCAAGTTGGGAATGATAGTTGCATAAAGGCATAATGTAGTCAGATGTGACTAAAGATACCATAGAAAGAATAGAATGCATAATTGACCATGTCAGGTCATGAGATGGGAAAGGGGTTGCATAAAAGAATAATGAAAGCTTGCATAGATCATAGTTCTTCACTCTCAGGTATGATTTCCTGTGAGTTCATTGGCATAGGTGGTAGTTCATTAACCTCATCTTCTTTATCTGAATCAGTTTTATCTGATAAACTAAATTCTTCATCCTGCTCCATGATAGTGAGCATGTTGTCTGGCTGGTAGATCTCGCTTGGATACTGATAGATTGTGATCATCATATCCTCCAGCATTAGATGTCTCGTTGCCTGTAGTCTTTCCCTTGCTTCCTCTTCTCGCTCATTGAGTTTCATAAGGTATTGTAGATTGTAGTTGACTATCCTTCTGTTAGAGGTGTAGGTTCAGGGTTACACCGGTTTTGATCCTTTTACCTAAGCAGCGGTATGTTGTGCAGAGGTAGTTTATCTACCCACATTTAGCTATACCACACGATCCCCCTACTAACCTTCCTAGTTGCAGTTCTAGTTAGGGATGCTTTCAGAGACAAGGTAGAGTAAGAGCAGATTGGGATTTCCAAGAGGCATAGTAGTACAAAGCACACAATAGATAGTGCGTTGGGACACTGTCGTTATGTGTTAAGAGGATCGAAAGATAGAGAAAGAGGGCCTACTTCTAACGCTATTTATGCTTTCTAGATAATCCATTTTCTGTCCTATTTCTTACTCATCTTCTCTCCACTTTACTCCACTTTGCTCCACCTTGCTCCACCCTTACATCACTTCCTTTGTCATTCTGCTCTACTGAGTGCCACTTTGCTCTAATATATCTCCACTATGCCGGAATTCTGTGGGGTTGCTGACTGAGACAATAGAGGTACTGCACCAGTATGGAAAGCTCCACTGTCAGTGCTCTACTATGACATCGATTCCATCACCAGGTGGGATTGTAGCTCTTGGTGCAATGTAGACAGCTCGATATGTGACTCTTCACTGTTCGTCTTGTGGTCCGAAGGGTGTAAGCACAACTCACATATCAGTATTGAGATGTCGGGTTAGTGTAGAGTATGGTCCAATGCATACCATGAACTGTATGAGTTCCACTGGAGGATGCAGATGTGTTCGAGTGACTAGCCATGCTTTGTCTGGAAGTCGATGAAACTCCTGTGGACATTCTGATGCCGGACAGGGAGTGTATAGTTTGAGGGGCTGCCCTAGAATACCTTCAAACGGTCAGCAGAGAATTACACTCGAGCTAAGGGCACGAAGGAGTGAAGGGAAATAGGGATATACAATGGAAGGGCTTGAGGGATGTGAGGGAAGCACTCAAGGAAGAATTCTGAGGGTGAACTTCTTCCGAGATCGACGGTGGTGGTGCAAAGGCTAAATCGACTCTCCGGCTCAGCTGCGAGCTCTGGACTAAAGCCGACTAACCCAAGGCACAAGAACTAAACTAACTAAGCTACACTAGTCAAACCACCAACCCGAACGTGACTAATCGACTGTGCTAACACACTGGTAAGTGACTACAGCCGATCTCACTCGTAATCTAAAGTGTCGGAACACGGCGTAACGATTTGAAACGCGATACGATGGACGAAGGACAATTGCTGAGTGTGTCGAAATGTGATGTGAGGGATGGAGGTGCGAAACGATGACGGAAGGGGACTGAGAGAATCGAAGGATATGTGTGGGACGATGGAACCAACCGTTTCCAATCGAAACGATGCAGAATAGCACCGGGCTGGTCTTGAGGAAGCGGAGAGTGGAATGTCAAGAGGAAAGGGGTGATATGGTGTCCTTTCCCGATGACAATGGAGAGGAGAAGGTGTTGCAAGACCAAATGCGAGTGGCATGCCAAGTAACTGGGTTACGAGCGAAACCGGGCAAAACGGTTCGGAACACGTAAGGAGGTTTCGGTTCGGGTGAGAGAAGTAAGAGGAGCCTTTGTACGATCACAGCAAACTATACGAATGTACGAATGGCTCTGCTATGAAGAGAGATCACCGATTGACTGTATAGAATACGAAATGTCATATATTAGACTATAGAGACGAGAGAGTCCACTACGAACAAGTAGACTAGAGGTCGAGGGACTTTGAGACGATGTGAGAACTGTAAGCTAAGCTCCCACTCAGCTCCCACTAAGCTATCCTTCTACTATGAGAGTCGTGCTATATTTATACTAAACGTCCAAGACTGAGCCTCCTAGCGGTCAGAGAACCTACGTCATAAAGAAAAGGGAATGCATATCACTATCTACAAAGGAGAGGAGTGCATATGGATGGTTTAAGGGACACATAGGTCAAAAGAAACAATACTAAGTATGTCTGGAACGAGAGCATAATGGATTAAAGGGGACGCATATAGAAAGGTCAGAATATGTGCGAAACCTTCGGAACCAGGTCTCTTTGAGCGGAACAAAGCAGAACTCGGGGAAACGACTCGGAAGGGCTCTGGCTAGCTTGACAAAGCAAGTCTGCGATGTTTAACAAAGGAGAGGGACTGAGGACGAGGTTGCAGGGTCAAATCTCTTTGTCTGGAATGCGGATCTGAGGTCTGGAGACTTGTGATCGATGCGTGCAAACTCGATGCCGTGATTCTCCCATCTTGATGGCCGATCAAGGAATGGTGTACGTGCCATCTGGACTATGGCATTCTTGCTAAGTCTACTCGTTCGAGCGAAACCAGTCAAAACCGAGCGAAACCAGTCGGAACACCGCGGAACTGGTCGTAACGACTCCGTACATTCCCAAGCTTCAGACTTACTCTTCATCGAATGTTGCGAATGTATTGCCATATCCTTCGTTGGAGTACCAGTTGTAGTTGCTTGGTGTCCAGGTTTGCATCCCTTAGTAAATAAAGGTTTGCTTGTACTGTAGAGGCTAGACATGGATTGTGCAGCTCTGGCTTGTACCATCCTAGTATTCTCCAAGTTATTAGGTCTGCAGCTTGAGGGGTTCAAGTTGTAACAATGAGTTCCTCATATTGCTTGAGTATTATAGGATTTGGTGGATTGACATGTAATGCTTCTTGCATGTGACATTAGACTTCGATCTGGCAGTCACGTGTTTCGCTTGTAGCATGACATATTGTGAAGTATATCTCATAAAGGACCATGTACACTTGGGCACAAGTCTGACAGTGCTGGAATGCCAGTGATGTCTCCATTGGGCTCGGATTAGCCTTTAGACTTTAGTCGTTAGGCATTAGGCTTTAGTAATTGCATTCTAGACTTCTCGGGCTTCTAGTAGTTTTGATCGCTTCTTGACTTCTTTTGATCAGGTCGGATCAGGAGTTTGATCAGTAGTGTTAAGGTGACGGTCGGTGGTAGTAAACCGGTGGTGGTAATTACTGGTTGGCGGTGTTAGGTAGTCTGCAGGGTTACGTACTTGTGGTGTGCTTCTTAGGTGCCCATATATTATCATTGATACCCGTGACCGTTGCCTTGGTCACGTGAACAGTAGTTTAGCTCCAGTGCCTGCTAGACTGTTACTAGTCACATTTGGAATGCTAATCCTGTTGATCTGCTGATCGTGTCAATCTTGATGTGAGTTTTTGAGCAGATCCTTTCACTACCCCCCTCCTAAGATGAACTTTTGGAGAAATGTTCATCCTAATTTGTGAGAAAGCTTGGATAAAGGAGTCGCCTAGTGATAGTTGATGTTGCTATCAAACTATCATCATCACTGCCCAGTTATGTCCAAAGTTGCCACTGTCTGCATTGTTTTCATCGTCCTTGTCGCAATTTTCAGCGTGAATCTTTGGATTCTAGATTGCAGGAGGCGTAATGAGGTGAGTTCTCTTGCCTCTGTTTGCAGGTTGTAGCTGCTAATAGTCCCATAGGAGAACAATTATGAGATGCAATCGGTTTCTGATGAGGGGACTGCAGATATCCAGCAACGCATCAACTGCATTTTCCCTGACCCTGATGCACCTTCCAATTCAGCCGAAGCTGTTGATAAAGCAGGTATTTCAGCACAGGAAAGTTGTGGGAAGGGTGTTTGAGAAGTCATCGATTTTTGAAGGGTGGTGGGAAGAGATATGAATGTGAAATGTGAAATATGCATCATGTAAAAGGTTATGACGCAATTAAAAGTGATAAGAAAGAAAAAGTCATAAAGTCATTACTGAATGAGTTTTTATGCCACTTTGGAAGCAACTTGCCTGGTGTATTGACTGGGTATAGGGTGATATTTAACCAACCCAGTACACAGTAATAGGTTCACCTACAGTTCACCCACCTCCAAAGGGGTTTTCGAAAAGTAAAATAGAGTTGGAGTACCTATTGGCTCCCCTTCCTCTGCATAGAAGATAAGAAAAGAGTGCATAATGTGCCATGTATCACTGGCATGCACAAGAGGTGCAACAGTTGATAGTTGGTTAAACCAAGTAGGCTTAAACCGCCTATCAACTTATTCACAACTCGGCCTATCAGTGAATATGGTGAATAAATACTATAGCAAGTTGGGAATGATGGTTGCATGAAGGCGTAATTTGGTTGGATGTGACCATAAATACTATAGAAAGAATAGAATGCATAATTGACCATGTCAGGTCATGATATGGGAAAGGGGTTGCATAAAAGGATAATGAAAAGCTTGCATAAATCATAGTTCTTCGCTCTCAGGTACCATTTCCTGTGAGTTCATCGGTGTAGGTGGTGGTTCGCTAACCTCATCTGAATCGTCTGAATTGGTTTCATCTGATGAACCAAATTCCTCGTCCTGCTCCGTGATAGTGAGCATATTGTCTGACTGGTAGATCTCGCTTGGATACTGATAGATCGTGATCATCATATCCTCCATCATCAGATGTCTCATCGCCTGTAGTCTTTCCCTTGCTTCCTCTTCTCGCTCATTGAGTTTCATAAGGTATTGTGGATCATAGTTGACTATCCTTCCTTCAACTAGGTGGTGTGTGATGTCATCAATTGACAGACTATTCGCTTGGCCTGTAGATCGTCTGGCTCGTATGAGCTCCTAGTACCTTGTACCTTCATAGTACTTCATCATATTGAGTACCACCATGAACTGCATGGCATGGGAAGCATAAAAGGCTATCTGATCAGCTAGATAGTTCATGTACTTCATCATATCTACGCTGATAGGATGGTAGTGACTCCATCGCATTATTCGGTTAAGAGTTGCGATTGTCAAGCCTCGTCTATAGGTGCAAATTTGAATTGCTGAATGGTAGATGCCCATGACATTCTTGTATGTCGGCTCATGGCTAAAGTCAATTTGTCCTCGATGTAGGGCTCGTGTTTTGAGTTCAACTGCATAGGTAAGAAATGCATTGTCATTGAGTCGTTGGACTGCTGCGTCTCGAGGGTTACTGAGTTTAAGCAGCTGTCCTTCTGGTTGCTTCGGTATCATAAGATCGGGTTGTTCTTCAGCTGGCTGATGGACTGCATTCCATTTGTTGAATAGGTCATCGAAGTATTTCTCTGGGCATGAGGGTATGATTTCTTCTTCATAGTTCTCTTGGTTAAAGCGGTTGCAGAGCTGTGGCCATTGATAACATTCAGTAGGCGGCTTTAGTACAAATGTCCAATCAGGTGCATCTTCAGATGTACTGAATGCTTGGAGTTCATTGAAGACTGGCATGTCTGAGTAGTAGTTGTCTTTGAGAGATGACTAGCTGTTAGGATTCAAGTTAATGATCCTTAGGCTCGAGTTTCTTCATCTTTTTATACCATCTTGTTGGTATGTCGCCTCTCTCTTGCCTAATTTGTCTTCCTCTGCTATCACTTTGAGGTGCTACTGTGATGTCATTGCTTGGTAAGATCGTTGGATACCTTACTCATTGTTTCTATTATAGTTTCATGTGTGGCTCCATCGGATGGAGTGCATGTGATGCAATCATCTCCTAATTTGTCTTTGTTTGGCAATCCATTGATTAAGGTTTGGTGGCCTCATCGCCTGAGAGTGCCTTTTGTGGAACTCTTCTATCATTTGATAGGAGTTCTTGAGGTTATCGAGTAGCTCTCATGTTTGCTCTTGGTATCCTTTCCATTGAATAAGATACTGTATCTTGTTTCGATGATGTTGTGTATCATGAATTGTCTCCACTTCATATTCCGCTTGGCCCTCCACTTCAATAGGTGGTGGCTCATCCAAAGTGGGTCTTCCAGGGTAGTCCCTTCGCTTGTAAGGCCTGAGAAGACTTGCATGAAACACTGAGTGGATCAGAAGGGTTTCAGGTAAGTGTAATCTGAATGACACTTGTCCAACTGCCTTCTCGACTTTATAAGGGCCTGCCCATTTCATTGCAAGTTTCTTTGTCAGTTCCAATCGACTGAGATTCCTCATGTCTAGTAACACTTCATCTCCTGGCTTGTACTCTGGCAGTTTGCCTCAATGCAGGTCTGCATAAAGCTTCATTGCCTCGTTTGCTTGCCTAATTAAATTATAGGCTTCTTGCTGTACTTGTTGAAGCTCCTCTAGGTGATTTATTGCTTCTGGCACATTTGAATCACTGGTCTCTGCAACATCCAGGTGAGGGTGCCATCCATACAGTGTATAGAATGGTGACTGATGAGTGGTACTGTGTTTTCGATTGTTGTAGGCGAATTCTGCCATATCGATGTACTCTGCCCAATCTGTTTGGTGGTAGGACACGTAGCAGCGTAAGTACTGTTTGAGTTCTTGATTGAGTTGCTCGGTTTGACCATCGGTTTGTGGATGATACACTGTACTAGTTTCCAATTGATATCGATGAGTCTGCAGAACTCCTTGAGGAATTGCACAGTGAAGTTGCTACCTTGGTTGGAGATTACTTGTTTAGGGGCCCCATAGTATTTGAAGATGTGTTGGCAAAACAAGTGTGCCAACTACTTAGCATTGGGTATCCCCTGGCAAGAAATGAACTTTCCCATTTTAGTGAGCTTGTCCACTATAACAAGTATTGAACTGTAGCCTTCATTGCTGACTGGTAAATCAGTAATCAGGTCACAGGTTATGGTTTCCCATGGTTGATGTGGTGCCGTCAACGGTTAGAGTGACAGATTTCAAAACTGTTGAATCAGTTTTGTACATTGACATATGTCACAGGATGAGATATATTCTTGGATCATCTCTTCCATCTTCGGCCAATAGTATAATTGCTTTACAAGCTCTATAGTCTTTTCTGCTCCTGGGTGGCCTGCAAGCTTGTGGTCATGGCGCCTTCAGATTAGCAACACTTTTAGATTGGTGGATAGCGGGACATATAATGCATTGGTTATGTAGTGCAAGCCATTCCTGTAACTGTAGCTGTTGCTCTTCTTGATTGCCAATATTTCCTTCTTGGCCTCCTCGGTGTTGTAGTGTCTCTTGATTGTTCGAATGATCGGATCAGAGATGGTGACCATTTCTGTTTCTAGCCTGTATAGACTATTGATCTCGGTTCATTGTAATGTCTGCTGCTTGATTATATCAGGTGGTAATAAGGTAACACCTAAGTTATCCTTGTCCTCTGGCATATAATTGGCTTGTCGTGATAGTGCATCTGCCTGATTCTTCTTGCCTGGCCAATGGAGAATCTTGAAGTTATATTGTGGTAACTCTAGTGCCCATCTTGCTTGAAGTCTCATTAAGTTCTGTGCTGTCATAAAGTATTGGAGGTTTGCATGATCACTTTGGATGGTTATTGGTTCCTTTGTTCCTTCCAATAAGTGTCTCCAGTGTCCGAGTGCTTCCATGATTGCTAGCATCTCTTTGTCATGTGTCGGATAATTTTGTTGAGCACTTGATAGTGTTTTTGACATGAAACCTAAAGGTCTCAGTTCTCCTTGGTCATCTTCTTGTTGTAAGACGGCACCAATTGCTACATCAGATGCATCAGTTTCCAATGTATATAGTTTGTCTGGCTTTGGCATTGCCAATGCCACTTCGGTTTCAAATGCCTTCTTGATACTTTCAAAAGCTTTGCCCTGTGCTTCTGTCCAAATGAACTTGTGATCCTTCTTGATAAGTTCGCCAATAGGTGTATATAAATCGGCATAGTTCCTGATGAATCTTCAGTAGAAGTTGCAAAAGCCTTGGAACTTTCGGATCTGTTGTTTCGTCTTTGGTGTTGGCCACTCTCGTATCATCTTGAGTTTGTAAGGATCCATTTGGATGCCTTTTGTTCCTACTACAAATCCCAGATAGTCAAGTTGGGTTTGGAGGAAATGACATTTCTTGATTTTGAGATAGATGTCGAGTTCTCAGCATTTCTGTAGAATTGCCCTGAGGAGTGTCCAGTGCTCCTCTTCAATTTGCACTTGGCCAATGAGGTCATCTAGGTAGTTTAGTGCCTCTTCTATTCTGAGCCAATATTTGAAGTTGTCATTCATGAATTGTTGGAATACTGCAGGTGAGTTCTTCATTCCAAACATCATGACCTTCGGCTTGTAGACTGCATTGCCAACTCAGAATGCTGCCTTCCATTCATCTCCTTCTCGAATTCTCAGGTTGTTGTATCCTGACTGCATGTCGAGGGTAAAGAAGAATTTTCCTTTCTCCAGTTTCTCTGATAGAACACTCATAATCGGTATTGGGTATGGACCCAATACTATCATGTCATTGATGTCTCGGTAATCGATTACTGCTCGTGCTCCTCCATCTTTCTTTCCAACAAAGAAGACTGGTGCTGCTACTGGACATGGTTCATGTGGGTGAACCTTTTTGATCCATCCTTTGTTCAATAATTCCTAGACATAGGTGTTGAGTGCTGCCTGCTCTTCTCGTGTGAGCTTGATAATAGGCCTTGGTTTTGGTAATGGTACTCCTTCCTTGAGGTTTATCGCCATATCCCATTTTGTATGCTTGGGTAACCTCCTTGATCTGTCTGGATCAAATACGTCTGCATAGTCTGCAATTTGCTTTGGTAGGAGTTTTCACCAATCTCGTTTCTCTGTGCTGAGTAATCCTTCTGCAGCTGCCTTCTGCTGTGAATACTGCTGTGATACTGAACTCACTTTGTTCAGTGGTTGTGAGACTTGGTTTCTTAGTGACCAATTTTGTTTAAGGTCTAGCTCTAGCATTTCAGCGAGCTCTTCCTTTCTGGTGAGGGTAATTGGTTGATCGCTCGTTCTGAGCCTTTCGATATCTAGTGGCTCTATGTCATGCATAGGAGTGTCTTCTGTTGTCTCCTGTTCATCTTGCATATTGATATTACTATTCTCATCTGCCCATCTTGTACGCTTCGGTGTGGGAGTTGCTTCTCTGAGTGGTATTGGTCGTAGTGTCCAATTTGTTTCGTTCCTGCCATTCGTTTGTCATGATATTGTTCCTCTGGTGGATGTGTACTAGTTGTCATCCCAGGGCTTTCCTTTGGTACTGGCTGGATTTCTGTGCCATCTAGTTTCTTCTGTACCAGTGGTAGTGATTGCCTTCTTTGTAGTGGCTATTTCTTCCATCACTTAGGAGAGTCATTTATTTTCTCCTGTTCATCTCGGTTATGCTTGCCTGTTACTTCAGTAACTTCACTTTCAGATGTCTGGTACAATTGCCGTGCTGGGATCATCCTTCTCGGTATGTGTCTTATTTGTCGTTGTACTGTAATCATTCCTTCTGATGATTGTCTTGATGTAGAGTCTGGTATATTTTTCATACTTGGACTCTTTGCTTCATCTGCCTTCTTTGGCTGTTCTGGTTTTAGTGTTGCTGGTCGACTTTCCAGTTTTGCTTGCGGCTTTGTCTCTTGAGGGTTTCCATTGTTACTTTCCCTCCATAGTGCGAATAGTATTCCTAGTGCTCCAGAGTGTCCATAGTTGTCTCTGTTCTGAGCTTGTTGCTTCATGTTATGCCTAGGTCTTGTCTTGTTGGCTTTGTCTTTCCTTTGCCGCTTTCACTTGCACTTTCTGCGCTTTCACTTCTTGATAGCTCGTATGATGTTGAGCTCAAATGGTATCGCATTACCATCCTGATTCTATATTTGATTCTTCCAATCAATTTCTGGATTGACTTTGGCCAAATAGTCAATGCCTAGGATCACTTGATCCTGTCCTGTAGTTGCTACCGCCAACATTTGGAGCTGTGGCTTAGGTCCATCAAAGATTAATGAGTAGACCTCGTGTGTGATTGCTCCTCCTTGGTTTGGGCTTCCATCGGCATTATTCAGGGATCAAGGGTGATCAAGCCTCTTCTTAAATAGGTTATGGTGTCATACCAAGTTGGGGTGTATCATACTACATGTTGCTCCAGAATCGATTAGTGCTTGGACTGCTAGGGTCTTTGTTCCAACCTTCACTCAAATAGGTAATCGAGGATGCAATGCATGTATTGGCAATCGCTTATTATACATTACTTCACTGGGGTTGAACCTAGGAGGTATGAAACACTGGTTGTTGAAACTATTCTTGCTACCCTTCGTACTCTCGCATCGTGCAGCCTCATTCAATAGAGGTTCTAGTCTTTTCTCTGTTGTTCATTACTTGCTAGGGATTTTTGGAAGTTGTTTCAGTATTCTTCGTCATGCTTGCAGGTGTATCCTACTGATTCATCTCCTCTAGTCCATGCTATGTGATCATAGTAGACTGGCCTTCGACAATGAGGATTGGGACATGTTTCCTTGAAATTCACAGCTCATGCTGTCATTGGCTTTCGTTTCTGACCATTTGTTCTCTTCTTTGGCTGTCCTAAGAAAGAACCCTTTTGCTTCCTTGGTGCTTTGCAATTCTTTGAGTAGTGTCCAATCTTTCCACAGTTGTAGCATTTTGCTCCCTTCTTCGGCAAGCCTCGGAGTGCATCTACATCCATGGCGTCTGGATCACGTTTTGATTATTGTATTGGTGGTCGAAATGATGATTGCCCATTTGTCTTGAATCTTGGGGTGTATGTCTGACTTCCAATCAGCTTCTGTCTTGCATCCACATCTGCTAAGTTACTTGTCCATGTTATCCATTTCTCCAGCTTGTACTTTTTGAAAGCATTGGGTTGTACAGATTCGACTCATCGTTTGACCCAATTATCTAGTCCTTTGACATAGATGTACTTGAGCATAGTAGCATTGATTGAGGGTGGTGCTCTAGCTCTGAGTCATTGAAATTCATCACTGTATGCTCTGATGCTCGATCCTTTTTGCTGGATGCATAGAAGATGAAATAGTGCTTCTTGTTCTCCAACTATTGGATGTCCTACTCGGACTCTCATCCAATCCAACATCCCCTTCAAGGATGTGAACATTCCTCCCCCATTTGGATCGATAATTGCTGGCACTGGTTTCAGCTTTCCTTTATCATCGAATGATGTTAAGGTCTGCTTTTCTGCAAACCAATCGTAGCTGTCACCTTCGAGTGCTGCAAATAGACTCTTTGCAATCTCGTCCTCGCTCTTGACTCCATGCTGTGCCAACTTCGAAATACATCAGCTGACCCACAGATCAATATCTTCACTTCGCTTGCCATAGTATTTTGGCAACTTGATGCTGTGTTTAGAGAGTTGTATCTGAAGAGTTTGTAGTTGCATCTCCAGGATCTGAACTTTCTGGTCGGTGGTCAACATGATCATATGTGATTATAGGCACTGCTGGTGGTGAATATGTAGCTAGATGTTCTGGTACTTGGGTTGCTACTGAACCACTGGTTGGTACTTGGAGTGTAGCACTTTGACTGTTAAACCCTTGCAACAAGTATGAGTTTATTGCTCGTGATAACTCCTCGTCAGATGATACTGTTCCATCGGAAGTATGCTCTGTTTAATGATGTAGCTCTCGGATTCATTGAGCTTCTTGTCTGAGATACTCTATGTGCTCGAGTATGTTCCTTGCAGTGCTTTCTGTTGTTTGTACTGATGCAATCAATGTCAAATAGGCTTGTTGACTTGATTTGACTGTTTGTCCTAGTGTCAGGAGTGCTTCTCATAAGTTGCTAATGTCTTCTGCAACATTGGGTGTCGATTGAGCGATCCTTGTGAGTTCTGTAGTTGCTGTTTCAACTGCTTGGATGCATTGCTCATGAGTGTTAAGTGTATCATATAAACATCCTATCTCGTCTTGAACTACTGATATTTCTGTAGTGACTTGTTGGCTTAGGAGTATGACTGATCAATCTAGTGAATTGTCGTTTCAATGCAGTGTTGCTACTTGTGCTTCTAGTCCATTGGTGTTAATCTCGAGTGCTTCGAGTTGCTCTCCAACTGTAGTTGCATATGCTCTGCTCGGCAGATTATTGTTTGCTTGAGCTCTCACTTGACTAGTCTGTAGTCCTTCAAGTCATACTATTCTCTCTCATAGAGATAGTATTATGGGTGGGTATTCATTGTCCGTTTGGGTGGTAGTTCCCCAAAGAATGTCTCTATCCAGTTCCAATCTTGATATCCTTTCTTGGATATGATTCAGTTCGCTATCTCAGTGCGATCCTGATCTCATTCAGTTATTTGTTCGGTTACTCATCCTTTGGTTGTTACTTCTTCCACTTGAGTTCTCTGGATGGTTCATTAACCATGTTTCTCACCTATGGCTTCAGGCGTATCATTATGAGGTACGGTAGACCAAGCCATTCCTTTCTCGTTGAATTTAGCAATAGTAGATGGTACTGTTGCTACCTTGGTTGTTGTTGTTTGTGTGCTCCCAACTGCAGAGCTACCAGATGCCTTTGCTATTAGGTACACTTCATTGGTAAAGGGGTTATGATAATAGATGTTTGATTTGAGTGAATCGGGTTTGTTCTCCAGGATGTGCACTTGTCCTAGGGACTAGATTTGCTAATCTCGAAACTAGCAGCATCAATAGGGACTTGAGGTCGATGGTCCTCACCTCGATAAAACACTAGCCAAGAACCTTGTCTGTGAGAGGTGGTGTTAAAACTAGCAAGTGATCTTTCAATCCAATGTTAGAGGTGTAGGTCCGGGGTTACACCGGTTTCGATCCTTTTGCCTAAGCAGTGGTATGTTGTGCAGAGGTAGTCTATCTACCCATGTTTAGCTATACCATGCAATTCCCTTACTAACCTTTCTAGTTGCAGTCCTAGTTAGGGATGCTTTTAGAGACAAGATAGAGTAAGAGCAGATTGGGATTTCCAAGAGGCGTAGTAGTACAAAGCACACAATGAATAGTGTGTTGGGACACTGTCGCTGTGTGTTAAGAGGATTGAAAGATGGAGAAAGAGAGCCTACTTCTAACGCTATTTATGCTTTCTAGATAATCCATTTTTCATCCTATTTCTTACTCATCTTCTCTCCACTTTACTCCACTTTGCTCCACCTTGCTCCACCCTTACATCACTTCCTTCGTCATTCTGTTCCACTGAGCGCCACTTTGCTCCAATATATCTCTACTATGCCAGAATTCTGTGGGGTTGCTGACTGAGACAATAGAGGTGCTGCACCAGTATGAAAAGCTCCACTGTCAATGCTCCACTATGATGTCGATTCTATCACCAGGTGGGATTGTAGCTCTTGGTACAATGTAGGCAGCTCGATATGTGACTCTTCGCTATTTGTCTTATGGTCCGAAGGGTGTAAGCACAACTCACACATTGGTATTGAGATGTCGGGTTGGTGTAGAGTATGGTCCAATGCATACCATGAACTGTATGAGTTCCACTGGAGGATGCAGTTGTGTTCGAGTGACTAGCCATGCTTTGCCTGGAAGTCGAATGTCGCGAATATATTGCCATATCCTTCGTTGGAGTGCTAGTTGTAGTTGCTTGGTGTCCAGATTTGCGTCTCTTGATAAATAAAGGTTCGCTTGTACTGTAGAGGCTGGACATGGATTGTACAGCTCTGGCTTGTACTATCCTAGTATTCTCCAAGTTATTGGGTCTGCAGCTCGAGGGGTTCGAGTTGTAACAATGAGTTTCTCATGTTGCTTGGGTATTATAGGATTTGGTAGATTGGCATGTAATGCTTCTTGCATGTGATATTGGACTTCGATCTGGCAGTCACATATTTCGCTTGTAGCATGACATACTGTGAAGTATATCTCATAAAGGACCATGTACACTCAGGCACAAGTCTGACAGTGCTGGAATGCCAGTGATGTCTCCATTAGACTTGGATTAGCCTTTAGACTTTAGTTGCTAGGCGTTAGGCTTTAGTAATTGTGTTCTCGACTTCTCGGGCTTCTAGTAGTTTTGATCGCTTCTTGACTTCTTTTGATTGGGTCGGTGAAGAGTAAGTCTGAAGCTTGGGAATGTATAGAGTCGTTATGACCAGTTTCGCGGTGTTCCGACTGGTTTTGCTCGGTTTCGACTGGTTTCGCTCGAACGAGTAGACTTAGCAAGAATGCCATAGTCCAGATGGCACGTGCACCGTTCTTTGATCGGCCATCAAGACGGGAGAATCACAGCATTGAGTTTGCACGCATCGATCACAAGTCTCCGGACCTCGGATCCACATTCCAGACAAAGAGATTTGACCCTGCAACCTCGTCCTCAGTCCCTCTCCTTTGTTAAACATTGCAGACTTACTTTGTCAGGCTATCCAGAGCCCTTCCGAGTCGTTTCCCCGAGTTCCGCTTCGTTCCGCTCAAAGAGACCCAGTTCTGAAGGTTTCGCACATATTCTGACCTTTCTATATGCGTCCCCTTTAATCCATTATGCTCTCATTCCAGACATGCTTAGTATTGTTTCTTTTGACCTATGTGTCCCTTAAACCATTCATATGCGCTCCTCTCCTTGGTAGATAGCGATATGCGTTCCCTTTTCTTTATGACATAGGTTCTCTGACCGCTGGGAGGCTCAGTCTTGGACGTTTAGTATAAATATAGCACGACTCTCGTAGTAGAGGGAGAGCTGAGTCGGAGCTGAGTGGGAGCTTAGCTTACAGTTCTCACATCGTCTCAAAGTCCCTCGACCTCTAGTCTACTTGTTCGTAGTGGACTCCCTCGTCTCTATAGTCTAATATACGATATTTCATGTTCTGTACAGTCGATCGGTGATCTCTCTTCGCAGCAGAGCCGTTCGTACATTCGTATAGTTCGCTGTGATCGTACATAGGCTCTTCTTACTTCTCTTACCCAAACCGAAACCTCCTTTCGTGTTCTGAACTGTTTCGCCCGGTTTCGCTCGCAACCCAGTTACTCTGCGTGCCGCTCGCATTTGGTCTCGCAACACCTTCTTCTCTCCATTGTCATCGGGAAAGGACACCATATCACCCCTTTCCTCTTGACTTTTCACTCTCCGCTTCCTCAAGACCAGCCCGGTGCTATTTCGCATCGTTTCGATCGAAAACGGTCAGTTTCATCGTCCCACACATATCCGTCGATTCTCTCAGTCCCCTTCCGTCATCGTTTCGCACCTCCATCCCTCGCATCACATTTCGACACACTCAGCAATTGTCCTTCGTCCATCGAATCGCATTTTGAACCGTTATGCCGCGTTCCGACACTTTAGACTACGAGTGAGATCGGCTGCAGTCGCTTACCAGTGTGTTAGCACAGTCGATTAGTCACGTTTGGGTTGGTGGTTCGACTAGCGTAGCTTAGTTAATTTAGTTCTTGTGCCTTGGGTTAGTCGGCTTTAGTCCAGAGCTCGCAGCTGAGCCGGAGAGTCGATTTAGCCTTCGCACCGCCACTGTCGATCTCAGAAGAAGTTCACCCTCGGAATTCTTCCTCGAGCGCTTCCCTCACATCCCTCAAGCCCTTCCATTGTATATCCCTATTTCCCTCCATTCCTTCATGCCCTTAGCTTGGGTGTAATTCTCTGCTGACCACTTGAAGGTATTCTAGGGCAGCCCCTCGAACTATACACTCCCTGTCCGGCATCAGAACGTCCACAGGAGTTTCATCGGATCAGGAGTTTGGTTGGTGGTGTTAAGGTGATGGTCGGTGGTAGTAAACCGGTGGTGGTAATTACTGGTTGGCGGTGTTAGGTAGTCTGTGGGGTTACGTACTTGTAGCGTGCTTCTTAGGTGCCTGTATATTGCCATTGATGCCCATGACCATTGCCTTGGTCACGTGAACAGTAGTTTAGCTCCAGTGCCTGCTAGACTGTTACTAGTCACATTTGAAATGCTGATCCTGTTGATCTGCTGATCATGTCGATCTTGATGCGAGTTTTTGAGCAGATCCTTTCACCTTCCTTTGACTGGATGATGTGTGATGTCATCAATTGATAGACTATTTGCTTGGCCTGTAGATCATCTAGCTCTAATGAGCTCCTGGTATCTTGTACCTTCATAGTACTTTGTCATATTGAGTACCACCATAAACTGCATGGCATGGGAAGCATAAAAGGCTGTCTAATCAGCTAGGTAGTTTATATAGTTCATTACATCCACACTGATAGGATGGTAGTGACTCCATCGCATTAATTGGTTAAGGATTGCAATTATCAAGCCTTGTCTGTAGGTGCAAATTTGAATTGCTGAATAGTAGATGCCCATAACATTCTTGTATATTGGCTCATAGCTGAAATCAATTTGTTCTCGATGTAAGGCTCATGTCTCAAGTTCAACTGCATAGGTAAGGAATGCATCATCATTGAGTCATCAGACTGCTGTGTCTCAAGAGTTACTAAGTTTAAGCAGTTCTCCTTCTAGTTGCTTCAGTATTATAAGATCAGGTTATTCTTCAGCTGGGTGGTGGACTATGTTTTATTTGTCGAATAGGTCATCAAAGTATTTCCCTGGGCATAAGAGTATGATCTCTTCTTTGTAGTTCTCTTGGTTAAAGCAGTTGTATAGCTGTGGCCATTAATAACGTTCTGTAGGTGGCCTTAGTGCAAACATCCAATCAGATGCATCTTCAGGTGCACTGAATGCTTGGAGTTCATCGAAGACAGGCATGTCTGAGTAGTAGTTGTCTTTGAGAGATGACTAGCTGTTAGGATTCAAGTTGATGATCCTTAAGCTTGAGTTTCTTCATCTTTTATACCATCTTGTTAGTATATCGCCTCTCTATTGCCTAATCTGTCTTCTTCTGCTTTTGCTTTGAGGTGCTACTGTGATGTCATTGCTTGGTAAGGTTGTTAGATACCTTACTCATCATCTCTATTATGGCTCCATATGCAGCTCCATCAGGTGGAGTGCTTGTGATGCAATTATCTTCTAATTTATCTTTATTCAGCAATCCATTAATTAAGGTTTGGTGGCCTTATCGCCTGAGGGTACCTCTTGTGGAACTCTTCTATCATTTGATAGGAGTTCTTGAGATTGTCAAGTGGCTCTCATGTTTGCTCTTGGTATCCTTTCTATTGAATAAGATACTGTATCTTGTTTCGATAATGTCGTATATCATAAATTGTCTCCACTTCATATTCTGCTTGGCCCTCTACTTCAATAGGCAGTGGCTCATCTAAAGTGGGTCTTCCAGGGTAGTCCTTTTGCTTGTAAGGCCTGAGAAGACTTGCATGGAATACAGGGTGTATTGGAAGGGTTTCAGATAAGCATAATCTAAATAACACTTGTCTGACTACTTTCTCGACTTTATAAGGGCCTGCTCATTTTATTGCAAGTTTCTTCGTCAGTTCCAATTGACTGAGATTCCTCATGTTTAGTAACACTTCATCTCCCAGCTTGTACTCTGGCAGTTTGCCTCAATGCAGGTCTGCATAAAGCTTCATTGTCTCATTTGCTTGCCTAATCAAATTATAGGCTTCTTGCTGTACTTGTCAAAGCTCCTCTAGGTGATTTATTGCTTCTGAGATATTTGAATCACCAGTCTCTGCTACATCCAGGTGAGGGTGCCATCCATATAGTGTATAGAATGGTGACTGATGAGTGGTACTGTGTTTTTAATTATTATAGGCAAATTCTACTATGTCAATGTACTCTACCTAATCTGTTTGGCGGTAGGACATGTAGCAGTGTAGGTACTGTTTGAGTTCTTGATTAAGTCACTCAGTTTGACTATCAGTTTATGGGTGATACACTATACAAGTTTTCCAATCAACATCAATGAGTCTGCAGAACTCCTTGAGGAATTACACAGTGAAGTTGCTACCTCGGTCAGAGATTACTTGTTTAGGGGCCCCATAGTATTTGAAAATGTATTGGCAAAACAAGCGTGCCAACTGCTTAGCATTGGGTATCCCCTAGTAAGGAATAAACTTTCTCATTTTAGAGAGTTTGTCCATTATAACAAGTATCAAACTGTAGCCTTCATTGCTGACTGGTAAATTGGTAATCAGGTCACAGGTTATGGTTTCTCATAGTTGATGTGATGCCTTCAATGGTTAGAGCAGTGGATTTTGAAACTGTTGAATTAGTTTTGCATGTTGACATATGTCACAGGATAAGATATATTCTCGGCCAATAGTATGATTGCTTTACAAGCTCTATGGTCTTTTCTGCTCCTGGGTAGCCTGTGAGCTTGTAGTCATGGCACCTTTGGATTAGCAACACTTTTAGGTTGACAGATGGCAGAACATATAATGCATTGGTTACATAGTGTAAGCTATTTCTGTAACTGTAGCCATTGCTCTTCTTGATTATTAATATTTTCTTCTTAGCCTCCTTGGTATTGTAATGTCTCTTGATCATTCAAATAATTAGATCAGAGATAGTGACCATTTCTGTTTCTAGCCTGTATAGACCATTGATCTCAGTTTGTCGCAATGTCTGCTACTCAATTATATTGGGTGGTAGCAAGGTAACTCCTAAGTTATCCTTGTCTTCTGGCATATAATTGGCTCATTGTGATAGTGTATCTGTCTGATTCTTCTTGCCTGGCCAATGGAGAATCTTGAAGTTATATCGTAATAACTCTAGTGCCCATCTCACTTGATATCTTGTTAGATTCTACACTGTCATGAAGTATCGGAGGTTTGCATAATCGCTTTGGATGGTTATTGGTTCTTTTGTTCCTTCCAATAAGTGTCTCCATTGTCCGAGTGCTTCCATGATTGCTAGCATCTCTTTGTCATGTGTTGGATAATTTTGTTGAGCACTTGTTAGTGTCTTTGACATGAAACCTAAAGGTCTCAGTTCTCCTTGGTCATCTTCTTGTTGTAAGACTGCACCAACTGCTACATTGGATGTATCAGTTTCTAATATATATAGTTTGTCTGGTTTTGACATTGCTAATGTCACTTCGATTTTGAATGCCTTCTTGATACTTTCAAAAGCTTTGTCCTGTGCTTCTGTCCAAATGAACTTGTGACCCTTCTTGATAAGTTTGCCAATAGGTGTGTATAAATTGGCATAATTTCTAATGAATCTCCAGTAGAAGTTGCAAAAGCCTTGGAACTTTCAGATCTGTCATTTCATCTTTAGTGTTGGCCATTCTCATATCGCTTTGAGTTTATAAGGATCTATTTGGATGCCTTTTATTCTTACTACAAATCCCAGATAGTCGAGCTGGGTTTGGAGAAAGTGACATTTCTTAATTTTGAGATAAATGTTGAGTTCTCAGCATTTCTGTAGAATTGCCTGAGGAGTGTCCAGTGCTTCTCTTTGGTTTGCACTTGGCCAATGAGGTTATCTAGGTAGTTTAGTACCTCTTCTGTTCTGAGCTGATATTTAAAGTTGTCATTCATAAATTATTAAAATACTGCAGGTGAGTTCTTCATTCCAAACATTATAACCTTCAGCTTGTAGACTGCATTGCCAACTTGAAATGCTGCCTTCCATTCATCTTCTTCTTGAATTCTCAGGTTGTTGTATCCTGATTGCATATCGAGGGTAAAGAAGAATTTTTCTTTCTCCAGTTTCTCTAGTAGAACGCTTATGATCAGTATTGGATATGGATCTGATACTGTCACTTCATTGATGTCTCGGTAATTAGTTACTGCTTATACTCCTCTGTCTTTCTTTCTAATAAAGAAGACTGATACTGCTATCAGACATGGTTCATGTGAGTGAACCTTCTCAATCTATCCTTTGTCCAGTAATTCTTGGACATAGGCATTAAGTGCTGCCTGCTCTTCTCATGTGAGCTTAATAATAGGCCTCAGTTTCAGTAATGGTACTCCTTCCTTGAGGTTTATCATCATATCCCATTTTGTATGCTTGGGTAACCTCCTTGATCTGTCTGGATCAAATACATCTGCATAGTCTGCAATTTGCTTTGGTAGAAGTTTTTGCCAGTCCCATTTCTCTGTGCTAAGTAATCCTTCTGCAGCTGCCTTCTGCTGTGAATACTGCTGTAATACTGAACTCATTTTGTTCAATGGTTGCAAGACTTGGTTCTGCTATCTTGGTGACCAATTTCATTTAAGGTCTAGCTTTAGCTTTTCAGTGAGCTCTTCCTTTCTGATAACGGTAATTGATTAATCAGTTGTTCTGAGCCTTTCAATGTCTAGTGGCTCTATATCATGCATAGAAGTGTCTTCTATTGTCTCCTGCTTATCTTGCATATCGATATTGCTATTCTCGTCTGTCCATCTTATACGCTTCAGTGTGGGAGTTGCTTCTCTGAGTGGTATTGGTCTTGGTGTCCAATTCTGCTTCATTCCTGCCATTCATCTGTCATAATATTGTTCCTCTGGTAGATGTGTACTAGTTGTTATCTCAGGGTCTTCCTTTAGTACTGGCTGGATTTATTCACCATCTAGTTTCTTCTGTTCCAGTGGTATTGCATTACCATTCTGATTCTATATTTGATTCTTTCAATCAGTTTCAGGATTGACTTTGGCCAAATAGTCAATGCCTAGGATCACTTGATCCTGTCCTATAGTTGCTACTGCCAGTGTTTGTAGCTGCAGTTTAGGTCCATCAAAGATTAATGAGTAAATCTTGTGTGTGATTGCTCCTCCTTGGTTAGGGCTTCCATCGGCATTATTCAGGGGTCAAGGGTGATCAAGCCTCTTCTTAAATAGGTTATGGTGTCATACCAGGCTGAGGTGTATCGTACTACATGTTACTCCAGAATCGATTAATGCTTGGACTGCTAGGGTCTTTATTCCAACCTTCACTCAAATAAGTAATTGAGAATGCAATGCATGTATTGGCAATCGCTTATTATACATCACTTCACTGGGGTTAAATCTAGGAGGTATGAAACTCTGGTTGTTGAAACTATTCTTGCTACCCTTCATACTCTCACATCGTGCAGTCTTGTTCGATGGAGGTTCTAGTCTTTTCCCTGTTGCTCTTTACTTGCTAGGGATTTCTGAAAGTTGTTTTAGTATTTTTCATCATGCTTGCAAGTGTAGCCTGCTGATTCGTCTCCTCTAGCCCATGCTATATGATCATAGTGGACTGGTCTTCAACAATGAGAGTTGGGACATGTTTCCTTGAAATTTACAGCTCATGCTATCATCGGCTTTTATCTCTGACCATTTGTTCTCTTCTTCAGCTGTTCTAAGAAAGAACCCTTTTGCTTCCTTGGTGCTTTGCAATTCTTCAAGTAGTGTCCAATTTTTTCACAGTTGTAGCATTTTGCTCTCTTCTTCAGTAAGCCTCGGAGTGTGTCTACATCTATGGCATCTGGATCACGTTTTGATTATTGTATTGGTAGTTGAAATGATGATTGCCCATTTGTCTTGAATCTTGGAGTATATGTCTGACTTCCAATCAGCTTCTGTCTTGCATCCACATCTGCTAAGTTGCTCATCCATGTCATCCATTCTTTAAGCTTGTAGTTTTCAAAAGCGTTAGGTTGTACAGATTCAACTTGTTGTTTGACCCAATTATCTAGTCCTTTGACATAGATGTACTTGAGCATAGTAGCATTGATTGAGGGTAGTACTCTAGCTCTGAGTCGTCAAAATTCATCATTATATGCTCTGATGCTTGATCCTTTTTGCTGGATGCATAGAAGATGGAATAGCACTTCTTGTTCTCTAATTATTAGATGTCCTACTCAGACTCTCATTCAGTTTCCCTTTGTCATCGAATGATGTCAAGGTCTGCTTTTCTATAAACCAATCATAGCTGTCACCTTCAAGTGCTGCAAATAGACTCTTTGCAATCTTCTCTTCACTTTTGACTCTATGCTGTGTCAACTTCAAAATACATCGGCTGACCCACAGATCAATATCCTCGCTTTGCTTGCCATAGTACTTTAGCAATTTGATGCTATATTTAGAGAGTTGTGTCTAAAGAGTTTATAGTTGCATCTCTAGGATCTGAACTTTCTGGTTGGTGGTTGACATGATCATATGTGATTATAGGCACTGCTGGTGGTAAATATGTAGCTGAATGTTCTGGCACTTGAATTGTTACTGAACTACTGGTTAGTACTTGGAGTGTAGTGCTTTAACTGTTAAACCCTTGCAACAAGTATGGGTTTATTGCTCATGATGACTCCTTGTCTGATGATACTGTTCTATCAGAAGTATGCTCTGTTCGATGATGTAGCTCTCGGATTCATTGAGCTTCCTGTCTGAGATACTCTGCGTGCTCGAGTATGCTCCTTACAGTACTTTCTATTGTCTATACTAATGCAATCAATGTCAAGTAGGCTTGTTGACTTGATTCAACTGTTCATCCTAGTGTCAGAAGTGCTTCACATAAGTTGCTAATGTCCTCTGCAATGTTTGGTATCGATTGAATAATTCTTGTGAGTTCTGTAGTTGTTGTTTCAACTGCTTGGATGTATTGCTCATGAGCGCTAAGTGTAGAGTGTAAATATCCTATCTTGTCTTAAACTACTGATATCTCTGTGGTGACTTGTTGGCTTAGGAGTATAACTGATTGATCTAGTGAATTATCATTTCAATGCAGTGTTGCTACTTGTGCTCCTAGTCCATTGGTGTTAATCTCAAGTGCTTCAAGTCACTCTCCAACTGTAGTTGTGTATGCTCCACTCGGCAGATTGTTATTTGCCTGAGCTCTTGCTTGACTAGTTTGTAGTCCTTCAAGTTGTACTATTCTCTCTCATAGAGATAGTATTATTGGTGGATATTCATTGTCTGTTTGGGTGGCAGTTCCTCAAAGAATGTCTCTATCCAATTCCAATCTCACTATCCTTCCTTGGATATAATTCAGTCTGCTATCCTGGTGCAATCCTAATTGTAAGAACATGAACATTTTCCTTTATTTTCTTATATCATCATCCATTTTATTCATACCTTTCTTTTACATTACTAATCCTCTTTTACTAATCTCATTCACTCCATCGTGGCTTATTTATCTTCAGTTATCAGCCATGACTAAACCCGTTCCCTCCGACTATGACGCTCACTAATCACTCTACTCCTTTGACATGTGACTTCCTATTAGAGTAGACCTTTCACGTGCTCAAAGTCTATATAAGTAGATAGTTTGACTCTTTCATTCTCTTGTCTTTCTATTCTACTTACCTTCACTTCAACATAGGTATCTACTCTTGTATTGATAGTCTATAGAATTCTACTTACCTTCACTTTGACATAGTGTTTGACAGTCTGGACTTAAGCCCTGTCTTAGCTGTCTTGACCAAAGCAATGTTTTCAGGTTTAACTTGATTATACTTGTTTGTTGTTGTATTGGCCTGCCTTGACTTAGCCTCTGAGCTGTCCACCTAACATAATAGAATGTTAGAGGTGTAGGTTCGGGATTACACCAGTTTCAATCCTTTTGCCTAAGCAGTGATATGTTGTGCAGAGGTGATCTATCTACCCACGTTTAGCTGTACCACGCAGTCCCTTTACTATTCTTCCTAGTTGCAGTCCTGGTAAGGGATGCTTTCAGAGACAAGGTAGAGTAAGAGCAGATTGGGATTTCCAAGAGGCATAGTAGTACAAAGCACACAATAGATAGTGTGGTAAGACACTGTCACTGTGTGTTAAGAGGATCGAAAGATTCGACATAAGCCCGGACCCTCAGAACGAACGTTGGACCAACCATTACCAAATTGTGGAATGAGTGCATATGATCATGAGGTATCCATATGGCTCAGTGATAGGGATATCTATGTATTGAAGGTCTGTGTGAGAGCTTGGATCAATCAGCATCGTCACTAGACCCTGTGCCGACATATTGCAGTGGAAGTTAATTGGCCAGTATATTACAGGGCACCATCGGACATTAAAGATCTTACAGAAGAAGCAATAGCATGGATGCTAGAAGCTTGGGAACACTTGGAAGAAGGGGTTATCATAGTAGACGAATAGCGCAGCACGAATCACCTGGGACAATGGTTCAGGTTAACAACAGGCACCGGACTACAGTACTCCGACATCAGCATAGCAGCTTGGCATAGAAGGGTATCTGCCAAATTTACACAGCCGCCAAGATTAACCTCCGAAGATCAGCAGGGGTTGCTGATTTCAGGTCCCGAGATAACAGTTAGCCCTATGATGGAAGACTAACGACAGAAGCTCGGCTGGAGTAATAGAGCGCTAGCGAAGCGAGATCGCAGCACATAAAAGAAGTCTCTCGTGGGAGGATTGGCATTCAGGATTAACATGTAATAAGAACAACGATCGATAGAAGTCTGAGGAAGCTTCTTCGGAATGGAGGTAGATAATAGCCTGCCTGATATAGAAGGAAGGATGTGGTGATGCTACCAGGAGTGTTGGTAGCGCCACCAGGATTATCAGTGGTACCACCGACTGAAAACTGTGGTGGTGACACCAGCTGAAACATATTATCCTGACCAATGGCAAGGCATAGTCGGTAGTATCTGGTAGTCGGTAGTATTCAGTAGAAACTTTATTTAAGGCGCCAGCTGAGTGGGGTGTTGTCCCTCAGCAAAATTATTCTGTACTCTCAATCATAATTGTACCCCTTTGATTGAACCTCTGCTCTACTGCTGGGTTAAGCTTGAGCCTATAGCTTGCTTCTTAGTAGTACATCTAACCTTCGCTACTCTACTCTCCAATCATACATTGAAAGAAGGAGGAAGCAGAGACTTGTTCCGGTGCGCTCGGACTAACCACCTTGTCCAAAAACTATGGTCCTAACATTATAATTTTGCTCCAATCCTGGGATAACCAATCTGACTGTTTCGTAGTGCAATACCCACTATCGACCAGTAAGTATTGCTCTGCCCTGGGAGGGTTTCTTTTGTGCCTGTTATACAAATTAGCTGATCACTGATAAGCGTATCACCAACAGCTAGAGCAGGCTTACACACTCCATAGGAGTTTTGTTAGAGCGCTCCATACATTCGAAGAAGAACTGAACTCGGCATTTCGCACGATAAACTTCTATCAAGGTAAGAAGCACTCAAACACCCCTATCTTAGAACCCTACCGGTCAGTTATACTATCTGCCCTGGAGCTTCAAATCACTGCTGAAAGACACAAAAGAGTTGGGAGAAAGTTCTTGCTTGTACACACGGACAACCTGTTGAACGGACATAGTTTCAACTGGGAGGCACTTAGAGGTCCAACACTGGTCAAAGAAGAACTACTTGCTCTGTGTCAAGAATATAAAGTGTTCGAATACACCCTACTCAAATATTCACATTTCCTCCACCAAGTCCTCCTACAAGTATACCTAGGCAACTACTCTACTGCGAAACAGCTATATCACCGATGGAACTGTGGCAAGCTGGTTGGACTAGTCTCTGGTTTACACTCTGCATCATCTGGTTTTCTTCCCTGGTATTCATTGTTGCTCAACAACTCTGAGGTCGAGTCAGCCTTCTTCGAGGCTTTAGAACGTTATGGACATGGGTGGAATAGCAAAACAGCGAAGGAAGTTCCCCATTCCATTGTGCCGGTTGGAGATTTCTACTCCAAACTCAACGACTGGCAGTTCCTCAACCCAGACCTGGAGAATGTATGGAATCCACTCTGGCTCGCATTGGAGAACGACTCGACAGTCTACACGGATGCCTGGACAGAATGGTCGGTGCTAATGGGCAACCTAACAAAGTTATCTCTGCCCTCCGACACGCTGTCATCGATCTCGATCTCTGACTTACAAGCATTGATCGGTCTCTCCGAACTCTCACTACTACTGTCGCTCGACTCTATGACATGGGCTCTCAGTACTCTGAGAACCTCACTGTAGAAGGACAGATGCTGGAGGAATTCTTATCGCACATCCTGGGACACGTTAGAGATCAGGTTGCCGAGGTGGTCAATGCGAATGCCAGACAGGAGGGCAAACTATGGGATGTGCGACTTAACTTCGCATTCGGATTACTTCAGGCTTGAATTCTGGGAGCAGTAACAGCGGCCATCCAGGGCAGTTAGTCAGCCCTCGCTCAACAGGTGGCCAACTCCCAGCAAGAAATCGTCTGGTTGTGCGGCGTGGATTTCCTACAACTGCACACCCAGGCTAGCTATCTGGTTGAACAGGTAGAAGCCATTCGAGCAAGAATCAGTAATGCAGAAGAAGAACTCGCAGCCTAGTACTCGATCACAGAAGGTATTTTTTGGATGCAGCAAACTCTTAGGCTTTGTCAATCCTACCTGACGCAGCGAGCCAGGCGAGGAGAGGCAAGGTTAAGCTTACCCTGACTTCTCGCTGCAAGGTAGAGGCCTAGGCCTGGCTAGTCACTTCGCAAGCGTAAGCTCGGACTCCGACGACGATCAGATGCCTGGCCTGATCCCTCAGACAAACCTGGTAGGTACTCCAGGGGAACGTTTTGTGGATCAAGTAGTCGAGATCATTTGCCAGAGCAGGGAACCAGATGGAACGGTAACTCGTACAGGACAACTGTCGTCGCCAGTGTGACAACAAGTAGCAGAGGCATTCAGAGGCTATGCTGCAGAGATAGTTGCACAAGGAGGGCTGGTAGTGCCTGCTGCACTTGCCCAAGAAGAACAGGAAGTTGAAGGCCACATCCAAGCAGAAGAAGACCTCCTGGACTACATCTCCACAGACACGCAACCCAGAAGCCTAGACCAGCAAGCAGAAGATCTGCTGAGGGAGGTAATCCCTAAATCGCCAGGCCCCTGGCCATCCAACGACGGATGGGGACCGCCTCCAGATGCTGGGAAAGCATGGGAGGTGGACAATACTCAAGAGATGGGCTATGGTACAGGGATTTGGGAACCGATGTGGAACGAGCAGGGAGAGCTCATCGAAGGAGCGATTCAAAGGCTGGGATGGAATGGCCACTACGTCAAAAGGAACCACCTTCAGCACCCACACCAGGACTCGCCACCAGGATCGCCTACTCCAAGTGCTCGAGAGCTTGAGGAGAGAGAAGAAAGGCTCCAGGCGGTAAGTGAGTACTCCCCAGACTCTGATTATGATTATGATCCTATCATATGCCCTAGCAGCTGCCCTGTACGGTCGGAGTTTCTCAACGTATTAGAGGGACCGCCGAGGCAGAGGGTAGCAAATATGGCAATGGTAGTATGGGTGCGAGGTCATGATGTAGAAGAGCCAACCAGCGAGGATTAAGAGTACTTCGAGGCCAACGACGACTGGAAGACTGAAGAGGAAAGTGAGAAACATGAAAGTGGCAAAGAGAGACTCGAAGCTCGGGAATAAAGGAGATAGGCCTTGGTTTAGAGCTGGGAGCTTGCCAGGAGGAAGGAAGATGCCCAAGAACCAACTGGGGCAGGAAGGGTAAGGTGGCTAGTTGGAAAGCGGAGGTGGTACTTGCTGGATAACTTAGCTACTAAACCATGTATTATTATAATGCGCTGAAATTCAGTGATACTTATAAAAATGTTGGTTGAATTTGTCTAGGTCAATATGTCAAACAAAGACATTATGAAGTATCCCTTGTTTAAGGAAAACCCTTATGAGTCACTTGAGAACTTCCAGAACCAAATGATCAGCTGGTTGAATGAAAAACATCCGAGCGACCGACAAAAGAGAGTCAAGATCATTTTGGAATGTCCACAAGAACAAGCTCAGACTTGGGTTAATGGCAAATGGGCCGTGAATAGGAATCAATTAGTCTCCACCTACAAGCGAGATGCAGACAATAAGCTTGTTATTGACCAGAAAGGTGGATGGGATGACGAGGACGACCTATGGAATGAATTAGCGCTCAACTATAATGGCATTTTTGGACTTCAAGAAGAAGCCAAGCAAAATATTAGGATGATTTATCAGGAATGGGCACGGGTGAAGCAGTATAACAGGGCCTTCAATGATATTAGGATGAGATTACTAGATCACTATGATCATCAAGCGCTGATTTACAAATACAAGAGAGGACTCAATCAGGCGATCCTAAAGGCCCTGCTTATGAATACAGACCATCCTACTTGGGAACTGACCCAATGGCAAGAGAATGCTAGCAATCTGGAGGCCAGTCTAATAGCTGCCAAGATAATAGGCAGTAACAGGAAGTACACCTCTATGTTTAAAGATGGGCAGGCAGTATCGTACACGCCAGTGCCCCCAGAAGCTCATCACCCAGCCGAGTTTCTGGGTGAGCCTATGGACATTGACATGTCTAGGCGCTTTACTAGAGGTTCCCGAGGTGAAAATTCTGGGGCATGCTGGGCATGTGGCAAAACAGGTCACTTTGCATGGGACTGCAACAATGTAGGGTGAGAACAACAGGGAAGCCGTGGACACCGAACCAACTACAAGAGACGGGTGCAGAAGAGACGATCTGGCAAGACTGGCCGCTTCCTAAAACACTGGGAAGTTGGGATTAGCAGTGATTCTGAGATGGAAGAACTACTGGACAAGAGAACGAAGTTACCAAGGCGTAAGGAATGGGCTTTGTATGCCCTCGAGGAGGATTCCGAGGAGGATTTTTAAAGGGCCACCAGTTGACATCAGACACTGGTGAGAGCTCGAAGGACACACAAGAAATTAAGCACCGATGGACTATTGCTAGACCAAATTCCAACCATTCTACTATACCCATTGACGTCATTCAGGGACAGAAAAAGATTAATCTCTCAGCTATGATTGACTCCAGATCTGCAATCACTACTATTAGCCCTATGGTTGTACAGAGTCTAGGACTAAGAACAGTGCCTGCAGAAGGAAACTATACCATCCGGAATGCCGATGGATCGATTAATCATAGTGGATGGACTCAGAACGTCAGAGCAATAGTGGACACAGGGATTACAAGAGGCTTAATGGACATTGCAGTGGTGGACACACACAAAGACAAGTTTCTCATAGGAAATGATTGGCTTGAACAGCATAAGCCAACTATCGACTGGACTAAAGGAATCCTTTGCAAAGGCAGAAAGGAAATTGCTTTTAATGGGATGGCCCGGTTGCACTCCATACAGCTATTCCTAGCCCCAAGGAAACTCTGAAAGCGCAGAAGATGGTGAAGAATTCCAGAATACATACCACTCAAATGGGATGCAGATGATGAAAAGGAAGAAGAATGGGAAACTAGGGTCTATTACCACAGCGACATCAAATCAGGACAAGAAACTGAGGAAGAAGGAGATAAAGAACCAATGACGGTACCACCAGAAAAGGGAAAAGAAAAGGAATCTACAGGGCTACTTGTAATGTTTGAGGAAGTCATGCATAAACCACCAGAACTCTCCTTCACGAAGCAGGAAGGGAGATGGAAATTCTTCTGGTTTGGGAACAAGTGCCGAATAACGAAGGATGAACAAAACTGGTACAACTTTGACAGTCTCGAGGAAGCGGATGGTACAGTATACCGCACTATAGTCAGGGACATGGACAAGGACACCAAACACGATGACCTCCTCAATAAATATGGCAGCATGTATACAGCGCATCTTCAGCTATTGGCAATTCAGGGAGGCCTAGAAACAGCGACCTCACCAACAACATCTGAAGCACAAGTGAGAGTGCGGGAAGAAATACAAGCACAAATAACAGTTGATGCAGAAGGATCTGATACGAGTAGAAGGAAGAAGCCTAGTGTACCACCGAAAGGAGGAAAACCTGGACACTATACACCTGATCCACTCAAGATGTGTTGACAGAAGAGCAGAAAAAGTGGTACTGATTCAAACCCTGTCATAAAGAGTATTAGGGTGGAGTGGACTCCTCCATCCGTGCACGAGGGCCACAATGACTCAACCCTGGCAGTGCAGAAGTAGTCGGTTAGCTTCACCACATGAAGTGAAGGTACAAGTAGGAGTACTTTAGGTCAGGAGCACTGTGGAACTAAGGCCACGAAGCATACTAGGTTTGGCCATCTAGCGAGATCTCCTCCTATAAGAGACCAAGAAGTAACCAGACATGAGACGTCATTCAAGGGTAGGCTAGTGTCTGGAAAAGTGGTCCACCCCAAAGGGAGGGTAGTCCCAAGCAATTGGCACAGGGCCAAAGTTAGTATGCCACAACCATCAAGTAGGCTAGCTTCGGGAGCTCAAGTGTGCCCGCGAAGACCACAGTTTAGGAACCAAATGCAGGGCCCTGCTCTGACAGGGAAAACAAACGGTAAAGGTAACAGGTTCATTTCGAATTATGCCGCAATGGAGCAGGAACTCTCACAGGGGCAGAAGGGGCGCCGACGATGCACGCCTGTTGACTCGGTTATGTAGCCACCCAAAGTGGAAGGAAAAGTGCTAGAGAGAAGAGCTGGATCCGAGATGGAGTTCAAGGGTACCCTGGGATCGTGCAAGCCCGCTACCTCAGTGGATGCAGAGGATGCCTCTCGAAGAGGAAGGCCACCCAAGCCTCCTCACTGGATTCACCGCCTAGAGCATCGACAGGTTGCATCTTGGAGGGAATGCCTTCTCAAGTACAATAGCATAGCTCAAAAATATGCGCAAGAGAAAGCACTCAATGAAAGGATGGCAGACCCTGCTGGCAACAAATCTCTTGAAGAAATTCTTCCAAAACAAATATGGGAGTTCAGAGATAGGTTTGACAAGGAAGCCGCCAAACGGTTGCCTAGTTCGAGCCAGTGGGACATGAAGATTGAGCTCCTTCCAGGAGCAGAGCTCCCAAAACCTGGACCAGTATATCCACTTGCTCCTGCTGAAAAGCAAGCAGTAGAAGAATGGATTCGCGAGGATCTGAATAAGGGATGGATTTGTGTTGTAGGAAATCAAGTACCAGCTGAAGAAAAGGCGAACACTTGCACACCAGTATTTGTCATAGCCAAGAAGACAATAGGAAAGGATGGCAAGCTGGAGTATAGAATTGTTATCGACTACAGAGGGCTGAATGCAGTGGTCATTCCTGATCACCAACCAATGCCTCTGCTACATATGCTCCTAGACAATCTTGCGCATGCTAAATGGTTCTCTACACTGGATTTGCAAAGTGGGTACAATAACATTTGAATACACCCAGAGCATGAGAAATATGCCGCCTTCAGGACTCATATGGGAGTATACCAGCTGATGGTAATATAGTTCGGATTGATGAATGCACCTGCGGTATTCCAATGTGCTATGAACGAGCTCTTTCAGGACATGATTGGGCAGGGCATACTCATTTATTTGGATGACATTATAGTCTATGCAGAAATGGAACAGGAACATTGGGACCTGCTAGCAGAGGTATTGTGCAGGTTAAGAAAAGCAGACTTCTTCTGTAAACCAGAGAAGTGCTACTTCAGAAAGAAGGAACTCGACTATTTAGGATTTGTGGTTAACCAGTCGGGCATGCAGATGGATCCATACAAGGTGAAGGCGGTTCAGGAATGGCCAGACTTGTCAAGCAAGTGAGACATTTGAAAGTTTATCAGTTTTGCAAATTTCTACCGAAAATTCATTGAAAACTTCGCCAAGATCGCAAGGCCACTAACAGAACTTATGTCTGGCAAGAAGACATTCACCTAGGGAGAATGACAACAGGAGAGCTTTAGGAAACTAAAAGAAGCTTTCACCACTGCACCAATGCTAGTATGACCTGATCACGAGAAGCAATTTGTGCTAGAAACCGATGCATCAAACTTTGCGATGGGAGCCATGCTCTCGCAACTAGGGGATGATGAAATTTTGCACCCCATTGGATATTGGTCGAACACCTATCGAGATGCCAAGAATAACTATCCGGTAATGGACAAGGAATTACTGGCAATTGTCAAGGCCTTGAGCAACTGGAGGCACCACTTGGAAGGAGCTAAACATGAGATTCGAGTGGTTAGCGATCAAGCCAACCTTCGATATTTTATGGAAGCTAGGAAGCTAAGTGGTCGCCAAGCAAGATGGGCGACATTTCTCAGCAGATTTCGATTTTGAATTGAGTATTGACCTGGAACCAAGAATTCACGAGCGGACGCATTATCAAGAAGGCCAGACTACGAACAGGGCCAAGAGGACCAGCCAGAACAAGTCCTACTTCCTCCGCAATTGTTCAGAACATCGGACCTGCTCATGCACACAGTATGGGTATTTGAGCTTGCAAGGGGTCCAGAACTGGGAGAGAAGATTCGAGATGCCTATAAACGATCCAAAGAGCCAACAATCGGAACGTTCGAAGAAGGATATTGGTGGAAGGATGATAAATTGGTTATCCTATCAGATGAAGAAATTAAGAAGGAAATTGTATGACAGTGCCATGATGCCCCAGCATCCGGACACCCGGGGATACAGAAGACTATAGACAAACTGGAAAGGAGAGTTTGGTGGCCGAAGATGAGGGAATGGGTAGAAGAATATGTGCGCACATGCAACGTGTGCCAAATGAGGAAAGCGAGACGAGGAAGGACACAACCACCGCTGCAACTATTGTAGATAGCAACAAGGCCTTACGACAAGATTACTATGGACTATGTCACTGGACTCCCGATGACGAGTAAAGGAAACAATGCAATACTAGTAGTGGTAGACAGGTTCTCTAAAATGGGAACTTTTATACCTACCACAGTAAACGCAAACTCGAAAACCACTGCAGATTTAATGATCAATTATGTCTACAGCAAGGTTGGGACTCCAAAGACAGTGATCAGTATACTATGAGTCCTTGATAAGAAATATCACTAAAGCGGTGGGCGGCGAGGCGTGACAGGCGCGCTGTGATGGCAGGGGCCATCGCTGAGATGCGCCGCCAAGCCACCAAGATCTAGGGGTGCCCCAATCAGAATAGCGGAATGCTGGTACGTCATGTCAAACGTCGGGGCCATTTGGATCGGTCAGGGCACGCTCTATATAGATCTGAAATGCCAAGGGGTCAAATAAAACTAAAAAGGGGAATATACAGATGGCCACTGGGCACGCTACTGTGCTCAGCGTACAATGTGGGATGATAAGAATATGAAACAATCAACAAAATGGACCTGAGATTGGCTATCGTTCACCCAGCCGGTGCGGCGGCAGGCATACACCTCCGCGATGGCACAATATACATCTGCTGCAGCATGTCTGGCCACCGTGCGAGCATTTCCAAAGCCTGGAATCACCAAATTTGGCGGCACCGTTCTTGGGAGAGGCTGGAGAAGAGGAACCAGGGTTTGGTTGAAGTGGGGACAGGGTGATTATAAGATAGAAGTGAAGGCGTCGCCGCCAGTTCGCATGGTCTGTGGCGGTGGTGGCGTAGGTGCTGTTCCTAGGCCGCCGAAGGTCCAGCTGCTGCTGAGCAGGCTGTATTATGGGTAATGGCAGCGAAGGCTGGTTTGCTGACAATAGTATGCGGGGTGTCCTAGGTATGGTATAGGGGAGTACAGCCCTTACAGGCCTGTGCCGCTGGACCGGTACAGGTTAGTGCGGCGCACTACAGCGTATGCTCCACTCGGCAGGTTGTTGTTTGCTTGAGCTCTCACTTGACTAGTCTGTAGTCCTTCAAGTCATACTATTCTCTCTCGTAGAGATAGTATTATGGGTGGATATTCATTGTCTGTTCGGGTGGCAGTTCCCTGAAGAATGTCTCTATCTAGTTCCAATCTCGATATCCTTCCTTGGATATGATTCAGTTTGCTATCTCGGTGCGATCCTGATCTCATTCAGTTATTCGTTCGGTTACTCGTCCTTTGATTGTTACTTCTTCCACTTGAGTTCTCTGGATGGTTCATTAACCATGTTTCTCGCCTATAGCTTCAGGTGAATTGTTATAAGGTATAGTAGACCAAGCCATTCCTTTCTCGTCGAATTTAGCAATAGTAGCTGGTACTGTTGCTACCTTAGTTGTTGTTGTTTGTGTGCTCCCAACTGCAGGGCTACCAGATGCCTTTGCTATTAGGTACACTTCGTCGGTAAAGGGGTTATGATAATAGATGTTTGATTTGAGTGAATTGGGTTTGTTCTTCAGGATGTGCACTTGTCCTAGGGAATAGGTTTGCTAATCTCAAAACTAGCAGCGTCAATAGGGACTTGAGGTCGATGGTCCTCGCCTCGATAAAACACTAGCCAAGAACCTTGCCCGTGAGAGGTGGTGTTAAAACTAGCAAGTGATCTTTCGATCCAATGTTAGAGGTGTAGGTCCGGGGTTACACCGGTTTTGATCCTTTTGCCTAAGCAGCAGTATGTTGTGCAGAGGTGATCTATCTACCCACGTTTAGCTGTACCACGCGGTCCCCTTACTATCCTTCTTAGTTGCAGTCCTGATTAGGGATGCTTTCAGAAACAAGGTAGAGTAAGAGCAGATTGGGATTTCCAAGAGGCATAGTAGTACAAAGCACACAGTGAGTCATGTTAGGACACTATCACCAGTGTGTTAAGAGGATTGAAAGATGGGGAAAGAGGGCCTACTTCTAACGCTATTTATGCTTTCTAGATAATCCATTTTCCATCCTATTTCTTACTCATCTTCTCTCCACTTTACTCCACCATGCTCCACCTTGCTCTACTTCTCTCCACCATTACATCACTTCCTTTATCATTCTGCTCCACTGAGCACCACTTTGCTCTAATGTATCTCTACTATGACGGAATTCTGTGGGGTTGCTGACTAAGACAATAGAGGTGCTGCTCCAGTATGGAAAGCTCCACTGTCAGTGCTCCACTATGATGTCGATTCCATCACTAGGTGGGATTGTAGCTCTTGGTGCAATGTAGGTAGCTCAATATGTAACTCTTCGCTGTTCATCTTGTGGTCCAAAGGGTGTAAGCACAACCCACACATCAGTATTGAGATGTTGGGTTGGTGTAGAGTATGGTCCAATGCATACCATGAACTGTATAAGTTCTGCTGGGAGATGCAGTTGTGTTCGAGTGACTAGCCATGCTTTGCCTGGGAGTCTAACATCGCAAATGTATTGCCATATCCTTCGTTAGAGTACCAGTTGTAGTTGCTTGGTGTCCAGGTTCGTATTCCTTGGTAAATAAAGGTTTGCTTGTACTGTAGAGACTGGACATGAGTTATGCAGCTCTGGCTTGTACCATCCTAGTATCTTCTAAGTTATCGGGTCTGCAGCTCGAGGGGTTTGAGTTGTAGCAATGAGTTTCTCATGTCGCTTGGGTATTATAGGATTTGGTGGATTGGCATGTAACGCTTCTTGCGTGTGATGTTGGACTTTGATTTGGCAGTCACATGTTTCGCTTGTAGCATGACATACTGTGAAGTATATCTCATAAAGGACCATGTACGCTTGGGCACAAGTCTGACAGTGCTGGAATGCCAGTGATGTCTCCATTGGGCTCAGATTAGCCTTCAGACTTTAGGTATTAGGCTTTAGTAGTTGTGTTCTAGACTTCTCGGGCTTCTAGTAGTTTTAATTGCTTCTTGACTTCTTTTGATCGGGTCGGATCGGGAGTTTGGTTAGCGGCATTAAGGTGACAGTCAGTGGTAGTAAATCGGTGGTGGTAATTACTGGTTGGTGGTGTTAAGTAGTCCGCGGGGTTACATACTTGTAGTGTGCTTCTTAGGCGCTCATATATTGCCATTGATGCCCATGACCGTTGCCTTGGTCACGTTAACAGTAGTTTGGCTCTAGTGACTGCTAGACTGTTACTAGTCACGTTTGGAATGCTGATCCTGTTGATCTGCTGATTGTGTCGATCTTGATGCGAGTTTTTGAGCAGATCCTTTCAGATTTCTTGTTAAAGTAGACCTTTTACATACTTAAAGTCTATATAAGTAAATAGTTTGACTCTTTTGTTTCCTTGTCTTTCTATTCTACTTATCTTCACTGTGATTTAGATATCTACTTTTATATTTCTTATTAGTTAAATTTTACTTACCTTTACTATGATTTAACATGCAATGGCTTAAGCTTAAAGTTTATCTTAGATACTTATTAGTTATAATGACTTTAGGTTTTACTTATTGTTACTTGTTTATTATTGTGTTAGCCTACCTCAGATTGATCCTTCAATTTGTTTACCTAATACTGTGTCAAGCCCGACAATATTTATATTAATTTCTGTCATATCTTCTTTAAAGGCTATTGCCACCCCTCTTTTTTATTATATCCCATATATCCTGCAGGTGCTAGTAGACTGGAACAAAAAGCCCCTTTTTTTCTCCTAATTCACAATATTAGTACTGCCTCTCTGTAGTTAGACGCTGCTACTACTGTCTTTATCTCTGTCTAGGAGAGTCTGATAGTTTACATTTTAGAGCCTATAGCAAGAGAGGTAAATAGGTGTTATTTCAACTAGTTTTAGGCCCTTCCAAGGGCACATAATACTTACTAAGGTTATAAAGAAAGGTAGAGAACAGCCAAGTAGCCTCAATAGCAACTGCTGGCCAGCCATACCACTACTTAACACTCTTCACAAGAGGCTGCACAGAAGATGTTAGATCACACAAATCCAGCAAGTGTTGAAAGTGTGATTCTAACACTCTTAGTATTTTGTAGTTTATTATTCTGTTTATATTCTTTCTTATGTCCGCTTTCTTGATTATGTGATGCTTATGTAATCTCCTGTAAAAGCGGCACAGTCTATTGGTGAGTACTCTACATCAAGTGTACTTACCACTGGACTCAGTGGTCCCTTGCTGGATTTGTGTGATCTGACAGGTTATGAGCCTTGAGCTCTAGCTATCTGCACTGTCGCATTTTTGAGTTTTTGGGTTTGGAGAGCTGCTGCTGTTGTCAGAGAAGCTTTTAGTGTTCTGGACTGGCCTTTTGGTGTGTTCCTAGTGTTCTCATCATCTTCTGCACCCTTCTGTGCAGTTTCTACAGTCCCAGAGCCCTCTGCCTTCTTCTTTGGCCTTTATTAGTGCCAAATCTTCTTAAAACTCCACTGCTTGATTGCTCCACAACTGTCCAGCCATTTTTGACGCTCTTTGGCACGTTTACTTGGCCCATATAGGCCTACTGTCCTACCGAGTTTTAGTTTGATCCGTCATGATTTGACACCGCTATAGCCCTATCAGTTTTGGCTATTTTCGAAGTTGTATTGCCTATCCCGGGTGGACCGCTGATCCGTTTCTCACGAAATTTGGCACGTCTATTTGTCCTATTTTCTAGACCCCTGTCGCGAAGTTTTAGCCAAATCGGTCAAGAACTTGCTGACTTATTGAAGGATCTTTGTTTTGCACCTTATTTTGGCAACTTTCAATTTTCTCGGCAACCGCTGATCCGATCCGGACACCCATTGGTGTGCATATGGCTCTTATAACTGTGCATATTTCCACCAAGTTTCAGCCTGAGCGGCCACAGTTTAACTGCGCTGTGGGCTTTTCTTGTGCTGATAGAAATCATTGATTGCCGCCGATCTGCTGATCTGATCTGCGTGCTCTTTGCATCGTTCGATTTTACTCATCGTTCTCTATATACATGCCAATTTGCGCATTGTTCTGCCTAGCCATTCCCTCTCTGCACTGCATTTTGTGTCTGGCAGCTCTGGTGTTAATTGGTGTGTGGCTCCATCACTGTTGTTGGATCAGCCTAGCCTACAGACTGTGAAGCTTGCCTGCCCGGCCTTAGTTTGCTGGTTGTAGTCACTCTTTGAGTGTCTACTTAAGCCTAGAGCCTCTCTCAGTTAGCGGTGCCTGCGGGGTCTTAGCAGACCAACAGACCAGCACTGTCTTGCGGCAAATCTGTGTATACTTCAGTGACTGTAGAAGACTACACTGGTTGGCATTGATCTGTCACCTCCAGGCATAAATTTGTTAGCGCTCTCTCCCTCATTGCTCCCTCACTGCTTATTTCTTCTAAGCATCATCTGTCCACTCTCATTCACACCTCATTTCAACTATCATGTCTGATCCTATCACCTCTGAGATGCTATCCACTATCACCAAGCTCAATGACAGCAATTACTCTATCTGGAAGCATAATATGTGTGCTGCACTTCAAGTCAAGAAGTTGTGGCACCTGACCTCTGGTCAGGAAGCTAAGCCTAGTGCTCCAGCAGAGGCTGTCCAGCTCTGGGAAGAGAAGGCTGAGCAAGCTGCAGGCCTGATCTATCAGAGAATTGAGCATAGCATGCAGGTTATGGTGCAGGACTACATGGATGATCCAGTCAAGATGTGGACTGAGCTCCAGAAGATTAATGAGCAGGACAACCCAGCTGCGCGCTTTAATGCCTATGATGAGTTCTTCAACATCACCAAGAAGGAAGATGAGTCCCTCACCAATCTGGTGAGCAGGGTTGAGCTAGCACTGCACAAGATCAGAAGCACTTGTTCTAGCACCCTCAAACTTGAGGAGTTTGAGAATGAGCTTGCATGTGCATGTCTAATTCGTGCTCTTCCTGAGGACTATGCTTCTTTTCACTCTGCAGTGCTTCTTATGAAGAAATTCAAGTGGAATAACCTTAAGGAGGCATTTGCCCAAGAGCAGCAGAACTGTCAAGAGCGCATTCAGCTTCAGCCCCAGGCCATGTTCACATCCACTAGTAGTGCTGTAAAGCCTATCTCCTCTCAAGGTGTCACTTGCACCTTCTGTGGTATTTCTAAGCACACAGAGGAGAGCTGGTATATGAAGCAGGCAGCTTCTAAGGATGCACATGTCAGGGCTAAGAAGAACAGGGAAGAGAAGAGGAGGAAGGGCAGGAAGGGCCAGAAGGCCCATGTTGCTCAACAAGATGAATCTGCTGAATCTGCTGAATTTGCTGGCAATGCAAGTGCTCTTGACTACACCAATCCCCATTCACCTCTTATCCCAGATGCAGGAACTGACTGGATTGCTGATACAGGTGCCACTTGCCACATGACTCCACATCGTCATTGGTTCACCAAATACTCAACAAATCACACCCCTATTTGTTTGGCCAACAACCAAGTTATTTATTCAGTTGGCATTGGCACAGTGCACTTTCAGCCTGTAGTTGGTGGCAAACCTGGACAGTTACTTAAATTTGAGCATGTACTTCATGTTCCTGATCTCAGAAACAATCTCCTCTCAGTCCTGTATTTGACTTGTTCTAAATCATATATTGTCACTATTCACTATAACAAGATGCTTTTCCATTATCATAGAACAGTTCTCTTCACTGCAAACATCACCTCTTACAATGCAGCAACTCTCAATAGCCACATTGTCCCTACCATTGCTTATGCTGCATTCACCAGCACCTGTCCACTTGACACTACACTTTGGCACAGGCGCTTTGCACATCTCAATCATGGTGATGTAAACAGGTTGATGACTGAGGAGCTAGTCAAAGGAATGGTTGTCAAATCCAAGAGCACTCCAGATCCTATCTGTGAACCTTGCATTGCTGGCAAGCAGCACAGGTCTAATGTCTCCAAACTTGCATCTCACAGAGCTTCTGGTCTCCTCCAATTGGTTCACTCTGATGTTCATGGTCCATTGCCTGTCCAATCTAGACATGGCTTTAAATATTAGATTACCTTCATTGATGATTACAGCTGCTACTGGGCTGTTCTCCTATTGAGAATGAAGAGTGATGCATTTGCTGCCTTCAAGCAATTTAAGGCCTATGCAGAGAACCAGTTAGGAGTGAAGATCAAAGCCACTCGTGATGATAAAGGTGGAGAATATGTGTCTAAGGAATGGGACCAGTAGGCATCCACAGACAGCACACTATTAGAGATGAACCTCATCAGAATGGTGTTGCAGAGCATGCTAACAGGACACTTGCAGAAGGTATTACTACTATGCTTAATGAAGCACACCTGCCCTCTAGCTTCTGGTGGGATGCAGTGGCAGCATTTGTGCATGTGCACAACTGCTCTCCCACCTCTGCTGTGTCTGCCAGTACACCCTATGAGCTCTGGTTCCACTCAAAGCCAGATGTCTCTCACTTGCATGTATTTGGATGCACCTCCTATGTGCTTGTGAAGAAAGATCAACACAAGCAGCTGCAGTCCCACACACAGAAATGTGTGTTCCTAGGCTACCCCTCTAACTATAAAGGCTGGTTGTTCTGGAATACACTTACTAGGAAGGAAGTCATTAGTGACTCTGCTCAATTTGATAAGAGAGTCTTCCCTGGTACAATTAGAAACCCAGTTGACTTGAGGGTGAATGTGTCTACACAAACAGAAGACCTGCCAGAACAGGGAGGAGTAGAGGATGCTATTGATGTTCTGCCAGCTCCTCCTCCTCTACCTGCTCCTGTGCATCCAGCAGATCCTTCTATGCCTACACCTACACCTACACCTAGTCCTCCACCCAATCCATCACCTAGTCTTCCTTCACACAGTCCCTCACAACATCCTCCTTCACCAGCCACTCATCCACTAAAGTGTGAACACACTACTTCACCACTGCTATCTGAGCAGGCCTCAAAGAAACAAAGGCCTACTTCTCCCTGGTGGCCAGATCCAATGTGGAGACTTATTAGATGTCATACCACTGGCTGGTGGGATGTGGACTATGTTGGACAGCACCTTCCTAGACGTGTGCCAGACTCTCCTATTCCACCACAGTGCTTCAACTTCAACTCAGCAGAGCCAACTGTATCTGACACTGCACCTGACACTGCTTCTGATACTGACTCTGCAGCTCAGCCAGATGTTGTAGAGCAGCCAGAGCAGGATATTGTTAGATCACACAAATCCAGCAAGGGACCACTGAGTCCAGTGGTGAGTACACTTGATGTATATTAGCAGTCTAATTACATACCTGAGTCCAGTGGTGAGTACACTTGATGTAGAGTACTCACCAATGGACTGTGCCGCCTTTACAGGAGATTACATAAGCATCACATAATCAAGAAAGCGGACATAAGGAAGAATATAAACAGAATAATAAACTACAAAATACTAAGAGTGTCAGAATTACACTTCTAACACTCCCTCCTGATCTGACACTTCTTCCTTCAACATAATCCCAGCATCTTACACATCTCCTGCACCTTTACTCTGCTTAGCGCCTTGGTCATAATATCTGCTGGCATGGTCTGAGTGGGCAAATAATGCACTTTGATATGACCAGCCTCTACAACATCTCTCAACCAGTAGAAGTGCAGATCTAGGTGTTTCATGCATCCATGATGCTCAGAATTGTTTGCCACAGACAGAGCAGACTGGTTATCAATATACAGAGAAGAGGGTGCATCAAATTTGTGTTAGATCACACAAATCCAGCAAGGGACCACTGAGTCCAGTGGTGAGTACACTTGATGTTATATTAGCAGTCTAACTACATACCTGAGTCCAGTGGTGAGTACACTTGATGTAGAGTACTCACCAATGGACTGTGCCGCTTTTACAGGAGATTACATAAGCATCACATGATCAAGAAAGCGGACATAAGGAAGAATATAAACAGAACAATAAACTACAAAATACTAAGAGTGTCAGAATCACACTTCTAACACTCCCCCCTGATCTGACACTTCTTCCTTTAACATAATCCCAGCATCTTACACATCTCCTGCACCTTTACTCTGCTTAGTGCTTTGGTCATAATGTCTGCTGGCATGGTCTGAGTGGGCAAGTAATGCACTTTGATATGACCAGCCTCTACAACATCTCTCAACCAGTAGAAGCGCAGATCTAGGTGTTTCATGCGTCCATGATGCTCAGGATTGTTTGCCACAGACAGAGCAGACTGGTTATCAATATACAGGGAAGAGGGTGCATCAAACTTGTAGCCAAACTCTGTAAAGAGATTTCTCAGCCACATAATCTCTTGTCCTGCACTAACAGCAGCAATGTATTCTGCTTCAGTGGTGGATAGAGTCACAAAGGGCTGCAACTTGCTAGCCCAGCTGATAGCACCAGTTCCCATCTTGACAACCATCCCACTTGTGGACCGTCTGTTATCCTCATTTCCTCCATGGTCAGCATCACAGAAGGTAGTGAACAGCTCAGAGGACTTAGGATCAGGTGCATAAGTCAACCTGAAATCCTTTGTACCCTGCAAATAGCGACATAGATGCTTTGCTGCCTTCCAATGAGCTGGACCAGGATTAGAACTGAAGCGTCCCAAGACACCAACTGCATAGGCAATATCTGGCCTAGTAGCAATAGCTAAGTACATGAGTGCACCAACCAATTGCTTGTAGGGCACCTGCTTCATGTATTCAGTTTCTGCAGGGGTCTTAGGAGCCATGTCCTTGCTGAGCTTCTGCTCAGGGAGAGGAGTAGTAACAGTGTCACAGTTGCTCATGCTGAAGCGCTCTAGCACATCAATAATATACTGTCTCTGTGACAGACTGATAGAGTGCTTGGAGCGGTCTCTCTGAATATGGACTCCTAGCAGGAATGAGGTTGGGCCCAACTCATGCAGTTTAAAGTGCTTGGCCAGTTCATCTCTGACAGACTCATACTGCTGCTTAGACTTTACAGCAATGGTCATGTCATCAACATAGACTGGAATGATGATATGCACTTCATCTCTGCTGTACACCCAAATGCTGTAATCACAGCGCACTAACTTGAAGCCCATGCTCTTCATCACTGAATCAAGCTTCTTGTGCCATTGGTGGCCAGCCTGCTTAAGGCCATAAATTGACTTGATCAGCTTGAGAACAAATCCAGGGCCAAAGTAGTCCTCAAATCCTTCAGGCTGGTTCATGTAGACATCATGCTCTATCTCACCATTGAGGAAAGCAGTAGAGATATCAACACTATACAGCTCAAGGTCTTCAAATGCAGCTAATGCCAGGATGGCTCTAAGTGCAGCCCACTTGGCTGTAGGGGCAAACACCTGAGAGAACTCAAGACCTGGTTGCTGAGAGAAGCCCTTGGCTACCAGCCTTGCCTTGTACCTATCTACAGATCCATCTGCCTTGCGCTTGAGCTTGAACACCCATCTGCATCCAATGGGCTTTCTGCCAGGAGGTAGTCTGACTGGTTCAAATGTGCCATTCTCAATCAGACTGATAAATTCCTCCATGGCTGCTTTCTCCCAGAGGTCTGCATCAGGACGTCCTTTGATGTCCTTCCACTGATAGGGTTCAGGACTGATGTGTTGCACATCTTGTGCAGAGAACACATGCTCAGCGCAATTAGATGACTGGAATGCATATTCCAGAGCATCTTCATAAGACAGATAGATGTCCTCTAGTCCTGCATTAGCACCAAAATCCATTAGGCCAGCAAACATCAGTGCTTCAGCTTGCAACTCCTCTTCTGACATGATGTCCAGTTCATCAGGTGAGTCACTGTCCATCTCAACATCCTGCTCTGGCTGCTCTACAACATCTGGCTGAGCTGCAGAGTCAGTATCAGAAGCAGTATCAGGTGCAGTGTCAGATACAGTTGGCTCTGCTGAGTTGAAGTTGAAGCGCTGTGGTGGAATAGGGGAGCCTGGCACATGTCTGGGAAGGCGCTGTCCAACATAGTCCACATCCCACCAGCCAGTGGTATGACGTCTAATAGGTCTCCACATTGGATCTGGCCACCAGGGAGAAGCAGGCCTTTGTTTCTTTGAGGCCTGCTCAGATAGCAGTGGTGAAGTAGTGTGTTCACGCTTTGGTGGATGAGTGGCTGGTGAAGGAGGATGATGTAGGGGACTGTGTGAAGGAGGACTAGGTGATGGATTAGGTGGAGGACTAGGTGTAGGTGTAGGTGTAGGCATAGGAGGATCTGCTGGATGCATAGGAGCAGGTGGTGGAGGAGGAGCTGGCAGAACATCAATAGCATCCTCTACTCCCCCCTGTTCTGGCAGGTCTTCTGTCTGTGTAGGCATATTCACCCTCAAGTCAACTGGGTTTCTAGATGTACCAGGGAAGACTCTCTCATCAAATTGAGCAGAGTCACTAATGACTTCCTTCCTGGTAAGTGGATTCCAGAACAACCAGCCTTTATAGTTAGAGGGATAGCCTAGGAACACACATTTCTGTGTGTGGGACTGCAGCTGCTTGTGTTGATCTTTCTTCACAAGCACATAAGAGGTGCATCCAAATACACGCAAGTGAGAGACATCTGGCTTTGAGTGGAACCAGAGCTCATAGGGTGTACTGGTAGACACAGCAGAGGTGGGAGAGCGGTTGTGTACATGTACAAATGCTGCCACTGCATCCCACCAGAAGCGAGAGGGCAGGTGTGCTTCATTAAGCATAGTAGTAATGCCCTCTGCAAGTGTCCTGTTAGCACGCTCTGCAACACCATTCTGATGAGGTTCATCTCTAATAGTGTGCTGTCTGTGGATGCCTGCAGTAATACAGAACTGGTCCCATTCCTTAGACACATACTCTCCACCTTTATCATCACGAGTGGCTTTGATCTTCACTCCTAACTGGTTCTCTGCATAGGCCTTAAATTGCTTGAAAGCAGCAAATGCATCACTCTTCTTCTTCAATGGGAGAACAGCCCAGTAGCGGCTGTAATCATCAATGAAGGTGATCCAATATTTAAAGCCATGTCTAGATTGAACAGGCAATGGACCATGAACATCAGAGTGAACCAATTGGAGGAGACCAGAAGCTCTGTGAGATGCAAGTTTGGAGACATTAGACCTGTGCTGCTTGCCAGCAATGCAAGGTTCACAGATAGGATCTGGAGTGCTCTTGGATTTGACAACCATTCCTTTGACTAGCTCCTCAGTCATCAACCTGTTTACATCACCATGATTGAGATGTGCAAAGCGCCTGTGCCAAAGTGTAGTGTCAAGTGGACAGGTGCTGGTGAATGCAGCATAAGCAATGGTAGGGACAATATGGCCATTGAGAGTTGCTGCATTGTAAGAGGTGATGTTTGCAGTGAAAAGAACTGTTCCATGACAATGGAAAAGCATCTTGTTATGGTGAATGGTGACAACATATGATTTGGAACAAGTCAAATACAGGACTGAGAGGAGATTGTTTCTGAGATCAGGAACATGAAGTACACGCTCAAATTCAAGTAACTGTCCAGGTTTGCCACCAAGTACAGGCTGAAAGCGCACTGTGCCAATGCCAACTGAATAAATAACTTGGTTGTTGGCTAAACGAATAGGGGTGTGATTTGTTGAGTATTTGGTGAACCAATGACGATGTGGAGTCATGTGGCAAGTGGCACCTGTGTCAGCAATCCAGTCAGTTCCTGCATCTGGGATAAGAGGTGAATGGGGATTGGTGTAGTCAAGAGCACTTGCATTGCCAGCAAATTCAGCAGATTCAGCAGATTCATCTTGTTGAGCAACATGGGCCTTCTGGCCCTTCCTGCCCTTCCTCCTCTTCTCTTCCCTGTTCTTCTTAGCCCTGACATGTGCATCCTTAGAAGCTGCCTGCTTCATATAGCAGTTCTCCTCTGTGTGCTTAGGAATACCACAGAAGGTGCAAGTGACACCTTGAGAGGAGATAGGCTTTACAGCACTACTAGTGGATGTGAACATGGCCTGGGGCTGAAGCTGAATGCGCTCTTGACGGTTCTGCTGCTCTTGGGCAAATGCCTCCTTAAGGTTATTCCACTTGAATTCCTTCATAAGGAGCACTGCAGAGCGAAAGGAAGCATAGTCCTCAGGAAGAGCACGAATCAGACATGCACATGCAAGCTCATTCTCAAACTCCTCAAGTTTGAGGGTGCTAGAACGAGTGCTTCTGATCTTGTGCAGTGCTAGCTCAACCCTGCTCACCAGATTAGTGAGGGACTCATCTTCCTTCTTGGTGATGTTGAAGAACTCATCATAGGCATTAAAGCGCGCAGCTGGGTTGTCCTGCTCATTGATCTTCTGAAGCTCAGTCCACATCTTGACTGGATCATCCATGTAGTCCTGCACCATAACCTGCATGCTATGCTCAATTCTCTGATAGATCAGGCCTGCAGCTTGCTCAGCCTTCTCTTCCCAGAGCTGGACAGCCTCTGCTGGAGCACTAGGCTTAGCTTCCTGACCAGAGGTCAGGCGCCACAACTTCTTGACTTGAAGTGCAGCACGCATATCATGCTTCCAGACAGAGTAATTGCTGTCATTGAGCTTGGTGATAGTGGATAGCATCTCAGAGGTGACAGGATCAGACATGATAGTTGAAATGAGGTGTGGATGAGAGTGGACAGATGATGCTTAGAAGAAATAAGCAGTAAGAGAGCAATGAGGGAGAGAGCGCTAACAAATTTATGCCTGGAGGTGACAGATCAATGCCAACCAGTGCAGTCTTCTACAGTCACTGAAGTATACACAGATTTGCCGCAAGACAGTGCTGGTCTGTTGGTCTGCTAAGACCCCACAGGCACCGCTAACTGAGAGAGGCTCTAGGCTTAAGTAGACACTCAAAGAGTGACTACAACCAGCGAACTAAGGCCGGGCAGGCAAGCTTCACAGTCTGTAGGCTAGGCTGATCCAACAACAGTGATGGAGCCACACACCAATTAACACCAGAGCTGCCAGACACAAAATGCAGCACAGAGAGGGAACGGATGGGCGGAACGGTGCGCAAATTGGCACGCAGATAGAGGACGACGAGCGGAATCGAACGGTGCAAAGAGCACGCGGATCGGATCAGCGGATCGGCAGCAATCGACAATTTCCGTCGGCACAAGAATAGCCCACAGCGCAGTTAAACCGCGGCCGCTCAAGCTGAAACTTGGTGGAAGTATGCACAGGTATGGGAGCCGTATGCACACCAAAAGGCGTCCGGATCGGATCAGCGGTTGCCGAGAAAATTGAAAGTTGCCAAAATGGGGTGCAAAACAAAGATCCTTCAATAACTCGGCGAGTTCTTGACCGATTTGGCTGAAACTTCGCGACAGGGGACGCGGAAATAGGCCGAATAGACGTGCCAAATTTCGTGAGAAACGGATCAGCGGTTCACCCGGGATAGGCAATGCAACTTCAAAAATAGCCAAAAGTGATAGGGCTATAGCAGTGTCAAATCGCAACGGATCAGGCTGAAACTCGGCAGGACAGTAGGCCTATATGGGCCGAGTAAACGTGCCAAATGGCGTCGAAAACAGCTGGATGGTTGTGGAGCAATCAAGCGGCGGAGTTTTGGGGAGATTTGGCACTAATAAAGACCAAAGAAGAAGGCAGAGGGCTCTGGGACTGTGGAAACTGCACAGAAGGGTGCAGAGGATGATGGGAACACTAGGAACACACCAAAAGGCCAGTCCAGAACACCAAAAGCTTCTCTGACAACAGCAGCAGCTCTCCAAACCCAAAAACTCAAAAATGCGGCAGTGCAGACAGCTAGAGCTCAAGGCTCATAACCTGTTAGATCACACAAATCCAGCAAGGGACCACTGAGTCCAGTGGTGAGTACACTTGATGTTATATTAGCAGTCTAACTACATACCTGAGTCCAGTGGTGAGTACACTTGATGTAGAGTACTCACCAATGGACTGTGCCGCTTTTACAGGAGATTACATAAGCATCACATGATCAAGAAAGCGGACATAAGGAAGAATATAAACAGAACAATAAACTACAAAATACTAAGAGTGTCAGAATCACACTTCTAACAATTTGTAGCCAAACTCTGTAAAGAGATTTCTCAGCTACATAATCTCTTGTCCTACACTAACAGTAGCAATGTATTCTGCTTCAGTGGTAGATAGAGTCACAAAGGGCTGCAACTTGCTAGCCCAGCTAATAGCACCAGTTCCCATCTTGACAACCATCCCACTTGTGGACCGTCTGTTATTCTCATTTCCTCCATGGTCAGCATCACAGAAGGTAGTGAACAGCTCAGAGGACTTAGGATCAGGTGCATAAGTCAACCTGAAATCCTTTGTACCCTGCAAATAGCGACATAGATGCTTTGCTGCCTTCCAATGAGCTGGACCAGGATTAGAACTGAAGCGTCCTAAGACACCAACTGCATAGGCAATATCTGGCCTAGTAGCAATAGCTAAATACATGAGTGCACCAACTAATTACTTGTAGGGCACCTGCTTCATATATTCAGTTTCTGCAGGGGTCTTAGGAGCCATGTCCTTGCTGAGCTTATGCTCAGGGAGAGGAGTAGTAACAGTGCCACAGTTGCTCATGCTGAAGCGCTCTAGCACATCAATAATATACTGTCTCTGTAACAGACTGATAGAGTGCTTGGAGCGGTCTCTCTGAATATGGACTCCTAGCAGGAATGAGGTTGGGCCCAACTCATGCAGTTTAAAGTGCTTGGCCAGTTCATCTCTGACAGACTCATACTGCTGCTTAGACTTTACAGCAATGGTCATGTCATCAACATAGACTGGAATGATGATGTGCACTTTATCTCCGCTGTACACCCAAATGCTGTAATCACAGCGCACTAACTTGAAGCCCATGCTCTTCATCACTGAATCAAGCTTCTTGTGCCATTGGTGGCCAGCCTGCTTAAGGCAATAAATTGACTTGATCAGCTTGAGAACAAATCCAGGGCCAAAGTAGTTCTCAAATCCTTCAGGCTGGATCATGTAGACATCATGCTCTATCTCACCATTGAGAAAAGCAGTAGAGATATCAACACTATACAGCTCAAGGTCTTCAAATGCAGCTATTGCCAGGATGGCTCTAAGTGCAGCCCAGTTGGCTGTAGGGGCAAACACCTGAGAGAACTCAATACCTGGTTGCTGAGAGAAGCCCTTGGCTACCAGCCTTGCCTTGTACCTGTCTACAGATCTATCTGCAATACTAAGCATGTCTGGAACGAGAGCATAATGGATTAAAGGGGACGCATATAGAAAGGTCAGAATATGTGCAAAACCTTCGGAACCGGGTCTCTTTGAGCAGAACGAAGTGGAACTCGGGGAAATGACTCGGAAGGGCTCTGGATAGCCTGACAAAGTAAGTCTGCAATGTTTAACAAAGGAGAGGGACTGAGGACGAGGTTGCAGGGTCAAATCTCTTTGTCTGGAATGCGGATCCGAGGTCCGGAGACTTGTGATCGATGCGTGCAAACTCGGTGCCGTGATTCTCCCATCTTGATGGCCAATCAAAGAACGGTGCACGTGCTATCTGGACTATAGCGTTCTTGCTAAGTTCACTCATTCGAGCGAAACCAGTCGAAACTGAGCAAAACCAGTCAGAACCCCGCGGAACTGGTCGTAATGACTTTGTACATTCCCAAGCTTCAGGCTTACTCTTCAGCGACTCTGACTTCCTGAAGATGACTGACATCGCGTTGACCTTGTTTCCCAGTTCCGAGAAAGCTAACCTGAAAGACGCTCGCTTGGATGATGTCAAGAGCTTCTTGATCAGCCAGAAGTGACTGGATCAGTTAGACGATTGTGGCTATGCAGCGCTGATCAGGTATGCAGCAAATTTCTTTGCTAGAGATGGACGTTTGTGGAAGAAGGTGCAGAACAGACGACACCAGGTCTTAATCGAACCAGAACGCAGATGGAACCTCGTAAAGCAAGTGCATGACGATCTAGGCCACAAGGGAGTATACTCTGTTCAAATTCGACTCCTGGAACGATTTTGGTGGCCTACCCTCAGTCCAGACGTCAAATACTACGTGCGCACCTGTCATGAGTGCCAAGTTCGCCAGATGAAGAACATTCTAATTCCCCCAGTCGTACCAACAATACCATCAATTTTCCAGCGCATACACATCGACACCAAGGTAATGCCGAAGTCTGGAGGATACCGGTACATCGTACAAGCCCGATGCGCTTTATCGGGTTACCCCGAATTTCGACTCTTGCATGAAGAAACCAGCAAAGTGATAGCCCAGTTTATTTTCCAAGACCTCCTTTGCAGATACGGCGCTTGTCCCGAGCTCGTAACAGATAATGGGAAACCGTTCGTCGCAGCACTCGATTACCTCAAGGATCGATATCACATCAATCACATATGCATCTCAGCATACAACTCTTGCACCAATGGAATTGTAGAAAGACGCCACTACGATGTGCAGGAAGCCCTGATAAAGGCTGTAGACGGTAATGACAAACGATGGAGCGACCAAGCTTACTCAGTATTTTGGGCAGAAAGAATCACCATCCAGAAAGCGACCGGAATGTCCCTGTATTACATGGTACACGGAGTAGAGCCTATTCTACCTTTCGACCTCGCCAAAGCCACGTACTTAGCCCCCCTGGTCGATACGCCCGTTCCAACTGCGGAACTCATCGCAACCTGCACGAAGCAGCTCCAGAAGCATCCTGAGGAACTAGATCGAATCGCCAGACTAGTTTCCGATGCCCAGCATGCGTACGCACAACAATTCAAAGAGATCAACAAGGCCAAAATCAAAGACTACGACTTCTAGCCAGGATGACTCATTTTGTTGCGAAATACGTGCATCAAAATGGAACTTAATCGCAAGATGAAGCCCCGATACCTAGGACCCTATGTGGTAGTACGCAAAACAAAGGCCGGTTCATATGTCATTGCAAAACTCGACGGATCAGTCTCGAAGATCCAAGTAGCTGCGTTTCGCCTGATTCCTTACTTTCCTCATTCGAATCTCTCTGTACCCATTACTAAGCTCATAAACACAGCAGATGATGAACTCGAGGACGACGCCAGCCCCCCAATCGAACCAGAAGAAGATGACGTTTCCGACGCCCAGTCGGAATCTGAAAACCTCAACCCATAAACACCATTCAGTTGTGATACCCTCCATGCAAACCACTGGCATTCCTCTTCTATTAGATCCTTTTGATTATTCATTTCATTTCTTTCCTCTCCCGATTTTCCTCTTGATTTTTCCTTCCTTCAAATTACTCGCGCTCAACCGCATTTAGACCCTCGGAAAGTGTTCACGCAACCCGAGATATGTGTTCAACCGCGTTTTCACCTTCATACGCTCAGTTGCGAATCGCAACCCGGTGTAACACTGCGCAAAACAGCACAACCAGCTAATTTTCTCTCGTTCCTTTCGACTCAATAATCACCGCTTAATTTCTCTAATCTCTCATTTTCTCATATCTCAATCCTCATTCTTCCATTATTCTTCGACCTTGCCTCATTTACCTTCACCCCAAAACGTTAAAAATGCAAACAAAATTTCATAACATTCAAAAAACATACAAAAACTATATATATACAAAAGTCCAAATTATTTTTTCTTTTTCTTCTTTTTTCTTTGTTTTTATTCGTCCCATGAGGTAGGAGACACTAGATGAAAAAGCGTCATTTTGACGTGCTCTACCCCCTCTCCTCACTCCTCTTACTCCTTACTCTTCCTCCTCACCCCTTACCACCCTTCCTAGTGCACTGGTCTCAGCCAGCATCTCCTCTGCTAGGTTGTGCAGTTAATCCGCAGCATGGAACAACATGCGTGCGCGCCTCTCCAAGGCCACCATCCAGAAATGGACGGTGCTCTCATCCATCCCGGCGACCAACTCCTCGATGTCACTCACCTCAAGGACAGGCGCAACCGGCATCCTCAGCACCTGCGCTGTTGCGTGCTGATGAGCTTCGCGCATCTCGCGTTCCACCTGCTCATTCCGCAGGCAACGCGCAGCCCTCCCATGCATAGCCAGCTCGCATCACCGCCTGGCCTTCGTGTGGCAGTAATCACAGGCCTGTCCAGGGAAACCCTCACAGACCTGGCCTGCCCTCGCACACCTCTCACACCCCTCATCATGCACGACCCAGCCACCAGCAGCATGCTGCTGCTACTGCTGCTACCATCCCCGCCATCGCTTTGGCTTCCCTCATCCTCTTCCATTCGTTCTGCACTCGGAGACTTGCTCACAGCCGGAGGATTGCTGTTGCTGCTGTTGCTGTTGTCGCTGTTGTCGCAGTTGTTGTTGCTGTTGTTGGGACATGACGGAGAAGAGAGGATAGATGAATGGAACGCGTCGCGAACCGCGTTTTATGCATCGAGAATCTAGAGACGCCGAGTCTAACCCTATTGGGAGTGTGACTGTGGACAGTCACAATTTCAAGAAACCGGGAGATGTAAGAAGCATCGACATGCTAGGCCCGAGATCACGCACGTGACATGTGTTCCATGGTAATCTGCATCGTAACAGCGGAACTCAGTGCGGATCGATTCGATTCGAAGTGGAACAGACTACTGTAGCCTCTCGCACTCGACCGCTGCATAGGAAGAACTTTCGGACGCTCGAGCCACCCAGTCGAAAACTTACAAAGGCTGACTTAGCTAGCTTGTCTTACTAAACCCAGGCACAAGAGGTAAATTGAAGGATCTGCAATCGGCCCCCGACGCATTCCAAGTTTCGACGTGATGTGATGCACTCTGGCTTTTCTCCCATTTGAGTCCCATATGCGTTGAAACTCCTGTGGACGTTCTGATGCCGGACAGGGAGTGTATAGTTCGAGGGGCTGCCCTAGAATACCTTCAAGCGGTCAGCAGAGAGTTACACCCGAGCTAAGGGCACGAAGGAGTGGAGGGAAATAGAGATATACAATGGAAGGGCTTGGTGAGAACCGGGGATATGAGGGAAGTGCTCAAGGAGGAATTCCGAGGGTAGGCTTCTCTCAAGATCGACGGTGGCGGTGCAAAGGCTAAATCGACTCTCTGGCTCAGCTGCGAGCTCTGGACTAAAGCTGACTGACCCAAGGCACAAGAACTAAACTAACTAAGCTACGCTAGTCGAACCACCAACCCGAACATGACTAATCGACTGTGCTAACACACTGGCAAGCGACTGCAGCCGATCTCACTTGTAGTCTAAAGTGTCAGAACGCAGCGTAATGATTCGAAACGCGATACGATGGACGAAGGACAATTGCTGAGTGAGTCGAAATGTGATGCGAGGGATGGAGGTGCGAAACGATGACGTTTCCGATCGAAACAATGCGGAATAGCACCGGGCTGGTCTTGAGGAAGCGGAGAGTGAAAAGTCAAGAGGAAAGGGGTGATATGGTGTCCTTTCCCGACGACAATGGAGAGGAGAAGGTGTTGCGAGACCAAATGCGAGCGGCATGCAGAGTAACTGGGTTACGAGCGAAACCGGGTGAAACGGATCGAAACACGTGAGGGGGTCTTGTTTCGGGTGAGAGAAGATAGAGAAGCCTTTATACGATGATGGCGAACTATACGAATGCACGAACGGCTCTACTGCGAAGAGAGATCACTGATCGACTGTACAGAACATGAAATGTCGTATATTAGACTATAGAGACGAGAGAGTCCACTATGAACAAGTAGACTAGAGGTCGAGAGGCTTTGAGACGATGTGAGAACTGCAAGCTAAGCTCCCACTAAGCTCCGACTAAGCTGTCCTTCTACTATGAGAGTTGTGCTATATTTATACTAAATGTCCAAGGCTGAGCCTCCCAGCAGTCAGAGAACCTATGTCATAAAGAAAAGGGAACGCATATCGCTATCTACAAAGGAGAGGAGCGCATATGAATGGTTTAAGGGACACATAGGTCAAAAGGAACAATACTAAGCATGTCTGGAACGAGAGCATAATGGATTAAAGGGGACGCATATAGAAAGGTCAGAATACGTGCAAAACCTTCGGAACCAGGTCTCTTTGAGCGGAATGAAGCGGAACTCGGGGAAACGACTCGGAAGGGCTCTGGATAGCCTGACAAAGTAAGTCTGCGATGTTTAACAAAGGAGAGGGACTGAGGACGAGGTTGCAGGGTCAAATCTCTTTGTCTGGAACGCGGATCCGAGGTCCGGAGACTTGTGATCGATGCGTGCAAACTCGATGCCGTGATTCTCCCGTCTTGATGGCCGATCAAAGAACGGTGCACGTGCCATCTGGACTATGGCGTTCTTGCTAAGTCTACTCGTTCGAGCGAAACCAGTCGAAACCGAGCGAAACCAGTCGGAACACCGCGGAACTGGTTGTAACGACTCCGTACGTTCCCAAGCTTCAGACTTACTCTTCATCTCCCGGGTTCATGAAATAGTGACCGTCCGCGGTCACTCCCATCTCAATCCGACGCGTGGGAGTTTCGAAGCATAACGCGTTGCGTCCAAATTTTCTTCCGCTGTCATCTCTTCTTTATTCTCCAACATGTTCACTTCCGAAGAAATCGTCGCGCTCTTGGGACCCATCAACTCCGATGATGACTGGAAGGCAGTGGTCGTGAAATTCGAGGCAGACGTCGCCTTGGCCAGGTCAGCAATGGATGAACTAGACCATGGCGTCACGACGGTAATTCTGCCAGATAAGACAAAACCAGTTGAATGGATCGCGCCTACAGGTTCGATGACGGTACGGTGGTTGACGAATCCAGTGATGGAATCTTTGATGGATGGGTGAAAGGCAACCACGGTGTGTAAACCACGCACTCTAATCAAGAATTTTTGTTAATGAAATTTGACAGGCACGGAAGGAAGCATTGGAGCAAGTCCGTCCCAAAGGAACGAAAGAAGTCTGGTTGGAGACGGCGTACTCCAACTACTGCGACACGGACGCTCTCCTACGGATGCTGTACTATGATTGACGGGAATTTTACACCAGGATGGAGACCAAACGACGAGCTTTCTTCCACAGATGCAGGGTTCCATTCCATCCTGCCTCGTTCGATTTGACTCGTGGGTTCTTCTTGGGCGATTCGTTCCCTCCAATGTTCCTGAAACCGCGCCCTGACATCAAAAAGGCTCTCGAGAATGTGAGAATGGAGAGCTCCAAGTTCCAACAAACGGCGAGGTTCACCGGCAACACGGACTACACGCAAGACGAAGCTGTCCGGAGTCACGTAGGTACTTCTTCTTGTCTATCATCTCCATCTAATCCTTCCTACAGCAAGCGTTCGAATATTGGGAGGATATCGAGCAATGACACCTTCGTGCAGGGCACATCCTTCGCATCGACAGGGTGAAATTGAGAACGGTCCGGCTCCTCTGGGAATACTACGGCTATTCCATCCTTCGTCGTCGGCTCTATCAACTCGTTCGTGCTCAGGAATCCAAAATGCAACAACAACAACAGCAACAACAACGATCCCAACAAGTGCTGTCTGAACCTTCTCAACCTCTTTCTCAACCGCAACAACAACAGCAGCAACAACCAATGTTGCCTGAACAATTTCCTCCGCAACAACAACAACAGCAGCTACATCAAATGCTGCCTCAGGACGTCGATAGTCCAATGGAGGTTGATTCCGCTCCTCTTCAGGTCGAAACTGGCGAAACAATTGAGGACGGAGAGGTCGCGGAACCGGTCGAAATGCTCGAAACCGGAGCGGAACATTTGGAAGGGGCTAGCCGTTCTACACCCTTAACCTCACTCGAACCTACAATGCTCGAGATTGAGCTTCGCGAGAGTGAAAGACGAGAAGAAGAAGAACGCGCTGCTCAACGCGCCAAAATCTCCCGGATGGCTGCCAAAATCGAGGCCAACATGCGACGACGGCTGGATGCAGGGACTCGCTGCATTCGTGGTGTTCGGCAAGTGGTGGACTCGAACGAGGAGACTCCTGCGATTCAGGAAAGTCCTGAGAGTCCTCCTCCTGGTCATCGGGGAGAAGACTCCGTTGTCATGAGTCCAGGCGACGGAGGAATGGATATCGGTGATGTGGGAATGGAGGTGAATGAGCCATTTGAGGCGGACGCAAGCCTTGAAGAGATTCAGGCTCTCAATACCGCGAGCAACAACAACAGCAACAACAACAACAACAATAGCGGTACTGCTGCTGTTCCGCGCGAAACTGTCGAAACGCAAGCAAGACGCGTTTCTCTGGCACGACGAGTGTCTTCTCAACCTGAGGCTAGTCCTTCTAGGATTCCAGCTAATGGTGGTGGTTCTGGAGGTGACGACAACGATAATGACGATGACGACGACGACGACAACGATGGTGACAAATGATTGAGCGATGGGCGCGTTCGTCATCGGGTTCCATGCGACCAGTGCCAGAAGTGTGGCCATGATTACGTGGGTCTTCCACAGAGGACCTGCGCTCTGTGCTTGAAGCAGGCGAAGGGCTGTAGTCTAGCCACGAAGGGCAGGGCTGTAGCCGCAAAGCGTAAGGCAGCTCGGGAGGTGCGCGATCGGGAAGCAAAACACTGGAAAGTCACGGCTCTGGCGGCCAGATCAGTGGGTGGTCGCGTCGAGCATGAAGCTCTGCAGCGGGAGGTCGGGGAATCCGAGCTGCAGTTCGTGCTGGCGCGGATGGATCACCGGGACAAGGTCCTGTCCCGGATGCTGAACAAATTCAGCGTCCTCGTAGCGCAGGCGCATGCAGATCGTCGTCTGCTGCTCGAGTTGGCTGGGGTGAAGATGGGGGAAGGTGAAGACGAGGAAGAGGAAGATAGAGGGGAAGTGGAGAGGGTTCGTCAGTCAAAGGGGAAAGGTAGGGCTTGGGAATAGAGTATAATTGTCGTGTATGCTCTATGTCCTGGTCGGACTTTTGTAAAATAGAAAAAGAAAAGGACAAAAGAAAAAGAAAAATAACTTGTACTGTATATAGTTGTTTTTATAGTTTATTTATACGATTTTGTTTCGGTTTTTGTGAATTTTTGTGTGATCGAGCGAGACTGAGTAATGACTAGAAGAATAGATCAAAGAATTCAAGGAACAGGATGAAAGGAAACTGATACGAAGTGAATTGAGGTGTTTCGCCATCGTTCCGCTGTTTTGAACGGCAAAACTGTGCGGAACTACGTATTAAGTAAAGTACACGCGTTAGATCCTATTGTGGATCACGCTAGCAGAGACGAAACTATAGAAGGAGAATTGGAAGATTAGAATTGATCAGAGGAGAGAGAGAGAATCGGAAATAAGTAAGGAGCATATATGAAGGGAAATGAATGATTTAATCGGAATTTTGGGACTCATCGTCAGGGAATTTCTCTGGCGAATCTTCTATTTCGGGTATGTCATCATCTTCATCCGATCCAATGAGCTTGGTCACCGGAACAGTCAAATGCGAACGCGGGAAGTATGGAACCAGGTGAAACGCTGCTATTCGGAGTTTCGAAACCGCTCCATCGAGTTCGGCGATGATATACGAACCGCCTTGGGTGCGTCGAACTACCACGTAGGGGCCTAAATAGCGGGGTTTCATTTTACGATTGAGTTCCATCTTGATACGCGTGTTTCGCAAGAGTACGAGGCTTCCTGGCTGAAAGTCGTAGTCCTTGATTCTATGCTTCTCCACCTTGGCAAACTGCTTCGCGTATGCATGCCTTGCATTCATGATGAGTTTCGCAATGTGATCCAACTCTTCTGGACGTTTCTGGAGTTGTTTTGCACGTATTATGATGAGTTCCGACGTCGTAACTGGCGAATCGAGCGGCGGTGCCAGGTATGTTGCTTCTGCGAGGTCGAAAGGCAAAACTGCTTCGACTCCATGGGCCATGTAATACGGGGACATTCCTGTCGCTCTGTTGATTGTGATTCTTTCAGCCCAAAATACCGAGTCAGTGTGATCACTCCAACGCTTGTCATTACCGTCTGCAGCTTTAATCAAGGCTTCCTGTACGTCGAAATGTCTGCGTTCGACTAATCCATTTGCGCGTGAGTTGTATGACGAAATCCAAATGTGGTTGATGTGATACCGCATCTTCAAGTAATCTAGCGCGGCGACGAATGGTGTGCCGTTATCTGTAACAATTTCGGGGCATGCTCCATATCGACACAAAAGGTTCTGGAAGATAAACTGGCCTACGGTCTTACCAGTTTCTTCTTGAAGAAGTCTAAATTCGGGATACGCGGTTAACGAACAACGCGCATGCACGATATATTGGAATCCACTCGATTTCGGCATGACCTTCGAGTCAATATGGATGCATTGAAACAGAGGGGCTACCTCCGGTACGTTCGGTGGGATAAGAATATTCTTCGTCTGGCGTATCTGGCACTCATGACAGGTGCGCATGAAATACTTCACGTCCTGTCCTAAGGACGGCCACCAAAATCTCTCCAGCAGTCGCATTCGAGTGCAGAAAATTCCTTTGTGTCCTAGATCGCCATGAGCTTGCTTAACTAGGTCCCACCTGCATTTTGCTTCTATTACAACTTGGTGCCGGCCGTTCCGCGCCTTTCTCCACAGACGGCCTCCCTTCACGAAGAAGTCAGCTGCGTACCTGATTAGCTTTGCATAGCCACTGTCGCTAAGATTGTCTGGGCGTGTGAGATGCGTGATTAGCTTCGTGACGTCATCTAAGCGGCTATCCTTCCTTTTTGCGGATTCTGTAGAAGGAAATAGGTTCTCGGTCGCTGTTTCGCTAGGTGTTCTGCTCTGTTGCGCTACTTGGTATGTCGAAACCGGCTCTTCTATCGCAAAACCGTACGTTTCATCTACCCAGTCTTCATACATTTCATCCTGAGGGGGGTCTTCTTCAGCTGCTCTTTGTCTGGATAATCCATCGGTACACCGGAAATCGGCTGCTGGGATGTGTCTGAGCTTGAAACTGAAGAGAAGGATACCTGCGATCCATCTGTTAATGGTCGCATTGGGCTGTAGATCAGGATTGTTGATCATCCCCTTGATGTATGCTGCATCCATTTCGACTACTAGATTCCGGACTCTGATGAGATACAGTCGCATCACGTGCAGTGCCCAAAATAAGCCATATAACTCGATTTTCGGCTGTGAATACGATGCCTGGGTCTGATTCCAGTTAATAGAACCGAAACAATTGATCCTACGCTTTCCATCCGAGTGCTCTTGTCCTAAATACCAACCAACTCCAATAATAGACGAGTCTACCGCCAGTATTACTTTGTTGTCTGACGCGTAGTCGATTGCGCACAGCGCCGGGCAAATAATAACGGCTTGCTTTAGTTCGTCCATTGCGTTCTGTTCTTCATCTGTCCACGCGAAAATCTGGTTCTTCCTTGTCATGCGGTACAATGGGCAAGCGAGTTTTGAATAATCTTTGACGAAAATCCGAAGGACTCCTACCGTTCCCAGAAATCCTCGGACTTCCGTCAGCGTTCTACATGGTGGCCAATCTCGTATCTTCTGTACTTTTGAATCATCTGGCTTGCGTCCCTGGTATGTCAACTTGTGTCCAATGAATACGGCTGACTCCATGCATGGAACCAACTTCTTCCCTGAAAACGTTCCTCCTACAGCCTTCATTCGCTGCAAAATTCTGTTCACATCACATATATGCTCATACACAAAACAACGAATCTCGGAGTTTCCCGGTATGGTCTCGTACGAACCGTCTGGTAGCTCGTATCGCGATTTTGGACCTAAACCGGGCGCATCGTCTGCGAAAGGGTTCGTAACGTGCGGAATCTCGTCCTGAAGGATAAAGGCCACGTCATTATGCATAATCTGCAAGGAATTGGTGTATCCCATTGGTAGAACTGTCATTCGAAATGTTCCCAAGGGTGTCTGGAACGTAGTAAGATCTCGAGATTGTTCGTCCAGCTTTCTTTGGTTGAATGCCACAAATAAATCCAACTCCGTGTAACAAGCTCATCCACCACTGCTCTCCGTGATCATTTCGACGTTTGGTGGTACTGCCGAGTCCTTGACCGTAACCGCATTAAGATCCTGCAAGTCAATAATGGATCGCAACGTTTCTTTGTCTTTCTTTACCAAGCAAAACCATCTGGACCGATACGACGAATTCGATGGTTCAATAACCCCATTGCGAATCTTCTCTCGAATAAGTTCGAGGGCCTTGTCATGAATTCCCGGGGGAATTGGAATGCTCTTGTGCTGCCACGGTATATGCGGTATTGTGGGGATGCGTATCGGGTCGAAATACGTCGGATCGAGTGTTCCGCGTTCGGATTCGGTCTATGCTAATGCTTCTTCCTGCAACATAATTAGATTCTTCACTAATAACCTCTCCACCAGCCACAGAAAGGTATTCTCGTCGATCTTCAGTGCTTCCATCCTTTCAGCGGTTACACGACCCGTGGGTTCGAACGGCTTCAGTACAACTGGCATCTCGGGCATCCCTCTCAACGGATCCGGATGCTGCCTTCGAACAATCCTGTACTCTTCTGGAAGGACTCCCGGGATTGGCCTGACTTTCTGCGCTACTCGTTTGTAAGCCATTACTGCCGCGTCTTCTTCTTCTGGGGTTTCTAAAACACATGAACGATATGACCGTTCTTCTTTGTCAGTAGTATAGCAATTTTTGTTTAATAAATAAGGCAATCGTTGGTTGAAAAGAGATGGGATCATGTGTGAGATAAATTCGAAATCATAAGAAAATACCTGAACCGGCAATTGGTTACTACCATTCTCGTCTCGCCAATTTCTCTCAATCAGTTCCTCGACGCTTGCGGAAAACCCTTTGGAAGTGGTCCTCGCACGATCGTTCGAATTCCAGTGGCCACTTTGCTTTGATTTCTGCGATCGTTCGGGTCCGTTAAGGTGATATGTTGGTCACCTGATGTGTAATCCTTCGTTTCGCACTCCGTAATAGCGAAAAATGGTCTCCCCAACAAAGCCTGGAAGGGAGCATTTGGAACGACTTGTACTTGGAGTGAAACGTCAATTCCGGCTATCGTGAACTTCGCATTTGAGATCATGCCCATGGTAGATGACCTAGCTGCGTCTGCTGTCTCGAGGATCATCCCTTTGTCAGGGGATAGGGGTATCTGAAGCTTCTCCCATACGTCTTCGCGGAGCAGACACACTACAGCTCCCTGGTCAAGCACGCATTCGACTTCCAGAGTGTCTTCAATCAACACGCTAATGGTCCTGAGGGGCATGGATGCCTCTGCGGCGACGCCTTGTCCACTGAGCGCCAGTATTTCTTCCATCAAAAGCGTTTCGCCTGTTTCGACTTGTTCCGACGCGAAACGCCCAACTTGTAACATAAGTGAATCATCCACGACCTCACCATATTTGACTTCAGCCGTGTTGTATCTCTTCGCCGTCATCAGCTCCTTCATCTGTTTCCTAATGTCCGGGGCGATTGAGAGGAGTTCTCGTTGGCTGATGGTGATAGGGGTATTGAGAGTACGAGTCAGAATGTTGGAGACTGCGCTCGAGTCTTCTATTGGTACGACGTATTTATACTGGGGTTGTGATTTCCTGGTAATGTCCTCCTGCTGCGGTGACTGGAGTGACCTTGTCGAGGGCCGCATGCCACTCGGTGGCGCAGGCTGCAGTTTCACCTGCGCCTTCTTATGAGGCTGAACTCTAGGGATCTCTACGCCATCGGGCTTCGTTCTTCGTCCACCAGCTGCCTTCTTCTTCGCCTCGTTAATCAAAATCTCCAAATGTTCGATGTCGTAGTTTTCCTGCTCGTTCTGATCTTCTTCGTCATGACTATATGCATATGCTGGACCAGCTTGATGGCTATATGCGGGTGCGACTGACTCGACCATTCCTACTGTGTGCGTTGCCGGAGCTTTAGCGTGAAAGCTATCGATTCGTTCTTTGAGATTGTTCCCCGGTAGCGACCTTGTAATGAGACCGCCGTTCGGCAACACAATCCTTCCATCCGGGCTCCTTACGCACTTTCCGGCTTGGATGTACTCGAGAACCTTCGTACACGATCGAATATAGTGTCCTGCTTCGCCGCAGAAGTTGCAAACTGGGTTTCGCAGAGTTTTGCTGCGTTCCGCCCCTAGTCGATGCGGAATGTTCCCCTTGCTCAGGGCGTCGAGCGTAACCTGAAAACTCTTCAACGTATCCATTACCTTGGCCAAATCCACTTCTTCCTTCTTTACGATACTTGTCGAAGCTTCTCCGGTAGCTGGGGGTGGAAAGTTACTGCCGAAACTGCCCACAATCTTTCCTCCCAGCACGAAATTCGAATGTTCGAGCACGTCCTTAATCTTGTAAGGCGTAGATGAATCGTGGTCTGGTAGCTTGATCTCGATACAACGAATGAGCGCCTCTCTAAGGTCTCCTGTAATTCCCATCAGGAACATCTCGTCAGCTTGGGACTCTAAGATCTTTCCGTTCGTTATAAGATACTTAGAGCGCCTGACGAATTCTCGATGATATTCGCCTAGGTCTTCTCGGTTCTTGATCCCTTTCTTCACCCGTTCTACGACCAAATGCTCCAGTTCTCCCTTGGAGTAGCGTTTCCCTGCCGTGAGACTCGGGTATAGAGCTATAATCTCTCTCTTCACCATCTCCACATCAGGGTTCGGGTCGTTAATTTTGTTGGTAGTCTCCCAAAGTTCTGCGACGTCGGTCTTTGCATAGTACAAGAACTTCCGGACGTGATCTCTATCATTCCACGCAGCCTGTCTTGCGATCTCTGCAACGTCTTCGAAGAACCTAGGGAGTTCCTTTGGTTCTGAGCCGTCAAACGTTGGGGCACGTTTGTCCCCACGCGAGGGCAGTTGGTACGCCATTGCGGTTTGTTGATTTGTAAGTTGTTGTAATACGTTAGTGTTAGCAGATAGACGAGCTATTACCGCTGCGTTGCTGGCTAAAATCTGTTGAGTTACGGTAGGTAGTTGGTAATTGGTAGGCGGGCTAGCTGGTCTGCTCGGTGATCCTGGGGTGGAAACTGGCACGGATGAGAGGTTGGGAAGTTCTGAATCGGCGATGGTAGATGGGGAATGATCTAGGGAATCGGTGTTGGAAGGAATGGCGCTAACGGATTGTCACAAGGGTGTTTCGCTGTGTTCCGCATTTTCCGCAGTGGAACGTATGTTGCGATTGACAATCCTAGGCCTTCGAGTCAGCGGCAAAACCTGATGTTCTACAGGGACTCGAGCGGATTGGCTACGTGTAACTCGTCTGCTAGACGAATTTGGCGGGGTATTCATAATGGTTGGACAGTGAAATCCCCCTCGCCGTGGGCTCCACTTGAAACTCCTGTGGACGTTCTGATGCCGGACAGGGAGTGTATAGTTCGAGGGGCTGCCCTAGAATACCTTCAAGCGGTCAGCAGAGAGTTACACCCGAGCTAAGGGCACGAAGGAGTGGAGGGAAATAGAGATATACAATGGAAGGGCTTGGTGAGAACTGGGGATATGAGGGAAGCGCTCAAGGAGGAATTCCGAGGGTAGGCTTCTCCCAAGATCGACGGTGGCGGTGCAAAGGCTAAATCGACTCTCCGGCTCAGCTGCGAGCTCTGGACTAAAGCCGACTGACCCAAGGCACAAGAACTAAACTAACTAAGCTACGCTAGTTGAACCACCAACCCGAACATGACTAATCGACTGTGCTAACACACTGGCAAGCGACTGCAGCCGATCTCACTCGTAGTCTAAAGTGTTGGAACGCGGCGTAACGATTCGAAACGCGATACGATGGACGAAGGACAATTGCTGAGTGAGTCGAAATGTGATGCAAGGGATGGAGGTGCGAAATGATGACGTTTCCGATCGAAATGATGCGGAATAGCACTGGGCTGGTCTTGAGGAAGCGGAGAGTGGAAAGTCAAGAGGAAAGGGGTGATATGGTGTCCTTTCCCGACGACAATGGAGAGGAGAAGGTGTTGCGAGACCAAATGTGAGCGGCATGCAGAGTAACTGGGTTACGAGCGAAACCGGGCGAAATGGATTGAAACTCATGAGGGGGTCTTGTTTCGGGTGAGAGAAGATAGAGAAGCCTTTATACGATGACGGCGAACTATACGAACGCACGAACGGCTCTACTGCGAAGAGAGATCACCGATCGACTGTACAGAACATGAAATGTCATATATTAGACTATAGAGATGAGAGAGTCCACTACGAACAAGTAGACTAGAGGTCGAGAGGCTTTGAGACAATGTGAGAACTGCAAGCTAAGCTCCCACTAAGCTCCGACTAAGCTGTCCTTCTACTACGAGAGTCGTGCTGTATTTATACTAAACGTCCAAGGCTGAGCCTCCCAGCAGTCAGAGAACTTACGTCATAAAGAAAAGGGAACACATATCGCTATCTACAAAGGAGAGGAGCGCATATGAATGGTTTAAGGGACACATAGGTCAAAAGGAACAATACTAAGCATGTCTGGAACGAGAGCATAATGGATTAAAGGGGACGCATATAGAAAGGTCAGAATATGTGCAAAACCTTTGGAACCGGGTCTCTTTGAGCGGAACAAAGCGGAACTCGGGGAAATGACTCGGAAGGGCTCTGGATAGCCTGACAAAGTAAGTCTGCGATGTTTAACAAAGGAGAGGGACTGAGGACGAGGTTGCAGGGTCAAATCTCTTTGTCTGGAACGCGGATCCGAGGTCTGGAGACTTGTGATCAACGCGTGCAAACTCGATGCCGTGATTCTCCCATCTTGATGGCCGATCAAAGAACGGTGCACGTGCCATCTGGACTATGGCGTTCTTGCTAAGTCTACTCGTTTGAGCGAAACCAGTCAGAACACCGCAGAACTGGTCATAATGACTCTGTACGTTCCCAAGCTTCAGACTTACTCTTCAGCGTTCATATATTTGTTTTGTCCCTTATGATCCCTATGCTCATTATTCCATGTGTGCTCACATTTCGTATTATGCCCTATGGTCATTATCTCACCACCTTCCAGATATGCTCACCTCGTCTTTTGTTCCCATACGTTCCTTTATGATTATCACTTCCGATTTCCCTCCATTATGCTCCCTGATGCTCCGATGGCTCAGGTTCGGACAAGGTTATAAATAGGCGAGCAACTCGTAGTAGAAAAAGGGAGTTTTAGCCCAGAGAGTTTTAGCAGACGACAGTTTAGCTCAGACTAGAAACCCACTCTACTACAGTCGAGATCAATTCGACTCCTCCTGTACTCTCCTCGACTCTATCTCCCACAAATACATGATAGTTCTGTCTCATACACCTCAAGTCTCCTGCTCTGCAGTCATACCCGAGCCCAGTGTGATCAGTTTGACCCGTTGTAGTGCGCCGCACTAACCTGTACCGGTCCAGCGGCACAGGCCTGTAAGGGCTGTACTCCCCTATGCCATACCCAGGACACCCCGCGTACTATTGTCAGCAAACCAGCCTTCGCCGCCGTTACCCATAATACACCCTGCTCAGCGGCCGCCGGACCTTCGGCGGCCTAGGAACAGCACCCACGCTGCCACCGCCGCCGACCATACGAACCGGCGGCGACGCCTCCACTCCTATCTTATGATCACCTTGTCCCCCCTTCGACCAAATCCTAGTTCCCCTTCTCCAGCCTCTCTCAAGAACGGTTCCGCCGAATCCGGTGACTCCGGGCTTCGGAAATGCTCGCACGGCGGCCGGACACGCTGCGGCGGATGTATATCGCGCCATCGCGGAGGTGTATGCCCGCCGCCGCGCCGGCTGGGTGAACGATAGCCGATCTCAGGTCCATTTCGTTGGTTGTTTCATATTCTTATCATCCCACATTGTACGCCGAGCGCGGTAGCGCGCCCGGCGGCCGTCCGTATATTCCCCCTTTTAGTTTTATTTGACCCCTTGGCGTTTCAGATCCATATAGAGCGCGCCCTGACCGATCCGAACGGCCCCGACATTCGACACGACGTACCAGCACTCCGCCGTTCCGATTGGGGCGCCCCTAGGTCTTGGTGGCTTGGCGGCACATCTCGGCGGCGGCCCCCGCCGTCGCGGCGCGCCTGTCACGCCTCGCCGCCCGCCGCTTTAAGTGATATTTCTTATCAAGGACTCATAGTATATATAGAGAGCATGTATCTATCCTAAAAACCAGCAGATATACACTCTAGAACACAGTTACCAGAGACCAACCACAAGTAAAGAAGCCCCCTTCAAGAAACCAGTATATACAGAGAACCAGACAGCCCGATCGGGCGAACTCCCGGTCACGTGCCCTCGCCGATCCCGTCCTGACGGCGTCGGCCCCGATCTCACAGGATAGAAGCCGCTGGGCTCATTCGCCGCCCTGGTCATCTCCCTTCTGCGCAGCTGTCACTCGTCCAGTAATCGCTCCGAGGACTTCCCACTTATATCTGCATCGCCGCCCCTCTCTCTCTAGCCTCCGCCGCCGCTCGGTCCTGAGCATTTGGGATTCCTCTTCCACGTCCCGACGCAGCCGTCACTCCTCTAGTAATCAATCCCGCGGTCTTCGATTTCTCCCTGCGCCTGAGGCCCCTTTTGTCTTTCGCCGCCGCTGCTCGGCTCAGATCGTTTGTGATTCTTCCTCAACGCCTCGACGCAGCCGTCACTCTTCTAGGCATCTGTTATATTTCCTCGACGTCTCGACGCAGCTGTCACTCTTCTTGTGTTCGCCGCCTCCGCCGGCGCCGCACCCAGTCCGCCGCACACAGTCTGCCGCTGCGACCCCTTCGCCGGTTCAGTCAGACTCGGCGATCCCTATACAGCCGTCGAGGCCCGGATCGCCGCGGCGAGTTATTCGAAGGCGCGGCGGACCTGCCTAACGGGCAGATCCTTGTGCATCTGAGCTGAGTGTCGCTTCTGAAAGCCTGTAGGTAGTCTGTAGGTCTGGTAGGACCTCCCCTTTTTCCTCTCGACACCTTTGACATCGCCTCTCTGTGGTCGAACGCCGCCGCCGCCGCCTTTGTCCCTATCTAGGAGAGTCTGATAGTCTACATTTTGGAGCCCACGGCGAGGGAGGTAAAAAGGTGTCGTTCCAACCGACCTCAGGCCCTTCCAAGGGCACGCGATACTCACTAAGGCTGCAAAGAAGGGCGGAAAACAGTCAAACAGCCTCAGCCACAACTGCCGGCCGACCATACCATTATTCCACACTCTTTACAAGAGGCCGAACAGAAGAACCCCGTCCCACCGCACCCAGATCTCCGTCCGCGCCGAACCGTCGACGCGCGTCCATCGCCGCAGACGACCCACCCACCCGGCGTCCCAGAAGAGCATCTATCACTCCTTTTACACGTAACCCACCGCCCGGCGAAAGCGCAAGCACCGCCGCCGCACACCCTATATCGCCTATAATTCCCCCTCGTTTCATCCACGTTCCTAAAGACCTCCGCGAATCCGAAATCCGCCCCAGTACTCACGTTCGTGTCCCCGGCGGCATCGAGGACCTGTCAATATCCCTCCAGGAACCTCCAGCCACCGGCCCCATCGAAACCGACCTCTTCTCCGACATAGACAACCCCCCAGATCTCCACCGCCGCACCGGCCTACAGTTATACTCCGCCGCAGAAGAACAGGAGGACAACGACCTTTACGTCCCCGACTCCCTCGTACACGGCCACGCAATCACCCCCGACTCTCCACTATCCCCCGTCGAAGAAGAGCGATCGGCGAGGCTCTCCCCACCCCCCCCTCTTACGCCGCCGACCCCAGCTCAGAGGCTGCGGCTCTCCCCAATTGACAACGCCCAACCACCCACCCCCAGTACACCTCCTAAGACGGCCTCGATACCAACAATGACCAGCACCCATACCGGCATTCCCGCCGCGCCCCCCGCAGCCTCAGGATCGACCCCGCCGCCCCCCCAACAGCCGTCCCCCGCCGCACCAGCCTATGCCGCACCAGCACCACCCCCCGCGGGCGCCTTTCCCCCTCTCCCAGACCTCAGTGACCCAGATACCCATCCATTAAGTGGTCCCAACCCACCAGTGCCAGGAGCTACAATGCCCTACCCGGGAGACCGCCGCGCGCCGAAGTTCAACGCCTCCGGCGACCCCGCGGAAATCCCCATCTTCTTTAACAGAGTCCGGCTATTTGGACGAAGCGCCGGCCTAACAGATGCACAAATGATTGCTTGGGCAAGATGCTACGCCGACGCTAAAGACGATCAGCTATGGTGCAAAAGGCCCGAAACGAGAGGAAACGACTTTATGGCATTCAAAGACGCTATCCTAAAGTACTACCCAAACGCTACGACCCAGTACACACTCGGCGACCTCCACAACCTTATTAACATAAGCCGCAACCAAATTATGCTGAACACCGCCGCCCTCGGCGAATACCATAGGAACTTTATCACCGTCTCCTCGTATCTTATCGACGCCGGCATGCTATCAGAGTTCGAACAGAAGCGTATGTTCAGAGAAGGCCTCCACCCGACGCTAAACAGAGAACTGGATCTTAATTTGCGGTTTGTCAAGCACGACCACCCTACCGGCGTGCCCTGGGACATCGACACAGTTGTAAGAGAACTAGAACGCATCCTAACCGGCGGCCGCCTCACAACCGCCGACCAACCACTGATGTATGCGGCGACAGCGGCCATGCCCACCTATACACAAGTTACGACGTACACGCCGCCGCCGCAACCCGGTGCTCCGGCCTATGGAGTCATCAACCAACCCCAGGTCAAGCAAGAAGAACCGTGGGTGTCCCTCCTAATCCAGAAAATGCGCGCCCTCCGTGAAGCCACCGAGAAGTCAAACCGCCGCGCTCCGCCGCCAACCGCAGGAGCCCCGCCGCAGCCCCGACAAGCCAGATTTAATGGAAAATGCGCCGTATGCGCCAGTGTAACGCACTCTACCCGCGACTGTCCCACCAAGATCTCCCTGATCCAGAGGGGAATCATGCTCGCCGACGCCAAAGGGTACTTGTACCCCTCCAATGGCCGACTTCCTCAGGGAGAACCGGGGATGTCAGTACTGGACAGGATTAATAAGCTCTTCATAGAGAATCCAAACTACGCACCAGTTGGCGTCCAGCTCCCCATTCAGCCCGTATCCGACACGCCGCCAAGGATCGCTCCGCCGAGGCAGGATCCTACATATCAGGGACAACCGCGGACTCAACAATCCATGTATCAGTCACACCCTCCATCACAGGAATCTATGTACCAGGGCCTCAACCGGGCACCGCCTCCCTTAGCCTACAATACAAATCCGCCGAACGGCCTGCCGCCGCGAATCCAGGAATCGAACTACTTCGAGGCTATCACCCCAGAAGACCCCCCAGACGACGATGCCTGCGACGGAGTCGCGCTCCTTTTTGAACAAGAAGAATCCCCCGAACAACCGCAGAATGCCTTCGCCGCCGCCGGAAGACGGCCAGGCCCCAGAGAAGTTTTCGACGGAATCGAAATCCCCACCAGAAAGCCGCCTCAAGACCCCAACCCGAAGTGGGGAGATAACAGCAAGAAGGGGAAACCACCCGGACAACGCCCGGCCCCGCCGCCGACGCCCTCGGCGCCGCACAGGGACGACGCGGCGGATCCGAAGCCACAATACCGAACCACCGTACCAGCATACGATGACGCCGCGGTATCAAACGTTTTCGACAAGATTCTGGACTCGGAAGTCACCCTGCCGATCCGAAGCCTGCTCGCCGCCTCTCCCGAAATCAGAAAGAAGTGTAAAGAATTTGTCACGGGGCGCCGAGAACTAATTAGGGAAAATCCTGATCACGAGATGGCAATGTACGCCTCAATCCCGAGGCCCACCTCGCCGGTTAACTTCGGCGACGAAGATCCATCCGTCGCCCCGCCGAACATTCCCCTCCGCGAAATCGAGGTCTGGCTCGATGATAAATTCGAAGTAAAGGCTTTGCTCGACTCGGGGTCGACATTTATCGCCGTGCCAAAAGAAGTATGGAAGGACCTCGGCTCCCCGACGATAATGAGCCAAGCAATCACAGTAGAAACCGCCGACAGACAAACCTCACGCTCGGCGGGACTCATCCCTCGCGTCAGACTCACCATAGGCGCCTTCTCTATTGTTGTCCAAGTCCAGGTCGTCGAAAAGGCCCCCTTTCAGTTACTATTAGGCCGGCCGTTTTTCGTACACACTAGGGCGCAAGTCATAGACGAGGCCGACGGCGAACAGACGCTATACCTTACTCATCCCGATACGAACGAAACCATGTCGATCCCGACGATTCAGCGCGGCGCCGGGACAGAAAAACAGCGCCCCCCTAGACAATGACGTCCCAGCGGCGTCCGCCGGAACATATGCGGTGTATACCCCCAACCATACCCGACGCATATGTGCTCCATCACGGCCCGGCGACTGTAAATATCGCCTTCAATCCCCGCACCATAGATATCTCCACCTCATTTTCTGATCGATCCGCCGAAAAGGGTTTCACAGCCCAGAACAAAGCCCAAAAACATCCAGCCTTCTTCATTAACTCTATTTTCGACGATGAATCACTCCCCGTACGCAACAGAATACCCCGCTCCAACAGCACTCTTAATACCACGGCCGCTCAACCGGCCGGGCACGCCTACAAGTACAAAAAGGTCGCCCAACGAACCAAACCTATATCGGCGACCCTTCCAGAGGACTACCGCATCATACGCAAATCACACCCGCAGCCGCTCACAGACCTACCGAAGCTCCCGATCGATCCGCCGGAGTTCATTCCAGGACGCCGCTTTACACAAGAACGCTTCGACGCCCTAGACATCGACCCAACTGGCTTCCTCAGTGAGGAAGAAAAGAACCTCGCCTACTGGACCCTTCTACAACATGAAGACGGCCTAGCTTGGGACGAAACAGAAAAGGGCTCCCTCGACTATCAATACTTCGCGCCGGTTCTAATTCCTACTGTCGACCATACGCCGTGGGTAATGAAAAACATCCCTATTCCGCCGGGGATCTTCAACGAAGTGGTTCGCATAATCAAAGACAAAATTAACTCCGGCGTCTACGAGCCGTCCAATTCCTCTTACCGCTCCCGATGGTTCTGCGTCGTTAAAAAGGATGGAAAATCCCTTCGGCTTGTACACGATCTCCAGCCACTCAACAAAGTCTCCATACGCGACCCCTCCGTCCCTTACCCCACAGAACACATCGCCGAGACCTTCGGCGGCCATGCCTGCTACACCACACTCGATCTATTCGTCGCCTTCGACCAGAGGAAGCTCGACGTACGATCCCGCGACCTCACAACATTCCAAACACCTCTCGGCGCATTTCGCCTCACCTCGATTCCTATGGGATACACCAACTCGCAACAAATTATGCACGCCGATGTCACGTTCGTCCTCAAAGATGAGATACCCCACGTCTGTATCCCATACATCGACGATATTCCTGTAAAAGGCCCTAAATCCCGATACGAGCTCGCCGCCGGAAACTACGAAACCATTCCGGGGAACCCGAACATCCGCCGCTTCATCTGGGAACATCTCAATGACGTCAACCGCGTCCTCCAACGCCTCAAAGTAGTCGGCGCCACTGTCTCGGGTAAGAAACTCATCATCGCCGCACCAGAAGCAGTCATTGTAGGACACACCTGTAATTACGCCGGCCGAGTCCCAGACGCATCCAGGGTCAAGGCGATAATGGATTGGCCGCCGCCGCGGGATGTCCACGACGTTCGGGCATTCTTAGGTACGGCCGGCGTCCTTAGACACTTCGTTAAGAACTACGCCAGACTATCCGCCGGTCTCAACAAACTACTCTGCAAAGACCAGCCCTTCCTATTCGACGAAGACGCCCGCCGATCTATGGATCTACTAAAACACGCCGTAGCATCCTCCGGCGCCATCCGTTCTATTGACTACGAGTCAGGACAACCTGTTCATTTCTGTGTAGACTCCTCCGTTCATGGCTACGGCGCCATCTTGTTACAGCTCGGCGAAAACGGCGAAAGGGTCCCATCCCGTTTCATGTCCGGAACCTGGAACAACAGAGAACGAAACTACTCCCAGGCGAAGCTAGAACTCTTCGGCCTCTTCAGAGCTCTATATGAGGCGCGCATATACCTCGTCGGCATCGATCACTTTTTCGTCGAAGTCGACGCCAGCTATATTAAAGGCATGATTAACAACCCAGACCTCCAACCCAACGCCACTATCAATAGATGGATCGCCGGCATCTTACTTTTCAATTTCACGATCATTCATACGCCGGCGCCCAAACACCTCGGCCCAGACGGCCTATCACGCCGCGGCGCCGCACAAACCGATCCGCCGCGAGACGAAGGCTTCGAAGAATGGATCGACCATCAATACTCCTTCCTAAACCAAGACCTTTCCGACACGGCCTATACCCCAAACAGCGAACCCGTACAACTCCCCGATCACAAAGCCTCCCAAAAAGGATTCAAAGACCTCGATTGTATCAAGAAATTTCTCGCCACCCCATCCCGCCCCGCCGATCTTTCAGACGCCCAATTCAAACAGTTCGTACGCCGAGCCACTCGTTTCTTCCTACAGCACGGCGAACTCTACAGAAAGAACGACAAAGGTCACGCCGCACTCGTTATTCCGCCGGAACGCCGAATTGTCATTATCAGAACTGCCCACGACGAACTCAGCCACAAAGGCTTCTTCTCTGTCAGAACAACGATCCAAGACCGATTCTGGTGGCCAGGAATGCATCAGGACATCAAATGGTATATCAGAACCTGCCACCAATGCCAAACGAGGCAGTTTACGAAAATATATACCACGCCGCAAAGCCCGACGCCCGCGCCGCTATTCACCAGGGTGCATATAGACGTGATGTTAATGCCGCCCTCCGGCGGATTCAAGTATATCGTTCAGGCCTGAGACTCGCTCACCGGATACCCCGAATTCCGAATGCTGCGCAAAGATAACGCCGCCTCGATAGCACGCTTCGTTTTTGAAGATATTTTGTCAAGATGGGGACGAGTCGAGGAGATCGTAACCGACAACGGCGCCTCATTCTCCAAGGACTTACCCCGCCTTCTCGCCAAATACAATGTCCAGCACATCCGAATCTCGCCGTACAACTCAAGAGCCAACGGAATCATTGAGCGGCGACACCGGGACCTCAGAGAAACCCTAATGAAGCTCGCCGACGCAAGCCCAGACAAGTGGTCCCAGCATATATACCACGCCATTTGGGCTGAACGAATCACGATCCAACGCCGCACAGGCTATAGCCCATACTTTATGGCCCACGGCGTCGAACTAGTACTCCCCTTCGACCTCGCCGAACAGACGTACATCTCGCCGGCGGTCACCTCCAAGATGTCCGACGCACAACTCATCGCGGCGAGAGCAAGGGCACTCCAGAAACGACCCGAGGACCTCCAACGAGTCAAGGAATCTGTCATCCAGGGACGTTTCAAATCCATACAGGACTTCGAGAAAACCCACGCCGCAACAATTAAAGATTACAATTTCGCCCCCGGCTCACTTGTGCTGGTCCGGAACTCCCAGATAGAAAACGAGCTGAACAGGAAGACAAAGCCGAAATACCTAGGGCCCATGATTGTCGTGCGGCGAACCAAAGGAGGATCCTACGTTCTCGCCGAAGCAAACGGCGCTATTTCAGCACTTCGTTACGCAGCATTCAGAGTTATCCCCTACCACGCACACACTCGAATCATCGACTCAGTCGAAGACCTCACTCAGAAATCCACGCCGGAACTCGACAACCTAGCACAAGAGACCGCAGCGGATGACCTAGACGCCGAATCCAACTTATGAAGATCCGCCGAAGCCTCATAATCACCCTCTCCCTTATATACACATTCCCTAAGTCACCTATTCGGACCCGCCGCTATCTTCACTCTCTCCAATCATCACCCAAACGACTGCGGCGAGACGCCGAGTCACCCCCTCCCACATTTTCACCTTACTCAAGTCATTCTTTCGGCCCCGGCGCTATTTTTAGGGCGCCTATCCTCCCTATTTCACTCCAGCCCATCTCAATCTTACATTCCCTGATCTCACAAAGAACCATCCTCACAAGAAAAACATTCGGCTTGTTATTACAAGCCACTATAGTACACAAGAAAAAGAAAAATACAATATTTTTGTACTTTCATATTTTTCCTATTTTTTTTAATTTTTTTTTTTTCGGCCCAAGGGCGCTTCATGGTCGCCGAAGACCACGAGCCAACGCCGTTTGCGTCGTTTGGCTCGCCGCCTATCCACGGCGTTCACCCTGGGCCTTTTCCTCCACCCCCCTACCCGCACTCTCTCCCGCCAACGTCGACTCCATCCCCTCCAGCTGCCGGCGGAGAGCGAGGACCTCCTGCTGCGCCAGGAAGGTCACGTCCGACTCCAAGATATCGCACCACCGGTGCGATACCCGGCACGCCTGGCACAGGAGCGCCGGCGGGCGCCTCGTGCACATCTCCCCACGCCCGATGCACCGCTCGCACCCCGGCGACACGAACTCGAGGAGGCGGCGGCTCTGACCCCTGGGGAGCCGCCCCACCCTCTCGAACTCCCAACCCCCCTCCTCCCTCTGAATATTATAGTCAGAGAGTGTCACGAACAAAATTCAAGACAGCACTCACCGCCCCGTCCCTTCTTCCTGTCGCCTCCTCTTTCGCCCTGCCCCCACCCGAGGCCGCCGCTCCCGGCGCTCTTGCTCGTTTCGCCGGCGGCTCGACCACCGGCTCACGTACGCGCTTCGGAAGGGGAGGCACCTAGAAACGAAACATGTCAGTGAAGAATAAGATCCAGGACATAAAACACACATCGACATATACCTCCTTTCCACTCGACCTTTTCGCTCGCGTTGACCCCTCATCAGACTCAACCTCAAGAGTAATGGTCTTTCCCGTGACCGTCCCCGAGCGTCCCCCTCGCGTCACTCGACCACTCTCCCCTTGAGCGTCTCGCTGGACGAACCCGCCACCTCAAGACCAGGGATCGACGACCCAGGAAGAGTAATCGTCTTTCCCGTCGCCGGCCTGGCCGCGGGACGCGCCTGCACCTTCGCTTTGGTGCTCGTTTTAGGCGCCGCGACCTAAGAAGATATTATCAGAGACAGTAAAAAACAAGATTCAAGACAACGACTTACCAGGTTCCCCGCCTCATCGCGCCCTGAGGACCTACAGAAGGCCTCGACGACCTCCGGGCCCCCAACTCGCAGGGTGGCGAGCGTCTTGAGGAAGGAGGCTTTCGCCTCCTCGGCCACCTTCGCCGCGCTCCGCTTCGCCTCCTCACGAGCCTCCTCCTCCCGGCGCTCGGCCAGCCTCTCCGCGACGCGTCGGAGGCGATTCACCTCCGACTGGGCGGCCTTGTCCAACGCCTCGGCGGCGTCCTTAGCCTCCCCGGCGGCCATCCGCACCACCGTCGCCCGGTTCACCAACCACCTCCCCGCGCAATAATATTCGGGCTTTTCAGCCCTCGCGTCGTCGGATAGCGCGGGGAAGCGCTCCCCAAGCCCCTTCTGAAAAAGTAAACCAGATTGTCAGCTCACACGGTTATTATCAAGGGAACGCAAATTTACCAAGAGCCCATCGAGCTCATCAGCAGCGGGCCCCTCATCGTTTCGGGCCCGCTCGATCCACCCCCTCACCGCCGTAATGGCCGCCCACACGGCCGCGTCCAGTTCTTCCCCCCCCTCCCCCCCCTCCCCACCCTCCTCCTCCGTCTCCCCCTGCGACTCCGGCGGGACCTCTTGCCCGCTGGGGGCCCGCGACATCCCGCCCGCGGCAGGAGCCCCCGTCGCCGCCCCGGCGTCCACCTCCATCTGGTCGGAGGGAGCCTCCGACCCCTCCCTGCTGTTGTTGCTGCTGCTGTCGCTGCCGCTGTCGCTGCTGCTGCTGACGCTGAGAATCGTCGGCGCCATGGTGGAAAGAGAAAAAGAGAAACGGGGAACTCAGACACGAGTCCCCGTCGTCTATATCCTCGCCGCACCCAATTCAAACTCCGATTTCAGCCCTCCATACACGCGACCTCCCCGCCCCCTTTTTACCAATCAATTACCAAATCCTCCCCACTGCTCCGCCGCAATCTCCACTCAAATTCCACAAACCCCTCGGCGACCCCCCCCCCCTCCAAAACTCGCCGGAACAATCCGCCGAACCCCGCCACAACACAGCCCCAACCTTCCAGACCCCTGCCAAGCCGGCCGATACAACATTCTACGCCGATCCCCCCCGCCGATCATCAAATATCGCCGCACACCCTACCCTAGCCGTACCTACACCCATTAACGAATCCTCAACCTATATGCTACGACCTACACCGCCCTAGTTAACTACCTGGCGTCCCCGACTGGTTCCCGGACCGCCAAAAGCCCGCCGAATTGTATTTCCGATATACCACTACCCCTGACTACAAGGCCATTGTATCCATATCTGGTACCAGATCAAGATCATGATATGACGACACCTTCCATGATTAACCATTTAAACTTTACTTCCGAACTCCCTTCTAAATCGAAGCTCGTCCCGCCGACGACCCGCCTATACGAAATTCCTTCGCCCAGGCCCCCTTCTATTCGAAGATCGCTTCGCCCCACGCCGCTACAGGCCACCATACCCGAACTACCGGCGAACCAGCCTCGCCGCGAGCTCCCCATCCCACTCACTCGTCCCGCCGACGACCCGCCTGTACGAAACTCCTTCGCCCAGGCCCCATCCCATTCGAAGTTCGCCTCGCCCCACGCCGCTACAGGCCACCATACCCGAACTACCGGCGAACCAGCCTCGCCGCTAGCCTCCCATCCCACTTACTCGTCCCGCCGACGATCCGCCTACACGAAACACCTTCGCCTAGGCCCCCTTCCATTAGAACACTACTTCGGCTTTCGCCTATATTGGCCCCTACACTATAATACTGGCAACTTCACCTCGCCAAAAGCCGTCATACCCTCCGGCCAACCCGGAAAACACTCGCCGAAAATATATAAAGCGGTCGGCGACCTACTCACCGCCCCCAAAACATCTACCCTACAGATTACGAATACCATCGGCGCTCCTTACAACATGCCCCAGCTGGTTCCCAGCCTCGCCGAAGCGTTTCCATTCGCACCGGCGACACCACTACTCCAAGTCCCGCACCCAGTCCACTTCCCCCGCCATGCCCAACACCTTCTAGATTTCAACTTCGCCCAATTAATCACACTTCCCGGGCACCCCATGCTCCTCTACCCATGGCACCCTGATTACACCGCTCTACCAAATATTCTCATCGCCGCCCTTCGCAGTTTTCAGCACCCCTGCCCCGACACGGCGACTCTAATCTTCCTTCTGTACATTTGGGCCTCACCGGACGCCCAGCAACTCCTCTGTCAAGACCCACGCCTCTCCGGCGGAAACTGGGGATCATTTTGCGACCTCCTCGCTGACGCGTTTCCTGCGGCGATGCCGTTCCCCGCCAGACACGTCCCCGCGATGCTTCAGATCATCCCCGAACTCTTCGCCAGACACCATCTGACGCCTGCCAACAAAGCGACACTCGTTTGCCGCATCCGAGAAACGCTCCGCATCGGCGGCGCCCTCACTACGATCCCCATAATTCTCGGCGCGCCTCTCGGCGATGGCGTACTACCCAATGCCCCCCTCGCCATCCTCAGAGAAGGGCCTATTGCACTCGAAAACGCCGTCATTTACTCCGACGCCGCCTCAGAACTATCCCACAATGCCATAATCCAAGTCTTACGCCTCTTCGACCAGCGCGGCGACGATGATATACGCGACTGCGCCGCCAACGTCATCGCCATTATACTCCAAGCACAACAGTATTCGCTCTCAGCAATCGCAGCCGCCCAGGACATCGAAGAGCACCTCGCCGAGCTTCGGGAATCCATTGAACATCACCCATACCTCAACAACGTACCTCAACAAGATGCGGCGGACAGAGCCAACCCTCCACCGCACACCGCCGCACCAATCCACGATCCGCCGATGATCGATCTCACAACCGAAGACTAATCCAGGAGCAAGTCACAGACATACCACCCAGTTACATCACAACCCCCGCTCAACTTCGCCTAAAAACCTCCCCTACACTACCCAGCATTTTTTTTAATCATTTTTTTACTTCGTCAGAAGGAGATGTAGTGCGCCGCACTAACCTGTACCGGTCCAGCGGCACAGGCCTGTAAGGGCTGTACTCCCCTATGCCATACCCAGGACACCCCGCGTACTATTGTCAGCAAACCAGCCTTCGCCGCCGTTACCCATAATACACCCTGCTCAGCGGCCGCCGGACCTTCGGCGGCCTAGGAACAGCACCCACGCCGCCGCCGCCGCCGACCATACGAACCGGCGGCGACGCCTCCACTCCTATCTTATGATCACCTTGTCCCCCCTTCGACCAAATCCTAGTTCCCCTTCTCCAGCCTCTCTCAAGAACGGTTCCGCCGAATCCGGTGACTCCGGGCTTCGGAAATGCTCGCACGGCGGCCGGACACGCTGCGGCGGATGTATATCGCGCCATCGCGGAGGTGTATGCCCGCCGCCGCGCCGGCTGGGTGAACGATAGCCGATCTCAGGTCCATTTCGTTGGTTGTTTCATATTCTTATCATCCCACATTGTACGCCGAGCGCGGTAGCGCGCCCGGCGGCCGTCCGTATATTCCCCCTTTTAGTTTTATTCGACCCCTTGGCGTTTCAGATCCATATAGAGCGCGCCCTGACCGATCCGAACGGCCCCGACATTCGACACGACGTACCAGCACTCCGCCGTTCCGATTGGGGCGCCCCTAGGTCTTGGTGGCTTGGCGGCGCATCTCGGCGGCGGCCCCCGCCGTCGCGGCGTGCCTGTCACGCCTCGCCGCCCGCCGCTTTAAGTGATATTTCTTATCAAGGACTCATAGTATATATAGAGAGCATGTATCTATCCTAAAAACCAGCAGATATACACTCTAGAACGCAGTTACCAGAGACCAACCACAAGTAAAGAAGCCCCCTTCAAGAAACCAGTATATACAGAGAACCAGACAGCCCGATCGGGCGAACTCCCGGTCACGTGCCCTCGCCAATCCCGTCCTGACGGCGTCGGCCCCGATCTCACAGGATAGAAGCCGCTGGGCTCATTCGCCGCCCTGGTCATCTCCCTTCTGCGCAGCTGTCACTCGTCCAGTAATCGCTCCGAGGACTTCCCACTTATATCTGCATCGCCGCCCCTCTCTCTCTAGCCTCCGCCGCTGCTCGGTCCTGAGCATTTGGGATTCCTCTTCCACGTCCCAACGCAGCCGTCACTCCTCTAGTAATCAATCCCGCGGTCTTCGATTTCTCCCTGCGCCTGAGGCCCCTTTTGTCTTTCGCCGCCGCCGCTCGGCTCAGATCGTTTGTGATTCTTCCTCAACGCCTCGACGCAGCCGTCACTCTTCTAGGCATCTGTTATATTTCCTCGACGTCTCGACGCAGCTGTCACTCTTCTTGTGTTCGCCGCCTCCGCCGGCGCCGCACCCAGTCCGCCGCACACAGTCTGCCGCTGCGACCCCTTCGCCGGTTCAGTCAGACTCGGCGATCCCTATCGGCGATCCCTATCCCCAGCCGTCGAGGCCCGGATCGCCGCGGCGAGTTATTCGAAGGCGCGGCGGACCTGCCTAACGGGCAGATCCTTGTGCATCTGAGCTGAGTGTCGCTTCTGAAAGCCTGTAGGTAGTCTGTAGGTCTGGTAGGACCTCCCCTTTTTCCTCTCGACACCTTTGACATCGCCTCTCTGTGGTCGAACGCCGCCGCCGCCGCCTTTGTCCCTATCTAGGAGAGTCTGATAGTCTACACCATGTTGAAGTCTGAGACCCTCATCACTCCTCCTTATGCCTCCATGCAAGGTCTCACTTGAGCCCCTTGCGTATCGCTTCGTTCCACGTCATATCGCTTCATTCCGCGTCGTATCACTTTGTTTCATTTTGTAACCCACCGAAACCCATCGTAACTCATCATAACCCATTATATCATGTCGGATCCTTGAAAGGATCACTTTTGTATCGTCAGCGCTTAGGGGAAGTCCTCCTCTAAGCTTCGTCTCGTCGACTTCCACCTCCAGGGTTCGAATCCATCGAGGGATTACCTGTGAGGACGTCGATTACCCTCGTACCACCACCGCCAATCCCCCTTGCTTCGACTCCTCCCACCTTGCTTCTTCACCTATCTCCTTTGATCCATCCCCCCCCCTCGCATACATCCAGCAGCCTTCAATCCCATTTCTCCTTCATCCCTTCCGGAACTACTCCAGAACCCAGATTGACGCATCAGCCCTTCTCTAGTTTTCCCCCAAAGTCACCCTTCTCTTTCCCACTCATTATAATCTTACCGAACAGCCCCCAAGAACTGTGACACTCCTCAGCTATCAGACAGTGCACAGGAGTTTCAGCGCAAACCCTCTGGATGAAAGTACATTATCCCATTTTGGCAAAAGGTTATTTGCCGAGATTAGCACATGACCTTACCAAAATGGGATGATGCGCAAACCCTCTGGATGAAAGTGCATCATCCTATTTTGGTAAGGTCATGTGCTGATCTTGGCTACTCCGGCAAATAATCTTGCCAAAATAGGATGACGCACTTTCATCCAGAGGGTTTGTGCATCATCCCATTTTAGTAAGGTCATATGCTAATCTCGGCAAATAACCTTTTGCCAAAATAGGATGATGTGCTTTCATCCAGAGGGTTTGTGTGTCATCCTATTTTGGTAAGGTCATGTGCTAATCTCAGCAAATAACCTTTTGCCAAAATAGGATGACACGCTTTCATCCAGAGGGTTTGCGCGTTATCCTATTTTGGTAGGGCTATTTGCCAATCATGTCAATCTGCCGATCATTGCAGATCTGTATTCTATTCAGGATTCCTCCTTACACACTTATATTTTCACAAATTCTACTAAATATTTTAACTTAAAAAATTGTAAATATATTATAAAGCTTATTTATCTTCCTATAAGCAATTCAATAATAAGCAATAAATGATATAGGCAACTCTACACAGATCAGCACATGACCTTACTAAAATGGGATGATGTGCCTTCAGTCTCTGATATACACAATGGTGGTGAAATGCTTTCATCTGCAGAGAGCGGTACTTCCTTGAAGATCCAAGCACTGGAGTCAGACTGGGAAGTCGAAGCTAGTGATAGACTTAGACCGAGCCATGGTGACAAACACTTGTTCTATCCTCTTGGCATAGGTGCTGACACACAGTATGTCGATAGGTACATGTCAAAAAAGGAATGCACTTCCTGGCACTCGAGTATGGCTGAAGCTGAGAAGTACTTGTCTGAGAATACCTGTCTGGATCTAGATGCTGTGTCTGTTAGTTTGTCAAGCTCCTCCATGTATGAAGATGACACTGCTTTCAGGTGAAGATCTGCAGGCCATTCAACCAGCATCAAACGTAGAGGAAGTTATTACAAATAACCTCGTCCTCTATAAGTCAATTCTGGAGTTACAGAAGAAGAGTATGGCACTGTTAGGTTTAATCCAGGGGATTTTGTCAAGAATGGACAATGTCGAGCAGGAGTACAAGGCGTGTATGGAGAATGAGCAAAATGAGGCTATTCGTGACACTGCAGGCTCAACCTGAGAGTACCCAAGCCAGCCACCAGGCAACGACTCAGGTTTATACCAAAGAGAGGGACATACTGAAGACTGGGCTTGAAAGGCTATTTGAAAGCCTTTTGTGTAGAGCTCAGAGACAAGGGTATGTAAGACAAATTGTTGATGAGAGAAATGTGAAATCTTTGCATTGTGTTTTATAGCGAATAAAATGCCCTAGAGGCACTGCCCTGAAGACTGGTGCGACAGGCAAGAGGTGTCTTGGTCGCTTAGCTCTGATCAAACCAAATGCTGTGCAGTATCCTCAGGATTTTATTTCCTTGCCTATGATCTTTGATCACCACCACTGTCTTTTAGCTGTTGATCATTCTTTGGATGCATATTTAGATAAGTCTCATACAAGTAAACCTTTCGTGGTGATGATAACAGGTAACAATGCAGTAAAGTGTAGAGGTGTGTAATATTACAATAATTAGATAGCAACAGTGTGATCTGGAACAATTTGAAAAAGGCACAAGGAAGACTACTCTCAGGTCAGGATTTCAACACCTTCTTCAGAGTCTAAAAGACATTTTGATGATCAGAGCTTTAGGCAGTTAGCAGAAGAAGCAGATTCTCACCTCCTCCATCACATCAACATCACTCATATCTACATGAATGATTGTCCTTCCTAGAGCTTCTTCAATCATATGCATTTCTTCTCAGCTCTTCTTGTAAATGAAATTGATTGATGCGCCCTTCCTCCCAAATCGACCCACATGGCCTGACAGTCCACATTGTTAGTATGCATCATCCCAAGAACTATACAGGGAAAGCGAAGCATACCAATACAATGTAGATAGGTCTCAACATCTGCAGTCTCAAATCGTGGGTCATAGGATGAACTCTCCAATTTATCCAACATCATCGGTAGATCATAGTTGGCCATAACATTGACTTGTAGGATATCAATACCCCGAGCCATCACATTCATGGTGATCAACACTTTTTTGTGGCCGTCACAAAATTGGTCAATGAAAGGATCCACTCAAAAACTCGCATCAAGATCGACACAATCGGCAGATCAACAGTGTTACAAAAATTGTGGATACCCAATGTGGCATGGGATCAGACACTTTACACACCGAATTATGCAGTGTAATCAAGAGCATTTCAAAAGGCTCCAGAGACAAGACAGTGGTGGCAAAACTTGCCCACTGAGGCAGCAAGTACCTGGGGAGGTAGCTGCGGAATATATTCAAGAGGAACCCGATCAACAATATTACGAGGACGAATGTGATGAGAGTGAGGATCCATATGATTTGCAAGAAGGACTAGCTGGAATGCATATTGGACATACTCCTCCACCCGAGTGAAGCTACGTGCAGATGGAAGAATGAAACATTGCAAGATACGTAGAACTTCTGCAAAAGAGATGATATCGACATGGTGCAACCAGATGCTTTGTTCATGAAAGCCTGGTGTGTACAAATTGCTATTTGGCATATCAACAGAGTTGGGTTCTTTTGTAGTGGCTCCTCAAGAACTTTGTGGAGTGCTTAGTAACAAGGGAGGCAGCCGATGTCAAGATTTGACATAAGCCTGGACCCTTGGAATGAACGTTGGACCAACCATTGCCAAACTGCGGAATGAGCGCATATGATCACGAAGTATCCATATGGCTCAGCAACAGAGATATCTATGCACTGAAGGTCTGCGTGAGAGCTTGGATCAATCAGCATCGTCACCAGACCTTGTGTCAAAACACTGCAGTAAAAGTTGATTGGCCAGTCTACTACAGAGCACCATCGGATGTTGAAAGTCTTATTGAAGAAGCAACAGATTGCATGCTGGAAGCATGGGAATGATTGGAAGAAGGGGTTATTACAGTCAATGAATGGCGCAGGATGAATCACCTAGGATGAAGATTCAGGTTAATGTTGGGTACTAGACTACAATTCACCAACATTGATATAGCGGCATGGCATCGAAGGGTATCTGCCAAGTTTACACAGCTGCCAAGGTTAATCTCCGAGGATTGGCAGGGGTTGCCAATCCCAAATCCTGAAATCACAGTCAGCCCCATGATGGAAGACTAACGGCAGAAGCTCAGCTGAGATAATGGAGCACTGGTGAAGCGAGATCACAGCACAGGAAAGAAGTCTCTCGTGGGAGGATTTGTGTTAAGAATTAACAGGTGATAGGAACGGGATTTGATAGAAGCATGGGGAAGCTTCTTCAGAATGGAGGTAGTTAAGGGCCTGCCTAATATGGAAGGAAGTAGTCGGTGGTGCAATCGAGAGTGTCGGTAGCACCACCAGGAATGTCAGTGGTACCACCAACTGAAGAAAGTGATGGTGCCACCAGCTGAAACATGTTGTCCTAACCAATGGTGAGGCATAGTCGGTAGTATTTGGTAGTTGGTAGTATTAAGTAGAAACTTTATTTAAGGCGCCAGCTGAGCAGGGTGTTGTCCCTCAGCAAAATTATTTTGTACTCTCAATCAAAACTGTACCCCTTTGATTGAACCTCTGTTCTACTGCTGGGTTAAGCTTGAGCCTACAGCTCACTTCTTAGTAGTACATCTAACCTTCACTATCTTACTCTCCAATCATATATTGTCAGAAGGAGGAAGCAGGGACTTGTTCTGGTATGCTCGGACTGACCACCTCGTCTGAAAACACTGGTCCTAACATTATAATTTTGCTCCAATCCTGAGATAATCAATCTTGCTGTTTCATAGTGCAATACCCACTATTGATCAGTAAGTATTGCTCTGCCCTGGGAGGGTTTCTTCTGTGCCTGTAATACAATTAGCTGATCACTGATAAGCGTATCGTTGACAGCTAACACAGGCTTATACACTCTATCGAAGTTTTGTTAGAGCGCTCCATACATTTGAAGAAGAAGTAAACTCGGCATTTTGCACAATAAACTTCTATCGAGGTAAGAAGCACTCAAACACCCCTATCTTAGAACCCTACTGGTCAGTTATACTATCTGCTCTGGAGCTTCAAATCACTGCCAAAAGACACAAAAGAGTTGGAAGGAAGTTCTTACTTGCACACGTGGACAACCTGCTGAATGGACATAGCTTCAATTGGGAAGCACTCAGAGGTCCGATACCTATTGAAGAAGAACTACTCGCTCTGTGTCAAGAATATAAAGTGTTCGAATACACCCTACTCGAACATTCACATTTTCTCCATCAAGTCCTCCTACAAGTCTACTCAGGCAACTACTCTACTGCAAAATAACTATGTCACCGATAGAACTGTGGCAAGTTGGTTGGTCTAGTCTCTGGTTTACACTCTGTGTCATCTGGTTTTCTTCTCTGGTATTCATCATTGCTCAACAACTCTGAGGTCGAGTCAGCCTTCTTTGAGGCTTTGGAATGCTATAGACGTGGGTAGAATGGCAAGACAGCGAAAGAGGTTCCCCATTCCATCAAGCCGGTTGGAGATTTCTATTCCAGACTCAACAACTGGCAGTTCCTCAACCTGGACCTGGAGAATGCATGGAATCTGCTCTGGCTCGCATTGGAGAATGACTCGACAGTCTACACAGATGCCTGGACAGAATGATCGGTCCTAACGGGCAAGCCAACAAAGCTATCGCTGCCCTCCGACACTCTATCATCGATCTCAATCTCCAACTTACAAGTGCTGATCGGTCCCTCAGAACTCTCACCGCTACTGTCGCTCGACTCTATAACATGGGATCTCAATACTCCAAGAACCTAACTGTAGAAGGACAGATGCTTGGGGACTTTTTGTCGCATGTTCTAGCTCACATCGGAGATCAGGTTATGGAAACTGTCAACACCAATGCGAGGTGCAAAGGTGAACTACGGGATGTGCGACTCAACTTCATCAGGAAATCAGTCCATTTGAGTTATTAATGGATAGTGAGTTATAACACCATAGTAGTTCATAGTAGTGCATAGTATACTATAGTAATATATAGTAATATATAGATACATATAGATAGTATTCTATAGTAATGCATAGTATATAGATATGAATAGCAATTAATAGTATCACGTAGTTTGATACCTCTGTATAGGGCCTGGTAGACAGTTATAGGTAATAGTTCAAAGAAGTATATAGCTGTTTATAGTGGTGAGCAATTTATAACAGTATTTAGATAGCAATAGAGGTTAGTAATATATAGTCAATATATGATTAGTTATATATAGTAATATATAGTAATATATAGATGCATATAGATGATATCCTATAGTAACATATACTACATAGATATAAATAGTAATCAATAGTAGTATATTGTCTGATATCTCTGTATAGATCCTAATAAATAGTTATAGTCCATAGTTTAAAGAAGTATATAGTTGTTTATAGTGGTAAACTGTCTATATTACTGGATAGAGATTAGTAATACATAGTCAATATATGACTAGTAATATATAGTAATATATAAATGCATATAGATGATATTCTATATCAATATTAGTACATAGTCATGAATAGCAATCAATCACTGCATATTGGAGATCCTTAACACATGCCTGTGTAGCTGAATGTACCCAAGATAAGGAAATCTACACAAAAATCTGTCTTACATCACACAGAAAATTTGTGTAGAACAAGGTACATTAGGTACACAAATATATGCATTTCTGTGTAGATCACCTAACATAAATGTCTGTATAGTTTCGTCTAGCTGACATGGTGTTTGATTAGGTTTTGAGAGTTGATATACAAGAACTGGACTAGATTTGCATAATAGAACTATGTAAATCTATATAGATCTACATGGGCCAGTGCCAGTATTTGACAGGCTTAGATTCATTTTGACATGTTGTCCTCTTTGTCTCTTGCCACCACTGTCATGCCACTCTTTTCACCCTCAGCACCTACAAATCATCTCCATCCCTGCTTTATCCTCCTCATTCATGACTGTTTTACAGCACCGTCACTGAGGCTATTATCACTATTCCTGCTTACTTTAACAACTTGCAATGTCAGGCGACACCAGTGTTATCTCTAGCCTCAACTTCTTCCAACTCATCAATGAACCCACAGTGGCTGCTATCATGTATGGTCTTGACAAGAAGCTCTAAGGCAAGTGCAATGTCCTCATTTTTGACCTTGGTGGAGGTACCTTTGATGTATCACTCTTAACTATTGAGGAGGGTATCTTCAAAGTCAAGGCGACTGTCAGTAATAGTCACTTGGGTGATGAGAACTTTGACAATCACCTTGTAAACCACTTTATTCAAGAGTTCAAGTGCAAGAACAAGAAGGGTATGTAATTTAAGTCATTCCAATGGCGTATGATCATGGTATTGACACTGATTTTCTTAGATCTTTTATTGAACCCTTGTGCTCTTTACCGACTCCATACCACTTGCAAGTGTGTGAAGCGTACACTGTCATCAGCAGCACAGATGACCATTGAAATTGATTCACTCTATGAGGGTATCAACTTTTACATCTCAATCACCTATGCACAATTCGAGGAGTTATGCCAAGATCTCTTCCGGTCTATGCTTGAGCCTGTTGAGAAGGTTCTCTAGGACTCCAAGGTTGATAAGTCCAATGTACACGAGATGGTCCTTGTCGGAGGTTCCACCCATATCCTCTATATTGTCAAGCTCTTTTCTGACTCCTTCAACAGCAAGGCGCCATGCAGGTCTGGCAACCCAGATGAGGCTATCGCGGATGTCTACATAGTAACTTGATAGAGAAATGTATTGATTTTTTGGCACATACTGTCATCATCGGAGACCCAAATCTGGAACTGGATGAAGTTGCCGCACTGAAGAGCATCATCATGCCTCTCACGTACCAAGAAAGAGGTTAGTAGAAAGAGCATCTTGGTTGATGTGTGATTTAAAATTGTTTGACAGTGACTCCGTACAATATCGCGTACTTATAAGAGCTCATGCAGAATGGATCGAGAGAATACCCTCAAGTGCAATATGTGATTCAAGATACCAGAAAGCATATAGATCTTTGGTACAATAAGCATATGGACGTCTTTCTTCAGTATCAACATGGTTATATCATCTTCAACTGACAGCCATCGTTGCACAAGATGTCTATAGTGTGTCTCCAGGTCTGACTAGTGCCCTATTTGAGTGCATACCCAACCTATATATTCATGTCTGAACTCTGACCAATTTTATGCAGGCTTTCATCTCAATCTTTCTGTCACTCCTCTGTACAATGCTGGCTTCTATAGTGATGAATAAACATGCAGTATGTTGTATCGCTTTCGCTTTGTGTTATTGTCTCTGATCTCTGTGTGGCATTCCCCAGAGCGAGGAGACTAGGGCCAAACTCAGTCAAATAGTGTGGGTCCCCAGGCAGATCATTTTGCTCCAAGCGAACAAGATTGTTAGCTGCTATCCTCAAGGGCAACACCTCAGAGAAGACCCAAGACCCCTTCTTGCTCAATGTCGCTCCTCTGTCGCTTGGTATCGAGACCACTGGCAGTGTCATGACTGCATTTATCAAGCATAATATGACTGTCCCAATGAAGAAGTCAGAGATCTTCTTGACGTATGCCAACAATGATTCAAGGAGCTGTGCCAGGATCTCTTCCATTCCACACTTGAGCCTGTTGAGAAGATTATCCGGGACTCTAAGATAGACAATTCCAATGTACACAAGATCATCCTCATCAATGGTTCCACCTGTATACCCCGAATTGTCAAGTTCATGCCTGACTTCTTCAACAGCAAGGAGCCATGCAAGTCTATCAACCCAGATGAGACTGTTGTGTATGGTGCCACCATCTGCTAAGCTTGCATGTATTTTGATAATTTCTAATCAAATATAATTATAAATTGGTCTGAAAGCGGAAAACAAAATTTCTAACTGTTGAGGCAGCAGAGCCTGTTAACAAAGCAGAGAGTAAATGTATGCAGGCCTACACATAGAGATGTAGATCATGTATGCATATTTATATGTATGTACAACCTATTTCATCTAGATGGTCTGTGCTAAACCAGTGCTGGTTATACATTTGCAATTTAATATGGATCTCGTGTAGATGATGTACAAAGCTAGTGTAGTCACGGGTTACATGACCTACCCAAATACACACCTCCTAAGAGTAAGAGCAACAGATGCGTACACATCCGAGGTTTTGAAGACTTTCCCACAATCACATGATAGAGTTAAATAACACCTTAAATATAGTACAGTACTTTCTGGTTATGCTGACCTTCTGAGCTTGCTTTGTTTACATTAGGCAGCTTTAGAAAGTGCTATAATGATATAAATTTAGGTTCAATTTTATCAAGATTTGTTTGTTATCATTAGGACTTGTGAACATGGGGAGCATCAATCTTGTCTTTTTTTTTCGGTCTTACCCTTTTGTTGCACGTGACGAAGTTGACTTTGCAACTCGCAACTCACACAAGTCACATCCCTCCTTCCCCATCCTCACCTCCTTACTGCCCTTGACCGGCGACATCACCTTGCACATGCTTGACTTGCCAGTAGGCTGGCAGTTTCAGGCTCACACCCTTCATTGATGCTGACCACAGGTATGAGATTTCATTGATGCCTTGCTGTAGGGTGTTGGGAGATAACTTCTTGTCCTTATGGAGGATGGTGTAGTGAACTGCATGAGCGATACCTTACATGCCTGCATGAGCCTGCAAAGAGAAATCGTAGTCGTAAATGCTCGTCATGCCCTGGTCTATGCTCATTCCCACTATAGAGCACAAGGTCTTGTCAGTCGTCGTGATGTGTAGGATGTATCTGATGAACTTCAGTGACTTCATGGAGACTCGGGCATTTGCCAGAGATTGCTCTTGAGCTGTACGCAACAGTTTCACGATTCAGCAAGACAACGGACCAATAGCTATCAAGTCTCACAAACGATGTACATGTTTTCATATCCTTTCACTCTATCTCATGTATGACGTACCTACGTTTGATTGAGCTTTGGAGATCCAGCAGCTTATGAACTGTGAGTCCTCAACCTTGTCGTCAAGTTGTTGTCTGGATCTTTATGCCTGCAAAAGCTCTGCTGTCTCTAAAGGAGTTCTGTGATGATCAAAGAGGAAAGGCTGAATCACCTAACAAATTGGAGATGCGTGTATACCATTGTCTCAGCCTCATCCATGACCAGCACGAACGAAATGACAGACCTCCACCACATATTGCCGGCGACCTAGCCTTCCAGCTTATATCCCGTTTCCGCAGTGAAGTCCAGGCTGCCACAGTCCGATCACGAAGACTTCAAAGCTCAGAGTCAATAGGGCTGCCATGCAAATGTTTGCCGAACTAGCGACCACCACTGATGGTCGTCAACATCATCGACACTTGTTTGACGGGCAGCCTCAGGAATATGCAAGTTCCAGTGTTTTCGTACAGCAACTCAAGAAACTGTATAGGGGCATTTCGAACTTAGGATCGTCTGCGGCTGGGGTAGAACCGAGTCTGATGACCTTTGCTACAAGTGGTGTAAGTCAACTTCAGTTTGTATTTCTTCAGTTCACCGAATGGTTCGTTCAGCTGCTTGATCTTGGTGGCCATTACCCGTGCGTGCTGGCCGTCTGAAATACTGGCATGGAATATAAGGATCCATTCAGAGAACGAGCCCATGCTTTGACGGTAGTTCTTTAAGCATTCCAGAATCATACCACGTAAGTTTTCAACTGTCTATGAATAGCTGCATCAGGCGCCTGCATAATAGCATAAAAACGAGAGCTCACCTCTTCTTTTACTCCCTGAAGGGAGACACTTGCATGGCACTTTCTGAAGTTCACGTCGCACGACACCACGACCGCTGCAATACCAGGCGCGCCCTTGACCGCATTCCCACCCGGCTTAATCACATCGAACTCGACCACCATCGTGTTTGCCAGCCGTTTCAGAGAAGCAGGCTCCAGCCGATGGTTGACCCCACCGAGCTTTGTGTTAACCTTGAGCGCGAGATTTGGCAGATACTGATTGTGGCCCTCCTTGTCGAGCATGTTCTCGATGAGGCCAATCACGGACTGGAAGTCCTGGCCGACGTCAAAGTACCGGTGGAGTCCCGCATAGATGTGCTTATTTTTGTTTGACATGAGGGCAAGAACCATTTGGGGCCTGCCTGGCAGCGATTCGAACAACCTTGATACTTTGTCCACATCCTCATTGCGGTATGGATCCTCTCGACTTGGACGGCAGAGCTGCAGGACCTGCATGATGAAGTCTGAGTTGATGTTCATTCCACGTGCGTGATATTTTCCGATCAGAGCCTTCACCGCCTCGTGCACCTGCACCTCAAGCGAGCTGTTGGACTCTTCTATATTCCCATCCTTTAAGACCACAACTGCAAGGCATTTAAGCTCTGCAAGCCTTGTGAACTGAATGTCACGCGCCGTCCAAGATCCATTGACAATTTGTGCATGGCCCAAAGGATAAATCACCAACAGTGCGGGGAGAACGCGAGCCGCAACAATAGCCATATTTGTCGAGATTTTGATTCCAAAGCTGGCCATCGGAGGTGTGCCCTCCTTGAAGCCTAGGAGACGGAGACCCTTGATAGTGATTGTCTGTGCGTGACCGGCTGGCATCTTGTTATTTGCAGCACACAGGGCTGCACTCTCTCCAGACTTCAGCTCACCTGCGAAAAGGGTCCCTGGTACAATCTTGCACAGCTCGGCTGGTACGAAAACGTCCTTGCCCTCTTTCCCAACATTCACTACGGGCAGGTCATCTGTGTGGCAGAGTGTGATGTGGAACTCTGTGCGATAGTCAGCACGATTCCTATTCGATCCACGGATGACTTACTTTTCTGGAAATATTCCTCCACTGTGATATTGCCGAATTTTTCACTCTAGATCTTTGTCCGTCTCGCCGTACCGGGTCCAATCGCCTTCATGGTGTTGCGCCTATCATACCCAAGGTAACTTGTAACTACCCTCATATTACCGAAGAATTTCTGAGGTACAGCACTGCGAGATTGCTGCATGAACTCGCGCAGCGCATCGGCCATGCTTCGCGGGATGTGGAACGCACTCATGCATGTATTCACGCTGACCATGAGGGACTTGTGAACTGGACGGACAGAAGCGAAGAAGCCGTTGACGACCTTGATGCTAGGGTGAGTAGGCACGCCCGTATCCGCATTGGGGTTGAAATAGTATGCATCCTTGGTGAGTGCGCAAAAACTAGTGTGAGCAGCATGTGCCATAATGATCAGGTTGAAGGCTGAGACGATAGGTGCAGGATCGTAGTCGGGATTCTCACCACGTAGGTACCTGTTGAAGAAAGAAGTCAGTATCACTATTAGATTATGGTCGAAGGGCAAGCCTTACCCAGCGAGGTCCGCTGATTTAAGAGGATTAGGTCCGACAAGTGTGACAAAGTATGGGATATCATGCGTGCGTGTGCCCAGTTCCTCGGACGACGGGGCCGGTGCCATCACCATGACCTGAAAGTTTTTTGGCAGCGGCAGCTTTGTGACGAGGTGACCGATGCCATCATGCGCGATGCCCTGCACGTTCTGCAATAGTTCCTGAGACTGAGCAAATTCAGCAACAATGTGCCTGCACAAGTCGACGGCCTCCTAGGTACGGCACTGCAAGATTACTGCATGAACTCGCGCAGTGCATTGGCCATGCTGTGTGGGACATGGAATGCACTCATGCACGTCTCCAGGCTGGTGCTGAATGGACCTGTAAGGTAATTGGCTCCTTATATTGAGCCACCGAATTGTGGATGCGTACGCATCCACATTCTAAACCGTCTCTCATCTTGCAGATTGCAATGGCTTCAGGCCACTTCATTACCTTTCCTTTTAATTGTTGTTCTGGCTGTTGGGAGGTCTGTGGTTCTTGGATACCTCTGTCCCTGTCGCAGCGGGCAGCCCAGGTGTAGAGGCAGTATGTTGAGTGCTGCTGAACCTGTGCACTTAGCCAGGGTGGCACCTATTATACTGTGGCTGTTTGCCAGCCAGCTGGAGGTGTGCTATGCGCTGCTGAACCTGTGCCACTTAGCTGGGGCGGCGCTAGTGCACTCTGACCTTGTGTTAACCAGTTTGGGCCTTGAAGCCAGTGGAAGTTCCTTTGTCCTGTCAACAGTGTCTAGTGTTAACACTTTTGACTATTTATTATCTCCAACAAGTAGCATTGGTCTATATTAGTATAGGTGTATATGAGTGTACGCCTAGCTCACATAGATTCTGTAGTAAGCTGTACATGTAATTAGTTACATGCTTGTATGGGTCTGTAAGTAGTATACTATTGATATATTTAAATTTAATAAAAATTAAATATGTTCTCTGATATGCTCATGGTCTCTAATAAGTGCTATCTATGATAATATATGACTATCTATATCTTTAATATGCTATGGCAATATATCACCTATAAGAACTATCAACTATAAGCATCTAGTATCAGCTATAAACTCATACTAATTACTATAAGGCACTATGCACTATGCGCTAGTAGTACTATAAATCTGTATCAATTGCTATAGGTTGCTATATATTATGCACTATTCATCTCTTTCTAGTACTATGAATAAATATTAACTATAGCATCTATACACTGTTACAGCCCTCTCTATAGTAGGGGGGTCACGATAAATTACTATGGACTACTAACCTACTATAGGCTGCTATATAGCAGCCTATAGTAGTGAGTAGCTATGAGTAGCTATGGGTAGCTATGGGTAGCAGTGGATAATTTGGACTGTTTTCCTGATGCTAGAGTATGGTCCAATGCATACCATAAACTGTATGAGTTCCACTAGGGGATGCAGTTGTGTTTGAGTGACTAGCCATGCTTTGCCTGGAAGTTGAATGTCGTGAATGTATTTCCATATCCTTCATTGGAGTACCAGTTGTAGTTACTTGGTGTCCAGGTTTGTGTCCCTTGGTAAATAAAGGTTCGCTTGTACTGTAGAGGCTGGACATGGATTGTGCAGCTCTGGCTTGTACCATCCTAGTATTCTCCAAGTTATTGGGTCTGCAGCTCGAGAGGTTCGAGTTGTAACAATGAGTTCCTCATGTCGCTTGGGTATTATAGGATTTGGTGGATTGGCATGTAACGCTTCTTGAGTGTGACATTGGACTTCAATTTGGCAGTCACGCATTTCACTTGTAGCATGACATACTGTGAAGTATATTTCAGAAAGGACCATGTACACTTGGGCACAAGTCTGACAGTGCTGGAATGCCAGTGATGTCTCCATTGGGCTCAAATTAGCCTTTAGACTTTAGTCGTTAGGTATTAGGCTTTAGTAGTCGCATTCTAGACTTCTCGGACTTCTAGTAGTTTGATCACTTCTTGACTTCTTTTGATCGGGTCGGATCAGGAGTTTGGTCAGTGGTGTTAAGGTGACAGTCGGCAGTAATAAATCAGTGATGGTAATTACTGGTCGGCAGTGTTAAGTAGTCGGCAGGGTTACATACTTGTGGCGTGCTTCTTAGGCGCCCGTATATTGCTGTTGATGCCCGTGACTGTTGCCTTGATTGCATGAACAGTAGTTTAGCTCCAGTGACTGCTAGACTGTTACTAGTCGTATTTGGAATGCTGATCCTGTTGATCTGCCAATCGTGTCAATCTTGATGCGAGTTTTTGAGCAGATCCTTTCAAGTATCTTCCCAGCTCACCAGTAGATGCTGAGGCCCTAGCTAGCACACAAACCTAGTCTATTATATCTAAAATAAATTTTTATGCATCAATCTAGCCTGTAAGATTTTTTCCTAGAGCTTGGGAGGCTAGAGGAAAATGATGAGTTTTGAGTAATTCAGACATGCCTCAAAGCAGTACATTCTGGTGCACAATTCAACTCAAACTCAGTCTGTAAATTCATATTATAATCATATTATCATTCTGGACAGCTTTGGGGAGGTGCTGAACCAGCATGGAGCACAGAAAAAAATGCACATACAAGGAAGAGGCAAAAAATGATATTTTTGCCATTTTAGGGTCACATTTTTACCTATTCTCTCAATCTTTGTTTCTTACAGCTAGTTGCAAAATTGTTGGCAATCATGTGATTTCATCACTTTTCATGTCACAAGAGCCTCAAAACACAAATAAAATCATATCTCACCTAAAACTCAATAGTTTCACATCATCTAAGTTGCTAAATTCATCTTTTCGAAAGGACTTTTATTAAAAAACAAAGATTGAGAGAATAGGTAAAAATGTGACCCCAAAATGGCGAAAATATCATTTTTTGCCTCTTCCTTGCATGTGCATTTTTTTCTGTGCTCCATGCTGGTTCAGCACCTCCCCAAAGCTGTCCAGAATGATAATATGATTATAATATGAATTTACAGACTGAGTTTGAGTTGAATTGTGCACCAGAATGTACTGCTTTGAGGCATGTCTGAATTACTCAAAACTCATTATTTACCCCTAGCCTCCCAAGCTCCAGGAAAAAATCTTACAGGCCAGATTGATGCATAAAAATTCATTTTAGATATAATAGACTAGGTTTGTGTGCTAGCTAGGGCCTCAGCATCCACTAGTGAGCTGGGCTGAGCATAAGGTTCTAGTTGTATGCACTATTCTAGATAGTATCTTCTTAGCTCACCAGTGGATGCTGAGGCCCTAGCTAGCACACAAGCCTAGTCTATTATATCTAAAATGAATTTTTATGCATCAATCTGGCCTGTAAGAATTTTTCCTGGTGCTTAGGAGGCTAGGGGTAAATGATGAGTTTTGAGTAATTCAGGCATGCCTCAAAGCTGAAAGGATCCGCTCAAAAACTCGTATCAAGATCGACACGATCGGCAGATCAACAGGATCAGCATTCCAAATGCGACTAGTAACAGTCTAGCGGTCACTAGAGCCAAACTACTATTCACGCAATCAAGGCAATGGTCACGGGCATCAACAGCAATATATGGGCACCTAAGAAGCACGCCACAAGTACGTAACCCTGCCGACTACTTAATACCACCGACCAGTAATTACCACCACCGATTTATTACCGCCAACCGTCACTTTAACACTGCTGACCAAACTCCTGATCTGACCCAATCAAAAGAAGTCAAGAAGCGATCAAACTACTAGAAGCCCGAGAAGTCTAGAATGTGACTACTAAAGCCTAACGCCTAACGACTAAAGTCTAAAGGCTAATCTGAGCCCAATGGAGACATCACTAACATTCCAGCACTGTCAGACTTGTGCCCAAGTGTACATAGTCCTTTCTGAAATATACTTTACAGTATGTCATGCTACAAGTGAAATGTGTGACTGCCAAATTGAAGTCCAATGTCACACTCAAGAAGCGTTACATGCCAATCCACCAAATCCTATAATACCCAAGCGACATGAGGAACTCATTGTCACAACTCAAACCCCTTGAGCTGCAGACCCAATAACTTGAAGAATACTAGAATGGTATAAGCCAGAGCTGCACAATCCATGTCCAGCCTCTACAGTACAAGTGAACCTTTATTTACCAAGGGACACAAACCTGGACACCAAGTAACTACAACTGGTACTCCAATGAAGGATATGGCAATACATTCACGACATTCAACTTCCAGGCAAAGCATGGCTAGTCACTCAAACACAACTGCATCCCCCAGTGGAACTCATATAGTTCATGGTATGCATTGGACCATACTCTACACCAACCCGACATCTCAATACTGATGTGTGAGTTGTGCTTACATCCTTTGGACTACAAGACGAACAGCAAAGAGTCACATATCGAGCTGCCTACATTGCACCAAGAGCTACAATCCCACCTGGTGATGGAATCAATGTCATAGTGGAGCACTGACAGTGGAGCTTTCCATACTGGAGCAGCACCTCTATTGTCTCAGTCAGCAACCCCACAGAATTCTGTCATAGTGGAGATACATTAGAGCAAAGTGGCACTCAGTAGAGCAGAATGATGAAGGAAGTGATGTAGTGGTGGAGCAAGGTGGAGCAAAGTAGAGTAAAGTGAAGAGAAGATGAGTAAGAAATAGGACAGAAAATAGATTATCTAGAAAGCATAAATAGTGTTAAAAGTAGGTCCTCTTTTCCTCATCTTTCAATCCTCTTAACACATAGTGACAGTGTCTTAACACAACTCACTGTGTGCTTTGTACTACTATGCCTCTTAGAAATCCCAATCTGCTCTTACTCTACCTTGTCTCTGAAAGCATCCCTAACTAGGACTGCAACTAGGAAGGATAGTAAGGGGACCACGTGGTACAGCTAAATGTGGGTAGATAGATCACCTCTGCATAACATACCGCTGCTTAGGCAAAAGGATCGAAACTGGTATAACTCCGGACCTACATCTCTAACAAAAGAAGAGGCAAAAAACAATAATTTCGTTATTTTGGGGTCATTTTTTTCTCTATTTTCTCAATCTTTGTTTCTAAAAGAAAGCCCTTTTGAAAATATGAATTTATCAACTTAGATGATGTGAAACCATTGAGTTTTGGGTGAGATATGATTTTATTTGTGTTTTGAGGCACTTGTGACATGAAAAGTGGTGAAATCACATGCACAGCGGGCAGAATTCTGTTTCTGAGCTGCTTAAATAGGAAACAGAATTGGAAAGCTCGCCTCTGATTGGCTGGATTCCAGTTCCGGATCAAGTTTTTGAGGCTCGGAAAAAGGGTTTTGCCCCAGGTGATGATTGCCAGCAATTTTGCAACTGCTGTAAGTATTGGGGGAAATACAGGTGGGTACAAAAAGTCTTCGGCCCCCCCCCCCCATTTATGGAAGGTGATTTGCATACCTTCTCGAGAAACAAACAACAGTGAAATGAGGAGATCCCTCACCTTTAGCAATATAAGCAAGTTGGCGAGTGCTATCCGGACGCTTATAGTACCAGATAGAGTACGCAAATCCTCCTTCCTAAAGCAGGAGGGCCGAAGACTTAATGTACCCACCTGTATGATTTATTTTGTGTTTTGAGATGCAGAAGGGCCGAAAATGGCAATATAGCATGTGCCTCAAGACTTTTGAAAAGGCTGTATGCATTTCACAGGGGGCAGAATTGCATTTCTGAGCTGCTTTATAGGAAACAGAATTGGAAAGCTCACCTCTGATTGGCTGGATTTTAGTTCCGGATTAAAATTTTCACGTTCGGAAATAGGGTTTTCCCCCTGTGAATAATGAAAATTTCAATTGAATGTGGCTCAGTCTGCTCAGTCTATTCATCTAAATATAGTGTAGACAATTAAAACTATTCTAGGAGTCGAAATCCGCGGCCACGATGACCTCATCTCAAGTTGCCTTTCCCGCAAACATGGATTTAATAGCCTCACTCGAGTAACTCTTCGGCCTCTCTAGGGCTAAGGGAAAAGTCAGAAGTCGCAACCGAGGATATCTATCATGAAGACTCACGAGCACCCAAGGCACGATCCCAGATCAGTTGGGCAGCGACACCAAAAGCTCTCGATACGCCAAAAAGCACAGTGTAATACTGCATCTGATTAAGACCGTAGTATGTTAGCAGAACACCAGAATGCGCATCGACGTTCGGCCATGGGTTCTTCGCCTTGCCAGCTTCAAGGAGAATTCCAGGCACAATGCTGTAAACTTGGCCGACCAGCTTGAACAAGGGGTCGTTTGGAAGGTGTTTCAAAGCAAATTCACGCTGCGCGATATACCGAGGGTCAGTTTTGCGGAGGACTGCGTGTCCGTATCCTGGCACAACTTGGCCACCCTTAAGAGTAGACCAGACATATTCCTTCACTGCCTCATCGGAGGCGTCTTCGCCAATTTTCGATTGCATCTTCCTTAACCACACAAGAACTTCCTGGTTAGCGAGGCTAGGAATAGATCAGCTTTCTATATACAGAAAGTCGAGCAAAAGCATATCACCCGTGAAGCGGGCCAGCGAGGCCGTTGAGTGCAGCACCATAAGCTAGGAATGGGTCCGAAAGCGCTGACCCAACGAGCTTGCCGGTATGAGCGGAAACGTTACCACCCTCATGATCGCTTTTAGAATGAGGGATGACTAAATGAGCTAAACCAGACGTAACGAGCATAGGCATACCTGTGGATGGTGATATATAGGCGCATTAATTCAACGAAGTCCTCATTATCACTGAAGCCTAGCAAGTGTGCGAGATTCCAAGAGTAGTCCTTTGTCGGGTCAATTGAAGGAACCTTCCCCAAGCCGTAAACGTTACGGAAGATTCGACCGGCAATGTTTGGTAGTTTCGCGATCCTGAACACTAATTTCAATCCAAAACGCGGAAAGACGAAAATGACGATGCATACAGATCCATACAATCTTCAAACACGTATCCCCAGTACTCTTTCTTCGAGATGCCCTCTGCGTACGCTTTCGCAAAAGACGAATTGTGATTAAGCTTGAGATGAGTTTCCGGTCAAAAGAGTAGCGTATAAGTGACTCAATTCTGCTTACCGCTATTACTGCAAGAGAGAACTGGCTCATAGGATGAAGTGTTGTTGGGCATCTATCGAGCAATTCCTCGACAAATTCAGGAATAGCAGCACGTGCAGCCCAATCACGAGAGAGCTCTTTGGTCTGTTCCGGAGTTGGCACTTCACCAGTCAACAATAGCCAGAACAATCCTTCAGGAAGAGGTTCCGAGCCACCCGGAGCCTTCGGAAGCAACAGCTGGCATTCGGGTATCGTTTTACCGCGGAAGCGAATTCCCTCCTCTAGAAGCACGATGTTGGAGAAATAGTGAATACACAGTAGTGAAGTTGATACAACATGAGGAAAACGATTAACCCACCAGCATCAAGAACTGACCCATCCCAGATAAGAGCAGGAAGACCGCGCATGCCACTAGAATAGACAATAAGCAAAGTGAAAATAAAGTGGATAGTCACATACCCGTAGAGATGGTCGACAACAACAGGACCGAAGGACTTTTTGCCATGTTCGGCACGGATTGCCTTCACCTGAGGCACAGGATTGAGTTCAGAGACAGGACCGATAGGAAAGAGAAGGAATAGATGTACGTTTTCGAGCTGTTCTGGGATGAGCTGAGCAACACGCTCTTTTAGAGTTGACTGCTTTGCAGTAGTGGAAGCAAACCGTGCGGCCGCGAAGCCAGCTCGCGGGGAGACCTGATGAGGTAGAGAGGATGATGAGAAGACGAAAGAAGATGAGAGACTGAAAGCAAGAAGGATACCCTTGCGAGAGCGAGACGGATTGGGAGAGGCATTGACGATGATGAGAGGAGATGGAGGAGATGGTGGTGGAACTGGGAAGAGAAGCGCTTATTTTGCTCCTCATTTTCGCATCTTTTTTCTCTGTGGCCATGGGAAAAAAGGACGGTGCGGGCAACGTCATCAGCGTTGGGGAGTGCTAAGGATAGCTGCAGCCTCGTCCAATCGGCGACGCGTCCTCGGCTTGATCCGCGCATTTACCGTCCGTCCCGACGCTGATCGGGCTTTCCGCCGTCCAATCACCTCCTCTCTCTCTCTCATGCCAATGCCGCATAACCACTCTGCGCATTGTCGCGACGATGCTCACGACAACGACCACGATCACGACCACGATCACGAATCAGATACCGGTCCCGCCGACAATTTGTATCCTTACATTGATCTCCAAAACGTCATCGCTCTCAACGCTGCAGATGAAACTTCCCCAAGTTCAGTTATCAAACCTTGGGATATGAGACTTGACGAGTCTGTGGTATATCGCCCTTCTCTTTTGCTCTCTCTCCTGCGCGCTCTGACGCTGACTACTCGTATCAGTCAGTAGAAAGTGACGCTGATGATCAGTTGTCTGTACTCTTCTCTCCGTCTTTTCCGTTTCTACAACGCATATCATCTTCTTTAGAATCTTCCGGATCCCTTTCACGGGCTCCGTCAAGCTCCGATCAGTGCTCTTAAAGTCCGGTCCAGGAGAACAGACCCCCTCTAGATTCTCTCTCGTGTGTATATCCATCACAATGATATTCTCATCCGAGGCATTCATCACACAGCCCCAAGTTTGCGAACGCGGACAATGCAGACTTTTCTGACATTGCCGAGCGTCATCCGGACCAGGAATTCCCGGTACCCCAGTCAAGAAGTATTGGGGAATATTCCGTTAAGTGCGAAGCCACTCTTACATCTCACTTTCCGACCTTTCCTGACCTACAAGCGACGAGTACAGAGCTTCCAAGTTTTCCAACCTGTCCTCCTTGACCATATTCTTCCCTGAGGCTCAAGGTGCAGATACGGCAAAGATATACTTCATCGGCCTAAGAGGATCATGGTCTGAAGTGAGTTTCCGCTCGTCAAAGAGTGGCTCATTAGGATAACTACGTTGAAACAATTTCTAGAGAAAACGAGATCCAGTTGTCACCGTGTACGAGTCGCAAGCTAATCTCGCCGATCACGAAAAAATACAGGGAACCGATGGAGGCATGAGCGCTTTTCGTCTGGGCAGTTGATAGACTTGGGACGGATATGTATTATCATTGCCGAAACGACACGTAAATCAGCACTGTGGCATTTTGTACCATGTAGTAGCAAATCAAATCATAAAACAACGCTGGCCGGAATTTCTGACCCTATCACGTGATGCATTTACATGACGCGTCCGGGGCGCGTCCACGTTTGCAACGCAACTGTACTCATCGTAGTAAGATCAAGTTTGCTTACCTATCCTATCGTCGACATGGAACAACCACCGCCAAATACCGGACAGATAACGAGCATACAAGGTTTCCAAAGTATCAATCCTTCGGTCGAACAAGCCAACGCTTCTGGGCCTGGTTCCGATCGGCGTATTTCCAATGAACAGGATGCGGATACGGCAGGAGGTAAGTATCACACTCTGCATGATACAGGCTTGATTAACAACAGCAGATTTCTCGTCGAGGCCGAAAAACCTTGGTACTCGAGCTCCGGGTGATCTGACGCAACTCGGCGAGTTTACATACTATGTCCCGAATCCAAATCAGACAAGGAACAACGCTCGAGGTTGTGGTTGTTTATATCCGACTGTGATGTACGACTGCTCAACACGAATTGTAGAAGATCCACCATCTCCCGACTTTTTTGAACCTACAGCCGAGGATTTGAGGTCCGCTCAGGCCTCGTTAGCATCACGTTCAAGAGCATATCAAGACGCCCCTTTACTCACAGAGAGACTTCGTAATGAAAGGAATCAAGAGATTAGAACTAAATACCCGACGGTACGTCTCGCTGCGTAAGTACGTTCAAATGTTCATTGATGAATTTTCATCAGGCGACCATTCGCATAAAGTTCGCCAATAGATCGATGCTGGAAAAAACCTTTCCCTCATCCTCTGTAATAAAACTGGTGTACGCGTTCGTGAGGTCATGTCTAAACGAAGATGCAAAGGCACATAAGTTTGTCCTATGTATGTCGACTCTTATTTTCGCAATCGCCGGATCTGATTGCGTCATAGTCGAGACGCCTCCTCGCAGAGACCTGAGAGTATCAGATCCGAATGTAAGGGATAAGACCCTGTTTGATCTACATCTATCGCCACGGAGCATCTTGCATTTCCGCTTCCTCGACGATAGTGTAGAACTTGATTGTGAGTTGGCCTCTGTCGCTTTTAGTCTTTCGAGTATCCATAACTATGTACTTGCCACCACAGCGATTACAGGACCCCCTCCTCTTTACCCTGAAATATTGTCTCAAGCAATTGAGCTGCCTCTGCCTGCTCCTTTCGAGACCCCGTCATCTTCTACTCCCACGCAATCCGCGTCAAGTGGCAAAGTTCCATCAGATTCGTCAGACAAAGGCAAGAAAATTGCGAGGTTGCTCAGACTTTCTGGTAGGTTCCATACATGTTACGATTCGATTCGTATTTTCACTTTTCTAACTGGTGCCCCCAAAGGCAAACGATAGCACAAACCACTCTTGCTCACTTACGACGTGTAGCGTGTATATTACCATTGGATGGAACTGTTGATTGTTGTACATGAAGTACGAGAATATTAATGTATAGCCATACATGGATGGGCATGTCATCACACGACATCGTAGTTAGATCCGACATATAACCGAGCGTGTCATTGAGACGGTCTACTGTTATCGTCAAGACGCAATGCTGTGACCATTAGCCAGCCATTAAGTTGTTGGTTGACTGTCGTCCATCTGTGAAGATGATGAAGTCAGTGAACATAATCGCAATGGACGAGAAGAGATGTGTCAGATATGTTATAAGATGGATCCGCAGCGAGACATGCTCTAGGTAGTCTAACATGCTGTTTTCTAACGTGACCCAAGGGCCATCATCATGCGCACAGAAAGAACAGACAATGACTCACTAGACGGGCGTAGGGGCGTAGGAGAAAGCCTGGCGCTGCAGTTAGTGCAGTGCAGTGCACCGTGCGGAAGCAAAGACTTTTCGCGTATTTGTCAGCTTTTCCCACGTGTACGTACGTAATGCTGATGTATGTATGCCTCCCGGTCTTTCGCAGTGTGTACCTTCGAATAGGGGAACGATCCTTTGGCGCCGATATGAATGATATACAGACAACAGTACTTGATACCACTCACCACGCTCTGCCCCATCCCAAATCTCTTTCTGCTTCCCTCTTCATCGTGCAGGCAGCTATCTCGCTTTTCTCCCTATCATCTTTACTAGATTTTCGCCTTGACGTCGTCAGTCGGTCTGGTGACCGCGACTTATAATGCCCCTTTCACCGCCTGCACAGAGGAGATCACACCAACGTTCATCATCACCGGTCGAAAGTGCATATTTCATGTCCACATCCACTTCATCCTCAAAGGAGACTGCTGAGCCTGTCACACCTCTTGAAGCCGATGAAGAGTTCATCGATCAGCTCTGGCAGCAGGTCCGATCGAGGACTAGCACCAAGGGCTCGCTCGAGATTGCGGTGCCAGGAGAGGAGAAGAAGGTGCAAGCAAGTCCAGCTGTTGGGAAAGAAGTTCCAAAGCATTCAAGACCCATCTCTGCTCGACTCTCCAGGCAGCCGTCACTGTGAGCATCTTCCTTACTCGCATCATGAGCATGTTATATAACCGACGTTCTGTAATTGATTAGAACATTCCGAGATTCTTCCAATGGGAAGAATACATCAGCTATCCTCAATCTTCCCGGTGTCTTGAAGTCCGACGTGCATATCAGTTACCAGTATAGGCGCCTTATAATTTCGTACAAGGCCGTCGAGGAAACGGAGAAATGGGAGCCTGATAAAGTCGTCCAGGAAGTCAAAGAAAGGCGCTGCGTACGCTCAATACCAATACCGGAGAACATTCGCGTGAGTAGCAAAACTAGTTATGTCGATTGTTCTCCGTCTCATGCTAGCCTACGTTCTTCACAGCCGGAGCACGTTCGTGCCTCGATGCCAGATCATCGTCTATTTATCTCTTATCCCAAAGGCTGATAATTCTGAAGGACTATCAAGACACTTTATATACCATGTAGCCCACGCAGCGCTGGTTAATTTCGCTTCGTTCCACGCTCATGGAAACTGTGTAATAATAACAGTGTACTCTATTTACTGATTTGTTGATTTGATTTATGGAGCTGTAAAGATTATGTAATATACAAACATGTGACAACAATAAACCTTCTTTCAATCTTGACTTCCGAACTGCATGGCTTCAACAAGCAATCCTACAAAAGACGATATCTCACCTCATTATGTTCGTATTACGAGTGGAGGTAGGATAAAGTTATGGGTTGAGTTCAGCTTGAGCTTTTTTCGAGTGAGTTTCCTAGCAATACCAGATATCTTGGTACTTTCATTGACACATCATTCCTCTAGGAAAACCCCGGACGACCTTTGGTATTGCATACTCTGCGTTCGAATCCTCCGCTAGAAATTGTCGGTTCTTCGACTGGTTCAGTGTTTGCCGCGGACTCTTTGTCACATTCTGCAGAAGACCCCGACAAAATGAATGTTGCAAAGGGAAATGGGGAAAGTAGGGACCGGGCGATTTCTTCTTCCGTGCTCAACATTCCGCGGCTCATTTCAGTCGTTGAGATCATAAAACGAGAATACTTCAAAGAGCTGGCTCCGGGGTCACAGAGCATTGGTCTTTATCAATACAATCATCTTGGGTTTATTGAAGGATGTGCGCTTCATCCGGGTTCGCAGGATGACGAGGGCCAGAGACAGAAACGCATAATGACGGCACTAGAAGGCAAAACCCAGTGAGCAATCTACTTCGTGGCATATCATCCGCTAACACGAGATTTCTAGCTTAAAGCAAGAAAAAATGCCATTCATGAAGATCACTCTGTGTACATCCGCACTACCAGCTTTAGTAGATAGTCAGACCACGTAGGAATTGCTACTTAAGCTGCTCAATCATATCTGACACAGTCTCACAGATGCCAACTTCCTTCAGCGAAAAGGCCGTCAAGAGCAGCTAAAGCAAGACAGCGACGTAGGAGTCTCAAGGAATCCATGGCCAGACCTGGAGGAGCAAACGCTTAGATGTGGCTTGGAAGTGGTTAGAAAAAATCTCGAGTGCATTTCATTCATCAGCATATTCTTTTCTTCTGTGGATATGGATATATATGTAGCACGACACTGGTGATTTATGCAGGCGTGATAAAAATATAAGTTCTATCAGTCTTGATCGATGCACGTGAGCGAAATTCGCAACGCGTCTTGTCGACGTCGATCCTTACTCACGCTCGAGCGCGCCGAGCTCACTGGCAGTAGTTCAATGGCAGCCGCAACGATCCCGAGAGCTAACGGGTTGGATTCGATTCCTCAGCCGATAATCACTGAGCCCGCGCAGAATCCACTCTCATCAGGTCTGTTCGTAGACTACAAGGAACGCCATGCCATGGATTGACAAGTGATGAACAGGAGACAAATCTACAGCCCTTCCGTGGCCGGACATAGGTCATCTCGCGAAATGGTCTGTTTCGTCATATAAGTTCGGGTTTGGACCCGAGTGTCTGCGCGACGATGACCCAGAGACCTTCTGGCAGTAAGTAATTGACTCTTCTTCAAGGACGTCGATGAATAAACTGCATGAACAGCTCTGACGGACCGCAGCCACATTCCATAATCATCCAGTTTCCTCGGAAGACCGCTGTGCAGGTCGGTTCTCATGTCCATCTCTCTTTCCACTCACTGTATCTCTATAAAGAAAGTCTCTCTGCATCTGAGCTTCCAGTTAGACGACTCTTATACACCTTCGACCTTGTGCCTTCGCGCCGGGACAAGTCTTTCTGACTTGCAAGATGTGAGGGTTGTCTCGTTCGACAAGCCAAATGGCTGGGTCACCTTTGACGTCTCCTCGGAGCTTAACGAGGAAGGGCAGGAATTGTCAGTGCCAATTGAACTTGTTCATTCACCATTTACCGACAGTGTGTAAAAAGCAAACCCGTCTATTGCTACGTCTTACAGATCATCATTCTTGCGAACCACATGAATGGCAAGGATACCCACGTAAGGGGTCTCCGAATCCTCGGTCCACTAGAGTCAGCAGCAATTTTCACCGACCTGATCAAACGCTTACTGATAAATTACTGCTTTTCAGTGATACATCGCATGAAGACGAACCATTTCCTTTCGTATCATCACACTTCAAGATGTACGAGTGTATACGCTGATTACATTGATATTCGGTAGAACACGATGATCTTGACTAGATAGCTGTTTACAAAAGTAGCCTTAGGTCCATCCCAAGATCGTGGATGAGCGCAGCTGCCGACCGTCTACAAACATTCCTGGGACAAGTCGAATAATGTATAAATAGCATGGTGAATAAGTTAATGTGCAGTCTACAATTGTGGTTGATATGCTGGATTGTTGTATAATCTCTGTTGAGAGGAAGGGAAGTAGTGGTGCGGATGCTGGATATTTTGCGCAGGTGCGCTTCCGGAAGAACCGGTCAACGACACACCATACGAAGAGGGAGTCGGCCCATTTGTCGTTCCATTCTGAGTGTGCTGCGGCAGAACAGCTTGGTAGCTGCCACGAGGGTCTACTGAACGACCTTGACTTCTGGAGTCCCAAGATACTGGACTCCCACGTGTGAATATCGACTGCGAGGAACTCGGAGAACTTGTTGATGAACGCGGTTGTGGATGGTATTGGTACTGAAGAACAGAGGGGCTAGGAGAGAAACCATGATGGCGAGGATGATAGTGTGCGAAACCGGTGAAAGGTGTCGATCCTGCCGTTTGTTGATGAAGAGCAGGATTATCATTTACTTGTCCTGTTTTGATACCGTTTGCAAGGTCAGAAGCTCCGTGCGCGCGCGAATATCGATCGTCTGGGCGACCCTGTCCGTTGACCGCCAGTGGTCGATGCAAATACACTGAATCTTGTGAAGAGCCATTCTGCGTCGAACGGCAGCGATTGCAGAAGAAATCCACGGTATCCCAGTTGCGTACTGGTCTTCGCGCTTTCCTGTCGACAGCGTCGTGACAGGGGATGTGCTGCCACTTATTGCATCTACCACAGCTCATCAAAGGAATACCGTCGTCCTGTTGCACCTTCAGCATGGCTCAAGCTGAAGGAAGTAGATACTGACCTTATTGATACCCCTGGCGCCACAAATCTCACAGTCGAGTTCCCAGGTTTCGCTCTCCGCCGACTTCTCGCTGGACTTCTTTTTTGTTCGGTGACGAGCAGGTTTCTGGACTTCGTTACGCGGCGCTTTACCCTCGACTTTGGCTGCACTATCCGAGCGTGTCTCAGTCAAAACATCGACCTCCTTTTCGGCGCTGTAAAAGACGATTAAAACCCAGTTATGATGACAGCTCAGCTTGTAAAACTGGAAGATACTCACCTAGCGCGTTCCAGACGGAGGCTTCTAGCCAGTTCACGTTCCTCCCGTTCTTTCCGCCGCTGCTCCCTCCCCTGTTCGCGCTTTAGCCTCTCTTCTTCTTCCCGTCGTGATCGCGCCTCCAAGCGTCTCATCCTTGCCATCTTCTCCTCCTCTTCAGCTTTGTGAACAGCCTCCATCCGCGCAGTCTCCTTCTCCATCTCTCTGATTGCGATGCGCGAAGACCGTTTCCGGTTCATTAGAGCATCCTCTTTCATACGCAGCTTTTCCGCCTCCTAAATAACCAATTCGCACTGGTACAATGTATATAGAGAATGAAGCACTTACACGAAGAGACTCCGTTACGAACGGTACGATCTCTTGGGACAAGACCTTGTGTAAAGCCTTTTCTAGATAATGCGTTGCCTTTTCAAACCGATGCGAGATCTCTTCCCATTCTTGCAAGGAGATGCACAACTGAAACCATGTCAGATATGTTCAGAACGGAAGGAAACCTGCTCACTGTTTCCCATTCGATAAAATCGGCCAGATAGTGAGGTTTACGTATAACTTCACCTTGGGTGTCGTCCTTTTCATGCCGAGCTACCACACCATTGAGGTCTGGAGGCGGATCTTTGGGCGTGTCCACTTCGGGAATGTTCAGCACATTATGAGTCGAGGTTTCGGAATCAGATAGTTCCGTTAAGTCGCTTTCGTCATCGCTCTCTAGACCTGAAATCCTCGTCCTACCAGAAGGGGCTACTGATCTGCTGGTAACCGTTGAACCTTTGCTTCTCGTACTCGTTCGTGTAGTCTGCACAGCAGCTGTAGCGGACTTTGACTGAACACGCTCGCTCTCAGGTAGCCATTCTTCCGGGATCGGTTGCCACTCGTCATCGTCATCGTCGGCGCCACCACGTAAACGACGACTCATCCTAATACCAACTGTACGCTGACCAGATGGTTTAGCCGGCGAGTTCCTCCCTGATTTGCGATTCAAAGAGTCCATCTCGGCTTTAGCAGCTGCAAGTTGTTTGGCTTGCAAGTCCAATTTCACATTGGCTTGGGTCTTCGCTGCTCGCGCCCTTCCACTAACTATTGAGGACGGTAGAGCAGAGTCGTTCACAGCGAGTGATCGCCGCGAAGCACGACCAGTGCGCTTAGGAGTTTCTGCAGTCTTTGATCCACGTCGTTTGGGTGTGTCTCCTTTCTCTGGTGAGGATTCCGACCTTTTCTTCTTGCTTTCCTCTGCCCGCTCGACCCGAGCCACTTTAGCCTTTCGACCATCGGCATTAGTTACAGCCTTGCGCTTCCTTGGCTTCTTTGGAGGCTTAGGAGGTGTCCTTTGAATCCAAAGGCGGTCCGCTGAGAAAAAATAGTCAGCCGCGATAGCGAAGATGAGCAAAACAAGAGTGCGAACCGCCAATAAACCAGTAGGCATTTCTCTTTGCATCATATCCAATCGGTTCTATGCGCTGGAAAATGCGAAGTGAACAAAGGCAAACTACGATAGCTAGATAAAGGGGGACACGTACCCAGGTTGCCGTTTCGTCGTCGCTGCGCATGATAGATCTCAATCTAGATGGAGACTGGAAGTGCCATTCTATGACGGTATGTATGCTTTCTAACTTCTCAAGCATCGAAAGGTTGGCCCAGTCCTTCACTGTATTTTGGGAGTTCTGCGAGACATCATCATCTTCCTTCTTGACGCTATTTGCACGGAGAGAAGATGCATCGGAAGCTTCTTCGTCCTGAGGAGTCCCGATAGCACCCCTCTCGCCATTGTCATTTCCGCTATGCTCGTCCGTCGGCTCCTCACGTCTGTGATTACCGAGGGATGTTGCATCATCAGGCAAGGCGGAATCCCGACCCTCAGACTTTATTTCCGTCTCAACAGTGGCAGCCCGAGAGTTTCGTACTGTTGGAGGCTCAACACCTATAGGATTGGCTGTAGGATCTCGCCTCAAGTATTGTCTTCTGAGGGCTGACTGCCAGTTGTCGGCACTGTTGACAGGTATCAGCTGAACACGTAGGTAGGGAAATGACAAATGGTACACGAACGTAATCTTCCTGTCTTGGGTTAAGGTGATCAGAAGACGCTGCATAAGCCGGGGGATGACAATCATGGTAGAGTTGACGAGGTCTTCTTCTACGTCCTTGATCACAGCCGCATAAGCAATGATCCTCGATAGATAGATAACAAACCGAAGAGACGTAGACATACTACAAGATGAACATCATCTAAAGCAACGAGCTGGGCGAAAGTATATAGGAACTGGCTGACTGCGGCCCATTTCCATTGGCGCCTAAGCTCGCGGAGCTGTGGCGAGGCCGTAGACGCCGGTTGGGCGACGAGGAATGAACGTCGAGGGGGAGCGGGGGATGAGGAAGCAGACGCGGCTTGTCGAGACGCGTTGCGAGTTGCCATTCACGAGCGCGTTCTGACGCGTGCACGGGTCGGAGATCCACGCCTCACTAAACCATATATTATTTGGCTCTTCTGTGAGCAAAACACGCCCAAAGTGATAAAGCAGACAATGTGCGACGCACCGTGGCAGAGGCTACAATATTCTCTAGAGCAAAGTGTCGAATGAAAGGAATACAGGAAAGTGGAAAACAAAAGCTGGATTTGTGTGGCAAAAAGAAGAGTCGAGCAGACGGTACAGTGATTGACCTGAGGGACTTCAAAAGAAGTGAGTCGAGACACAGCCAACGATTCGTCATGACCGTGGTAATTCTATCTGACTAATATACTTATGTAATTACGTGCAACAGCAACTAATCAATCACTGATTTGATTTATAATTTCCACGACTTGTAACAACACCTCTCCTAACTTCTCAAAATCTGAAACCTACAAGAGCAAATCAGTCGTCTGAAAAACAATCATACCAGGCAATACACTCACCTCATTGTAGATCTGTGCGCTGCATCTGATCCACCATTTGCCATTATGATGGTAAGGCCTGGCGCTCACGTTCTTCTCTTCCAGGTAATCTTTGATCTGCGATAGCACACCGTGCGTATCCTTCGCAGTCAGTGGCAGCTCGACATCAACCTATTGAAACAGGTCGGTCGACATTTTTCGCACTTCCATAATGGAATATTACCATGTTTGCTGTGAACTCTCCATTTTCGTCCAATAAGCGTGTCCCTAAAATCCCCGCGAGACGTCTACCTCCAATAAGAGCCAGATTATGACAGTACTCGTTAATTTTATATTCTCCACCGATTCGCTGCCGAAAATTTAAGGCTAAAATTGATCATGAAGTACGTGTAATCCAGCGGAAGTACCAAGGAATTTACTCACCAGCATGGACGCTCAGGAATGGCACGAGATCAATTGTTCCAGTCCCTGTCATATGCTTCAAGTCAATCGTCGTCTAGTAGCTTCGTTAAATCAACTTACACAGGAACTGTTGGATAAAATTTGGTGGCTCTGGACTTTCCGGAGGATCGGCACGAGAAGCGTAGTTGCTGGAGGTAGGAAGAGACGACTTAATGAGATGCTGATTCCTACTAAAGTATCAGAACACGCAAGTAGAAGTTGATGTTTATAGAGGCAGACTTCGAACCTTTTCGGGACGTAGAGCACTGCACAACCGCGCTTCGCATACAGCCATTTGTGGCAGTTCTAGATAAGAGTACATGAGGACCCGGCTTGAAGACAGCCAAATGATAGGTAGAATCACTTACTGAAATCCAGAAATCAGGATCCGCATCTTTCAGGTCGATGTCTACTTCTTGTCCAATAGAATGCGCTCCGTCAATAAGGCTCACGACACCCTCTTCCTTGCATATCTTCACAAGTTCTTTCCAAGGGATCAATACTCCAGGAACAGAGGCTATGGAGTCAATGATAGCGACGACTTTACAGCCGCTCTTGCGTGACAAGCTTTTCAAATGCGTCCTGAATCCGTCTATAACGATCGAACGAGCGGTTGGAAAGACTAGAGGGAATCTAGACTGTATGATATGCGGATTGACGTCTGTGGTGTACTGAACCGTTCGAGAAATCGCGTCGTAAGTCACATCACCTGGAAGATATAGAGACCTCCAACCTAGTGAACAACGAGTAAGAGAAGCAGAAGCACCGACTTTTGACTATGATATCTCCTTCATTCCAATCGAGGTTACGCAGGACCGTATTGATTCCATGAGTGGCATTTGGAACGATTACACATTCGTCAGTGTCTGCTCCCACTAGTGCCGCAATCCGCGCGCGGACATCACGTAGTATTGGGATGTATGTGGAACGCATGAATCGGTCGGGGTTAGCCTCGATCTCGCGCGTCATCTTCTCGCATGTAGCGAGGACTGGCAACGGAAGCGAGCCATAGGAACCTACAATAAAACAACGTGAGCCTCAACTGACGCGCATAGATGCATATATCTTAAACCATTATTAAGATTTATGTACGATGGCTCAAAGGTAAAATGCTTGAGCATAGGGTGTCCAAATGTTGGACGCTCCTCGGCATTCTTGACCTCATCGCTGACCATGATACTTTTAGAGACCTGAAAAATGTATCCTGAAGAGAAGGATGACTCGAAAGAACGACTCGAAAGAATGACTCGAGCTTCAGGCGGAGTTTATCAGTTTCGGGGCCGGATTAGCTGATTATAAGTGATCGACGTGTCGGATTTTTGAAGTAACCTTTCCACACTAGGGTTCGCGGGGAAACCCAAATATGCCGGTGGAAACTAGTTGTCAACAGGGTGCTTGAATGCGAGGTCGAGTGGAAACGTTTTCAACAGTGTGGAAACTGCGGAAACTACTATATACACCTAAATACAGTACAGTAATTTCTATATTTGTAAGCATCTTTCCACTTTGTAAGCACTCTGTTGCTACCATACATGGAGTCGAAAAAAGTAGATAAAGTAGATAGCCATCCTACCCGTGTACAATCAGTACTAGTACTAGTGCAATGATCAAGTTGCTTGTTCGAAAAAAAATTGATAGATTGCATGTTATCATCACATTCTCTCCTCAGACTGGAGTCCTCATGCCCAAATCTATGTCAGGTGTCTTCATTTCATTTCAACTTGACTGACTGCTTTCTTGCCTTTACTTTCTTTTCCCCCTTCATGTCATCTGGATTTATTCTTTGTCTAGACATTTCTTGTACATAAATGCTGTATACTGAGTCAGTTCTAGCCCCGACTAAATCTGAGTTTCCACAGTTTCCACAGCACCATTTTCGGTCATCTGAGTTGTCAACTGAAATTGATAACTCAGAGTTTCCCCGCGAACCCTATTCCACACGTCCCACTTGATCCTCGAGAGCAGGACCGAGGATGCTCGGCAGACGACATAGTCCACCAAAGAAGTACGATGCTCACCAAAATGAAAAATTTCCTCACAGAGGGCAAGCTACAGTGGAAATCCTCATATCGCTAAATCAATGGTAAAGCAGTTGCCTGTCAAAGGGTGCTGGAGCTTCTTCGAAGTAGCGTCGGACAGTCAAGTGCATTTGACGGGGAGAAACATCAGCGATCAATATGGGCAGGTAAGCGTTTGGACAGTTTGACATAATATCATTGAGCACTTTATTGGACTTGTTCCACTATAGATGATATTACCACTGCTACAAGAGGAACATGACTGTGGGTCTAGTCGTCGATAGTCTTGCAGACTTCTGCGAGTTCCTTTCCCAGCTTCTCAAAGTCTGACATCTGGACGAGAGGGATTAGTACGCCGATTTGAACATGCCGAGAAATATACTCACCTCATTATAAATCTGAGTGCTGCACCTAACCCACCATTTACCGTTGTGATAATAAGGCTTGCCATTCACGTTCTTCTCCTCCAAGTGTGCATTTATCCGGGACAATACGTCGAGTGTACCTTCTGCGGTCAGCGGGAGCCCAACATTAACCTGCCGGCCAGGCAAAATCAGATATAGCATAGGTATATGCTGGGAAACGACGGTACCATGTTTGCTGTGAACTCTCCGTTCTCATCCAATAAGCGTGTCCCAAGAATCTCCGCGAGCCGTTTACCTCCAGCAAGAGCCAGGTTGCGGCAGTACTCGTTAATTCTGTGCTCTCCGCCGATCCACTGCCGGAAATCTAACGCTAGTAATAATCTCATCAAATGAAAGTGCGATCCACTAGAACTGTCCAGGAAATCACACACCGGCATGAACACTCAAAAAAGGCACGGGATCAATGGTTCCCGTCCCTCATATGTACTTCAAGCCCCAAACCTCTCACTGATTCACAGAATTGGGCTTACATAGAAACTGTTCAACGAAGTTTGGTGGCTCTGGACCGCCTGGAGGATCCGAAGGCGAGACATAGTTCCGAGCAGTGGGAATAGAGGACCTAATGAAGTGCTGGTTCCTAAGAAATAACATTAGTGGTAGAGATCAAGTAACTACATAGACAGGCTTCGGACCTCTTGGGAACATATAGCACCGCACAACCACGCTTTGCATAAAGCCACTTGTGGCAGTTCTAAGCGGAGACATAAGAACCTGAAAGTGAAATGCATTCTATTTTTAAACTCACTGATATCCAGAAGTCAGGGTCAGTCTCTTTCAGGTTGATATCTAATTCCTGTCCAATAGAATGAGCAGCATCGATGACGCTCATGACATCCTCTTCTTTGCATATTTTCACAAGCTCTTTCCATGGCATCAATGCTCCAGGAATGGAGGCTATGGAGTCAATTATAGCAATGATTTTACAACCACTCTTGCGTGGTAAGCCTTTCAGATGCGCCCGAAATGCATCTATGATGATTGCCGGTGTAGTTGGAAACGCTAGTGCAAATATGGACTGTGTGATTTGTGGATTGACGTCTTTGAGGTACTGAACCGTTCGAGAGACCGCATTGTAGGTCACATCATCTGTGTGTTTATAATTGTACGAGGAAAGGAAAGGAATGAAGAAATGAAGAACTAACTTATGACTACGATATCGCCTTCGTTCAAGGCAAAGTTGCGCAGGACCGTATTGACTCCATGGGTAGCGTTTGGTACGATTACACATTCATCAGTGTCTGCTCCCACTAGCGCCGCAACCCGCGCGTGGACATCACGTAGTATTGGGATGTATGTGGAACGCATGAATCGGTCGGGGTTAGCCTCGATCTCGCGCGTCATCTTCTCGCATGCAGTGAGGACTGGCAACGGAAGCGAGCCATAGGAACCTTGTATAAACGCTATGTGAGTCTCTGAGAGCCCGCAATCAAGCATAGGGATAACCGTTGTTGAGATTAATGTACGACGGCTCGAAACCAAATTGCTGGAGCATAGGATGCCCAAAGGCCGGTGGTTCCCCTAGCATCTTCACTTCGTCGGAAACTATGTTATTGCTAGAAGTATTGCCCATCGATTAAGCTGGATGAGATGACGAGTCGAGTGAAGCGACCCAATAACCCTCAGAACCGTTCATCGACTCATTCAAATCAGAATAAACGCAATAGTTCTTTTCGCAGGAGATTGTGAGAAAGTATCAATCTTCGGGCCGACGCTCTTGAGTGATCGACGTTGCCAAATTTGACGCGTCGGATTTTCCTACGTGGCACTAAGAAAGACAAGACTGGACGTGTACTAGCTATTGGACCTCAACTCTACTCACCGTCATGCGCTTCTTTACACCCTGGTCTGCGCTGCTCTTCCTGGTAGTCTCGATCGTTTCCCAGTCTGATCAGCCAGCATCAACAGAGCCGGAAATCTCTGTGATAGCCTCGTTCCCAGAAAACAATCCGTTCGGTCGTCAGTTTCATCCTTCACGTCCTCAGCTGAATGCCGTTAAACTCACATATTTCCTAAAGAAATTGTCAATGGGGAACGCAACCGAATTAATCTCCTGATAGAAAATCAGTCTGAGCAAAACGTTACACTGATTTCCGTAGCGGGTTCATTCCATGACCCTCAGACAGATTCACTCATTAAGAATGTATGATTCAGTCTAATGGTCTACTTTCCTTGCTTTACTAATGCGTATACCAGGCTTCAACTCTCCCGTATGGTCTGCGTCTAGTCTCTGGAGCAAAGGTGCAACTACCGTATCAATTCCATAGCGAGTACGTATTGTCCTTGCTTCTTTTGACGTGTCTAATTCCATGCCATTGCTAGGTTTAAGGTTCGCCAGCTTCCTTAAGATCGATAGTATAATGCCCCTCAGACTGTTGAACTACCACGTAGCCGGGAGATATACGTCTCAAAATCTGGTTGACGCATGCGGTTGATGTGAGGGTTCTGCCTTTTATTCTCTGTCTTTATTCTCATTTCTATCCAGGATAATATCTACCGTGTAACCGCATACGATTCCGTCGTGACTGTGGTCGAGCCTGACTTCTCTTTCTTTGACTATCAAGTGTAAGTACTTCGCATCTGTATTCAGACGAAGAAATCTCATACGAATCTGTCCCAGTATCACGACGTACTTGTTGACAGCAGCCTTCCTCGGAGGTCTTGGATATCTGGCCTACACTACTTTCGTTCCCAAACCGAGGAAGTCACGAAAGACTGCGGTGTCAACAGTCAGCAAGGCCGGTATCAGTTCGCCTGTTGGATCGGTCACAGCCTCCGGCGCAGGTTATGAAGAGGAATGGATTCCCGAACACCATCTTAAAATGAGAGGCGGTAAGAAAAAGGCTGGCGCTGCGAGCAGCGGAGATGAATTAAGTGGTGGAGAAACGAGTGGAACAGAGGGTCGGAAGCGAAAAGGTCGCAAATAAGTAAAGGATACGATGCCTTTGAGCCAGATATCTGCGCTACGCCCTGAAAAAAGCGACATGGAGTTGGGTCAGTCGCATGTTAGTTTACTTGCTCAGGATCCCATGTAATTTCTGGCACGATATAATCTATGTGCCGATACGAATGCTGTGTCCCATTTCATGGAATTGAATAGCTATGGCATTGCATGACAAGAATGATGTCTAAGAACTCAGACGTCCACTTGTTTGTACCCTTTCACCTGCACAGATGCAGCCATAAACACGTCAAAGTTGTGATAGTTCAGGAAGCGAGCGTACTCTATTCTCCCTTAGCATTTGGAGATACTTTTCTGCGAGGGATTTGCAGTTCTCGTAGTGGTTTACGCCCTCTGTTCGCTGGCATTTCGTCAATTCATCGCGTACTATTTTCACTTCCATGGCGCGGACCCATGATTCTCGAATATGCTCATCGCGAGCGTGCAGTCTGTCTGGAATAAAGGAACTCGGCATTCAAGGAAATACAAAGATAGGTTAAATGGTATACCTTGCAGCTGAGCGACGGTCTCCGAATCCATGATGGTAAGAAAGCTGGCTGAAGTCACGGTTGTGTTGAGAACCGAAATCCAGTCCAGAAAAGGAAATGATTACGTACGCATCTACAGTCGAAGAAACTCTATTTTTTTCTTACTTACTTTCTTTTCTTTAGGCCAGATGCATAATGCATCTGTCCAAAAATATTCGAATTCATCAGATTTTTGGGGCAAACACGGATGTCGGGAAAACCGTACTTGTCACTGCTCTCGTACTAGCTTCAGCTAGTAGAGGTCGACACGTTCGATACTTGAAGCCGGTCAGTACGGGTCCCATTCGGGATGCGGACGATGAGTGAGTGTTTGAAGAATGCTGGGTGTATTTCAACCTGATCGATGGACTCGTAGATTTGTGAAGCGTTTCGGCAAACGCTTTCATAGTAGAATTCAACAGAAGTGTCTCTTTCGGTTCAAGGAACCCGTCAGTCCACATCTAGCTCTTCGACTTGAACCCGAACAAAGTGCACAGAAGGTCGTCGAATGAACTCTATGGCATCTTAAGTTTGACTAAGTGACGACGATTTCGTCAGCCTACAGATGAAATCGTCAACAAGTTTGTTTCAGCGTACATCAATGACTGCGCACGGCGAACCGCCGACAAAACTGATGTGTACATTGAAACGGCGGGTGGTACGTTTTCCAGCGCTTCGTCGACTATTGATCGGAAAAATGATTTGTCCTCAAAGGCGTCCACAGCCCTTCAATAAGCGGTACGAGCCAAGTTGATAGCTATCGACCTCTGCGGTTTCCAGTTATTCTTGTCGGCGACTCTAAACTTGGGGGTATCTCTTCAACTATATCAGCATACGAGTCTTTGCTTCTACGAGGATACTCGGTGGATGCGATCATGACTTTCCAGGATGATTATTATCGAAATTGGGAATACTTATCCGAGTACTTCGCCGAACGAGACGTACACGTCGCGTCCCTTCCTTTGCCGCCACCAAAACTCGATAACGCGCACTTGAATTTCACGACGACAGACTCATACTACTCTAGATTGTTGCACGATGAGCGATTGACGAACTTGAATGATCATTTAGACAAACGACACGCGGGAAGGATTCATGAATTACAATCGATGCCCGATCGCTCAAGGAATTGTATTTGGTGGCCGTTCGTCCAGCATGGCTTTGTAAAAGACCCAGAGGATGTGACGGTGATTGATAGTGCTCACGGAGATTTCTTTAGTGTATATACTGGACATTCGAGCAAAACTTCCAGTCTTCTCTCCCCTTCCTTTGACGGGTCCGCATCCTGGTGGACGCAAGCTTTCGGCCACGCCCACTCCTCTCTGGCCATAGCAGCTGCACGCGCAGCAGGTCGGTACGGCCATGTCATGTTTCCACAAGCTACCCATCTACCTGCTCTCAAGCTCGCAGAAAAGCTTGTCTCGCCTAACGGACCAGGGTCAGGTTGGGCCTCACGTGTATTTTTCTCAGACGATGGTTCCACAGCAATGGAAGTTGCGTTGAAAATGGCTTTACGTGCTTACTGTACGCGTTATGGTGCCGATCTTAAACAAGCTGATAAGCAGCAGCTCGGCGTCTTGGGACTAAAAGGAAGCTACCACGGTGATACGATCGGCGCTATGGATGCGTGCTATGCTGGTGACGGCGTTTATACCTGCGAATGGCATTCTGCTAAAGGGTTTTGGCTTGATCCGCCTACAGTTTCGATGCGGGATGGGAAGGCGATTATTACTCTACCCGATTCTTTCGGAATCAGAGAGCCTCTGTGGCAAAAACACATCGTCGTTGATTCATTACCCTGGGTTTACGATATCCCTGACCGACTGGATACAGAACTCGCTGAATCGTATCGAAGAAGTATCAACCAGATCATGCGTAAACTCGATGCGCAACAACCTCCAATACGACTCGCCGCTCTGGTCCTAGAACCTCTCGTTATGGGCGCGGGTGGAATGATCTTTGTGGATCCATTATTCCAACGAATCCTCATTGATGTTGTGAGAGGCGCCGAGCCTAGACGAGGGGACGATGCTTGGCGCGGCTTACCCGTCATTTTCGACGAGGTGTTCGTTGGCCTCTACCGCCTAGGCTTGCAAAGTTGCATCCCAACCCTTGGCATAAAACCAGATATAGCTGTGTATGCGAAGACCCTCACAGGCGGCGTAGTCCCTCTCGCGGTTACATTAGCCTCATCTTCAATATTCGAAGCGTTCCTCAGTGAATCAAAAGCCGATGCTTTACTCCACGGGCATAGCTATACCGCTCACGCCGTCGGTTGCGAGGTCGCGAATGAGTCCCTCGCCATGATGGATAAACTTGCAGTATCTGATACTTGGACTGGGATGCGGCGTAGCTGGCAAGGACAGTCTGCATCAGCACCGCCCTCTCCAATGTGGAGTATGTGGAATCCAGAATTTTTGACAGAGGTGTCTCGTCTACAGACAGTGAATTCGGCCATGTCTATGGGTACAGTCTTAGCTATCAAACTACGAGGTAGCGGAGAAGGTAAGGTTTCTTCAGGCGTCTTTTGGGAGAGATGTCATGTTTATTGTCCTTTGTAGGATATCGATCCCAACTAGCGCAAGATCATTTGCAGTCCATAAAGGTGCCTCCGGATGATGAGTCTTTCGGTATCCACTTCAGGACGCTCGGAGATGTAGCATACTTCATGACTAGCTTGAACACATCGAGAGACACTATCAAAGAGCTCGAAACAAGAATTCTCAGCGCTCTCAGCGCATCCTGAGTACAAATGGTTAATGAACAGAATACTGTAATCAGAGTACATGACTTGCATTTATGAAGTACTTGGTTCATCAAACAATACAAAGTGTAATCTGTCTACCATCGAGTCCGACTAATAACGCCAATACTGGGCAACTCCGTGCATCCTATCAAGGAAGTTGTGATACGTAGAACTGCCACGGAGCTGCTTCTCAAGCTCCTTAATTGCCTCTTCCTCCGAGAGGTGTAGCTGGAACTTCTCCTGCAATTGCTCATGGACGTCACGATAATTGACGTGGGGTATATTAGCTTCTCCCATGAGGGACACCAAGTTAAGTATGAGGTTCGCGCTCTTTCTCAGGATTGTATATGCCACAAAGCAAAGGTTTTGAAATCGCGCAAACTCTGGCGAATGCGTCCCACCCATAGCCTCGATCATCTCCGGACAAACTTTTACTGGAGGAGGATAAGGCTTGGGATCATGCCCGAGAATATAACCGAAGTCGACTGGATAGCAGCGTCAGTCCTCGTGTGTGAGAAATGTAAAACGTGGATGACGAACCATGGAAGAAGTGTCCTAAGGGAGGCAAAGAAGGATCGTCAACAATCGCTGTCTTTTAGGTACGATCGGAAGACTCACCATCTGGTGCCAGTAGTAAGTTGTCCAAATGCCTATCGCCTACACCAAGAATATACGTCATGACAGAGTAGCCGGCTGAACAACTCGGTGAGTCTGTGAATCAAATTGCGATATCGTTGATATTTCTTACCACAACTTCGTACGAAAGTATCCAAGACTGATTTCTTGACGCCAAACGTCCCAACACTTCCTTCATCCGGATTATGCGCCCTCAAGTAATTGAGGAGCGACCCATTATACTCGCTCACGATAGTCGCAATTGCCATACTCGGTATGAACTGTGCCATTCCCTGCGAGGGACTAGTGGCGAGCACCGCGTAAGGGCTGACCTTCAAATCCAAGTTCTCCTTGCGCAGCAACCGATCCATGAGCGTGAAAAGCTGAATCACCAGCTGATCCTGCCTCATGTCGTCTCCATCCTTGAAAATCAGCGGGTACTCGCTCCCGTCTGTACAGTTAAAGTACAGAAGCATGGGAGAAAGGCTCGATTTGAAGACAGAAGCCTTCTCAGAGACTATCCCGGTGACTTCAACAGCTGCATCCAGTGGTAACGGCAGAGGTGCCATGTTCAGAAGTCCATTTTTTGAATCAGCAATGAACGCTCTTAAGCGCTCGATCTTCTTTGGTCTCTGGTCTTTTGAGGCCTTCAGTTCCTTTGCTTTTTTCGCGAGCGTGGAAATAAGTTCGCCCTGTCGACGAAGAACATCCGTTCGTGCGGACCCATCATCGGACTGAAAGAGATACTGTCAGGAAAGTTTGGCAGACCAAAGGAGGTAGTCTTACCTTCTTAAGCTTCTCCATGTACTTATACCAGACTTTCCCATATACTTTCGCGACTTGCTTATCTTCTAAAGCAACTTCAACCATGAGATACCAATGGAAGCGATTACCCAGAACGGGGTTTCGAACAGATCGGTCGATGAGGAAATCTGCCAGGCCACTGTCCTCCTGCGAGATGGCATTCGTACTGAGTCGCATAGACCGCTGCTCGTTCGCAGAGCTTTCAAACTTCAGGGCCTGAAGCAACTGCAACAAATAGAGAAGCAATTCCTATGACGAACGTTGCATACGGATTATTAAGCGCGGATTTCAAGCAAGGCCAAAGGCTCACATCGTCATCTGCCTTCGAAAGCTGCTTTACAGCAAAATTTCGCACTCGGCTGTCGACCGTTCCAGGACCGAGCAACTCAAGAGCATCATCAACCTCAATATCTGTCCAAAGCGGCAGCAAAACCTCCACTGCCTGTTTCACTTCACTTGGATCGCGCCATGTCACGGATTTCAGGAACTTGGTCAATCCGCGTTTATCTCGCGTCAGGTAGAAACGGAACTTCCAAACAAGGTCTTTCTCCTCTGACGTGAGCGGTTGAGTTGGCGGGTAGTTAAGAATAACCTATAACCGAAAATCGGTCAGAGCCGTTCAGAAATCGTGCTGGACTGTAACGTACGGCAAGTTCATCTCGATCCTTTGCATTCGGCTTTAATTCCCTATCCAAGACGCCACTTCGCTGACTTCGGATAAGCCGACGATGCTTGTCCTCCACAGGATTGTCTCGACCAACTTCAGGATCAACAATCTGCCATAGAGAAGAATCCGAAAGAAGCGATCCTGAGATAGGCGTGACCGATGCTTGGGGAGATGAAGTCGTCGATATAATCGTAGGTAGATTAGTTGGCTCCTATTTCTTCAATCAGTGCAGAGCAATCGCGCATACGACAAAAGCCATTACCGGTTCAGAGAAGACAACAGGGAAATCAAACCGCGGAAGGTCGATATACAAGAAGAAATCCTTTGACTTCTTAGTCTCAGCCTAGGAGGTGCATTAGTAACCTCTTTACACGCACAGTTCAGGTACGGGAACCTTACAGCATGGATTTCCTCCATCTTCCGAAACGCAAGCTTGTCTAACCAATCTTCTTTCGGCATATCCCCTCTTTCGTATTTCTTCACAAGCTGAAATTTTCGTTATGAGTGTTATTATACTCGAAGCACGTTGGCCAGCAGCTCGTCACCTTCTCCAACCGCCCCATTTCATCCTTCATCTCCATCTTGCTAGGAGTCTTCGTATCCACAGATCCATCTGCCTCGACACCCTGCCACAGATACAATCTGTGCTTCCCTCTCCTCAATGTCCTTCGCATTAAGGCAGATAAGTCGCAGGTAATACTCAAGAGACAACACACTCACCGTTTCTTTCCAAACAAACGAAACGTAGTTCCTCCCACAGGAGCTGCCGAACGCGGTCCTTCGATGTCCCACACCGTGAACGTTAATTGCGAACTCAGCGGGAGGTCACAATAACGAATCGGCAGCGTTATCCATTCGTTCCACCTAAGGCGCACATCCATACCAGCATTCAGCTTGCACCAGATAAATCCGCAATAGTAGGAGAATACTAACGTGTAACTATTCTTAAAAGCCTTGAAAGCCGTTCGGAATGGGATCGCAAGCGGCTTGTTATCCGCAACCACCTGGCAAGTCACATAAAGGTCCGAGAAACCTCTGGACAAACAACACATTCACAATTAGACATAAGCCAAATTCTAAACTGCATGAGCATACGGAGTCTGAAGACCAGAAAACTGCAGGTCCGGATTATCAATTATATCCGTGAACGGTCTCGGTTTCCGATTTCCCTCAAACTGAGAGCTGAGTAGAGAGAAATCAAGATCCACAATTAATCCAACCGGATAACATCAAGAGTTGCAAACGGAGCTTACATACGGAACGTGACGGGGAGCTTCAATGAACTCGACTTTGCGAAAGTAAAGTCTGGATTGTCTTTATCCATAATGGATGCTCAGAAAGTCTCCGTTGACGAGTCAGTATGTTTTAAAGGAATGAGCTTAACGGGTCTTCAGTACGAAGACATACGTACGGTGATACGAGAGGAAGCGAATCCTTATATTACACGATAGCCTACCAGAGGCTTTTATATACTACTGATACAGCACGTGCTAATGTTACATAATACAAGATAAAGTTTCCGTCTCAATACTCCCCTTCAATCTAATAAGGTCATATCTTCTTAGATTGTGATTAACCATCGGTCAATCCTATTAACGAATTTAAATGATTGAATTGTTTTACATTGAGTGATTTTGTCAATGTATCGGCTCTCTGATTTGTAGTGTTAACATATTCAACTCGAATTGAATGATTTTGAACATAACAATGTACGAATGCTCTTCTTCGATCTAGATGTTTCGTTCGAATGTCATGAGAAAATTCTTCAGAATTTACTACTTTGATTGCTGCTTGATTGTCTGAATACAATGTAATTGATCGTTCATTATCTTTCAAATTTAATTCTTCAGTAAAATGCTTTATCCATATAGCTTCTTTAGTAGCGTGTTGGAGTGCTTGGATTTCAGCTTCATAAACTGAAGCTGGTACTAAATCTTGTCGTTTTGATGACCACGAAAACGATGAGTTTCGAATCGAGAAAATATATCCATTTATCGCTTTATATCCTTCAGTTATTGCTCCGTCTGAATCGCAATATCCATCTATTATTAGCGGATAGCGTCCTCCAAGCTTTAACCATTTGTCTTTTGTTGTATTTAAATATGATAAAGCATATCTCGCAGCATTAATATGATTTTTATCTGGATTTTGTAAATGTCGAGCTAACTGACCGGCAACATATGCCACATCGGGTCGCGTTGCGTCAGCTGCATAACGAATTGATCCTACTAAACTCATAAACAGTTTTCTGTCGTCAAGATTTGGTTCTCCATAGTTTGAAGTTAATTTGCTTTTTGGTATCATTGGTGTTTGACGTGTTCTTTCTTCTTCTATTCCAAATCTCGTTGTAATATCTTCTATATATTTCTTTTGTCTTAATAATATGGTCCGATCGAATCTGTTTCTTTTCATCTCGATACCGAGTAACCAATGGATTTCACCATTGTCGGTTAAGTTTACGAATCTTTTGATATCCGATATTAATTGATCTTTTATGCCTTTAGTTTGGCTTATTATTGTAATGTCGTCTATGTGCATAAATGTGATCAAATCTGGTTTTCTTAAAGTCCATCGGTAAAATACCGCATAATCTTCGATTGATCTCGTCAGTCCGGCAGTGTTTAATATTTCATTAATTTTCTTATACCATCGTCGACCTGATTGTTTTAAACCATATAGTGCCTTTTTTAATCGTAGGACTTGTCCAGGTTTTATGTTTTTACAAAAATTTCCCGGTGGTGGTCGCATGTATATGATTTCGTCATCGTTTAATTCTCCATACAAATATGCTGATTTGATGTCAATTTGATGGATTTCATAATCATTGGCTGCTGCCCAATGTAATAATAATCTCGCTGTTGATAGTTTCGCTACAGGTGCAAATGTGTCTTGTGAAAAATAATCGATACCATCTATTTGGCTGAATCCTTGTGCAACTAATCTGGCTTTATATTTGTCGATCGTTCCATCAGCTTTGTATTTTATATTGTAGACGAATCTTGAGCCAACAATATTGGTATTTGGTGGTGGATATTCATATATCCATGTATCGTGTTCTATTAAAGAATCTACTTCATTTTTCATAGCTTCTCACCATTTGCTGTGATCAGGTCTTTTGAATATGTCTAAGTATGTTATTGGTGTTTTCATACTTTTGTTTAATTCGAGATTAAATTCCGTTAAGAAAATTGAAATATCTTCTTGTTTTTCTATTGCTAGTCCAGCTTCTCGTTTCTTACGAGATGGTTCACGAGGTCTCTGTAATCTTTCTTTTATTGTTGTTTCGTTATTCTCATTATCGTCATTAGATGGTTGCTGTTCTAATATTTCTGATGGATCGATTTTATCTTTCTCCCCTTGAGTTCGAATTTGTTTAGAAATTATGAACTCGACATTTCGTTCTGTTGTAACTTTTGAATCATGGTATACGAAAATTCCGTCTTTTGTGTTTGAGTCATATCCGACAAATTTCCCTATAATTCCTTTATTTTGTAATTTATTAACATTTTCTTTTCGATAAATGACGTCTTGACCGAATTCATATAGACCGTCTAAAATATAATTGGCAGTAAATCGTTTTTTAAATGGAGTTTCGAAATTTATTGCACTTTTGGGGATCTATTTGTTATAAATAATGCATGTTGTGCTGCGTAATACCATAATCGTTGCGGTAAATTTTTTGCTGTTAGCATTGATCGTACATGATTAAAAATAGTTTGATGCATTCGTTCTGCCACACCATTTTGTTGAGGTGTATCATGTACCGTAAGTTTTCGAATTGTTCCTTGAGAATCGAGATAATCTGTAAAATCTTTTGATAAGAATACAGAATCATTATCCGATTGTAATGTTTTTATAGTTACTCCATTATGTAATTTTATCTTCGTAGAATATTTTATGTATTCAGTATATGCGTCATTTTTATGTTTCAATGGTAACATTTCTGACCATCGCGTTGAGTCATCAACTAAAGTTAATAGATAAGATATCGAATTTAATGCCAATGTTGGCGCTGGACCCCATATATCCATATGAAAAAGATCACCAAAATTATTTGCTAATGGTGATTTCCTTTGATGCGGAATTATATTTCGTGAAATGTTTGCTTTTGTACAATCAATACAATTTTTTGTTGTATTATCGTCTATAATCTTTTCAGTTATTATCTCTGGATGATCTTTTAACATTTTTCGTATATAACCATAACTTATATGTCCGAGTTTTCGATGTAATTCATCGATTGTTATTGTGGCGATGATATTTGGTCTTAAATTAGGGTCGTTATAAATTCTGACTTCGTATAATTTTCTTTCCGACCTAATTATTGTTCCTAGATGTCGGTTGTTTTTCATGATAGTACAAATATTTTTCTCCGTTATAAATTTGAAGTCGTTATCACACATTACTGCTTGTGAGATCAAAGTGCATTTGAATTTTGGCGATAAATAGACATTTGACAATTTTATTATCGTACAATTTTCAGACGTGCAAACGTTGTTGTTCACTTTAAACAAAATAAGCTTCACATCGCCTTTTTGAGAAACGGTGATGGCGGTGTCATCGGCTGTCCTGACTGTAATTGGTTCGCAGTCAGTAATATTCGTTAAAATTTTTCGATATGGTGTAACATGAATGCTAGCACCAGAGTCAAGTAGTGCGTTTGCAAAACTCACCGTTTCAGCATATTCCATTTGCGTATCTTCAGGTATCGTCGTTTCACGTTCGATAATATTCACTTGTTTGCCACGTTTGATGGCCGCTTTCCTGATCGTTTCTGGTGATGCTTCGCCTTTGAGGTTGTTAGGGTGAAAACCCATTTCGATTAGCGCGTCTTCATTGGCTTTGTACCAACCAAATGTATGACCGCCAGTAATCGGTTCGAGTAGCTGCGGAAGTGATTTTTCGCCATAGAAAACTCCGTCGTCATCGGGGTCTTGTTCCATCGATAGTTGTTTAAAGAAGTCATCGACATAGTTTGTTCCGGCTGGTGATTCGGATGCCAGTTGAGTAGCGACCGTCTGCTGTCGTTTCGCAGGTGGTTCGAACGGATTATTGGATGCTTGCCAGAGTCGAATACGCTTTTGATTCTCGTTAACGTTGTCATCGTCCGAAAGATCAAGCGTTGTTGGTTGTGGAGTTACCACTGGAAAGTTAGATTCGGGAGACAAAGTCGGTGTACCTGAACGCATTTGAGCCATATTCACTTCTTCGATGCGCGCTGAGTTAGATGAGGGTAATGCGTAAGAAGGAATGATAGCTTGAGCAGCCGCATTCGGATTCAAATAATTCGCCGGTGCTTGCGTAAGCGAGGATGTTGATCCAACGTTGTTTGGACGAGTTTGTCGAACTTTAACTGTTTGGGGTGTAGGTGGCGCACGGCAATCTTTTGATAGATGACCGAATTTCTTGCAATTGAAGCACTGAGGTGCTCCCGTTATCGCATGCGTAAACGGGGTAAAGGGTTTGTGGCTAAAGTTTGATCGGCCTCTACCTCGTCCACGAAAAGAGTTTCGATCCCAAGAACCTTTCCAAAAAGGTGTCGAAGATCCATGATAATTTGTATTCGAGGGGTGTTGATAATTCGTGCCCCTATTCATACCGCGTTGGTATTGCGACCGATGAGAAAAACTTCGTGCTCGGGTGGAAATTGGTCTCCCCCGAAAGGGACTTGGGTGAGAAGACGGTTGTTTTTGCGCCACATAATTTGCAAAAGCCGCACGTAGTTCGGCGATTAGTTCGTTCGGTGTGATAGACCTAATGGGTTGTCCCGCAGTTCGAGTAGCGTTGTAAAAATCTATACGCGCCTGTAACTGTTGGAAAACGTAGCTATACTGCGGTGGGGTTGAATTCTGAATAGCCGACAGGTACGTGTCGTCTGTCGGTGTCTTGTTGTGCTGCGCGAGTAGACCGTAAATTTGTTGTAACTTGTCTAAGGTTTTATCGAATTCGGTAACGTGTCCTCGAACGTTAAATAACTTCGATACTTCTATTGCAGAAGTAACTGTTGTGCGCACGTCAAACCTTGTTCGAAGATAACCCATAAATAAAATGACGGTTTGAAAACCAATCATATTCGCTAGAATTGTATCGGGTAACCTCGATTGAAGGACAGAAATAAGTTGATCGTTGGTTCGTTGACCGTCTAAGTCAGTTGCCTCAGGGGTAGCAATCAAATGATCACCTAACCCCATTGCACGTATCGTTGTGTGAACACGTATGTTCCACATTTTGAAATTAGAACCATTCGGTTGCAATTTTTCGATGCCCTTGAATGCTTCGTTAACATCACGGAATTCGAGATCCGGAGTGTAAAAAATGTGGGCGGGTGGTTGTGGTGGTGGTGTAGGCACTGGAGCTGGTGGTGCTTGTGCTGCCATTGAAGATGAAGATGATGATGAAGAGCTAGATGAGCTAGAAGGTATTGATGGGCTAGGAGGCGGATTGTTCTGATTTTCAGGCGGTGTTCGTGGTGCGCTTATATGCGTTGGATGAGAGCTTACTCGAGTTTGCTGGCTCGCATGATCAGTTTCATTTGCAGATTCTTCATCTTCATTTTGCTCATTACGAGTCTCATCTATTGGATTAATTTCCGTTGCGTCTTGTGATTCCCCATATGGTAATTGGGTTAACGGAACTTCGGGTTGTTCGGGAATGTTTGTTCTTTCGAGGTAAGGTTCCTCAATTCTCGGTTGCTCCGCTCCCGAATGCATGAATCTCCCCTGTCTCATTACCACGACATTAATTGTTTGTGTTCCAGCATTTCTTACTCTACGAGGTCGTCGTTGTTGCTGTTGATGTTGTGGTTGTTCAATCGGAGCATAATGGTAAAAACGTCTATGTTCGGTAGTAAAAGTTACACGATTTCCCTGTGAACGATTATACCGTGTTGTTGTTTGGCTCTCTCCATCTCTCTTTCCATCCACCCGGTGCCAGTCATCTCGTGCTGCTGGATATTCATCAGGCGTACTCTGTCCAATCGTTCTGTATGAAGCGTGTGCGGTGATAGTTGACATTCTTTTACCCCAGGAAATAGTATTTCGTCGTATTCGTAGTAGTTTCGATATATCCTGTACGGAACCAAATTTTCTGGATCGCGTTCTAGGAACGTAGTAAACGTGTATGTTCTCGTTGTTATGTGCACCGTATCGACGAATGTTAAATCCGAATAAGTTTTCTTTGCGGGGTAGGCAAGGCTCATAACCTTTTAAAGGAATGAGCTTAACGGGTCTTCAGTACGAAGACATACGTACGGTGATACGAGAGGAAGCGAATCCTTATATTACACGATAGCCTACCAGAGGCTTTTATATACTACTGATACAGCACGTGCTAATGTTACATAATACAAGATAGAGTTTCCGTCTCAATATGCAGACGAGACACCCGAAGGGTTGAAACTACCGACACCGCTCACAGGAGGCAAAGCATAGGGGGATGCTTGTGGGTTCCTGTTAACAGCCGCGCCGTCGGTGAAAGGAGAATCGGCATTGGTAGAGCTACCACGGAGAGGTGCAGGTCGTCCATAGGTGGACTCGTCTTCCTCTTCCTCGAGTTCGTCATAGACTCCTTGCTCACTTCCAACAGGCGGATTAAAAGGGGGATCACGGGAATGACGGGCTTTCCCACTCTTCCAGCTCAGTATGTTGAGAGTGAGCGTTCCACACCAAGCAGCTGCAAATATAATGTTATAAGTTGGTCTATACTTGTAGTATGGCGCCTTACCAAAAGCAAGCCAGAAGAATATAGCGCCGGCCTTCTTGGTAGAGCACCATCCTCCCAGGCCATTCTTGAAGTCATCTCCCAGGTCAGCATGGGGATCGTCGTCTGGGTTCTTGCAACCCTTTTGTGTCCAAGCGGAAATCGTGGTGATGAATCTGAGAAATTCGGATTAGTCAGATTGAAAGAGTCAGCAAGAAGTACTGCATACGCGATGAGAAGATCAAGAGTCGTCCCCGTGACAGTCAAAATAAAGGCAACCCGTGTCTCTGAGAGTGCACGAGATAAACGCGACAGTTTGCCGTATTTGACATCGATGACAGGAACAAAAAGTAGGAACAACGATAAGAGCATGGTTGTGACGGAAACAAAGATAGCAAAGCCAGATAGACCGGCTAAGGTACATAAATTAGAAATAATGTGTCTGAAGCAACTGAAAGGGACGTACATGGTCCAACATCCCATTTTGCCTGGAAGCTTGCGACACTTGCGAAGCAACACATAGCAATGAAGTTGAAGAATGCTTGAGAGCCATAGAAAATAATTGCAGGTTTTGAGATGATCATCTACAAGAAGAACAAAGAACATGCGTTCAGCAAGGACGCACGAGCGACAAAATGAGTTGAAAACGAAAAAGAGAGATGACGCAACCCATAACCACAGCACAAACACAATAGGGACAAGCAAGAGAGCGGCAAGTGCACCATCACCAGCGCTTATATCATTGTCGGGTAAGCTCGACGCACTAGCTGACGCCGACGCGGACGTCGCAGACAACGCGCTTGCGACTGTTCGTGACGCGATGGAAGCGACTGCCGTCACCGCCAGGACGTTCGGAGAAGCCGACAACGCTGGGCCTGTTGCATTCATGCATACAGGAATACAGCAGGGCGCAACAATGATGAGCAGACGCGGGGGACGCGCCAAAGAAGTGAGAGGTGAGAGTTGAAACAAGACGCGTCGCAGGGTTGAACCAGTGCATCGCCACTTAAGGCAAGACTGTCTCGTCTTCCCTGCTGCGCCGCATCGCCGGCTCCTCGATCATAGCATCAGAAGCGTTGCGACAACGAGTACAGATACATCCCATGGCTTTGGGAAGAGTGTTGCGAATACAAATTGCAGGATAGGGGCAAGAGACAAGAAAGAGATGAATACTGTGACAAAGCTACGCACATCGTCCTCAAACTGAGCTACACCTGTATTCCCTATCCCCTTGCCTCTTCCAGCGAGGGTACCTCTATTCGGTCTTAGAACCTTTTCAAAGGCAGATTGGATATGGTCCATTATAGTCATTGTGGACTATCGTGATGTGCGTGTGACGTCGCGAGTTACAGAGAGATAGGGTGTGGAATGTCTTTAAATGGAGGTCTGTGGCGAGACCGACTTGTCTTGAGATGGTGGTGGTAATAAGTGAAGGGTGGGAGGAGCGCTCGTCGGGTCGAGAGCGATGCAGGTGCTGCGGGATGGGAGTGGAAAGCAGTGAGACTGGGGACGTGCCATGATGACCATATTGCATTTGGCATCCCAGATTATGTCAACTTTATTTCATTTTTCTTCCATTTTCCTCATTTTCACTTGTAACAACAAAAATCCAAAATAAATAATACACTGTTCAGTGTTCATTCAAAGCTAGAAACGATGCCGTTGCACTTCCGTTGTCCACAGCTTCTTCGCGAAGCCAGGAACCAGGGCCTCGCTACCCTAATTTCCCAAAATATTCTCATCTATCACAAAACGTGGGTATAAAGACTCAGAAAATCGCTCGGACAAGTCCTCCGCCTATCGCAGCACCTGAAAGAAAAAAAAGTATGTTAAAATGCCGTTTGCTGCGCATAAGACGAACCTGCGCCGAATCCTACACCGCCCGCAGCAGAATGAGCCATCTACAATAGTTTTGATTTAGCCCATCATTGTCTAATGCTCCCATAAGGCGGAAAGCCTACAGTGTTACCAAGGGCACCATACTTGCCCTTCTTCTTATCCTGCCCTGGTGCTTCTTGTAGGCCAACAGAGTTCACGGCGCCAGATCCAACAGGTGGCGGCTTGTCTGCACCATGGTGTGCAGCTCCGAAAGGTCTGTACGGTGTCTTATCCCTAGGGGCCGCAGTACCAGCAACGGGTTGGTCGAATTGAGGAGGCGGTGCTAAGATGGTACGCGCCGGAGCTGGAGATGCTCCCGAAAGTAGTTTCTCAACGTGGTTTGATGGCAGAAGACCCTGCTTCCCGTTGAACCTGCCCGTCCACCAGTCCGCATTTGTTTCTTCTACGATCTCGATGATATCGCCTGAGCGGAAAGAAAGGTCATCAGGGTCCTGAACAAATGACCAACACGCGTCAATTGCAAAGACAAATCCACAAGATAAAGACTGACTTGGCCATTCTCGTTGTATGCCCAGATGGCTCTTGCTTTGACGGTTTTGCGTGCAGACGCAGGAAGAGCTGGGACGCGTCTCGGTGTTGCTACGGGCGCGGGGGTCAGAGTTGCCGTTGCAACAGCAGCTACAGACTCCTGGCCCGGCAATTGCGCGAGAATGATATCCGCGTTTTGCCGGGATATATGCCCATTCTCAACGAGGAATGCAACATTGTGCTGGATCTGCTCGACAATGTGCGCGACATACGCCATGCTAGCCCAGCTCAAAGTGTTAGTGAGGAGAGAGGAGAGAGGGTGTTATATTCGAGCGCGAGAGTGCATCGGTCTTTATGGGCGGCGTTGTCGTGAAGAGAAGGATATATATGGTCTGGTCGGCAAGGCGTCGGCATCAATCATCCCATCAACGCCATCAAATTTGATTGATCCAATCAATGATCTGAATCTGCGCCTGTGTCGGGTCTGGTGTGGCTGTGTGACCGCGTTTCTTACATAATATTAATGTCGTGAAGGTCGCGACAAGTCATTACAAGCATTATAAGAAGTCTACCTCTGACCACGACTACAAGTAGAGTGCATACATGCCAGTCACAGTCATCACCGCAGTCCCAGCGTTCGTCTCTAAAGAGGAACACGCACAGCTCACAGGAGCAACGCCGTCCTCGTTCTCTGATATCCCTCCCGTTCTTCGCCACAAGCAGGAGAACGCCCGTGCAGTCTTTGATCCCCCTGTCCCGGACCTGTCTGAAGATGAGCTGAAGCGGGGCACAGTTTACATCTTAGAGGTCAGGCTCACTGCATTCTCGCTCGCATCTTTGATCTCCGAGTCTGACCGCAACCCCATAGTGCGCTTGTGTTCATTTCCGAGAGCTCAGGACGCGGCTTTCAAATAGACTACCCAAGCATCATCCTCCACGCCATCTCTCGCAGCGAACCTCCAAGTCTCTACTGCCAGCTCGGCGAACCTGCCTCAGCAGACGCAAGCGAAGTCGAGGACGAAGAAGAAGCTACCGAGCTGCGTGAGCTCAACATCTACCCAGAGGACACCTCATCCAGTATGTCCTTTTCTTCGGAAGCATCTGAAGTCATATCGCCTTACTTATCGCCTGTTCAATCAGTATCGACACTTTTCGAAACACTTTCCGCATGTGCCTCCTTGCACCCCGACCCAACCGATAGTGATGACGATATGGGCGAAGACGACGAAGACGACGACGGTGCCTTCGTCGATGCAGATGTCGAAGCCGTCCAAGCAATAGCCCGAGAAGGCGTCGATGGCGAGCCTGAATTAACCGAGGCCGGTCGGGTGCGCAGCGATCCTGTCAACGATTCCCGGTTTAAACCTTACTGAAACTGGGCTGTCTCTCCGTCTCTCTCCTCACATCACCCTTAGGCTACACTGGGTCGTCTGGAATCTTTGATCCAAGATAATCACGGAAATCAGACTATGGTCAATGGACGTAGCGATCATGGCACGATTGACACGATTGGACCAGATACGGAAGAGGGTCAGTTCGCCGATGCAGCTTCTACGAGTTAAATAGAAACCATGGATTACTAACTTTCCTTGTACCACTTACGTTACGAGCGTTTTTTCCTTGAAGTGCTGGGACGAGACTATACATGTTGTTCTTGTAGTACCCAATATATCGTTGCAATGTAATAAATCAAACAGTAGTGACCGAGAAATCCACGATCATTGATATCGGTTTCCAGCCGTCCCGCTCTCTGCTTCCTGTACTACACAGCGTACTTTGTTCTAGTCACTCGTCAAGATCATAAAGAAGTGCACATTGATACTCAACGAATTTGTTCTACAAACGAATCTACCGACACCGCAAATGCATGGACAACAACAAAGACAAACTATAGCAATAACGCCCACATCAATGAACAAAGGAAATACTCCATCCAAACAGTAGTTATGGGACAGGTTTCTTCGAATCAAATACTGGCTTGATCTCAAACGGCAACGACGACACAGGGTTAACTTTTGGAAGTGGTCCCCAGCTGAACGCAGCAATAGACGATGGAACAGGAGATTGAGTCTTTCCTAGCTTCACAGGTTTAGCATGTGCAAAATGCCGAAGGGTGCGGCGCTGACTCTCGCTCCCAGTATCTTGTTCTGGGGCCCCGAGCGGATCTGAGGACAAGTCCAGCTCCGCAGGAGGTCCACTTAATGTGCTAGCGTTCCCGATACCGGAACTTTGTCTTGTCAAGTCGTCTAGCGTCAAGACGCGCCTGCCAGGCTGGCTGGCTTGTGTATTTAACAACGGGGTCTTTCTGGCATTTAAGAGTGCGTTCTTCAAGCGCATGGCGCTGCGCTCAGCGTTCAGAGCTGCGGCAGTGCTTGCCGCTATGGAAGGCGTGACCTGCGGTCGAGAGGTAGGCTCCCGATCACCATCCTGGTCATCGCTATGCGACAACGACCTGTTCCCGTTTTCGATACGTCTTCGTCGGGGTGAAGGGGTTCCGTGTAGCGCCATGTCAAGATCATCTATGTTAAGCTTTGCAATTCGAGAGGCAAGCGTTTCTATCTGTTCCGACTCTGCCTCGATGGCAACATCGATATTACGGTAAATACGGGTGACCGTATCCAAAGATGGGGCTCTTCGATTCACAAGATGAGTAACATAAATATCGGCACAAGGGAAACAGGGACATACTTGATACTGCTCTTGCCCTTGCGGTGCTCTTCTAATCTCTTCTTGCAAGACTTTAGATGTACTTCAAGCTGCTCGACCCTATCATTAATCAACTATAGAGTATGTCATTCTCGATGCATGCTGATGTGGAAGCTAGGGCACTTACCCGAATCTGCCTTCTGAGCTGGCTCTGAGTCTCTGAGGCATCGGGGTCCAGTGTTCTGGCTTTCAATATTCTAGCAAACTCAGGTTCTGTCTTTGCTTTGGAGATTCGAATGATCTCTTCCTTTCGGGTTTCAGCTAAAGGAAATCTGAGTACGTTGTTCATTTAGGGTGATTGTAAGACTTTACCTTTGAGTAAGGCACTCTCGGCCTCCCGTATTAGTGGCAGGAATTCATCTTTAAGTCGGTACACAGCCAATACATCGTTCTCGACATCCTCGATCACCTTGCTGAATGCTTCCAAATCTCCAAAACTCCATTTCGTTCTGTCCCCAAGAGTCTCCTTTGAATGAGTCATGCCCGTTGGGCGACCCCAACTAGTCTTCATTGCAAGAGCCGCTTTGCTCATCTTAGCGAGCTAAGTTTATCAGTCAGACCTCGATAATACAATATAAAGTATCACAATCATACCTGCTCAAGTTCCTCCTCCATAGTTAGATATAGATTCTGACATTCCCTTTGCATACTTGACTCAAACGTTGTTTGAACGGGTGGAGGCGGTTGAACGCTCGGCTGGGAAAATTGCTGAGCTGGTGCTCCGCCGCCTCGGAAATCAGTGATATCCGCAGCATTACCAAGTCCGGAGGCAGGTTTCCCGTCTGGTCCTGCCGGTGCTAATGGCGGCATGATAAATGGCGCATTTGGCGAGGACACAGATGAATTTTGCGCTGAGCTAAAGGGAGGCCTGAAGACCGACGACGAAGTCGCTGTACCCTGCGCAGGAGCGACGAACTGAGTCGGTTTCAAGGGGAGAGTAGAAGCTCCTGCCGAAAAAGAAGTGGGGCTTTGACGTCGGGGTTCCTCAGGCTTCGGGAAGATCGGAACAGGGAGTTTTTGTTGTCCAGTAGCACCTGGCACCTGACCAAACGGAGTCCTGGGCGAAGCAGGTCGGGGCTTTGGTACGGGAGCGGTGGTCTGGGATGCCTGGTTGCCGGGGGACGCCTTATTCTCTTCCCCAGCAAGCGGAGTAGCAGCAAGAGGAGAACTTCTCGTTGGACGAGAGCCAGGCAAACCAAACCCACCAAAACCTGTTGAAGAAGCAGGACCTACGGGCTTAGGCGCTGGGAAAGGACTTTGCTCTTCCTGCTGACCCGGCGAGCCGGGTGGGGTCATCGATTCAGCTTCCACTGACGGAGATAGAACGCGTTGCCCAGGAGGCTTCGCTGCTGGAGCACCCACAGATTCGGGAGTAAATAGCGGCGGAGAAGGGGAATTTGCCTTAGAAGATCCGGCTGCAGGCATTCCAGCAGTTGGAACCTGCTTCCCAAACAGGGTCGGTATTGCGGAAGTTTCGGGCTTAGTGAAGGCCGACAAAGGAGGCTTTGGAGGTACAGATCCCTTCACGCTAGCATTATCGCCAGGTACTTGTACTACGACGGTTTCAGAAGTTGGCTTCGTAGATGTAGAAGGGGCGGGCTTAGAAAATACAGGCTTTGGCATGGTCCCTTCACTTTTTCCGACGCCCGCAGATAAATCGTCTTGGGATTCATGCCCTTTCTTCTCGTCGCTAGGAGCAGGCTTGGGCGTCGACTCTCTAGGTTCGGGAGTCGACGGTAATGGAATCGCAGTCGGACTTTGCGTTTTCGCGCGCGATAGAGCCTCTTCGTCATCCTCTTCAGGTTCTTCTTCGCTGTCTTCGTTTTCGCTGTCTTCTTCACCCTCTTCTACATCCTCACTTTCCTCCTCTTCTTCCTCGTCAGGTTCTTCGGAGAAAGATTCAGACAGGAAGGAACTGGCATCATCATCATGCTCTTCTTCATCACCCTCATCGTCTAGATTCTGCTCCTCCTCATCAAACGTACCATGAGTCGATGGCGTAGGAGGAAGGTTATCGTGGTCTACCTCTTCTGGCTTTGATACCGTGACAAACGAAGCGTCAACATCCTTAATTTCCTTACTTGAGCCAGCGCCTTTGGCAGAAGTGGATGTGCTGTTTTCTCCGTCCTTCTGGGACTTAAGAAGGTCGCTGAAGGAAGATGGCTTTCCCGCCTTCGCGAACGCGGAAAAACCTCCTGTTCCACTGTATGTAGTGAAAGCGTTTGGCACTGGGGTTGTCAAGGGTGTCGTGCTCACAGGAGTAGGCGTCGCAGGTGTACCAAATGAAGATTTTCCGAATATATTCGAAGCAGTTGGCGTGGACGGTGTTCCGAACTTTGGGGTGGTAGAGTCAGGCGACGATCCGAATGCGCCTGAAGGGCCGGATCCTCCAGCACCAAAAGCAGATACCGGCTTGGCAGGCGTACTGAAGGCATTGACGGATATGGGTTTCGGATTAGCGAACGGAGACGAGCTTGAAGTTTTTAAACTGGCACCAAAAGCACCGAATCCTTCAGCCGGTTTGAAAGCTGACGGTGTTGCCGTTAGATTTCCAAATGCTCCGCCAGACGGAACGGTACCAGATGTCCTGAAGATAGACGCAGCGGGTGTTCCGAAGGGCGTGGTCGATGTCTCAGTAGTCGGGCTTGTAACGGACTCGTCACCACTATCAACAAAGGAATCATCCTTAATTGATGCAGGCCCTGACTTCCTTTGCGGAGTAGGGGTTCCCTCTGGACTAGAAACAGGTGACTGTCCGCGCGCCACAGGAGTACTAAACGTGCTTTGCTTCTGGTCTTGGGAACTCGGAGAAAGAGTTCGACTACCAGAGTCACCAGAGGTCGATTCTCCGGAAGGTCCACCAGGCAACATGTTCGAAGTTTGCGCTTCGGTAACAAGGGGTGACGTCGAGGATTTTGTACTATCAAAGCCTGAGGTCGCGTTCGTCGGTGCGCTGAACGTTGAAGTCGATTTCGACTCAGTCGCTGAAGAGGGAACTGACCCTTTCCCGGAGTCCTCGGTGGATGATGCCATTGTTATGCTAGGCGCTTCACTCAGCTTGCTCGGAACCGATTGTGCATGCTGACCAACAGATGCGCTATCCCCTTGCGTGAAGGAACCAAAACTCTTAGAAACTCCTGCAAACGCGCCGAAACCGACAGACGTGCTATCGCCATTCGACGATGAAGTCAAAGGCAAGGAAGAACCGAAGGAGGATGGCTTTCCGAAAGCCGTCGAAGAACCAAACGAGGATTGGCCGAAGGCCGGCTGGCCGTACCCAGAATGGGGTCTTGCAGTTCCAAACCCTGTCATTCCAAATCCAGAGGAACCAAAAGCTGGAGATGTCCTTGTTTCCTTATCTGAACTTGAATCCTTCGGCGCGAATTGAGATTCCGCAGGCTTCAGGAAAGCTCCAAAGCCTGAAGCAGGTTTCAAAAAGCCGGAGCCTTGAACATTACCGAATACACCAAATGACGTCGCAGGACTTGTGCTGCCGAACCCTGCAGTTGATTGTTGCGGCGCCGTTGGCTTAGCGAAAGAGCCAAACATGCTGTTAGCGGTCTTATCTTCAGATTTGTTTGTGTCCGTCGTCTCGCCTAAAGACAAGCCATCTAGCTTCCCAGCGCCGCCTCCGTCAGCATCAGACATTTCGGCTTCCGGTGATGCGGCGTCTGCTGCAGGTGCCTCTGTAGGAGTGGCAATCGTGCCGGGAGCAGAAGAGTTAGCATTACCGTACCCAAAGCCTGTTGAACCGAATTTCGGGGGTCCCGCAGAACCAAACGCACCAAAACCACTCGCAGGTCCTTGTCCGAACGCGAGTGTTGCCGTACCACCGAAGGTAGAAGCATCGGTTTTCTGTCCGAAGGCAGGAGCGGATTGTTGGCCGAAACCTGACGATCCTGCGGGGGCAAGAATATTCGTCTGGCCAAAGGTAGTCTTCGTATGTTCAGGCTGTGTGAGTAATCCGCCAAAACCGCTGCCTGATGTCTGTCCAAAAGCTGGAGTCGTGCCGCCAAACGGTTTTGAAGTAAAAGTGGCAGGATTGGCCGGAGGCTGCGAAAATGGAGTTGCAGCTGGGAGCTTGTCAACCGACTGGCTCGGTTGACCACCGGGAGAAGCAGTCACTGGTGAAGGAGTGACCATTCCTGGATAAGGGCCTCCTTTATCGTTGGAGATGAACCATGCTTGGAAAGTCCCGTCACTTGCATAGAGATATAAGATCGGAGAGGCAGAAGCGGCTTGCTCGTCTTGACCGGAAGTGAGGTCGACATCTAATGCCAAAGGTATAGTGTCTTCAGCATCCTTATCAAGCGGAACGCTCGGCGTTGACGTCTCCTCTAACGTAAGATTGCACCACGTCTCCTCGTTGTCACTCTCAGTAACGCTACCAGTCAGACCAATATCGCTCGATGTGCTGTCACCAACAAAGAGGAGAACCTTCGTAGGGTTCCAATTGCGCATGACAACCATGAAAGCTCCAGGGGGCCTCAGTGCAGGAGATGCATAGTACGGAGTTTCGAGCTCCGTTTGACTAGCAGAATTCGTCTTGGGGTCGTATTGTGTGAGGATGTGTTTTTGAGGGGCCTCCGGACTTCTATCGGCAGCCGGAATATAGATCCCATAGAAGGCTTGATTTGACAACCAAAGTACAGATGCAACACTAAAGTCGCCTAAAGACGGTGGCTTAGGGACATGAAGCTTAACGGAATTAGTGTCCGTGGGGCTGTAAGTGACGATATCGCCACTTTTAAGACCAAGAGCAAGCTGTTTTCCCTTTGCAGACCACGCGACTAGGAGGATGTGAGTCCACAAAGAATCGTTTAAAGAGAAGGAACAGACATACTTGAGACTGGTACTGATCCTGCGATGCCACCAGTTCGCCAACCACCCAGCGACTGTAACTCCTTTACGTCCAGGATTTCAACGGATATCCCTTCGGCTCCAGACTCTGCATCCCTTCTGACTGCTACTAGCTCTGGGAGGTCTCCCGGATTGCCCAGGATTTGTCGTAATGGTCCAGGTGGGCTCGGGGGAAAGGTTCGCAAGGGTTCAATGTCCCCCTCACCTGGAGTAAATACCGTAGGCGTAGAATATATAGATATCGAGCCATCCACGAATCCGGCTATTAGGCGCTCATCATGAAGTGCGAGCGCTAAGTGTACGGGTGGTGCCGCCATCCGCACAACCCGTTTTGGAACGAAGTCATCTTCACCTTCTACCTTTGATGAAAGGATGAATTCTCGAAGATCCTTGAGAGATGAGAAGACAAGTTCTAGTCCCATATAAGAAAAGTTACGCACATGAAGCGGTAGAATTGAACGTACGAGATTGTCCCTGAGCATTTCGCGCGATTGCAGCGAACCAGCCCTTCAAGTTTGAGACTACGAGATACGCTCCCTTCCCCTCATGTACATTCAGATCCAGCGGATGATGCGATATGCGAGCACGAGTTCGCTTGTTTAATAAGCGCAGTTTGAGGAACTGAGATCAACGTCAATTGTATGCCTCATGAAAGAGAGAAGTGTAAATGGACGCTCACATCCGCATCTTTCTCTTGAGCATTGCCCGTCGTCCATGTGACTTCAGGCAAGGGCGGGGGTTGAATAGTGCTAATATTCATCTGTCGTTTGTGTAGAGTAACTGGAGTTCACCTTATGACACGACGGTCAAAGGCAAGAACGTTAATTGTGACACGGATACAAGTTACAACTACAACAAAGGGCTCCCGTTCACGTGACTAGAAACATCGTTTCCTGTCACCCGCTCGCCGCGGAATCAGATTTCTCAGATTTCATCAACGCGAAATCAGCCTGTCTTATCTCTCAGATATCTGTACAGTCTTAAACTAGGATCGAAAACAACATGAGGAAGGGACCTGTCTACAAAAGAGAGGAGTGCCACATATAGGTAAAATCATGACGGCATACACGGAATGGAATCAAGTTACAGCGTAATACATATGTAAATCGTGAAGGCATAGATCGTGCAGGGCATACATAAGTTGACAAGCTAGAGTTTTTTTGTTCTTTTTTCTCGAGGGAGGGGGGGGGGGGGTACATTGACATTGTCCGATGCAAATAAATGTCTGGTCTTTCTACGAGATATACCGCCAGGATAATAGGAGGGATTACGCACGGTTACTTCTGGCATCGTCAAGTGCATTCAGTCATCAAAAGCGGAGAGGCTCAATTTTCTTCGGCGTTGGGATTTTGGGCACACCGGGCGCCGCTCCCCTATTCCGAGTCGGCGTGGACGGAGAACCTCGTACACTTCTTGTCGTTGACGCCGAGTTGCGATTCCGGTCACGTTCTTTAGTGCTCTTTCCAGGTTTCGCCATCCCCGCCGGAGGGGGCCCGATGATACGAGATAGTGTCCAGGGTAGCTCAAACTGAGCCTGAAGCGCAATAGTCGTGTAGCGTCCTATTTCGAGGTGTAGAGTGGGATAGTATGTTGTTGATGCTTTACGCGCAACCTTAGTAATAATATGATAATCAGCGATAGCTAACTTCTCAAATCTCACATCAACCTACCAAGATGATACGTTCAAGCCCAGATGCAAATAGATCTGAGTGAAATCGATGCGCTGATAGCTCGTTCTCTTTCGGCAGGTTAAGGTCCGCCGCAGATTTTGCGACGGCGTTGATGAACTTGAAGTGTGTTGTCTATGGTCATGAACTGTAAATATACTCGAATAAACAGCGAAGAAATGGAGCTACCCACCAAATATGCCATAGCCTCAAACTCGACACCGCCAGTCATGCCACCAGGAGCACGCGGCTTCTCCACGCGTTTTTCATCGGTGTCATCCAAGTTCCAGATGGTATTGCTAGGGTGACAGAATACCCAGAAATAATCCCTGCACACGTCAGAGAGTTCCTGGAGATACGTCTTGTAGATCCGTGGAACATGAAGACTTTCAATGAACTCGTGGGGAGTCAGGTGAGTTTCAGATCCTTCCGCCGGAGGTGGGGGCTTTGTAAGCAGAAGTGTTCGTATGAACGAGAAGAGACTACGATGTGGTGAAGGGAGGCTTATTAGCTGCGGATTATCGGTGACTGGACAAGTGTCCGAGAAGTCTTCCCTCATTTCACGTCGCCGTTGCCTAGTTGGTGTAGTTGAAAAAGGCGACGGAAGTGACGTCGGTGGGTATAGATCAAAGAGAATAATGAGAAGCTCTGCGATGAGTTGCCGCGTTGCAACATCACCAGGCTTCTTATCAGAGAATAGAAGCCTAACTAGTTGGGTGTATGGAGTTGGACTTTCGGAACGAAGAGCAGCACAGCCAACGGCAGAAGTGGACAGGGCTTTCAAGCATCGCAACAGCTCATGCAACAACTGATCATCATGTTGCTCCTCCCTAAAACGTAGCTGAGAATGCATGTTCAAAAGAAAGCAGAGGACCTCCACTCACCTCCATTCGACTTCTAGAAGCTCATTCAGACGCGTCAGAAGAGCAGAATAGCCGTCCAGTTGGAAGAAGGTCTCAGTCCAACTTTTCTAAGAGTCAGACCTGGCTCGGGTGGAAATAAGAAGAGAAAATAACTAACGTCGCTGACTCATTCCTCAATAACAGTCTGAGTTTCTTAACAATTTCCACGTCTAGTTCCACGCTTGAAGTGCCCGCGAGAATGTTTGCATATCTCGAAGGAGCGGTGTCCTTCGACCATCCTTGCTGCTGCATCTTTTTGCCTGTACCGTCACTCAGCGACATGGGAATCGAGATTCTCGACGAATGCTTGCTGACGTCAAGAGACAGGCCTCGAGAATGTCTTGCAGTCCCCCGAACCTGCCTGGCCTCGTCATCAGAGTGTAGTCCGAGAGAGATGGAAGACCTCATTGCGGCGCCAAGGAATCTTCCAGTAGTCTGCGGTGGCTGAGGGAGATCATCGGAGGCCTGATTCTGGGATCGAGGAGAAGAGAATGAGTCACTACTCTTGGATTTACGAAGGGTGTTGGCTGATTTATTAGGCGTCGTTCCAATGGTGGAGACAGGCTGTTTGATCACTTGAGAAGAACGAAGCATTGCCGCTTTGACGTGAGAGTCCATTCCGCTCAACTTCGGACGTAGATTTTCCGGAATCTGGAGGTCATCCTGTTCACACTATTAGCTGAGAGATTGTTGAGTGATAGTAGAACTCACCAAGAGCTTGTCAAAAGCATTCTCCATTTCCTTCGAGTCTGATCCAGGATTAGGAATCTGAACTTTTTGCGGTTTGTTCTGGCCAGCCTTCTGTGCATCTTGAGCTCGACCATCTCTGTTCCTATCGGCATCCTGGAAAGCGGACACTCTTCGTGCGCTCTTAGGCGCTGCGATACTACGCGGCCTGTTCTCCTTGCCGGCACCGTCCTGATCCCTGGAGGAAGAACCGACGGAAACAGGCCTCTTAGAGAGTCCCTTAAACATAGCCGTACCTGTCTTTGTGAGTTCAGCACGAGACTTAGCTATATGTGAATGACGAGTACAAGTCGAAGTTGAATTTGGAGATCTGAAGGAGATGAAGTTGAACACGGGCACGCGTCAGATCACGTGTTCGTGAGGACTGCGCAAACGCGCCGAATCAAAACTTGATGATGCTGGCGCGAGAGGAAATACCGGTTGGACCGGGAAATGCGAGTGGAAGAACTCTTGCCCCATCTCTTTCCCTCTTATCATCATCTGTTCCTCCTCTCAACCACCTCTGCTCTCTGGCGCCAATCTGCTCGATCCTCTCTATTCGCTCGTTGTATTTCTATTATAGTCATGATGATGCTCACCATCGCTGTTGCTGCTTTCGGACGCCACTCCGGACCCGAGTCAGCCGTGGGCGCTGAGCGCAACAAGCGTTCCTTGTCGCCTAAGCATGCGACGCGTTATAAGAGTGACCCACTGAACTGTTGATGTCTCCGAGCCTTCCACCACCCGTGTAACCCCTCCCTTGCTCTCCTGACTTGACCACTCGAACCCTTCGGTCATATGTTACTGTACTAATCAGTTATTCTGATGGCTACATACCATGCCTTCTGGGCATGCAAAACTCTGGCTTTCGCCTTTAGGAATGGAGTTCATAAAGCCAACGAATGACTGTCGGAAGAACACACCAAGGTTCGACGCATTCAAGGGCCATTGAGAGACATCCGTAATATGGATGCCGTGATTGCCCCGATCGACAGTTGACTCGTAGTTCACGATTTACTTAGGCATTCGAATGTCGGTCGTCTCTTGTGCTCTGCCTCAGTATTTTCCGTGAAGTTTGAAAGTCGAAGGCGGCATTCTCTTGGTCGCAGTTTGCGCACCGGAGCCTTTTATTGTATGTCATATGTGACCCATTTTTGTATGTAATATTATCTACGCTGCTGCATTTAGGTGAGTTTTCTCGTGAGGCTTTTTTCGTTCTGCTTTTGTGCCTGACTTCGAATGTAGATCTGATGACGAGCTTCATTCAACGAAGATCCAATAGAGGCGTTTCAAATGCTACGAAACTCCGACCGAGAGGCTCCTCCTATGACCTTACAATACAATGCGATCGCAACGTATTTAACGCATCTGGATCATTCTGTTATAGGCTTTGTCTGCTGGTCATGGTTACGCCTTTTGCTTCTTGACAGACAGCCTTCCCTTCATCTATCAGCGCCAAGGCCATTTCATAAAGTCCATTCTGTCCAGCGGACGAAGTAACGAAATCCGGTAAAAAATTTGAACGAGGCAACGTATCGGGATGGATGCTGTATTCGTTTCGTTTCATTTGAGGATGTCCGCTAGCGGTCGAGATAGGGGCCGACATTCCCAATCCCAGCATTTCTCATTCGCAATTTGGCCAATCATATGCGTTGCAGCGGAAAGCTGCGTCAGAAGTCGATGGCAACCTTCAGACCACTGCATGAAGGCTGATCTAGGTATATTAACAGGTAATTCTTCAGTCGCTAGACAAATACCAACGAATACATTGAATAAGGTAATAAATTTCACTGTTTACAGCATTCCGCTACGAAGTCAGATAAATGGTCTTAGCGAAATGGGAGAAAATAAGAATATCGTCGTGAGTAATAATTAATCTTCGCTTTTGTATTCCATTCGATTGTCTCTAAGCTGATGAAATTAATAGTCCACCATGCCATCATACAAGCAGGATCTCGACTCCAAAGTCGTGACGCATGATGTCGTACCAATCGACTACTCCGCCTTGCGAGTCCCGAACGGCCCACACCCGTTCCATAAGGATACGTACACTTCGCACGTTTCCAATCGCTTCGTCCATAGAACAAAGACGAGAGCGGATGAACTGGCGCTGTTCGAGCAGGTCTGTCATACAACCGGCAAGAGCAAGAGGAAGAGCAAACATGCGATCAACCGGGACATCGGTCAGGTTCGCGAGATCGCTAACGATGGCTGTTACGGCATTGCTTATTTCCGGGTTGCCTAGATGGTTCGGAATTAGCGATGGAGAAGTGTCGGAGGGGAGGGAAGCCATACTCGGACTGGGATCATTGATGACCGAGGCGAGATAGAGGGTCGCAGTATGAAGGAAGACTTTGCCAACACGTTGGTATATGTCACTTGGATATTTTCTATCAGGTAAGTTTCCATCATGAACTGTTCCAAACACACGCGGCCCGGAGGCGCCCAAGCCGGAGGTTCCACGTTCTCCAGCGATCAACGGATCAAAAGAACTCGTAGAAGCTGATGCAACGGACGAACGCGATGCCCCTATCGCGTCCGAGACGGGTGACACAGTGCCTCCCTGACCGACTTGCGATCCCGACATCGCTGGCGAGGAACCACTGTGTTCCCCAGGCGGACGCGTCGGGTGCATCTGCGCAGTCTCAGCGCTTGCTGTCGGTGCGGCGCCTTCAGCGATGCTGCTCACCAGGAGTCGGTTCTCAATCGCAACGCCGCGACGGAGAAGCTCCCGGTTCGACAAAGTCCCGATCTGTCGTTCTTGCGCCTTCCACTGCGCGAGCGCGGCTGTCTCTGCCAGGATGAGAAGCACATCTTCGGGACAGCCCATAAAGTGGCTCATATTTGTAATTTCAGCAGTCTGACCACTGGCCTCACGTGAGATCAAGCTGCCGAACAGTCGGCGACATGTCTCGAGGAAGCGTGGTGAATGCTGTTGAGAGATCGCCGCGAAGACGTCGTACCACTAAGGGATCGGCGTCAGCGAGAAGCACCACACTGTCAGATGAATGATCGGCAGGGCCAGCAAGGGGTTCGAGATCGACACGAGAAATAGGCTACTCACTATAATCATCTTCGCTGCGAGCTGTTCAGCTTCGCCCATCAATGCCAGCGCCTCTTTGGGCGCTTCATTTTCCGGTGCACAGAGGGCCGTCTGGGACAGCCAATTGCGCGCCATGTTGAGATGTATCTGCCAATCACCCGTGCCTCCCTGAAGCGAGAAGTATGCGACGAGGTGCAGCGATGCCAGAGCATCGGACGCGGAATAGCCAGCGCTTGACGCCGCTGCACCTATGTCAGACGCATGTGTTGTGGTGTTGGCCAGCTGCAGGCATGCTCGATTGAAGAATTGCTGCGCGGTCGATTGCTGTGGGTCAGCATCTGGCGGATCAAGAAGGCGTGCAACGCGGATCGTCTTGTTGTGTTTCGCTGCAAGTGCGCATGACGCATTGACAAGCGCTCCGTACGGTTCGCGGGCAAACAACTGCACAGAAAGCAAAAGGCAGAAAACAAATAGAGGTTATATTCAATGCTCGAAGCGCTCATTCACATTATCTGTTTTAGGGACTGTACATACGTTCTGCAAAACACCCCGTGCTCTTCCAGATGCAAATGAATATTGCATCGGCATGACGCTATCGAAGTAGTATTGAACGTGGGGATCAACAAGGGCAGGGTCGGTCAATGGGTCGGAATATCCTGCTGCCGGCGTGGAGTTGGACCTGCTCGGTTCCGATGCAGACGCAGATGCTGAGGCAGAAGGAGAGCGGCTTGAGGGAGCCGCGTACGTACCACCTCCTGCGAACAGTAATGATTCGTCACCGGAGATCATTGACGGGGAGCCGCTGACTCCTGCGACGCCAGTAATCGTGTTCATACCTGGAACAGCAAGACCACGCATTGCCGGGGATATATTTGTCACGTCGCTACCTGACCTAAAGGTGCCGAAGACATCGTTAGAATAATCAGTGGCCGATGAGGACGGGCCCTGCATTGAAGTTGAACCGACGAACGGGCCTGCAAGCCCTGTGAAGTAGGGGGAGTTTCCGTGGGAAGGAGATGAGTCGCCTGTAAAGTAAACGGTACGTTAGTTTCCGCTAAACTTCATCAAAATAGCATCCTAATGATGGACAACGGAACTAGCAGACGTGAAACAGAACGCGAGGAATCAAATAAATCAAGATGAATCCGTAGGCAATAGGGAAAATCATATCAGATAGGAGATTCGATGGCCGCAAGATATGCGTATCCGTTCTCGTGTTCCTATTATGATTCGTCCGCCGCAGCCTTTGAGACGAAACGGAACATTATACACGCTTAACCAAGCACCGATGATGTCTTAGCACCAACAGGTGACACGTTATGACGGAGGTTAGGTGCGACCGCTGTGGGAATAATGGAGATAAGGCTGCCGATGACAGGATGACCTCTGCGACAAGACATTGCAGATGAAATTCGGCAAAGAAGACATCTTCGATCGCAGTAGAAGGATGGGGAGCATCAGAAGGGCACTTTCTCACTCTTCCTGAGCCATCACGTACGAACAGCCTCGCCTCAATGTTTCGGCTAAACACCCGTGCGTCCACATGTTCGGCGAGATCGAGACCCAAAAGGGCAAGAGGTCGACTGGAGGCGTTCAGGGTCGCAAAGGCACGAAGCTGTGGTGCGGGAAAGGGAAGCGACGGGGATAAAACAAGGTAAAACGTAACGGGCAGCAAAATGGAGGAAGACGAGCCCTGGACCTGTGAACGGAACAGAAAATGCGGAGATTCGTCAAAGGAAACTGGGGGAAGCTTTGCAGAAGGTTGAATAAGGAGAAGTGATGGTGATACCACCGGCCTTTATCAAGACACCGAAAGCAATACACCCGAAAAGGAAAGGCAAGAATGGTGGAAAATGACTATCGCAGATCGGGGGCTGTCTCCTGCCGCGACGTGACGCCTCCAAGCCGACAACTCTATGGCAGAGGCAGACTAGTCCTGCTACAAATGGCCCGACTGGAGCGGAGGGTGCAGCAGCTGTCGGTGAATAGACAACCGACTGTGACAGGAGCAAAGGGATGCTCAGGGACAGCCTGCTCGCCAGACGGGCTCTGATCGAATGCGATGCTGTGCGGTGCGACGCGATGCGGTCAATGAGGACCACTAGAGAGTTGATCAGAATTTACAACTAGGCAATGCTGGTCGAGTCCCGATGACAACCTCCGCGATGTAATTATGTCGAAAGAAGGCATCAGGGTAGGGTTGCCGCGTCGTGAGAATCCGAACGAAGACACTGGTGCGATGAAATGATCGTGAAATGATCGAATCATGGAACCGTAATATTCTCGAAGAAATGTGCCGATACCAGAAGTTAAAGCCAAAACAATCTCAATCTGGAATCGGAGCCCAAAGCCCGCACTAGAATGCAGAGTTTTCCCGCGTTTGGGGTTGGGGGCAAAGGGTCCCGCAGAGAGATAGCAGGTGGATTCGTTGTAACGCTGCCAACGCAACGAGATGCGGCGAGAAAGGCTTTGATCCAAGAGGCACGGGGAATGCGGTCCAGAATATCAAAGAGCCAAACAGACAGATATATCCAGAGAAAATGCGACCGAATTCGAGGAACCAAAAGGGAAAAAAAAGAGAAAAAAATAGGGTAATTCAATCTTACCTGCGAGAGATGGGGAGCTCGTGTAAACTTGACTGTGGCGCCTCCTCTCCAGCTGTTGAGTGTTTCGCTGGTGCTGAGGAGACACTCCAAAGCTGAGACGTCGGTTAATATGCTGCTGCTGGTGCTGATCATGTTCGAACTGGCTAGGAATGCCGAGATAATCGAACTCTCCTGCGCCCGTAACCGCGGACGCCTGCGGAATATTCGACACTTGCTGCGCCGAAAGGTGGGGTGACGGGAAGCCCTGCAATGCGCGAGGAGAAGGATAAGGGCCATACCGCACGCTCTGAGACTGCGCATGATGTTGCTGGTGCTGCGCATATTGTTGCTGGTTAACCTCGAACGGCATGCTACTGTCAAGCATCGGGCCGCCCATTGTACCGAAGGCACCCATAGGATTTATGGATCCCATTCCACCGAGTCCTCCAAACGCGGCAGGCCCAGACATTGAACGGTGAGCTGGATGCGGCTGTCCATAAGCTGAAGAACCGGAGGGTGTAGAGGTGCCAGAAGGAAGTGTCGAGGCTCGCGACGCATTGCTCTGAGTAAGGCGGGGCTGGCCACGGACCATTCCCGCCTTAATGAGCTTTTCCTTAATGCCTGCCTTGTACGCTTCTACAGCTTGCTTGTCCTAAATTGTCAAAATAAAAGCGCGTCAGCTCTGTATCATCAAACAAGACCTGGACATTACAGCATGACTACAGAGACATAATGTGAAGGCAGTACAAAATTCGAACGACGAGCGCAGCAACGTAGTGCGAATAAACGCGCGTAGAGGAAAGAATGCTAAAAATAGGCACTTGGATGAGATACTTACGCGCATCCATGCAGGGCGTTTGGGGCCCCATCCTAGGCAGTCAATGCGGAGGCGGATGCATGTCTGGCAGGAATTGTCGGTACGTTGTTCGTCACATTTCTGAAGAGTTATGTTTGTCAGAACCGTCAGGGTCGACGGAATGTATACGGATGGCGATTACTAATTTTCTTACCTTTCGACGTATGCGACACGTCCTGGTGTTTTAGAATACACGCGTCAGCAAACTCGGGAAGGGAAGGGAAGAAACGGAACGACATACCAGCAACCACCCTTGCCAGTGTTCTGCTGGTTGGGCTGAGGGATATTCTGCTGCTGGTCCATAGCTAGAACAACCAATGGGTGACGAATAGTATTGTTGTCTTCAGATTTAGACTCTGGAGGGAACGCTTCTTGTTCTGGCGCGCACAGGTCACTATCGCTCTCGCCCTCGCTCTCCTTTGGTCCAAGCGAGAGAGACTGGATGTTAGGAGATGGCGTTGGATGCGGAGACACGCTCGATGCGGCGTCGAAGATAGGAGGAGTGCGTGGGGAAGGACTATCCTCTGAGGAACTAACGCTATGATCACTGTTGATGTATGGGGTCTGAAGCATACCGCCGCGAGGAGCGGCAGGGACTTGAAAGGGGTCTGTAGATGTAGCAGGAAAAGAGTCAGAGAATATATTGAGATCCTTGTGTTTGTTGTGGAGAGAATGTGGTGCCGATGTTTGAGGCTCACACATTATGAGGCTCTGGAAGATAGGATGGAGAAGGAAGGAGGTTAAGATGGACCGAGCTGTGTCTTGTTATAAGAAGAAGAAGAGGAAAGAGGGAAATGGGAACTGGCGGGGGCGTGACCGAGTCGGGATTCAGAATAAATTCGAGATCTCGAGATCCACAGATGTATATTATATATATATATAGCAATCTTATATGCACTCGGTCCATGAAATTTAGCGTTCCCATCAATGGCAGCACCACGCTTCCGTCAACCATCAGGCACTCGCTTGGTAATCTCCGTCTTCACAGGATTGCGTAAGTCCATTCCCATCAAACCTAATATATCATTACACTTACTTTACAAGTACAGCTCTCAGGCATAACATACCCAGAGCATTACTCAAGCGAAAACACAGCTCAATACCAAGAAAACCAATTCGAAATCATAATCTGACTCAGACAAGCAAAATAGGCATCCCTCCCCCACGCTCGCGTAAGACATCCCGCCAGCTGACATTTCCCGCGACCTCTTCGGTCCGCCTCCCGCCCCTTCGCTTGGCATCCCGACGCTCCCACACGGTCTCCATCACCGCCACGACGGATCCGCAATTACCCGCCCCGCCCTCGCCCTCGAGGAACTCCTTCACCGTCTCGCGTTCCGTCGCGACGTCGGTCATGCAACCTGCAAGACACAGCGGGAATACCACACTTCGCACAACAGAGCATCGCAACGATTTGGGCTCGGGCGGAACGCGTTTCAGCGCGTCAATCGTGTCGCGCGCACCATCACGGATTTCCTTCACTCCAGGGTTATCCCCACTCAAGACAGTATGAAGGTACAGCCGTGCGGAGGCGCGGAAGATGTCCGCTGTCAATCGTCTTCGATTTTTGAGCGAATCAGCACCCAGTGCCGGTCCATCTCGGAAAACGCTCGCTTCAGCTTCGGCAAGTGCTCGTAAGCAATGGTCCTCGATCTTGGACTTCCGTTCTTGAAGCTCGACGAAACTCAGAGTCTGATTCTTGGTCTGTTCTTCTTTCCAAGCTGCCAACGCCGAGATCTCCGCCAGGGCAAGGAACGTTAGGTTGTCGCAGCCCATGACTTCAAGCATCGAAAATTCCGCTTCCGTGCGAGTCGCTTGACCATCGGCCTCAACGATTCTCGCACTGTCGGCAAAGAGCACTTGATAAACTTCAAGGAATTTGGGTTTCCGGACCATCGTGACGCTCGCGAGTACTTCGAACCACATTGTCGTGCGTATAATGAAGCTCATGAGCTCATTCTCGCGCTTCATCTTCGTAAGCTCTTCGAGTAAGTACGCATCGCCTGCAAGGTGTCGGAAGCGCTTGAATACCATGTCGACCCACGTGCAAGCAACGTCAAGGAAGAAATCCCATCCTCCGACTCCTCCTGCAAACAAGAATGAGCTGATGCACTGCAGACCAGCCATTGCTTCAGCTTCTGTCAACCTCTCCGGGCCTGTCTGTCTAAGAACCAGTTGCGTAAGGTCATAATAAGTATTGCCATCGTCGCCTTCCGGGACATTAGGTATATCCGTTGCCAGAAGAAGCGGGATACGGCGGGACGGGCTTGGCGGCGTTCTTCCGCGTAGCTGAATACTTCCCTCGCGCATGCGACGTATGTGCACACTCGCAACGGAGCAAATAGCATTTCGTACTGCATCGTTTGAGAACGCAAGGCCACGAAGAAGATCGGCGACACGTTCTTCCCAGAAGAAGTACTGGACAGGGCGAACGTGGCGGAGATAATGTTCCACTAAAGAGCGGTCTGCGCGATCGGCGAACAGTGGGTCTATTAGCGCTGGCTGAAGAACCTGAAGAGGCGCCATATCCTGGTAGATTCTTTGCTGTTCCTCTTGTGGCAGTCCATAGAAGCCTACTTCCGTGACAGACGCCGTTGGATAATAAGGTATCATCGATCCTTCGTCGACGCCGCCCACCGCCATACTGGTCACGGGCGCTTGTTGGGCGCTAAAGGCATCCACTTCATTCATAGCCAGATCCATTTCGTAATTCGTGAAATTATATGATGCACCTAACGAGCTTTGCACGCTCGGAGGTGGTAGATCGTTCCTTGGCACTGCAGGTGTATTTGGGAAACCGTTAGGCGGCCATCCGTAAGTTGCCTGATGTTGATGCATTGCGTGCTCTTGGGACTGGTGAGTTGCTGATCGCACAGTGTCATCCCCTGCCCCTACAACGAACATATAGAAAAATAACAAATTAAAGATAAAAAGCAATGACAGCAAATTCAAGGCATCAAGACAAGAGAATGCGCACGCGCGGTATAAGATACCAGATGCAAGATCGAGGGCGACGATAATAAGAGCGACAAGTCGATAAGAATGTGCGGGGTTAGGGGACATTTTAGCGATAGCGACGGCGAGTCCGTATTTCGATCCAATCCAGTCGGGTGACCCGCCAATATACAGTACAATATAAAAAATGGGGAAGACTACATGAGCAATCTCTACATGCTTGAGTATAAGCCCTGACTCTTACATGAACTGCTTGGCGCCGTCTGATTGGGACCAAAAGCATTACTATGGCCGTAGCCGTGATCAGTCTGACCGCTCGCGATCCCAGCATGTCCAACACCACCGGGGCGCATGTGCCCGGAGTTCATTGAGAATTCCTCCGTAACATGATGTCCAGTGCTGACATACCCAGGACCTGCGCCCTGAGCGGAATGGGAGGTATATGCACCAATCATGGGGTCGGCAGGCCGGGAAGGCTTGGGCGAGTCGGGGGACAGCTGAGGAATGTGATGTGTGTACGGTGAGTCGACTGTGATAACACGAGCGGCATACGTTGGGTGATCACGCATGCCCATGGAAGTGGACGCAGTGAAGTCGTGAAATGCATGGGTAATAGACGAGCGCGAGTTGTATGCATAATTATTCGCATAACCATTAGTATGAACATGGGTATCCATAGGGTACGACGACAATGTCGCGGGCGATTCATTTAGAATAGAGCCAGAATCATTGTTGGTAAAGGTGTTGGAAGATGTAGCGGCGTAGCCAGCATCAATTGAAGATCGCGGGCGCAGCACATCAGTAATACCATTGGGATTATGCACGTATGTGTTTGAGTCATGCGCAGTATAGTTGTTACCATTGTTGAACCCGTCAACATCCGATTCGATTTTCACGCGGATGCCGGTGGAAGTGTAAGTATCAGTGTTATTGTTCGTTCCGGAGCCAGAAGAATGTTGCCGAGATTCCCGGTAGATATCCATGACATCGGTGCCAGACCCGAATGTGCCAGCATCCAGGCAAGGCGACAGTAAGGGAGCATCAGATGCAGGCGTGGGCATGGATAACGGTGTAGATGAGAATGCGGACATAGGGAAGGGCCAGTCGAGGCCATCGGAAGGTTTTATATCATTCGCGGGAAGTGTGGGAAGCACGGGTTGAGGAGTATATGGCGTGAAAGGTGTGTTGCGGGATGCCATAGGAGGTGATGAGGAAGTGGAAGACGTAGATCCCAGTTGCGGTGAAGACAAGTACATCGTGTTTGAGATAAGGTTCGCGTTAGTTGATGTTGTATGAGGGTACAAAGTCGGGCGAGAAGCACGAGCAGAGAAAGAAGACGCCATTAAGAAGTGTGACGGGACAGAAGAAGGCGTCGGCGGAGCGTGAGATTGTGTCACCGTATTCATAGACGGAGCAGAGATCGCGACCATAGAATATCCACGCGCAAAGGGAAGAGTTTCAGAGGTACGAGGTTCGCGGCCTAGTAAATCAGCTGTTCGACGGCATCTCAAATGGGCAAGAAGTGACCTACGCGTGTGGTTGTTGGTGTTTGATGGCCCATTTCCATTGGTAATTATAAGTGGGCCCATTGACATCAGACCGAGTCCGGAAGTGGCCTCGCCGAAATTATTTCCGTATTCCGAATGACGAGCTGTTCGCGTTGACTGCGATTGAATCGGGGTGGGCCTGCCGTTCGAGAGATCGAGGATACCTGTACCATGTCCGCCTCGATGTATTCCGGATGTGTCCAATGAATGATCATGATGGTCTTGCGGATGAACATGACTAGGAGGAAATGTTCGATCACCTGCAAAGTGACTATGATGCGCCCGGGAGTTTGGCGGAGAGTTCGGTGATGCGCTGCGATCGTCAGGGGTAAGTGTTGACGTCGCTGAGAGAGGCGTGCTGAGGCTATTCGTTCCAGGACCCGCCGCTGACTGAGAAAGTGGGAGAGAAGAGCTAGATGGCGACATCGCGTCTGCACTTCCGGATGGGTCTTGGGTAGGGGTCAAAGGCCCGACGGAACGCAGGTTGGCAGTGCCAGAGTGACCTTTTATCATTCCGTTCTGTGCGAGGAAGGTCTTGATTTTCTCGCGTATCTCCGCGACGCTATTCCCCTCCTGTGTGAAACACGATGATGAGACGCATACAAGGAATACATATGCAAAAGGACATACGCGCATCCAATCAGGACGCTTTGCGCCAAATCCAAGGCATTGGAGACGCAAACGCTCGCACGTTTGGCAGGAGCCTTCGTTGTTCATCTTCTCGTCGCATTTCTATCGCGCGTCAATGAGCAAGGGGACGCGTAGATCAGTCTGCCAGTGGATAAGAGAGCACCTTTCTTCTGATTCTGCAAGTGTAGCAGCCGCTCTTCGCGCGGACGGCACCTTTGGGCTTAGTGCCGCGTTGTTTGGCAGCGCCAGAGGAGCCTGCAGACATTGTGTGGAGACAGTGGTGGTAGTGATCGAGGAGACGATGACAGAAAGCAAGAAAAGACGAAAGCGAAGCAGCGTCGATAGCAAAAAGCAGAGCAAGCAGGACGATGGAGATGCGGAGACGGACTGAAAGTGGAAGTCGTCTGCGGAGAGGAGGGACAAAAGGGCGATCGCCCGGCAAACAGCTCGAGGACCATGGTGGATTAAATACAACAAGCGCTGGAGCCAAATTGGAAAGGATTGGAGGACCCCAGAGACTCCGAGTTTGCTTCCGCTCCGTCTTCATCGGGCGCCTAGCTCTGCACGCTCACGTCACGATCCCAGCTAACCCCTAATTGGCAAATATTATCGCACATATATTCTAGATTCTCTGACATGCGGTCTGTTGTCCAATTTGATTTTCAGGAATCATCCTCGCCTTGTTTCTCCTTGGTTGTCACAACTCCGTCGCCCTCGATCTTTGCTTCCGTCCCCAGGCGTGCCTTCTTCTTGCCTTTGTCTCTTCTCGACCCGCTAGGACACGTCTCGGAGCTAGTCCTTTGTTCTCCTTACCCGATTTACGCATACCTCGTCTAAAATCAAAGAAGTTTAATCTCCATAGCGATTCATTCCCGAGTGGAACGAACATCTCAAGCCACTCTCTCCGATCAGATATCCACCAATTATCTATGTGCCTCGTTGTAGAACATACACGGGGAATCACTGCTGCACTGGTATCCATCATCACCCATCACGCGTCAGCCAAATGCAACAGCGGCGGTGTCCCGCGATGGCCCTACACTTTTCAGGTCTGCCTTGCCCAGTCTAGTCCCGCACTTTCGTCATGTGTTCCTCCTGGCGTTGCCATCCACCACACGATGCAGACACAGACACCCCGATAGGCGAAGATGCACCTTCTTCCTCTGATTGTATCCCATTTCTGAATTCCTCCACATCAACATTCCGTCTGCTTTGCCTGCATGGCGCACCCGCACAATCACCAACACAGCCGCCCCCGAACGAGATCTTCCATCCGACCCTTTTTCAGCCACCGCCTTCTTGACAATCGATATCAAAGTACAACCCCGCCTCTCTCCTTCACATCTTCTTCCTCTTCGACTTCATCTATGCAGTGTTTGCTGGAACATATAGCTTAGGCTCGATAAATGACTTCCATTCCAGTTCACTTGCTTACTTGTCAACTTACTGTCTCCGTGGACAGACTGAAAGCGGGAAGGACCAGGTTCTCCGGTATAGAGGTGGCGCCGTTGGAGAGCCGGGACGCAAGTGAGCCCATAGAATGACATGCAATAAATATTGCTTTCTCCGTCTCTGATCGAACATGGATAACGTCCTGCCGTAAAAATACAAAACCACGGAATTTCCAAAAGACAGAGAACCTGGTTCATATCGGATAGCGGAACCCGTTGTACGCGATACGTTGCTACAAATGACACCTCCCTGGATGCATTTCTTCGTTTCCCTTAGCCAGCATCGAACGATAGGACGAAATCGTCCCTTTGTCCTTTCAACTATCGCGTAACACCATGTACATACACACGCATGGGCCACGTTCACTCGCGTGCCTGTCACCCCCGAATTATTTTTGTATATTTCATCAGTCTTATCAGCTTCAAAGAGGCTTAACACCTATACACATTTTTGCCTTACCTTACACCCCGCATCCGAGTTTCTTTGAATAAGAGAAGTGCTTCCCGCTCCGAGCCCGCCAAGTGGTACCTCCAATATTTCCAGAGCTGGCAATGATTTACGGCAAGCCGGCAGTCGCCGAACAACCTCGGGCCAGAATAAGGGACCCTGAGAAATATTGATCATTCATTCAGTGATCTGGTAGCCGTGTCCCATGCTCGTTCCAGGTCACCCGTCCATACGTACTCTTTAGCCAACACGGCTGGTCAATATTCTTTGTCTAGACGTGCATGAATGCTTTGCTTCTCGTGATGCTGTGATATTAGGATTTCAAGAAGCTTCGGAACACGGATCGCCAAAAGCCCGAGAAATTGAAATCTTCGGATCGCAATTGAGGCTCCATTGTGGCCGAAGAAGTCGAATCAAAAATAGTAAATACAAGATTAGAGCCACTCAATTGTTAGTAATGCTCGGGAAATGATCACTCGACATAAACTGAGCTCGGCCAGCGGCTTCCCTCTACTTCTTTTCGCATGACTGGATCGGAGAACAGCCTGGACACAGCAGCAATAAGGTCCTGTGTCGCATCCAAACAACCACTTATCACCACACCCAAACTGTTCCGATGATATTCATGATTATCGTCACCCATCGCGGTCCGAATTTACTGGTTCTTGTTTTTTTCTTCCCGTTTTCGTCTTATGTACTGTTTTCTCTTTTAAGCATGTTCATCCATAGTCACCAACAATCATTCTATCATGTGAAAGAATTATATCCGAGGATTTGAGGAAGCTCTGATCTTCCATTTTTCACAGTCGATTGATATTGCGAAACCAAGCACGATATCAAGCTTCTACATATCGCTTTCGTTCGTGGCTTACACCAAAGCCTGTGTTGCCTAGCTTCTTGTGATGCGCGAAAATTTTCAATTTCGATTATGCTGCATTTCGAACAGGCTACCTTAATTTTTATATCGAAGCTACGTGACTATTGTATTAAACTCTCCAATCTTGGTCCATTGGCCACATTTACTCACAGCCTTCAAGCAGTACGTCAAGCGTTAAGAGAGATCATTGGCTGAAAGGGCGTCCTACCCTATCGTTCTTGCTATGCTTGCGTATTGTCGCAGCGTGAGTAGCGATCAGTATCATTGCGGACGAGACAGATCGAGAAAATGATGAGTTACGCCATAATGTCATCCGCTGGTGATGCATTTTGTGATATCTCCAGACTCCAGCCGAGTCAGAGCTCAACTGGAGATAATGACAGACCATATGACAATGTACTGCTTACAGTGAACAAATCACACAAAGTTTAATCATGTTTGAGATGTTGTTCCAACAGAATTAAAACTCGCTTCATGATCCACGGACTCCCCAGCAATCTTTTCCCCGTCGTAATTAAGCAGAGACCATTCAGAGACAATCAGAAGCGTTGACGAGTCAAAATAGCAGGCATGCCCGAGATTCCCGACCTTTTCACTTTCCGTAGTAGAATGCCTTGACGAGCTAGATTCCCTTGTTCAGTAAGTCGCAAGAAAATCAGCAAGGAACTAGAACGTCTCCCAAGAAGTCCATAGATTACCCAAGAAGTCACTCGTTAAGTTCTAGTGAAAGACGACACCACAGAACCATTTCTGTAAGGATAGTCGTGGACCCATTTGGACACATGTAAACCACACCACGCGTATCTTGAGCGTCTATCGTTCTTAGAAGCCGTGCGGTTTGATTCTTTTCTTCATCTCTTCATCAAAAGATGTCGTGTCGCTAGTCGGGTGGAGCTTATGCGATGCCGTACGGGCGAGTCTCCAGGCAAGGCTACGATATCGCGAATAACCAAACAGGTAGTCTCAATAAAAGAGAACGAAAAGCGGTGTAGTTTGACACAAACCAATACTGATTCGAGAAATCTTCAAGAACTGTTGGAGCATCCATCAATGACACATCGCCGGCGATCGATAAGGAATAACACTCTTGACATTACGCTGTGCACCCGCCGTAAGGTGAGTGAAAATGTGGTTGGACAACCTCAAGGAGCAAGGCGATTGGTACTTTCGTTATTTGCCACCCCACGCACCATGCCCAATACTAGTGAAGTGATATCCGGTGGTCCAATGGCATCTGAAATGATGATCCGGATTGCAGCTCGTTACTGGGATAGCCCGATTTGTCTGGCATTCCGAACATGTCAGGTTCAGGAACTATTGAAAGCACAAGTTTCATGAAACGACAAGTATCTGAAGATTCTCTATCTTGGATGGACATAAGCACGACAAGTTTGGTCCTTAGTACGGGTTCCTCTCGATACTCAGCTTACAGGAGACTGGTGAATCTCCTTTCCCTTTTCTGTCCGAGGTATCTTTCTTCACGTCATTCTCTCTCGAGAAAGAAGTTAGAAGCAGTGCGATCTAAAAAGACGACCAATAGATCGGCGATTGGCTGTGTCGCGAGGACCCGGGACACCGTGAGAGTTAATTTAAGTATTTTTATTTATTTGAGTTTTGGACCGATCAGATGCTTTACCTTGTGGGTCCACACCTTCTATATCGGGCAAATCCCGAGAGTTCCCACGCTACCTCTGCCTTGAGGTGTGCCGAACGAGCTCGTTGCAGTCGCGAGTAGCGGGCTCAATTGTTCTTACACAGCGTGTACGCGTGCTTGATGCTGTGAGCTACCTCCTTGTCCTTCCCGCCATTTATGAAACTCGATCTAGGAGACAATATCGTCCAGATGTGACTCCCCTTTGGAAAGCTGGTTTAATAGGTGGGCCTAAGATAAGGAACCCTTGGAAATCTGGCGAAATACTGACGGGTCGCATTTTGATCACCCCTATCATCTGCCAACATCCGAAAGCTTTCTGTTGACCCAGTCTACGGTCGCGCGATGCTTCGAGGCGTAGATGTGGCCCGAGTACCCGAAAGTGAGTACACATGCCAGCTCTTCACAGTTGGAAGATGATACCGCCCCTATTGACTGCGGCGAACGAAAAGCAGAAATGGTAAGCCCGCGAATTCCTGTGTTTCATCCCTGATCTTGCTTCTAATTTACATGATACGCGTGTGGCCAATGTGCGCTGCGGAAAGAGGGGAAGAGGGAACTTTTCCCTGAGCAGTCACAACTATTTTCAGCGCTTCTAATCATGGGCGCCAACCGATCGGATGTCTTTGAGGTGCCTTCTGAAATGAAAAATGAGCCTGGCTTGGCGGTGCGTATGAAGAACCTCTAGGAGAATGCGACTTTCCGAAGCAGACACGACCTCAGCTGAATTCAAAACCCAACTACTCCAACGGTCTTACTGGGACAATATCTCTCATTATACGATAGCAGAGAGTGCAATCAATTAGATACGTCGGGCAAAGCATCGAAGTAGAAAAATTCAGATAGAAGGAGCGTGGCTCAAGCTTCACGCTAAGTGGACCAGAATCATTCGAATATATCAAAGAAGGGCATACTTCCATTTTCTAGGATCGAACGCGGTACCTGACCCGTTCAGTGTTTTGACGGAGCATGAAGCGAATCCAATCTGAGCGAGCAAATGAGAAAGCGAAACATCGATTATTACCAGCTCAATGCATCCTTCATATTCGAGGTTCCTCATCTTCAGATGTCCGTTTCAATGGTACCATCGCATGTCAGCGTCCGTTCATCAAGGAGAAGCAGTGGAGTGTGGGTGACACTAGTCGGGAATTGCCTTTTCCGTAACGGCTGCGGAACCATTCACGATGCTGTTAATAGGCGACACAAGTAGTCCGCGCTTCTATCACATTTTCATCTAGATGTTTCATGGACTCGCTTTCTTACTGAATGATTAACTTTCTCTCTTGGTCTCGGCTAGAAGCTTTCTAATGTACGACATAGATTCGACATCAATTTGCACGAGGCACCTACCCTACAAAAGATTGGTAGGAGATAATCGCAAGTGAAAAAGCTTCACGCCAGACGTGCAGAAAGATCTTAATCTTAAGTTGTAGACGGGTGACGATAGCCACGTCCTAGTCCTAGCCAAAAACATTTTCGCACCACAATACATACTTTTTAACCTGGAGGACAAATTCATTTGGCCAATATTGTGACGAGCACATGAAGCATAGCCATAGCTATAGCTTCTCTGTCGGGAATTGGAAGAAGGAAGAAGAGGAAGAGTTGAAGGTAATAAGCATGCACAAGGTTGGTGGTTTCATTGCAAAGCAGACACGTGCGGAGGCGAATTCCATAAAAGGCAAAATAGGCAGTATTTCCAAGTTTTACCGACGCTTGGTGGTCATCGTCTGCGTTGTGGACTGCAGCTCCTTGCAATTTAGATGTAAGAATAAGTCGGTCGTTCGCACATTGCGACGGGTACCTGGGTATCCACACGATGTCGGTCCTCTTGGATTACGCATCTGTCTTAGAATGAATTGACCTGAGCTCTACGGAAGTGCCCCCAAAATCTCGATCCCATTTCACGATGGTCTGCTGAATACCACAAGAGATTTTCATTGGACGTTGGAACGGCTCATCTCTACGGCTAGGGGCAAATTACATCTGAATGTCCTGCATGTCGGCCGTATGTAGCAACATACTGTTCTCTAGGGAAGCTCCATCCGAGTTGTTCTATTCACTCATTGGAAAAGAACAACACGCATCAGAGGAGCGGAACAAGGGCATCGATGGAATCCACTAGACCTTATCACCACAACTCGATCCTATTCGTCTGTTCGAATCGAAGCTCGTCTACCACGCTCCGCGATCATTCTAGAGATTCACAGCAAGGACTTGGTCACTTTGACGAACGAAAGTACTCGACACGCGTTCGAGGAGTGAGGATACGTACAGGCAGAAGGGGAGCTGGAGATTCTACCACCTTCTGCCTAATTGAACTTTCCTCCCCTTCGCTCGGGGTCGGAGTCAGAAGCGAACTTCCCCCTCGTTCATGCAGGCCACCCAGTCCTGGCTGTAAGCAGCATGTCAGCAGGCCATCTTGCTCCAACGTATACGTACACCTGTCATATTCAAATTGCAATTCCGGTCCAGAATTCTAGGGTAGATATTCTATAGCAAGTCGACATTTGAGGCTTATCCCGAGAAGAAGAATTCTTTTTATATATCATGCCGTATACCTTCCACGAATGTCTAGATATCGATTGTCGACTGTATTGAAAACCGGATATTCACACACAACAACGGGCAGGGACCGCTCTGGCCTCTGACCTCCACTCATTTTGCGCGCTGGAATTGGCCAGCAGACAGCACGACAGAAGTAGTCGGATCATTGACTGGCGAGATTCGTCCAGCTTCAGTAACAACAAGACCGCCGTTGCAGGTACATCGAGAGTACCTTTCTGGTGCCAGTGGTCCGACTTCGACGCCTACGAAAAAGCGTCAAAGCCATCGCCAAAGAGCGTCTAACCCCATCGAGCAACAAGCTGTTCGTAGTATCCGACCAAACCTTACGCCTCTCTGTCCTATAACGCCTCTGCCGACATCGCAATTTCCCGCCGCATCTATATTCTATCCGCCGGAGTATTCAATGCTTTAGCAGCACCTGGAGGGTTTCCGTAGGTACGTCCGTATCTGAAGGTGCTCCGAGTCAAGCGGGAAATTGACGTCAAATAAACATCTCGTAAAGAGGTGGAGCTGGGATAGTACAAAGGCCATAAGTAGAACTACAGAAATAAAAGAAGAAACCAAAGAGGTTGAAGTGGCCTTAAAATTAGACAATTGGGTCTCGCAAACATGTGGTCAAAAGACAAGAACGAAGCAAAATCGAAATAATAGGTAAATCCAGCACAGGTGGATTTAAATATTCGAAACCGTTAGGCAGGTGTTGTGAGAATACCGAGGAAGATGATTGAGCGGCGTAGAATCGTGATCGCAAAAAGGTTGTGGCGAATACATAGCATGGGTCGGCTCTGTCTCAGTGATGTGCCTGGTCATCCCGAGCCAGTGGCAGGCCGCTGGCCCCGCTCGCACTGCGCTTTCTCACAGCCGTCGAACTCGAAGCCTTAACTCCAGCAGCGGGTGTGCTACCATCTGCGACGCCCGGAATCGTCGTCGCATTTTGCTGAGCGTTACCAGTCGATCCTAGTGGATTCGAGCGCCGCGCGATGAGAGCCCTCACAGCACTCAGCCACTTGATTTCTTCAGCCTCGCTCGGAGCGCACAATAGCAGTGGTCGCTTTTTAGTTACGATCTTGAACGCATATTGCGTACCTGTGAACCCGGCGTTCGCGAGGTCGGCTTCGTGTCCATGACTGTCTTCACTCTCTCGTATCGCAGGAGGTGAGATCGCGTTAGAGCCACCGGAGTAGTTCTTATCGTTCGATAAATCATATTCAAGGGCATCAATAACTTGCGCAAGCTCAATAGAGCGTGGGCGCTTCATATCCTGGATAAAGATTTCATAAAATGACGTCAATCTGAGATCTAGAACTTCAGCGAGAACATCGAACCATATGACTAGCGCTGTAGAATAACGTGTCACTTGTGAGTACGAAATACCTCTTCCTCCAGCCTTTGCGTTTGGAGCGACTCTTCATCAGGTAACCAGAAAGAATGATCTTGGACGTATCCTTGTTTACGGTACTTCCCGCTTGAGGTTTTGATGGTGAAGTGCCCGTGCCAGAGGATTTTGCAACCTCACCTTGCACCTGGTCCTCAGATTCCGAGTCCGAAGTGACTGGACCAGCGAAGCCAATGCTTCGAGCTGAAGGCGGAGATGGCGTTGGAGCACCTCTACCCGAAATTGCACCAGACGACTGTGAAGCGGTATTCGGATTACGGGAACCACCTGCTGCGGTTGGAATAGGAATTGGTGCTACCGTTGCGCTATTCTGGGTAGAGGTACCCAGGAGGGATTCGCGGGCCTCGTTTACACGTTGCACCCAATCCTGCATCTCTTGCTCCGAGTTCGCCTGAAGATAATACGTGCGGTTGGGAGACACAAGCACAAGGCTGTTCGGATGTCGCTTCAGCTCAATGCTTGAACAGGAATGCACGTCCACGAGATCAACGAGGCGGAGTAGTTGGTATTCGGCAGAATTCTTGTAGAAGGCAAGCTGAGCTGGCCGGAGAACAAACCAGCGTTTCTTCCATGTCTATACGACTATAAGATAAAGTGACGGGGTACTCTCACCGCTGTAGTAGCATACCTTGCGCCGTTCCCCCTTCTTATGTAGGTAGCCTGTCTTGATTACAGTATCCCCATCTTGCTTCCGAGATCGCGCTACCTCGGTTGCATTATGGTCTTGCGTCCAGTCTTCGTCCACCTCTTCGTTGTCATCGGATTCTTCATCCCCACTCCCACTTCTACGTTCTGCAATGGAGGACAATGGCTTCGATGATACGCTGGTCGAGAGTCCAAGGGACATGCTGTGGCTGTGATTCTGTCCGTGGCCATGGGGATTAATGATAGGTTGAGGATACGATCCACCAGCAGGGGGGCTAGTTGCAAGCGGGGAATGTTCTGACGAGAAGAACGTATCTGAATCGCTCTCGGTTCCCGACAGCGCCGGCGGACTAAGACCATGGACGGGCTGGATCTACAGATATGCACGTTACATCAGTCGCGTCTAACATAATACCAAGATAAACGACATACTGTTTCCATCATGCAAGGCGTAGAAGCGAAACAGGAGCGTAATTTCCGGAAAAAGACGATCGTCAGTCAGAGAATGGGAGACAAGCAGAGTTGCGAGGCCAGGAATGCGTTGATGTCAATGGGCCAAACACGCACCTTGGCGGGCTTGTTGTGCACCGATAATTTCCTCGTGATTTCTTGGGGAGTTGGAGGCGGTGCTGAGCCACTGCTCCCTCCCTGGCCCTGTACCGACGACGACGACATTATTTAATAAGGATATTTTCTGGGTATTTTAAAAAGATGACCGTCGACGACGGAATCTGAGTGGCTACGAATGGATGTCCACGAGGCCATCAAGAATGAATGAAGCCCTGCTTATGTAACGCGGTCCGTCTCTAAGCAATTGACTTCAACCGCGATACACTATTCAAGAACATCAATGCCTCTCAATCACAGAAATATGCTGCAAGTCGCTCGCGGTGTCATCGTCGAGAGCTGCAATGTCGCGGAATTTGCAGAAAATTGGAATATGAGGCTCAATGGTACTCGGCAATCAGCGAGAAGATAAGATATCTTCAAACACAGAAACGATGATCGTCTTCTACAATCTTCTCTCGTCTTCATCTTCCTGAGAATCGTCTACATCGCCATCAAAACAATGAGTTACGAAGCAAAGTTCCAGAAAGCCGTTGAGATTGTCCAGGGTCTGCCTAAAGATGGTCCGGTCAAACCTACTCAGGATGAACAGCTTTATGTGCGTCGCTCTTCGCTACCCTGAACCCGTCGGTCAAATGCTAACGGCCGCCTCGCGCATTCAGTTCTACAAGTACTACAAGCAAGGTCAGTCACTCCGCCGACTCAGCCGCGATCGCGGCTGCCTCGGCCTCAGGATAAACTATAGAGTTTCCGCATTGCATCCGCTGTGACATTAGCTTTTGTCTAACTTCGTTCATCCAGCTACAATTGGCGATGTCGACGTGCCTCGTCCGTCGGGTCTCCTTGACTTCGCCGGCAAGGCCAAATGGTATACTCAACTGTTGCTCTGTCTATGAAACAAACACTAAGATATATTACTGATCCAGGGACGCCTGGTCCGAGGTCAAAGGAACTTCAAAGGAGGCTGCGCAGAAATTATACGTGGAGAAGCTCCTAGAGGTTCGTGATCCAATTTGTAAATATGCTACAGGACGCTCAATGACTGCAATGTGCTCAGATCCTCGAGAAGGCTCCGAAAGAATTCGCCGAGGAGTACATCAAGACCATCAACGAAGCTTAGAGGGAGAAGCATGACAACGAAGAACAATTGTAGGGTATATTATATGAAATACAGACCTCAATCCTCCAATCCAGTGGCATGACTGCAAAATGCGCTTGAAATCAGGTCCGTAAGGCTGAAAATTAATGACTTCTTATTGTGGCAGGCATTCTCCGGCAATCCTCGCATCTGGTTCAATAATTGATGATACGATTCTTTCACAATGTCAAGCGTGGATAATTCTCATCCTTGCAAAACCATGGCAACTCTACCATCCCCGATGCGACCGAGCTCAGATTCCAATACACGTAAAATCTGAGAACAAGATGACTATGAGTCTAGGGTCTCCTGCCTTCTTCGGTCTCCTTTTATTAGCCACAGAACAGACTGAAACATCATCAACCATCATTGCCGACACAAAGAGTAGCCAGAATCTAGGTCAGGTATCCCATCGGCCATACGAGCGTGCCGTCACTCGCATAGCTTCCTCTGTTCCCGTATTCATCTTATTCGGTGTTCGATCTGGCGTTCACAAGGCGTTTCGAGATTTGATCCTCAATTGGTCGCCATAGGGCACTAAATTCTTCCCAGACTCCGAGATCAGCTCAGATCAGATGAACATCACTAAACATAATCAAGTAGCGGCATTATTCACTGGATCCGACATGTCAGAGATCCGTGAGTAGAAGAAGCGACAGTCATGGCTACGGAAACCCACTGACGATCCCTTCGCGCATCACTCGTTTCTCGCCCGCCGGAGAACGCGTTACTTGGGAACCTGGGAGACGGACAATACCCTCCCCCGCGCGATTAATCTATCTATGGAAGCGTCTGGTACCGAGCACACTCAAGCGTGGCGGCGTTTGACTCTGCCATCTGTGAACAATTGCTGACCAAAGGACGGATCACCGAGGTCACCCCTATCCATCAAAGGCGATGATCGAACCTGCTTTGCTCCTTTATCCAGCCCCTCTACAGACAATTTCCGATTTTCGCAACGAATTTTGCCCATTGAGCAACAGATCAACACCCATATTCGAATGTCACGGTGTCTTTGAAACGTCAAATGAAACAATAAAGGCCACAGGGGCAAACAGGTTTGTGTATGACAGTTACAACAGTCGCGGAGCGGAACTGATGAGTCGGTGCAAATATCCTCAACTGGACGGCTGTCCATCAATACTTCGGTATCGGATCCGTGACGGCGTTGTTTACAATGAATCCAGGACTACTTTGACCCCGCAGGCTTTTAACTTGCTTAATGCACTTTATTTGAAACTGGTGCCAAGGTTTCCAAATTGTTGTATTTGAAGATATTCTGCATCACGGCAGAAGGTAATCACTCAACGCAGCGGCGAACGGAGAGAGACACAAGCTTAAAGGAGTGTATCGATATGAGATAATCTCACTACCGCGGTAGTCCGACTGGTACTCTAATCCGACTTGATTGGGAGATCAGTTATAATTATTCCTCAAGATCGATGATCGTGCATGGATATGGAACCTTTGGAGGTACGAATGGGTTCTTTTCACATCCAAGAAAAGAGGGAAAGCCAATAAGAATAATTCGAAGCAGATCGGACAGTTCCCCGATGACGCGGAGCATTTAGCAGTTACCGTAAGAATATTTTTGAACCATGTATACTGAGAAGCTATTGGAAGCGAGCACGACAACGGAACATTAATCTCAGGCCACATGTACACCCACAGTAATTTCTGTTATACAGCTACCCGAAAAAAGCACGAGACGAGAACTCCAGAAGCAACACGTGAAGCTCAGAGGCGGTTTCAAACCTGACCCGAGACCCAGTACACGGCGACTCGTCTATTCTTCATGAGGGAAAAGGAAAGTTACTTCAACTGGACCGGGACTACGTCATATCCGTCTTCATCGGTGCAAGCCAGTTAGCAAAACCAAGTAAAGCATTCGCCGGGAACAAGGAGGCATCCAACAGACCGATAACGCGACCCTTTCAGTTCGCCTCACTTTATCCACGCGTAGCACTTACGCAAGGAAAGAAGCACATGTGCGACGTCAGCATCAGAGATCTGGAGAAGAAGGAGCAAGGACTAGGATGGAAGAAGAACCGGGGTGAGCCCTGGACTAGTATCACTTCCCAGGTAAGTAATCGCCTGAGGACAGCCACCTCTGATATTCTTCGCCAGCCACCCTTCGAAATCCAAGTAGCTCGACTCGTGCTTCGGAATTCCAGAACGCTAATAGGAGTGCTAGTACCAGACCTCTGACTCCTCGTACTTCCGTAGAACAATTCGCAAATTCTTTAAAATGAAGCAAGTAACCGGAGTCCTTCAGTATTGATGATGATTATTGAAGGAATTGATCGTAACATATAAAGTTCAGAATCATGTTGCTTGAAGGTTGAAGATTACCCACGTTCTAAGCTTAGGTAAGTGTAGTCAATTCATTCAAACCATTCAAACCATTCTCAGTTATAGCACTTCTCACTTCACGTAAAACAAATTGTATGCTCTCCGTCGTTTCTATTCATCATCTGCAGATCATCTGTACATACAAACATTACACGTGGGAAAAACAGACATTATCAAGTCCACTCCTGTTACAAAATATATATCTTGCAGTCAGGCGCTAGTCGTGTGTGCAGCTCAGTAGAAATCAAGGAAAGGGGAGAGAGGTGTCCGTGTCGTCAACAAGTCGTAACGCGCGAAGTCTGGGAAGAAACAGGTGAATGTGGATAGCGATGTGCGCATAGAGAAGCGCGAGAAAAGTACGGAAATCTGCAATCAAAACCCCAAAGCATCCAGGCCCATCCGTCCTTCAACCAACAAACTACACAAAGAGAAATCGAAAAAGGGATAAATAACATTTAAGCCAAGAAAGGGGAAGGAAGAGGAGGGAAGGAGAAATGCAGGCCTGCATCGCAGTATCATGTATCAGACGAGCCGCCGATAGAATGTCTATCCCTATCAGGATTCGCAATGAAAAGCTCCGGACGCTGTACAAGTCCATACTTCACATTCGTCGCTTTCCGCTTGACAGCTGGCTTCGGCGAAGGCGTAGGTGTAGCAGACATGGGCGTCGTTAAGCTATTTTGCGATCTTGGTGTTCTTGAACTGACGGGAGAAGGAGAGGATAGTGTAGGTGTGGCTTCTGGAGATGAGGATATTTCAATAGACATGCGGCGCTCGTAGTCCGCTACGCGCGTGGCAACAGTCCCAGGAGAGATAGGATTCTTGCCTTTCAGACCCTTCAAAGTCGCACTCAGACTCGTAGTAGACTGCGGGGAACATGTAGGAAGAGACTGCGAGACCATTCTAATAGACCCCGATATTCGATCAGAAGGCAAATCTGGCGCCGTGGCGATTTCCGTTGGGGATTGCACGATGTTTCGTCCTCTATCATCAAGCACCGCACCGTCTACGATATCCTGGTCTTCCGAGCTCTCCACAGCATGTCGTTCAGATCCAAGCGTCGACCACGTCGTATCGCGCTCATGACTCGCTCTCCTTCCAACACTCCCCGAGAAGCTCGATCCGCAATCGATGGACGTCCCCGTCGCCTCCCGGAACGCAACATCCATCTTCCCTGCCAGTCTCTCAAGCGCGGCTGAGTCTGCCGTCCGACTCGTCTTCAGCGACGTTGTGCTCTGCTCGTGTCCGATTGCTAGATATAGTCCTGCCGAACTCGAGCCACTCCTCGTCTTCTCATGGCTTTCCTCCAGTTGACCGATATGCGACGCCCGCGGAGACTCAGCGGCCCCAGAAGATCCACCGCTCACCTCCTTAATTGCTCCTAACCGTCCTGGAGGCGGGTTTGGATCTCGAAAGTCTAGGTCTAATCTCGAGAATGAAACCTTCCCTAGATCCTGTGAATTCTCGCGGAACGAGCCAGCTCGTGAGCGCTTGAACCGCGCCCACCACGAGTCAGAACGCTTCACTGGACTGCTCGGAGGCGCAGACGATATAATGGAGGATGTTCGTGGACGGGTGGATGAGATGACCGACAATGCGGCATGTTGTGACGAGGAAGTGCCGTGTCCTGCATTGCTGCCATCTAATAACGACGAGGAGGATGGACCGTCCGACGTACTCTTCGATGTCGCCGGCACAAGGGGAGGTAGTTGGGGGACTACGGATGCTTGAGAAAGAGTTGATTGAGAAGAGCGGGCGTTAACCTCCTTTTGGCTCTGAGTATTACTAGACGAAGGCTCTGAACCATCTAGAGAGCCGCGCTTCACCGCAGACGGAGAGACATCAAATAGCACTTCGCCTTCCACCTGGTCCTGGAATGGATCAACGTATTCCGAGAAGTTCGAGCCTTCCTTCCCTCCTCTCGGTCTCACGGCAAGCGCAATATCGCCCTCGAGCTCGTCCAATGAATTCTCGACACCATAGGAAAGGTTTTTGTCGTGCAAGAGTAAACCTTCGCCATCCCCATGTGTATCGTACGGATCCAGAGGAAGCGATATGTCTGTCCACTCTCTTCGATGACTTTTGGCGCTTCCGCCACTGATCGCGCGTCGGACGCCAGAGCCGATATTCTTCAGAGACGTCAGCGAGCCACTGAATAAGCGCCCAATCGAGGCGCCGCTTTCGTATCGCTCACGGCCAGAAGTACCGTCATGAAAGCTATACCAACTTCTGGAGTCTCCACTTCCGAGTCTCCCGGATTGGCGTCGTCCAGTCCCGAGCTCAGAGGCATCTTCATTAGCAAGCATGTCTACCCGCTCCCTGGGACGTCCAAGGCCGAGCACAGTCCATCCTTCTCTCTTGTCTGCAATTCGCGTCTTCTCCCCTCGTGCAAGAGCCCTTCGAGCTTTAAGCCAAGGAAGAATAGAAATACCAGCGAGCTCCCAAGGAGGAGAAGCACCAGGCCGGGGATGCTCATCTTCATTGTTCAAAAGGTAGAACTGTCTTCTCGACCTCCGACGTCTAATGACGACTAAAACCAGGAGTCCCGCCGCAAGTGCAATGGCAAGCACGCCGAATATACTCGCAACAGCGATGACAGCAGTTTTCTTCTTGTCGTCACCGTCTCCACCACCCCCGTCCTCATTCCCGCCATCCGAACCAGGATCAGTAGTTGAGGAGGGTTTTCCAGAACCATCAGTCGGACTGGAACCGGTTCCTGTCCCTCCCGGAACGGAACCATGCGAGCCTTCTGACGAAGATCCACCGGTCCCAGTGGTCCCAGTTGGAACAGGGAGTGTGGTGAGCGAAGAACCGGACTGCGGCGCAAAGGATGACGTGAATGCATCCTGGTCATAGTCGAACACAAGCAGAGAGACAGATGAACCCGCGTTTGTTCCATAGCCTGTAATATTTTCAACGCCGTCAACAAGCGCCCTGTGTGTAGATAGAATGAAAATATGAAAGATACTCACCAAAACAGAGGAGGACTTGCGAACCAACCTGGACTGCAAAGTGATCGCGCCTCGCGCCAACCTGAGTAAGTGCAGAAACATTCGACCAAGTCATCGGATCCGTAGTCGTATCCAATATCCATCCATCACTATACGAAGTCTGGAACTGCGCGTCCACACCACCGTGAATCAGCACCCTATCTCCCTCCAGCCTTGTAAACGCAAACGCCCGCCGTCCGGACGGAACGCTGTCCTTCGATACGCTTTCCATAGTCCAAGACGAGTCCGACTGGCGTGTATCCAAGCTCCATATAGTCGAGAACGGCACAAGGCTGGACTCGCTTTGTGAATAGCCACCAAAGACGAGTAGACGCCCATCTGAAAGTACGACCGAACCGTGTCCATAAATATCCGGCGGACCGTTGTCCGTCGGAAGTTGTGTGAAGCTCGGTGTGCTCGGGTCGAATACGTAGTGGTCTGAGTAGCCAAAGGACGATCCATCATCCCTCTCTCCACCAATGAGGTACACCTTCCCTCCAACTGAAGTCGCAGTGTGGTGTATCCGCCGACTCGGTTGACCAGCCCAGCCTTCCTGCTCACTAATCCATGTCGGATCGCTTGAATCACTAACATCGAGCAACTGTGCGGAGTTAGTCTGGCTAGGCAGCACAATGGGCGAATTTGGCCCTCCATCCCCTCCAAATAATAGAAGTTGCGAGGTGTTGTACGCAGACAGGGACTGCCAGGCCAGTTGTTGACCTTGTCTCGAGGACGAGTCCTCTGAACCACAGACGTAATTCCATGGCGGAGATGTAGGATCAAAACCTTGGGAAAGATCAAGGGTGAAGAGGTCGTTCGTCGTTGGCGCCGACGTGTACGAATATGAACCAAACTCGTCTGTTTTGCCTCCATACACGTAGAGCAAGTTGTCGACAACCGCGACAGCCTGTCCCCATCTTGATTTCCTGTTAGCCCAATATTTCTCCAACTATATCGTGCTATTCTGCTCACCTTGGTTGAGAAACAAATGCGCCAAATACACTGTTTGCATGATAAATGAGTAAATACAGACTCGTGCACCAGAAAGGGGTCGTCCAGTAGCAGCGCTTCATAAGCCCCAAATCGCCCTGATTATTTTGTCATGTACAGTTCCTTCAGCAGGTTCTGTATGGGCATAGAGCGTCGCTAATGGTGGCAGTTCTGAGCCAAGTTGAACTTGATCAATACGGTATACTGTGGATGGAGACCATATAGAAACAGAAGCAGAGGATCCGGACGGACTACATGCGTCGATCCCGTGCTAGGTTCAACTTCTTTCCTAGTTTGGACACTTCACAGCCACAAACACGCTTCACGTGCTGCTCCTAGAACATCCGTATCCGTAAAGTCCGGTCGCAATTCCATCAAATAAAAAGGCGCTGATACACAGACCAACTATTATAATACAGAATCGACAGAGAATCGCAATTCAAATAAGGCGTGAAAAGACAGAAATAATTTACAGACGCGCTAATCAAATTATCCACACAAAAAACAAATTGAACCAGGAAGGGAAAATCAAGTACCTCTTACATCCTCCGAGTCGACGAAGTCCTTCTCATCCTCCTGGACGACTGCGCAACTTCATCATCAGGGGTCTCCAAGTTCTCCAGATCCTGGAGCATGCCATCATCTACTATAGCAGGTCGACCTGCTGCACCTCCAAACGCCAGGTAACCACGTTTGCGACTGCGCGTTCCGACTCCGCTCAATGTCCCGCTCTCTAATTGTACGTTCTCGTTGGCGATATCCGCATCATATTCAGCCTCGGCGCGACGAAGCTCCGCTTCCAACGAGTCTCGTCTTCTGAGAGTTGATGATGATGGGGTATTCGTGCTCGACGGTCCTCGTGTCGTCTCCTTCGTCGACCTGTTCTTCTGTGAACCCTTCCGGACAGGAAGACGCGAGGAAAGATTCGCCTTGTGCTTCTGTGGCGGCTTGAAGGTACCCGGTGGAGGTCGCATGGGCAGCCGAATCGGTGGACTCTCAGGGGCGATTGCCTGTCGCAGTCCACTCAGTTGCTCGTAGCTCTCTTGTTCGTTAAGCTGATCATACGAAGGAGCATCGGCGGATGTATACGACAAAGACAGCGGGTCCGGTTCATCGTCATCACCTCCTTCAATATGCTGAACTTCCCTAGTGGCTCGTGGCCTCGTAGGCGGTCGAGGCCGCCGTGGAGAATCAAGCAGCCTGGACGAGGCGGGAGGTCTCCTCGAGAACGTCTCGGAGGTCTGCGGTGATTCTTGATTCCTTGCCATCCTGCGCAAATTAACTTGCTGTTGCTCGGACCGGTACGTATCCCCATCAACAACTTCCACACCCTCGGCATCATCATGGCTTGCGGGTTGCGCTTTGCCGGCGGTCGCCGTCCGCGATGTTGTGGTCTTTCCTTGCACGGGAATGGGTTGTTCTGGAGGCGGAGTGGGAGGCGACCGACCTTCTTGACTTTCATTGCTCACGTTCTCATTCTCATTATCCGAGGACAATGAAGGAGTGGTGATTTCCGTTTCCGCGCGTATGCCTGAGAGAACACGTGAAATCGAGCTTGTGTCGGATGCACCAGTAGCGTGTGCGCGAACCGACGGAACGCGCGCGGTACTCGTCATCACCCCATTATGACGTTCGGGACGCATAGGCAATCTAAACCTGTTCGCTGAAGATATCGGGAGGCCCGTTAATGAATCACCTGAGGAGTCGGTCGACAGAGGAGGTGCCGCGACTGCTCTCCGTTTGGAAGCTTCAGGAATGATATTGATGAGTAAAAATTCGTAATACGTTTGAGCATAAAAAACATACGCATCGATTCCTGTGCTGCTTCATGAGAGGACTCTGCATGCCTTCTCTTTTCACCAACTCGCGTATCCGTTTCTGAAGCATCTGCGACCTGTTTCGGTATTGTAGCGTTCGCTCTTCTATAATCTTTTAGCATCGGGACAGTAAAACTCCTGTTCGGTCTTGGTAAGAACTCGGACTGGTTCCCGACTTCTTCAATCTCTCTTGGTCTAATCGCAAATTCCGTCCTATTGCCGACATCTCCCACTTCTCTTGCTCTTATTGCAGGTTGTGAACGACTCTCGTTCCCAGAAGCACCAACTCTCCTCAATCTATGCGTCTTTAATTCGTTCAAGAACGCGGTCATTCTGTCAGCGTCAAGATTAATTGTCGGCTGACCTTTGCGGACAGCTGGACCTCCATACACAGCCGGATTGATGGGCTTTTCCACTGGTGGTCCTGCATGTCTCAACGAAGCACGAACATTGGCAAAGGTTGATCCAGGCTGACTCGTCTGGGATCGGGACAGGGTGGCAGGTCTAGGTGGAGGAGGCGGGGGCGGTGGGGGTGGAGGTATTGCGTAAGGCTGAGGAGCAACAGGTCTTCTCGCCAACTGAGCAGGAGAAATAGAACGTCAGAACAAGTCTCAAAACAACAGAAGGTGAAGCTACCTCTTCGCGTAGCTTACGCAGTTCTTCTTCCAAAGCTCGGATTCTCTCCTTGTCCCACCTTCTCTCCTCATCGTCCACCCTCTCTCGTTCCTGTTGCCTAACAGTATGAAGCTCTCGTTCTTTGCCCTTCACCCTAGTTCTAACAGAGAGATCCGCACGTTCAGAGCGATCACTATCTCTGTCTGAATTGCTTTCTTCACCAGAGTCCTCAATATTTATGACTTCGGGAGAAACAAGCTCTTTCCCTTTCCCTTTGGTAGGCGATGACCACACTATAGCAGATGGAGACCGAGGGAGTAACAGAGATGGATCCGGATTCTTCTCTGTAGACATCACTCGAATAGCTTCTTGCACAAAGCTGTTCTTCCGAGGACGAGAAACGCGTTTAGTCGGAGACGATGGCATTCTTCGATCATCTCCAGAGGAAGATTCGTCCTCCGACATTCGAGCTCGCTGGTTATACGGAGTCGTCTTGCGACCAGATGATGGACCGGCCTCCACATTCGTATTCCGATTAGCCGACCGAGGCATCTCCGTCTGCTTTCGCGGCGATGGAGACGTAGTAACCTCGGATGCAAACCTAACAACGCGAGGTCTGTTCTCGTCCGGTTCAGGAGATGGCTCGAGAGATGATGTACGATCGTACAGAGCACCTGGCATTGTGAAAGAACGTTTATGGCACAGTGCGGGAGAAGAAGGCTTCGGAGAAGGCAAGCGGGATCGGTCCGAAATAATGAGTTCTTCTACTTTAAAAATGAGATCTGAATCAGCACAATAGCATGGCTGATGTGTTTACGAGGAGCGCATGATTGTCCAATAGGTATCTTGGATTCACTACTTGCCTTCTTCATTTGAGATTGCTGGTTGCCTTCGTGCGGGGCGGGGAGTTAAGGGACTTGAAGCGACGCGTTTTGTTCTCCTTATGCTCCCATCGTCATTGTCAGTATTATGCCATCGGGATCGCGAACGCACGCGTGCTCGCGACATGGACGGACGGACTTCATCCACATCGCGTGCATGTTCATTATTGCGGCAAGTGTTGGCTGCCCCTGCTTTCTCTCCCTGCCTCCTCGTCTCGCACGATCTTAACTGCGTCCTGGAGGAAGATGCCTGGGGTGCTGCGTCTTCTTCTTCCTCTTCGTCGTATTCCTCGTCATCTTCATACTCTTCATCCTACATCGCAACGCGTCAAGACAAAGTATAATTATCTTATAATGCAAGCGAACACACCTCGCGTGGTGGTCTCCCCGTCGCGTTACTCACAAATGAGTCGAACTCGCGAGAAACAAAATCGAACACGCTTGACAATAAGCTCGTAGAATTCCCTTGTCCTGTTGTTCGCGCATGCTGCCGTGGCATGGTTGAAGATCGTCCCGACTGTGCGTTGAATTTGGCGGCTAAAAAGCAACTCGAGAATTCAACCAAGTTTTCACGCGAAACAGAGCAAGAAATAAGCAAGAAATGCACGAAGGACCGGCAAGAAACTCCAAAAATGCGGGTAGGAGGCAAGAATTGTTGAGGTTGATTTCGGAGCGTCTGTCACGCGTCACACGATAAACACGCGAAGAAAACCAAGAACGGAACTGACCTGACGGACGTCAACAACAGTAAACAACAATCTCATCCGTGATTCACATGGCCAATCAACTTGCACCCACACCACAAGCTTGTTTACCAGCCTCCAGCACGCTTGGGTGGCATGGACGTGACGAGTATCAGCCAACCTTCTTTTGACGTACCCGAAGATATTCTCAATAAGCTCTCTCCCAAGTCACGGACAGCCATCACTCGTTTACTCAGCCACAAACCGGAGGAGTTTGATCTGTCTGTGCCCGTTCAGTCATAATCTTCAACCAAATCTAATTCCTATCCATACCCCTGCGCATCATATTAGATCCAAGTATCCCACGAACAGACTTGCTGCTGTTCTGGTCTTATTGTACGAGAAGAAAGGAGAATTACATGTTCTCCTGACAACCCGTTCGAAGAAACTTCGCTCTCATCCCGGTCAGACTGCATTGCCCGGAGGGAAATGCGACGATACCGATGCGGATATTATCGACACTGCGGTAAGGCTCTCCCATTATCTACTTCGATCAAATTATAGTCATATTTTCTAGTATCGGGAAGCTCATGAAGAGGTCGGGTTGCCTCGTCGGTCATCTGATATACACGCGCTGTGCTTATTACGACCGTCTCTATCCAAATATCGTCTGATTGTCACTCCGGTAGTTGCTCTTCTATCCGACTTGAGCATATTGGACTCGCTTACACCTTGCGAGGGCGAGGTGGATCAAATCTTTGACCATCCACTCGAAGCGATTCTTGATCCTTCCTTAGCGAAAGACCTTCAGCTATCAGAATTGGGCAGCGAACATTGGCCATATTCCGAAGACTTATACGTGATTACCTCTCAATTGCCGGGCCGATGTTTGTTTATAAATTCTGTTTCTACAGAACGCATCCGATGCTCAGTTTATACCTGGATTCGGCTATCGAATGCATCGCCTTCGAAGTACGGTATCGCCGATCAAAGGTCTTACTGCTGATATCCTTGTAGGTGCTTCAAGTTGGTCCTGGCAATTCTAAGCTAACGTGAAATGCCGGGCGTCTGCGACAGATCATCACGGCAGAAATAGCTTTCAAGCGAGAGCCTGTCTACGATCGGTGGGCTCCGGGTCAGCCCAAATCTTTCGCGGGCATCGAGCAGATGCTCGACAAGCAGGAGGGAGAGCTACGTAAATCTCTCGGTGTCGTACCTGAAAGCGAGAGCAAACATTCTTCTCGCGAACACCTTCCTTCAATATAGGTAATGCTCGAAATGGAAAATATCACTTGTCTCTATCACACTGTCAGGCCGCGCAGTGCAGAAAATTATTCGGATGAAGTTGCGCTGATATAGAATGCATTTGGGAGTCCTCCGTTTCAGAATGACATTTCACTCAGACCTCTACGCTATACCTGAACGTGACCAGTCATCTAACCATTGGAAGCGGGTTTTCCAGTGGTTGTATGATGTTGTGCCAGATGTTAGATCGGCGCGCATTTGACACAGAACATCTTGGAATAGACCAATGACAATGGAATGTCGTTGAGAAAAAACATTGATGGTGGTGTCCGTCGCATGGACGAGACAATTCTGACTAGCAAAGCGAGCGTTCTTTCTATCTAAGCGCAGACGAACTCTCTTTTCTGCTCCAAACTCTAGCCTATAAAGATCTCTGCTCTTTAAGTGCTGAAGAACGCCCCAGCTTCACTGGCGGTAACAACCTGTACGCCTAACAACATCCCTAACTTCATTCTTCGCCGCTTACTCGTGATCATCAGACGCAAATATCATGTATATTGAGCTCTACAACGTTCCAACGATCAAGTAAGTAGATCCAAAAATGCACTCACGTTCTTTCTTTAATCCTCCGGTGGCTTCCTCACCACCTGAGCAACTAGATAATAAGAGATCCCTCTCCTTTCGAGATTGATGCTCAATTGACTCGACAGCAACGAAGATGTCTGCATTTGAGACGCACATCAATGTTTCTGCTAGCAGAGCATTGCTTCATGATCACAGATCACGTTCAATTTCAATTTTTTTTTGATCATTGACTTGACAGTCCACATACCTGATGATCCGAGCACGGATCCTTCAAAAGAATCTGCTTCAAATGCATCATATGCACTCGAAATTCACACGAAAACAAGGATGGCTGTAATGCAGCAAGTAATATGCCAGATGGATCCGAATAAGACGATACGGCACTGGAATCGAGGTAAATAGATTGGTGTTTCACAGCGCCTTTTTGTTGGTATAAAAGGATGGCTCCAATTCATGGGACCTAAAGCCCAGACTCCGAGTCAAGCTCAATACGATCTGAAACCACCTACGCTCAGTTCTAGCCAATAATCCACCACCACCACACCCCTGTAAGTAATACTCTTCCATCCTCCACTCCCGCAACGTACGTTTTCCACATACTAATTTGTATTCACCATCTGGTCAGATCCTACGCTCAACTTGAAGACGACAATGTTGAGCCAACAGAACGTAATTTTCACCATGCTCCAAGTCCTTTTCTTCACGTTCCTTCTGGCGCTCAAGCCCGGTGCGATGATGCAAGTGAATGCCCTGCCCGTCCCCGAGCCTCTCCTCGATTCAATAGTACGTACAATACGCACATGCTTGAGATTGCTTCGCATTGCAACTTTTTCAGCTGACTTATACCTAATTCATACGTTTCTCTGTATATGCTCTTCCTTGACCCTTTGGCACGAGAAGCAATTCGCAGGAGGAAGAAACAATGGCGTATGCGGTTCGAAGGAAACTGCAAATGAGTCAAAGGGCTCGTGCTAGCCTTACCGCTGAAGTTGCAGGGGATCAGAGTACGTACGACGGATAGAGGATCCATTTCGGTTATTGGGATTTTAGATTACATATTTAGTAACGTGTCGCATATATACGTATATATATATTTTTACGAATGCTTCGTATTTGACTCGTTCTGTTGTTATACACACAGGCGGCTTGCCGAAATGGATGATAGCTCCCTGTCTAAGTAGCGCTCGAATCGTCTCGATATATGAACGATACCGTGACTATAGAATCGCCTAGATGGATCATCACACACTGGCCTTTGTTCCCTCAGAATAGTGTTTCCTCATATTCAAAGCTCGATGCTCATTGTGGGGGTATCAGTCACAAACTTGTATTTTCAACAAAGACTACGATATGAGGAAACAAATTACAAAAGGAAATATCGCGGTGGAATATCACACTTCAGGACATTCAGGACTACAACTGAAATGAGAAAATTTCGGTCACGAGCCATGAGTCATGGTCTGTTGGTAAGCAAAAGCCATCACACATTCAACCCAGCCTTGCCTCCGCCTCCGCACTGTCCGCAGGGGTCAACCGATTAGGGAACTGAACCTCTCACCGCGCAATCAAGTCGCCTTGAGGGAAGTACGCTGCGCTTCAGCAGCGAGAAGTTATCACCCGCAACCAATAAACACCTACTCAAAAACCTCTATGGGTCCTTCAGAGGATGGAAGAGGAGAATACAACTAGACGGCCACCTCAGCAGCATGTCTGTCGTATCAGAGCTCTATGCTGGTCGTGAGGGTATCTTTCTTGTGTCCTATAATGAAATCCACTTCACCCTCTTCCTCTGGTTCTGTTCATATCTTTCATGCCTCCATCGGTTCTTCCGAAAACTCTCTTGTCAGACCTTGATGCTCAGTTGATCCAGCAGCAACGAGATATCTCCGCATCTACGACACATCATAAATTTTTATTATAATTTTAATTTAGAAAATAGATCACGGGCCAGGTAAGTTCCTAGTTCATTTCTTCGATCATTGACCTAACAATATCTACATCGAAAGATCCAACGATCAATAGTCACGGATTCTGAAGCAGATTCTTCAACAGAATCTGCTTTCGTTGCATCATTCACCTTTGAAACACGCTCTGCAATAACAACTAACAAGATGGTCGGAATGTGATACGCCTCAGAATTGATATATTTGATGGACCTAGACTTGTGAACTGAGTTGAGATAGGGTAGACTGGAAAATTCACATTACACTGGCTTTTCGTCAGTATAAAGGGACAATCCAGTCCAGGTGTAAGGTCCAAACCCAAACTCAATATAGTCAGAAATTAATTCCACAAAGCATTCTAGCAAAGGACTCACCGCCACTACACCATTGTAAGTCAGCCCTGTCCATCTCCAACCCTCAGTTTTCGTACTTCGTACACCATTTCCTTCACTGATTCAACTCGCCTTCATCATCTAGTTCTACCCAACTTGTCAGTAATAATCATGCCGCACCAACAGACCGCTGCTTTCACCATGCTCCAAGTCCTTTTCCTCGCGTTCCTTCTGGTTCTCATGCCTGGTGCGATGACGCAAGTGAATGCCCTGCCCGCCCGTCCAGTACGTATAATACACGTATACTTGAACTTTGCAATTTTTTCAACTGACTTGTATTCAAACTGCCACGCATTTCTACATGCATGCTCTTCGATTGCTCTGCATGGGAAGCAGATCGCAGGAGGACCTCAAAGGCTCCCGGACATATGCAATTCGAAGGGAACGGCAGATGAGTCGAGGATCCAGTGCCCCCAGGACTAGTCCTACCTGTATAAGGTGCGAGGGACTCGGACACTATGCTGGAGGCTCACTCAAAGCTATTGGGATTATCTACATATTGATTATATCTGTCATACATTCTTTTCGTACGGATATATTTTGTACATTCTATGTAAACGCAGGCCGTTTGTTGAAATGGAGCGGTGCTCAATATCTGGACGATGTACTCGTATAGTATAATATGTAATTTTGGTTTCACCCACGCACTTCTCACCTCACAATATGATACTGGAATCTCCTAGATGGATCATATGTGCTCTCCCCCCACTAACAGGCGTTTCGTCATGTTCAAAACTCGATGCTCATTGCGAGGGTATCTATCGTACACTTGCGCTTTTAAGACTAAGATACGAGAAACACATTATAGAAGGAAATATCATGGTGTGATGGCTTGATACTACAACAACGAAGTGAAATGAGAAAAGGTTGGAGGGAAGAGGAAAGAGGGAAGGGAAGAATACAGATCAAGAAACAAGAAGATTTTTCGGTCGTGGTCATCGTCCGTCGAAAGCGAAAGCCATCACACTCAACCCAGCACCTTCCTCACACCCTCCCTCTGCGAAGGGGTCAACCGATCAGGGAACTGAACTTCCCACCGCACAATCAGATCACCCTTCCTCCTCTCCTTCCTGATCGGCATCCCCTCGCCAGGCACACGACTCTCCGTGCCCGGCTTAATCACACCCAACGGGAGCGGAACAGGCACTCTCCTTCCATCGAGGTGCTCAATGTGTCGTACTCCACCGCCGATGTTCGTCAACGCATCCACAAGCGGGATCTTCTCCTTGACGATGAGCTCGCTCGCGTCGCGCTCGAACCGCGGATGCGGCTTCTCCTCAACGACAAACACCAAGTCCTGCGCGTCTCCAGTTGGACTGACCTCGTTCCCCGCGCGCGGGAAGCGGATCTTCGTCCCGCTCTTCCACCCAGGCAGAACAGCGATCTCGAGCACCTTCTCCTCCGTCCGCCCGTTGAAGAGCTTCCTCCCGACTTTGAGGTGCTTCGTCGCGCCCGTGTAGAGGTCTTCTAACGAGACTCTGAGAGGACGCGTTATTTCGGAGGGCTCACGTTCGGCTTGGGGTGTGCTTGACCGGGTTTGAGAGCGTTGTTGAGCTTGAGGTCTGCGAGGCATGCCGCCCATGCCGCCCATATTGCCCATTCCTCCCATTCCTCCCATACTGCTCATGCCAGGCATCCCGCCCGGCATACCACTACTCATGAAGAACGTATTCCCGTTATCCTCGTCCTCGTCCATTCCGCCAAACATACTTCCTAAGCCTCCACCGCCACCCATACCTTTAAAGAACTGCCTACACAGATATAACGTCAGTACTTTCAACCAACCGGAAAATATAATCACGCATAAGGAAAGTACTCACTCAAATATACGGTTTGGATCTGAGGGAGAGAAGCGTGTAGAACGGGCACCTCCTCCGTGAATGTCGATCCCGCCTCCGCCAGAGGTGA